>OY720286.1:3750000-5000000 GCA_963082995.1 Noctua comes
TTTTTTTCTCAACTAAATCACGAACTCGATCAAGAACGTACGTGCGTAGAAAATCTGTGACCGAGTTAACAGGCGATGTGCTTGACGACGTAATCGAGAACGGACTTTGAACTTCAAAACGCTAGTTTTTGTCAATCCCATGTTGATATTTCTCACGAACAAAAACTCTGTTTTCATTTCCATTTTTTTAGATGGATTTAGCGCGTGCTTTCGAGTTACTACTGAATTTTGGATCACGATCTAGTTTTTTTGGTAGCACTTAAAGGCCCAGAGGTTCAACTCGACCAAATCTGGACAAAAAATATAATGCTAGATTTGCCTAGATTTTAAATCAGCATTGTTTGAATTTGCGGATCCTAAATTTTTTGTTGGACTTCACAGCTCAGTAAATATGACAAAACCTAGGCATGACAAAAACATGATTAAAATGAGGAGCATGACTTGTTAGATTGCTCAATATTCAGGACTGTGAATATAACAACAGTATCTTTAGGCAAAAATGAAATTGAGAAATCAAATTTCCTAACACCTTTTTCTTTTATATATCCTTGTCATATTCCCTAACTTCGTCGTATGACAAGATAAGATCATAATTTAAATTTATCATTTATACCTTAAGTAAAATTTCGGTAATTTCGTCTAAAACACGGGCTCGAGTGATCTTTTATACATCTTACGCGTACCGTGCTTAACAAGCATTAATTAAAATTTACAAATTAATAAATACACATCACCTGTGTATCTAATTAACCCAATTTCGTGATATAAATTACCGTTGAGGAATAATTTTGTAGAGAAACTTTTGTTATGCATTATTTCCTTCGAAGTGAAATATTAATATTGGTATTTAATTTACCAAATGTGTAATTTATGTGCGTTCAATTGGATTATCGTGTGTTCTCATAATAAGCTCTTTTATTATTTAATCAGAGGGAATATTAATAAATAATGAACTGCATAATTAATTAACGGTAATGTATTTTGAACAAGTCTGATCTGCTTTTTGTGTCAGATTCTTATATAAAACCGCGGATTCAATATCTCATTTGATAATAAAAATAACCTTTGTACGTGTTGTTCTGTTCCTTTCTTCAGTCTGTGTTTATCTGTGCATAAAACATGGCATAATGAAATCACATTAAAAAAAACACTTTCAAAACTTTGTCCTTCATGTCAGACTATAACACCACTATGCACCTATAATTGTCAAACATATTAATGCAAGCTCTCACAAAAGCGTTCGTCACGCTTTTTGTTCATTTTCTAGCATCAAAGGCCTGTATTGTCTTTTATTTCATTACACTGTGTCATACTGTCTTGAGTTCTAAAATAAACGAGTTGATTTGTCCTGCAATGTGGGCGGGAATATGCCGATTATGGCCGTGTTATTTAGTACATTTACGTATAAAATGCCATAATTTAGGGCTTTCTAAAAACAGTAACATTTATTCAATATAGCTTTTGCCGCGGCTTCGCGCTCGCGTTAATTTAGAATTTGACAATCAATTCGCATCGTTAAAGTTTCTACACTTAATAATATAATTCAATCATGATTCGATAGTCACGTGGCGCCATCTATTATCATAAGAACGTTATTGTTGTGTTGTAAGTCGTTTTTATATTTAGGAGAGAACGCTTTGACAAGATTCTAAGAATATTGAAAGAAGGACAGCTGATTATTCATTACAAACTTCAATTTAACCCCCTAAGTTCATTTCATAATCCCATTCAATGACTATTTCATGAAAAAGTTGTTCTTAAACAAGATTCTAAGAATATTGAAAAAAAGAGAAAGCGTATTCGTTTGTGTATAAGAATGGACGAGTTTCGGTTTTTATTTGAAAAGTATGATAGATCTCTTCTTAAAAACACAAATGTTTTCGTATTATTTATAGAATTATTTATAAAACATGAACAAAAACACCTAGCCAGAAAAAGATTATAATCATGATGATGTATTTATTTTTCATTAAATGTTCTATTTTAATTTATTTGTAAAAAATTTAATTGTTTTATTTAATTTTAATGTTTTGATGTGGTTACATCTATTGATATTTTGATTTATGAATTGAACATTTGACATTCATAACTTATTAATTTTGATTTGTTATTATTTTTATCAATTAATTTTACCGATTGTTTTATTATTTTTACCGATTGTTTTATTATTATTTTACCAATTTATAATTAGAATATTTGTATGCCGTTGAAGGCAAGAAAGACATAGTGCTCATTTGATTAATATTGACATCTGTACTTTTGTTTACCTATGATCTACAAATAAAAATATTTGAATTTGAATTTGAATTTGATGAAAATATTTTTTGTACAAATACGTATTTTTTTTCCAAAGAAGCCATCAAAACCACATAAACCTTTTTAAAGAAGAATACCTAACTAAAACATTATCCAAACAAAAACCTCTAAATACACACATAAAAGCAAAAAACCATTACTCAAATAAATCATTAACTTTTTGTACAGTAAGAAAAAAAACCGTCAATCCAGAACCGCTCATCCAATACCAATTACGGGTATTAAATGTGCAACCAATTTTACTTACAGGACTGCGAAGTCAACGATAAATTAAAGGGCTGTAGCTAAAATAGGGCTCCGGGCGCCAATTTCATTCTCTATAAATATGAACGCTTGAGTCTTGTTTTTGCAACGTTTATTTCATACCTTGTTAACATATTCGCAGTTTATTTGTACACCGTACAATAAATTTTGTTGCTATCTGTACAATAGAAACGTTGGTTTGCTAGTAAAATTGTTGCGTAGTTTTGTGATTTGTTGTTGTTATTTTTGTCTACTTGTTTAACATTTAAGCACACTGTGTTTAAATTTTTGAATGTGTATGAGTGTTTTTAATAGATATTATTGATTACAAAGGTCTACAACTCTTGCTACGATTGACAATACTGAGATCTACATAAATTATTTAGCATTTATGCTTTGTCTAAGACAATTTTATTATTTTCGTCTCTTTCTTTTACTTGTATTTTGATGGGTGTGCGACTGTGATAGTAATGACAAAATATGTGCTTAGTAACATTTACAGATCTCGACCAAATAGCTTTGAGATGCATATTATATTGTTGTCCTGTAAAATGTACTTATTTTCTGCAATTATATAGACGATCGAACCGATCCGAAAGAATAGGTATTATAATTGATTTCGATTTGTAATAATATACGATGAACTAAGAGTGTATCGGCTTCGTGTCATCTCGAACATGTTCTATGAGAAGCCCATCCCCCTTTAATTGAAGAGGCTGGGCTGTTATGATAGCCTGAGTCGATTGGTTTGGTCTCTATTCTAATAATTACAATACTGGTATTAAACGTTGACCAGTACAGAACCTTATTTTTTTTTCCAATTGATATTTTGAAAATGACTTTTAGCATCACACCTGTGATCTTTGAAAGTTTAGGCAGCGGTGTATCTATGGGTTGCAACATTGCGCCAGTTATGTTTAACTCCCTTATGATAGGGGGCTAGCATATTGGTATCAACCAGGCAGAAGTCCCTCAGGCTAAAATCGGGGGTATGAACATAATAGTATTATTTTACAATAGACACCCTCGGCAGTACATTGTAGTTAAAGCAAACATTAAAACTTTGTACTGAAAACATAATTCAGTGTAGTTCCAAAAATTACAATTTTCCTCTAGGGCCAGTGAATTCAGCAGGTAAATACCGCATATCCCAATTTAACCTACCTAGGCAAAAAACAGACAATGAACCTCATTCAAACTTTCAGGCCACCGACATACAGACGTTACACCACTTTAAACTTGCACAGTGCGCCAAGCGAGAATGATGCTGGACAAAAACAGAGCTAGACTATTTTCATTCATGTTTATATCTCAGGACTCCCCGGCGACTCGCTGAGTTTTATTGACAACATAAATACTAGTGCCGGGGCAACGAATGTGTAGAACCGGCAATATTTAGATAGGAAAAGTGAATTTGCATGTAGTTATTTCGGCTAGTGGAGTGTGGCATTTTTTATGGAGTTTTTAACGAAAATATGTTGAGTGGAATGTTTTTTTAACAATTTTGTGGGATATGCGAGTTTGGTTTTATGGTTTTTGTTGACAAAAATGTGATTTAAATGCACAAAAAATTTTATCTTTATTATTTTTAGGGTACTGCCACTTTTGCTAGTAAAACCAAATACCTTTCATCAGTAATCAACACCTACAATAGCTTCACGAAAACTAATCAGGAAAATGCGAGCCAATCCCGAAAATGCATTCACGTTCGAGAATTCGGAATTTCGGAAACGCCACTCGAATCGAACTCACGTATGAACGTGCAATTATGACAACTGGCGTAGAAGTTTCAAAGGCATACTTACCATACGTTGCATAGTAATATCTTATTTGCATATTACTTTACTTTACTTTGTATTTGGCAGGGGAATATGTTAATTTGTACTGTCTTAAAACCCTGTTACTGTAATTAATGTGTTTATTTTGTGAGTTTAAATTATAGCTTTGCGGCTTGTCAAATGGAAATGGAATTTCATTGTGTACGAGTTTCCTTTCATTGTTATAAAACTACTTGTTTCAGTTACTTAATTATGTTTCTGTCAACAGAAATTAATAGCTAATTAAAAATTAAATTGGCAATCGCTTTCAAATTGTTATTTTCTTACACGAATTTCAACAGGATTGTCAGTACCCAAAAGTTAATGTGAATCTAATGCATTTTTGACATTTCCATCACTGTCAAATTGTCACGTTGTCTGTGTCCATAGGCACTGTGCCACCCCCTCTTATAGCAATATTACTTCAATCTTATTTAAATGTGGGGAAGGAGATAGAGCTGTATAGAAAATCTAGCTTCATCTCTTTCGCACCCTTAACTATGATTAAAACAATGCTGTTACAATGGGCAGTGAAAGGCTCCCAGTTCTCAGTTTCACAATCATCATATCGTTTTACATGCAGTGTAACACATGTACTAAATGTAACAGTAGCTGGATCGTATCTTATTAGTATTGCGGCATCGAATAGCTTCTCAAGTCTGCGATCACGCGCGGGATTCCTTGTAAATTGGCGACGTTCAGACTTTAATTAAGTCACATCAGTTTTTAGAGTGGCATTGCACGCACGCCATGGCTTAAGGGGTCTATCCATCTACGTATTTGGATGGGAAGTGCCTCGTTAGATGACACTTTTGGGTTGGGATTAATGTGTAACTTTACATTGATTTAATGTGAAATTGTTTTAAATCTTACGTTGACCCACTGTGCGATGATTTTTATTTTACCGGATCACCATTTATTTCAGACTAGCGACCCGCCCCGGCTTTGCACGGGTGCAATATATACATATAAACCTTCCTCTTGAATCACTCTATCTATTTAAAAGAACCGCATTAAAATCCGTTACTTAGTTTTAAAGATCTAAGCATACATAGGAACAGACAGCGGGAAGTGACTTTGTTTTATGCTATGGAGTGATAAGAAAGAAAAAACTATTATTTCTTGTTGCTTGAATTTTTTACTCGTTGTTTATATTAGATACTTACAATAACCATTCAACTCCAAACCCTCATCGTGTTGCTGGGCAAACGCCCTCCTACCCTCTCTCTCAAATTAAATCCGTCCTTTGTGTAAAATAACTACGAAATAAATAGATTTTCTATTCACATCCAACAAAACTTAAGTGACATCTACAAAATAAATCCAAGAAATCCCGTTCCATTTAAAGTCGTACTCGTAACCTCTAAATCACGTACGTCTATTCGTTATAAATTGGCGTCGTCGAGGTCTTAATTAAGCTGCTTCAGCCGCTTCAGTTTTTAGACTGTCAGCTACTGAAGCGCTGCAGCGGTACACCGCCGCTGGCGTGTCGTCAACTCGTGAGGTCTGTCCGACGGTAACGTGACTTCCTTATAGGAAGATGTAGATTGATATTAGTTTGGTTTCAGTGCTGAGGGGACTAGGAACCTGGATAGAAAAGAGTTTATGTTTATTATATTTTGCAGCCATCAAAAAAAAAAGGAAGGAAAAAGGTTCAATTTTTTTTAATAAACCTTTTTTTAAGCTTTTGGCAAAAGTTTTGATAACACCGAGAAACAATTTGGATCTATTCAAGAATAAATATATTGGAACATTAAAATATTCCAAAAGAAAGCAAAATATAATAAATACATTTGAAATAAAATTCAATTTATAAACGAATCAATAAAACCAAACAATTAAATAACACTCTAAACTCTAAAATTAATTAAAACAACATCATTGAATTCTCAACCCACGCACAATCGCACGCACGGAAAACTGCTCTACTTAGTTAAATTCACTACTTCACGTCTTAATAAACAACGTTAATAGAGCCGTATTTACTACACATAAATAGTTTCCTTAGAATCTGTCGGTGGCGTTGAAGTAGAAAATATCGGAAGCTTGGCAAAGATATGCACGAACGGGCAGCTTCGTGACGTGACGTCAAATAGAAGATTTTAGTTTGAGAAAGGAAAGAAAAAGAAATACCTACTGCTGTGATAAAAAAAACAAATAGTACTTCAGTAACTAAACGAAAATATGCTGCTACTATCCAGTCAATGTTTAGACAAAATTACACCACTTTTTTTTTCAACTTTTGTCTATGATAAAATATCAGATTGACCACTGTGTTACTTTCCAAATTCTAAAGACCGTTATAAACAAAGAACAGCTAAAAGTTTAAGATGTTAAAAACTGTTTTTAAACTAAAAAAAATCTAGGAATAAAATAAGAGTTTAAACAAAAATGTTTTCTCGCCTTTAGTCAAAGCAAAGTAAGTTGTTCAGAGAAAAAAAGTAACAGATTTGTCGGCCAATAAGCGACCGGCTTTAAAAGAGCTTTACTTTGATGTGTTCAGGAATGTTTCAGAACGCAATAATGGATAATTGATGGTAGAAATGCTTCATGAAATACCTTTGCATTTACTCTGGTATTTTTAGTTAGAAATAAGACTAAAACTTTCGTAATAAAGATCTTTCTTTGTCTTAGTCATTATTAGTTAGTTCACGAAGGATGGCGAACTTTTATTTCGGCGAATTTTACTAATGCAAATCTACATCTAAACCATGTTCAAGGGCTGTCAATGTTATCATGAAATATTGACGCTGATAGCTCAACGAATTGAACGCAGTTTAGATGCTGCGTTCAGTTTTATTGACGAAACTCGTTCTTACAAAGAAAATGATAATTATATCAAAGACCGTGCTGCAGACGCTTTCCCAAAACCAAGAACGGTATTTCTTCCTATTATAAGGATTATATGAAAAAAAAAAAACAATAATTTAAATAAAATATATTTAACATCCCAACAAAAATAAAAAGAAATGACGAAAAAATTGAAAATCCCAAATAGTACACCACTCAAATATCAGTTACAAACAAATCAGCAACATTTTCCTCAAAAAAAAAGAAAAAAAAACTCTTTACACACGAATGAACAATAACTTACCTTTAAACACAACATCTTCGCGTCACGAACAATGCTCCCCACGATAAATAAAACAGTTTCCAAGAAAATATAAAAACTGGAGAGATACCAATATATTTGGCGAACGCCCCTGCCCTCAAACAGAACGGGGAACTCAATATGCGCATCGAATTGTTGCCAACCCCCCTTTAAGGGGGTATGTTAGGTTCGTAACGAATGCCCAACCTTGGCAAGAGTATCTTGGCAAATGCTTGCCAGTAACAGATACGTACTTGGAACACTGGCTACAATAGGAATGCTCTTCTCATTCGGAGTTCGGGGTGACGGAAATTAGGTTACGAGGTTATTCTCTGTACGAACCTGTTTATGATAAGTAGGGTTTTCTGATGGTATATTTTTGTGTTGTGTTTTTGATTCTTTGTTTTCAGTGGGATGTGGATCAGAGCAATTTTGCGGTTCATTACACTGTGTCTATTGATCATGTTCAATGGTGATTTGGGAGCATTCAAATTGAGACAATGCCGGTGTCAAAATCGTTTATTGTTATTTTACTGGTAAATTATGCAACCTTCTTCCTACTAACATTATAATTCTACTTATTAATAAATGCGAAAGTTTGTGAGGTTGTATGGATGTCTGGATGTTTGTTACTCATTCACGCAAAAACTACTGACTGGATTTGGATGAAATTTGGCACACAGATAGTTTATAGTCTCGATTAACACATAGGATACTTTTATCCCGTGTGACAGACAATACCGAAGCATGAGCTAGTTATTTAATATTCGTACATTTTACGAAATTGGTAGCTTTATATACATACATTTATAAAATCAAGCTTTTTCTCATGAGAGCCGGCAGAAAGTCCCTTCAGAACTTTGGATATTATTTGTTCTTCAATTCATCTTAAATCAATCTATGTATCGTCCAACAAGAACCACTTATAAAGGTAGCTCACACTGTCCGAAGCAAGAGAAGGCGTCCAATCTGGCAAGAACGTAAGTGAGCGGCCATAATCCTTCTGAACAAGGCAAGCGAGGCAACAAAACGCACTAAACATCAATAACTACTATTAACACAGCGTTAACAGACCAAGGAATCACACACGCCGACGTTTTAGCCTCTTAGTGCGTTTCCACTGTGGAAATGACGGATGAGTTTATGTCGTGACTGATCAGTAATTTTAAGGATCAAAATGTCTCGTATCATATTAATAAACTTTTCGTTTTTAAAATGTAGGTTTTTGATTTTCTAAATGAATCTTATTTTACTAGACATTATCTCTCGACTTCCTTACAACGTATTGAAACATGACAAAATATCGATATTTTTATGCTACAGTATCTGAGTTGAATATTTAGTACATAAAACATTCCGGAATAAATCCTCTAAGTTATGTTAAATACCGCATTAGAAGAAAATCATCTAATTTTACTGATTCGTAAGTTTATAATTTTTTGAGCAACTTGACTTCCTTGCAAAAGATACTTGAAATCTGGAACCAACAAACACGATGACAATTAATATGTTCCAAAAACTGACCCAAGATTAACGGCAGATTATCGTCTCATCCAATGGAAACACACACTATGATCATATTGACCAACATGTTTGCACTAACGTAAGTCGGGCTAATGGCCGGCGCTGTTCTACCTACCCTCAACTGGCTCGGCTAAGCTAGTGCTAACTGCCGCACGGTGCGGGTTACGCTGAGAAAATACAGGCGTTTTTTGTTAAAGGACCACCAAGATGGCCGGCTTCCTTTGCTTTTAGTTCATGGTTGAGATTTTTGTGTGATTAAGTGAAAGTTTTTTTTTGAGTTTTTAGTGTTTTTTTGGAGTTTATTTAAAAGGATTGTGCTGATGCTTGTTAAGTTATTAATACTACTGTAGATTTTCTTCTTTATATATTTTTTTTTATTTCTGAGTTATTTCTCTGTTTTATTTATTAATCCTACTTAATATTATAAATGCAAAAGTTTATAGATGATTGGATGTTTGTTACTCTGTCACGCAAGAACTACTGAACGGATTTGGATGAAATTTAGCACACAGATAGGTTATAATGTGGATAACACATAAGGTACTTTTTATTCTGGTAGTATGATCCCGTTGGGATAATAATTATCGAACTCCATGCGGGTGAAGCCGTGGGCAGCTAGTTCTAAATATAAGGTTGCTTAGTTACTGCTGATTATCTGCTATTGTTTTTTTCAATATTTTTGTAGTTCAAAAATATCGATCATCAATATAATAAGCGTTTAGGATAAACTAATCTTGTGTTTTAAGCAATTCTTATTCGAGCCTAAGTGTGACAAGCTTTCGAAGCTTGTATTTGGTCATTGATCCATCCCCGAATTCTCTATACACAAAATTATCGCTGGACTCCCAAATATCTAAGTGAGTACGTAAATCATTTATGAATGAGCCTATTCCAAATATTACTTTCTATTTCACCATTATCTCTAACAAAAGTACAGTTATCTGTTATCATTTTACTTGTTATTCACAAAATTGGATTAGTCAAATACAGGCGCTAATTTATTTGTTTACGAGACTCCACGAAACATCAATTTCAAACCTATCACCTTTCACATACAGTCCAAATTCACATGCACTGAACTTTTCAAGCTCTGACGTCTCACATCGCGAGGTGTTCTGAACTTTTGTTAGGAGCAGATAAAGTTGGAATTCGTGTGTTTTGATACAGTTGGGTTATCTGGTGTCTACATAATGAAAACTACGCATATACAGACAACAAATCTTCATAAGAGGAAGCTAATTAACCGATCACGAACATACGATGGATAATGTTATTACATTCGTATACATGTAGGGTGGACGTACCAATTGTTCTCCGTGATAATGGTGAAATATTCGCAGTTCCATTAGCATTGTTTAATGTAGATGAGTATTGGGATTCGCGCGTTTTTTGTAATTTTATCGAACTGGGTTTATTGGAAAACATTCTTTTTGATTGGGATGTAGGCCGGCTTGAAATAATGTTAAGTGAAGTTGTTTTTTTTTTCAATCCCTATGATGCTTAACTTTGAAGAAAAAATCCTCCATGAGAACTATGTCAACTATGATTTAGTATGATGATTCATCCGTGGACTAGACTCAGCCTTACCTTCGTTATCATTCTCCTGCCCTTTGTTTTTTTTTTTTTTTTCATATGGATAATCATCAAATAATGACCCTCCACTCTGGGGGAAGGGAGTGTCAGACTTGTACTGACTAAAACCCTTCCATGTTCCTTCTTTGCCCTTTGTTTTCCAGGGCCACGGTATCTCTTTCGAACAGTCCCGCAGGCCTGGCAGGCATCGGCCCTTGCAAACCCCTACTTCGTTGCTGACATCTCTTTGAGGCGCGCGTGGGACACGAACGCGCCGTCGACACGGCCTGTTGTCATAAGACGGCCGGACGGCGAGCTAGCCCATAGCTCGCCGTCTATAGGCCCGCGCCTACGTTGACTGGGAGTCACCACGTGACCCCCGACGCCCAGGGCGTCTCCCGCGGCGGCTGGGACGTGAGGTTCTTTCCCTCTCACGTCCAGCATTCTCCTGCCCTTAACCCAAATTATTTGGAGTCGGCAAAATATCTCCTTTTCATCCACAATTCTCTATTTCTCGTAGTCGCTTAATTTCAAGCCACACACCATCGTTTAGACTCAGCCTCACCACCAGATTCATCAATCTTTTTACCCTGATATAAGCTATTTCAATCGTTTCGACACGAATAAGTAACTATTGTATAATTAAATCGAGTAATCTAGAACAATACTATCACGCACCTATTCCTAATACTGTCACAATCACGACTATTCCCACGCAAGTGACGAAACTACTTCCTAAGCTCTCGTGTACAAGTGGAACGATGGATGTAATTCTCAGACATTGGCCCGCGTTAACATGCTGAGGGGGCGTAACAATCGGCATTATTACTATTTCAGTGACTAGAGACAACAACAGTACCTTCCACCCTACGCGGCTATAAATAGGACCGATTCCAATTACATTGTTTGTTTCTTAAGATGTAAGTTCCACTTCAATTATTTCTATTGAAATTTAACCGGTACGTACCTATTAATAAGTAATTTCATGATTTGCCAGTTAACTTTGAATTTCTATTAGCATGAGTAGTTCGTAGTCTGTGGGTAGTTTATAAAATTGATCGAGTTTATAATTTTATAGGAGGGATGAAAAATGTGGTTGCAGCTTTACAGACTAAGAACTTTACTAAAAGCCTGCCAAGTGCCAGTCGGACTCGCGCAAGAAGGGTTCCGTACCATCGTAATAGGGGGGGGGGGGGGTAGCCCCCTTTAATTAATAATAATAATATTTTTAAATTTCTTTTTATTATTAGAAATACATATTCTGTGACAATTTCAACTGTCTGTTTCACTGTGAGTCTACGAAGCGATAGACCAAGTTGCTGATGATGAAACCATAGTTAGATAGGATAGGATCTGGGACACTGGCATTGTCTCTGTAAGAGGGAGTTAACCATAATCCCGGGGTTAGTAGACTTCACAATATCACATATCTTAGAAATTTCAGTTCCGAACATACCTTAACATGACTCCGCACGATATTAGAAAAAAAAAATGTTTTTTTTTTTTCTTATTGTTGATTTAATTCATCATCATCATGTCTCTGCCGTTGTCCTATTCTGTTTGGGGTCGGCTCAACAGTTTTCTTCTTCCATTCTCCCCTGTCAGACGTCACGGCATCATTTACTCCTTTCTCTTTCATATTATTCCTCGCACAATCCATCCATCTTTTCTTTAGCCTTCCTCTTCCTTTCCATCCATCAACATTCATGTCCATCACTCTTTTAGTCACATGCGTTTCATCCCTCATAATTAAATAATTTTTGGTGTAATTATTGCCAAAATATTCATTGTAAAAACTATTTCAAAATTGTCTTTCTGACGAAGAAATGGTCAAAATGCCTGCCGTTCTAAAGAGCCAAGTCATCATGTAGGAATGCCAAAGTGACTCATTTATCTACGTTTATTTTTTAAATGCTTGTCTACTTGGGTGGTAAGATAAGGCATCCTTCATATTTTACTTACTTTCTCGTGAAAATGTCAGAGGATTTACTTGTAGCATTCTGTGTGTGAGCACGTTTGGAGTCATTTTTTATAATAACATATCATCTCGCCTGGAATCTTCGAAGGGTTAAGCAGCGGTGTACCTGCCTATGTAGATACGTATACCCTAATTTCGCCAGTTAGTCCGATGTAATAGTGGCGAAGCATTTTTTGGCGTAGTATTTCGCAACTTATCTTGCACCTTGTATACCTATGTTTAAAACTCTTTATTCTAAACTTAGAATTTTGCCACATTAAAAAGCAATTCTATGATATTACTATTTTTACTCAATGGAAAACGTATAAAATATTATTACAACGATCGAATCGGATCCAATTCAATCGTGATCGGTTTTAATTTTGCACGGAACCCTAATCTTTTTTTCTAAAATAAAAGTAACCTAAGGTAGCTCCCGTTAAAACCAGTTCAGCCGGTTCGGAGATTAGCTGGAACAAACATACAGACAGACAGACAAAAAGATTTTTTTTTGTCTTTCTGTTATAACCGTACCGTATAATTATGCATGCAGTAAAAAACAGTTATTTTGAAATTACAAACAGACACTTAAATTCTATTTATTTGTATACGTAGACAACTTCAAGTTGTTCCGAGAGTTCAGTGTCTACTTGAAGTGTCGAAACAAAACCGTCCATTACACCACAACCATCCCGGAAGTTGATACAAAAATCAATTACTTGCATACCACTCCAAATGGTACTTCAATTTGCTTATTTTAACACCACAAAAAAACCATTTTAAAATCGGTCTTACAGAAGATTTTTCGTTTACATTATTATTAGAGTAACGGAAACGCCTATTAGAACGTCCTATTGCTCTTTTGACGGTCAACATTGAGAGATGTTAGGTAAACAGACGGAGTAGTACTGGAGAGACAGCTTAGAGTAACTTTAGATACAACAGATGTAAGTGTCGTTGGAGGAGCTCGTGGCTAAATAATAACAGCCGCTTCAGTACACCTTCAGGTTAAGTCGTACACGCTTGGATTGGTCCGTGGATGGGTGACCATTACCGAGTTTCCTCCGTGCCTCCGAAGGCAAGTTAAGCCGTTGGGCCCGGCTGTCGTATAATATAATTGTAGATTTTTGACAGTCGTTATAGGTAGTGAGTGGTCGGAAAGTCCGACAACCAGTCTTACCAAGGGGTACTGTATTACCTAGTACTAACTGGGCTCTGGAGGTCAGATATGCAGACGCTCCGTGTAAAATACTGGTATTGGGCTGCATCCGGTGAGACTGGAAGCCGACCCCTAACATAGAGCACAGAGATGTCTTAGGAGGCTGCTGCCATAGTCACCGCCTTGTTTAACGCTTTCCATTGAACCATGCGTGCCTCCGTTCTCTCTTAAATTCGCAATACGACAAAAATTACGTTTATAAACTGACAGCTACAAGGGGGCCTAAAATGGCCGCTTTAATAGGACAATAATATGAATTACGTTACAATTCGTGAAATGGTTAAAAAGTGACAATTGATAATATGAAAAACGTCATGATTCATATTATTATCTTATTTTGATTCTACTAAATTCATTTTAGGTCCCAAGTACGCACTTTTGTTGTTTTTTCGTAAATTCCGTCTCTAGCCGCAGCGATACTAAGGTCTGTGATTTGATTGATACACTACTTAAAGATAAAAGCGATCGACAAAAAAAGCGATCGGTCAAGCGATTGTCTACAATCTGTCCTCTTCTAGTGTGTCTTTTCTTATGTACTATAGCTGGTTCATACGACAAATGTCGATTCAAATAATACTACTACATAACATAGATAGTCTTGTTCAACCTCCAGATTTACCTTTTCATGTTAACCCGAAGTGGTCTGGATTACACTAAGTCTTAAAAAGACAGACGTCGAATGTCCCATGGGAAACGGTACACGTTGAGTGTCAAGTTTTTTTATAACGTGGGCATAACGGTTTTGTCGACGTTAGAATGCACTAGCATTTTCCCACAGCTTTGCCTGTGCAAAGATCTGAAATTATCAAACAGGGACGTGCTAGTAAGATAACTGACTGGCTGGCTGGCTGTGATGACTTTATTCTTTCTTTTCTTTTCTTTTCTTTTCTTTCTTTCTTTTCTTTCTTTCTTTCTTTCTTTTCTTTCCTTTCCTTTTCCTTTCTTTTCTTTCTTTCTTTTCTTTTCTTCTTTTCTTTCCTTTCCTTTTCCTTTCTTTTCTTTCTTTCTTTTCTTTCTTTCTTTTCTTTCTTTCTTTTCTTTCTTTCTTTTCTTTCTTTCTTTGCCCTTCTATCCTTTTTTCCTTTCATTTCTTTCTTTCTTTCTAAAAAGTCCATTATCGTTTTACACCTAGGTTATGAATCATGATCTATCCTAATGCCAAATTAATTGAAACCTGAAGCATATAAATAGATAGACCGACATTCTGACAGAGTGTTCCATTCTTTCTTTCAGATTCTTTAAACTTTATCACATACAATAGTAACAGTTTTCAATAGATCATAAAATTCATAAATGTTAGGCATAACAGGTTGTTATACATCGTCTATTATATTGCGAACAGTTTTAGCTTCCTGTACTATTGTCAGTGTTATACAATGCTAAGCATTTAATTCTGACAATGCCTACATTCAAAAAATTCTCCAACATAACTTGGCCTCTGAATATGTGAAGACTCATTTACATCACAGCTTCGCCAACAATGGACACTTTGATTTATTTCCTATCGATAACAGTACTTTAAACAGTTACCTTAACGCCTTTATCAACCAAACATTGAATTAAAGCAAAAATAAGTGGAGTAGTCAATACCGTAATAATTGCAATTGCGTGGAATCGACCTTGGGACCTAACACGTAATGTTACCGTTAGATCCACTGATCCGCTATCAAAAGGAATGGTACGGCAACCTATATTTTTGTCCGATATTAAAATTCATAGATCTGCTATCATCTTACTCAAATCTTTGTGAAAGTGAACAAATAAACATTCAGGACTCAGACAGGAGAATTTTGTGGTCTTTATTGCTGCTCTCAATACGGTACACCACCGTGCGCATGATACCTAGCATGTCTTAGGAACGAAAATTTGAAGACTTTTAACATCCACCAAGCCACATTGCACATTGGCACCAATTACAAGATAATAGCCCACTTCTCACAGACAGGTGACCTGTGCTGATAGATTTATTACTGTTAGATTTATTTTTCACATAATCAGCATAATGCTGATTATGTGAAAAAATAGAGGACAGTCATCTACAAGAACAAATCTCAGAAAAAAATGAACTTGGGAATGATATCATACTAACACAGTCAATATACACGTTAATGCTACTGTCAATTCTGAAGATAAACTACAAAAACCCAATAACAATCTAACACCCACAACAGCTGATTGGTTGAAAGCTAATCTCAATTCCACTATTCAACCTGCCAAAGCAATGCTACAAAGGCACTTAACCAATGAAGTGACTTAAATTGCTTACCTTATATAGAAAATCGACCACAAATATAAATAAAAGCAATGAATGCTACTTATCTTGGGGCGAAGCTTGAAATTCGATGGATTTATTATGATTCTCAAGAGTTATAAACTATCCTAGTGTGGGCAGGAGGCTATTACAACGTTCATGATAAACGGGCGAGTTCACGAATTACTGCTCAAACTTATTGTGTTTTCTTGAACTTGATGCGTTTTGCTGAATGTCTTTTGAGTGGGTTGATGTTGACTTTCAAAAGAACAATAGGAATTTATGTTCTTTAGAGTAATTATTAGAAGAAAGGTAGATAAAGCTCTGAAATGAAATACAGCTCAAGCTTAGTCTTCAAATATTATTACCTATCGTGGTTCTGCTTTAACTTGCATGTCAATTTCCGTATACGATACTCAAGAAGAACAGATACAAGGAAATGTTCAGAGTAGAGATATTTTAGTTTAATAATTTAAAATTAAATTATTAAACTAAAATTTAATTAATTATTGCCTCTTTAATTTTTTTTAAATCAATATTTTCAGATTTAGTTTGTTTATTTATTATTTTTATTACCCTGCCATAATTTTGGAACTGTATCAATAATGATGGTTATTTTTACAGATAATTAAACTAAATAATATTCGAAAACATAACCTGGATTTAAAACTCGATCAAACGCAAGCATAACCCACAGCTTCGCTATTTATTTCGCTCATGAACTCAAACGCGATCGATCGACACACATGCGTCCCCTCGTAGACCGTTATCCACTAGCAATAATAATTCACGTGAGAAAATCCATAGAATGGGTTCGTTAAGTTCCTTAAGGGCTCTTGTCGAGTATTGTATCGCTGTCAAAGTTCCTCTGACAGCTATCGAGTGGCCACTGAGCGCGCCAAATGTTAATGAGACATGGAGTATCGGAGATAACGCCTTTAATGCTGTACATTGATAGACTGCAATGAATATGCAAAAAGAAAATGATGTTATAATGTGTAATGGACAGGTAGAGTGTGAAGATGACGTTTTCATAATCATTGCTGATGATAATAGTACTGCTATGAATAGAATGAGAGTAGGCAAAAGATATTTGAATAAAGCGGCAGGCAACTAAATAATACAAGGTAACGGTTACACAGAGAAACAAATTAAATGTAGCTTTGTCTTGTTGAAATACAACTTAAGCTAAATAACTACACGAAGAAAAGAAAACAGCCAACAATAATATCTACGCAATTACTGTATTAATTAACTGTACAAGAAAACTTAAACATGAAACATAAAGATAATACTTGCCTTCAATCGAAAAATCATTAATGAACTTACAAAAGAAATAAAAGTACAAAGAATATCAGCGTCAATCACCGAAAGAATGGTTATATTATTCACTTTCAAGATTTCCATTCAAACGGTACTTTAAACATTCATAAATCGCATCTAAAACCCTGTTTTGTATGCCATAACACCTCTCAATATTTTATTCGCTGGTACCTCCGGGTTATCTGACGCTGTTGACCCTAGACCTCGCAATCTTGCGGTACCTCCTCAGAAACGCCTTACGCATGCATAATTGCGTACCCAAGGCACATCTCTATCGAAAAACATTTGAACGAGCGCGGAAATGTTTGTGGAAAAATATTATTTCTTCTTGTTAGGGGTTACAATGAATGGGTTGACTATGTAAATATGAGTCTGTAAGTTGTTTTGCTCGGCAGGTGTGTTTTATGTTTGTACTTTAACCATAAACTCTTGCATTTAACGAATTGTTTATAGATGCAATTAATTTAGATGGCAACCATTAATTTGTTTCGGAAGCCAAACCCATGTTAGTAATAAATCACATTTAATACTTTCTCTCTTTCTACAATGTTGCCACTCAACTTTTTGTTCAACAAAATAGGAAATCAAAACCCAATTATTCGCCTACACTCAGCCGCGGTTTGATCAAAATTAAATATCAAAAAACGATGAACTTTAAACTTTCGAATCCGCCTCACTGACGGGTACATCGTGATAGCGCCGGAATACCGAGTGCATGGCTAGAAACCCGTCCATCCAATTTGATGCGATAAAAAATAAATTAAAATAACCCGAGAACGTAGCACCCGATGATATCGATACCAGTCCCTCTCCCATTGTACTCACACCAATGGTAGGTTCTAATTGCGGCTGCTTTGTTAAACAAAATGAGGTGTTAGCTCTTCTATTAAATAATAAGTAGTTTGATACCACTGTAAAATCGATACGTTGTCCGTCAGATAAGAAATTGGTTTAGCCGGTAATAGCCTTTCGATTTAAGCGTTCGTTATAAATAAATATGTTTTTATTGTTGCAGATAACTTGAAAGAAGACTGCGTATGGCCGAAAGATACAACAGGAGTCCAATTAAAGCGTCATCGTACGCTGTTTGGACGTATCAAAATGTTGTCAATAGAAACGAGAAACTTAAGCAAGCTCGTGACTTGAATGCTGACAGTGAAAAAGAATACCAAGATGTACTTGGAAGTACAGTTGGAGGAAACAAAAACTCAGACAACACAGACAGAGTCAGCGACAGTGTTATAGCGCCACTATACGATTCACTCGAAGATACTTTAGAAGATGAGGAGGTTAGAAAAAACGTATGGAACGACGTGGACGATGAACTTTACATAGCGAATTTAATCAAAGAGAGGACTTCAAATGAAGTGAAACGCGACAAACGTGATACTAGTGGTTATTTAAGTGATAGTGATATCAGTGAGAAGGTTGTGAGTAGTGTTAAGTTAGATTACGCGATGTGGGAGATCGAGCCCACAGATCTGACGGAGTGCGACTGCCTTGGCCCTCCGCCGGAGTTTCTGTTGCCGCCACCTCCTCGACCACCGTTCCTGCAAGCGGAATACTATTGCGGGGACGACCCTATTCCGGATTTGGAGACTTGCGACACGGAACCAGTAAGTGTTTTAATTTCTCTTTTGCCCTTAGATTTGACAGCATCTAATGCAACAGTGACATGTTTAGTCAGTGAAGCAACGATAATTTGATAGAATGATAGAAACACAGATTGGTTTGTGTATTTCCGTCAGATAGATTTCCAAAAAATATTGGACATTGTATTTTTTCTTTTTTCACGAAAACTAAAAATGAAGACGATACAGTGCGTCGAAAACTCGTGTGACGTCATACTTGTAAGTAAAGTGCACCGACTCTTTACCGAAAAGTGACGTCACAGGCCCCCGCTCATGATCTTTGATGCGTTTTATCTTCGCCATTTTTTATTGATTTGATAAAACAAAAAATACGTATCCAATATTTTTCGATAATCTAACTGACGGACTAAATAGAATCATATTTTTTTTACACAAGAAACATTAAACGCAAAGGACAGAAAGGACTCAGGAAATTTCTTAATTTCTCAACACTTTCTATCTTTTTTTATTTAAACTAGCCAGCATAGTGGCGGTACTTTCATACAAGCCTAAAAGCTTGGCTTGCCCTTATTACCTACTACTCTTCATGGTATTAGGGTTCCTGAACAGTCTGCTCGCTTTAAGGGCTTGCCGTATTGTTAGTCACTTGGCGCGCCACTAAGCCATCATGTTTAGCTTCAACAAATGCCACTATCTTCTTTTATCTTCACACTTTGTTCCACAATTAAGCAGTCAGATCTCTTAATACACCATTTTTAATTAATCCTTATCTGTCTGTCTAATAAAAACGGCTAAGCGGCCCGGATTAACATAGAGGTCTTTAAAAATTCCCTCTTGCATCTTGAATATTTTATAACACGAATATTCCTAACGTTTGTCGGTATATTTTATCTAATCTGATGTTGCGTTTAGTTTTGTTTTAGTCTTGAATAAACAGCTTTGCCTCGGTTTATCAAGTTAGTAAATATTTGACATAATGTGGGTAGTAATGAAAATAGCGTGGTGTTTCATCTTAGAATTAGTTCTGAGTTCTGACGAACCTAGATTTTGTATTTCTTGAACCGTGTGTTGCTAATGAATTCATGTTTCTGTCAATACAATTAGAGTTTACATTATTATGTAAATATGTTTAATACAAATATTATGTTTGTTTACCTAAAGTGCCTTTACAATTTTCAACGTAGTTTACGTTTTGAGACACCTAGCTTTTTAACACATACCAAAAATGACGCCTGTCATCCCCGAAGAGGTAGGAAGAGGTGCACATGATAGTACACCCATATTTCGCCAGTTATGTTTAAGTCTTAGCTTTTTATTATACGTAAAAAGCGGTTCATAAAATCTTGGCCTACATTGGTACAAAAATCTGAGTATGATTTTGGATAGGAATAAAACTACCGCGGTTGAGATTCATAAACGTTACTTAGCACGTATACTAAGGTTTAGCAGTATTCCTGCCACTTTCGCATAACTGACAATCTATAGACAAGGTCAGGGACAAAAGAACATTTTGAAAAACAACCTTTAAATATAGCCGTGACGTCATATTTTTTCTTATTCTTCTCAGTAAACCCTTTTAATTGTTGACAACCATATCATGGGGGTGCATAAAAAATAACTAGTCCGCCATCTTTAGAAGTCCGCCATTTTGGATTTAGAATGACGTCACTAAACGATGCATTGTCATCGAAACTAAACGTGATTGCAAAATTTCAGCTTAATCGGTTGGGAAAAAAAAAGTAAAAAATTATTAATAAAAGCTTGTAAAAAGGGATAATAATCTAAGCCCAAGCACATCCACAGAACAGTTTATCAATCTCAGTCTCTTCCCGTGACCCAAGGGCTGGCTTTTACTTTGGCCAGAGGCTAAGTGTTGCCATACAACGTGGCAACGCCGCTAGTCTCTTGGGTACATTACCAGCTGATAGCGTTGAGGAGGAGTTTTTTGATGCTCTTTTATAGTTTGTTGTTAGTTTATCTATTTTAGGTTATTTATTTAATAGTCTTTAATTAATAATGTATTTAGTTAGTTTACTGAACTGAATTAAATAAATATCTCAGTCTAAATCTTTAGTTAGTCATTCGCATTTCACTCTCCACTAAAGCCAAGTCTCCTCTCAGTTTACATAACAAAACGTTCCAGCAAAAGGTTTCTTAATCTTTCCTTTGCCTTCGTCTTTTCCGAGAAACGTAGAAATTAAAATTCTCAGTACACATCTTTGTAAGTTTGTCAGTAAACATTGTTAGAAAACTCCGAATCTGCCGGCAACTTAACTGTATCTGTTTCGAAACTCCTACATTCTGATAGGCCACAGAGTACGGAACGCCTCGGCGGCCATTTCTAGAGGTGGCATAATATACCGTGTGACTGTTTACTCGGACTATAATTATGATTATGATGATGATGGTGCTGATGATAGCTGATTTCGGCCACAGCGACTGCTTTCGGCGGCTTTCTAGGGTGGTTGTCGAGAGCTTTGGTGTGCTGCTCTGTCATTTGCTCTCCAGTGGCTAACATATTCAATTTTGACCGTAAAACTCCGAGCACAAAGCGGATATGTCAGAACTCCGTTGACGGTATTGTAGGGTATAGCTGAAGGTGATCTAGCTTTCGGACAAATGACGTATACAAATTCACGGCTGTAATGACGTTTCGTGACAGGATTTTCGGGCTGACCGCTATTCTGCACAAAAAAAGTACTGTCGTCTCCAGACACATGACACTGTGTTCACTACCTTCAGCAGAGAGGTGGCCGGGAACGTTATACGTGTCAAGGGGCGAAACACGCGTCAAGTATGCATTTGGTTGCATGCAGCATGCTAATTTTCGCATTTCCTGCAAGTGCATATTTTTGCGGGACCCGGTGCTGCATCCTGCATCCATTTTATTCGCGGAGATCAAACTAAATAATTGTGTTGTATAGCTTTTAAATGGCATAGATTTTCGCAAAGTTATGCCTGATTCCATATCTTACGTGATAGGTGCTTTAGCCGTGCAGTGATTCTGTGCTATGCTTTAGCCGTGCAGTGATTCTATGCTCTGTGTAAAAGTCGCATCTGTCACTACAGTGTTAGCTTTCTCTTTACTCTGTATCCCTGTTTTAAATAGCGGCACGGTAATGACTTGAAAATTAGGCGTTCTGTGTGGTTTATTCGTTCGTGTATGCTAATCTTTGTTTGCGTTCAAATTTAGTTTGAATATTTGATGTTTTGAGTTAATTGAAGATGGTTTCGTAGAAACTGTTTGGTGTACTGTTATCTCGCATGTGTTTGATATTTAACATGATTTCAAACAATGTTATATTCGTAGTTGTGTTAATTTAGATGGTTCCTTCTGATGATTTTTGTTTATGTGCTATGATGAGAGTGGGTAAACCTTTAGTCATCAACAGGGATTAACTACATAATCCGGGCTAGTACTGAGATATTGCTTATAGAAAACTAAACAACACTTTGCTCGAGCTGGGAATCAAACCTAAAACCTCATGCTCACTTGCGACCACTTCAAAATCAAAATCATAAAAATCAAAATATTTTATTTCACATAGGCCTCGATGGGCACTTATAAAACGTCGACAAAAATGTGCACGGTTCGGGTTGGTCGTTTCCTATGGAGAAGAACCGGCAAGAAACTCCATGGTGACTACATGGCCGCTAGACCCACGAAGTGGTCTAAAAAGTTTTTCCTACCGTTCCTCTAAACCAGCAGATTGATGAGCTAATTCACACTATTTTTTGGTCACCAGATCAGCATAGCTTTATAGCGTTAATATCAAAATACCACGGATTTAATATTAATTTATTTTATAGCCCCGATATATCGTAATACTTCGCATAAGCTACTGAATTATTTTATTAATGTTGTCACTAATATTAAACGGAATAGTAATAAACATAGTGATAACGAGTGTTAGAAAGTTATTTTATTATACAAATAAATGTTTTTAATATAAGAATGATCTAGTTTCGTCCATATTAAAAATGCGAAAGAAATTCGGTCTGTTCGTCTGATAGTATCTGTCTTTTTAAGCCTTAACGACTGAACGGATTTAGATGCAATTTGAATTAAGTGATAATTCGATCATACTGGATCATTTTAGTACTGGCAATGTCAACAGAAAGCTTTTAACGAAATATAAAATGATCATTTTCATCGCGATCTGAATGATATTATTTGATTTGCTTTACATAAAACAAATATACTATGAAAATGACTTGAGTCAATTTTTTGAACTTGTGACACGAAACCCTAATCCTTTTTCTAAAATAAAAGTAGCTCAAGGTACCCCTTCTAATATCAGCTATACCGTTAAAATCGGTGCAGCCTTTTCGGAGATAAGCCGGAACAAACAGACTGACAGACCAATATTTTTTTTTTTTTGTTTTAATTATGTACCGTATAATACTTTCATATGCATTCGGTAAAAAGCTGTTATTTTGAAATTACAAACACTCTTCAATTTCCTGTACAGTCACTTATTATAAACTTTTATGATCAATGAATGAACTTACCTCCGACCAACCTGTGAATCATCCGGATTCGCGTCACCAGTTACTAAGAACACCTACCGCGCTAAATTATGCGGTCAGACCTAACTCCAACATGATTAAGACATCAACAACTCAACATAATTACTTATCGATAAAAACTGACACCTCGCACTGGGTGTCCAGAACTAAATTTTATCGATACAAATAAAAAAGGAATAAAATCGATAAAACGGTTTGACCTACCGCGATTATTTGCGGTCCAACCGCTTTGTACCCATATACAGAGCGAATAAAAAATTAAAAACAATAATATTATGTTTTTTCTCATCACAAACGTTACAGTGAACAGGGATTATTATTTAATCTAACAATGGGCAAAAATTACCACTCAGTGGATACCAAACAGCAGGAAACGACACCGCGGCAGGCCCAGATGTAGATGGCGGGATGAGCTGGACTCTTTCGCAAAGGATTGGCCTACAATCGCACTAGACCGCGAAAGTAAGGACGGAAGGGAGGCCTTTGCCCTGCAGTGGGAGAACATAGGCTTATAATATAAGAAAAAACACGTAAACATTTATGAGAGACTGGTGCCCGAAATAGGCATAGTTACAAACCCTGTGTTAGGGGTTATACGAATACTTCAATATACAGGGTGTATTTGACCAAGAATGAAGATCATTATTACAAGAACCACAATAATCCCCAGCTTACATTTTTTTCGGCAAAAAAAACTAATGTTTCAACCAAAGTGCTATACCAAACAGTCAAATGTTTTTAACGCCGCTTTTTTAACCGATGATTTTTTTCATTTCTGGTAAACTTACTATCATGTAGGAATAAGTGACTTGCCTGTCCTATTGTTTGCACATTAAACGAGCACTGAAAGTGCCAAACTCGTCGACAAATTTTGGGCTGACTGAATTTAAATTGTCATCGATATAATAAGAAGATGGATCATTTAGGAACTGAATTTTATTCATGGTTAAAATTTGCCTCGATATCTCTAGCAACCTGTATAAGCCAAATTAACGGCGACACCTTAAACACAAGAATAATTTTTATTAAAACACCTTAATAAAAAGAAGTCGTATCGGTTTTATTTTAAACGCCATTTTCTTAGAATTCTGCGGCCAGCTCTACCCTGATTAAGATGTCAACCACTTTATAATTATGCCCAATTCAGACCAGACGTGACTCCTACAAGCTGGGTATTTTGTTAGTAACGAAAAATGAACTTCATAGTGTATAAAATATGGTTGTAATTTCTACGGGCGAGAAAACCTCTTGACGAATCCGCGAACGTTTGCAAATCTTGGACAGGATGCACTTTTAAAACTAAAATCAAGCTTAAGAGCTTTTTACTAGGTTCATTTTTCAATATCTAGTGGTTCCAGGCAAGTTGCACTTTCTAGGCCCTATTATTAGTAAAAAATTCGCATATATTTTTACAAAGAAAATAAATATTTTAGGTATTCGAAGAAACTGAAATTCGTCACACTTCGCAGAATCGTCGGGTGGTCTTACTTTATCGGAAAGTATTTAGCAGTGTAGGATTATTATTATAAAAAAAGATACGCTACGTTCACACAGAGCTGCGTTCAAATATCGTTGCGACGTTACGACTGCGATAGATAATACGGAACGTATGCTACATAAAGAGATAGCTATTGCGCTTGAAGTACTTAAATTACGACAATTGTCTGAATTTGTCGGCAACAATTTGTGCGCGCTAGTGCGATTTCTACCTCTTTTTATTTATATAATATCATTGCCTTTAACCATTATTCATACAATTTGGTTCTTTAGAAAATGGCCTACCTTATTTGTTGCGCCAGCTGGACCACCCCTTGGCTTCCTGTAGGTGTCAAAAACCGTCGGAGTGGGTTAATCAGTTGGGTGAGTGGAAACATCCGCTTTGCCACTAATATCGTGGGAGTTATCGTAAGTAAAGAAATAAAGAAAGATGACAAGATGCAGCAGCACTCTCTTTCAAAACAATTGCTATAGCATGTCGGTCAAAATCTTCCATCAAATACCGAAACAACTCAGAGAACTACAAATTAATTATTAGAAAATGAAACTGAAGAATTTGCTCTTTAATAACATGAATTAACGAGTTTTTGGCTTATAAACCCATTTGTAAAAGAATATCTAACACAAAAATGCTTTTACTCGGTCGCAGAATACTTAAAATGAAATATGTAGTAAATATGATGGATAGATAATTCCTTATAGTCATTGAAATTACTTACACAAAAGCACACATACACAACACTTACACATAACAAAACATAAATAAAGTAATTTAATAATCTCAGGATATTATTAATTATTATAATTAATATGATTAATTAAAATAACTACATAACCTATTACTAGTAATATTGTCGAAAATAGTTATATTTGTTTAACAAACTTGCAATCCAGTATACCTACTCACTGGATGCTTGTTTTGTCCAATCTGTTATGTTGCCGTACCCTAACCGGGTTTCATGTTGGAACTTACTTACTTATATGTAACAACTAAATGTACACTTGAATGCAATAAAGAGTTTTGAGTTTGAGTTTGAGTAATGGTTAAGCAGCTTTTGTTCCTATTCTATTGATTTGTTATTTCTTTTGCTAATTTTATTACATTTTGTTAAATTTTTTACTAGTACTAGGTATCTAAACCAAGAGTACATTGTGTTAGGTATTTTAATTTTAAGTTTGCATGCTGAAAAGTCAGCGAAATGTGTGAAACCTTTTATTTTATAAGATCATCATGTACCATATTTCATGCAAAATAAAGAATCTTGAATCTTGAAAGAAAAAGTATTTACGAGACTCGCAAAACAGAATTAAATAAAAAAAATAACAAAAAATATAAAATAAAAAACACTTATTTAAGACAACAATAAAATAAATTGGTCCTGTATGAGGCCAAAAGGTGCTGTAACATTTAAAAATGTCACTGCGCTGATTTTCTGATAGGGCCCAAATAAAATGCCACAGTCAGCGAATACGACAAATTAAATTTAAAAAAAAATTGAAGAACGAATAATACGAAAATAATATTTAGTAGTAGTATAGGTAGCACAACATCACGGTTGTAATCTTTGAAGGGTAAGGCAGAGGTGTACATACAGTACTCCTACAATTCGCTAGTTATGATAAAAGCTCATATAATAGGGGACGAACCAATTACCACCAGCCGCGCACATATCCAGACTCAGTGGACTGAAGAATTCTTGATTGAACAACCGAATAACCCTTTGCCGGTCCTGGGAATCGAACTCAAGGCCTCATGTTTAGCAAACACAGTCAGTTTATATAAAAAAACAAAAACTTTATTATTGTAAACAATAACAATTTTTCTTTAGCACACAAAATGTCAACAAACCAGCATAAACTGGCCTCCTATTCTATTGAAACTACGCACTACGCTAGGCCAGTTAAAAAATCAAAGTGCCCACCACTGACGTCCGTAATAATTTATCTTTAGCGCCTACCTAATTAAAACAAGAAAATATTCAAGAGGTCAAAGAATTTCAGTCGCTCGTGTTATTTTTACTCGTGCGTTAAATTTTCTGTGATCCTTTATTCACAAAAGGTCGAATTCTTTTTGTGAGTTTTTAACCACCCCTCCCCCTCCACCTCCCCCTCCCCCTCCCCCTCCCCCTCGCCCCATGCCCCCTCAGCATCTTCCACCCCATGCGTCTCAAAACTGCCAACAATAACGAAGAAAAAATATTAAAAACAAAATAATATAAAAAACCTCTGTACTCAAATATTATAATGTTATTTTCCTGTGTTGTCCACTGTGTGTACATAAATAGTAACGTAAATAAAATAAATCAATAAAATAACAAAATATTTAAAATATTAATAGGGTAGCCAGAAGCCTTTATTTATTGAATTACTTTAAGACATTCATAAGACTTGATCATCTGCCTAGCCTTTTCAAAACTGTGTTTAGGTCTAAGATTTTAAACTATCATGGTCACTAACATTACTATTAATACTAACGGGATATTTATGAGTTCCCGATATTTCGGCGCTGTTGCAAGCACCATGATCACGGATAAACTGAAGTTAGTCAGTTAGCCGAAATATCGGGAACTCATAACAAACAGTAAACATGGTAAATATCCCGTTAGTATTAATAGTTATGTTTAGGTCGGCTTTCAGTCTAACCGGATACAGCTGTATATCAGTATTTTACACGGAGCGCCTATCTGACCTACACAACCCATTTAGCACTGGGTAATACGATACCCCTTGGTAAGACTGGTTGTCAGACTTTCGGGCCACTGACTAACTGTAACGATTTTCAAAGATCTACAAATGACAGCCGGGACCAACGTGGCAGAGGCTTAACGTGCTTTATTTATTTATTTAACACTTCAAGCACAAAGTACACAGACGGACTTAATGCCATAGGCGTTTTCTACCAGTCAACCTTTGGGTGATGCAATGATATACAGGTCAGTCGATTTTTCGTCGGGTTAATTTCCTGCTGCGGTTATCTATTATGTATCTACTATTAGTACATAATATAATCGGCAAATAATCTGCTTAATTACATACAAATGGATTGGCTAGCACATATTGACAAACCCAGATAGCGTCAGCTAGTATAAACTATTAACTGTATCAATATTTGAATAGCTATCAAATGAGGGTGAACGATAGCATGTTAGTGTCTGTTTAGCCGTTGGGATGTAACAAAGATCCTTAAAAACTGTTTTAAATTTACTTAAAATTGCATGCATGCATAATCAGCCTATAATGTTCCCACTGCTGGGACACACGGCCTCCTCTCTATGAGAGGGAATGGGCCATAATCCACCACGCGGGCCCAGTGCGGGTTGGTAGATGTCACATGTATTCGAATTTTTGGTTCTTGGACATGCCGGTTTCTTCACGATGTTTTCCGTCACCGTTTTGTGAGCAGTGGTAATGACATAAATTACACAAAGTAATGCGCCTGCCTAGGTTCGAATCCACGACTTACTGCTCGTAAGTCGGGGCCGATGCCTCTGGGCCACCGCTGGTCTACTTAAAATTACTTAATAAATAAAAAATAAATAAAAAATTACTTAATACATAATCGGCAATGTAAATCAATGACTTTCAAAATATATCAATAGTTAGAGACATCGATTTTTTTAAACGATATTCCAGCAATCGTAACCAAAAATCTTGAATTGAGATCGTTATTTAATAAAATGTCGGGACGAAAGTTTTGAGTATGAATGTGGACGGCTATAGGAGTAGAGGAAGATCAAAGAAACGATGGATGGACTGTGTGAAGGATGGTATAGGTAGAAAGGAGGTGACTGCTGAGATGACGAGTAATAGAGAAGTATGGAAGAAGAGGACATTCAGGAGACAGGAGAATGATGATGAATATGATGATTCAAGACAGCTTTTTGTTTGGATATCTTGAATGCTGAGGGAATCTGCTAGATGCAAGAATCTATGATGTACGAAGATAATATGATATACTGAAACGTTAAACCAAATCATTATCATGTTTGAAACACAATCCTAAACCCAAATTGCACACTTTCTAGCAGTGAAAAAGATCAGTATATATGTTACGGGTAATACTAGAAGAAGAAGTAAACCTAGTTTTACCCGGGTAAACTTAGTATTACCCAAGCTCCATGGGTAAACTCCGAATAATCACTAAAGTCAATTTAAATTTGGAGGTTTGATGCAACCAATTTGGATGTAGCGCTCGCTCGGCTCGCGCGTGTTTTGTAACAGTTCTAACCTAACGTAACATCCATTCATCCATTTCGTCCATTTGGTCGGTGTGTCCTAGCAATAAAAAGGATACACAACTGTTACCGGCCGCACCTAGGAATAGCCGGCTAGAACTAGGTGTAACCTTACTTAGGCTTTTAACCGTAACATATACCTACATAAATATATAATCATCTCCTTATTGCGCCATATTCTTATTCTCTCAACCCATCCTAGCATAGCCTAACCCTTTGGGATATTAAAGACTTAAGAACTAAAACAAAGAAGATCCACCACTAATTGTTCTAGATGAGACAGCATTACTTAAATATGCGCATATTACACGAACTGTGCCTACGTTCCGCTCAAAAAGGTTGTATGTAAATCCAGACGAGTTATTATTTAAATACTACAGGCCGTTTTTATCTTTTTGTGGGCTTAAACTTGTCTTTAAATAATGAGTTAAATTTTGTTTGTGTGGCGTTGTTTGTTGGTTAAGTATGTGTGGTCTTGGTTTAAGATAATTGACATTGTAGGTAGGTACTACATCATCATCATCATCATCTACAGCCTGAATGCACCCGCTGCTGGGTATAGGCCTCTCTTTTTTTTTTGTCCCTTCTTTCATACTCAACAGGCCATTCGACAAAATCGAAAAAAAAAAAAAATTGCCCGTTAATTACATCACCAAAAAATGTTGAACACGTATTTTTTCTTTTGTCACATAATAAAAAAATGACGACGATACAGCGCATCAAAGTTCAAGAGAGAGGCTTGTGACATCACTGGACAGTAAAAAGTAACAGAAATTGTGACGTCACGCGAGATTTCAACGCGCTGTATCGTGGTCATTTTTCGTTTACATGACAAAAGAAAAAATACGTGTCCAATATTTTTTGATAATCTAACTGACGGACTAAATAGATTTTTTCAGTCAAATGCCCTATTGCGCAACACAAATTTTCAACCAAAATCCGAAAGATTTCGATAGTACTACTCGTGCGTGATAAATTGAGACCCACGTGGAATACTGAAAATTTTAAAAAATAGCCTAAATATTCCTTATAACTTCAGCTACCTGCGAGTAAACGTCCTTTCAAAACCGGTCTAGCCGTTTTGGAGATTAGCCGGAACAAACAGACAGATAGACAGATTCACAGACAGACAAAAATGTTTTTTTACGCAGATATTCGAGATATATGAGCATCGCATTTTCTTTACCCGTTACCCTTCAAAGTCAAAAGAAAACAAAACCTCTTTTTCTTAATCCATGTGCTCAATCAAACATGTTTTCTTAAACACGAACACTTTTCATTAAGTAAAACAAACTTCCCCCAATATTTCATCCAACCAGCTTTATTTCAATATCCTTACCAAAAAAAAAAAATACTAAAATACCTTACCATTGCAAATCTTAAGGGCGGCCGATGATCATAATTTACGAAACTTCGGCCGACCCAAATTAATTAAGGTTTTCATTCATTTTTTTTCCTTTTTCAAAAGAAAGACTCTTTTATTAATTAAGGATGGAGCATTGACGAATCGGCTACCGTCGCTAGATAGACGGGCTGATAAACAGAACTTGCTTTCTGAATATAATTTCGGAGATCTTAGGGTCCCGTGTTGGGTAAACGTAACCGGTACGCGCTTTTGTGGTATTTTTTTAAAGTCATGTTGATTTTATATTTTGGATATCTTTGCTACTTTTATAAAAGCGAAAATCGTTTTATTAAACCGATCTAGGAAGACGGTTTGAGAGAGTATACTTTAGAAAAAAAAAAAGAGTAAAATACTAATTCTTTATATGCAGGGTGTAAACAGACCCTTTACGACGCCAACCAAGCATTATCACCACCGGCATTATCCGGCATTATTATCTCCGTAACTAGAAGGTTCCCAGGTATGGTCTAGAACAAAAAAAATATCGCAATGACGTGCATTACAAGTGCCTTTCGACTTCGTTAAGGGTCTTGGTACACCCATTAGACTACCACAAACGTTGTATTTTTTCCAACATAATATCAAAAAACCAAGTACAAAATTGCCGTACGATAACTACCAGAGGGGCCATGATTACATCTGACTTTGAGGGCCAAGAACCGAAAACCGATAGATCCTCTCCACTTACCTCGGCTCACGCTTACCAGATTATTTGACCAAGATATTGTTTGTGAGATTCCGTGAGATATGCCCAATATATTGTCCCAGTCTCGATGACGGATTCCCGTACCGATAGTGCCACATTTTGACAAATGGGCGACCCTTTTTCAGACTTAATGCATTTTGGGGACATGCGCTTAGATGCTTATCAGTCTTAAATAGGGCTGGCGAACCACCCGAAGATCTCCAACATCCCAAAAAAGACGACTATTGTAGAAGGACATAAGTGTCAATATGGAAGGTTCCCAAAATTCAGTGGTACTAAAAATCCGGGTAGATGTGCCCTTAGCTAGAAAATTGGGGTCTTACCTTTGATTTAGCTTGACGGATTACCTTTGCCTTATACCTGGGATATCTTGAGTAATTTTGTTCTATGACAACCCTGGTCGTAAAGTTTTTATGTCTATGACCGCTGACTCCGGGCTCGTTCGTCTTCGCTCGCATTTGATCAGTTTTATCATCTGATATAGTTCCTGTATATTTTTGCTTGTTCGAGTTTTTTTCTACATTTTCTTTCTCATCGATTAAGGATACTGTTTTTTTTTTTTACGAAACTTTTTACGTTTTGGAAACGTTTTTTTCGGTGTTATGCCGCCATTCATGGCGACACATCCCGCTTTCTTTGACTCATCTTTAGATACACAAAACGAGTCTTGATTTTTCGAAAAACGATCCCTCCGAATTTCCTCCTATTACGACACGTATTTCAACAGATCCTAACTCAATCAACCCAAACGAAATATTTTTTCAAAACACGAAAAAAATTCGTAATCCATCAATTTTTTCCGCACTTTACACCGGTGAATACGAGTATTCTTCGTAAATTCAATTAAGTGAAACAAAATGGTAAACACAGTGTGGGGCGGGGATGTAAAATGAATAATACATACGGCCCCGATATGATCTATCCAATTAATACAAATAAATAATCGTGCTATTCTTCCCTTCGAGCTTCGCGGTCTGAACAATGACTAATGGTATAAAGGTAATGACATAAATATTGTGGTTATGTGGTGCGCGGAATATTAAATAGACCATGGTATTTCTTGTTGATTGGTTACGAAGAATTTAATATTTTTTGCTAGTCTTGAACCACCTTTGTATCATCCAGCGTCGCTTTAATCTAGGTAAACGAGAGTTCAAAATGATAATTATCATGATAAATAAACACTGTTTGTACTAAATTCTAGCGCTTTGAGTCAAAAATTGTGAGATCAAAATAAAAGTCAGCATTGATAATTTACTCGATAGTTATCGTGATAACTATCAAAGATTTTTTTTTGATAATTACTAAGCCTGAGGTAAACTGCAGTCACTTTCACATACAAAACAATGCGATGCATATAGTCAGACAATTAAGTTGCTGCAAGGCAAATATTTAAATAGCTGGATATGGGTCTCTTCTTAGATCGCTTGAAAAAGTGTTTTAAGTGAAGATTAAGAAATTACAGTATACTTGGCCCGACCTGGGAATCGAACCCAAGACGTCATGCTCAGCAGTCGCGCTTGCGTCCACTAGACCAACGAGGCAGGCCACTAGATCAACAAAGTCCAATAAAGAATTAACCTTACCAAAATCGATACTGAACCCTATGCAATAAAATGGGCATGCCCCTTTTAATCATATCGTATGACGTGTTATTACAATTACAGAAAAACATTATTATACCGACCCCATTCAGATCTTACTGATACAACCCTAACCAGCTAAGTTGATCCCTTCAACCCTATGATGCATTTGAATCAGCTTTGAAATATTGTTATTAAAGCTTGTTCATGGGGTCTTGTTAAAATGGATAGTGCATCTACATTGTTTTAGCTGGATTCGTTTTTATGGTCTTAATTGTATTGTTTTGTGCTGTTTCAATTTAATTCAGTGAATTCGTTACTTTTTCTATTTTATTTTTCTAGTTCCGCAGAACTATTAAAAGCTAATTATTACTAATCCCATAGGTAGGAGTCACGAAGTTAACACAAAAGTTATAGTTTGTACGTTTACAGGAATTGCTTAACATAACGTCACGCTTGTAATCCTCTAACGGTTGGGCAGAGGTGTACCTAATAGTACCCACCTTTCGCCAGTTATGTGTAAGTCCAATATAATTGGGGGCGAGCCTATTGCCATCAATCGGGCACAAATCCAGACTCCGTGGCTGCTACTGAGTAATACCTGATGTAAAATACCAATAACACTTTGCCCGACTCGGGAATCGAACCCAAGACCAGCTCAACAGTTGCACTTACGACCACTACACCAACAAGGCAGTTAATGTAGGCACAATTAATGTTAACAAAATTGATTTTCTACTCAATCACCTTCATTCAAAGTCCATCTCCCAATTTCACATCAATTTTATTACTTACCTTCGTCCTTCAGAAACTATTTCATAGAGACTACCATACCCGTACAACATAATAGGCAATTCAAGTGACGTCGGGCACAGTCACTCGGTCCTCAAGTAGTATATTGTGTATCGAAAAAGAAATCAGTTCTCCACACAAAAATAACATTACGTGAACCCGAAAGCGCAAAATGGTTTGCTACAGAAGGTTAGGTCTGTACAACGAGCGAATATCGAGCGGTTCATCTCATCATCTGCTCAGCCTTTTGCCAACTATTTTGGGGTCGGCTCCCAGTCTAACCGGTTGCAGCTGAATAACAGTAGTTTTCATGGAGCGACTATAGCAAAAATAGGTTCATCTACACACTGGACAAGGCTGTGTCCTTAACAGAGCGAGCGTGGTGTGAACGGGGGACCGTAGCGTTTATTTTGTTTGGCGAACTTGAACGTGTAGTCGCATTGATAAAGGGCGCCTTTCGATTTCCCGAACAAATGAGTGACAATATCGCGATCACCGCGTATTCACGCGACCGGTCGCTTTGGTTATAACGCAGGATGTCAAATGAAAGTGCGCTTGTACTCGCTGTACGTGAACCGTATAGCTAAGTGTGCCTTCATTTTCGCTCGTTGCATAAAACTCGCAAACAAATGACATAGACGTCCAAGCGGTACTCTTGCACCCGCTGTAGTGAAGCTTGTCTATGTGTGCGTACGATTTCATTTATAGTAAGGAGCTGTCAAACAAATGAAAGTCGCGAGTGCGCTGCCACTCGCTGTACGTAAACCGTCTCTTTATGTGTGCGTTTTGCATGGAACTGCACGCGTAGCATGAACACTGTAGAAACGGGTTTTGGCGACGGAAGATTCGAAAAAATGACAGATCGACAAAATCATCATCAAAATCTGTCATTTTGTCGATTCTTCCGTCGACAAAACCCGTTATTTTTTTTTACACGTGCTGACCTTCTGTAGACTATCTATTTTGTGGCAAAAGCGAGTTAACGGAAAAACGTGAGCCTTTTCACCTTTTTCTTTTGAAGGAAAAATAAATAAAAGTCAACTTTCGAGCCGTGTGAAGCGTTGAGTCCTCAATTCCTTTTGATAAAGCATCTTCATGCGTGGTTTCTTGAGTGTAAGTAAAGAATGTTAATCGAGTGACAGTAAAGTGAAGTATTTGAGTTCTTAAGGTGTCTGTATTTCTTTTTTGTTGGCGTTTCATTTAGTTTATTTACGTTTTTTTTGAAAAGATGCGTACGATTGGTATCTAACGAATGGCATTTGAATAATATCCGAGCAGTTTACGTTGATCATCAATTTGCTGAACAATCTGTTTCCCTGACTGTTCATGCCATTTGTCGAAAACATATCGACTAAATAATCATTTTTTATAGAGTACTAGCGACCCGCCCTTCGCACGGGTGCAGTATTATACATATAAACCTTCCTCTTGAATCACTCTATCTATTAAACAAATCTGCATCAAAATCCGTTGCGCAGTTTTAAAGTTCTAAGCAATCATAGGGACTTACAGACAGCGGGAAACGAGTTTGTTTTGTACTATGTTAGTGATTCTAACTTTAAAAAACAATATAATTACTTCACTCACACAATATCTACAACATTAGTTTTAGTATATGCGAAACCTGAAACACGTGTCTAGTATTTTAATGTAAAGAATCTATGTACAAAATTTTAAAACTGAAATCACAAAGTTATAAGCTTGTTCTGTTACCTAGTTGTCCGCACAAAAACGTGGTCACCACGCAGCGCGCGCCTCCAGCGTCGCGCGTCGTCTTGAGCTCATTGATAATAATAATTTGGCAGTAGGTAATAGGTAGGTCTAGTATATATATATTTTTGTAGGTGATAGTATTTTGTTTTGTTGGCGAATCGGGATGTTACCAAACGGGATGTGGGCATAAAAACATACCGGGTAGAAAAAAAAAAATAGGGATAAAATTACCTCTTTTTTTCAAACCATTTATTACTTGCGTGACGCTTATTGCACCAAATAATTAATACATAAACCCGCCTATTTTTTCCCCTACACACCTTGCTACCCTCAAAATAACGCCTATAGTAATTATGTGAATGAAAATTATGCCATATGCTGCATCGGTTGATTTTTTCAATTTGCTATCGCGTTTTTTAATTTAAGTAAGTATGTTTGGTAACGCCTACTATGCCAGTATTGTGATGGATATGTTTATTAGATTTAAAGACTTAATGGGTAAAATAAATGATATGTTTTGAAGGGAAGTTGAAATTCTATTGTTTGTTTTTTTTTTTTTTTGAATGTGTGGAATAGTCAAAGATGATATTTTTGGAGAGAGTTTTCGCCTCGTTGCCTTGTTGGTCTAGTGTTCGCAAGCGCGACTGGTCCGGGGTTCGATTCCCAGGTCGGGCAAAGTGTTATTGGGTTTTTCCAACAGGAATTTCTGTCTGGAGTCTGGGTTCGTGCCCGCTTGATGGCAATAGGCTCGCCCACTATTACATGGGTTTTAAACATACCTGGCGAAATGTTGGTGTACTATTAGGTATACCTCTGCTTAACCCTTCAGGGATTCCAAACGTGATGTTATGTTATGACATTAAATAAGCTTTATAGACCTCGATTGTACACAGAAATTAAATAATATTCTGTCAAAAAATAACCAGCAATAGGTACTCTAAAAAATCTACATTTTCCATTTAAAACCAAACATTTTATTAACAAATCCTTCTTTTGTCTACAATTTTCGCTTGTCACATCACTATTCGGAACAATATGGCGGCGCTCACGTAAAGTACTGAAAGAAATAAAATCCACATTAAGCCGTTACTCGCAGAGAATGTGAAATTAAAATCTAAAGTGCTTTTATATGATAATGCATATGAAATCATTTTAAAGATAAGCTGAAAATTTAATTTCACTAATGTTGCTTACTGCGGTTCTGCTACATGCATTATAAGTATTAGATTTACTCTGATATGAGTGAAAAATTGTGGTTTCATCCTTTTGAAGGCGAAGGTTAATCCGATTGTCAGATGTTTTAAATTATTTCTGTTACATTTTCGTACTAAAGCCGCAGACACGGCCTCGGGTAATGCGACTTGCGACGCGGTTTGCATCAGACACTTATCTGCATGTCCTCATGTGAGTTGACCAAGATTATATCTGAACCTTAAAAGAGACTACGACCTCTGAGTTTGTTTCGGCCGTCTCTTCTCAGAGTAGTCAGGTCCGAAACACAGTTTTAAAACAAGAGGATGTGTAAAAGTGTTTGTAAAAACCTATTTGCAAAACGAACATCATTTACCTTTGCGTATGTACGTCACTTCGGAAGTCTTGTCCATGCGACTCGAAGCAAACTTCAAAAACTACTTTCATTTGTTTTCTCTGCAGTCGCTGACGCAAGACGCATGCCGCTTGAGCTTGTAGTTCGTGGCCAAGAGTCAATGCTTATCATAGCGTTTAGTCTGACTGTAGGTCTTACTACTTATAATGTGGTTTACTTACGATGACATACAGTCGCGATTATTTGGATTATAAATCTAATATTACTGTTTGCATCATTTTAATCTTTTTCACATTTAAAAGTAATCTTGCTGTGTGAAATGAGTGTAGTAATTTATATCATTTGCTATTGTTACAGTAGTATTTGATTTCCAATATTTAGAATATTGATGTGTTTAATCAACGTGTGTTGAGTCTCAAAAACTGGTCTTCTGAATATTTTTTATACTGATCCTGAAAGTCTTCCGATTCATGTTCATCTAAGATTTTAAACTATCATGGTCACTAACATTACTATTAATACTAACGGGATAAAAAACAAAAAACAGTAAACATGTTAAATATCCCGTTAGTATTAATAGTCATGTTCATCTTCTATCGATTTGATACTTCCGTTTTTATGCCCTTACAATACGACTGTTATTTCTCCAAAGCTAATCATTATCACAGCCAAATTCTCATCCTACATCAGTAAAAGAGACAAAATTAGCGAAACGATCCGAGAAATTCTCGATATCTCAGGGAACGTCGAATACATTTGGCAAATATACATTTTTTGCTTATAACACAAATTAAGTATGACTCTTTACGTCTCTTGGAACGGGTCCAGCGTCGTTTGTGGAGCCACTTAGATTCATCATTGATACACTCTCCCTGATTGATATTTTATGAATAGTATTGGTTCGTCGGAAAAGCTTCTGTTTTTCATGTTATAGATACTTTTCCAATTTATTGAGACTATTATAATTATAAAAACATTTTTATAATCTATAACATGTTCCAAATTATGGTTACCTAGGACTCATTCCTGTATTTTTAAGTCTGTAATTTAATCTCAGGGTCAAACATTCAAATTATGGGAATTAGGCAAATATGGAAATAACAGCCACTATGGTTGATCTTCAGGTTAAGCCGCGCTCGGCTAGGTTGGTCAGTGGACGGGTGACCACCCATTACATACCGAATTTTTGAAAAGTTGATAACCAGTCTTACCAAGGGGTATCGACCTCCACAACCCAGTACTAACTGGGTTGTGGAGGTCAGATAGGCAGTCGCTCCATGTAAAATTTTCATTCATGCCGACGGTACTTATTCCCAAAAATAATTATATTAAAGACTGTAATAACATCGTTTTGAACTAATATCATATGAAATCTTGATCATGATACTTTCCAATAATTGTTACTCAGTTCCTGACAATTTTGATTAAACAAATAAACGCCGTTTACGACGAAATGATTTACATTGTTTTGTGCAAAATAAAGTGCGCATTAAACAGTTTAAATTTTGTTTGACATTAATTGAGAACGGGCTCCGATGATATGTAACCGCATCTGGTTAATTCAAAAGTAGACATCGACATGAATCTGGAAAAGGAAACACAGAATATTATAATGGGAAAGAATAAAACTAAAAAAAACAATTTCAACGATCTGTGGTTGACTGTATTACTAACCTTTATTTAATCATAATGAAGCAATGTATAACTAATTTCTTTCAAAATCCTTAGAATTGTGAACAGGTTTTGAAAATCATATAATAACAGGCTATTACTTATTGTATTTTATGAATCTTCTACTTTATCTATACTTACTTACTTTATTATGCGCACAGCCAAGGAGTGTAATTCCCTGCCTGCGTCGGTGTTCCTAAGTTCATATGACCCCAATCTATTTAAGTCGCGAGTTAATAGGCTTCTTTTGGGTTAGCTCGTTCCATCGTCGACCTCATCTCTGTCCTCAGGACTAGATTGAGATCAAGAGTAAGCCCATTAAGTTAAAAAAAAAACGAACATTTAAGATTACAGCCAAATCATTTATTGATCCTTTAGCTTCTTTCTCTGACTATTCTTCTAACGTATGATTTTCTTTGATTTCCAGAAGATAGACGCATACAACCACAGCGGGCCTTCGCTCCAGACGTCGGCGGTGATCGGACTGTGCTCCATCGTGTTGCTCGTCGGGGTTCTCATCGGTGCCATCCTTGTTTGGAAGTAAGTAGTTTTTTTTATTTTTTTTTTTAGCAATTGTCATTGTTATCGGCAGTGTTTATTTTGGTAATGTGTCAAGGAGTTCTGATTTATTTTGGACTCAATGTAAGCTTCATATCAACTTTTGTGATTGTAAACCGAATCCAGAGCGATACAAAAACAAAATAATCGGAGTTTGACACACAGAAAATTTTAACAGATATTTTTATAATTGTCTTTGCGATCATAAGATCTATTCAGTCAGATACTTTCAGTTCTGTTTCAGAACAAAAAATCGTCTCATATATGATAAATGGGTCACCTTTTCAATTTTTTTTACATAAACCAATTAAACTGGTGGATGGACTGTCCTTCTTGACCACTAGTAATCTTAATTAATAAGCATTAATGTGAAATTGTCTATCTTCTCACGGCTTCTCTGTTTCCCGATCATTATAATCGAGTGAATCAGTATCTTCTAGGCAAGCGTGCTCCATCCTAAGCCGCGTCATCGCTTTACATTAGGCGTGTTGCGGTCAAACGCAAGCCTGTTTAGCGTTAAAAAAAATGTCTAACATTGTTCACCTAACAGTCATTGATAACAAAACCATTATTTCCAATCAAAATCTCTTCTCAAAAGACACCTAACCAGCCCCCAAACTCATGAATCTACAATAGAAACAGATTTAACTCCAACATGTCAACAATGTGAATGACAGTTTAATCGCTGGAGCCGTCGTCACATACGAGTATGTGGAGAGGCAATGGCTTGAGAAAGTTGATTAGAGTAGCTGTCACCTTAAGATTAAGGTGCCGACTTATATTGTTGCGTGGAGCGACTGTAAGCGGGTTTGGTAGCGAGTTTGAGAGGACCGTTCTTGTTTTTGGACCACACAGAGAAAATGAAATTCAGAACATCATCGTTGTCCTGCCCTTAACATACAGCACACAAGTCAGCTGCAGGTGACATTAGTCTGACCCTGCTAACTGTAGAATCTATGCCCATTGGGGTAGACGTGTTCTTAAGTGAAGATCGCGGATCGGCCACTAGGAGGTGGAGCATCGATCTTCGATGAGTGGCTGGTAGTAAGCTAGCTTACATAGCGAACGATTGGAGAAGCCTATGGCCAATAATGGATTGCTGTGTATCCACTGATGACGATCAAGCCTCCCTCCTCGGCATCCACATGCACACGCCGTACGCGACCATCACGCTGCCCTGGCCGCTTGAAAAATTTTCAAATGAATAACATTTTCCCATCGTATCCTTTTAATCAGCTATAAAACCTATACTTTTTCACTAAAAACAATGAAAATCTCAATCAGATCCTCGTCAAAAACTAAAGTTAACACCCACCGGATATCCCAAATTAAAAAGCGTTATAATAAAATAATCGTTGGTGTCACAATATCCCTGTCAGCGCGTTTAAGTGACGGATGACGGTCGGTAGGATTTAGAAACCCAACGCGAGGAGCTGCCTCGAGTTATATGCTGTTAATTAGATGTTGAACGGATTATAGGGTTCATTGAGTTATATAAATAACTGAGTTTAGTATTTTTCTGTTTGGTGTTGAATCGACAGTGGTACCCCACTGTCGATTCAACACCAAACAGAAAAAAACTAAAGTTAACACCCACCAGATATCCCAAATTAAAAAGCGTTATAATAAAATAATCGTTGGTGTCACAATATCCCTGTCAGCGCGTTTCACTGACGGATGACGGTCGGTAGGATTTAGAAACCCAACGCGAGGAGCTGCCTCGAGTTATATGCTGTTAATTAGATGTTGAACGGATTATAGGGTTCATTGAGTTATATAAATAACTGAGTTAAGTATTTTGCTGTGTTTGATGTTGAGTCTACACTGGAGTATAATTTACCAAGTTGGTTTTCGTGTCTGTCTGTAGCCTTCGTAATTATCAAGATAATTATTTTCTTTGATAATTATCAAGATAATTATTTTGTTTGATAATTATTAAGATAATTACCGGATGATTTTCAATGTTGATTCATGATTTGACTTCTCTCTCTCTTCTCTTCTTCTTCTTTTTTTTCTTTTTTTTTACTTTTACTCAAATTCTTTTTTATTTTCTTTTTTATACTCGAATTCAGGCCCAACATGGTCTTTAATTTAAATAGTAAAATAGTAGAAAATTAAATTAAACACAAAATGTACGAAAAAAACAGATTTTTTATTTAAAACAATGATTGTGACCGCTCTTTTTTATGTTTACAGTAACGCGTTTAGATGACGCGCAGAAGCGGCAAATCGCGTTCCGATACACGTGAAGTGACATTAATAATGATTTTTAGTTATTATCAAGACAGTTATCAAGGTATAATCAAGATAATCATCATGATATCTATCACTTTGAATCTCGGTCTGTACAATCGCTTAGAAGTTTTAAACTGCACAATGTGGGTATTCCTGAACGTGTTCAATATAAAAATAAATATTAAACATAATATATAAAGAAATCTCCAAGTTTTGTCACGTCGTAAAAATCTGAGAAGCGTTTTCCGGTCCCAAGATTAGCTACATTTTTATAGATTATTCCTTTGGTCTAAGATATCAGCTAGGTTCACCTTTAAACTTTTAGGCTGAGGCCAAACTAGTGTAATTTTTAAGCTGTGAGTCGCGAAAAATGAGTCGCGGAACTTACGCTGCATTCGGATTCATACTAAGTCCTGTTTGTACCACACGGCGACGCAAAATGAGTTGTACTACACGGTAACGCATTTTGCGTAAAATAAAAAAAACACAGTCACAAAATCTAGCTTTTAAATAACTCGTAGCCAACTCAAAGAAGCTAGATAACTATATCTCCAATCAACATTTCAGACCATTTCCCCAACAGCTTTTACTTCAGTACAAAATCACCTCCACCAATAAACATTTCAAAATAAATAACAGAACAAAGTGGAAACAATAATAAACGTCCCACTTTCTGTAACGGCTTAATTGTCCACCTACAGCCTCTCTTTCACTCACTATGGGTAAGACAAGGATAGAATTACGCCCACGTAGACCGAAACACGCAATCTTGAGGAGCGAGCGAAATCTATCAAATAATGACACAACCGGGAAGTGAGCCCGGAATAGATAGTGAAGCTGTGAGTCGAATATTAGCACTTTGTCCAGTGTGGTAAAGCTATAATATAATCTCTCTGTCTGTCTGTTTGTAATTTCAAAATAACAGCTTTGTACTGAATGCGTATATCGGATAGGTACTTAAAAAAAAATATTTTAAAATTATACTGTCACTTAAGGGATATCTTCCGTGATTGTGCTGATAAGTACGTTGTAACGGAGGCGTCGCGTCACTTCGAGTTATTTTAAGAACTTCCTTACATATTATTTAAGACACGAACATGCGTTATTTTGTCTTATATGATTCTAGAGTCTTATACACCCGAACTTATACTGTCACATACGGGATATCTTCCGTGATTTGTTCATTATTTTGAGCTCCCGATATTTGAACACTGTTGCAAGCGCCATGATCGCCGGCTGACTATCGAGAGCTCAAAATAATGAACAATCACGGAGAATATCCCGTAAGTGACAGTATAAGTTTAGTTGTAAACCGTGAAAGCATAAATCAGTGTTTAAAAATCTTTTTATTTTTGTCTGTCTGTCTGTTTGTTCCGGCTCATCTCCTAAACGGCAGACTGATTTTACTGGCAGTTAGTTGATGTTATAAGGACCTTAGGGTTTCGTGCAAACAAATTAAAACCCTTGAAATTGTTAACGCAATCCGATTCTAATAGGGAAGTAATATTTTTAACCGACTTTCAAAAGGAGGAGGCGATAATTCTGATTCTGATTCTGATTCTGAGGTTATCAATACGTCAGATTTTCTTTTCTTTTATAACTACGATTGTTACATACTGCTTTTGCCTCGTCCACGTTCGTACATCTAGGCAAACATGCAATGATACTTTTCAAAGACATAACCCTCCTTTTGGGCTTCGCCGCAGTCGGGTAAAAATTATAAAATAATAATTACTGTCTTGTTGGTGACGTGGTAGGTATGACTGCTGAGCATAGGGTCCTAGTTTCGACCCCCAGGTCGTGCAAAGCGTTACTGGGTATTTCAATCTGGTTTTTCTCAGTAGCAGCCAAGAGGCTGCATATGGCTGGTTTCCTGTTATCTACATGGACTTATCATATCATTAACTGCTAACAAACTACACATCTTTGGATAATAAAACTCTTCCCTAAGTAAGCAGAGGTACTATTGTACACCATTATAAGTCAAAAGCCACAACCAGAATTGACATCCAAATAAAACCCTCCATCTATGTTCCCTTCAAAACAATGCCTCCATCGCCACAACTCACTAAACACAACGAAATAAAGCAATCGCGTACCGGAACACATCAGCGCTATAACACACGTATACTGACGCAAATAAGAGGGTGGGTAGGCTCGCAGCGAATCTGTAATCAAGTCGCCGCCTTCTGTAGTTAGCCGAGCAGAACTCTCTCGGAACAGTTCGGGTATTCGTGACTCGGAAAGGTTCGGGAGTTTTCGTGACTGTTCGCTGAATGTAGTGTGTTGATTGTATGGTTCAAGTACAGTTGGATTGGTTTTTCGTGTCTAGGTTTTAGCTTAGAGTCTGTTATTACTGCTTTCTGGACGTTGGAAAGGCGAGTGAGCGATTTTCAGTTCCAAAAAAGAGAATTACGTTAAAATTTAAATAAGACTGACTTGACTGACTCGTTGGTCTAATAGTCGCAAGCACGACTGCTCAGCAAGAGGTCCTGGGTTCGATTCTCAGGTCGGGCAAAGTGTTATTGGGTTTTTTCATCAGGAAATTCTCAGTGGGAGCCACAGAGTCTGGATTTGTGCCCGGTTGATGGCAATAGGTTCGCCCCCTATTACATGGGTCTTACCTCTGCGTAACCCTTCGGGGATTGCAGGCGTGATGTTATGCTATGTTGAAATAGGGTATATCAATTTTGACGCAATTTTCTTTTTTTTTCTAAGGAAATACTCATGGATACCTCCCATCTGGGCAAGACGACGTGCTATATTATAATTCTACCAACCATAAATACACGCTGGCCATCCTTAAGGTTTATAACACCATATACACTTGGATGCCAGATAGATCGTATCCATGCATCAGTGGTTCCTGTGCTACCCTGATAGCAATGTCCCCAAAGAACCTTGGTTTTCTCCCAGTAATAAATGAACACTGTATGCTATCATACTCCCTGGAGTGGTTTAAGGGACGCTGACGTCTCAAAATCTAAGCCATTTATTCAAATTACGCTGAGAATAAGCATTTTGCATGAAAATAGTACATTTTGATATAAGTTGAGAAACTTTGTTGTTGCTGTCGAGGCGGAATTCACACCCGAGCCGCAGGCGAGGTTGTTATGGAGCCGAGAACTGCAGTAACAAATGCGCACGTGTATCAAACGAAGTTTTTTAATACACTTTCGAAGAAATAAATTAATAGAACAAAAAGTATTTCTGTCATGAATTATTAGGAAACTATGATTTAATTTGCTTTTTTAGCCTAATACGAAAAATAGAAAATTCAGTTATTTAAAAAAAAAACACAACATCATGCCTGTAATCTCCGAAAAGCAAGCATTTAAATCCCACGGGGGCGAGCTTATTGCCATCAGCCGGGCGCAAATCCAGACTTCGTGCCCGCTACTAAGAAATCCCAATAACACTTTGCCGGACCCGGGATTCGAACCCAGGACCTCGTGCTCAGAAGTCACGCTTGCGAACACTAGACCAACAAGGAAGTCTTCCATCACATCTTAGTATTTTTGATGGAATAAAGAGCAATGGCGTAAAAAAAACTGCAACATTCTTTTGCGCATAAGCCCAAAGTGCCTAAGTGGTTAAAATTGAAATACCAATCTGTGACTAATTCAAAACTCAGTTCCACACTAATTCCAAACTCAAAACTTTCCTAAACAATATCGCATCGCTATCGCCTCGCATACAAAACCAAACTATTTTAGAACAATATGGTTGCCAGTGTTTATTGTTCATAAATCATAGGAAACGTCAATATTACATGTCTAAATCGGTAGCCCGCGGTTACAGCGCCCTCTGTGTAATCTGAGCGGAGATAACGTTCGTTTTGTAAGTTAACACGAATTATATTGGGTCCTGTGTGATTTATGGTGTGAACTATTGCATTATGGTGGTCTTTTTGAAGGTTTATAGTGTTTTGATATTGAATTGAAGAATTTGTTCAGTAATTTATTACATCCTCATTCTATTATCGGTCGAGCTGTGGAATTCACTGCCGGCTACTCTGTTTCACGATCATAATAATCTAGATCTCTTCCAAGTTCATGTGAATCGATTTCTTCTAGGCAACCGTGCTCCACTCCGAGTTGCGCCAAATGCAAGCGTGTTAAGCATAAAAAAAAACCGTAGGGGCTTTTCATCTCTTGCTCAGGAGGTCTGAGGAGCTGAAATTTTCTATCCAGCAACCGGCACTGGCCCACGTGCAGGATTCCGGCCCACTCCTTCTCTGAGAGGATTGTATCCCAGCTGTGAGACATTAGGATTATAACCTCACAATGTTAACGATTTTTATTTTACCCGTCCTTATACGTCTCTAGTTCAGTGGGACTTTTGATATTCCCAAAAAGAATACCAAGAACCAAATGATTTTGTTTTTTTTTACGCCGCATATTGTCAGTTATAAGCACACAACAAATTCCTAAAGAATAAACAGTGAAAAGCACCATAATCTTTAACGTAGATAAAAAAAGTTTTATCCAAGCTAGGTTTCTTTAAAGTCTCGCAAAAACTCACCTTTTCTCGTATAAGTTAAAAGAGTTGACTCCAGGAAATTATTTACCGCGGGCAACAGACTAGCTGCAAGTTAAACTTATCGCAATCTTCATACTCTGTGAGGTTTTTATTATCAAACTTGTCTACCTGAATATTAGTAGTCTAGGATAACTTTTGTACTTAAATTTTAACTGGCATTTTCTTGAGCTTTTTGAGTTATGTCTGTTTGTTTCATGGGTTTTGTGAAAATACGGGGTGGAGGGACACCGATGCGAAAACGGTTACCACGTATTCGGTACATCATTCTGAGCCCCCCGATAATGAAATTTTTCATCGGCTATTTAATAAAAAATCAGCTGTTCCATACATTTTGACCGTGTAGGTATTGGTGGTAGTGGTAGTTCTGGAGTGGCGACCGCGAACCGGAAGACGCTGCGTTGGAAGGCCTCCCACTAGGTGGACCGATGACCTCGTAAAGGTTGCAGGGATCCGCTGGATGCGAGACGCACGGGACCGGTCAATGTGGCGACACTTGGGGGAGGCTTATGTCCAGCAGTGGACGTCTTTCGGCTGAAATGATGATGATGATGATGATGAGGTATTGCACTTTTGTAGGAAACAGCTGTTTTTTTTAAAAACCCATGAAAAATTTTTATGTGGGGGGCTCAAAATGATGTACTGAATACGTGATAACCGCTTTCGCGTCGGTGTCCCTTCCACCCCGTATCTACTTAGGCCTGATCTATCATACCTATGATATTGTCTTCAAGCATAATCAATTTATAATGTTCCCACTTCTCGGAAACAGCATCCTCTCTATGAGAGTGTGAGTTGTAATCCACCACGCGGACCCAATGCGGGTTGATAAATGTCACATGTCTTCGAATTTCTGAATCTAGGACATGCCGGAATACGCATGCGAATTAACACTACATTATGTAACTTTGACGGATAATAATGATGACTCAACAGAGCAACAGTTATGGAAAAATAAGCTTTTTGCTGAGCAGATATTAGACCTATAGTACCGTGGACACGAAAGAAGAATAGAAGAATAAAGTTAGTACCTAGATCTTTAGGTCTAGGCTTAGCAATAAATCTTCGAGTTGTGGCTAAAATAATTATCAGTAGTTGACCCCAAAAACAACAAATGGCGTAACGGATTGCTCAAAAATCTGGTCTATCGTAACGGACTCAAAGAAACTCATCACCGATGACTTCTCTAGATATCTCAATGTCTTCAAAACAATATAACAATTACTTCAGAAACAATACCACATAAACTAGCTGCCCCAAACAATGGTTCATGTCAAGCAACAAACACATGAATATTTTTTTGCGGAAAGCACAACCTTACTACTCGAATGCGTGACTAATTATGCCAAAATTACACGTAGCGTTTCCCGCGCGAACGCTATTGGCCAATTCAAAATTGGCCGGCCAATCAGCGTCGAGGGCGGGCCGACGCTTGCGCACGTTCTAGACACACTTATAGCTTTCGGCGTATGAATATTCAAGCTGATTTGTAATTGAAATAAACGCGATTGAGACGTCAGACTCTAGTCTTTTTGCGATTAATGCTGGGAACTGTTTTAATTGTATTGTATATTAATAAGGGCTTCAGGAATTTTAAATAAGGATGTGGCTTTTTAGCCTGGAAATGTTGAGTTAATTTTGTTACGTAGTATTTATTTATTCCTTTGTTTTAAATGGTCCACTTAACAGTACGTAAAACGTCTTTTCAACAAAATAAAAAGGGTAAACTTGAATTTTATTCCTGGGTTTTAAACTTCAATAGACACTCATTTACATTCAAGGCTTCATATAAATGGGACCATTTATTCTCCTTAAGCTTTACCTAGTTACTCCGCTACTAAAAATGAATGTAATCATTACAAAGTTCTCTACTAGAAATAATCTACATCTAGCCACAAGCAGCCAACATCCACTGGAAATAAACTAGATTGTCACAGCACTTGATTTATCGAGTCAACACTTCAGCCTACCCCAGTAACCCTTTTTAGGTCAACAGTTTACCTATGTCCTCAAAACAACAAAAGAATTTAGACCCCCAGAAAAGCTTAAAACAAAAAACAATCGTAAAACAAAAACCCTTTAAAAAATTTAAAATTCGAACTTAACAACCCCTTTAGAATAAAAATTGTGATCTTGAAAACTCCACAAACTTGTTAGGGGCTCTTTGGCTGGGTCGCTATGAACAATGCACTATTTATGGCTCTTTTGTTTAGGCTCTCTCGGTGAGAGCAGACCTGGGATATAAAGACTCAACAGTCTAGTGGCTTTGGCGTTTATTTAAAAAAAAGAAAAAATGCTACTAAATCGTTTTGTTTCTAACTAGCTAGAGAAAGTTGTTGGCTTGCATTTTTGTGGTGTTTTTTTTTTTTTTTTTTTTAAATTGCAATGGTGTTTGTCAGTTTAGACTTTGTTTTTTTTAATATTTTTAATGCGGTTTGAGACCTACAATTGACTTTAGCAACAGCTGCTTCTATTGTTTCATTTAGCATTTCTTTTTTTATCTTTTCCCCACACTGTATCGTGGGTGCGTTTACAAACATTTAAACTCACATACACAAACTGCCAGACCCGGAACAACTACTTGAAAGCCATACAAATATTTGTTACGTGCGGGGATCGAACCCGCGACACGTAGCGCAGCAGCCAATCGCTCAGCAACTGCGCCAAACGTGCCGTCAAATGATTTATAATGATTTTCTTTTATTATTTCTTCGTTTCACGATTTAAAATACACACACTGCTTATTTAGGTACAGACTCAGCAAATCAAGCTACCCGAAACTGTTAAATTTTCCAATTCAACCTTGAACCTAATACTATAAGCGATAAAGTTGAAAATCTTTTAAATAAATTTGACAGATTGTAGTAGCATGATGTGCTGACGACTGTACATTAAAAAAACGCAACTGTTCTTTGTATGGGTCTTCGAACTTAAAACTCAAGGGTTTTCCCATAACTACAGTCACGCCTGAGATGATCAAATGATTAAGTGGTTCGTGTTCTCCCAATCATACCAAAGTTCGGCCACGATATTTGGACCCACATTTTATATGCACGAAATTATTCTTTTATTTATTTTAATTTACATTTTTAAATATTTCTAAACAAAGTAATATAAATACAAAAACATTAAAAAATATAAAAAATAGTAGCCCACCGGCATCGGGAACAGGGTCTGAGCTACCGGTGGTCAGGGGTCTCGAGAGAGGAACCTCCTAACAATACGCGCCGTGTCCAGAAGTACTGCTTTCTGAATCAAGCCTTTGATCCAGCTGCCAAGCGAGAGCCTCCTAAGATGTTGCTCGAGGCTATTAGCTATTAAGCCATTGGCTGACACGACTATCGGCACAATGACTGCTGTACTCACGTCCCACATGTCGACAATCTCGCGAGCCAGATCAAGATATTTGAATTGTTTATCTTTTTCTGCTTTCACGAGGTTCTCGTCATACGGAACCGTTATTGCAGCAAATTATTATTATTATAAGCCTATATTGTCCCACTGCAGGGCAAAGGCCTGAGGCGTCCCTTCCCTCCTTCCACATTTTGCGGTCTATTGCGATTGTAGGCCAATCCTTTGCGAAAGAGTCCAGCTCATCCCGCCATCTCCTTCTGGGCCTGCCGCGTTGTTGTTTCCTGCTATTTGGTATCCACTGAGTGGTAATTTTTGCCTATTGCTCCTCCGACATGCGGTGACGTGACCAGCCCACTTCAACCTAGCAGCTGTAATGCCAGCTTCAGCTATTTGAGCTTTAGAGCGAAGTATGGAGTTTCTGATGCGGTCCGTAAGTTTGACACACAGTATACTTCGCTCCATAGCTCGTTGGCAGACCCCAAGTGCGGGCGAAAAAACAAAATAATTATGGAATATCCCATGCAACTCACATGATAATGTAAATTATGTAGTACCGAAAAACGTTACATATCCTACTCCTGACCCCAAACAGCCAGTAGACCGTAACGTTTTTTGTGAGCTATATCTAAACGCCATGCAATTTCTTAGCCACGCCCATCTCACAAGCCAATTACGGGCCCTATCTTGATCAAAACCTTGTATAGTCAACGGCTTTATTAAGCCTATTGTCTCACTCATTATGGAGAATTGGACGTCGATTTCAAAGTGTAGCCTATTATCGGCCATCTGCATACAATCAGGTATTTGCATAATATCTCAATTCTGTTTTTGTGGCTTGCGCTGATTTGAATAGCTTGGGTGCATTTCACGCATCGTGGTTGCGACACACTGCTGGGGAGTTTGGGCAGCCGAATCAAAATGAAACGTCATTTATGCAAATTAGGCTAAAAAGAGACAGAGCTGTGTCGTCCAGCCCTCTTCAGCAGCTCTTTCCCACACTGGAATTACTTCTGCTTTAAGACGTCATGGTAGGCCACCTGGACTTTTTTAACGTCAAAATTACGTGAGACTGTCCCCCTAAGCGAAACTTCGTATTGTTTTAGCTAGGATGAAGAAGTGGCGGAACAGATTCCCCAGCAGAATGTTTGAGATACTAATAAATGTACTTTTTGCCAGTGAAAGAGTTCTTAGAAGTGGATGATTCGTTCCGGAGATTACCCGCTGCATACAAACTTACAAACTTAGCTCTTTTTAATATTAGCTCAAAAAATAAACAAATTCAAATTTACAAACAAATTTTAGCTCTTTTGATTATTTTTTCTTTTTCTTTTTTATTCCATTTCTGTGAAAAGTTTGAAAAAAACAAACAGAATGATGTTTTAAATACTCACTAATTTTGCTCACCAAACTCTCCGCACCTGTGTCTCAGAGCAATGACACGCTATATTCAAAGCAGTCGGTTTCTACCACCATTGTTCTAACCTTTAGTTTTAAAAAGTAAATATTTTGTTTTGTTTACAACTTATTTTTATGGTAATTAACAAACTTGGATTAGAAGTTGGAATGTGGACGTTAAAACAAGGTGACAATCTAAAAGTTTTGAAAGCAAAATGCTGATTGAATAAGGGAAATGGAATCCATATTTGAACGGCTGAATTGATATTTGTCTCAGGGCCTGTTTCAACACTTGCGATTAATTTCCCGTTAACTTACTTGGTAGATAATATCATACAAATTCTTGTTACCTTTTTGAAATATTTTAGATAATATCATACAAATTCTTGTTACCTTTTTGAAATATTTTTGGGACTAAATAAAACATGGTTTAAAAATTATTGGAATCGATTCTGTTACTTATTCAGGTTTCGCATATACTAAAAATAATGTTGTAGATCTCAGCCTCATACCTGATAAGGACTGAAGACTGAGAGAAGAACTGTGATCAGTCTAAATCAGTCATTAAGTCTTTGAGGTCATTAAAACTTATTCAGCCTAGCCTTTTCCCAACTATGTTAGGGTCGGCTTCCAGTCTAACCGGATGCAGCTGAATAATAGTATTTTACATGGAGCGATTGCCTATCTGACCTGTGGAGGTCACCTCCATAACCCAGTTAGTTACTAGGTAATACGATACCCCTTGGTAAGACTTGTTGTCAGACTTTTTGGGCCACTGACTACCTGAAACGACTTTCAAAGATCTACAAATGACAGCCGGGACCAACGGCTTAACGTGCTTTCCGAGGCATGGAGGAAACTCGGTATGTAGTGAGCGGTCACTCATCCACCGACCAATCTTTGCCTAGGTTGCAAGGTTTAACCTAAACATCGATCCGGCTGTTATTATTTAGCCACGAGCTCACCATCATTAAAACTTATTAATAGTCTTCAATTTGATTAAAGAACAACTCAGATATAAAATCTAAAAATAACACAGAGGAAACACAAGCGAACAAAACAAAAGTTTTATGAAAATATCAAAAGCAATTTAGAATATTTTCTCAGTAAGACCAACAGTTGGACGAACTTCGATTTACCAATTTCCTCTTTGGAACTTTCTCGACTTGACAAAATATATGCCGTAATAGTGTTCGTGAAAATTGTAACCGCTGTATTTTATTTCAACATGTTGGTTAAAGTGTGGGTTAGTTTTTAAAATAGTTGCAGTATTTTTAAAGTGGTTTTTTACAAGAATTTTGAGTGTTTTAAAAATACTGACCATTTTACACACCTGCCTGCTATTTTTTGTCGTTTAGGGGCAGTTTTTTTCTAGCTACCGGACACTGTTAGAGTCTGGTGTCCGGAGCAGCGTCCGCAATCAGTCCGTACCGGTTTATGGATTTTATACAATTTACAAATGTTTATCTGACAATGTTCGCGGGGCAAACGTGGCCAGAAATAGCACAGAACAGCCTCTCGGCTTGGAGGGAGAAAGGCGAGGCCTTTGCTCAGCAGTGGGACACAAAGAAGGCGATCAAAAAAAAAAAAAGACATGTTTACCTAAAAAATCGTTCGCCCAACACATTTACACCGTGACTTTTTAGTCGTCTTACAACGGCAGCCCATTTCATGTATCCAATGACTACTAAACATTCATAAAAAAAAATGATATTTATGAGATTTTAATAATTTAAAAATAATATTCAGTATTATGACGCATGACGTTGTTAAAACACCCTGTTGCGAGTGATGATCTACTGGACTCGAGCGCTGGGTAGGTATGTTCTCCCGTTTGACACGTAAACATCTTTAACAGGACGTTTCATAATTTTATTCTAATGTATTATTTATTTTTCTATGTATTATGGTAGGTAAAAAAAAAAAACTCGAGCCTTGAGCTATTTTATGTTGGGTACAATGACTGGACCAAATTTGTAAGACGACTAAAAAGTCACGGTGTATTATTCAACAGAGTCCATTAAATCTAAAACATATAACATATTCTTGATTAATAATTAAAACGTCTACATTAACTACTAAAATTAATTCAATCAAAAACATTCAACGACATAATTCAAACAGTGTCTTACTTAGGACACCGACCTAGTTCCTTTAATCAATTTGGGAGCTTAGTACACATCTAGCTAGATTTAGGCCTAGGCTTTATAATAACGGAATTAGGTTCATGACACTTGTCAGCTCAGGCCTTTGACGTCTAAGAGCTGAACGTAGGATTCTAGTTTGACGTGGATATGAAAGATTAATAGGGATCTGATAATTTGAGCTCGGCTTTTGATTAGGGATTTCTGTCTTGCTGAATGGAGGGTTTAATTTATTTATTAATTCAAATTCAAATTATTTATCATCATCATCATCATCATCATTTCAGCCGAAAGACGTCCACTGCTGGACATAGGCCTCCCCCAAGTGTCGCCACATTGACCGGTCCCGTGCGTCTCGCATCCAGCGGATCCCTGCAACCTTTACAAGGTCATCGGTCCACCTAGTGGGAGGCCTTCCAACGCAGCGTCTTCCGGTTCGCGGTCGCCACTCCAGAACTTTTCGGCCCCATCGGCCATCCGTTCTGCGAGCAATGTGCCCTGCCCACTGCCACTTAAGTTTGGCTATTCTTCGGGCTACGTCGGTAACCTTGGTTCTCTTGCGGATCTCCTCATTTCTGATTTGATCACGCAAGGAAACACCGAGCATTGCCCTCTCCATTGCCCTTTGGGTGACTTTAAGCCTTCTGATGAGGCCCATTGTGAGCGACCACGTTTCGGTCCCGTATGTAATCACTGGCAACACACACTGGTCATAGACTTTCGTCTTGAGACACTGCGGTAAGTTGGACGAGAAGATACCACGCAACTTCCCGAACGCTGCCCAGCCGAGTCGGATTCGACGATTGACCTCTTTCTCGAAGTTAGACCTACCTAACTGGACCGTTTGTCCCAGGTAGACATAATCGTCTACAACTTCGAGTGTAGAGTCTCCGATCTTGATAGGAGTGGGTGTTACATGGGCATTCAACATGACTTTGGTTTTGTCCATGTTCATTTTAAGACCTACTCTTTCGGAAGCTCTACTGAGGTCATCGAGCATTGTACTGAGGTCCTCCATGGTCTCAGCCATGACCACTATATCGTCGGCAAACCGAAGGTGAGAGATGTACTCGCCATTGACGTTGATGCCTAGCCCTCTCCAGTCCAGAACCTTGAAGACATCCTCCAGTGCAGCGGTGAACAGTTTCGGAGATATGACGTCTCCCTGTCTTACACCTCGCTGCAGAAGGATAGGTTCCGAGGTCTGGTCCTGAAGTCGGACTGACATGGTGGCGTTTTTGTACAAACTCTTCAGCACCTCGATGTACCGATAGTCGATTTGGCACCGTTGGAGAGACTGCAGTACAGCCCAAGTCTCGATCGAATCGAAGGCTTTCTCGTAGTCCACAAATGCTAGACAGAGAGGCAGGTTATACTCTTCGGTCTTCTGTATAACCTGTCGCAGCGTATGTATGTGGTCTACGGTGCTAAAGCCTTTTCGGAATCCGGCTTGTTCGGGAGGCTGAAAATCGTCAAACCTGCGCGCGAGACGATTCGTGATGACTCTTGAAAACAGCTTGTAGACATGGCTTAGAAGTGAGATGGGCCTATAGTTCTTCAGCCGGGCATTGTCGCCCTTTTTGAAGAAGAGTACCACCACACCCCTGCACCATGCCTGCGGCGTTTTCCCCTCGAGTATGACGGAATTAAACAGCTTCTGAAGGGCCTTAAGTACCGGTTTTCCACCTGCCTTCAGGAGTTCGGCCGTAATTCCGTCATCACCCGGTGCCTTGTTGTTTTTAAGCTGTTTCAGAGCCATCCTTATCTCGTACAGGCTGACATCCGGAATGTCTTCGGGATAGTGTCGGGTCAGTCTAGCTCTTGGGTCGTTAGCTAGATTTGCAACGGGTTTGCTAGTTGAAGTGTACAACTGCCCATAAAAACTCTCGATCTCCCTCAGCAGCTCCGGTTTGGCGGATACGATCCTGCCATCGTCGGTCTTCAGTTTCGTGAGCTGGCTCTGCCCAATAGCCAGATCTTTTGAAAATACCTTGGAGCCTTTATTCCGCTCAATAGCGTCTTTAATACGCTCGGTATTAAAGCGGCGGAGGTCGCGTTTCAAGGATTTAGAGATCCGTCTATTGAGCTGCCGGTATTTCCACGCCTCGTCTGAAGACTGCAGGATCATCTCGCGCCGCTCCTTCATGAGCTCGAGAGTATGATCAGAGAGTCTTTTGTTCTTCTGTGCACGACGTGTCTTGAAGAACTTAGACCCAGTCGCATGGACAGTTTCCACGAACCCATCGTTGCATTCGTCCACTGAGCCTCCTAGGCACTCGAAACGATTCTGGAGTTCAAGCTGAAAGCTCTCGGGGTTTTGGATCTGGATTTGTGCTGGACGGAGCGTAGACTTCATCAGTCGAGACCTTTCAAGCTTTATATTGATGTTCAATGCAATCCATAATGTACATAAAACAGGTGGTAAAAAACAACTGAGAAGAAACAATTATGGACCCTGTCGGGCACAGCAAAATTAAATAAATAGGTAGGAGAGAGGAAGAGCGCTTTTATCAACTTTCCATAAAACAATTAAATTAGGTAGACTGGTTTTTTTTTATATATATTTTTTTTTGTTATTGTAATTATATCATTAATTTATAAAGAAATTAATTATTATATTTGATTATATCATTCGTTTCTTTATTCTATCTATTTATAATTTGTAATATTATGATATTCCAGTTATATTTTATTTAGTGTGTGCATTTTTATTATTTATTATTTAATTAAGCCACGTCAGAGGCCCATGGGCGGCATTAAAACTTTGACACCAGGTTAGGCACTAACCACACGAAAAAGTAAAAAGAATTCTTTATATAATTATTAGCTTGGAATGAGGAAAATGACAGAGCTGTCTACGAGCTGGTTGCTACGTACTGGTCGGACAAAATCACTGTCATCGATTCGAGAAGAAGAAAAATATTATGATTGGATCTTACGACTTGTCTGAAGCCTTCTTAATATTTAGAACTGTCGATTTTGGCTGCTCAAATTTTTGTAACAGATAAATAAAATGTTTTTCAATATAATTTTGTACTAACGCCAACCAAAAAACGATGAATGGACTTTGTGAAGGTCGATATGGCTAGAAAGGTGGTGACTGCTAAGATGACGAGTAATGGAGAAGTATGGAAGAAGAAGCCATGCTGCTCCGATCCCAAATAAATTGCGATAAAAGCAGAAGAATGATGACGTACTTACACCTTCATTTTAACGAGTTCATTTACAAAATCATAGATAGTAATTAATTATTCAGTGTATAACGGTGGTTTTATCGCTAACTAGAATCTGACTTACTCGGAAAAAGTGTAGCTTTCCATTACAGGAAGATTTTTTGAAATCGGAAGATTGGTTTCGGAAATCAGCTCCTACATCTTTACCTCGTTTATAATATTAGTGTACATAGTAATTTGTACTAGAAAAATTTTGGATGGAAGAGGAATCAGTAATTTGTTTGCCTTTTTTGACTAAGGGTGGGGGGAGGGGGGGCTGTTGTGTGTTTTAATCCTTACATTCGACGTTAATGTTTCCCTATTTGCCAATATATATAAAACCATCTCCGAAATGTCCACCAGTCTATTGGCTTTCAAAATATGTGGTTTGCCAATTCTCTTTACTGAATTTAAAAGGAAATCCCACATCGCGTTCACCTACCCCATTGTCTCCATTCCCGAGCGCAAAATCCTATTTTCAGTACCTTTAAAAGCGTTATACAGTGTTCGGAATTTTCCGTCGCGAAAATTCTCCTTGAAAGCGACATCCAGTGCAAATATTCACCTTCACTAATACACTTAACGAAGTCTCTTTGCTAACCGGGGAACAAGTGATGCTACTTTAAACTCGCACTCGGAGGCTTTCAAATTAGGGGTGGTACACACGTGTTCGAGTTGACTTAATTTTGCATCATGACTGGGAATATTTGCCGCTTGGAGTTCGGTATAAAAATTATCCTAAGTGTTAATCCAGGTTATGAACTATCTGTGTGCCAAATTTCATCCAAATCCCGTTAGTAGTTTTTGGATGAACGAGTAACAAACATCCAGACATCCTCACTAACTAACGCATTTATAATATTACTAGCTGTGCTCGGCATGCGTTGCAATGCACCATTTTTAACCTACCCTACCTACCTTACCTAACTACCCTACCCTACCACCTACCCTACCTACCCTAGCGGTATGAAAAATAGATAGTAGCCGATTCTCAGACCTACTGAATATGTATATAGAATTTCATAAAAATCGGTCAAGCCGTTTCGGAGGAGTATGGTAACTAACATTGTGACACGAGAATTTTATATTTAAGAAGATTAGGATATACTTGAAAGCCTGACAACCAACCAATCTCACCAAATAGTATCGTGTTACCCAAAAACTGGGTTCTGGAAGTTCGATAGGTAGTCGCTCCAAGTAAAATACTGATATTCAGCTGCATCCTAATAGTGCTGTAGTACCTGTAACACTGGAAGCCGACCCCAAGTCCACAACAGAGTTCGAAAAAAGCTAGGCAGATGATGTTCTGGAAAAAGTCACTCCTGTATCGAACTGACTCGAACATGCATCGGCAATGTTGGAAGCTGAACGAAGTTAGCCGAACAACATGTAACATATTACAGCCGAACATTTGGACCAACTGCTCCGAGTCGGCTCGGTTCAACAATACTGCTGAATCGAATCTGCCGACTCCATCATATGTGTAACAGCCCTCACACTACACTAAGTGCCCGCTGACTACGTTGTCAATATCACACAAGGAACTTAACGGTAACTTAATCTTCTTTTGTCTATGCTACGACTCAGTTCAATGCTTTCAACCCCCTGTAGAATTTTGACACCTCTTGTGTATCACCAATTATGTGTGTGAATTTGATAGAGGATGGTTGTAATTTGATAGAGATTGCTCCTGTCATAATTTTGACGTTTTGACACTTCTAAGTTTACAAAACACTCAGAAAAAACAGTTTCATTCAAATAAACGTCTTTAAATGCAGTCTTATTTTTGACTTATAAATAGAAATAAAAAATATCGTACGCCTGTAAAGGGAAGTGGAATAAGCGTTGCATTAATCTTCCTGATTACTCAAGCAGTTTATTAAAGCAGTCGGCAATAAAAAGCGTATATTTACGAGCTACTAAGTCCATTAGTGCGGCTGGAAAAGCTCTACATACCATTCCTTAATGACTGCATTAATTTATTATTCTGAATTTCAGTGTCTATTCTAATAATGTTTTGAATTAGTTCTCATACACTTATTTTTTCTGCATTTTTTTAATAATAAGTTCGTTATAAACTATAAATCTACCTTGTTGTACTTATACAATCGTGAGTTCTGACTGACTATCAACTCACAGCTCAAACCGCTTCACGGATCGGTCTAAAATTTGCCACACAGATACCTATTATAGCGTAAGCATCCGCTAAGAAAGGGTTTTGGAAAATTCAACCCCTATGCGGGTGAAATAGGGGTTTGTATGTAAAGTCGTTACCGGCGAAACCGGTGCGGGTTGGCTAGTAGATTATAAAATAATATTATATTGGGAAACCATTTTGAGCACCTCAATTTCATAATAAAAGCCCAATTAGCTCAAAAACTTCAACACAACCCCATTTACAGCAATGACACATCAAATTCCTATCAATTTCCATCGGACATGTAATAATGTCCAAGTAAAGGCACTCTCACACTTCTCAGGCGCCACCTAACGCGTGTTCAGTGAACTGTTATCAACGGATGTTGCCCTAATTGGACCCCCATCAATGTTGGGGTACTACCTGATGGGATTTTATGGTGTCAGAGATAAGATTTGTTAACATGTAAGACTAGTAGATACGTTGAGGTGGGAGGCCTTGACTGATGGGAAAATTTATCATCAACTAGAGGTATAACCATAATACTTTTTGTCCGTACTATCTAGGGGAATTTAGTTCCATGTCTATGAAAAATAGCAATATCTCATGTTTGTTCAAGAATTAAATAAAACAATATAAAAAACAAATAAAAAATTAAAAAAAAAAATATTATAATAAAATAAATTATTATTATAATAAAATATTATAATAATAATTTATTTTATTAAAATTGTTCAAGAAATTACACTACAGCACCTAAATGTACTTTTGTAATATCTACTTTTTAAATAAATTATTCTATTCTATTCTATTCTAAATAAATAAAACTAAAAATAAACAAAAAAAAAAAAAAACAAAAAAAAAATGAAGACAAATGAATGAATGAAAAAAAATCAAAATCAATCAAACATAAAAAAATACAAAATCAGATGATGATGTTAATGATGATGAATGATGATGATGATGTTTAATATTTGTAAACCTGGTCAGAGCCAAATTCGTTGAGTATTTAAAATAAGTATTTATATCTTCTTTCTTTTTCGTGTGGTTAGTGCCTAACCTAGTGTCAGAGTTTTTATGCCGCCCATGGGCCTATGAGTTGGCTTTACATGCCATCAAGAAATATCTCTCAGGCATGCTGCTTTCCTCACGGTGTTTTCCATCACCGAAGCAAGTGATAATTATACAATACGCACATGAATCCGAAAAATCAGAGGCGCTTGTCTTGGGTTCGAACTCGAGACCAATGACTTGTCAGTCCGACGGTCACACCCCTAGGCTTATCACTTCTAAATTACTAAGTAGTAAGAATTAGAGTTACTTTCAAAATAAAATAGTGAAAAAAATTTACCTTTTAAAAATAAGATAGAATTTACATTGGTAAAAACGTACCCCCAACAAAATTGAAACAAGTGTCATTCGAAGCGTAGGGTCGATAAGATATTTTTTACTATGGCGACATTCTTCACAACATTATTTTTAGTATATGCGAAACCTGAATATAGTTTGTTCAGAATAAGTAACTGAATCGATTTCAATAATTTTTAAACCATGTTATATTTTTTCTAAAAAATATTTAAAGAAGGCTACAAGTTGAACACCGAGCGACACTAAGTACCTATTGCAATCATTTAAGTACCTACTGCCAAATTATTATCGTGGTCACCACGAGGCGCGCACGCGGGCGCGCCGCGTGGTGACCACGTTTTTGTGCGTTCAACCAGATATCAGAACAAGCTTATAACTTTGTGATTTTTCATGATACAGTTTTGAAATTTTGTACATAGATTCTTTACATAAAAATACAAGTGTTTCAGGTTTCGCATATGCTAAACTAATGATGTATGTGAGGTTTATCTGGACTATCTGAATATGGCAAGGCACACCAAAATTACTTTGCCCTGTTAACTTCACGAAATATGATTTACCATATCAAAGACTAAATCTAGACTTCTAAAACACCCAACCATAGCTGCTAATTCTAGCTACCACACTGAGGGTTGAAGATTGAAGATGCCAGCTAGCAACTCACTCCTTAGTGTGGTTTGCTTTGACGTAAATCTAATTACATTAACGTGTGCTTTAGGTACTTGTATATAAGAGTACGTGTAGCTGTGTTTATGTACCTACTCGTGTATACATAGGAGAAGTAACCACAACTTAACATAGCGAGGTATCTTATGCTAAAGCTGTGACATAAAATAATTAGAGTGAAATTTAAATTAATGAGATAAAGTTTAACTTACTAGTTTCTTGCCCGTTCTTCTCCATAGAGATCTACGTTAGGGAATGGTCAACTACAGTACTTTCACAGTTTTTATGCCTTGTGACTGGGACTCGCACTAGAAAGGTAGCTTCGTCATAGTGACCAAAAATATTATAAAAAACAATACGAACATTATATTAATTACTCACTACAAAAAAAAAAACACAAAATGTACGGAAGACGGCACCCAACCAAATTTTTACAAAAAAAAAATTAAAAACAAAAAACGCGTGACAGACACGTTACGTCATTTCACGCGTCAAGCGTCACGGCTCACACCTGTCACGCGATGAACACGTCCCTTCGACTTGAGGCATACGTCCATCAGCCTCATATCACGTCATATTGACTTAGTGACGTGTCAGTGAATGGATCGAGTAACGCGACACCTGCGGTCATCGACAAAACGCTAAGTCTACATCGATTTAGCTGTAGTGATTAGGCAAGTGCAGATAACCTGATAAACGTTGGTGCTTTCAAAGTATGCGAGTTGGCATCGGATCATCGTCGTATGCCTTCCAAAGTTCTAAAACCACAGGGTCACAAGTCACGAGATGTGTCAAAGATATTTATAACAAAATAATGACAAATAAGGTTTTTCCTAAGACAAAGAGAAGTTATAAACTCATAACGTTATAAGTCATTTATTTCTCAACAAAATACATTATTTTGAAATCAAGTCAATGTGTAGACCAACCCTGGTAACTATAGTTATGTTAAAGTAATAATTTAAGCCATAGACAAGAATTTGAACGAAGTAAGAACCGTCAAAGAAGGCAAAGCTAAGAATTAAAATTTTTGGAGGTTCTAACTTCAAGCAATTACTAAACTACAGAGTAAAAATCGTATCTGAAGATATTACTTTTACTTAAGTAATCACTTTGACTTGTTTACAGATACGGGTGTAAGACTACTTAAGCACCTACTATATTATGTTTATGTACTCTCATTAAAACACTTGAATACTTTACATGGAAACAAACATTATGAAATCTTTTTGACCTTCCCTTAGGTAAATATTTTATGCCCACTAAGCACACCACTGAATTCAGGACTGATTCTAATATTCAAGACCGAAAGCCTCAAACATTTGTATGTACCAATGGATAAAAACGTTCATTTTGCGATATTAAAAGAGGCATAAAATTTAATATCGCAAATGGCCATGTTCAGCCATTTTTTTTTCAGAAATATTTTTCGGCAACTCGTAAATATATTAAATATTGATGGCACTAGTTCCCAAAATAAAATATGTAGTCCCTAGAGGCCAAAATGTGTCTGTCAATACTAAATATTCATTTTAGTTTGTACATAATTTATGAATCAGTTTTGAACTTATTTCCAAAATGTAAATTACATTTAGATAACATTACGGAGAGATATTTTAGGTAGATAAATGATTTACTGTTAACCATATTTCTGGTACAGGCGTCATGGATCTTCCAAAATTCAATTGAGTTAGAAACTACGTTCAGTAACTGGTATTTAATATTAATTCCGTTCTTATGAGCATCATTAAGTCATTTCCTGTAACATACCAAAAACTCGAAAAGTTGCCTCAGCTTCCTACATTTTCTTATAAATATTTATAAAATAAACTATCTATTTTATTAGAACCAGACAAAACAGGAACAAAAACAGACATTCCCGATCGATTAAAATCAGTTTTGAATACCCTAATCGATTTCTATAAATTGGTCTAATCTAAACGGAATTAAATTATCGATGAACCTAGAGTATTATTAATTACACCCTTTTCATCGATATAAGAAGGAATCGCGACATGAAATCAAATTATTTGTATTTACTAGTAACTGTCGGTCGGTATTAACTTGATTTATCTTATTGACTTTATCGATGGACGACAGAAAGTTGGGCTTCCCACCACTAGTTTGTATAAGTCATATGTCAATGTAGAAGTTCAATGGATTACCCACTTTATCTGGCTGATTATAGAGATTAGTTTGGATTAATGTTTAAAGGAAGCTAGAATAGTTTTATCTTTAAAAAATGAGATAACAGATAAGGTATGCGACGTGGATTTCGTTGGGTGTATTGTAGTCTGCGTGAAATGAATTGGACTGTTAAAGTAACTGGCTCTAAATATATGTATGCTGTCTGTTATTTTAAAAAGAAGAGCAGTTTTAAGAAAATGTTTGCATAGAAGTAACGTAGTTAATGTTCTACATGCAAGAACTCAGACACTCAGACTTACACTCTCTGTTTACAGCCGAGCTAGTTTTTCAATATTTTTCTAATTCATAAAATACTTATACAGCTACCGGAAAAATAATAAAATCATTGTTCGGATACACATACCCAAGACCTCTGATTTTCGGATTCATGTATTACTGCGTATTGTAATATTATCACTTCCTTCGGTGAAGAAATCCAGTATACCTACTCACTGGATGCATGTTTTGTCCAATCTATTATGTTGCCGTGCCCTAACCGGGTTTCATGTTGGAACTTACTTACTTATATGTAACAACTAAATATACACATGAATGCTAAAGAGTTTTGAGTTTGAGTTTGAGTTTGAAAAACATCGTGAGGAAACCACCAAGCCTGAGAGATATTTCTCGACGCCATGTAAAGCCAAGTCAGAGACCCATGGGCGGCATAAAAACTCTGACACCAGGTTATGCACTAACCAGACGACAAAGAAAGAAAAAGAAGTTTGTACGGACTATAGAAAGCCAAATATCTCATTTAACTCCTATAGAACAGCAAAAAAATCTCAAAATCTTTTTTTTTTTTATATACTTAATGGGTTTACTCTTGACCTCAATCTAGTCCTGGGGACAGAGATGAGGTCGACGATGGAACGAGCTAACCCAAAAGAATCCAAAACACCAGACAACAGGACAACAGGACAACAAGACAACAGGTGCACTCAACCGAAAAATTGTCACTGGCCATTTTTCCTCTCTCCGACTACATTATCCGCGGGTCGCATCCAGTGGGTGGTCGACACGACTTGTCGAGCGCTTGCGTCTTTGTCGCACCGACATGTCGCATGCAAGAGACGCCATTTGTACACAAAAAAAAAAAACGAGTTACAAAGGATTACGTAGATTTTATTGTTTGGATTTTAATTTTACGACGTTTTGAGCGGTTTTGGTTAGAGGATTTTGAAAGCTCAATGTGTGTTAATCTGGTTTAGTGAAATTGGAATTGTTTGAGTGTTTTTGTGTGTATTTCTGGGTATGACTTAGTACTCAGAATATAACTCTGTTTTAAAAACATGCAAATTAGTGTGAATTTATTTGTTATTGACCTGTTTAAAGGGCATCTTCATCCTGCCCTTTGCGGGACCTATCCGATCCCACCACCAACGCCATCGAGGTGGCAGAGTTTTGGTCAAAAGTCAAAACTAATTTAATTAAAAAAGTGAATCATCGACACGACGAAGAAGAAGCGCATCAAATATCAGTTTAAGCTTTAATTAAAAAAATTAATATACGAATTATAAAACAAATTCAAAAATTCCTATACAAATATAATATTAAGAAAAATCTTTTCATAAAAGTCCATTCATCATAATCGTATTAAATAAAATACTAATCTGTGATATTAATACCGACAATAACCACACAGCCTCCACTCATAATTCAAAAGCTTTTAATATTATACCATCTTGAAATTACAAAGCAAATATCGTCAAAAAAGGTAGACCGCAAAAAAGAAGAAGCATTTGCCATTTTTTCACCACAACATCTCCATCAAGTGGACCGTACTTTATTCCAATTATACCAATTATTCGAATCAAAACTACCCTACGATTAGTCTTTCGAATAATAAAATCATCCTTACTTAAAAGCCGCTACCTGAAATTGGAGATCCGTAATGAAAAGTAAAAGACTTGGGACTTAGTTATCGAGTTTTAAAACAGAGGTTTTTCACTAAGAATATATTCATTGATAACTTTAAAATTACTAAAGCATGTAACATGGGAAGTTTCCTCTAAAAATTCACTAGACCAAGAAAAAGATACATTTAAAAAAAAGAAATAATTGACATGTCATCTAAACATGTCCTGAGAGCAAAAACCTGAAGACATGTAACATCCACCAATCTACACTGGTCCGTGGTGGAACATGACTAACTCTCTCATCTCTAACCTACCTCTTCGCAGAGAGAGGCCCAGCAGTGGTAACCAAAAAAAAAAAAAAACCTGCCCAGACCTCCACAACCCAGTCAGTACTGGTTAACGATACCCCTTGTAAGACTGGTTGTCAGAATTTCCGGCCACTACCTGTAACGACTGTCATAGATCTACAAATGACAGCCGGGACCAACGGCTTAGCGAGCTTTCCGAGGCACGGAAGAAACTCGGTATATAATAGATGGTAATGCATCCATGAACCAACCTAGGCAAGCACGGCTTAACCAGAAGAACGACCCGAGCGGCTGTTATTATTTAGCCACGAGCCTTTTCCAAGGATTGGGTTAAATTATGATATTCATATATTCATATTCATTTATTTTGCATTCCATATTGTAAAAAAGATGTTACAAAAGGCTTAAAGCTAGGTACATAAAAAAAGGGAATCAAGGGTCACTGAAAGTATTGCATGTAAAATAAAATAAAATACCTGTAAAATTCTACAGAACCCATAGATAATAATATTTTGTCCATTTTTTTCCACAAATATTAGAACATCTGCTTCAATAAGTGCAGTTAGCGTATCTAATGTGTTTATAATAAGTTCCTTTTCTTTTGTAAATAATAATTGAAAGTTATGACAGAACCGGTGCGGAACTAATCTTTTATTGATAGTATAATAGTGCGGTTATGATAATACACACATACTCCTCGAAGGGTCAGCGTGTACTTAAATAGTACACCCACATTTCGCCAGTTACATTTGAGTCCAGTAATAGAGGGCAAACCTATTACCATCAACAGGTCAGGTAAAATATGGTCCTAATAATATCTGATCAATGGAATTGTTGAAATTTTAAGGGAGACAGTGACGTGTGTAGTCGGCTGGCAACTACACTGGACTGTGTGTATTTTTACTGCCCCAGTAAAAAAATACTTTTTGAACTGTTATTCTATAGACCGATCGCTTAAATGAGTCCTCCTCCTTGCCCCATCAAATGCACTTTAAGCGTCCACAAAGTCCTGATAATATCCCACAAGTTATTTGCTTTAAAATAATCATAATCCACGTAGGTATTACGATACTAAATGAACCAATACTTGATCTACCTTCAGAATATTCCATTTAAATTGATATCTTCGTGAGGACTCATTAAAGCAGTCGATCTCTAATTCAAAACTCAGTTCCACACTAATTCCAAACTCAAAACTTACCTAAACAATATCGCATCGCTATCACCTCGCATAGTGTTTATTGTTATGATATTTATTATGTGGTATGTCTATCATAACCACATAATAAATATCATTCACAAAAATGTCGTTAATTTAAACATTAGAGCCACCCATTAGTCAAATCTATAAAAAACGTGAAAGCAAAAACTCAATAACCTCTCCGCCGTTGCGCATCTTTTGCCCCACTGCGCAGAGCCGCTCCGGTGCGCCCGGCCGAAATCGTGCGATTACTCCGCGTTCACTAAAACTACGATATCTCTGAAATTACGCATGGCAGCTCGACAAACCCGATGCTATTGAAGTTGTTATGAAATAAGCTATCTGATTATCTATAGTTTAGTACAGTTTCATCGTGGAATCTATTGTTGATTCGAAGTTGAAAGTAGGGTGAGCTACTTTTTCCCAGTTTTTCGTACAAAAGTCCTCATATTAATAAAATAAAAGCATTTTTTTCCAAATTTATTGTTTTATATAAATAATAACACATTATTTTACTATAATCCAGAAAAAGAACAGACACCTCCATACATATTTTACATAGTGCAAGCTAAACAAAAACTCGGCTCAGGTAGTCGACCCGAACGCCGAACAAAAAAAAGGGTATGTTCACACATTCATTTCGAGAACTCTGTAGGCCAAGTGGCTAATTATAATATCTTATTACAAAGTTTGGTACACAATCTTATCGCAGACCAAGTGTTAGCTGTTGGAACTGTTTAACTTACGAACTATGAGCCAAAATGCAAACACTTGAAAAAAAGCTCTAAGAAAGACCCTTTCATAATTTTTATCACAGAGCAAGTATTATTGCTTTTATTTGAAATCTTATTTTACAATCCACATGACGATGATATTTACTAATGGAAAAACACAACACAAGGGCATGTTGCCTAGCAAAAACATTAACAAAATCAACAAATAAAAAACGAAAAACAAGCAATTTCAGTACAAGAATTTCAAATACACAGTAAAGATACAACCAGTAGGTCACATCTGAACAACAAAATAAAAAAAAATGAAAATGAAGCGATTTTCAAACAGGGGTAGGATTACTTTTTTTTAATATGAAAATCTAATCTGTTTTTAATTAAAAAAAAAAAAAAAAATGTTCAACGTACATCACGTTAATAGATGAACATCTTACAATTCACCAATGAAACGAACAAAGGTCCCTCCAAAAATAAATATAAATACATACAAATAATATAAATACATACAAATAATATAAATACATACAAAGAAAATAAATATTTATAAATAGGTATAGATAAATTATTGATGAAGGGCAACGAAACAGGTGGTCAAACACATAGCTTTGTTGCAACCAACACAGTATGTATGCACCTGTTTACGGCAAACTACGTTAGCGCACTTCCGCCGCTGGCGTTGGTGTTTTGACTGAGCTCCAAATGGATACTCAGCCAAGTGGTGGAGGCGCGCGTCGTAGTGCGTATTCTGGTGCATACTCGGTGTGGTTGCAGGCTGGAAAGTGGGGGGAGAGGAGCGATGTTTAGAAAGAAGTGCTTTGACAAGACAGATACGGAAGTTGCGATGGGTTAAAGAAGAAGAAGAAGAACTAGAAGTAGAAGATGTAGAAGAAGAGGAAGAAAATGACTGGCGATGCATGATGTAAGAATTGAGAACGGAGACGTTCAAGAGTCTCCGGAATAGTTTTTTGTACCAGACCTTTGTTCGTTTCCGCTCGATAGGGAACATGGCCAACATCTGATCTTTTTTATCCACCCCACCCATCATGATATTGTAGTCATTTATCAAGATGGGTTTGGTGGAAGAATCCCGGGCTTGAGAAACGCCGTTACCATGGTATGTCGAGATCATAGCGACCCTATTGTTGTCCCTCCATACCATGATATCAACGTCTCCCGAGGTGAGACCAGTAATCTGACCTTTGGTCATGTTCCCCTTGGTCAGACTGTGCAGGGCCTGCGGAACAAACTTACGATTGGTCCGCAGGGTTCCTACACAGTCTAAGCCCAACACCTTCAGGTGTCGAGCGAGGCATGGTGAATTATAAAAGTTATCCATCCATAACGTGTGACCCTTGCCCTCAAGACCTTGTGTAAGCCTTAAGACAATTGCCGACGTGGATGCTTTCATAGGGTCTTCAAACTGCTGCGGTGGAGATCTTTGAGACTTTCCGATTGCGTGAACCTCAAACCGCCATAGGTAACCGGTTTGAGATTCACAAATCTCGTAAGTCTTGATCCCCACCGTAGCAGCTTTATTGGGAATCAATTGGCTGATGTCCAACCAACCTTTCCACTGCAGAAGACTTTCGTCCAAGGCAATGTTTTGCCCCAGACGATAAAGGGACTGAAATTTGTTGTTCAGATGTGACAACAATGGCTGCACCTTAAAAAGTTTAGCCTCGGAGGCTCCCAGATTTAGCTCACACATGTCATGGTTGTTTACAAAGTGTAAACACTTGCTCAATATGCTGAAACGATTTCCAGACATGTGTGCGCTAAAGCCGGGTGTATAGAATAGGTCAGGAGTTGAATTCCAGTATTCCTCGATGCGCGACTTGACCACAACCCCCATCCCAATAACTACAGCGAAGTATATGTACAATTCGTCGGCAGTTGTGTCACGCCACTTGCGCATGCGGCTATTGCGACAGAGGGTGTCGGCATCGAGCAAACAGGATTTCAACTGCTGAGCGTATCTATTTGTCTCCGAGGCAATGTACTCCATAAATTGCCGATCCCATATGCTAACGAAAATCTCATATGGGTCGACACATGGAGCTGTCGGACCTACATTATTGTGCGAAAACATTTCCCGTCTCGATTCAGGTGGAATCGGAACATTAGGAAACGGTTTCCAATCAAATTCATACAGACCCCAAGGCTGGTCCGTCGCGCTTGGGGGAACAGATGGGATGCTGCTGGTGTTGGCGTTCACGGGCGCAGGAGCAGGAACGTCGGCTGCAGGCTGGTCGTCGGTTGCAGGCTGGTCGTCGGCATCATCAATGTCCAGTGGCGTCTCCCAAAAGCTCCTCTGCGCCCTTGGGATGAGGTTTCCAGACTGGACCACCTCGTCTTCGTCGCTCTCACCAGAGTCTGGTTCGCTTCCTGTGTAATAATAGGTAGATAAAACATCTGATGGGAACTAGAAATTTTCCCCTAGCCCCATCCCGAGCTAAAATCAGCAGTACTTACCATAAAAGAGCTGATGGTAAATTTCATCATCCAGCAGACTCTGGCGAGGACGAAGCATTGATGATGCCGATTCACACTCCAAAAACCTGAACAAAATGTTGAATGAGAGACATGATGTTTAATATAAATACAAATTAAAAAAAGATGAATAGCAAAGTCAGTAAGATACTTACAACGCCGGCGAGGGCACACAGGGCGAAGGTGGTAGTGACATCATGCATGGAGGTATCTCCTCAACCACAACCTCTGCCATCTGAGGTAGTGGTGGGCTGGGTGGAGGGACCTCCTCAACTAAAACCTCAGCCATCTGAGGTGGTGGTGGGCTGGATGGAGGGACCTCCTCCAACACAACCTGAGCCGCCATTTGAGGTGTTGGTGTTGGAGGTGCAGGAGCAGATCTGAAAACAGGGATAATTTATAATTATTCTCGCTAGTGGTAAATACAACTAGATACAATTTAGAACTACTTACGGTGTCCACCGGCGCTTCCGGTTAGGGTGCAGAGCGACCTCCAGGGCCTGACCCGCTGGCATTTGCCCAATGTCAACAATTGTTAGTCTGAAATACAAAATTCAATTTTAATACTCAAAAATAATAACAAATATGATTTAGTAAAAAAAAGCGTTAAAAAAGCTGTTACTCTTCGATTGTGCTTGGCCCAGGCCTGTCAGAGCCTGCCAGAGAGCGTTGTCTTCCCACGCCTCGGCCACGCCCTCCTCGCCCACCTCGACCACGTCGCGTGCCGCCTCGCGGTACCACCACCGCACCATCACCCTGCCCCAAAGCTACGCTAGTTCTGCTAGAGCCGCCTCGGACTCGCACTCTCCCTCGTCGAGTGCTGCCGCCGCCTCGCGGAACCGCCATCGCAACTTCTGGGTTCGAAGTTGGAGGCGAAGCAGCACCTAGTGCAGCCCTGGAGCCACCTCGGACACGCACTCTCCCTCGTCGAGTGCTGCCGCCACCTCGCGGAAACGCTACCGCAACTTCCGGGTCCGAAGTTGGAGGCGAAGCAGCACCTAGCGTAGCCCTGGAGCCACCTCGCACACGCACTCGACGTCGCGTGCTGCCACCACGCGACACGAAATTATCATCCTCCACCACACCTTCACCCAGCCACAAAGCCATATCTCGCAAGCTTAAACAATAAAATATAACAAATACTCATGTGTAGAAAAGCAGTTTAAAAGTAACGATGAAATACAAAACCTACTCACCAAACAAATGAAAAAAGAAAAAGAACATCAAAAAAAATTAAATTATTTAACCTCGCTTTTTTTCTAAGTCGGTCAAAACTTTATTGGTTTACTGACCATTGTCCAATACTGTGTACGAAACACAAAAAAACATGGCGGCTTGGATGTCATAAACGTCAAATGCCTGTCGTTTACAATATCTCCTGGAGATGCGATTTTCGATCACATTTTTACATTTCAATATTTACACAATTTTTATAGAATTTCACTAATAAAATGCTTAATACATACGTAGTAACGTATCTAAATCATGTTTCTAACAACATTTTTCCGTCACTAGTGTATTTTCTACTCACAACAAGCAGAAATATACCGGTATACTCCGCGAATTTCGAAACTATGTTTGGTGAAATAATAAATTCTGTCCAAAATCTTTATCCAATACACAATGCAGCAATTAAAAAATGTTTATTACTTACCCGTCCATGGTTGTGTATTCACTTTAAATCGCGCACAACAATTTAAAAAAAGTACTCGACAAATTGCGCGCGTTTGCAAAAACGAAAGGAAGGCGTCACCACAGACTAACTTGAGTGCAACATTCCGTAACAAATTTTTGTTGGATGTTTAGCATGTGATGTTATATGCCTTTCCTATTCTTTTTCCTACAGTCTGTTTAAGTTAGAGTAGGAAAGGTATACTCTAGACAGGCAATAATTGGCATTAAATCCGACCCGAGCCAAGAAATCTCCAGGAGATTTCTAACCGACGCGCACTTTTTGACGTAAATCTCCTAGAGACGCAGTAACGGTCAAGAGGAAGGAACTAAAATAAATTAAAATGAAAAATGCGTGATCTACAACGTATTACATAATAAACGCACTTGAAATTCGCAAAAAAAAAAAAATACTTTCTATAGGAACTAACGCAATCAGCTGATCCACATGTATGGTAAAACTAAAAAAAAGGGTAAGAATTTCCAAAAGTCATAGAACAAAACTTGTTCAGTTTCATGGTCTGAGACACCACACGAGAGGTCTTGCGTTTATTATGTTACACGTTGTATATCTCACGCTTTGTAATGATAACAACACACAACCCAAAAATAGATTTTAATTTGATTTTACCATCAATTTACTTTTGCAATCTAAATTCAATGACTTCGTAAGTGCTCTATAATACAATCATTTAAGTTCAATTAGTTCTAAAAGGTATAATATTCGATTGAATGCCACAACCTTTTACACCCCATAGTATGGCTCCTAACTTTATTGAAATATAATGTATGAATAATTTTGAAGTACCTACCTAAGTACCTCTTATATGCCAGGGCTGCGGGACTGTTCGAAAGAGATACCGGCCCTGCCCCCGTAGCATGACCACCGTAGACAAGGATTTCTTTGACGGAAGAATGGACAAAATGACAGATAGTGCAAAGAAATCTGTCATTGTGAAATCCTTGTCTACGGTGGTCATGCTACGGGGGCTGGAACACAAAGGGCAAAGAAGGAACATGGATGGGTTTTAGTGAGTAGAAGTCTGACACTCCCTTCAGCTCCGCAAAGAGCGGGGGAAAAAAAAAAAAAAAACAGTACCACTTATATATTATTTTGTTGGTAGGTACCGCAGAATATAATATTAGTACTCGAGACGTATATTAATAGACATCTTTTGTGATACCCATACACAATATAACTCACGGATGGTGGCCTTATCATTGAAGATAATCTTATTTATATGAAATAACTGAGCATTTTATTTTACTGAATTAATTTTGTCTCCTTCCGAGTCAAACTCATCATCGTCATTACTGATCTTAAATTGATAAAGGACAGTGTAGTACACACGGGGGCACATCAAGTTATACATTTCCAGTATAGCATGGCCTCGCTTTGTATTAATTTCCCGTACAACTAGAGATCCGCATAAACTGGTTTTGTATAGCTTGATTGGCCGTCGTGGGTATATAGGTGCCTATATTTTATAAAATATATAAAAAAAACAAGAAAATTATACATATTTAAGTTTGGAAGAGCGGAGTTTCTTTACACAGGCTTATTTGCTAAAAAGGCCGCTCTAATCACTATTTGTTATGGCGTACTTGTGAAAATAATAAACCATTTTTCATTTTCATTTCTTTCAGAAACATAATTTAATGGGGTATTCCCGTATTCCTCAAAGCGCAACTATTTTTAAGCGCAACCAACTAAGCGCAACTAAATTATTCCTCGAAGCGCAACCATTAGTTGCGCTCACAAATTCAAATTAAAAATATTATACGTTTATTCCTCAAAGCGTTACCATGATTGAAAAAATAGTTGCGCTTTGAGGAATACCCCACTTTAATTTGGCAAAGTGATGTGTATGTGTAGATCAGATCACAGATCTCTTACTACTAAGCTATATTATGAACGCGAAAGTTTGTCAGTCTTTCACGTAAAAACTAATTATCGGATTTTGATTGGTAACGTTGAATGTGGCGACACTTGGGGAAGGCCTATGTCCAGCAGTGGATGTCTTTCGGCTGAAATGATGATGATGATGATGATTGGTAACGTTACGGTAATGTAGCTTTTACGTCAGAATAACACACATAGGCACATTTATAAAGATATTGTTTAAATGGGGTATTCCTCAAAGTGAAACCAACTAAGCGCAACTAAATTATTCTTCGAAGCGCAACCATTAGTTGAGTTCACAAATTTAAAATTAAAAATATTATATGTTTATTCCTCAAAGCGCAACCATGATAGAAAAAAAAAATCCATCATACTCCTCTCTATTTTTCATCGCTGCTGGTTGCGCTTCGAGGAATAACTTAGTTGCGCTTAGTTGGTTGCGCATAAAAATAGTTGCGCTTTGAGGAATACCCCGTTTAAAGGGGTTTAAATAAAGGAATACAAACGGGCGAAGCCGCGGCCGGAAGCTAGAATTAAATCTTTAGGAATAATTTTTCGTCTACCTACTTCATTTTATAGAGGTTGACTGATCAAGCTTCTGCAAATTTGTTTTGTATGTTAAGTATATAAATATATAAAGATTATTATCGTAATATTCATTTCAGGCTTCAGTAAACAAGTAAACAACGTTTGTCCTTTGGGAAAGTTACAGGGTGATCTAAAAGAACTGGGACCATCTACAAAAGACTGTAATCGATCCCAAAGTTGTTTACATCGTTGACATCAAAATAACATTATAGGGTGTTATCGTCAAAAACGTTTCCAGTGACGCTTCTAAACATACTTTGGGTACTTTTCCATCATGTTACTCGCTATCCTTGGACCGATGTTCCCACTAGATGTAATAGTATGGTATTTCATTAAAGATTTTCACACCGCAGAAACTACAGTGTTCATTTTGATACTGAATTAATGGCACATAACATTATACAGGGTAAACCGACTTTAATACAAATATTAACAAAAAGAGAAAACACTACTACAACAACAACTCAACTTCAACAACAACAACTTCTCCTCCTCCTTCTCCTCTCTTCTCCTTCTTCTTCTTCTTGAACTACTTCAACTTTAAATTAGGAAAAACTAAAATTTAATAAGCCTAGGGTAATTTAGGAACAGTCACATATGGTTACCTTAGGGAGTTTTGGAACTACGAGGCTAAATAATAACAGGCGCATGGTTCATGATCAAGGTTAAGCTAAGGTCGGTTTGTGGATGGGTGACCATCCTTACATACCGAGTTTCTTCAATGCCTCGGAAAGCACTTTAAGCCGTTGGTCCCAGCTGTCATTTGTAGATCTTTGGCAGTCCAATTGTTTTTCCCTAATAGTAAGGTACTTGCACAAAAAAAAATTCAGCATTTGTAAAATAACGTAGGTCTTGGTAGCCTACCATGACGTCTTAAACCAGGAGTTACTCCAGTGTGGGAAAGAGATGGCGCTAGACGACCTGTATAGCTCTGTCTCTTATCTACAATGGAATTACTCCTGCTTTAAGACGTCATAGTAACCTCCTGGTGGCCTACCATGACATCTTAAAGCAGAATTAATTCCAGTGTGGGAAAGAGATGGCGCTAGATGACCAGTATAGCTCTGTCTCTTTCCTACAATGGAATTACTCCTGCTTTAAGACGTCATAGTAACCCCCTGGTGGCCTACCATGACATCTTAAAGCAGGATTAATTCCAGTGTGGGAAAGAGATGGCGCTAGACGACCAGTATAGCTCTGTCTCTTTCCCACAATGGAATTACTAGTGTTTGGTGCCTAGTCTCTCACCAAACTAATAGAATATTTTCTTCCACAGACACAAACGGAAAGTCACCAACTTACTCCCATCGAAGTCATCGGCGCCGACGCAGAGCAGCGGCTCCCAGCGTAGGGCTCCGCCCCCAGCTCCTTTATACGAAGACTTGCAGGACATGCCTAGAAGGCCGCCCCTACCCCACAGACCTGAACTGGAACCACAGTTGGAGGTAAGATGTTTGGAAGCTCATCATCAATCAACGCTGCTTCCTTTCTTTTCTGCCTGTAGTTTTATGGGACATGGAGAGGCAACATTTACTAACCTCTAGTGACGAAGGTTCCGTTCAAATGGTTTAGTTCTTATTGTCTTCACACCAGTGGCGAAGGTTCCGTACAACTCGATTCATACAAGCTTCCCTTTAAAAATGGCACAGTCAGTATTCAATAGACAAATAATATAATCACATTAAAGATATGTACACCGGCTTACCTCGTGCAACAATTGACCCTTCGCTACTGCTAACCTCATTTAATTATTTCGAGAAATGATCAGGAAAGTGTTTATAAATGAATTGCTAACTTCAAACAGTTGCATTATCATCGTTCTCCAGCCCTTATCCCAATTTATTTGTGTTAAAAGCAACAGTTACATTATACTTATTTTTGAAACTCCTAATACAGGGTGTTTTTTTAAACGTGGGCAATACTTTAGGGGCGTGTAGTACTCATGAAAATAAGCAACTTTTACTATGGGACCGACCATGAAATCGCGAAAAAAAATATCAGCTGCTCCACACATTTTTGATCGCGTAAAAAAGCTGTTGGCAACAACAGATTTTTCAAATCATATTTCGTAGTTAGCCCCATAGTAAGAGTTGCTCATATTTATGAGTACTTCACTCCCTTAAAGTGCAATACTTTAACCACCCTGTATATCCAAAAGGACGAATTTCTTGTATTTTTTTTTCTAAGTAAAACATACAGCTGCAAGTCAGCAAATAGAGTTACTTCACTTAAGAAATAGTGTTGGGATATAAGTGGTCGCTAGTCAATCACTTCAGCAGGATCAATTTTATAAATAAAATATCACGCCCCGAGAAAACAGCTCCAGCGTCGAAACATTTTGTTTTATTGAGTTGTTTGGGCACTAGACTGGACTGGAATAGATGTCTGTTTTTATTTAGATAGTAGATTATTGTGGGTAGAAAACGTTATTTATTGATGACAGAAATAAATACACTTTTAGTCAGAATATAAGTCTATTATTAATACTCGAAACGGGATATTTACCAAGTTTACTGTTTCTTATGAGTTCCCTATAGTTCGGCGCTGAAAGAGGGTGTAAACAAACCCTTCACATACCCGTCAACCAAGCATTCTGAACTTCAAACTAAGTAACTTTACGCAAAAATATTGCTGGGAATCGACTTTTTTTTTGGGGTGAAAAATCACGTTTTACGGTAGGACTCGCTGGAAAACACTCAAAGCATTGTGCTGATGGATGGATTGAATAGTATGGGGGTCGTGGATGTGTGTGAAGTAAAAATCTTACATTAAAAATATGTATTTAAAAAAAACTTGTGAAAGAGTTGGAACTTTGACCCCCAATATCTCCGTAACTATAAGGTTCCCAGGTATGGTCTAGAACAAAAAAAATATCGCAAAGACGGGGACAACAAGTGCGTTTCGTATATATTAAGGGTCTATTTACACCCTGTATGTTTAGACGCCAGCACATCAAACTACTGCAATCTGTCAAACTTTAATAGATGTTCAACTTTACTGCTAAAGCATTAGGTATGCTTTCTGCATCAGTGAGCGGGTTTCACGTGGCTGAATTTTGGACCAAACATTACATTTGAACTTTTTGCCATCGACACGCTGAGAACCTAATGCTCCCTCTACAATAGGTTCAAAGTTGATTGAGAAAATTTTAGTTTCGGGTAGCTTAATGTGTTGGTGTCTTTACTAACACATTATTGTCTAGTCTGTAGTCTGTGATTGGTTGCATCGTGTACGGACCTCTATTGGAATAGTACTCCTTTGACATTCTGGCTTTAACATCGATGATTTGAACTGTTGACATTTGACTAGCGTATTCACACACATCCACGACCCCCGTACTATTCAATCCATCCATCAGCACAATGCTTTCAGTGCTTTCCATCGAGTCCTACCGTAAAACGTGATTTTTCACCCCAAAAAAAAAGTCGATTACTTAGTTTGATGTTCAGAATGCTTGGTTGACGGGTATGTGAAGGGTCTGTTTACACCCTGTATAAACACGTCAATAAAATAGGAATAGGTTTGTTGGTCCAAAATTATACTTTACTATGCTGTATGAGAGCATAAGCATAATCAGCCTATAATGTTCCCACTGCTGGGACACAGGCCTCCTCTCTATGAGAGGGAATGGGCTATAATCCACCACGCTGGCCTAGTGCGGTTTGGTAGATGACACACGTATGAGAAAAGGAGTATTTTTTGCAGTGCGTCATTAATAGAGTGGCATTATAAAAAACTTTGAAGTCAAAATATCTATCAAAAACAATCCCCCAACAGCAAATCAACTGTAAAAGACCAAAACCAAAAAACTAGTCTCATTACTGAACCAACGCACGATTTTCCCAGAAGCACTACTTTTTAGACCCCCGATATTGACAGAGCCTTAACTAAAAACTTCTAGACCGTAAACTGTGTGCCTTCAGACACTGAAGACGAGGGTTTAAGGGGTCTAAGGGCCTTCAAAGTTAATCTAGTAGATGACCTGACATATCTCTGAGAAAGAAGTAATGAAATGGTTCCTGTCACTCAGTGTTAAGGAGTCCATTTGTCCCGTCCATATTCATTGGAGTCATTATTTGGTTAAGTGTACCCTTTTCAGGCTGTTGACATTGATGATGGGCGACGATATTTTTTACTTGCGACTCTCTGCAATTTCGTTTGTGTGAATTTTGTATTTCATCATAGCTTTTGCCCGCGGCTTCGTTTGCCTTAATTTAGAATTTGACAATCAAGTCGGGTTGCACTCTGTGTGTAATAACAAAATTCAATCATGATTCGAAAGACACGTGGCGCCATCTATTATCATAAGAACGTTATTGTTGTTTTCCTCGGGAATAGGACTTTTTTTCAGGATGAAAGGTTGTCAGGTGTACAAAAACGGACATAGGGTACCTACCCTATGTCCGTTTTTGTACACCTGACAACATATATGCAAAATTTCAGGATGATCGGTTCAGTGGTTTAGGCGTGAAATGGTAACAAACAAACAAACTTACTTTCGCATTAATAATATTAGTAAGGATAAAGATTCGGGATGAAATGAGGGTTTTGTCCACGGATATAGATAAACCTAGATAACGCAAGTATCGATATATATGAAAAACAAGCGCGCCAATTTTTTGACGACCTACTATGATGTCATAAGCACTATTTAGTTACTGTACAAAATAGAATAATAAACATTTTAATAACGTTTGTTATTTAAATGTCTAGAATTTAGTTCTTGACTTGTAACGTTTTTGTTTTAAAAGTTGCTGCGACAGTAGCCACTTTAAGCATAAAATGCTTAAGCCGGGCATAGAGCTACCTCTGTGCTCTCGCATTATCTAGGTATCTATATCTGTGTCTATTTTGTCCTTCTAAATGTCCCAGACTTCCAATCTGTCAAGTAATTGTGTCATAACAATTAGTTCAGTGGTTTAGACTTGAAAAATTAATACACAGATAGACCTTTGCATTCAAATTATTAGCTTTATTAATTCAGTCTATTCCTTGCCTTATTTTTAAAGAAAGAATAAAAGCGTTTAAAATAATCTCATTACTAAAATGTATAAACGCACAAAAGCCTAATATCACATTCAAATAACAAATGTAGAAAAGTTACTATCTCACGAGTATACGAGTATACTGAGGTTTACTCAAAGTACACGTATCATAGTCGACAACGAAACGTGAACAATCCCAAAAACCTTGTAGACTTAAAGCCATTAGGTCAAAGTTTCACGCTATATTCAACACCGACGAAAGCTGTCCACATTAATTTGCCACGACTAACACGACTACAGGGACGTACTACAGTTTCAGCTAACATCTGTCAAACAAACTTAATTTAGTCCAAACATTCAAACGACCTGTAAACTTACTGCATGTTAGTTATAAAATTTTGAGAATTTAACCTAACTTTTCAGATCTAGTTAAACTGTCAAGCCTTTAAAAGTGTGTAACTCGGTCTAGATATTAACTTGTGATGTTTATAATTGACTTTCGAATAGATCTGAATGTTAGGGCTTTTCGTTATAACCCCACTTTTAAAAGATTTGTATGATTAGACTTCAAAGAAAATAATATTATGATTGGTTAAAATATTAGTTTTTCGATAGCTTTTGCTGATCGTGTTAAAATTCAACGTAAATTTTGTTTAATTAATATTTCTAACTTGTGAGATAACTCGCTTTTAATTTAGAACTTAGTGGTAAGTCTGGTATGTAAAAACAAATCAACAAGGGTTATCGAAAATTGTCTGGAGTCAGAAAATATTTTTTTTTTTGTTACTAACCCAATGGACCCCGGTCTGAAATTTTTTTTTCTATTCTATTCTATTTCAAGCTCGGTAAATTAATTTCAGCATTATTCTCGAAAGTTCTCTGAAATGAAATTGTTTTTATTTGACGTCACTACAAATCAATCTTCCAAGAATTTCTTAGATGTTCTTGCGAAGACATTATTTAAACTCAATTTATTCTTTACAGATGGTGGAAACGAAACGACCGAACTGCCCGAGTCGGGTGTTCGTCTGCGGCTCCGGTGGTACCTGGCGAGGAGGGAACAGCTGTGGAGGGGACACCTGTGGGGCCCCACTCTACGAGGAGCTGCCCCACAGATCAGACGACTCCCTCCACAGTGACGATCACTTCGCCGAAGACGAACTCAGCCTCGTCGGAGAAGCCGCGCCTTGTCGAACCTGTTCGAGACCACCAGCTCCACAGTCGCTCCCCCATCGGCCAAGACAACAGCGAATGGACAGAAGACCCAAGTCTCTCGAAAGACGACGGGCACAACAAAGAATGCAGCAGCGCCATATCCATCCACCCGGACCGCCTGATCCTACGGAGTTCCACGAAGGAGTTCTTTTGGATGCCCTCTTGAGATTGTATCCTCAAGTTGGGACGGTTGGTGCGAGGCCGCAAGGTCCTCTGCCAATGAGTGCGGGAGGTGCCTGGCCTGGTGGTGAGCTGCCAGGAATCGCTTGCTGGAGAGGACCCCGGGCTTCACCGAAGCCTCCAAGTGGTGATTCTTCGTTCGGCTCCGATTCCGGCTATAGTAATAATACGTGCGGGACCTGTGGTACGAGGGCATCTTCCAGACACCGATTGTCTGCGGAGATACCGATGTCATGAACAGACATGTCGTGTTCGCGGCTACTCATGTGACGGTCGTGCCACAACAGTTCCAGTGACGAAGTGAACGGTGAAGAATCACAGTTAATGTAATCAATTTTGCATTTAGTAGTTTTACTTTGTCTTTCACGGCCTAAATTATTCAGCGGCCTCAATTCTCTCATGCCTTCCGAGACGGTGAACTTAATCGTTGAATATTAGTTACTGTCGAATATTTATGAACCTTAAACGTCTTAGGGACTACTTTTCTACACAATTGTACAAACTTTATTGCTTGGTAGACGGTCCCTCTAGATTTTAGCGATACAATATTTTGATGAAATCGTTATTTTTATTAGCTGGTATAGCGATGGTTTTGTACAAAATTCATGTGACCATATTTTTAGGTAGCTATAGCGGTTTCGTCCTAGTAAGTTTTGAACTAGTCCTTAAACTATCACAAAAATTGTGAAACCTATCAAGTTAACGATTGATCACGTGTAAAAACTATGAAAGGATGATGTAAATGAATTTCTGAATTTGTAGATAATGTACAAAATTGTAGTTAAATGAATTATTTAAGAATAGTAAGTTGAATTTTATAATCATATCATATTAAAGGTACCACTTTTCATTCGGATATATCACACAGATTTTCTTTAGACGGTTTGTACTATCTGATTTTGTCATTTGGTGCTAAAGTTAATGTATCGAATTCCTATCCGTAGATTTGTTTTTACAGCTCTTAAAAGTATTCAAACTTCGCTGCGTTTTGTTTGGCATCAATTTTATTTAGTCTTTCATTCTGCTTTTATATTTCTACTTTAATGTTCTTCCCTATCGTAAAAGCAAGCATTACGTTTGTATTGTAAATGGAAAATATTATTCGCTCGTCAAAAATGTTGTTTTTGTTTTTATTTCTGTTTTCTTATTTAATTTAAGTAATAACTATTTATTTTTTATTCAATTTTGATTGTTTCATTTTGTATAGTATCGAGAGTTGCAACACTTATGTAATTAATATTCACGGACGGTGTCCGTTTAATAAATATTGAAGAGCACAATAAAATGAAAAATAAAATACATTTTTAAGAAAAACTAATTGTTTTATTGAAATCTTTTCCCATAAAACTTTAACCAGTTGCTGTTGAAATATTTATTGGACTTCATACATTCGGATGTTTCTGACTTAATAAAATGCAGTCAGGAAATGGTTGGTTGACAGATCAAGCTCTGAATCATCAAGGGGAAAATGAAAATAAATTCAAGCAGAGGCTCAATTTCAGTTGTCCAATAGTCATGGTACAGGAAACTCAAATTAGCTGATGATCTTGATCAGAAAGATGGCGAAATACAGAATGGAAGGGACACCGCATAAACGGTTACCACGTGTTCATCATTCTGAACCCCCTACAGAAACTTTTCATCAGTTATTTTAAAAAGAATTAGCTGTTCCATATATTTCGACCGTGTAGGTAGTGCACTTTTGTAGGAAACAGTTTTTTATTTTTATTACCGATGACAAATTTCAATGGGGGGTGGTTCCGAATAAAGTACTCAATGCGTGGTAATTGTTTGTGCGTCAGTGTATCCCACCCTGTCTACCTTTTTTTTTTTTTTTCGAAATGGCATTCTCGCAGACATCATAGAAGATGGTGCTGCTCAACCGGACTTTCCTGTGGGTGCCTTGAGTGTAAGGCCTCCAGCCAGGACAAAAAACTTAAAAAACTAAGCGACTACACGCACACCCCCTGTGGGGTACGAGCGTCGGCTTAGGGCGTCGCTGGGGAAGATCAGCAAGGGATAGGCTGGATCTGACTTATATTTAGGGGCTGATTTAAAACCACAGGCTCAGCATCGCGGGCTGGCTCGAGCAAAGGTCGGGGGGGGCATGAAGTGGGGTGTCGCGACGGGCCTCGACGGCGAGGACGGAAGGACGGCTGTTTGCGTCTGCCACCCTGTATACCTTAAACACAAAACAGGATATAACAGTACCAGGTGGCCCACCACGATGTCTTAAGGCAGGAGTAATTCCAATGTGGGTAAAAGATGGCGCTAGACGACCTGTATAGCTCAGTCTTTTTCCCACACTACTCATGCTTTAAGAGGTCATGGTAACTCCCCAGCAGTCAATAAGATAATAATATAATCGTAAACGTTTCGATGCTCAATCACCAATCAAATCTCTCCAGTTTACCATCGATATTTGCAGAGACAGACACGTTTGACATATTAAATCCCCAACCGTAAACTTGTAAACTTTTTCTCTATACTGTTTGTTCCGATCCCTCAGACAAACCGTGAAAACGGTTTTGAGGGACATAGTTTTTATGTTAAGATTTCTGTAAATCGTGTCTTTATAAATACAAAAAAAAAAAAAAAACCACATACACAAACAATAAAGGGTGTTAATAGACCCTTAATATCACCGAAAGGCACTTGTTCTTCCTGTCTTTGCGATCATTTTTTTGTTCTAGACCATACCTGGGAACCTTCTAGTTACGGAGATATTGGGGGCCAAAGTTCCAACTTTTTCATAAGTTTTTTTTAAATACGTCATGTTTTTAATGTGAGATTTTTACTTTACACACCTCCACGACCCCCGCACTATTCAATCCATCCATCAGCACAACGCTTTGAGTGCTTTCCATCGAATCCTACCTTAAAACGTGATTTTTCACCCCAAAAAAAAGTCGATTCCCAGCAATAATTTTTGCGTAGTTACTTAATTTGATGTACAGAATGCTTGGTTGACGGCTATGTGAAGGGTATGTTTACACCCTGTATACCTAGGTACCTTACCTATTCATATAATACTTAAGTATCTACTTACCCAAACACACACGCAATCAAGCCTCACTCAAACCATCTGTTTTGATTCCATTCCCCTTTTCTACGTCATTCAATTGTGTCTAAACTATACCTGTCCTAAGTAATTTCACAAGGAAAACCCCTTAAATTTTATCTTTATAGCGTTTACACAAAGGAAGGCTTTTGTCACCAAATAATATAGTTTGGAGAGGTAATATTAAGCTACGAAAATAAATTGCCAGATCTTTTTGATAGTGGGCAATATTTTTAAGTGTATTGCTCGCGTTTTCTGCTTTTTCGAAGAAGGCTGCGAAAAGGCTTGGGAAATGAAAATGCTTTGTTTTGTAGGGTTCAGTACCCGAAGGGTAACCAACGGGACCCTATTACTAAACCTCCGCTTTCCTTTCGTCCGTCCGTCTGTCTGCCAGCGGGCATCTCATGACCCATAAATGTAGACAGTTGAAATTTTCACAGAATGTGAATTTCTGTTGCCACTATAACAACTCAAGACGAAAGTCTATGACCAGTGTGTGTTGCCAGTGATTACATAGGGGACCGAAACGTGGTCGCTCACAATGGGCCTCATCAGAAGGCTGAAAGTCACCCAAAGGGCAATGGAGAGGGCTATGCTCGGAGTTTCCTTGCGTGATCAAATCAGAAATGAGGAGATCCGCAAGAGAACCAAGGTTACCAACGTAGCCCGAAGAATAGCCAAACTTAAGTGGCAGTGGGCAGGGCACATTGATCGTAGAACGGATGGCCGATGGGGCCGAAAAGTTCTGGAGTGGCGACCGCGAACCGGAAGACGCTGCATTGAAAGGCCTCCCACTAGATGGACCGATGACCTGGTAAAGGTTGCAGGGATCCGCTGGATGCGAGTCGCACGGGACCGGTCAATGTGGCGACACTTGGGGGAGGCCTATGTCCAGCAGTGGACGTCTTTCGGCTGAAATGATGATGATGATAATGACTATAACAACAAATAAATAAATTCAAAGTTAAAGGCTCCCCTACTACGATGGTATGGAACCCCTCTTGCGCAAGTCCGACTCGGTCTTTATCGTCTCGGTTGAGGAGCTTGTGGCTAAATAATTACAGCGATGAGGGAAGGTCTTCAAGGTTAGGTAAGGGTAGGTTTGAAATTGGATGTTACACTACATGTATACAGGGTGTAAACAGACTCTTCACGAAGCCGTCAACCAAGCATTATGTAGATCAAACTAAGTAACTCTACGCAAAAATTATTGCTGGGAAACGACTTTTTTTTGGTCTGAAAATTCATGGTTTACGCTAGGACTCATTGTGCTGATAGAAGCATTGAATAGTACGGGTGCCGCAGAGATAGTTAAAAGTAAAGTTTATAACTTGTTTTTATAAAAAAATAGTGAAAAAGTTGGAACTTTGACCCCCAATATCTCCGTAACTAGAAGGTTCCCAGGTATGGTCTAGAACAAAAAAATATCGCAATAACGGGGAGAACAAGTGCCTTTCGGCTTCGTTAAGAATATTTTTACACCCATGTATTGATAGTCACTTAATTATCAAGTTTTTAGGTTCAAAATGGTTACTTGTTACTATGTCTGGAAGTATCCCTAAAAAGCTCTGTAGGGAAAAGGATTTTTATGAAGAAACGCACAGAAAAATAAGACTATTCATTTATTTCAATTAGGCTTGTCAGATATTTACAGGTAACGTTAATTACCTATCAAGCTACGTCCATTCGCAAATCTATGTCTTCGTGGAGAAGAATGGACAACAAACTTTTAATATTTGGTAATATTTTCACAGTTTGGTTTGGGTGACTATCTCTGACAAAATAGACCAAACACACTCATCTCCCACTAGGCCCCACTAGGTGGACCTCCCACTACGTGGACCGATGACCTGGTGAAGGTTGCAGGGATCAGCTGGATGCGAGTGGCACGGGACCTATCAATGTGGCGACACTTAGGGGAGGCCTATGTCCAGCAGTGGACGTCTTTCGGCTGAAATGATGATGGCATTCATCTGGTATCAGGACACTTGCGCGAACCCACTTGCGCGAAAAGCATATGCGCGCATGGACTTTTGCGCGATTAGACTTTTGCGCGAATGGACTTATGCGCGATTGGACATCTGCGCGCATAAGTACGTTCGGGCAAGTGTCTTTTCGCGCAAGTGGGTTCGCGCAAGTGTCCTTCGCGCAAATGTTCCAGATCCCATTGATCTCCTACTTAAAATAGGTTTATCGAACCTGGGGGCACCTAACGATGCACAGATGGCAATCTCGACACAAAAACAAATTATACACCCTAAAAACAAATAAACAAGATAAAATCCAAGCACCGTCTTCCTATTTTGGTCACAATTCATAACATTTTGTGCGAAACAAGTTTTTAATAATACTCGCCTACCGTCTTTGCCAGGCGGATACAAATAGAGTTGTACTTTGTACAGTCGGCGAAAGAGATATTAAATTGATTCGACTTGTTTTAAAGTTGGCCTTTATTTTGCTGGTTCCGTTACCGCTGAGGTCCTGGTTCGATTCCCAGGTCGAGCAAAATATTATTGGGTTCTTCCATCAGGAATCTCTCAGTAGCAGCCACGGAGTCTGGATTTGTACCCGGTTGATGGCAATAGGCTCACCTTAGGACTTAAACATCTGCTGAAATGTGGGAGTACTGCAAGTACACCTCTGATTAACCTCTCGGTCATTAAAAAAACGGGCCACCCCTTCCCCTCCCCTCGGTCGTTTTTTTTTTTTGTCATAATTCATAAATCATATTTATTTCTGTAAATTGGTTTACAAAACTCTTGTACATGTGAACATGTTTTGTTTTAAAACTAGATGGGGCCGGTGGTTCGTACCTGACTGCTCTGAGAAGAAACATCCGAAACAAACTCAGAGGTCACTGTCTCTTTTAAAGTCAAGCGACTTATTATATTATTAAGCGACTTCAAAAAAGAAGGTTCTATGTTCGGCTGTATGTATTTTTTTTTTGTTTTGTATTTACCAAAATAGCACTCGTCATCATCCGGTCATGTCCCATAACGCTTCCCGTCGGTTCATTCAATAAGTATTTTCTTCCATTCCTCCAATCAACGATCATCCTATCATTTACTGGGATTTTTCTTAGTACTATAGGGTACTTAAAAAGCCTTTCAATTAGTGCTCTTATGAGTTTCTGTTTGACGTGCCCTTAATTAAATAGGGCCTTAATCTTTTTGAGCATTTAATTACATCTTGAGCTAGATTCATTTTCTAAAACCGGCTGTATTTAACTGCCTAACCTGGAGTTCCCAGAACGGTAGGCATTTCAGTTTGGAGTTCCCAGAGGATCCAATATTTAACCTTTTGATCGCCATAGTCACGTATACGTGACAAGCAAGCACGTGCTCTGTACGCCAATCGACATAAATATGTGACAAAATGGTATGTAAAATTGTGGCTTGGCGTGCAGGGCAAGCGCGTGCGTTTATGCTCTGGCGGTCAAAAGTTTAAAGGCTTATATCGATAAACAAGGCAGTAATAAATTGAAAGGATAGTGAATGACAATGAGAGCAAAAAGCTTCAAATATATGATTTAATATGTTTTTTTAAAATAAAACACTGAAAATAACGTTAAATGTTTTGCAAAGTATTTATTTATGATTCCGCGACAAAGTTCTAGTTATGCAAATGCAGCACCGCTCGGCCCTCAAAAATATGCATAATATGCAGGAAAAACAATAATAATCAGCATGCCATGCACCAACCAGCACCTATACTAAACTCAACTATACCTTAACTGAAAATAACCCTATAAATTCATGTTGCAAATATGACAAACTCACGCCGAGTGTACCTGAAATCTTGCATCTTCCTCAGAGTGCGAGCCTCAACAATCGCACCTCAGATACGATCTTATATTATTACCGTCACATTTCTTATAACTACTGGATACGTCTTTCTTAAAACAATAAAACAGTATCCACAGAACAATTTCTAACCGTCTTTTGAAATGGCACATCGAGCTCTTGAAGAACGTTCATTATTATAATATAGCAGAACACCACGCCTTTAATCCCCAAAGATTTTGCCAGAGGTCTAATAGTATCCCATCTGTAGCTACCTTACTGTCCGTGGTGGTGGCAGTTGCAACTATTTTCCAAATGATTTGAAAAGAGTAACCATGGAGTTTCTTGCCGGTTCTTCTCCATAGGAAACGATCAACCCGAACCGTGCCCCTTTTTGTCTGTTTTATAAGTGCCCATCTAGGTCTATGTGAAATAAAATGTTTTGATTTTTCCCATCTGCCACCGCTGGTGGTGTATGCTACTGAGTCAGTGGCATTTGCCCCTACCTTAGAAGAGCATTACAGACTGTTTAATTATGCTTTACAAAGAGATATTCCAAAAGCTTTTCCCAGCCAGATATATTAAAATTTACTACACCAAGAAGAGCTAAAAGCAATGATATTTCTCCACATTTTCCAGTCACATCCAGCTACCCGACATCATGAAATTAATAAGCCGCTAGGCAGTGTTGATTTATGCGCAAGCCGGAGTGCAAGAACTCGTATATTTTAACAACACAGACGAACAAACAAACTAAGAGATATGATGCATGTCCTGTCACCGGCAGAATTGTCGCTGCTACTAAATGAAGGTATTAATTACTTTATTCTACTGTATGTTTTGAAGAGGCTGGATGTTTTGAATTTAAGGGAGAGTGTCATTGATTAGTTTTTTACTAAGTTTGGTTACACTTATCGATTATGAGTTATTCTTTAAAAAGGAAGGTTGAGACTTATTTGTTTCGATTAGCACCTTACTTACACCATAATCTTAAAAAAAAACTTATCCAGCGCAAAATCCCACAATCATCATCTGCCTAGCCTTTTCCCAACTATGTTGGGGTCGGCTTCCAGTCTAATGATGCAGCTGAATACCAGTATTTTATATGGAGCGACTGCCTATCTGACCTCCACAACCCAGTTAGTACTGGGTAACACGATACCCTTTGGGAAGACTGGTGATTAGACTTTTTGGGCTACTGACTAGTAACGACTGTCAAAGGTCTACAAATGACAGCCGGGACCAACGGCTTAACGTGCTTTTCGAGGCACGGAGGAAACTCGGTAAAGAACAACCCGAGCGGCTGTTGTTATTTAGCGACGAGCTCCTCAGCGCAAAATCTCACAATAACAGCCGATAATAGTTATAAATTCTTTACTATGTTTTGTAGCTTAACATTGTAGACACAATTTTGGAATAATGGTTGTAGACAATAAAATGGTTCCTTTTTCGTGTTTACATCTTTTTGGGGCAGACTGTACCTAGACTGTTATTGAATAGAAATCTTCGTTCGTCTTATCTTTCTATTACGGATGTTGCCTACAAGAAATTACTTTTAGCGATAAGACCGCCATTTATGACCGTTCAAATGTTTGCATACATGTAGGTTTCCCCCTATGTTTATATCTATTACATATCACTTAGGTATTTGCTTAAATAACTAATGGTTTGCTCAGGTGTTGAGGTACAGAGTTTATTTTTTAATGTAGATGGCGTTATTGCCATCTGTCTATTTACAAGCTGTAATCGAAATGGCTGAAAACCTGAAAGGGATCATTATACTTATAATTTATTTCATCACTTATTTATTTTCTAACAGGTAGCCTTTGGGTGATGCACAACAAACAATGGTTAATTGAAACAACCAGTGGTCCAGTGGTTGTGGTGGGAGTGGTGGAGGCCTCTTAAAAAAAATGGGTTATTTATTTAATACCACTACAACAACTACGTAATATATCAACACTAATGAGTGTAAAAATAAATACCCTTAACGAAGCCGAAAGACACTTGTTCTCCTCGTCATTGCGATTACTCTTTAAAATTCTAGTAACGGAGATAATGGGTGTACACATTCCACTTCTTCACAAGTTTTTTTATTACTAGTTTTTAATGTTATAATTTTACTTTAAATCAAAATCAAAAATCAAGATCGCTCGTTTATTTCGCATAGGCCTCGATGGGCACTTATAAAACGTCGACAAAAAGGTGCACGGTTCGGGTTGGTCGTTTCCTATGGAGAAGAACCGGCAAGAAACTCCATGGTTACTCTTTTAAAATCATTTGGTGTTACAATATTATTGTGGATACAGCATTTGTACTTAAGTATGGGGGGACAGCGTAGGCCCGACAATAAGTCGTTGCTTACTACACAAAAAATGTAGAACAAAATAAAAAGTTAACAAGCAGCTGGGAATCTACAAAGCCTAGAATGTCCACACATTCACAAACAATCGATAAAAAGAATCTATACAAAATACCTCCACTACCCCCGTACTATGCATCCATCAGAATAATGTTTTGAGTGCGTTACATTGAGTCTTACCATAAAACGTGATTTTTCACCCCCAAAAAAATCGTTTTCCCTGCAAACATTTATGCGTAGAGTTACTTAGTTTGATGTACAGAATGCTTGCTCGACGACTTCGTGAAGGGTCTGTTTATCAACAACTTTGAAGTATCTAGAAATTTTAAATCGAGAATGTAAATCATAATGATATCATCATCATCATCATCATTTCAGCCGAAAGACGTCCACTGCTGGACATAGGCCTCCCCCAAGTGTCGCCACATTGACCGGCCCCGTGCGACTCGCATCCAGCGGATCCCGGTAATCTTCACCAGGTCATAATAACGGTCCGCTTATATTCACACAATTCAACAAAATGTAGGAAACACCTAAATTTTTTATCTGTGCTAATAAACTAAAAAGAACCTGAAATCCGGGAAAAGTAAAACAGTATTTCCGATTATTTCTAGGACTTTTCAGTTCCTCGTTGATGACTTTCACCGGTTCACTGGACAATCGGTAGATTACTCTCAATCTTAATTAAAAACTAACCAACTGTAGCTTAGTGGGACTTCGAGACGCTTCGAGAAGCTTCGAGAAGCTTCGGGAAGCTTCGGGAAGCTTCGGGCTTGGGTTTAAGAGGGCTGGTGACTTGTTTGATAAAAGAGGCGTTTTATGAGATGTAGTTGAGATATTTACTTTGTATGTTAACACATTTGAGTGCGAGGTATTGAATTCATTTTTTAATGAAAGTAAGACCAAAGATTAGGTTTTGGAGCAACTGTCGTCTGTGACCTGACGAGCATTTTTGGAAGGAGCTGAAGGAGCTGCAGTTTGGTAATCCTGAATTTGGAATGTCTTCTGCCAGTAACTGACGATAAAAACGATGGTTGGTTTGAATGTTTTAACTACTAACCACTACTACTATTTAGTTTTTAATTGTTTTTTTTTTTTTTTAAACTGTTTATTTTGTTGTGTTAATTGTAATTAATTTAGCAATTAGCTGCGCATAATTTAGTACAAGCGGTGCTTTTCTATAAGTGATGAGGCGCTTAGACTTAAGTTTGCAATGTAAAAATTATAATGTAACAGTGTACTCATTGTTGAGAAGCCCAATAAATAAATAAACTTGTATGGAACGGGTCAATTTTTCCGTCTCGGGACAAAAAATTGAGACCCTAATTTTGTCAAAATGCACCTTAGAAAACTTCGAACGAAAAAAGAAGACGAACAAACAACAAAGGAAGAAAATAAGTGAAATTCAGCCGAATTTAGTGTGTTTGAATTTAAAACAAATTCACAATCGCAAGTTTTAAAATTAACAGCTAAGCTTTATTTGTAAACATAGGTAATCTATTAGAAGATTAATCTATTAGGCTCGTAATTATAGAGCTCGTGGCTAAATAATAACAGCTTCTCGGCTCGGTCTTTAGGTTAAGCCGTGCTTGCCTAGGTTGGTCTGTAGATGGGTGACCACCCATTACATACCGAGTTTCCTCCGTGCCTCGGAAAGCACGTTAAGCCGTTGGTCCCGGCTGTCATTTCTAGGTCTTTGACAGTCGTTATAGGTAGTCAGTGGCCCAAAAAGTCTGACAACCAGTCTTACCAAGGGGTATCGTATTACCTAGTACTAACTAGGTTGTGGAGGTCAGATAGGCAGTCGCTCCATGTAAAATACTGGTATTCAGCTGCATCCGGTTAGACTGGAAGCCGACCCTAACATAGTTGGGAAAAGGCTAGGCAGATGATGAGGTAATCTATTGGAAAACAACAAGATTTCAAACACGTTCGTAAATAAGTTAACATTAATTTCTACATATCGCGACACCCTGAGCTCTCGTACCAGATATTTCTAATCCGTACAAATTGTTTGTTTTGCAAACTCGAATATCTGTTGTATATTCACGCCGTTCCATTTGCTTTTCTAAAATAATATAACAACTCATCTCGCTGTTTAATTTATTAGTACATGTGTTAATAATTTCATTAATTTTCGAGTTTAAATCGTGTGCGCCTGAGGATAAGATTCCAACTCCTTTGTTTAAGCTCCCGCTCTTAACTTCGCGATTTGTCGCCCAAGTTTGCGAGACCCGCTAATAGTGTTACCAAATTTTAGGATTTTTGCGGGAATTTGGTTTTGACTTAAAAACATTATCTCGCGATAAATTGTCTCATTAATATTATCGAAGCAATTTAAGAGGACTTAAACACATAAGAGAATAACGATTTATGATAATGATCTATTATTATTGGCAGACATTTTACGTATTGCATCATACTGCAGAAACCTTTAATTAAATCATTCATGTCATAAAAGCACAACTAGAGTACTACTAGAGTAAAAAAATAAAAATAATAATAATAAAAAAAATTACGAAGATAGAAAACAAAGAAGGATTTTTGAAATAGTATCCCGTAAAGAGATTAAATAAGATATCGTCATTTTGCTGAAGATAAATTACATACTGCACACGGCTTATTTCAAAATAAAGAATAATAAGTTTTAGAATTGCGATTAACTCATATTTTCAGCTGTCTACTCTTTGAAGAACAGGAGAAAATTCTTGGAACTCTTACAGCTGAAATTCTAACTGGCGAAACGTGGTGGTACTAATAGGTACCCCTCGGCCTGAAGCTATGAGGATTACAGGAGTGATTTTATGTTATGCATCTTACAGGACTATCCATCTTTCTCTAATCTCCTGGAACCCCTTCCCACAAAGTATAACACGTCTTACATTAAAGTAGAGTTGACGGTAAACATAAGTGCGAGAATGGGTCACCTTAAACTGGCTGGTTATTCGTATGCCTGAATTCATCAAATAGGACGTGAAGCTATAATTCTCGTTCCACCTACAGGCCACAAGGAATGTCATTTGTATGAGTTCGTATGAGACAACTTTGTCTCAAAATTCAGTGGAAGACGGTGAGTCTCTAAACTGAGTAGTTATAAATAGCTGGTCGTTGGATGGCGGTCGTAATCTCTTGGGAATTTTTGAGCGGTGATAAAGTGTTGAAGTCTTTTAGTTAAGTTTTGAGGGTTATAAATTGTAAGGAAATTGCACTTTGTTACTATGTTAACTCGTTCTAAATTACCTTTGGCAGCTGGTCTGCTCATTCAGCACATATAATTGCTGAAACCACATTGCAATTTTGAAGTAGATTATTAGCGACATCTTAGAGTCTACGATTTAAATATGGCTGATAGCTGGTTCTTTGTTTTATGATACCTACTTACAAATTATTGATGTGGAAACATTTTTTTTTTAAAGCTACATTTATGACATGATAACAAATATTGCTGACGTGGCTCTAAAGGCTGTCTGACTGAATGGAACTGGACAGAACATGACGATAAACTGTGGGCCAAAATAGCGTTAAACTGGTGCCCTGAGACGAGGCGGGGGGGCACCATCTCCTTCGTGGCCTGCCGTGGCCACGAAGGAGATGGTGCCCCCCCTCCTGGTGGGACCAACTAGACAGGTTTCGTCAGACCTGGAGGGAGGACGCAATGATTTGTGAAAACTAGACGGAGTTCATGATCCAACAGACATAGGTAGAAGGTAAGCAATTATCTCAACAGATTTACATTTGAACGTGGACAAAGTAGAAGAAGAATTTAAGGATCGTAGCAGGAGGCGTTCTTTTCCACCTTCCCCCGTGGTTAAAAGGCATGACATTGACAATTGAAATTTCACAAAAAAATATTTGTTATTAGTATGTAAAGCTCAGTGATAAAAAACTCACTTCGCAATCATCACATACTAAATCCATAACCTCATAATATCACCCATGTAACTCCCGAAAGGTTAGGCAGAGGTGGACGTAATTATAGTACTCCCACATATCGCCAGTCATGTTTAAGTCCCATGTAATAGGGGGCGAGCCTATTGCCATCAACCGGGCACTAAGAAATTCCTGATGGAAATCCCCAATAACACTTTGCTCGACCTGATTATCGAACCCAGGGCCTCATGCTCAGTAATCGAGCTTGTCACCACTAGACCAATGAGGTAGACATATTAAACATATTTTGTAAAAACTGTTTAACTAAATCACAAGAAAATGTTAAAACTTTAAATCCATTTCCTCTTTCCCTCAATCAGTTCACCAGTAAATCTTCACACAATTTGCCCGACAATAGGCGCATCACTTGATTAAGGAGCTCACCATTTAATTTTAGTACTAAGACGTTTACGATCTTTGTCGCCTCTTCTTTGTGACGACAGAGTAAGCAGCGTCGTACTTTGCACTGTAAAAGTAAGTTACAGAAGTATAACATTTTACAATGTTGGTTTTATGTTGGATTTTCAATGGTTTAATATGTTGAGTATGAATGAAGATGACCATAGGATAGAAGAAGACCAAAGAAACGATGGATAACTTTCGGGCAGCCGACTACCTGTAAAAGATAATATACAGGGTGTAAACCGACCCTATTTTTTTTTTTTTTTTTCTGGTGTGAAATCATCAAATGACCCCTCTCACTCTGGGCGGACCGGAAGGGAGTGTCAGACTTGTACTGACTAAAACCCATCCATGTTCCTTCTTTGCCTTTTGTGTTCCAGGGCCACGGTATCTCTTTCGAACAGTCCCGCAGCCCTGGCAGGCATCGGCCCTTGCAGGCCCCTACATCATTGCTGACATCTCTTTGAGGCGCGCGTGGAACACGAACGCGCCGTCGACACGGCCTGTCGTCATAAGACGGCCGGACGGCGAGCTAGCCCATAGCTCGCTGTGCACAGGCCCGCGCCTACGGTGGCCGGGAGCCCTTCACGAAGAATTTTGGGGTAAAAACTCACGTTTTACGGTAGGACTCGACGGAACGCACTCAAAGCGTTGTGCTGATGGGTGGATAGTACGGGGGTCGTGGAGGTGTTTAAAGTAAAAATCTTACATTAAACCCAAGTATTTAAAAAAAAACTTGTGAAAAAGTTGGAACTTCGACCCCCAATATCTCCATAACTAGAAGGTTCCTAGGTATGGTCTAGGACAAAAAACCAAGCGCCTTTCTGTTTCGTTAAGGCTCTATTTAAACCCTTTACAAATGACAGCCGGGACCAGCGACTTAACGTGTTTCCCGAGGCACAGAGGAAACTCGATATGTAATAAGCGGCTTTACCTGGAGCTCTTATTATTTAGCCACGAGCTCCACTGTATAAATACCCTCTATCTGAATAAATGTTTCTATTCATAAATAGAAAGAAAGTCGAGATAAAGCATCTTCGACTTCTGAATAAATTACCCATTGTCTCCAAACTCCCCTTTGATACGTTTTATTTTTAGTCAATTTCCATGACACGCTAAGTTGCCAGGTGCCGACAGTGTTTTGTTCTCAAAATAATGCCACAGACACACTGTTTGTTTTCCCACTACATTTGTTAAAATTGTTTGTTTATCTTATTGCAGACGGAGTGGAGCGATTGGGAATTATTCAACGTTGTATTAATGGTTCGGCTGGTATAGTTTTGTAATTCATTGAGTAAACTTTTTTGTAGATTATTCTGGTAATGTGTGGTTCTTATTGCTTTGGAATGGCTCGATTAGCTTTGCGGTTTAACGGTTTTTATCAAATACTATATGTTCCCGGCATGCGTTTCAATGCACCCTTTTTTAACCTACCCTACCTACCTGCCCTACCTACCTGCCCTACCTACCTGCCCTACCTACATGCCCTACCTACCTGCCCTACCTACATGCCCTACCTACCTGCCCTACCTACCTGCCCTACCTACCTGCCCTACCTACCTGCCCTACCTACCTGCCCTACCTACCTGCCCTACCTACCTGCCCTACCTACCTGCCCTACCTACCTGCCCTACCCACCTGCCCTACCTACCTGCCCTACCTACCTGCCCTACCTACCTGCCCTACCTACCTACCCTACCTACCTGCCCTACCTACCTGCCCTACCTACATGCCCTACCTACCTGCCCTAGCTACCTGCCCTACCTACATGCCCTACCTACCTGCCCTAGCTACCTGCCCTATCTACCTGCCCTAGCTACCTGCCCTACCTACCTGCCCTACCGATCCACTTTATATCGAGTTTACTACGTGTACTTTATAGGCAGGTGCCTAGCTATGATTGGGAAAAGGCTAGGCAGATGATGTGATGATGATGGGGTTCTTACCGGATGCAGTTGAACAGCAATATGTTAGAGGAATCGACTGCCTCTCTGACCTCCACAATCCAATACTGGACAACACGATAGCCCTTGGGTATCATATTTTCAGACTACTGACCCGATTACGGCTGTCTGTGAAAAGCTTTGTTTTATAATTTTGAAAGATAGTGCTTCACCATCTTTTCGCAGTCGTCTAAAGGAGCTGGCCTTTCTTTTCACTATGTAAATTCCAGCGTGAAATAAAATGTTTCAACTTAAAATATGAATTCTTTGAACTTTGTTCCCTTTTTTTCACACCCACTGGTTGTGTGGGTGTAAAGGTTATGTCAAGAGGATGAGCAGAAACGTGTACAATGCATATTAAAATCAAAGAACTTGAAATGAAGCTATACTATCAACTGACCTCTCTTAAAGTAAAAGTATTTGTACTTTAACAATTTATTTTGTGAAAGACTGAAATACAAAACTGTTAATCGTGAACATGATTCTGAAATAATATTTTATTTTTTCACTGAGTCATCATCATCATCTGCCTAGCCTTTTCCCAACTATGTTGAGGTCGGCTTCCAGTCTAACCGGATGCAGCTGAATACCAGTATTTTACATGGAGTGACTACCTATCTGACCTCCACAACCCAGTTAGGGTTACTGGGTAATACGAGATCCCTTGGTAAGACTGGTTGTCAGACTTTTTGGGCCACTAACCTAACCTAACGACTGTCAAAGATCTATCTATTATTTTTTCATTGGGTATAAATGTGAATAAAAATAGTACATGCACAGATAAAGTAGGTAGGAAAATAAAGCAATTCAAACACTGTATTTATCAAACCAATGAATACAACACACATCTCAATACAATGATTAAATATAATATTTAGTTATCATATTAAACAAACAAACCCACTTCACACAAAAACGTCATTCAATATCAATATTTAATTAAATTCAAGCCCTAATTAATACCCCAAAATAACCAGCTATGCAGAACAGCACATCAACAGAAATTAAAACGCACTATTATAATTGAATTAATTATTAATTTAAATAAATTTGTGGACTGGTCGACTCTTCACGTGACTAGACGCCAAAGAATTAGCATTGCCATTTAACGTGGCAATGCTGCGAGCCTTCTGGGCACTTTTCCTATTGACAGCGATGTGGAGAATTTTTTTGACGCCCTGTGAATCTTTTCTCGGTTTGATACTTGTACATATTTTTATTACCTATTGTTTTATGTTATTAAATTATAGAAAACCAAAATGGCGTATCGTACCAATGTTATTTTACCTTTGACTTGGCATCAATGTCAAAAACATAATGATCTTTATGGTCTTAACTATGAGGTTGCGGTCAACATGATAGTGAACTTTCTAGTCCTTTAATTAAGGACACTTTTGGGTTGCATCTGTCAGACGTAATACCTATAACAGTGAACGGACTATAACACCCACCACGTCCACCGCATTTTAATCAATATGATTGAAGTTAATTGCGCCAAAATTATATGCTGCCATGACAGCGTTTGTTTCAGCCAATCAGGGGCCAGAGGAAAAAATTACGACATGCAACCTCAATTTAGTGTGAATTGTTTAATTATTATATCGTGTTCATTGTAATTCGGGTTCGTAGTTAAATGTTTGGAGCCGTTGGTTAATTAATAATGTATGGAGTGTATACTGTATGGCCCTTTATAATAATGGCTGGAAAAAATAAAAAAAAGAATGATAGAAAAGTAAAACAAATATATAGATATTTGTTTTACTTATCTACCATTTTCAAAGAGTGTCAGCATAATGACGGGGGCCCCCTCTAGAGGGCCAAAGCCTGCCGGGGTCGCGGGACTTATAGAATTACCGTGACCCTGGAACATAAAGGGCTATTGAAGGACACCGTGGATTTTAGTCAGTGCAAGTCTGACAGTCCCTCCCGCTCTGCCCTGGGTGGGAGGACTCATTTGATGATTTTACCACGATAAAAAAAAGCACTCTCTTAATAAAATGTTCGCTCGCAGTTCAAGTTTTGAATTTTTTTTTTCAGGTATCCATAGGTATTCACTCTAGTTTACCAGCTTGTAAAAGTTCACTGGGTACCAAATAATAATATTCATGGACTCCGAAATCGTCGCACCAAGATTCAGTACGTGAAAACCGATAACGGAATCCGACATCTTTTCTAATAATATAATCTTTTATAGCAATTCTTGGAAATAAAGTAGCTACTCACATGAATAAGAACGGAAAAGAAAACTCCCGGAAACCTGACAATATTGAATATAATAATACCGTCTTGTATGGAAGTAACACAAAAGCGCTGATAAGTACGTTGTAACGGAGGCGTCGCGTCTCTTCGAGTTATTTTAAGAACTTCCTTACATATTATTTAATAAACGAACATGCGTAATTTTGCCTTGTATGATTCTAGAGTCTTATACACCCGTATCTATAAACAAGTCAAAGTTATAAGCCCTGTCTGGAGGCTTTAAATTCATTTGAGGTCACCACAGGATAGTCCAGTTAAGCAGTATTGCTACCTTATCGAGTTGAACTGTGAGTGGCCACTACCCAAAAAAAAAAAAACAAATTGAGTCAAAGTTGACATAAGATACGATTTTTATTCTGTAGTTTAGTAATTGCTTGAAGTTAGAACTGTCATAGGTTAGAATTCTCAGCTTTGCTTTCTTTGACGGTTCTTACTTCGTTCTAATTCTTGTTTATTGCATAAAACGATTGCTTGAGTAATTACTTTAGCTCAAATTAGTTTTGTTTTTATTACTGCCATCTTTTAGACGGCAGTATTCTTCAACTAGGGCCATACTTATGAGATTTTCATTGGCATATTTACCCAAACGTACACTGGGAACATTATGGGTTTTATGAATCAGTATTAGTGTTCGGAAATACAGTTTGTCTTTGCTTTTATTAAATGTTTGTATCTATACAAATAAATATGAAAATAATAACGGCACTTATAACAAAAACACATTTTTTTCAATTTTTGTCTGTCTGTCTTTCTGTTTGTTGCGGCTAATCTCCGAAACGGCTGGACCGATTTTGACGGGGCTTTTACCGGCAGATACCTGATGTTATAAGGTCTAACATAGGCTACTTTTATTTTAGAATAAGCATTAGGGTTCCGTGCAAAAAAATCAAAACGCTTGAAATTAGTAACAAAATTCTATTAAAAAAGGGAAGTCATATTTTTATAATAATTTCACAGGAACGAAGGTCGCAGGCAACAGCTAGTACATAATAAACCATCCGTACCTTGAATTCAGTTCGTAACTGTTTCGCGGTTAATTTGTCGCGTCGGCACTAATTACATCAAACTGCAAATTATTCGCGTCGCCGATATATTTCCATTGGCAAACGATACCCGGCTACGTCTCGTTTGTTTTGTAATTCAATTAGTTGTTGGGCTGGTGGAAAATTGTGGAATATACTGGGATCAGACTGAGGAAAAGTGGCAGCGGTAGCTATTAATAAATGAATAATTATGTCACAGGATAGTTATTGCATAAAATATTATTCTAAAATTATTATATAATATTATTCTACAATTACTATATTATATTATTCTAAAATGATTATATAATATTATTCTAAAATTATTATATTATATTATTCTAAAATTATTATATAATATTATTCTAAAATTATAATAATTATTAATTATTTCGTGGACATATGCATTCTTCCCATTTTGACAAATGGATCCCAGACTTGGTCTTTGACTGACATTCAAAAATCCAAGCTCAAGGTTTGCCAACGTGCAATGGACCGTAGTATCCTAGGCGTCAAACTCCGATCCTGTACGCAACACCACACAGCGCTCCAAAACACAAATAACTGACGTTCCTCAAAAAGCCGCTATGCTTAAGTGGGACTCGGCTGACTGTGCGCACATTGGCCCTGGATCGAAGAATTTGGAAGTCATGGGGAGGACCCTTTGCCCAGCAGTGGGATGATACAGGCTTACAGTAACAGTAACTGATTTCGCTGGTCTAAGAGCAAAAGCAGCCCCGAGTTCGATTCCCAGGTATAGCAAAATGTTATGGGGTTTTTCCATCAGAAATTTCTCAGTAACAGCCACGGATCCCCGGAGTCTGGATTTGTGCCCGGTTGATGGCAATAGGATCGTCCCCTTGATGGTCAAATATTGATGACCTGTCAGAAATCTACAATAGAGAATTCATTGTAGCCTGTGTGTTCCCAATGCACACAGGCCTCTATGAAAAAAGGTGGGCCGTAATCAGCCCAGTGTGGGTTGGGAGAACCTCATGCCTTTTCCCATAAAGATAGACAGAAATTACGGAACGCCTAATGTCATCACATTGTCTTTAAATTTTTGGTTCTAGGACATACTGGTTTACCGTTTTGAGAGCAATGGTGATGAAATAAATTGGACAAAGCAAAGCGCCTGTATCGGAACCCACGACCTGGAACTGGTCTTCTTCTTTATCGTGTGGTTAGTACCTAACCTGGTGTCACAGTTTTATGCCGCCCATGGGCTTCTGACTTCGCTTTTTTTTATTTTTTTTTCGGATGGGAAGTCATCAAATGACCCCCTCCACTCTGGGCGGAGCGGAAGGGAGTGTCAGACTTGTACTGACTAAAACCCATCCATGTTCCTTCTTTGCCCTTTGTGTTCCAGGGCCACGGTATCTCTTTCGAACAGTCCCGCAGCCCTGGCAGGCCTCTGACTTGGCTTTACATGCCGACGAGAAATATCTCTTAGGCATACTGATTTCCTCACGATATTTTTCTTCACCGAAGCAAGTGATAATATACAATACTCACATGAATCCGACAAATCAGAGGAGCATGTCTTGGATTCGAACTTGAGACCTATGACTTGGTAGTCCGACGGTCACACCACTAGGGTGTTACCACTGCACAAGTTCACAAACTTAATATTATGCATAATGAGGCTACGAGATGACTAACTACTAACATATTGCCCATAAAACAACCAAAATAAGTTGAACTATTTCATAATTTTATTGCAAAACCTAATTTAATTTATAGCCACAGCGTGGTGATTTAACGATCGCCATAAATATAAAAGATTTAATTGAGTTATTATTATGGGGATGTTATAATCTTCAGTTTAACGTCTCTATGTCATACGTGATTATTAAGAAGGGATGGGAAAAGGTTATCGATATGTCGGATTGTCAGGATCCGTTAGGCTCGTACATCATGAGGGCAGAAGATGGGGTTCAGGCAATGAAAATACACTAGGTGCGATACACTGTTTATAATAAACTAACAAATTACTTGACATTACAATTTAACACAATAACACGAAATTAGTCTTTTTTTTCCAAAACTTATTCATGTCTTATTTGGAATACAACAAAATATAGAAACTTTTAATTAATTCTCAGAATGAGAAAGTTGCTTTAAGTACGTATTTAGGTACTTAATTTTTTTGGCTTCAAATTAATACATTCTTCATGTTATTAAAATATTAAAGAATTATTAAAAAACACAAAATACTCTCACTAATTCGTACCTCTCATTGATTTTTTCATTCGTTAATAAATTGCACAACTTCTAACAAAAAAAAAATTTCTTCCTTCAAACTCAACGATTTTTTTTTAAAACCACTGGACACCCTTTTAAGATTACTTAAACTGGTGTCCAGTCTATTCTCTATATGTAGTGTGTGTCTTGTAGCAATTATCAAATTGCTACAAGAGAAAAAACCATCTATAAAAACTTTACTTCACAATAAAGCATTTTTACATCTATCGACTTTAAAAACATCGATAACCCCAAACTATCGATACACCCACCTCCCTATGCATCGTATTTCGGTCCACGGCGCAGCTGTTACAATTTGTCCGTACTGACATTACGACGTGTGTCTCGGGCGCCGACCAGAGATGTTAACAACCTTGTTTTGACGTCGCCTCTGTTTTCAGAATAGAGCTTGTGTAGGAAACACCGAGGATTAAATTGGAAGTATTATTTTCTTAGTAAAAATGGAAATTGTGTGACACCTGTCTGTTGGGACAGGTTTGTTGATTAAAATGTTTAGTACCTCTGACAAGGGGTTGTCTTTAAATGGAACTGTTTTCTTGACAGTTCTTTTGTTCACATTATTATATTTTTCTGGCTTATTAATTAGACCTTGTGGTCGAGGAGCTCGTGGCTAAATAATAACAGCCGCTCGAATCGATCTTTAGGTGCTTGCCTAGCATGGTCTGTGGATGGGTGGCCGCCCATTACATACCGAGTTTCCTCCGTGCCTCGGAAAGCACGCTGAGCTGTTGGTCCCGGCTGTCATTTGTAGATCTTTACCTGTCGCTAGGTAGTCAGTGGCCCAAAAAGTTTGACAACCAGTCTTACCAAGGGGTATCGTATTACCCAGTACTAACTGGGCTGTGGAGGTCAGATAGGCAGTCGCTCCATGTAAAATACTGGTATTCAGCTGCATCCCGTTAGACTGGAAGCCGACCCCAATATAGTTGGGAAAAGGCTAGGCAGATGATGGCTTATTTGAGACCTATACTTATAATAGAGGTACTTTTCCTATTTGTCTTCGTTCAGGTAGCTAGTTATTCAGACATTACATTAAGTTACAGCCTAGTGTTAGTGAACACGAATATAAATCTATCTTTACAAACGATGTACTTTTTTATTAGCCCATATCGAGCAGTCTAATAAAGCAGGGATCCGCTTGATGCGAGACGCACAGGACCGGTCAATGTGGCGACAATTGGGGGAGGCCTATGTCCAACAGTGGTCGTCTTTCGGCTGAAATGATGATGGAGATGAGCAGTCTAATATCGATTCGATCCCTATTTTTCTTTCTTCTCACGTTGCCAGAAGAACAAAATGAAAAAAAGAAACAATAAAAGGTGCGAGAAAAACTCAATTAATTGAACAAACTCATTCTATCGCACACGCCCTAAGTACACTGAAACCTTAATCAGTACTAGCTTTTGCCCGCGGCTTCGCCCACGTGGATGTCGTAAATATCCGATTACTTACCTTCACCCCCCTTTTTAACCCTTCGGGGGTAGAATTATCAAAAACGCCGAGACACGTATAAATTAATTTTCAATCGTCAGCCTAAACACAAAATTTGAAGATCCTAACTTCAAAACTGACAGACTTTCATACAAACTTCCATCCCCTATTTTACCCCTTTAAGAGCGGAATTCCCAAAAATCCTTTCATAGTGGAGACCTTCTCTTCACAAAGAATACACCCTTTAAGTTTCATGTCTCTAGGACCAGCGGTTTGGGATGTGTGTTGAAATATCACCCAGTCAGTCAGTCAGTTTACTATTTTATATAGGGGAATTATAAAACGAGCGATTAAAAAAAAGCTTTGCGACTGATGATGACATACTGTATTAATAACTTGAGCGGTATGAATTTGAGTAAGCGAAAAATTAACTAAACTAACGACGAATATTGATTAATAATAAAATCCAGAACGAGCTTACAAAAAGTGGATTGTGATAAATCCATTTCATATATTAAAATTTTATCCGAGCTACATTACATTACATTACATTCCTAAGTGAGCGACTGGAAATACAGAGAGGGCAACTTCAATATTAAGATAGAATCGATTTTTCTAAGTGAGGTTAGGTTAGGTTAGGTTTTTTAATGTGAGCTCCTTATACTCTGCTCATTAGTGTATTTTTTAAAGTGGTTTTTGTATTCGAAACACTTCATTTAAGATAAAATGCCGCTCAGTATAAAAAATACATTTGCCAAATATTGAAAAAAATGCAGGACGTAACGTTGACACTCAAACAAATATTAAGTCGCTCAAATATTATGAAGCTGCTCATTTTGTATTTTAAGTAACTCAAATTAATGTTTGTAAGATACTATTCTGTTGATTTTTCGTCACTTACAGTCAGTCGCTCACTTAGTAATTATATAACCCAAATTAATTAATTTTGACACTTAAAATTGTAATTTACAGTCACTCGTTTTATTGCTACCCTTTTATATATATAGATTGAAAACCAATACTTATCTCCCTTATATCCCTTATCAAATTACCTGAACTAAACGCTCTAATCTAAAGGCCCGACGAAATAAAGGAAAATGGGGAAAACGGTAGAATTTTCCATTGTTACAGGGAAAAATCTTCATTGTCCGAATTACGTGATGCGCATGTCTGTTGGCGATGGCTCCCCGGAATTATTATTTCTCTAGATTTCTTTATTCAGCACATTACTGTGACGATAAATTGTTCGAACGGTTCAATGGAAGTGGCTTCAGTAGGTATTTTTTTTATATCTATGAGTATGTTTTCTGTAGAGAACGACGCTAACTTTTTTTTCGTGGATTTTTAAGAATTCTTCCTATGGATATTATGATTTTGAAGTACTGTAATGATATATGATGAAAATAAATTAACAATAACAACACCTTTAATTTAATAGTTCCAACATTGATTGCGTTATTTACAGTGTCGAGCAAAGAAATTTTTAGAACATAAAAAGCAATGGATTAGTAATTTCCTTCGGAATCCTTTAGATTGTGATTGAAAGCATGTTACGCAGTAGGGATGCTGATATTACGCTTTCAGGTCTATTTTATGCTATAGTTTTTTTGTATGTGCTATAGTTTGTTTAACTTGTTTTAGTTACTATTTTTTTTATTTTTTATTTTTTTTCTTTTTTATTTTGTTATGGATCTCTGGTCTGAAAATAAAGATTTTGTTTATTTATTTATTTTAAAACGATACATGTAGGAATGACTACTTCTACCTCTGACTGCTTCGTTGTTCTAGTGGTCGCAATCGCGACTGCTGATTATGAGGTCCTGTGTTCGATTTCCGGGTCGGACAAATTGAGGATTTTCCATCTGGAATTTCTCAGTAGCAGCCACGTAGTCTTGATTTATGCCCGGTTGGCAATAGGCTCACGCCCTATTACATGCGACTTAAGTATAACCGTCGAAATGTGGGTACACCTACTATTAGGTAACTGGTACACCACTGCCTAACTCTTCGGGGATTACAAGCGTGATGTTATGTTATGTAAGCAGGAATTATATACAGTAAGCTAAAACGTTCGACTTTTGATATCTCTTCTAGACCAAAAACAATAGTTCCAACCTCAGCGTCCACTCTAGTAATACCCTCATTAGTACCTATCACCATTATCATTTATTTGTGTGGATATCATAATTTTTTATCACAAGCAACCTTGTACCATAAGTCATGGAAATAACGACCTTATTTGAAAAGTTATTATCATTATATTAGGCCGTTTTAATATGAAATACCGCTATAAAATCTAAGTGGTCTTCGTAAGGCAATTAGGAAATTGATGTCATAATTTCAGAAGTTATTTTACGTAAGTTAAAAAATGAAAAGTTATGTAATTTAAATGCTGTAATTTTTGGAGTATTATTAAGAAGTTTATTGTGGTCATATAAATAAATAAAATTGTAGTAATAATTTGTAGCTTGGACCCTGTTCCCGATACCGGTGGGCTACAATTTTTTATATTTTTTTTTATATTGTTTTTTCTAAGGAATATTTAAAAATGTAAACAATTTGTAAAAAAATAAATTAAAAAAAATAAAATAAAAATAAAAAGCCTTTTATTTCCTTAAAAACATGCTACAATTATTTTTCAGTGTATGTAACACTGAAAAAACAATTTTCCTTAAAAACTAGATAAATATAAATATAGCTAATGCGCAATGTTGCTCGTTTTTCTTTTTTATATAGTATTACGAAGTGTTTTTTTTTTTTTTCAATTAAAAACATTGTGGTCATATTCATCCATAAATACTTTTCGTTATCAACTTGTAGTTAGATTATTTTCTTGGAGTATTCCTCAAAGCGCAACTATTTTTAAGCGCAACCAACTAAGCGCAACTAAATTATTCCTCGTAGCGCAACCATGATGAAAAATAGAGAGGGGTTCGATGGATTCATTAATGATATCTCTCGATTTTTCATCATGGTTGCGCTTTGAGGAATAAACATATAATATTTTTATTTGAATATGTGAGTGCAACGAATGGTTGCGCTACGAGGAATAATTTATTTACGCTTAGTTGGTTGCGCTCTGAGGAATATTCTACCATACCATTTTCTTGGCAGAAAAACTATCTTACAGGTATAATTCTTATTGTTTTATTTAAGGAGAGTAAACTAACTAAATACATTATTAATTAAAACTATTAAAAAACCTAAAATAAAAAAACTAACAACAAACTATAAAAGGGCATCAAAAAACTTCTCCTCAACGCTGTCAGCTGGTAATGTGCCAAAGAGACTGGCGGCGTTGCCACGTTGTATGGTGCCTCTGGCCAAAGTAAAGGCCAGCCCTTGGGGAAGCGTCAACTAGGCGTTTCGAAATTTCCTTAAACAGGCTATGAGCACTCGGACCCCACGACCCCAGAGTTTCAACTCCAAACGGTTTGAAAATATAGTTACCACACAGGTTTCTATATTTACGCCGCTTGAGATTCTCTGCAGCCGCAGCGGCAGCGCCAGCACAGCAACACAAGCTTACAGGTTCTGTGAAGTACTTCAGAAAGGTAAGGCGCGTAGTATTCGCAACCGGCGTGCGTACTGCGTGTATGACGTACACATAAGTCAAAGACAAAGTCTAACATATTAATATTGTTATAGACGTAAGTACATTATGTTACTTAGAAATCAAGTTAGCTTATACCTTATCCACGACCTCAGGCGATGCGTCTTGCAAGCGACATGCACTTTAGACACTTTTGTCTTTCACAGGAGTGCCGTCGCGTCGGAAGATGCGTCGCGCGTAGCGGTAAGTCGTGACACTTTTTTTAAGAAACTTATTTCATTTGTTTCCTCCGCATTCGCTGTCACAACACGCGAGTACCTTATGGCTAAATACTAACTGCCGCACGAGTCGATCTCCAAGGTTAAACAGTGCTTGCCAAGGGCGGTTCGTGGATGAGTGACTATCCATTACATACCGGGTTTCCTCCTTGCCTCGAGAAGCACGTTAAGTAGTTTGTCCCGGCTGTCATTTGTAGATCTTTGATAGTGGTTACCAGCAGTCAGGCCCGATAGTCTGAAAACCAGTCTTACCAAGAGGTATCGTGTTACCATTGGGTAACTCCACAACCTCCACAAGCCAGTAGGTATTGACCTACTGGCTTGTGGAGGTTGTGGAGTCGCTCCATGTAAAATAGTGGTATTCAGCTGCATCCGGCTAGACTGGAAGTCGACTTCAGTATAGTAAGGAAAAGGCTAGGCAGATGATGCCGTCACAACACGCGAGTCGCTTGAGTTTGTATCTCTTGGCTGAGAGATTCCACGTTCAGCCTCGCGCTCACTGCGCTATAAATTAAACACAATAGCACGTTATATACAATATACATTACCGTTCATATTACATATTTACATAATGCTGTACCTACGTGTCGCTACAGCGCTTAATTAAGCGCGTCACAACGTCAAAGCTAAAACAATGTACTATTATGTGTATCATGTTTGATAACCAAATTAGCTTCCAGTTTATGTTGTGTAGCACTTTGAGGACTTGAAATGTATTGTTAATGATTGGTTTGTGGTTCTTAAGCATGAAGGTGATGAGCAGCGGTGGCCCAGCAGTGGCGGCCCAGATTTACGAACAGTAAGTCGTGGGTTCGAACCCAGTCAGGCGCAATACTTTTTTTAATTTGCTTCATCAGCACTGCTCTCAAAACGGTGAAGGTAAACATCGTGAGAAAAACGGCATGTCCTAGAACCAAAAAAAAAATCGAAGACATGTGACATCTACCAACCCGCACTGGGCCCGCGTAGTGGATTATAGCCCATTCCCTCTCATAAAGAGGAGGCCGCGTGTCTCAGCAGTGGGATCATTATAGGCTGATTATGCTAAGCATGAGGTTATAGGGTTGAACCTACAACCATAATTCATTGATACGCCCGTTCAAAAGATTTTACTGCGTCATTCTACGATGATTGGACCTCCACAACACAGTTAGTACTAGGTAATACGATACCCCTTGGTCAGACTTTTTGGGCCACTGACTACCTAACGACTGTCAAAGATCTACAAATAACACCCGGAACCAACGGCTTAACGTGCTTTCCGAGGCACGGCGGAAACACATTATGTAATGGGTGGTCACCCATCCACAGACCAACCTAGGCAAGCACAGCTTAACCTAAAACTGTTGTGTTAATGAAAAGAGGTTTTTATCCTACAGTGCATTCATTTTCATCAGTCATTTTCATTTTCAAGTATTGATTATTTCTTTCTTTATCGTGTGGTTAGTGACTAACCTGGTGTCAGAGTTTTATATCGCCTATGGGCCTCTGACTTGGCTTTACATGCCATCAAGAATAATCTCTCAGGCATGCTGGTTTCCTCACGAAGTTTTACCTTCACCGAAGCAACTAATAATTATACAATACGCACATAAATCCGAAAAATCAGAGATGCGTGTCTTTGGGTTCGAACTCGAGACCTATGACTTGGCAGTCCGACTGTCACACCAGTAGGCTATCACTACTATATTAACTATTGATAACTTTACGAGAAACGAGAATATTATTATCTACCTACTTCAGAACATCCGGCACAGCCTGGCCAACTGCCCAGGAGAATTAGGTTACCTAACTAATCTTACCTAACCTTGGTGAATGGTTAATCAATTTACGTTCAGCTCTTGCCGAATACTATTATTATAAAATTAGGCTCCTAGCCAGAATCCAGGCATTATTTCTTCATGATATAGTATGCTCATTGTCCACTCTTTTGTGGTATGTAGACTGTATATCCATTCTTCCATATTAATATTATAAATGCGAAAGTAAGTTTGTTTGTTACCTTTTCACGCCTAAACTACTGAACCCATCATGCTGAAATTTTGTATATACGTTGTCAGGTACACAGAAGCGAACATAGGGTACCTTTCATCTCGAAAAAAAGTACTGTTACCGAGGAAAACCACAATAACGTACTTATGATAATAGATGGCGCCACGTGTCTTTCGAATCTTTATTGAATTATATTATTACAACCCGAATTAATTGTCAAATTCTAAATTAACGCGAGTGAAGCCGCGGGCAAAAGCTTGTAAAGTTGATAAAAATTACAGTCAAAATGTTTTGTTTCCCTAAATTAGTTTTGCGATGAAGACCTATACCTCATCATTCTCCTGCCCTTATCGCAATGTATTAGTCGTCGGCGCAGCATGTCTTCGTCTTCCATACTTACGTACAACGTCCATACTACGTAAATATGATCATGTCTCAGAGCACCGGTCTCTTCTTAAGTGGTTGCCGATACGTCAGCGTAGGGAGCAAAGGCGTTAACCACTTTGTTTTCTTTCCTTGTTTCTCCCTCTTCCCCTAGTTACCTTGCTCCCTACTTTCAATACATCTGTGCCAATCATAGAAGGAGTCTGCGCTCATCGCAAAACCGAATTCTTCAATGTCCCTCTCACCGCACCGACTTCATTCACCGATCATTCTTCGTTCAATCTATTTCTCTGTGGAATGCGCTTCCCCAGGAAATCAGGATGGCAACCAATCGTTTATCGTTTAAAATTAAAGTTCGCGAGTACATACAGAAAAAGCTGGCAGTTTCGTCACAACGTTAATGTTTTCTTCATTGTTTGTATTTTTAATTCAGTAAATCCGTGTAAATTTCTATTCGCTTATATTTATATTGATATATATTTATAGTATTTTGATATATAGTTATAGTATTTTATATATCCTTGTAGTTTATCTTAGTGTTAAATTATTATTTTTTTTGCAAATTTATGCACCTACCACTGTCTGTCTCTGCATCACCCAAAGGTTGACTGGTAGAAAATGCCTATGGCATTAAGTCCGCCCGTGCACTTTGTGCTTGAAGTGTTAATAAATAAATAAATAAATAAATACTTCTCTATTACTCGTCATCTCAGCAGTCATCGCCTTTCTAGTCATGTCATCCTTCACACAGTCCATCCATCGTTTCTTTTCATTGTTTTTATTCACTTTGTGGAATAAATAAACTTTAAACATTGTCGGAAGTTATATTTGTCTTCCTTTTCTCTTCTTCTTTTCTACTAATTATACACACTAGCAATTATTATAACTACTAATTATTCACACTAGCCTTGTAAGAAACATCACTACCTACCCAAGGAATATCATCTTTCCCATACACCATTACCCACAAAAGCATGCAAATATTCTCGAATATTCGCCGGAGAACTTGCTACAACACTATTATAAAAGCACTATGTAGGCACTAAAATAGTTAAAGCGTGTACCTGAACTTCAGAGCGATTTAAACTTTCACAGTTTTTGATTGGAGTATCATGTTTTATTAAGAACTTCGGATGAACAGGGAAACTTTCGTTTACACTGGATGCCAACACGGTGTAGTTTTAATAACTTGGCTTTCATGTGTTTTAAAATGTGATAGTAGGTACAGATGATTCTCACACGACGCCGCAAATCGTCACGGCAGGCGGTGAAGCGGTTCACACGTCGCATTGGCTTGTATGTAATCCGATGATGCCTAACACACATACACCACCCGACATACAGCAACGCATTACAGCGCGGATTACCGGGATCTCTGTGGGTCTGTGATCGGACTGCTCGACTGACAGAAGCCCATCCGCTCAGACTGCTGGACTTATAGAAAACCATCCGCTCGGACAGGAGCACTTGCCGCTTATCCCCGCGGCGCACCGCTAGACGCACATCCGCGCGGACAGACGCGCATTCCGCTTTTCTGCGGAGCCACTATCACAACATCCACTTCGACGAGGGACTCGTTATGTAATGGGTGCTCACCCATCTACGGGCCAACCTAGGCAAGTGCGGCTTAACCTGAACATTGATCCGAGCGTCTGTTATTGTTTAGCCATGAGCTATTTCCCCCAAATTCTAAAGTTAACAATCACGGGCATCACTTTCTAACAACAAAAACCGATGCAAATCAAAACGAACATTTTTGTTTGTTTGTTCTGACTTAAAATGTTTATCGAAAGTAAGTATTTAAGTAAGAAGCTTTTAAGGGATTTGCGTTCGAATAACAATTACCTATTCTGTTTCCTTATCATTCATTAATAAGTCAATGTTGTTTATACTTTGACTTCCTTGTTGCCGGAGGGTTGCTTGACGGTGTAATGGACCGTTCACATCGAATATTGGAAAGTTGGTAAAAGTTTTTTGGGTGCTCTCTGGAGATTCATTTTGCGTGTATGTTAATGTTGGAGGTCTGTAGGATGCTTTATGTTTGGGTTGTATAAGTGGTATTCTATGAGGTCGGAAAGGTAATTTAAAGTGGCATAATGGAAAATGGTAATTAATAGTGAAGGAGTCACAAGAGACTGCAAGAAAATCAATGTTCAGAGGAACATAGTCAGTAATGTTATTACTTTTGGGATCGAAAACATTGGAAAAGTATAAAGGGTGTAAATAGACCCTTAACGCAGCCAAAAGGCACCCCGTCTTTGCGATAATTTTTTTGTTCTAGACCATACCTTCTAGCTACGGAGATATTGGGGGTCAAAGTTCCAACTTTTTCTCAAGTTTTTTTTAATACATGTTTTCAGTGTAAGATTTTACTTTACACGCCTCCACGACCCCCGTACTATTCAATCCATCCATCAGCACAATGCTTTGAGTGCTTTCCATCGAGACCTACTGTAAAACGTGATTTTTCACCTCACAAAAAAAAAGTCATTTCCCGGCAATAATTTTTGCGTAAAGTTGCTTAGTTTGATGTACAGAATGCTTGGTGCGTTAGGACGGCTATGTGAAGGGTCTGTTTACACCCTGTATACCTACTTATCACATAGCATAACGCTTGTAACATCCGAAGGGTTAGACAGAGGTGTACCTAATAGTACACCCACATTTCACCAGTTATGTTTAAGTTCCATGTAATAGGGGGCGAGCCTATTGCCATCAACCAGACACAAATCTAGATTCTGTGGCTGCTACTGGGAATTCCTGATGGAAAACCCTAATAACACTTCTCCTGACCTGGGAATCGAGTCCAAGACCCCATGCTCAGTAGACGCGCTTGCGACCACTCGACCAACGAGGCAGTCAACGAGATAGTCAGCTATAGGAACATAGCCACTACTCTTATTAATTCTAGGATCATAAAATGTCCGGAAATATATACATCATGCTTCAAAACGTTCCCTGAAAACTAAAGAAGAAAACGCTGCTCTAAAATGTGATAGTCCTTCTCCTTCTCCGATCGATGACTAAAATGTTGGTCAACCAGTACGTGGACCTGCCAACCTGGGCAGATCTGTCGTTTGCCTCATTCAAGTCCTGTAGAGTGCAATTAGTTGTGCATGACCGACAGGAGAGGTGTGGTAACCCTAAGAAGTTGTTTACTTAAGAATAAAGTAAACAAAAATAAAATAACAATGTTTTGAAAATAATTACAGTTTAAAAGAATACAAAAGAATCGGAATATAATCAGAAAGAGTATTTTTTATATACCTTCGATCTTTAACATTTCTTTTGCTTTTTCTATTTTAATTTTCTGCTGTCGTTTTTCGAACCTGTTGCTAGAAAATGGGGTTTGTTAAAAATAGTCTTGTTACGTTCGAGTCGCTCTTTAGAAAATACTTGTTCATATCAAAGTACTGTGGTCGAATTAAATGGTAGTGCTAATGTAATTTCAATATAGTGCACAGCAATTGGTTGTCCTGTAATTATGAATAATATCAAAGTATAAACGGACTTTTCACGAAGCTGTAAACCGACATGCACTTGGAATTGATAGAATTATTTTTTCTTCTTGTTTTTTTACTTCTATTCTTAAAATAGATCCTATCACGAAATTAATTGAACTGCGTTTAAATCTTTTGTAATTATATACATCCTTTTTTTTACGTGCGGATATCAATATAATAACTGCCGTGGGGTGAGCGGAGGGGTCTGTCAGACTCCTACTGACTAAAACTTCACGGTGTTCCTCCTCGTCACTTTTGACTGGGAGTGGGGACACAATTGCATTCCCCACAATCTAGCAGAATTGTATACATCCTACCGTAACTGCAATCACACCAACATGAGGTATGTTCTGAAAATAAATAAAAATAAAATTCTTTTATTTCAGACCAGAAGTCCATTTAGTTAGTACTAGCTGTTGCCCGCGACTTCGTTCGCGTGGAAATTTTGTCGTGTATGCGTGTTCGATTCCCGGGTTGGATAAAGTGTTGTTTGGTTATTCCATCAGGAATTATCAGTAGCAGCTACGGAGTCTGGATTTGTGCCCGATTGATGGCAATAGGCTCGCCCCCTATTACATGGGACTTCAACATAACTGGTGTAATGTGGGTGTACGATTAGGTACACATCTGTGCCTAACCCTTCGGGGATTTCAAGCGGGATGTGTGTGAGAACTGAAGGCCTGATCAAAATGTGATAATGTGGGTGATGACTACAAAAGGCGTGTTTTTGGGCGCTGTAATTCTGGGCCGCAGAGGTCTGAACGGCGTTGAGGCGACGATATGGCTTAAAAACTGGAACATTATGGTGCCATACGACTTTTTTTTCAAAGTGAACAATCAAACGCCTTGTTGGGCGCTATTTCTTTATTTATTCTAATACCGTTTTGTATACAACATTAAATGAATTGTTTAATGACCGTGTGAGAAGCATGAAGCACCCAAAAGAATGCCTGCCACTTTTAAGGTTTTTCCTTGGAATTTGTTGACCGTCATTGTAAAAGCCAATTTTAAGGGAAATTGCAACTTCTTAAAATTGAAATGGCTAGTTATTTGGAATAAAGGGTATGCGGGGAATTAAACTGCTCTCTCCTTCAGCCACTCCTGTAATAATGGTGACTGTTATAATATTACTGCCCAGCTCTGTGATACGAAGCCTGGTTCCATTGCATAGTCTGGGAGTTAACCCCAGGGAGTTGAGAAATTCAACGGGGTAGGCAGTTCTATCATCATTAGCCACACAGGGTCTATGAATCTCGACGCCGACGATCATATCATTTTTTTTAATTTGATTGACACACTCGTTCTTTGGCGACAGCACTACCCCTCACACAACCACCCTTCATTTTTTATATTAACAAATTTGGAAAAACGTGCATGATGTGATGATGTGGATGTGCGTGCATCCTCTGTAGCCACTGGATGGGAAAATTCTTCGGAAAATAGAATTTTCCCATCTGCGCCCGATTCTAGACGACCCACTCCCATTTGCAGCAGCATATTCGCAAAGACACCTGCTTCGTGGTCGTTGTACAGCTGGACGCACATGTTGCAAGTAAGATGGATCTTTTCGATCCCAGACAACAGTGGCGACGTCTTGGGACATTTATTGAGGCGTTTATTTCATCCGCCGGTGTGCCTCTCTCAATAACTTGCAGTATCTGTCTAAAGTCGCTTGCGAGCAAAACGACAACGCCACCCATCAGCGCCTGGTTGCCGCGAATGTCCTGCAAGCTGCGGTTCAACGCCTCTTATGCACTTTAAACTTGCACTGCTGCAAAAGGACTCCCCGGCCGCTGTAATGTTGCATGTTGAGGTATCTTCACTTGCAAGATTCAGCGGCAATATGAAAACGGAATGTGCAGTCCGGCCACCGATAAAAGTTGCAGCAATGTCCGAGGGAGCCACAGCTATGTGACCGCACGGTTGGCGCAGTGGCTGAGCGAATGGCTGCTGCGCTGCGTGTATCGGGTTCGATTCCCTCACGGATCACATTTTTGTATGGCCTACAGGAGGGGTTAAAGGTAGTGGTTCCGGGTCTGGCTGTTTGTGAGTTTAACTGTCTGTAAACACACCCACGATACAGGAGAAATTCCAAGTGTGGGCCTGGACTGTGGCAAAGTTAAAAAAAAACTTTAAAGCTGTATATAGCGGTCACTGAGGAGTTGGGCCAGCAGAAGATTCAGCACAAATGCAATGTGACGGCACAGTTGGCGCAGCGGCTGAGCGATTGACTGCAGTGCTGCGTGTCGCGGGTTCGATTCCCGCACGGAACAAATTTACAACGTCGTTGGTTTTGTCTAATTTTATTTTTTGTTTTTATTTTAAAGTTTTTAGAGATTTTTTTTCGGCCAGTGAAAATTGGTCAATTAATATTTGTTAATTTATGATTAACTAACTGTCTTTGAATGGTTAAAAAAAACCAAAAACATATTAATCTACTTTATAATGATTTGAAAATCATAAAGCATTAGAAAAAAACAATCTAAATTGCGAAACCTGGTTTACAGGGAGGTCTGTGAACCGTCAGCCTACCTCGCTTCGCTTCGATGACAAATGGGCTAAAATAGCCGTTCTTTTCTAATGCATTGTTTGACAGTTGCCAGTTGGCAACCAGTTGCGAAATATGGACATAATTATTAGCACGATAATCTATCTCTGTGCCAAATATCATCTACATCCGTTCAGCCGTTCTGGCGTGATTGATCCATCCATCCAAACTTTTGCATTTATAATAGAAGTAAGATACAAAAGACATACGATAAAGACACCTAAATATTTTTCAAGTAACGAATTACGTGTTTTTTTAACAATCAAGACGCATCAGAAATCATACATTACAATCATCCACCCTCCAACAAAGACAACAAAGACGAATTTATTTTTGTGACCTAACAATAATAGACCTAACCGTAAATAATAGTTGTGCAAAACTAAGAACAACGACAACAAAATAGTTTCAAATTAATTTCAATAACTGCTATTATTTTAATTGGGAGCGATAGGTGAAATTGAAAACATCGAGTCTGACAGCACCTGTGGACGGCACACAACGACGTTGTCAGTTCAGAACACCATCGAACGGCCAGATTCAAACATGAGGAAAGAGATTTCACCAATGATTTAACTTTATTCATAAGAATTTATTATATTATACATCAAAAAGAGAAAATAAATAATAATAATCTCTATAAAAAAAAATACAAACAATTACAAAAAGAATAATTTTACTGGGGATCGAACTTGCGACGTGATGCACGTAAAGCGGTCATGAAACCGTCTCTCTATTTGCTTCGCTGACATATACTTTGAAATAGACGTTGTTACGCATATCATGACTGAAACGATAAACAATTGAATAATAATGACATAATGCAGTATTGCTCATCCCCTTCAGCAAATAGCGTGATAATATATAGCCTAACATTTGAAGAAGCCTATTACAGACATTTTTGCAAAATTTGAACAGGATCTATGCAGTAGTTTTTGCGCCAGGTCGGAACATCGGACCGGATTTTAACGATTTTATTATATGTAGAGAAGAGATAGAGACAACACGCAACTTAGAAACAAGTGTTAGTACTTACATCTACCAGAAAAACAAAACAATAATTTATTATACGCCACAGTGGCATGTGCATACCCAATACCCCGGTATGTGACAATCCCACCTGTCCGCTATAGTGCTCAGGATGCTGTTGGGGCTGACGCGTACTCTGCGCATGATGGAAGCGCATCGCTTGCGCACGATGGTGTGAAAGCCATCTATGCAAGCTTCTGTGAACATGCTGGAAGCACTGCAGTAGCGAGGTAACCCCATCAATATCCTGCATGCATTGACAAAGCGCTGTATGCCCTCTGCGTATAGTTGACCAACAGACAGCATGTATAGAACGACTGAAAGTACGCCGTGAACAGCGTAGCCTTTACGTCAGTCGAGCATTTTGCAAATCTGCGAGTCAACATATTGCAGCGAACATAGCTTTTCCCTATTTATCCATGCACTACCACAAAACTCATAAACCCTTTACCGATAAATTTCAACCAATCGCTAAACACCTTACTGCCCACTCAAATCCTGCCAGATGCCTCCTGCAAATATCATTAGGCTCCTGATTTGGCGTGAATAAATAACGAGGATCGATGGCCACTGGCCACTGGCCATCAGTAGGCGATTAGTGTCCAAATCACTAATGATATGGAGGTGCAAATTGCTGGATTCCGGATGCGAAGTTTTGGGTGTGTGGTGTATGGTGGTGGATGAAGCGGGTAATTTAATGTAATGTATCACTCTATTCTATTCTTCGCCTTTTATCAACTACTAGCTGCGCCCCGCGGTTTCACCCGTGTAAGTGTCGTTTTCTTATTCGTTTTAAATAAATTATTGCTTTTGTTACTTCCTGATAATTTAGCTATCTAATGGTGAAAAAATTGTTAAAATTGGTCCAGTAGTTTCGGAGCTTATTCGGTACAAATAAACAAAAAAAATCTTTCCTCTTTGTAATATTTTTATAGACTAGATTTTGCCCGCTGCTTCGTTCGCGTTAATTTATAATTTGACAATCAATTCGGTTTGTACTCTGCTTGTAGTTCAATCATGATTCGAAAGACACGTGACGCCATAAGAACGTTACTGTTGTTTTTGTCGCGAACAGTACTTTTTTTCGGGATGAAAGGTACCCTATTTCCGTTTTTGTACACCTGACTACTTATATGCAAAATTTCAGGATGATCGGTTTAGTGGTTTAGGCGTGAAAAGGTAACAAACTTACTTTCTGCAACTCGATATGTATTGGATGTTCACCTATCCGCTGACTAACCTTAGCAAACACTGCTTAACCATGTAGATCGACCGCGGCTGTCTCCAACCGCTAGAAACTTGAACCAATCTCAACGTCGTTATGAGAGCGCGTGTCCAGAATTTTGTGAAGGAGCAAAATGAACAGCAACTGTTATTCCGAGGAACATCTGTTTAATTATTCCAAAAGACCCTAGATATAGCTTCTACATGGAAATTGTTTCTCGCTTGCTTAGAACGTGTGCAGGTTTTTATAAAAGAAATCTTTAAAGATTACTCGAAGCTTCCGGGGAAACGGTAAAACCTCTCTTCCGTCAAATCTTTGAAATCCCTTCATCTGATGGTTTTATTAGATACTGGATATTATTTTGGGCTAAAAATCTCGTGTTTTCTTTTTTTCTTGTTTGTTTTTTTGCGGCCGAAATTGTGTCTACTACTCAATGTTCGGTGTTTTGTTCCATTGCAATCCATGATGTGATTTAATTTTATGAAGGTTATGTTTGCCTAGTGACTTTTTAATTAAATTATTTAAGTACTTATTAATAATTAATATTAGACTAGCGTATAATATTAATTATTATATTACTCTTTAATTACACATGAAGGAAGTTAAGAATAATTACTTTCTACCCGACTACGGCGAAGCCAAAACGAAGGGTTATGATTTTAGCAGTCTATGTATGTATGTGTGTATTTACGTCTATGTTCCTCCGTAGCGCCTAAACTATTAATCCGATTTTGATGAATAAGGTGTCAATCGATTTGTTATTACGGTCCGGGTAACATAGGCTACATTTTATTCAGTAGTCGGGTTTTTTAGTTGTACCACACAAATTCTTGTACCGGTCATCAGCTACATTTTATCTGAGGGACGTAGCGTCCCGCCACAAACCGCCATAGTTTCAAAAAATCTTTCCATCGATCGCTTACGTGTTTGTCATCATCATAATCAGCGGAAAGTTGTCTATTGATGGATTTGGCCTTCGTCAAGCGTCGCAACTTCAACCGATCCTGGATATGTCGCATCTTCCGAATTTTAAAATTCAGACCGGCGGATTCTAGCTTTACCAGATCTTCGGTCCAGGCACAATAACAGGCAAACTAAGAGCACTTTCAGACTAGCGTATTTTTCTTGCACGCTTCTGCGTGCTTACGCTTGTGCTTACGTATCGGCTTACGCGCTTACACGCGCGTCTCAATTTTTTTACAAAAAACACACACGCGCTTATTCCAACGTGTTTGCTCAAAAAAATGGGTTCAGCCAGTAGCAATATGTCAGTATCTATAGTATACGAGCTTACAAGCGCGTCGACACTCGTACGAGTTGCGCGTCTGACAAAAGGCGCTCGAATACGAGCCTACACGTACTTCCAAAAACGAACTTAAACGCGCCGAAAAGTAGCTAAGCAGAAATCGCCCTTAGGGCGTTTGCACACCACGTTTTTTTATGCGTTGACGACGCGCGTTATCAACACGTTTTAGCAGATTTTAACCGTTTGTATCGATACAAACGCTAATTTAACGTGCGTTTGCCTCGATCCAAATGCGCACTTATAGCGCGTTTCAATCGTAAGCAGAGCTGTCTAAGGCGACGCCATCGTAATACTGTGGTTCCAAATGGCGGCGGTTGTCTGCGCGATGCATCGCTTCAAACACGTGTTTGTGGTGATGTATCAGCGCGTTTATAGCGATACAAACGCAAGGATCGTGTGCAAAGGTAACAACTTCAGTCTTGCGTTTGCTGGGCGTCCTGATTGCGTTCCACGCGCGTCGTCAGCGCATAAAAAAAAACGTGGTGTGCAGAGGCCCTTAGTATAAAAAAAAACTAAACAAGACAACACACAATAAACAAAACACAGTCAACTCCTTTTTAACACTCATCCGAACTCCAAGTCTTACTTCATTCCACTCATCAACAAATTACGAAGTACACAGTGTAATACCCAGCTAAGTTTTAATTAGGCTTTCATTAAGGCTAGACTTCAGGACTGTTTTATTTTGAAAATGGTTTTTGTAACGTCCGCATTTCACGTCTAAGATGCTGGCTTTATGCTTTTAAGATTTTGCCGGGTTAAGGCTAGATTAAATGGATCCTTTTAGAGTTATTTTTTAGTTTTTCTTATTTTGTTTCTTATTAGTTTTAAAGTTTGTGGATGTTTTATTTTTGAGTTTAATTTAAGAAGCTAAAGAACCTAGTGGCAGTATTTTCTTAAAAGTGATAGGATCTGTATCTTAAACTAAGATTCGGTAGGTGCGTTTACGGCGAAACTGGTGCCCTGACACAGTGAGGCGGGGTCGCGGCAGGCTACGAAGGAGATGCCGGGACGAGCTGGACAAGTTCCATCCGAATGGAAGGAGGACGCGCAGGTTCGCAAGAAGTGGACAGTGGGACAGACCCACTCCAGGGCAAAGACCTTCCTCCACTCCTGCATGCTAGGAAAAAAAAAAAGAACCGTTCATGATTTTCAACAAAATTGTATGTAACATACAGATAATCTTCTGAGATGGATGTTAGCGGATACACCTATAAACTGAGAAGCCGCTAATAAAATAACACTAGACTTGAACTAGCATGTCTTAAAATAAAAAATTCGACAACATTTGACATCTACCAAACCGCACTGGGCCCGCGTGTTGGGTTTTGGCCCACTCCTATTAAAGGGAGGAAGCCTGTGTCGCAGCAGTGGGAAGCATACGGGAAATAAAATGACGTCACTCTACACGAGTTTTATATTAAGACGACATCAATCTCAAACGCCTACTTTTGTCCTTGAAGGCAGAAACCAATACCTCAATAAATATATTTACTTCTTCAGAACTAGACCATAAATAATTCAATATTCGGCAATGGATTGACACAATACAAGTCAAGCGTACACGAGTATCATTGCTTACTTTTTTCTTATACCTATTCCACGTATTTTGCCTCTGAATATATTGTAACAAAAAATAAAAGCTCCACAAGGCGGTAATACATAATAGGTTTTATTTCTTTTTCGATTTCTTCTTGAGCTTAATGGAAAGGTATAAAGGGTGTAAATAGACCCTTAACACATCCGAAAGACACCCGTCTTTGCGATCATTTTTTTGTTCTAGACCATACCTGGGAACCTTCTAGTTACGGAGATATTGGGAGTCTCAGTTCCAACTTTTTCACAAGTTTTTTTTACTTTACACACCTCCACGACCCCCGTACTATTCAATCCATCCATCAGCACAAAGCTTTGAATGCTTTCCATCGAGTCCTACCTTAAAACGTGATTTTTCACCCCAAAAAAAGAAGTCGATTCCCAGCAATAATTTTTGCGTAAAGTTCTGGGTCTGTTTACACCCTGTATAATAATAAAGGATGTAAGACTGAAAGCTTGGTAGATCCACTTACTGGTTCTACAAGCGCCTGTCAAATAAGTCATTGCAAGTTGAGGGAAAGGGAATCGTATATTAAGTTGGTTAATGGTGTAGGCGGTACCGTTGAGGAGGTATTTAAGGTATTTAACAAGTACCATTTCATCAATATAATATTAGATAGTTATGAATTATTATCTTTGATATATATACCCAAATGAGGCTTGTTGTAACTTGGTTGTGTCGGGTTGGAAGTATCTTATGATAATAATTAGGATAAGTGAACTAAGCATTGTTTATTATAACTCATTCACCACACAACCTCACTATTCACACTCACACCCATACTCACGCACACACTCATACACTCACTCACAAACTCACTCGTGACACACATACCACACGTACACGCGCGATCTGCAGAGCAGTTTCTATAATTTTAAGTTACCCTTTATTTTTGGTCTTGCATGTTTATATTGTCTACATTTCAATTACATAAAAAAATGATAAGTAGAAGTGCGGAGTCCCCTAATACAAGCAATTCCTTGCTTAAAAGGTGACCTCCAATAATATGTATAAATGCCTATTGTAATTGAAAAAAACATTTTTATTTATTTTTTTATTTAACTTAAAAACTTGTACAACATTCACATGGTAATTTAAAGGATACACGAACGGTTACCACGTATTCAGAACATCATTCTGAATCCGGGGACATAGAAACTTTTCATCGGTTATAATAAAATCAGCTTTTCCATACATTTTTACCGTGTAGGTGCACTTTTGTAGGATACCGCTGATTTAAAAAAAAAAATGAAGATTAAAATTTATCTGCGGGAGAGAAGCGTGTGCAGCCGTTTCTGCGTCTACACTTGGGCACTAGATCTTCCGCGTCGACGACTTGTCTACGCTAAGATTGACCGTAATATCTAAAGTTAAGGTGTGAATTGCAATGACGGCACGGTTGGCGCAGTGGCTGAGCGATTGACTGCTGCGCTTCGTGTAGCGGGTACTATTCCCGCACGGAACAAATATTTGTATGGACAGGTAAGTTGTTCCTGGTCTGGCTGTTAGTGTATGTGAATTTAAATGTTTGTAAATGCACCCATGATACAGGAGAAATTCCTAGAGTGGGCAACGATATTAAAAAAAATGGTTTAGTAAAATTAATAAAGGCATAAAATCAAAAACCTAACTAACCAAACCAGGATATAAAAATAAAAAATGCATGCAAGTACACAATTGTATTCCCAAAATTTACAACATCTGCACAATTACATAAAAAATTCAAATAGCGTAATTAAGCCTAACAAAGAGCCAACTAATTACAGTTAGCCTAACCATAACCAAATTAAGTCTTTGGCGATTTAGCTGTTACATTGTGGTGGGCAAATGTACACCAATTTTGTACACCACAACAGCGTAATGGGTCATTTTGTTGTATATTAGGGACTGGTAATCCGTGTAAAATAAATTGGATACGTTATTTTAAGTTGTTCTGAGCAATCGAAATACATTTAGAAGCCATTAAATGGTATTGGGTTAAATGCGAACGCCTGCTGAAAAAGTAAAAGCAAATTGCATTAGGTGATTATTGCATTTTGTGTTTTCGATCTAATTATAATATATATTTTGTTGTGGATTCTAGTCGGTACCTACAAATAAGAAATTCATCATCTGCCTAGCCTTTTCCCAACTATGTTGCGGACCGGCTTCCAGTCTAACCGGGTGCAGCTGTATACCAGTATTTTACATGGAGCGACTGCTTATCTGACCTCCACAACCCAGTTAGTACTGGGTGATACTGGTTGTCAGACTTTTTGGGCCACTGACTACTTAACGACTGTCAAAGATCTAGAAATGACACCCGGAACCAACGGCTTAACGTGCTTTCCGAGGCACGGAGGAAACTCGGTATGTAATGGGTGGTCACCCATCCACAGAACAACCTAGGCAAGCACGGCTTAACCTAAAGATCGCCCCAGCGGCTGTTATTATGTAGCCACGAGCTCCTCTTTATGTTTTCGATCTATTTATATTTATTTTGTTGTGGATAATACTAGTGTGTACCTACAAATCCGAAATTATAAAAAAGACATTATTATTTTCTTGATATACAAGGTGTAACATAATAAACGCAAGACCTCTTGTGTGGTGTCTCAGACCATGAAACTGAACAACTTTTGTTCTGTCATAGAACAAAAGTTGTTTTGGAAATTCATAACTTTTTTTTTTGTTTTACCATACATGTGGATCAGCTGATTGCGTCAATTCCTATAGAAAGTATTTTTTTTTTTTTGCGAATTTCATAAGCTCGTAGAACAAACGATGTTTAGTTTCATGGTGCGAGAGACCACACGGGAGGTCTTGCGTTTATTATGTTACACGTTGTATAACGGTGTACAAAAATCAACTTAGGTTATTGTCCATGTAGGTTATTCAAAAAACTAACATAAAGGACTTTCTAAAAACATATTGCTATTTTAAGCTATAGAAAGTTCAGGCAGGCCAAGGGAGCAATTCCTACTATCGACGGCCGCTTCACCAAACGGGTGCTTCGGCTGACCAAACCACACCTGCGCACTGTTACAGCCGCCATCACTAGACACGGCCCTTTTATAAAACTCCTCTTTGTCATAGGAGTCACTGACAGCCCGCTGTGCCGAGCCTACATGAAGGAAGACTAGACAAAAGACCACGTGGTTCTGCACTGCCCGGAGGTTACCTCATACAGGGCAAAGTACTTTGGTAACCCAGGTACGCATGGCGGCTAATCAAGCTATGCAAAACCAAATTAAACAGATCTCTCATCGTACGGGAAGCTCATACAAGGCGAAGTCAGGTTATACTGGTTATGTACAGCTTGATGTTCCGCCGTGTGTACTCTCCGCGAGATCATTAGCAACATCACGGAGTTGCTGGCCTTTCTTGGGGAGTTGGGGTGAATGGAATAAATTTCCTACCCGTTCGCAAAATTAGCGCTTTGGACGTGAACTTGTGGACACCAGCCCGTTACATTATACAAGCTATAGAAAGCCTTATTTCAGTGAACCGATTACGAATAACGTAATGGTGTACTGAACAATCGTTTGTGGCTTGAATGTGACCGCATTGTTTAGTTAAACTATAGTGAGATAAACTAATGCGTTATTTGCTGTGACTCGATGGTGGGTACGTCCCCTTTGGTAACTTTCCAGTTTCGCCAACTAAACAAAATACCATCACAAAAATCCCGTATCGTAACATTTTGATCTCCTTAGATTGTCTCGTTTCGTCAACTTTTGAGTATGCGTATATTCATTCCCGTTTGGTAAACTTTTTGTTCGGCAAGTACAGTTAGGACTCGGGAAAACTACTAAGAAAAACACCGAACCGTCTTTTTGGTGAATACCTAACTAAAAGTACTAGGCTTGCATCAATTCACGGTGGCATTTATTCTTACTGTAGTGTTGAAGACGGCGGGACCAACATCTTCTTCACGATTCTGTTCTCCTAGTACTTCTTGTTCAAATTTCAAATTGAGTTATTTCGTAACAAACCTTAGTGTGCCAGAGAGAGACAAAAAATAGCAACATCAACAAGAGGTTTCCTTGTAACTTTGGGAGCTGACTGTACCGTATAAAAAATAGTTGAAAATGGTTGACGAAACGGGAATCAATTTATGAACATTGAAATAGTTCCGAAAGGGGACTTTTTTTCACATGTTTTGCACGTCTTTTGTTTAGTTGTCGAAACGGGAAAGTTACCAAACGGGATGTACCCGTCACAAGCACGACAGCGGAGCATGAGGTCCTAATAATGAGTTTTGGTTTTTGGTAGCTTGGTTGACGACTTTTTGAAGGGTCCGTTTACACCATGTATAAGCCAGTCTGCAATCAAGTTTCCAATTCTTCTAAAAAGACTAGGTTTTTTTGCAAAAATCCTAGAGTTTTCACGAAAAAACTTTTTTTAAGCATTCTGCTCCATAAATACAAATATTCCATATTCTGACACATGGTTGCTATCCCAATTTTCCTTTTCCACACACAAATACGGGCTTACGCCTAAGTTCTATAAATATTTGAGTTTTGTGTTTACCTACCCGCGGTTTCGGTTGTTGCATCGTCCCTGGAGTAGGGTTGGCAAAAAAAGTTACACTTTTGTGTTAAAAACTAAAATGGAAAATGAGCATGCTGTGGAAAAACGAGTTTATGGTGTCTATGACTGTTATGAAGGTAGATAATTATAGTTAGCATAGTGAGCTTAAAATGTGACGCTTTGACATATGAAGATAACAAAACTATCTAACTTGGTGTACAACTTAAAATACTATTAGGCAGAAAGATTTAGGGACTACCTACTCTAAAATACCTGACTATAAAATCTAATTTAGAACGAAAAGGCTCATAACCTAAACTAATTGACAATACTGGTTGAAATCTATTAAACACCTAACTATTGCACAAAACATTGTGTTTACATAAGCTGTGATCAATTCGATTTACATGCTGACGGTACCTATCCACCTTAATATGTAGCAAACATAAGAAAATTTTGTATCAAACATTTATCTTCGTCAAATCGCTGTCTCTCAATTTATTTGAAAAACTTATTTTAGCAAAGTGGATAAAAAAGATAGAAAAAGTATAAAAACAATTAATATAAATGTGTCATCAACATCATCATCATCTGCCTAGCCTTTTCCCAAATACGTTAGGGTAGGCTTCCAGTCTAACCAAACGCAGCTGAATACCACCATTTTACATGAAGCGACTGCCTATCTGACCTCCACAACCCAGTTAGTACTAGGTACCGATAACCCTTGGTAAGACTGGTTGTCAGACTTTTTGGGCCACTGCCTGTAACGATTGTCAAAGATCTACAAATGACAGCCGAGACCAACGGCTTAACATGCTTTCCGAGGCACGGAGGAAACTCGGTATGTAATGGGTGGTCACCCATCCACAGACCGACCTAGGCAAGCACGGCTTAACCTATAGATCGACCCGAGTGGCTGTTATTATTGTGTACCTACAAATCCGAAATTATAAAAAAATTACATTATTATTTGCTTGATATAATTATAACGGTGTACAAAACTCAACGTAGGTATTTGTCCATGTAGGTTATTCAAAAAACTAATATTAAGAACTTTAATAAATAAAAATATATTGCTATTTTAAACTTAAGCAGGCCAAGGAAGCACTTCTCACTATCGACGGCCGCTTCACCAAATGGGAGCTTCAGCTGACCAAACCCATCCACAGACCAACCTAGGCAAACACGGTTTAACATAAAGATCGCTCCGAGCGGCTGTTATTGTTTAGCCACGAGTTCCTAATATAAATGTGTCATGACCGATCTTATTGTAGCTGCAAAAATAAAATATAAGCTCTTTTCTTCTCTTCTCTTCTTTTCTCTTCTCTTCTCTTCTCTTCTCTTCTCTTCTCTACATATAATAAAATCGTTAAAATCCGGTCCAATGTTCCGACTTGGCGCAAAAACTACTGCATAGATCCTGTTCAAATTTTGCACAAATATCTGTAATAGGCTTCTTCAAATGTTAGGCTATATATTATCAATATTACAATATAACATTATGTTAGTATTATTCAATTGTTTATCGTTTCAGCCATGATATGCGTAACAACGTCTATTTCAAAGTATATGTCAGCGAAGCAAATAGAGAAACGGTTCCATGACCGCTTTACGTGCGTCGCAAGTTCGATCCCCAGTAAAATTACACTTTTTGTAGTTGGTTGTAATTTTTTTTGATAGAGATTATTATTATTTATTTTATCTATTTTATGTATATTTTTCCACGAGAACGAAGTTGCGGGCAACAGCTAGTATCAAATAAAATGTCTAGTCAAAATACATTTTTATAGCCTACTTATTACAAATTGCATATCCTCGGGAAACTCCGTTACATTTGATTACCAAAACCACCCCTGCCTATCTCATCTTTAAACCCATAAAAAGCCAACACCGAACATGGCTCCCCATTCTCCCCAATCCTAGAGGGGAAACAGGGGTAAATGCAACCGATTTAAATGCATGCATCTTGCCTACGACTCGTAATTAGGGCGAACCTGAATTTCGACAAGCGGGGCGTTGGTAAATTGTCGTTTTTAGAGCATTCGTACAGCAGTGTTAGCATTCAAATGTTGCTTGAATAGGTAATTTTCATGAGAAGCAATTATATGAAATGTATTAGGCTTATGCTTGGCATGTTGTTATGGCGGACGGATGACGTGCTTTTCTGAGTTTCATTCGACAACTTGATGTCAGTTTATTTTGGTAAATTGATCTTTGTCTTAATGTGTGATTATACAACATTATTTTTAGTTTATGTGAAACCAGAATATAGTTCGTTCAGAATAAGTAACTGAATCGATTCCAATCATTTTTAAACCATGTTAAATTTTGTACCAAAAATATTTTTAAAAAGTTACAAGTTGGACACCGAGCGATATTAAGTACCTATCGCAATAATTTAGGTACCAAACTGCCAAATTATTATTATGAATGAGCTCTAGACGACGTTGGAGGCGCGCGCGCGGACCCGCTGCGTGGTGACCACGTTTTTGCGCGGACAACCAGGTAACAGAACAAGCTTATAACTTTGTGATTTTTCGTGATACAGTTTTGAAATTTTGTATGTAGATTGTTTACATAAAATTACTAGGCACGTGTTTCAGGTTTCGCATATACTAAAACTAATGTTGTATAATTCTGTCAGTAATAAATAAAATAAATTCCATTTATTTCAAACCAAAAATAGACGAGAATACAAATATATTTTTTAATTATAGCTAAAACCTAAAAAATATCAGAATTACATTACATTAAATTAAAAACATTATTAAATTGAAACTCACAATAAATTAAAAAAAAAATGTCAAAATAAATTATCATATTTTTAAATACATAGCATATCTTAATTTGATAATGTGATATACATAGCATAACATTACGCCGGTAATCCTGAAGGGTTAGGCAGAGGTGTACCATATAGTAGACCCTTAAGTATTTCGACAGTTATCTTAAAGTCCTATGTAATAGGGGGCGACCTTGTTGCCATCAACCGGGCACATATCCAGACTCCATGGCTGCTACTGAGAAATTCTTGATGGAAAAACACAATAAAACTTTGCCGGACCCGGGAATCGAACCCAGGACTCTTGCTCAGCAGTCGGGCTTAGGGCCACTAGACCAACGAGGCAGCCTATTACCCGTTTGCGAAATATGATTGTGCTTATAGGAAGGCGGTCTGTGCTTATCCTTCCGGGTAGTACAGAGGCGTGATGTTGTTATATTACCTACAGCTTCATGAAACCGACAATGATTTAATTTTGATACATTAAAAAAATATGTCTTAAAAAAACGATACAGCTCTTTTCTTACTTGCTAACACATTCATGTTTCTTTTACTTGTTCTTTTAGTAGCTCGTGCGAAGTTGTAGAAGTGATTGTTTATAGTTACTTAGTTCATCATCATCATCATTTCAGCCGAAAGACGTCCACTGCTGGACATAGGCCTGCCCCAAGTGTCGCCACATTGACCGGTCCCGTGCGTCTCGCATCCAGCGGATCCCTGCAACCTTTACGAGGTCATCGGTCTACCTAGACTACGTTACTTAGTTGTCTAGTGTTATTCCCGTAAAAAAATATCAAATCCACCGTGTTTGGGGAATTAAAATTAGTCATACTTTGCTTGTATTCTTACCTATGCATACTCAAAGTTACACCCGATTCCAAAATTAAGCTCTTACAAATTCAAAATTCATCAGCCAACAACTAAGTGAGCTAATCGCTATTTTTTTAATATCCCTCAGGCATTTTTCTTTATTTATTTATTCAGGAAAAAAAAACAGTAACATAATTAGAGGTTGACAGCACGGTTGGCGCAGTGGCTGAGCGATCGGCTGCTGCGCTGCGTGTCGCGGGTTCGATCCCCGCACGGAACAAATATTTGTATGATCTACAGGTAGTTGTTCCGGGTCTGGCTGTTTGTGTATGTGAGTTTAAATTTTTGTAAACGCACCCACGATACCGGAGAAATTCCTAGTGTGGGGCAATTTTTTTTTTTTTTAATAGAGTTTTAAAATAAGGCTTACATTGAAAACTATGATAAATATGCTACCTACTACGTTTTCCACAGATTACTTTAAATACTTAGTAACTAGAAAGACATACTCGTATGTATAAGATGTAAACTAAAATAACAGTTATAATAATAATTATGATGCACAATATCCAAATAGTTACATATTGTATAAACATACGAATACATATTTCACATTACATCACAATGGTCGACTGCCGATCCTTAAGAATTGCACGGATTTGCATCCTGAATAGGTTTTTACTGACGCAATATGGCTTCTATTTACCTCCAAAACAAAACAAAAAGCATCAACAAACAAATCATCACTAGGTCACAAGTTAAAAGCTAAAAAAAGACACGGAAATGCTTTTGCGAGCATCGGCAAACATTGACACACAACTAGAAAGCTCCCCCTCACATAAAAATGCAACATTTTATTGAAAAACTGGTCAAGTGCGACTCGTACTCGCACACAAAGGGTTCCGCAAAAAACGTCAAAAATAAACGTTTCGGGTATGAATAAAATAAAGTTAAAAATTAAAGAGGTCTCATTTAACCAGGGTTCCGCCCTTACCCTTCGGGTAAAAAACAGTACCCTATTACTAAGCCTCCGCTGTCAGTCCAACCATCCGTCTGTCTGTCAGCGGGCTGTATCTCATGATCCGTAATAGGTAGACAGTTGACATTTTCACAGAATGTGTATTTCTGGTGCCGCTCTAACAACAAATAATAAAAATAAATTAAAAATTAAAGGGGGCTACTACTACAATGGTACGGAACCTTTCATGCACCCGGCTCGCACTTGGCCAGTTTTTTTACTTTATTTTATTTGTTCTTACAGCGGCCATTGGTATGATTTACATACTCTTTGAAAACTTTAAGTAAGTCTACCTAATCACCTATTACGGTTTAAAAGATACAGCCCTGTGACAAACGGACAGACAGCGGCGTCTTAGTAATAGGGTCCCGTTTGCAAACTTGGGTACGGAACCTTGAAAACGCTTCCCGAACACGTTGATCGATCTTTAGCACTTGAACAGGCATTTCGAGTATGTTTACCCCCTCCGTACCCTGAGCTGGAGGTCAAAAATGTGTGTGTTGGAATAGTTTGAGGAGCTAGCTACGGAAACTGATTAAGTCGAAGACTTTTTTAAAGTCGGATTGGAAAAGAGGGTCTTGGTGTAAAAGTCAATAGTTGAGAATCTAGCACCGTTTAACATTAAGCCTCGTATCCACTAGGCAACATTTGGCGCACGACATGTTGCACAACATGTTTCTCAACGTGTTGATAGTCAGCGCGGAACTTTTGTTTAGCAACGTTGTCTGTCTACACATGATTTCGCTCGCATCAGTCGTCGACAACATGTCGCCACAGGAACTAGTGTTGATTTCCGCGGCGATACCACACGGACATTTCTCCGCGTCACGTCTCCACTCGACAACATTTGATGCTCAACTGCATGTTGCACCGAAACAAACAACATGCCGTGCGTCATGTTACGGGCCAGCTGGCAACGTTGCGCGATGGTGTGCAAGGCTGCCGAACATGTTGAGCGTCACGTGTTGCGCGTCAATTGTTGCCTAGTGGATACGAGGCTTTATTCTTAAAGTTTTTAAAAAAATCGCTGTTTTTGATTATTAACATCACGCCTGTAATCCCCGAAGGGCACACCTAATACCTAGTACACTCACAAACCTATTGCCACCAACGGGCAGACATTCGTGATGGAAAAACCCAATAACACTTTGCTCGACCTAGGGGTGATCCCAGGACCTCATGCTTAGCAGTCGCGCTTACGGCCAACGAGGCAGTTTTGATTAATTTATCTAATCAATATTTTTGAATGACATTAAAAAGAATACATAAATTAGTTACGTGTTGTACACTCAGGTGTAAAAATGGTTTATTATTATTCTTTCATTGCATTATTTTTTTTAAATTATAACCTAAATTTTTAGCGTCACAATAACAGTTATTGCAAAATAATCAATATTTTAATGCAGCAGAGCGATCGAAAGTAAATTCATGTTTTTTTTTCAGTTAAATATAACTGGCAAAAACACATGAATTTACTTTATATTCTTTCTTCTTTCCAATCGACTTTATTCAGTGGTACGTTTCCATTTCCGGCCTTTTGATAACAAAAATAAGATTCGATTTATACTGCTCTGCCGTGAGAAACATGACACTTTTCTTCTGTGTTTAATTTATACTAGCATTTTCCATAAAAGTGGCCACTTATTCAAGTTTCCTGGTTTTTTTTCTAGCCTGCACTGCATCAGAACTAGGCATTCTCGTCCAAGTTCATTCAATCTTTTTTATAACATTTCAGCCAATAGACGCCAACTACTATGTATACATCTGCTGGTCCTGTGGTCCTTCTCACATCCATCGAATTCCCATGCCCTTCACACGACGTCGGTCCGCCTTATAGGGACCTTCCAAAGTTAGTATCAGTACCTGCTGATACTGATAATGTTAGCCTGTGTCATGCCACTGCTGGGCGAAGGCCTCTCCCAATGACTTCCAGTTGTTTCAAATCAGGGCCAATCTGAACATCTGGTCGCTGGCCTTGTTCAGCTCGTCCCGCCATCACATGAGAAACAAAAAAAAGCCTTAGCATGGCAAAAAAATTACTCGATTTGTGATCGTCCAAAAGATACTAAAAATCTAATCATCTTGACCGAAATACTCTTTGAATTTCCTGGTCAAGGGAAAGCGTTCTTAAGAGCCAAATATTGGCTCGTGTTCGCGCACCCGCTCGAGTGCAATGTGTTCAGAAGCTTCTTCATTTCTTGACATACTTACACGATACAATAAGGTCATGGCTTTATGTGAGACTAGCTCATACCCCTGGCTTCGCCCACGTCAACGTCGAAAATGATCAAATGGGTACGTACTAACTGGATTAAAAGTATCTATAATATAGATCTTGGTATACCTGTGTGCCTTTTATCGTTACTTGGGATTCTAAAATGGCCGCTTTAGTAAAATCATAATAGGATAATAATATGAAAATTACGTTTCAATTCGTAAAATGGTTATAAAGTGGGAATTTATAATATTAACTGCGGCTATGAAAATTGTAAAAATTTAACCTGCTGATTTCCTATATTTATTTTCATACAAATCTTATACATTTTTAAATATTTCTTAAAATAAAAACAATATAAAAAACATTAAAAAATTGTAGCCCGCCGGTATCGGGAACAGGGTCCAAGCTACCGGCGGTCAGGGCTCCAGAGAGAGGAACCTCCTAACAATACGAGCCGTGTCCAGGAGTACCGCTTTCTGAATCAAGCCCTTGATCCAGCTGCCTAACGAAAGCCTCCTCAAAAACCTGATAATATTATTATGATTCTGCTAAAGCAGCCATTTTAGACCCCCAAGTTTCGATAAAAGGCACACAGACAAGGCAAACAGAGCGAAAGACAGAGTAAGCAACTTCAGTCTTATAGTTTTAGTATGAAGATATGGATTAAGATAATGTACAGAAAAATAATCTGTGGGTCGATCCAATACATCTTTGACTTTCACTTTGTTTTCAGATATCCCTAGCCGCCTTTAACTACTCAAAACTTTTACACCTTCGAAGGAGGAGGCGGGCCGCGTGAGGGAGAGGACAGCGTCCTCCCTCCACCCCAGCCGCAGTGGTAGACGCCCACGGCGCCGGACGTCGGCAGACCGGCCACCGTAGGCGCGGGCTTGCGGGCGGCGAGTAATGGGCGACTCGCTGTCCGACCATGGACCATGCCCGGGTCGACGGCGCGTTGTGTTCCACGCGCGCCTCAAAGAGTGTCAGCATTATGACGGGGCCCCCCTCTAGAGGGGGGGTCGCGGGACTTATAGAATTACCGTGACCCTGGATCATAAAGGGCTACTGAAGGACACCGTGGATTTTAGTCAGTACAAGTCTGACAGTTCCTCCCACTCTGCCCTGGGTGGGAGGACTCATTTGATGATTTTACCACGATAAAAAAAAAAAAAAAAAAAACTTTTACACCTTTACATCTAAAACTTTTAGGACCTCGTTTTTTTTTTTAGATCTAGGCTCTGTTTTACTTCTAAAAGAAACCTAGCATGTTATTTCAATTTAATAAAAGATGTTGTCAAATTTATTTGCAAAGTTCTAACGTAACGTTTTATGTATATATAAGAATATTATTTTGTCTCTCCACACGTTTTCTTAAAACAATAAATCACACCGAATATCTAGACCATCATCCGCCATTCAATTCCACAGACAACTTATAAAGGCGCGAGGCGCGGCAAATTCGAATTAATGAAATGTCATTTCATTACATCTCCCCCCCCTAAGAGGGAAAATTCTAAATAATATATCTATACGCTATACCTATTAGTTATCTTCATATTCGTTTTCTTCTACTTCATCTTCTTCAGCATCTATTATGACTGGTTGCAATTTTGTTATGTGGAATAAAGTTGATTCTGTTTTTCTGGTTCCGGTGTCGATCCTATAAATGGAGTTCGATATTTTCTCTACTATCTTGAAAGGGCCTATTCTTTTATTGTATCATTTTTTTCTTGATCTTCAACTATATCTTTTATTTGTATCAAATTGACTATTTTCAATAGTTCCTCTTTGTTGTCTTCTGGTTCTAACACAGGATTTCGGCTCAAACAGTCTGCTTCTACATTTTCTTTACCAGGTATATATTTTACTGTAAAGTCATATTGAGACAGGTAATATGTGAGTTCACCCAATTCTTCGTCCGTCCTGCATTTAATGTTCATGTTCTCTAGAGGTTTGTGGTCTGAGTAAATAGTGAATTGTTTTCCAATGAGCCAGTGCTGCCAGTATTTAACGGCTTCTTTCATAGCAAGACATTCCAAGTATATAGCCTTTTTCCGTTTTTGAGATTCATTCAGTTTTTTTGAGAAATATGCCACTGGTTTGTCTTTACCGTCCAATTGTGTTTGTTTTAATATTGCTCCGATGCCCTCTAAGGATGCATCTGTAAAAATTTTTATTGGTAGGTCTTTGTCATATATTTCCAACACCGGTTGAGAACATAAAAATCTTTTTATTTGATTAAATGATTCTTCACACTTCTCTGACCACACAAACTTTTCGTTTTTTCTTAATAAATTATGTAATGGGTCCAAGATAATTGCGCTTCTTAGTATGTATTCGTGGTAGAAGTTGATTTTTCCCAAAAATTGTCTGATATTCTTTTGCGTCTTCGGAACTGGAAAATGTCTTATTGAAATCAAGTGGTCTTACCGAATTGTTCTGAATTACATGGCCAAGATACTTTACTGAGTCTGAAGCAAAGGTGCATTTCTGAAATTTCAATCTAAAGCCTTCTTTTTGTATTGCCTCTAATACATTTTTTATGTGTCTTATGTGTTCTTCAAAGGTGGATGAATATATCAAAATATCATCAATATAGTTTACGGAGTATCCTGTGAGATTGTGCTTTCTTAGAATATTGCTTAATATTCTCTGAAAAATTGCTGGAGATGTTTTCAAACCATAAGGAAGGCATGTCCACTGAAAGTGGCCATCTTGTGTGACAAATCCTGTTTTATTTCTATCTTCCACCCGTAGTGGTATAGCCCAAAATGCAGAATTTATATCTAGTGTGGTAAAATACGAGTACTTACAGTTTCTAGTTTTAATAATCAAATCATCTATTAATGGAAATGGTTGTGCTTGTGGTATAACAATTTTGTTTAGTTCTCTGAAATCTACACATAAGCGGGATTTTCTATTTTCACCTTTTTTAAATACCAATGTCATTGGTGCAGAAAAAGGACTGTAAGACTCTTCTATTAAATTATTTTTTAGTAACATTGATATTTGCTCTTCAATTTCTAATTTATCTTCTATCGTACATCTGTACGGTCTTTTACTGCAGTATCTATTTACTAGTAAATCTATGTGGGCTTCATACTCTTTAACTGATCCTATGTCATACTTGTCCTTAGCAAACATTGTTTTATATTCCTTTATGATTTCTTCTATTTCAATTTTCTTTACATTGTCTAAATGGTCTGTCTTACTTATAAATTCCTCTGTTTCTATGTGTTCATTGAAATTTATTGCATATGGTTTTATATTCTTATCTTCATTTCTGTTATCTTTAGACATCCTGTTTATTTTATTTATTGTTTTCTTTTGTTCTATCTGCAAGTCCTCATTTTGGGTTAATTTGAATTTCTTTATCATATCTAATCCGATTATAAAATCATCAAAATTTTCATTTTCTACTATATATACATCCACCTCTTCTTCTATATCAATGATTTTTATTTTTATTGTTGTCAAGCCATCTGTATTTTTCACACCATTAACCGTTTTCATATATGCTATATTCACATTGTCTTTTTTTTCTTTTACTTTTATCAGTCTTGAATTTATTAAAGAGATCTGTGAGCCTGAGTCATAAATGCCACTCACTTCTAATTTATTTTCTATTAATAGCTTGATTATGATTAATGGTGTACTTACTCTTTTTTTTTTATCAGTGTTCATCTCTACTTCAATAATGGAGTTATTATTTACGTTTTTGGCCTTAAACACCTTTTCAGATTCATTTTTATTTTTCTTGAACCAACATGACTCCTCCGGATGGTATCTAATTCCTTTGTCCAACGATTCACAGGTCGTACATGGCTTCTTCTCATTATTTTTTTTCATATAAGAAAATGTACCATTTTTTATTATAGTTGAGTTTTTCTTGTGCATCATACCTTCATATTTTCTTATCTCGTTGAACAAATCAGTAGTATTCTTGAGTTCGTCTCTGTTTAGCTTATTCAAGATAAATCCAGGTAAACCTGTTGCGATGAGATCTATCATTGTTTTGGGATCTATCGATTTGTTTGTATCTAGTATAAGCCGTTCTTTTTTTATAGCATAATCGATTAACAATCCGTCTTTATATTTGAATGAGAAAGCAGTTGTGACTATGTCCCATCCTCGGTTTTTAAAAGTTTCTAGGAATTTGTCTTTCCATTCATTCCATTCAGAATTTACTGTTAGTTTTATCATCATTGAACTATACCAATCCAAGCAAGATTTTTCTAAAAATAACCTCAGTATGTCTATTTTTGTTTCATCTTTTGTTATATTAAAGCGCTCACACTCTTTTTCAAAATTCTCTATCCATTGTATTGCATTAGGATTCTTGGTTGTGAATTTTTCAATAATAAATTTCTCTGAAATATGTTTTAGGTTATGTTGATTTTCTTTCTTTGTTGTAGATTCTATTAATTTCTCCAGGATATTTTTCAAACTGTCGTCTTTGTCTCCTGGTTGTTCCGTGTTTATTTCTTCTAAATATTGATCTAAAAATTGCATATTCCCTTCCTCATCTATATATGTTTTCTTTTGATCTTTATCCAGTTTTATCCATATTTTTCTACTTTGGTGCCTTTTCTTTAAGCTATTTTTTATTTTTGAGAAAGTGTCCAATTCAACAATATATGTATGATGACTCACCGGCTTCAATTCATCAGGTAAAACATAACATTTTCCTTCTTCTGTAGATATTGAGGTTATGGCTAATACATTAGATTTGCCATCCTTTGCGGCTATTATCGTAAACTCAAATAGCAGCCGATTCATCTTCTTTTAGTTAACGAAAATGTCGTTTTATAAGAATATTATTTTGTCTCTCCACACGTTTTCTTAAAACAATAAATCACACCGAATATCTAGACCATCATCCGCCATTCAATTCCACAGACAACTTATAAAGGCGCGAGGCGCGGCAAATTCGAATTAATGAAATGTCATTTCATTACCCGTTGATTTTTATGTCATTTTTATTGTAGTAATGTGGAATGGATTTTTTAGGACTTTACTTAAACAGCTACGGTTTCTCTTGGGATTTTAGTTAAAAGGATTTGCAGAAAGCCAATCATTTATCGAATATATCGGCCCTTAGGTGACTTTAACCCAACAATTCTCACAATATTTTTCTTTTACCAAAACTCGATTACTTGTGTCAAAAACTAACTAGAGAACCTACTAGAACCTTCATTAAAAAACTTTAATTCTTACTCTGTAAATAAAAATCATGATGCCATTTACACACTCTATCGATCTCTTTTGCCAAGGGGTACCGTATTATGGGGTACCGTATGTGTTCCACGCGCGCCTCAAAGAGATGTCAGCAACGATGTAGGGGTCTGCAAGGGCCGATGCCTGCCAGGGCTGCGGGACTGTTCGAAAGAGATACCGTGGCCCTGGAACACAAAGGGCAAAGAAGGAACATGGATGGGTTTTAGTCAGTACAAGTCTGACACTCCCTTCCTCTCCGCCCAGAGTGGGGGGGGGGTCATTTGATGATTTCCCATCCGAAAAATAAAAAAAGGTGTACCATATTCCCCAAAAACTGTACTGTGGAAGTCAGGTAACTACAGACAGTTGCTCCATGTACAGTACTGGTTGTGGATGCAGCTGAATGCATCCAATCAGACTGGAAGCCGACCCCAACAGTTAAGAAAAGGCTCTCGCTAAATCAATTTACAAATAGCCCTCCTTTTAGGCCTCGCCGCAGTCGGGTAAATACATTATTCCAGTGCAACTAGCACTGGAATAATGTATTTACACAAACATATTGCACCAAAACCGGTTTGAACCCGTAACAAACCGCTTATAACCAGTGTAATTGAGCTTATCTCTAGATAAGAGGTATTAACGTTCAGACAAGATCTACTATCACGGAGTTAAAGCAGCTCGAAGTGACGTGAAGTGAGTGAGTATTTGGGGACACAGAAATAGTATTTGCAACAAATGCAGAACTAGATTATGGAGGAAACCTTTCCAAGACCTTCCGCAAAATTGACTTTTATCCTCATCATCATCAGCCTACAGCGCGATTCTTGGCATCTCTCATCCACCTGCTACTAACCAATAGCAGGTGGTTCTGTGGTTTCTGTGTGGCCTGACCTGGCAAAAAGACGTGAGTTTTATATGTCGGATTTTGTCAAGATTTTACGTTAGACTCGTTCATCATGTGGGCAGACCATGGGTTTCGTGCAATGAAAATACACTAGGTGCGATACACTGTTTATAATAAACTAACAAATTACTTGACACAACAATTTAACACAATTACACGGGGCACAATGAATCGGGTACAGTTCCAAGACGTCTCAACTCCTTTGCGATCAGACATTCAATGTCCTCCTCGCCTCCGAGCTGTAACATCAGGGCTCTGTAGAAGCCACGCTGTGTTGGGGGTAGACTTGTAAGTAGGTCGCCTGACGTCACCACCAGCGGACTTGCGATTCATTTTAATGTCCGTACTAATGACCGGTTCCGACATATATATTATTATTATTATTATGTACTAGCTGTGCCCCGCGACCTTACCTTAAAATTACTTCCCTATTTGAATCTGATTTTGCTAACAATTTCAAGGGTTTTTTTTCCAAAATAAAAGTATCTTAAGTTACTCCTTATAACATCAGCAATCTGCCAGTAAAAGTCCCATTACAATCGGTCCAGCCGTTTCGGAGATTCCCTGGATCAAACAGACAGACAGACAAAAATTAAAAAAAAATGTTTTTTTTTGTTTTATGTACCGTATACAGTTAAAATCTGTTATTTTGAAGCTACAGACATACACTTCAAACTTATTTATTTGTATACAACATTAGTTTTAGTTTATGCGAAACCTGAAACAAGTGTCTAGTATTTTTATGTAAAGAATCTTTGTACAAAATTTCAAAACTGTATCATGAAAAATCACAAATTTATAAGGTTGTTCTGTTACCTGTTTGTCCGCACATAAACATGGTCACCACGCGGCGCCGCCGCGCACGCACCTCCAGCGTCGTCTTGAGCTCATTGATAATTATAATTTGGCAGTAGTTACCTAAATGATTGCGATAGGTACTTAGTGTCGCTCGGTGTCCAACTTGTAGCTTTTTAAAATATTTTTGGGACAAAATATAACAAGGTTTAATAATAATTGGAACTGATTCAGTTACTTATTCTGATCAAACTATATTCAGGTTTCGCATATACTAAAAATAATATTGTAGATGTTCCTTCCAGTCATCCCTAACATCAATGTTACTAAGTTTACGTAAGTTGCCGGTTTGATTAAACCGTCGGTACATGGCCTCAGTAGTTTCAACGGCAACGTTTTCGTCAAAGGAAATCCCCTGGCTTCCGACTCGCTATTTTTATTTAAGTGCCGAATAAACTTGTTTTATTTTTGTAAATGTTTCGTCCTTGGAAACCTGTTGGGATTAGCTTATTGTTTATTTCTTATGAGTTTTAGGGGATAGAGCAGATCGTTTAATATTTTGGGTAAAGTTTATTTCTGAGTTTGTTCTAATTTTCCGCATGGAATTTCTCTGAAGCATTCCAGAGCTTGGGACTCCTAGCTGCAAAAACAACCGGGCAAGGATGTGGATCCTAAAAAAAACATGTTCCTAATTATCCCCTTGTGCATGGGCTTACAAATAGCTGTAACTATACAACGTGTAACATAATAAACGCAAGACCTCCCGTGTGGTCTCTCGCACCATGAAACTAAACATCTTTTGTTCTACGAGTTCTTGAAATACGCAAAAAAAAGAAAAAACTTTCTATAGGAACTGACGCAACCAGCTAATCCACGTGTATAGTAAAACTAATAAAAAGTTATGAATTCCCAAAAGTCGTAGAACAAAAGTTGTATGGTTTCATGGTCTGAGACACCACACGAGAGGTCTTGCGTTTATTATGTTACACGTTGTAGTATTTTACGTTGAGCGACTGCTTGTCTGATCTCCAAAACCCAGTTAGTACCGTACCTGCCCGTAATACGATACCGATATGGGAAGACTGGTTGTCAGACTTTCGGGCCACTGACTACCTGACGCGACTGTCAAAGATCTACAAATGGCAGCCGGGACCAACGGCACAACGTGCTTACCGAAGCATGGAGGCAACTCAGTATGTAATGGGTGCTCAGCCATCCACAGACCAACCTAGGGAAGCGCGGCTTTACCTGAAGATCGACCCAAGTGGCTGTCATAAGTTAGCAATGAGCTCCTGACAATTATGTTCTAGAAATACGTATTAACACTTTTTCGATATTTCTCAGCGAAGTTATAATAATAGATCTTTCTATTAGGCACTACAATAAGGCTGGTCACGTATATAATAATGATACTCATAATTTCTATCGATACATTATTGCAGGACGTGTATTGCACCTTTTATTGATAAAATAATAATGGTTTCATCTCATAATGGTGATATTGGACACAAATTGTATTCTAAATTGGCAGTGTACGTTAATTTCGTAAATGTAAAAAAAATCTTATGTAAAGATTCTCGCCCTCGTTCATTTCAAATTATCATTAAATATTCATTCAAGTGGTTGCGTGAGGCTATTTCATACTCTCTGATCCTATCACGAACGCGCGGAGTAAACTTCACGTAAATTTGAACAATTTGAAATGTAACATTATGGCTCAATCAATCAATCAATCAATCATTTATTTTGTCAAACATAGGTATGGTTACAGATAGTATAATAGTCTAAAATATGTTCACTATGTTTTGCCAATATATGGCGTACAAATGGTGGATACAATTAACATAAACATGCAATTACACAGAAGATGAAAAGAACTCCAATATTTGAACTTAAGCATGTACTAAAATACATAAAATTTACTTAATCATAGTTACTATGGGTGATAAGTCTGACAACCAGTCTTACCCAGGGGTATCGTATTACCCAGTACTAACTGGGTTGTGGAGGTTCAGAAAAGCAGTCGCTCCATGTAAAATACTGGTATTCAGCTGCACCCGGTTAGACTGGAACCCGACCCTAACATAGTTGGGAAAAGGCTAGGCAGATGACGAGTTACTATGGGTGATACTTATGGTGCTAGTCGCAAAAAATAGAACCGAGCTGTAAGGTATAGTTGTATTTTTTAATTTAAAAACTGAATCACATATATTTCAGGTTGTGTAGGGGAGGATGGCACTACTTTTCCATTCTGGCCCTATATAGAAACAAAGGAATAGGGGCAGATGGGAACAAGTCTAAAAAATCGATCGAATTTACATTACGTTTACGTTACGCGCTGAGCTAGAGCCTCTTAACTACAAGTAAACCAAACTAAATATAATCATCACCGTAAGTAGAATATTCCACGAATGCAATTCGCCGTGTGAAGGAGCAAGTTTAATCTCACGAAGTGTGATTGAAAAGTATAAACTAATAAAATTGGAGTCGGTACATTAAGTGAATTTCCACATAAATCTTGCACGTCACTGCTGTTCCAGCTCTCGGTGGCTATGGAGCTACGAATATTTTGGATATGCGAGCTGAAATTTTGTTATTTTGACCGACTTTACGTCGTAAGATATTTTATTTTTATTGAGAAACTTTAACGAAAGTCTCTGCATTGGTATGGATTCAATTCAAACAAAACACTAGAAAAACAACATCTTGCAACGGTAACACTAAAAAATAAAGCCTAGAGCAGAACTGACGAGCAAATTTTGTTTGAAAAAAAAAATTTGCGCATGATGAGGGATGAAACTCTTATAAAATATTTTGATTTATAAGAGTGTCCATGGAGTTTCTTGCACTTTCTTCTCCATAGAGATCTAAATGCTTTGAGTTTAGAAAATATAGATGGATTGGATTGTGTGAAAAATGACATGAAGGAAAATAGAGTAAATGATAGCGTGACGGCTTATAGTGGAGAATGGAAGAAAAACACGTGTTTCGCCGGCCCGAAGTAACAAGGGACAAGGCTGGAAAAATGATGTCGATGAAAGAAGAAGTTAGTTTGCCTTTTTTTATTTTTTCGGTTGTAACGTCATCACATGACCCCCCCCCCACTCTGGGCGGAGCGGAAGGGAGTGTCAGACTTGTACTGACTAAAACCCATCCATGTTCCTTCTTTGTCCTTTGTGCTCCAGGGCCACGGTAAAGTTAGTTTGCCTGAAGTAAGGTCCAATTCCGCATTAAATTTAACAAGACTGAGTTTCTTTGCGGGCTCATCATCATCATGCCTTTAGGGGAAAAAAGCCAAAGAAAGAAAAGCAAAGAAGGTTAGCCTATTTGTGGTCGGCGCAGCATGTCTTCTTCTTCCATACCTCTCTATTACTCGACATCTCAGCAGTCACCTCCTTTCTATCCATTTTTTTTTATTCAAATAAAGCATTGCCCCCCACTAGGAATTTCTCCAGTATCGTGGGTGAGTTTACAAATATTTAAATTCACATACACAAACAGCCAGACTCAGAACAACTACCTGTAGGCCATACAAATATTTGAGCCGTGCGGGAATCGGACCCGCGACACGAAGCGCAGCAGTTAATCGTTCAGCCACTGCGCCAACCGTGCCACCCTTATATCTTATACTAGCTTTTGCCCGCGGCTTCGCCCGCGTGGATGTCGAAAAATATCCCACCCGAACAAACATAGTTACTTACCTTAATTCCCCTTTTTAACCCTTCGGGGGTAGAATCATCAAAAACGCTGAGACACGTATAAATTAATTTTTAATCGTGAGCCTAAACACAAAATTTGAAGATCCTAACTTCAAAGCTGACGGACTTTCATATAAACTTCCACCCCCTATTTTTCCCTTTTAGGGGTGTAATTCCCAAAAATCCTTTCTTAGTGGACACTTACTCTTTACAAAGAACACACCCTCCAAGTTTCATGTCTCTAGGACCAGCGGTTTGGGCTGTGTGTTGATATATCACCCAGTCAGTCAGTCAGTCAGTTTACCATTATATATTTATAGATTATTATTTTTCTTTCAGACTAAAATCTAGTATTCCTACTAAAAAACATCCTCCAATTAGTTCCAATTTTATAGCTCCACGGACCCAGTTACGGGTTAACTCTCAAGAAAAGTTAGCGAAAACCTTAGCGTTCATAAGTCAGCGTCCGTATTGGAACTTAAGACTTATGCCGTTTTGCCCCCAACTAATGTATTCACGGGAGCGATTTACTACTTATCCGCATACTATTTTGTTTGTTTGACAGGTAGTTCAGGTTGGGTTCAGATTTTGTTTAGTACCTTCTTATTACATCACATCACGCCTGTAATTCGCGAAGGGTTAGGCAGAGATGTACCTAATAGTACACCCACATTTCGCCAGTTATGTTAAAGTCCCATGTAATAGGAGGTTCTATTGGTGTCAACCGGGCACAGATCCAGATTCCGTGGCTACTACTGAGAATATAACACTTTGCCCAACCCGGGAATCGAACCCAAGACCTCTTGATCAGCAGTCGCGCTTGCAACCACGAACCACGAGGCAGGCTAACTTGTATCTTCTTATTGGTTTAGGTTATCTAAAAAACTTTGCTAGCAAGCGTTCATGACGTTTTGGGTTCGGTTCCAAGGTCGGCACTGCGTTATTGAGTTTTTCTTTCAACTTCACAGCACAAATCCAGACTCATGCCCAGTTGATGGCAATAGGCTCGATCGGCTCAGATCTTGAAACATGAGTGGCGAAATGTGGTAAGATATACAATATAGAATGTTCAGATCGTAAGCATCACAGCTGACCTTAAAAGATAAAAATAGGGTGCTTATAATGCTTTAGAATACCAAACTTACACGATACCTACTTCTTGTGCTATAAAGGGTGTAAATAGACCCTTAACATAACCAAAAGGCACTTGTTCTTCCCGTCTTTGCGATCATTTTTTTGTTCTAGACCATACCTGGGAACCTTCTAGTTACGGAGATATTGGGGGTCAAAGTTCCAACTTTTTCACAAGTTTTTTTTTAAATCCATGTTTTTAATGTAAGATTTTTACTTTACACACCTCCACGACCCATGTACTATTCAATCCATCCATCAGCACAATGCTTTGAGTGTTTTCCATCGAGTCCTACCGTAAAACGTGATTTTTTACCCCAAAAAAAAAAGTCGATTTCCAGCAATAATTTTTGCAGGAATTTATTTATTTATTCTCACTTCTTACACAAAATATAATGTCGTGCCAGCAATACGCAAAAGAAGAAGTAGAATTACAACTTCATAAACACTTAATGCTACAAAGAAAGAAATAAAAAATATTTATTTGTCGCAGGGAAATGACGTGTATAAAAAAAAAACAAAAAAATAGAATTACAAATGTTTAAAAATACAACAGGACGGAATAAAAAAAGTTGATAGCTTGCGAGTCCTGGCTGCGGCAAGCAGAGACTCAGCATGATGCAAAGCATTCTCTACCTTTTAATTTATTTACTTGTTTGTTTGTGGTTCATGTATCTATATTAATTTCTTGTTTTAATTATGTTGCATGTATTAATACCTTGTACGCCCGAGAGGCAAAACATAGCGCCCTCAATGTATTACCAAATAAGACCTTATAATGTACCTATGTTTTACAATGAATAAATGAATCTGAATCTGAATCTGAATACCGGCCTATCTTATATAAATTCTTATTTAAACAATTTGAGGAAATAAATGGCAGACAAAATATCGTGGTACAATAATTGAGATCAACATTTTGCACTTACAAAAATGTCTGACTTTAATTTACTCTCACAATAAAACAAACTTCCAGGGTCAGACTAATACCCAAAGAAAACTACGAAACTTCAAAAATAAAGATATATAGGTAAATATGAAAAATATGTATTTACTAGGTCTTATAAATAAATGAGAAAGTAACTAAAAGTTTTGACATTTAAGTATTGCGTACACAAAGACTGCTGGAATCTTTCAAACTATACGTTTTTACTCATTATCAGTACTTACCAGCTCCTTTACTATCACCAACCACATAAGGTTAACTACAAACTAACAGGTCCCCCCTCTCAAAGAAATACAAATCATAAATTCAACCAGTCCTTCTGAGTCCAGCCCCAAAAGAAAACAAATAAAAAAAAATCTAATGAAAATCGCAAAATGAATTTCGTTCGAATAGAACCTTATCGGACAGCCACAGCCGGTTGCGGATCGGAATGAAAATATAACATAACTAAAGTCAACAAAGCACAAAATTAGTTTTTATCCGAAAATAGTAAGAAAAAACTGGTCAAGTGCGAGTCGGACTCGCACGCAAAGGGTTTCGTAGCACCAAACATTATAATACCAATGTTTTAACGCTCATTCATTGGTCAGTTCACACTAAAAAAATGTTTTTATAGTATGTTAATGAAAAACAAAGTTACTACTGCAGTTTCCAGAAAAAGTTCCATATCTCAAAAGCTAAATATCAAACCAAAAGACCCACAGTTTTCAGAAATTTCCTCTTCATTCTTTAGAAATTAGGGAAGCACAATTTTTACGACTTTAGAAGCGAATATCTCCTCAACCATTGATATAAAAAAAAAAATGAGAAACCTCGATATCATTCTTAAGATCCGTCGATAGAGATCCCGCACAGTTATATTCGTATTTTTTTTTTTTAACTTTCAGTTTTTTTTATTCGTAATTTCACATCACTTTTGTGTAGCGGTTCATTGAAGACACTTGACTCTCGAAATTAAAACTGTGTGGTCCTAACAGTCTCAGAGTAAAATGGCTGTGACTTCCGAACGGACAGACATACAAACGGACAGCACGAATTTAGATTCCGAAGGGTTCTTTTTTTTAATTTGGCATCGGAACCCTAAAACTGTTGACCGCGAATGCGAGATAGAAAATGAAAGTCACGTTGATGTAGTGTGATTTGATACTGATCAATATTTGAGTTGGCAGTATTTCCGTTCATAGTATTTTTTTTTTCCGGATGCGAAATCATCAAATGACCCCCCCCCCCCCCCCCCTCTGGGCGGAGCGGAAGGGAATGTCAGATTTGTACTGACTAAAACCCATCCATGACCCTTCTTTGCCCTTTGTGTTCCAGGGCCACAGCATCTCTTTCGAACAGTCCCGCAGCCCTGGCAGGCATCGGCCCTTGCAGACCCCTACATCGTTGCTGACATCTCTTTGAGGCGCGCGTGGAACACGAACGCGCCGTCGACACGGCCTGTCGTCATAAGACGGCCGGACGGCGAGCTAGCCCATAGCTCGTCGTCCACAGGCCCGCTGTTCATAGCATTGCAGATTACTAGTTGAGCTACAAGAGTACTGGCAAACCCATGCAACTGGGGGTCTAAAATTGCCGCTTTAGCTGAATCATAATAATATGGATAAATGTTCACAAAGTGAAAATTCATAATAATAACTGCGTCTGTGACAATTTTACGAATTGTAACGTGATTCATTTACTATCGTATTATGATTCGGCTAAAGCGGTCATTTTAGGCCCCTGACCAAGGGGCCTAAAATAACCGCTCACTCAAATCTCTGCGTTTCTTTTCTCAAAAAACCATCTCGGTCCCATATCTGCATCGTTCCCATATGACTAGGGCATGCTGACAAACGTATGGACTTTAAAAGACACTGTGATCTCTGAGTTTGTTTCAGTGTTTCTTAGAGTAGTATGATGGGAAATACCTACATTATTTTTATTTATTTATTCAACACATATCACTATTATATCAAGGTTTTATTTTTATTTCAAAAAATGTCGCGTAGGAAGTGTTTGTAAAAAAGACTGAAATCATTTATCATCTTGTTATACTTATTTTACTACAGTGCTTTATTGTGGCTAACAGTTAGTGGCGCCTATTATTGTTAAGTACTGTCTGGGTCTAACGCCCTGACATTAACTGGAGTTACATATAGATCCTCCGTCATTTCAATTTGACGTCGACATGAGAGCACAGACAGAGGATTATAGTTTAAAAGATTCTATTGCTACACGACAGTTCGAGTTTGTGAAGTTTATTTAGACTACTTAATTAAATATAGGGAACATGAATAAGTGTATAAATAGTTAAGTATATTGGCGTTAAAACAAAAAAAAACTTATGAAAAAGAAAACAGTGTAACAACAGGGGATGGGCATATTGCCATCAACCGGGGCACTAATCCGGACTCCGTGGCTTCTACTGAGAAATTCCTGATGGAAAAACTCAATAACAGTTTTCCCGACTCGAGAATCGAACGCAGGACCTCGGCGAGCGGTCGGAATTGCGACCACTAAACCAACGAAGCAGTCGACAAAATAACTCGTCAACAAAGTCAAAAAAGATGTTATAACAAAATGAATACGAACAATAATTGTTTTTATGTTCTGTTATCTACAACATTATTTTTAGTATATGCGAAACCTGAATATAGTTTGTTCAGAATAAGTAACTGAATCGATTCCAATATGTTTAAACCATGTTATATTTTGTCCCAATTTTTATTTTTATTTTTCTCGTTGGACACCGAGCGATATTAAGTACCTATCGCAATCATTTAGGTACCTACTGCCAAATTATTATTATCAATGAGCTCAAGATGACGCTGGAGGAGCGCGCACGGCGCGCTGCGTGGTGACCACGCTTTTGTGCGGACAACCAGGTAACAGAACAAGCTTATAACTTTGTGATTTTTCATAATACAGTTTTGAAATTTTGTACATAGATTCTTTACATAAAAATACTAGACACGTGTTTCAGGTTTCGCATATACTAAAACTAACGTTGTATAAATAAATACTGCTTTAATACCTAAATTCAAAACAAAACAAAATTGCATTAGTAATAGATACCTATCGGAGTAGGCACTAGAGAAAATCTAAGTATTACCAGAATTTGTGTTTATTTCTGGACCATTTCTATAATAATATTTAGGCCAAAGAAACATCGAGTAAATCTTATTATCCTATTACGATGTTAACTTTAGATTGAAAGTTATTTAAATGGCGGAGCAGACTTCAAAATAATATATCGTCTACAGACTATGGAGAAAATATTGTTAATTATAAATAAAAGCTTAACATTTACCCTTGTCCTTATAAAGGACAAATATATAATTTTATTGGTAAACTAGCTTCTGCCCTCGGCTTCATTCATCTTAGGGTCAGAAATTATCCCACAGGAACATCGTAAATATCATCATCATCATCATTTCAGCCGAAAGACGTCCACTGCTGGACATACGCCTCCCCCAAGTGTCGCCACATTGACCGGTCCCGTGCGTCTTCCATCCAGCGGATCCCCGCCACCTTTACCAGGTTATTGGTCCACCTAGTGGGATGCCTTCCAACGCAACGTCTTGCTGTTCGCAGTCGCCACTCCAGAACTTTTCGGCCCCATTGGCCATCCGTTCTGCGTGCAATGTGCCCTGCCCACTGCCACTTAAAATTGGCAATTCTTCGGGCTACATAAAATAACCTAAATAAATCGTAATATAATCTAGGACAATCGGGGTTCATGTGGCATCCCATTAGTGACAGAATTTTTGGGGTCGGATCAGTAGTTCCGAAGATTATACCCTAAACACAAACTTACAAACATTATTGCTTTACAATATTAGTATGGATATAAACTCATTCATAAAGTTCAACCAATAGTTGCAGTTCAACCAGTATAGTTACTAAAATAACTGGAAAAATATACGAATCAATTAGCCGGTTGGAAAAAGTCTAGTTTCCGAAAGAATAGATTAATTGGAAAGGCATTTTTTTCTGGGAAACGATATTCAATTAGTTGTTACTTGAAACTCTAATTGGTTATCGCTCCGACCTGCAGTTTTATAGATTTAAAAAAATACTGAATTTTTGACTAACTTTTTTTTTCACCAGTAATAGTTGCCAGATTAAAATATTTGATTCTTAACATTTTTACATTGCACCTGATGAGTGACCTTGGTTTATGGAAAGAATTTCGGCTGGTTTCTACAAACGTCAGGCAATGCAATGTTTATAAACCAAGATCCCGAGACTACCTATCACCTACGTCACTATATAAAAACTGAAACATTTTCTGCGAAAGTACCTCACTACGGGTAAAAACGATTAGGTGTTATGAGAAGTCGGTCGTGGTGGATTTGGCAGGTCAGGTAACAAAGGTGTGCTGCATAGTTGCTAAGTTACGTCATGCCATAAAGCGTGGTTTCTTGATATTACATAAGGGGTAGTATGATGATTCAAGTCCCCCACTGCCAGACATTTTGTGCGGTTGAAACCTACTGCCAGACACCTTAAAAGTATGATAGATTGTAATCGAATTTACTTTATTACGTCGTTACTGTCAATTTATTTGAATATTCTTGAAATTCTATGTTTATTGTTTAACTTGTGCTACATAGCTGCTAAATCCGTTACATTTAATTATCGCATGGAGGTATTATAAACGGACATAAGTAAGCAACATGGCTTCGTAATCTATGGTCCCATGTTTCTTAGGGTGTATATGCACTGTGTTCGATCCGATCCAAGCAAACACGGTTCGAAGTTATGTAGTCACACTGTTTGTACGGTCCCTATAGTGTTTCATACGATTCGAGCTCAAGATGTCACTATGATTTTGTTTCGAATTTTCTCGATTTGATGAATTTCTTGCAGTAAAGTGCAGCCTGAACAGCTTGGGAACCGTAAAGAAGCATTGTAAGTAAAAAAATTGTTGTGGTGCATACAAATCGTAATTTAACATAACATAACATCACGCCTGTAATCCCCGTGGGGTTAGGCAGAGGTGTACTTTTTAGTACACCCACATTTTGCCATGTATGTTTAAGTCCCATGTAATATGGAGCGAGCCTATTGCCATCAACGGGGCATGAATCCAGACTCTGTGGCGTCTACTGAGTAATTCCTTTGCCCGACCTGGGAATCGAATCAAAGACCTCATGCTCAGCAGTCGTGCTTGCAACCACTCTACCAACGAGGCATGCAACTTCATTATTCTTTCTCAGTATTTCATGTTACTGTTGATAAAAACCAATTCTATGAAATACATCTTTCTTACACTTTCTTTAAAATGCATAGCAGTATGTTACGAATTTTCACCAACAAAATCGACGTACAATATCAGTATAAATAAGTCTACACTCCGCCTAAGAATAAACAATGGTTACAAACACAAACAAGCAACATCGATAGAAATAGTCAATTTAACCCGTCGTCTGCCGCTTCTAATTTCAGTCAACCCTCACAATTAGCATCGGGGCCTATTGGATCCGCGCTTTGGTAACGGGACGCGGGATGTGTACTCATGAAGTCAACCCTAGCGTGCCATCGGTGAGTGGTGTGACAAGGGTTGGGTGGGAAAGATCAATAATATTAGCTTTCGGCTTTACAGTGTTGAATAAAATTAGGGATTTTAAGTATTTGTTTCATTAGCTAAGTAGTCAAGTAAGGGTACTCGCTTTCCTTATTTTGCGATATTTAAGTATAATTTTTTGGCCGAAGCAAGGAAAACCTGTTCAGGTGGAGATTCATAGACGACTCTTCCCTGGAATTAAATGTGGTGCTGCCCCACAAATGATGGGACACTTGATATCGTGTCCTGCCTGTCCTCTTGCTTGCATATCACAGGAGCTGATAGACGCTATTGAAAGTGCCAAAGTAGTCGCCAAATGGGCTGACTCAATTTGAATTGCCATCGATACGCTACATGGAAGAAGTATAATTTAGAACTCACTGATTTTAATTATTCCAACCAATATTTATTTCAAATCAAATAAAGGATCGGTTAAAAATATACGGACAAGCTGCAAACATGGATATCCATACAAATACGTACTGAACATATATGTCTGTGTCTCCGTCCGGACACGGCGTCCGCAAGCTTGCAAGCTACTTGCACGCCATTGAGAAAGTTATTGTCATTTGTTTTCCCGGCTCGAAAATAAGGATAAACCAAACGGACCACACAGCGGACTTTTAAAGTGCTAAAATATCTGTCAAAGTCCAGTAAGTTCCAAATATTTGTGCTGTCTTGGCTTCCATACGATTTTCTCGGGTGAAAACAGAAAACCAGCGCTGTGCTGTGGGCCCCCATAGCACAGCATCATGCTGAGTGGTAACCTACTTATCGCAGTCACGACGTGCAAACTGTCAACTTTTTTTGTTCCATGCTGTTGTATTTTAGAAATATTTGTTATGCGTAGTATCTTTATTGTTCATTATTGGGAGCTCAAAATGGAGGAGGAGCTCGTGGCTAAATAATAACAGCCGCTCGGGTCGATCTTTAGGTTAAGCCGTACTTGCCTAGGTTGGTTGGTTGTGGATGGGTGACCACCCATTACATACCGAGTTTCTTCCGTGCCTCGGAAAGTACGTTAAGCCGTTGGTCCCGGCTGTCATTTGTAGATCTTTGACAGTCGTTATAGGTAATCAGTGGCCCAAAAAGTCTGACAACCAGTCTTACCAAAGGGTATCGTATTACCTAGTAGTAACTGGGTTGTGGAGGTCAGATAGGCAGTCGCTCCATGTAAAATACTGGTATTCAGCTGCATCCGGTTAGACTGAAAGCCGACCCTAACATAGTTGGGAAAAGGCTAGGCAGATGATGATTGGGAGCTCAAAATAATTAACAATCACGGAAGATATCCCGTAAGTGACAGTATAAGTTTAGTTGTAAACCGTGAAAGCTTAAAACAGTATTGTTTATTTTTTTGTGGATTTTGTGTGCACGTCATGTCCCTGCGACAAATTTATCTTTCTTCTTTGTTTCTATATTTGTAGGTGTTCACAGCCAGGCGATCAGCTTAACCGCCCCTTAACTCAACACAATGATTTTAATACACAATTTTACACACGCCATTCAATCCAGCCATATACATTTGTCTGATTCGATTGCGGCTAAGTAATTGGTATTGTGGTCAGTTACCAAAATCGACGGATAGCATTTACAAGATGAAGTAATATTAATAATACATAATGTATATGTGTGCTAGATATCTATTGTACCTTTGTGGATGTGCATTCGAGCTGAAATGTAATCAAATTATTTCGGGCCGTTTCATGTACGTAGCTTAGGTAGATACATTATGGTTTCTGGTTGAATTAGAATAATTGATTGAAGTAAAGCAGGTTTTTTGTAAGATGATGTTTTGTCATGAGATTGATGCATGAGGAAAATGTCGTGAGGAAAGTTTTGAGTATGAATGCGGATGGGTATAGTTCAAGTTCAAGTTTTATATTACATTATTAATTATATATATATTATAAGCCTACATTGTCCCACTACAGGGCAAAGGCCTCCCTTCCCTCCTTCCACACTTCGCGGTCTAGTGCGATTGTAGGCCAATCCTTTGCGAAATAGTCCAGCTCATCCCGCCATCTTCTTCTGGGCCTGCCACGTTGTCGTTTCCTGCTATTTGGTATCCACTGAGTGGTAATTTTTGCCCATTGCTCCTCCGACATGCGGCAGACGTGACCAACCCAGTTCCACTTCAACCTAGCAGCTGTAAGGCAAGTTCAAGTTAAGTTATTTATTTCATAACAAAAATACATTTGTGTCAAAATATTTTCACAGTAGGTACACACAAAAATAAGCACATAAACAATTATAATATAAGTAACCTCGTTCCTCACCCATCATTGAAGTTAGAAAGTCTATTCAAATTAAAAATACTAACTTTACAAATAATTAAGATTCTTATTGACACAGAACAAAGTCCCTAGCAGAAAATGCTACAAAAATACATACTTAACAGTAGAGGAAGACCAAGGAAACGATAGATGGACTGTGTGGCATATGACGATGTGGTACGAAATAAAGTGTGGGTGGGAAGCGGTCGCCTCCTTCTGCGAAGCAGTCATGCTCGCGAAGGAGGAGGCGGGCCGCGTGAGGGAGAGGACAGCGTCCTCCCTCCACCCCAGCCGCAGTGGTAGACGCCCACGGCGCCGGACGTCGGCAGACGATCTCCGGCCACCGTAGGCGCGGGCATGCGGGCGGCGAGTAACGGGCGACTCGCTGTCCGACCATGGACTATGCCCGGGTCGACGGCGCGTTGTGTTCCACGCGCGCCTCAAAGAGTGTCAGCATAATGACGGGGCCTCTAGAGGGCCAAAGCCTGCCGGGGTCGCGGGACTTATAGAATTACCGTGACCCTGGAACATAAAGGGCTATTGAAGGACACCGTGGATTTTAGTCAGTACAAGTCTGACAGTCCCTCCCGCTCTGCCCTGGGTGGGAGGACTCATTTGATGATTTTTCCAAGATAAAAAAAAAAAAAGGGCAGGAGAATGATGCAATGATTGATGCAAAGTTTGGTTGTCAATCACGTGGAAAAGTTCGGCATTTAAAATGCTGGGTTGATGAACTACACGATTTTCGAATTTTCACTGAGTAATGCTATAATACTATAAATATTTAAGTTTTTAAACTGACTTGGTCACCACTATCGCGATCACTTAAAACGGAATTTTTACGTGTTTATTATCTATTTTGAGTTTCAGAAATTTCGGCGCTGTTGCAAGCGCCATAATTTAAGTTCTAATAATAAGTCGTTATCGTCATCTGCCGAGCCTTTTCCCAACTATGTTGGGATCGGCTTTAAGTCTAACCGGATGTAGCTACTACCAGTATTTTACATGGAGCGACGGCGTATGTGACTCCCACAACCCAGTTAGTACTGGGTAATACGATACCCCTTGGTAAGACTGGTTGTCAGACTTTCGGGCCACTGATTACACTATCGACTGTCAAAGATCTACAAATGGCAGCCGAGACCAATGGCTTAACGCTTTCCGAGGCACGGAGGAAACTCGGTATGTAATAGGTCACCCATCCACGGACCAACCTAGGCAACGAGCGGCTATTATTGTTAAACCACGAGCTCCTTTACGATAGTATTACAAATATAACTAAGTTTCTTTTGCTGAGAAAACTCTTCAGGTAAGGGTCACATCATTTCAAATAGGCTCTTAGCCCAAAACCTGATGCTTTTGACTTGCTCCCAATTTTTGCATAACTTACTGGCAGTTTCTAATCCACAGCCCATTACGATAGCAAGTCTCCATGCACTAACCATGAAATCGAAGTTCCTTTTTACTACAAGGGCGCAAGTAGTGCCGGGCTTACCACGCAAAATATTCCCCCACAAAAGAACCACCTACCTGATTAAAAGGCCGAAGCAATCCACTTATGCTTAATAACATCTTGGTATTCGTATCTTTACAACAAACCGAAAGGGTTATGTTAGTTGAATGGCCGTATATATTTTTATACGTGCACCATAAAAATGTATGTGGTTTTTTGCATAACCCTTGTATGTAAGGCTTTTTTTTATTCGGATGGGAAATCATCAAATGACCGGGGGGGTCATTTGACTCTGGGCGGAGCGGAAGGGAGTGTCAGACTTGTACTGACTAAAACCCATCCATGTTCCTTCTTTACCCTTTGTGTTCCAGGGCCACGGTATCTCTTTCGAACAGTCCCGCAGCCCTGGAAGGGTCCCGCAGCCCTGGCAGAGTCCCGCAGCCCTGGCAGGTGTTTGTTAGGCTTGTGGTAATGGTTTAAAGACAATCATACACGGTGAGCACGGAGGAGCAGCGATGGCTCAGTGGTGGTGGCCTCGACTTACGAGCAGTAAATCGTGCGCTCGAACCCAGATAGGCGCATTACTTTGTGTTATTTTTTTCATCGCCATTGCTCTCAAAACGGTGAAGGAAAACATCGTGAGGAAACATGTCCAAGAACCAAAAATTCGAAGACATGTGACATCTACCAACCCGCACTGGGCCCACAATGTGGATTACAGCCCATTCCCTCTCATAGAGAGCCCAGCTGTGGGAACATTATAGGCTGATTATGCATACACGGTGAGGCTTCGTCTGTCATGGTTTTTTATCAATCTGTATTGTTTCACTGTTGAGCGAAGGTCTGCACTATAGTTTTCCACCCTTTCTTATGTGGTTTTCTTCGGGAAATCTCCCAGAAACTCCTCTGAGTCGTCACTCCAGCGTTTTCTAGACCTCCTTTTGCGACGACGGAGAGTTATCATACAGATGCAGAGGAATAATACACGTCTTTCCGTTATAGCTCACTTCTGCAAAATATTAACTTGCGTCGGTTCGGCCATTCCCCTCTTCGTCTGCCTAAGGTTACCGGACACTGACAAATACCATCTTTATTATGTGATTGAGTCTAATGGGCCAGCAGAGCATTACGTATGCATGCACGTACCATTAAACGGTGAAACTGTTCAGCAATTATTGGTGGCTGTGGTCGTCGTCTTGAGGTCACACACGAATTCAGCGGCATCCGGAGAGACTGGAAGGCGACCCCAATATAGTTGGGAAAAAGCTAGGCAGATGATGATGATGGTCTGTACCACACTCTTATACACCGTGACTTTTTAGTCGTCTTACAAAAGTGGTCCACTCAATGTACCCGACATAAAATAGCTCTAGGCGCGATTTTTTTTGTTTTACCTATCATAATAGGTACAAAGAAAAACAAATAATACATTAGAATAAAATTATGAAACTTCCTGTTAATGATGTTTACGTGTCAAACGAGAGAACTTACGTACCCAGCGCTCGACTCCAGTAGATTATCGCTCGCAACAGGGTGTTTTATCAACGTCATACGTCATAATACTGTATTTTTATTTTTAAATTATTAAATCTCATAAATCCATTTTTTTTTTATGAATGTTTATTAGTCATTGGATACATGAAGTGGGCTGCCATTGTAAGACGACTAAAAAGTCACGGTGTATATTATTATGATCACACATTTCAGATACACGCTGTATAAGTATAGCCTTAAGAATAATGTTGGATATTTAATTCGATTGCAGTTAATGTGATTGTGGAGCTGTTCTATATTGATGTGAAAGCATTAGCTTGGATTACGGCACATTTTTCGGTATCTAAATGGTCGATTTGGGCGAGCGATCGGGGTGAGAAATTTTTAATCAAGTAATGGCAGCAGGGTTTAATTAATGAAAATCACTGTTGCTGATACAGCTGCTGCAAGCTGGTTATTTTTTATTGAATGTGTTTTTGGGTAGTGAATTCTTAAAAGCATCCATAGATTTTTTTTTGATTCTTATGTGAGAACTACATCGTTCTCACATAATGTACCATCTCAACATGAATGATGTAACCAAGGGTTTGTAAAAGTATTCTGATTTAAAAGAGTGCCCATGGAGTTTCTTGCCCGTTCTTCTCCATAGAGATCTACGTTAGGGAATGGGCAACTACAGTACTTTCACAGTTTTTATGCCTTGTGACTGGGACTGTAGCTACTTTTCATTGTTGTCTTTGTTTCGACAATTCAAAAGTGCCTGTAACTGGACAACTTGAAAAAGAAAAAAAAAAATCTTAAATAATGTTGTCGATTAATAGAGAAGTATGGAAGAAGGAGACATTTTGTGCTGACCCAGAATAAATTGGGGTACAGAAAGGAAAATGATAATGCCTGAAATAATCTGGTAGACTGGAAAAAAACTCTTTTTGGCCTTATGGATACTTTACAAAATATTGAAAAAAAGAAAGATAGAATAAAGTTTATAACTAAAATAAATAATAATTTAAAAAAATAAAGAAAATACACTACTGCTAGGCCTGTAAGATGGAAGCACCAGGGTAGCCCACAAAATTCAAATTTTGTCGTTTTTTTTCAATTTACAAGTTAGTGGCAGGTTGTATGTTGATTAAAATATAACTATTTCATAAAAAAGTCATTCAATGGAATTAAAGGAACTTAGAGGGTTGCAGTGGCGAAGATTCCATACAAATCGATTCCTACCGGATTCCCTTTGAAAAATAGCAAAGTCAGTATTTTATAGACAAATAATATAATCACATTAAAGATATGTACTCCGGCTTATCTCTTACAAAAATTGACCCTTCGCTCCTGGAGGGTTCCAGGAGCGAAGGGTCAATTTTTGTATTGATGATTTTAATGATTATAACTCAGTAAAGCCATATTTGTTATGGTCGCGAATCATATTTTGTTCAACATACAGCCTGGCGCTGACCGGGAAATTGCAAAAAAACGTAACAAAAAATGAATTTCGGGGGCAATCCTGGCGCTTTCCCGTTATGAACGTTTACGACTTACGGCATTTTATAAGTCCTTTTTTTTTCGAAATGACAACCGATTTTAATTAAACTTCACACGCATAAGCAAGGTACATAGGTCTAAAAAGTTATCAGAGAACATTATTTCTTCACACGAAAATTTTTTTCACACGAAATGACAATCAAAAAAAATTTTGGAAATTTCTATTTCTATGGAAAATTTAAAATCGGTCTAATTTAGCTGTAGCTAAATTAGACCGATTTTCACACACAATTAAACAAAATACACAATCTTTCGAAAATGTTCTCTAAAAACTTTTAAGAGCTATGAATCCTGCTTATGCGTATGAAGAATTTAGTATGAAATGCCACAAGTCGTAAACGCTCTTAACCAAGCGATCGTAAAGCGAACATGTGACAACGAGAAACGTCTCCTTACGTCCAAGAGTTCTGCAATAATTACATTAATAACTTACACACTGAACCCCTACACATGCGTCTACCTCCCTAACTTGACCCAAACCAAGTCATTTGAAAGCGAACTAATACAAAACTCACTATGAAATTACATAGGAAAATATGAGCTATTAAGTACAGGCCCAACTTAAAATAACAACGGTTGAATTTAATAAGGCAGTGGCGCCATCTGCTGGGGGTTACGCTAAATTCATAAAACGCAAAGGGTGGGTTCATTTATATAAAGGTTTAGATGTAAGTTTGTTATTATGTAAGTTAAGATCGGTTTGTGTGTTCTTGTAATTGAGAATATTTTTGATCATTCTCTTGCCTTTTTATTATATTTTTTTTTTATTGGCCTGTACTGTCCAACTGCTGGGCAAAGGCCTCCCCCAATTCCTTCCATGTGCTCTTTTCCCGTGCCTCCTCGAACCAGCCTTCGCGGTACGCGTCCAGATCGTCTCGCCACCTCTTTCTGTGCCGGCCTTTTTTTTCTTTTTATTTTAATTAAAAGCTTTTATTTATCTTGCCATGTCAGATAATTAGAATGTATTGGTCAAATCGTGCAACTGAATTTCAAACCAGTTCCCCCCTACCGATTGAGCTGATACGCACACCTTTGGTTTCGGTGACTTTACATTTTTATGACAGTCGTGACTTTATTCTGCAGCCAGGATCGTCTCCTCATGAGAGAACTATCAGATTGCTATCATGTTCAGTCCCGCAGACCCGGCTGACAAAGGTTGCGTTGTGAAAAGTTGTGAAAGGCCACATTGTGTTTATTTATTTATTTATCACAAACACTACTGACATTACAGAAAATTCTTAATGCGTTAGCGTGGTCCTAAATTCAACTATCTTATTAACTATGTTAAATAACATAATACATACAATACAATGTTTAGTGTTTATACCGATGCAGGGATCGTTAACGGTCGATACTATTAGCCTTTTAATCTACATCATCTAGAAAGTGCAGAAAATCTAATCATTTTTGTATGCAGACTTGAAACATCTTGAGGTATACGCAGTTTAATTTTTTTGTCCTATTGTCAGCGCCACCCTGTATTATGACGTTATTTACTTTGTCGATTAGACAATTTTGAATTTCCTACATAATTCTTCAGATTGTTATTGATTGCAAGTGGGTTCCACAGGTGTGAAAACAATGATAAGAATCTAAAGAAACTTTCTCATCAAAAGAAATCAAAATCAATCGTCTGTCCCAATGTTCCCTGAAAACATTTCTGACATGAAAGAACAAGAATGTTCGATGTTTAAAATTATGAATTCTTCCAATCTCAGCTTAATATCTTGAGGAAAGCGAATCGAACGAATGAAAGAATGAATGAACGAGTGAACACGAAGGATCGAGCCGTTGTAGAAACAATCGGTGGATGTGAGAGGAAATCGAATTTCCTCGAAGAAATTGACGAGTATAGCTCAATGACATCGACGCCATTTTGTTCCTCTGGAACTTCGATGTAATGATTTATTAGAAAATACTGCAGTACTGTGTTTATTTGAAAAATATAAAAAATAAACTGTTTCCTAGCTAGCCTTTTCCCAATTATGTTAAGTTGCTGAAAAGCATCACCATTTTGATTATATTTGATCGCTGGTTATGTGGTAAAATTTCAAAAAAAAATGATAGGTTACTATCGACATGTTAAGAAAAAGTATAATGATATGTTCCTTCAACCATAATATTATCTCCTTTAAGAACTTTATACATTAACTGGTTATTAGACTGTAATAATCCTAATTATTTATATGCGGCATCCAAACTAACACACCTCCTTTACGTAAATTAACTTCATCAAAAATTTATATTCCAAAATCCAACAACAGAGCAACCAAAAAGTACAATCATCAACAAAAGTGTTACAGAAATAATTAATTTCTCTTGCCCACTAGGTCCGGGGAACTGGGTCACTTTTGGCCGTTATTAATGCTAAAACTGTCACCGTCACTCGCACTGGCAATTTGCACCAATTAAAATTCCGTACGTGTTGTCTGCCATACATTTTGTTTGAACATCCGCCGAGAAATACAGCGCCAGTATTGTCCTGTGTACTTAAACGGACGTGTTTAACGTTTACACACGCGTTATAGGTTAAGTTATAGGCGAATTGTGAAAGCTGTTCTTCTCACCTTGGAACAGCTTATTACCAATACACGACTAAGTAACCGGTATTTTTTTACCTCGCTTTAAATACGAAACAGAACAAATAACTGATGTAAAACAAGTGAAATATTTTATTCTGTAAATAGGATATTAAAATCACAATAAAAGCTACTAACGGAGTCGATCATTTCCATCAGACTATGCCTCAGACGAAATGGCGAATCAAACTTGGTCAAGGTGTTTTTAAAGTTTACTGGATAAAAAAGTGCGTAAGTATCAGTCCTTTCTTCAAACCTTATTTAAACAACGCCACAGTATTGTTCCATTCCCATTCAAAGATACTCCATTTCTAAAATCAAACCATACCGTATCGCTTTCACCTTCAACTTGTACCACAAACAAAAGAGCAGAACAGCCAACATAATTAAAGGATATTTTGTGTAGACAATAGGTAAGTGCCGCGCACACAGAATTTTAATTCTAAGCTTATGCCCATTTAGATTTGTCGTCGGGACTGTACCTACGTGGTTTGAATAAGCCCCTGTAGGCCGTTATAACCACTTTTGTCTGCATTTTTGGCAATTTTTTTCGAAGAATATTTTGCTGGATTATTGCGGGGTCATTGTCCTTTGAATTAAGGTGGTATTTCTTTGTATGATGGGTAAATTTGAACATAATCCAATATTAGAGTATATTTTAGAGAACGGGTATTTTAACCAGAGTATTTTTTAACCAAACCAAAAAAGTTGTGCTATTGTGCTACAGCTACGGTCTACGAGCTACGGCCTACGAGCTACGTGGCTAGCACACTATAACCAACGCAACATCTACTGAAAACCGCAGACTGTCTGGCCTTAGTTTGATCACCCAAACCCTTAGTAGACATAATGTTAAGGCTTAGGTTTAATTTGAGGCTGAATTTAAATCTTGGTTATTGTTCTAACTAACAATTTATAAACAGTCATAGCAAATTATTACACCAAATACATTGTATTGACAGCCAGTTTGGTCTCGGCTATCATAAATGTAGATATTTGAAAGTCGTTACACCGATAATGACTGGCAAATTTCTACTGCTTGTCACTTTTGGGGTTCTAACTACCCCCAGTCAGAAGCCCCAAAGTCAGTCGAGCAGTCTTACCAAGGGGTAACGTGTTACCTACTATCTGGGTAGTGGAGGTCGAATAAGCAGTCGCTACCATACTGTTATTTACATGCATTCCGTTAGACTGACTAAAATAGTTGGGAAAAAGCAAGGCAGATGATTCTAGGTCTAGATATTCTGCCCATAATAGGAAAAAATACTAAATATTCCTTTCTAAAAATATAAAAGGACGGAAACATTAAAATAAATACAGCACCCATTACGAAAAACATATACCACTATTATAACACCAGCAGTCGGTTAAGGGATAATGGCTGAACCACTTAAAGAGCGCTTATAACTATTAATTTAACATAATCGTGTGGGGATTACGTGGAATTGCGGCTAATGTTGCCATTACTATTATCTTTTAATACTAATCATTTTAATAGGTATTTTATTAGTCTTATTACAGCTATTAAGTGAATATGTTGGTTTTAGGGATATTGTTACAAGGGTAAAGTTTTGTTGGAATTAAGGGAATATTTTAGAATAAAATGTACCCATTAGGCTTTCGAATGTACTTATAGGGTCTGTGGTAGCCAGGGCTGCGGGACTGTTGCCAGGGCTGCGGGACTGTTCGAAAGAGATACCGTGGCCCTGGAACACAAAGGGCAAAGAAGGAACATGGATGGGTTTTAGTCAGTAGAAGTCTGACACTCCCATTCCGCTCCGCCCAGAGCGGGGATCATTTGATGATTTTATTTATTTATTTAACCTTCATGTACAAGAGCGGTACATAGGCGTACTTAATGCCACAAGGCATTCTCTACCAGTCAACCTTTCGGTCAAATAGGACATCATTGTGATAGAGTACAAAAAAATAAAATAAGAAAAATACCATTTTGTTAACATAAATTAATATATATAAATAGGTACATACTAACACTGTTTCAAGCTTTCACGGTTTACAACTAAACTTATACTGTCACTTACGGGATATCTTCCGTGATTGTTCATTATTTTGAGCTCCCGATATTTCGACGCTGTTGCAAGCGCCATGATAACCCGATGATGATATCCCGTAAGTGACAGTATAAGTTTAATTACTATTAATACTAGAAACGGGATATTTACCATGTTTACAGTTTTCTATGAGTTTCCGTTATTCCGGCGCGGTTGCAAGCACCACGATCACGGATAAACTGAAGTTATTGCGGCTGGGTGTTTATGAGCAGACAAATCGGTCTACCCTCTTTCTTGTTCGTAATATCGGGAACTCATAGAAAACAGCAAACATGGTAAATATTCCGTGTCTAGTATAAACTTATACTGTCACTTACGGGATACTTCCGTCATTGTTCATTATTTTGAGCTCCCGATATTTCGACGCTGTTGCAAGCGCCATGATAACCCGATGATGATATCCCGTAAGTGACAGTATAAGTTTAAATATGTTTTCTTTCTTTAATTATTTTGTCAGCGATGACGATGATGAAAAAGTCTAAATTATATTGAGATTGGCATATTATCATCATCATCCACAGCCTGAATTCACCCACTGCAAGCTCACACCTTCTTTTTTTTTGTTATCCTCCACGTTCCTCCATATTGACATACGTATTGTTGTAAATGTCAATACAGATAACAAAATAATATCTGGTAGTTACTAGCGCCATTTGTGATTTGTGAATGAACTGTTTGCTTTTAATAAAATAGTTCAGTTGATTGCACGACTTCTTTGTTTTAATAGGTTATGCTTCCACTGCGCATAGTGGCAGCAAAACCAGTGAAAGCTGGCCTCTCATTCTGTTGAAACTCCGTGCTACGTTAGGCCAGCTTAATGCACCGACTTGCTATTGATTGTCGTGTCATTTTTTAATTTGGACAATATTGTTATTAAATACAAAAAAAAAATGCTTGAAACTATTCTTTTGCACGGAAAATGTATTTGTACAAAACGAGCCGCCCCGTACACGTCCTCGGGCGATGAAACTTGTGTCAAGCGACACGTGCGTAAACCGCGCTATAGACGATAGGTTATGCATGCGTAGTTTTGCTCGTACAGTCAAACTGTACAGGCATGCATGATCGTGTGTAGAAGAAACAGACTTTACAGTTATCCTTGGAATGAAAATCAGTTTTGCATGCGCATTTAAAACTGTCATGCATAACTTAGCATCTATGGGTACCTTAAGTCACTTATTTCCACGTGAGTACGAGTCACGTGGAAATTTCTTCCAATGATTTTCTTCGCAGTTGTTGTAAACATACTCCTTTTGCCTCGTTCACGTTCATACATCTGGTCATATACGCACGCCAGTTGCGAGTTCTACGCATCTGACCTTTCTGAAGAAACCACTAAGGTCAGTGTATGTCCTTCTAGGGCGTCCCCTCCCTATCGTAGCAGGTGGCGTTCTGTCGTTTCTGCTTACCCCATGGGAAAAGGCGTGAGTTTATGTATGTATGTATGTTGCTGTATACACAAAAGTGTCGCTTGAACGCGAAGCTCGTGGCCAAGCGGTTACATCAAAATCAAAATATTTTATTTCACATAGGCCTCGATGGGCACTTATAAATCGTCGACAAAAAGGTGCACGGTTCGGGTTGGTCGTTTCCTATGTAGAAGAACCGGCAAGAAACTCCATGGTTACTCTTTTCAAATCATTTGGTATTACAATATTATCATGGATACAGCATTTGTACTTAAGTATGACAGCGTAGGCCCGACATTAAGTCGTTGCTTACTACACAAAAAATGTAGAACAAAAAATAAAAAGTTAACAAACAGCTGGGAATCTACAAAGCCTACAATGTTCACACATTCACAAACTAACACTGTAAAACTAAAAAAATATATACCCAAGTATTTTAAACGTAAATGTCCCTGGCTATAACAATAGCAGGAAAATATATCTCCCTCACATTTTTATTCTCCTAAAATTAGGATAGAAGTACAATATAATCCTATTTGGTATAATAACAGTCTTTATCTAAAACAAAATACGGGGCTTAGGCAAAAATAATATAATTTAGCTCAACCGTTTGGCTACAAAGGCCAGCCCTCTTCAGGGCTAATTTAGGCCGCTTCGGGCGACCCTAGTTAGTTATTAATTTACGACAAATCGTATAAACTTTGTACGAGGGAAGGAGTTGTGTTTCTAAGCGGCATTGCGTAATGGAGTTATTGAAGATTATATTTGGAACTGGACGTAGCAGTAGAGAAAATTGATATTAGAAACGTTATTTTATGTAGACAAATATCGAGATTCTTCATCACATAATTATCAGTAACGTGGGTGTTGATTACCACACAACTGAAATTCTGAAAAGTTGTGTGGTATCAACATCTTGAGCATGTGATGCGGAGAAATGAGAAAATTATTAATCGGGCGAATAAAAATTGAATGCGCAACTAATATACTGAATGGGCCAAGTAACTAACTATTTATCCGGTCATCGCGGCAAGAAGAATATAGGAAGCAAAAGCGAGCGAAGCGAGTTCGGGACTTGCGCTACCCCGACTCCGGCAGGTTAGGTTCGAAGGGGATGGCGGGGTCTGGTAAGCGGGCGAAGCGCACAAACTAAGACCCCGGCATCCGCTTCGTGTTAGGTTACTTTAAACCCTGCATACAGGAATAGGGGTCCCGCACAGCGGGTCTACGTTGACGACGCCTTATTTACAGTCAAGTGGTTAATAAGCTTGTTTTATTTTTTTTCTGAGCTCTTGAATTATCACGCTGATCTTATTGAACAACTAGTCATTCTAATTTTTCCTGAAAGAAAGGATGTATCCAAAAGTTATCAAAGCATTTGAAAAATAAATAGGAATTAAGATGACCCAGTTACAATAAATATTTAACAATCCAACTCTCAAATTATTATTTCGAGGACGATTTTGCAACATTAAAAATATAAGGACATTTACGATTGTCAAGCAATTTGTATGATTTATTCATAAAAATAGACACGCTTCGGGTCTCTTGGGTTTGTCCATTTTTCACCATCCTCTTCCGTTTAAGGGCCTTTTCGCTAAATCATTATATCGAATACGACGATTTGTATAATTTAAAAGGTTATTAAATGTAAACAATGGGCTGTTGAGGCTGTTTTTATTTTTAGAATAATTGAAGTGTTTTTTTTAAGCTTTTATTTAACTTGCAAGATTTGTGTTTGTTTAGGTCAAATTGTGCAACTGAATTTTAAAACAATTATTCCCAACCGATTCAGCTGAAATTTTGAATACACGCTTAGTTTGGATGACAATGCATGGTTAGCTAAGTGACGTCATTCTAAATTCAATATGGCGGACTCCTAAAGTTGGCGGACTTACTTTTTATGCACCCCCAGGATTATATCAATGAAAAGGGTTTGCTGAGAGGAATACGAACAAAAAATTACGTCACACCTTTATTTAAAAAGTTTTTTTTCTATTAGCTTTTTTCGTTGTAAACATGACGTATAGGTAAATGGTTGTAGCCCGAAAGTTGTGAAGAGAAAAGAGAAGCTAAATACACATGCTTAAAGCTGACTATTCTTTACTGCTTAATTCAGACGGTGCCTGATGCTGTGAAGTGTCATGAGACCTCCTTGGATTGGAGCGTGCTCCAATCCCGTAGCTAGAATTAGCATCGTCTCATTTAAACATCATCATCATCTGCCTAGCCTTTTCCCAACTATGTTAGGGTCGCCTTCCAGTCTAACCGGATGCAGCTAAATACCAGTACTTTACATGGAGCGACTGCCTATCTGGCCTATCTGAGTACTAGATAATACGATACCCCTTGGCACGACAGGTTGTCAGATTTTTTGGGCCACTGACTACCTGTAACGACTGACAAAGATCTACAAATAACAGCCGGGACCAACGGCTTAACGTGCTTTCCGAGGCACGGAAGAAACTCGGTATATAATGGGTGTTCACCCATTTAACCTAGGCAAGCACGGCTTAACCCAAAAATCGATCCGAGCGGCTGTTATTATTCATTCATTTAAACAATAGCTAATAAAGAGAAACTATAACTGTAAATTAATTTATGTAACGTTTTCGTTATTACTGTCACAATTTGCATATTCTATATCTCTCATGTATCGGAAAAGTTTTTCAAAGTTGAACGATACAAAAGCAATATTTAATAGTATGTACAACATAAATAATCGAGAAATAAGTACGAACACGTACGTTAGGGAAATAAATATTTTGGCCGAAACAGAGTAATCACACTGTGATAGGAGACAGCGGAAAAAGACTTACTATCAAATTAAACTGGTGTTTTAGATAGTATCGATTACCCAACGGATATTTCGTCAATCATCTCTTGTTATCAAATAAGAACCTGAGGGGTATTACCTTTGTTTCGGGATGTTCCTGCACCGGATCGGGCGGGAGGAAACGCCCGGGTGCTTCCATTGCGAGGATCGTCCGGAGGACACAGTGGAGCACACCGTGGAGGTCTGCCCCGCTTGGGCGGAGCACCGTCGTGTCCTCGTAGCGGCGATTGGCGGCGGCGATCTCTCGCGTCCGGCCCTGGTTCAAGCCATGGTCCGGAGCGAGAGGGAATGGTAAGCCGTCACCTCCTTCTGCGAAGCAGTCATGCTAGTGAAGGAGGTGGTGGGACGTGAGAGGGAAAGAACCTCACGTCCCAGCCGCCTCGGGAGACGCCCTGGGCGTCGGGGGTCACGTGGTTGCTCCCGGCCACCGTAGGCGCGGGCCTGTGGACGGCGAGCTATGGGCTAGCTCGCCGTCTGGCCGTCTTATGACGACAGGCCGTGTCGACGGCGCGTTCGTGTTCCACGCGCGCCTCATAGAGATGGCAGCAATGATGTAGGGGCCTGCATGGGCCGATGCCTGCCAGGGCTGCGGGACTGTTCGAAAGAGATACCGTGGCCCTGGAACACAAAGGGCAAAGAAGGAACATGAATGGGTTTTAGTCAATACAAGTCTAACACTCCCTTCCGCTCCGTCCAGAGTGGGGGGGGGGTCATTTGATGATTTCCCATCCGAAAAAAAAAAAAAAGAAAAAAAAGGGGTATTACCTAATTTCTAAGAACTTTCGCAGTCTACGGGGTTACTATGACGCCTTAATAGCAGGAGTGTGGGAAGGAGACAGAGCTATACAGGTCGTTTTACGCCATCTCTTTCTACCAGTTATTAGTCTCAAACTCGCAATCTGTCAAAAATACTTATATTTGACGTACATTTTGACATAAATTGTCGCTTAAGTGCGGCAACGATGAGATTTGAACGTTTTTAATTACAAGAAGTCGCTCTCTGATCGCGTAGCATTGATCCCAATTTTACGAAAACTTAGCCTAGTCGTAGCTTTACCATAGATTGTAGTATTCGCCTATAAAACCTTTTAACTTTCATAGCTCTCACTGTATCATAAATAAACAACTATTTTCTAATAAATTATTCACAATTCCACACTACACCTACTCAGGACCTGTCGACTGCAGCCTAGTTAAACGACTAGGAAAAGCACTTAACATGTCCCATCCAAAATAATTTTTGGATATCAACACCGCAGCCTCCTCTCACTAAGTCACTACCCTTACGCAGTTCCATTCATTATTCAAACGTTCTCGATATCTTAAATTTAGTTTTGTTTATGCTCCCTTAGTAAAGACTACGTGAGGTGTTGCCACGATAAAAATGTCAGGAGTATGTTTTTTCTTTTTTTTTTTCGTTTCGCATGCCTCGGAGTTATGTGTCGTACGTTTTGTATTTTTTTTTGGCGAAAAATGTGCATAATATGTTAGAATGTTTTGTGTGCTATGAAAGGTATTGTTACAAATGTTTACATTCATGTAAAGACGAACCTTACAAGAACGTATTTACGTATTGTGATTGGCTGATCAAATCTTCTGTAATCTTTACAAATAAAAAAAATTATAGTGTCTGTTTGTTTTTTTTTTAAATTACAGTTTTTTACTGAATACATATTTTGAAAGTATTTACGGTTGCTTTATCGGTTTTTTTTTAATTTTTGTCTGTCTGTCTGTCTATTTGTTCCGGTTAATCTCCAAAACGGCAGGACCGATTTTGACGGGACTTATACTGGCAGATAGCTGATGGTATAAGGAGTAACTTAAGTTACTTTAATTACCCGACTGCCAAAAAAAAAGGAGTGTAATGTTTTCAGGGTTCATGTATGTTTTTGTTAGTAACTTTATTCCTCCATAACTTCAAAACGGCTTAGCCGATTTCAATGTATGTGATATCGTTAGAAGCATTAAATTATTCCGGTTAACATAGGCTTGTAAACATTTTTAAATTATAAAGGGGGAGCAATGGTTCATGAAAAAACAGAAATATTTTGTTTTTTTCATGAAAATTTGTCTACGTACACTATCATCGTCTAGAGCTTGCTTAGTACATAACAAAAATATGTAACAGTAATATTCAACATTCGTTCACTAATAACAAAAGTAATTAAATAAATATAACGGTAGTATTGACCGGTCCCGTGCGTCTCGCATCCAGCGGATCCCTGCAACCTTTACCAGGTCATCGGTCCACGTAGTGGGAGGCCTTCCAACGCAACGTCTTCCGGTTCAGCAGTGGATATCTTTCGGCTGAAATGATGATGATGATGATGAACGGTAGTCTTCAAAAACCCATGGAAAATATTAAAGACCTCTCCCAAGAAAGAGAAACCTTTTAAAAATCCCATCATCACCCGTCACACCGCATTTATATAACCAAACAACATACATAATTGCATTGACGAGAACCCAAAATGGGGACTAAGTGGACTTAAATGAAAGCCCATAATAAAGGTCGCTATACATACATGGTATACGGTGTTTGATCGATGCGTGACCCGCATTTAGGGGGCTGTGGGTCACACCGAACTGTAAATTAATGTATGTTGGATAGGGTGGGGCTGTGAGATGGGTTAAGGAGCTCGCGAACATATAGAGTAGGTTCCTTGTACTCATGATGTAAGGTTAGAATTATGTCTTATTTAGAGGTGCAGAGAAGTTGCCTTAATTCATAACATAACATCACGCCTTGTAATCCAAAGTGTTAGGCAGACAAGTGCACCCACATTTGGCCTTGATTTAAGTCCCATGTAATAGGGGGCGAGCTTATTGCCATCAACAGGGCACAAAACTAGACTCCGTGGCTGCTATTGAGAAATTCCTGATTTAAAAAATCCAGTAACACATTTTCCGACCCGGGAATCGAACCCAGGACCTCATGGTAAGCAGTCGCGCTTGTGACCACTCGACCAACGAGGTATTCAAGTCAGTCGAGGTTCATATTCATTTATTTGCATTCTACAATTTATGTATGTATGTTATGTGTTGGGGTTGGCTTTCAGTCTAACCAGATGCAGCTGAATACTAGTATTTAACATGGAGCGACTACCTATCTGACCTTCACAACCCAGTTAGTACTAGGTAACACGATACCCCTTGGTAAGACTGGTTGTCAGGCATTTGGGCCACTTACTACCTGTAACGACTGTCAAAGTTCTACAAATGACAGCCGGGACCAACGGCTTAACGTGCTTTCCGAGGCACAGAGGAAACTGGGTATGTAATGGGTGGTCACCCATCCACAGACCAACCTAGGCAAGGACGGCTTAACCTAAAGATCGACCCGAGCGGCTGTTATTATTTAGCCACGAGCTCCTCCGGACGCATCGGATACTTAGATCACATACAAAAATTCACACCGTTTCATGAAACCAAATTAAAACGTAGGAGAGTAAATTATATTTTATCTAAACCTAATAAATTAACTTAAACACGACTTTATGGGTTATCAACCTCATTAATTAATGTGACAATGCCCACGACCATGACATATTCTTTGGCGAATGTGTTTAAATTTTCAAGTCAAATAGATTAACGCGACGCCGCGAGCCGGCGCAGTGGCTGAGCAATTGCCTGCTGCGCTGCATGGCGCGTGTTCGATTCCCGCACGAAACAAATATAATTTGTATGGCCTACAGGTAGTTGTTCCGGGTCTGGCTGTTTGTTTAAGTATGTGAGTTTAAATGTTTGTAAACGCAACCACGATACAGGAGAAATTCCTAGTGTAATGCAACGTTTAAAAAAAAAAAGAAAAAATATTTAAGAATCACGCAGACTTTGCTTGAATGGGGAAGACCGTTAAAAGCTAATTGTAGATGGCGCGACCATAGCTAGGTCTCAATCTGACCAATGAGGTAAAGTTATTTTGAAATATATAATGACATTACCAGACTGTCAACCAATGACGATGCTTGGAACCAGCTATGCTAGCGCTATTAGTTCCACAGTTGCCATCCCCATTTACGATTGAAATGGTGTGCAATTTTGGAATAGTGATATGTGTTGCCTGATGTCTTCATTGTTTGTATCTTCAATATTGGTACCTAGATTATATAATAGTGTCTAGAAACTCCTTCCTTAAAAGTTTTAGGCCATTAGTATTTCTACACATAATTATTTCAACGACTGATAGACAGACGTCAAGTGCATGTGTGGTTGACATTTATTTTACTTTTTCGCCATCACCATTTCTGTCAAAATGTCACTTCGTCTACTCTATGCCATCTGAGCAATCAAACTTTTTTTTTTCGGATGGGAAATCTTCAAATGACCCACTCTGGGCGGAGCGGAAGAGTGTCAGACTTGTACTGACTAAAACCCATCCATGTTCCTTCTTTGCCCTTTGTGTTCCAGGGCCACGGTATCTCTTTCGAACAGTCCCGTAGCCCGAGCAATCAACATTGACTGACTATTCAGTAGAAAGTTCTTTTTTTGTAACGTTTCGGTGTAAATGCAACCCCGGATTTGGGCATTTGCCTACGGAAAATAGACTTTATTATATGACCGTATTTATGCCTAATAGAATCACAATTTAATGTAAAACACGGACGCCCTCTATGAAAATACATTTTACTTTTGTGAAAAAACATTATGGCGTGCGTCCATTTTTCTTCATTTTAACCTTTTTGGGGCGTTTCGCTGTCTGTTGTGCTTTATTCAATAACGCAATATGACGGCATTCTTATTTTATGTGGAGAGACTGCGGTGTTGTTCAGATGGCAGTGAAAATATGAATACGTTTTTTTTATTTTGCTCCAGTGTTTTATTCGATAGATTGCAATGATTTTAGTTACCGTGAATATTTCATATGGAAAGAGTACCTTTTTTATCTTTTATTTATTTTCTTTACATATAATTTACATTTTTAAATATTTCTATACAAAGTAATATAACATAAAACATACAACATAAAACATTTAAAAATATAAAAATAGTACTTTGACGCCTAAGTGTCCTATTGTCGTCGTTTTTTTTTTTTTAGATGTTTATATTTTCTTACTTTTAGTCTGTTTATAATGTAAATAATTAAATTATAATAAAAATAGTAGCCCTACAGCATCGGGAACAGGGTTCGGGCTACCGGTGGTCAAGGCTTTTGAGAGAGGAACCACCTAACGATACTATTATTATTATGAGCCTGATGTGTCCCACTGCAGGGCAAAGGCCTCCCTTCCCTCTTTCAATTTATCTCTGTCTTTGGCCATTTGGGCCCAATCCTTTCAACAAGAGTCCAGCTCGTCACGCCATCTCCTTCTGGGCCTACCGCGCCGGGCTCTGTTGTTCGGAACCCAATCTGTTGCCACAAAAGAGTGCCTTACGTCCAGGAAAGGCATGCACGAGCAGATAATTTTGATGAAAAGATGACCGTCCCATTTTCTGTACCAAGCCCTGCGGGTGTCCTAAGTTTAGGCCGCTTTTGTACGAGTCTTTTTCGGTTAGTCTTATCAAAAATTCAAAAAGGGAATGCGTTAGGAGATCCCGGATGGTGGCGGTCGGCTAAATCTTTCATAAACTACCCTACTTTAGAACAAAAACGTCGCACATACTATAGTCGAGATTAAAGCCGGTAATTTCTAACTACCCGCAATCTAATTGCTCCATGTCTGGTTGTCAGAGGAGGTACGCCTTTTGCTCATTCTGCCTTAAGTGGCTGAAGACTGTGACGGGGTTTAATTAACTGCGGCACAACTTTGTCGCGGCGACAAACGCGACACGACTGGTGCGACTAATGTGTTACCTGTGTGTGACGAGAATGGAGTGCCTTTTGTGACATTCTTGTTTATACGACATACCGTTTAGACACGACTTCAAAATTATTTGGGAAAACATACAGTATAACATGATATTGTCTGGTTTGTGTTTACGTAAGGACGATTATATCAATAATATTTAATGTGTTTTTTTTTTGTGTTTATTTATTTATGTAGCTACACACAAACGCGTGCGTTCTGATGAGGATTTTTTTTACTGCATAATAATATCAGCTTGTTACTTGCCCATTAGTAAGTATAGTCAGTGGCCCGAAAATCCGGTAACCAGTATTACCCAGTACTAATTGGGTTCTGGAGGTCAGAAAGGCAGTCGGTCCATGTAAAATACTGGTATTCAGCTGCATCCGGTTAGAGTGGAAGCCGACCCCAACATAGTTGGGAAAAGGCTAGGCAGGTGATGTTATTATACTGTCCCAATGCTGGGCAGACACATCATTTCATACAGAGAAGGCGTGAGCATAAATCACCACGCTTGCTCAAAAAGAATTGGCAATTTGAAACTTATACGTGTACGTATTAGTGGTTATTTTGTATTTTATAAAAACTGAACCTGTTTAATACAATAACTTACTTTTTTTTTCCTAAGCCTATAAAGGGTGTAACAAGACCCTTAACGAAGCCGAAAGGCGCTTGTTCTCCCCGTCATCGTGATCATGTTTTTGTTCTAGACCATACCTAGGAACCTTCCAGTTACGAAGATATTGGGGGTCAAAGTTCCAACTTAATTCACAAGCTTTTTTTAAATACATTTTATAAATGTAAGAACTTTACTTTAAACATCTCCACGGCCACGTACTATTCAATCCATCTATCAGCACAATGTTTTGAGTGCGTTACATTGAGTCCTATCGTAAAACGTGATTTTTCACCCCAAAAAAAAAATCGTTTCCCAGCAATAATTTTTGCCTAAAGTTACTTAGTTTGATGTACATAATGCTTGGTTTACGGCTTCGTGAAGGGACTGATTTTTATTTCATATAGGTTGCACTTTTCCATTCTTAACAAGATCAGCAATAGGTTTGTACTGCAGAATATGTTGTGATCCCTCTGCAAAAAAATACAATAAACTGTTATAATAATATGCGTTTACACCCTGTATTGTCTTACTGCTGGGTATAGGCCTCCGCCATTGCCTCCCAGTCTTTTCTTTGTGTGGTATAATAAGTTACTTATTCTTGATTTTATGAGAAAATAAAAAATAAATAAAACTTTGTGCTTTGACAGTTTCATTTTAGGTTTCAACCTCTGTGTGATAAATATCCTTCGCGTATCTCTGCGGTTCGCCCACGTTCATATATTCCACAAAACGGATTAAAACTAAAAGGAGCATTGATTTAAACTAAGTGGACTTGTGAAAGATTTACTGAGGGCCCCTTTGCGTGCATTTAAAATGTGGTTGACATAGTAAAAGCTTAAGTTTTGATAATATCGTAGTAAATTAATGCTCTACACAACATTATTTTTAGTATAATAGGGATGTTTCCTGTGTAAAAAAATATGATTCTATTTAGTCCGTCAGTTAGATTTTCGAAAAATATTAGATTTGTATTTTTTGTTTTATCAAATCAATAAAAATTTAAGAAGATAAAACGCATCAAAGATCATGAGCGGGGGCCTGTGACGTCACTTTTCGGTAAAAAGTCAGTACACTTTACTTACAAGTATGACGTCACGCGTCTTCATTTTTAGTTTTCGCGAAAAAAGAAAAAATACGTGTCCAATATTTTTTGGAAATCTATCTGACGGACTTATTAGATTTTTCAGGAAACATCCCTTTTACGCGAAACCTGAATATAGTTTGTTCAGAATAAGTAACTGAATCGATTCCAATAATTTTTAAACCATGTTATATTTTTCCCAAAATATTTGAAAAAGGTTACAAGTTGGACACCGAGCGACACTAAGTTCCTGTCGCAATAATTTAGGTACCTACTACCAAATTACTATTATCAATGAGCTCAAGACGGCGCTGGAGGCGTGCGCGCGGGCGTGCCGCGTGGTGACCACGTTTTTGTGCGGACAACCAGGTAACAGAACAAGCTTACAAATTACAAGTTTTGAAATTTTGTACATAGATTTTTTACATAAAAATACTAGACACGTGTTTCAGGTTTCGCATATACACACATACAATTACAATATCAAAAGTATCGTAAATGCATATTTTCATGTTTGACACAGGACATGTTTTTGAGCAGTAGTATTGTAAAAAAAACTTTTAGAAAACAAGTTTAGTATCTTAACTTATTTAAGGGTGGTAAACGTGTGATTACAACGTCATAAAAATAATCTCTAAAAGATTTTTAAATTTTTATATTTTTTAGTGTTTTTTATATTGTTTTTATTTTAAGAAATATTTAAAAATGTATAAGATTTGTATGAAAATAAATAAAAGAAATAGTAAATCTCTAAAAGCAACCATTGCATTATATAATTATAGAACCATTGCATTATAGAAATTGGATTGTTTTTACTTACCTAATATTACATCTAGTATGTAGCTAAAACAAAAGAGCTCCATTAACGACACAAAAGAAAACAACATGAACATAACGCAATTTAATAAAAATACGCGAGCTTAGCTAAAAAGCGCTTTTCATTAAGCGGTTAGCTGCAAATTCTACCTTGCATGTACCAAATGTTTAGAAAGCCCGAGTTTTAAGATCAAAATGAGTTAATGAGTAATAAATAGCCGCTTTAAATCAAAAGCTTAAAGGGCTTAATATGGGGCGCTTAAGCTGCTGAGTTGTGGCCTATTTTAAAATGGGGTAAACATTTTCTTGGAGCTGCATTTTGTTTAGATGAAATTAGAAAAACAGGGAACGTTTTTTTTTTTCATTTATACTTAATGAATTTTCGTCGGTATGGTTGAAAAAACTGAAAAAAAAATGCTTAAAATTGCCAAGTGTGAGTGGGGCTCGCGTACTTAAGGTTCTGTTGGTTCATTTTCCATTAAAAGTCATAGCAACAGTCATCATAATCATCATCATTCACCTGCCCTTATCCCAATTTATTTGGGGTCGGCGCAGCATGTCTTCTTCTTCCATACTTCTCTGTTACCTGCCATCTCATCAGAAACCTCCTTTCTTGCCATACATCCTTCACACAGTCCATCCATCGTTTCTTTGATCTTCCTCTACTCTTATACCCAACCACATTTTATACTCAAAATTTTCCTCACGTCATTTTCCTCATAGAAACAGTATTCTCTAAAAAATCAACTGGCACAGATATACAACCCTGAGACCCAAATAAACGGTGTAAATAGACCCTTAACATATCCGAAAGGCACTTTTTCTCCCCGTCTTTGCGATCATTTTTTTGTTCTAGACCATTACCTGGGAACTTTCTAGTTACGGAGATATTGGGGGTCAAAGTTCCAACTTTTTCAATTTTTTTTTTTTAAATACATGTTTTAATGTAAGATTTTTACTTTACACACTTCCACGACCCCCGTACTATTCAATCCATCCATCAGCACAATGCTTTGAGTGCTTTCCATCGAGTCCTACCGTAAAACGTGATTTTTCACCCCCAAAAAAAAGTCGATTCCTTTGCGTAAAGTTACTTAGTTTGATGTACAGAATGCTTGGTTGACGGATATGTGAAGGTTCTGTTTACACTCTGTATAGCCGGAGGGATGGGCACACAGACTCTGACGGGGTAACCTTGTAAAGTAAGTTAGATGGTTCATCTATCTTTAGTTTTAGACGTTCTATTCTTGGAAACTATCAAAAGACATTGCATAGGTGTTTTCCAAGAAGCAGATATAATGAGCCGAATTAAAACAACATTTTTTAGGTAATCATTAACACTAAAAACGGTATATTTACCATGTTTACTGTTTTCTTTGAGTTCCCGATATTTCGGGGCTGTTGAAAGCACCATGATCACAGATAAACTAAAGTTATTACGGGTGGGTATAACTTCAGTTTATCCGTGATCATGGTGCTTGAACATCGTCAATTTGACCTAGGTAACCGTTTCTCAGAATATTTCAAACATGAACCCTAGCTAACCTAATTAGTGGGTGTAAAACTACCCTGAACGAAGCCGAAAGGCACTTGTTCCCCCTGTCATTGCGAGAGTTATTTTGTTCTAGAGTCTAAACCATATATAGGAAGATATCCCGTTAGTGACAGTATAAGTTTAAAATAATTTTTGTTATAAGTATCCTATAAAGGGTGTAAATAGACCCTTAACATAGCCGAAAGGCACTCGTTCTCCCCGTCTTTGCGATCATTTTTTTGTTCTAGACCATACCTGGGAACCTTCTAGTTACGGAGATTTTGGGGGTCAACATTTCAACTTTCTCTGAAAAAGTTTTTTTTTAATGCTATAATTTTAGTTTAAATAGAGATTACTCGACGAGCCTCGTACTCTTCAGTGCATTAATCAGCACAATGTTTGTTTGTTGAGTGCGTAACATTGAGTCCTACCATAAAACATGATTTTTCACCGCAAAAATAAAGTCGTTTCCCAGCAATAATATTTGATTCGAGTTACAATTTATTTTCATGCACAGAACGCTTGGTTGACGGCTTCGTGAATACGCCTTTTATGTTAACTATCTCTGCAGTATCAAAATTGCCAATCTATGTAACAGTTTCTCAGAATATCTCAAACAGAAATTAACCCTAGCTAAATATATAGGGCTTAGGGTAATTTCCATTACAAGATAGGACAATCAACCCTGTACATACGCCACCCACCCGATAGGTTGTGTACGTAATTTAGCATATTGCAATTAATCTGGGCAGTGTATACATACATTATATGCATCCTCTGGGAACTGATTCGTTGTGCGCCTGCTAAGAATCGTCCTGGGTTCGATTCCCTGGTCAGGTAAAGTGTTATTGAGTTTTCCCAGTAGTAGCCACGGAGCCTGGATTTGTGCCCAGTTGATGCCAATAGGCTCGCAAACTTTTATATGGGGCTTAACATAACTAGTGAAGAATAGAATGGAATAATAGAATAATTTATTTAAATAAAAAGTATTACGAAAAGTGTACATTTAGGCGCAGTGTTTTATTTTTCATACAAGAGTACAATTAGTAAGTACTAAAAAAAAAAATATTATTCTACAGTTGCAATCACACAGTTCAATTCAGATGTTTGGTAGCGACCAGTGCGAAATGTGTATGTAATATTATTTACACTAACATCTGAAACAGAATCATTTATTTGATAAACATAGGTATAACCATTAGAGATCTTATCAATAGTTAAGTTATCTCTTCCTGACTCTTTGAAAATAACAAGCGTGAAAAGTGCGCATTAAATCCGCCTTTGAGTCTTTTTTTTGAACACGTGGTAACCGTTTCTGCGTTGGTGTCCCATCCACCCTGTATATTATAGACCTGTCAAATCATTTTGATTTTGACGTGACAACGTCTTATAATTCGATGGAGCCGGCTGCACGCACGAAAAAACATGACGTATGAGGCGTTACCTCGCTCTGAGGCGTTCCATAAAACCAATGCTCAAGCCACATTCATTTTTTGAAAAATGCAACCATTCCATCAGTATTTTCTTATGACGTTGTTACGTTCAACTATCGTCAGTAAACCGACTTTACAGACAACCGATTTTTTTAAGTATTTTTTTGGAAATACACCTTGTATAAAAGCGTGTTGTTGAATTTTCAACTTTTGGTGCTGAGCCGAGCTAAGGAAATCCAACAGCCCACTAATAAACGAGCTTAGTAAGATTCTTGCATGGAATGGGGAGTGGAGAAATGGGGACCCGACTCTTTCCCGGAAATTTCGGAAATTTCCGGGAACAGTGAAGAACTAACTCTGACATGGAATCCAAGAGAACTGCACTAGATATTGATATAGCTTCACTACACGTTCTAGATTATATTGTACTTGAGGTGCACGTGTACTGAGGAATGCTCCACGTGTCACGGTTGCCTAGCAACGCTTCGTATTTAACTGGTGACGTCTCGCTATCATGAGGCTTCGTGGAAAATTCATATCTAAGGTCTTGAAGAGAGACAAAATATAAAGGCTGGTTTGAGTAAGTTCTGACTAATTTTTTTATTAATAAAAGGTCGATTCCCGCACTTCTAAAATGTAGGTTACTAAGAGGTATTTTGGACACATTAATTGCGGCTTTCTGAAATGAATAATAATAAGTTTATTAGTACATAAAAAAGAAAAAACAACGGCACTGTACATAGCATTTGGAAACAGTGGGTTGTACTACCAATTTTTAAGTTATTGTCAGGATTCCGGGCTCCTAGTTACGCAGACCTGTATCTTAGGAGTCCGAGATTTTGCGGCTTCAATTTATATAATACAACCGTCACTTTTGTGTTTGTTTACAGTGGTTGTTAACACAGCAAGTGGAGTGAATGATTGTGTTTGTGTATCTAGGGGTGTGTATATGAGTGTAGTGTGTGTGTAGGGAGGAAAGATTCAAGTATTTCTTGAAATATACTTACAACTTTTCAGAAAGGTCAGGTCGCAAACGTCGTCGTGTTTGTTTGACCATAAAGGGTGTAAATAGACCCTTAACATAAAAGAAAGGCACTTGTTCTCCAAGTCTTTGCGATCATTTTTTTGTTCTAGACCATACCTGGGAACCTTCTAGTTACGGAGATATTAGGGGTCAAAGTTCCAACTTTTCACAAGTTTTTTTTTAAATACATGTTTTTAATGTAAGATTTTTACTTTACACACCTCTACGACCCCCGTACTATTCAATCCATCCATCAGCACAATGCTTTGAGTGCTTTCCATCGAGTCCTACCGTAAAACGTGATTTTTCACCCCAAAAAAAAAAGTCGATTCCCAGCAATAATTTTTGCGTAAAGTTACTTAGTTTGATGTACAGAATGCTTGGTTGACGGATATGTGAAGGGTCTGTTAACACCCTTTATGGTCAAACAAACACGACGACGTTTGCGACCTGACCTTTCTGAAAAGTTGTATTTTATTATCTTTCAAGAAATACTTGAATCTTTCCTCCCTACACACACTACACTCATATACACACCCCTAGATACACAAACACAATCATTCAATCCACTTGCTGTGTTGTATATATGAACGTGGACGAGGCGAAAGGAGTGGTGTTCTGTAGTGTTTGGCTACCCGCATGTGAAAACTGCGTGAGTTTTAAAGAATTTTAAAGTTTAAAAGAAAGCCAAGATTTCCAAGAAATCGATAACTCTCCTTTCCTCATTTTTCCTACTACCCTATTACTCCGGTGTTCCATCCATCCGTCTGTCTGTCAGCGGGCTGTATCTCATGATCCGTAATAGATAGGCAGTTGAAATTTTCACAGAATGTGTATTTCTGCTGCCGCTATAGAATAGAATAGATTTTTTTTATTTTACTTACCTTCTAGTGTTAGTAGGTTACAGACACATACAATTAAAATTCAGCGTGGAGCTGCATCCACCTCCGCAGCATCGGGGAATCCCATCGATCTGCAAATACACTGAGAATACTGTTGGTGCCGCCGCGAACACGAGTCATCAGGGATGCACATCTATTTCTAGTAAAGGCGGCAAAACCATCAATATTATTATCTGCAAACATCCCCGACGCACTACAACGCCACGGCAGCCGTAGCAGTACTCTCAGTGCATTATTATATTAAACGTGTAGGTCGCGCGTTGGTCGCTATAACAACAAAAAATAAATTAAAAATTAAAGGGGTTCCCCCCCCCCTACTACGATGGTACGGAACCCGTCATACCCGAGTCCGACTCACCCTTTGCCGGTTTTGGAGAAAACGCCAGAGTTCTTCAAAATGAAACAGGTAACATTAACCAGTCCCCCGTGAGAGATATTCGTGTACATCGCTTAGCAGTCACCCCGTGTCTCCTCGTTACAATTATCGTCTGTGTAATTACTGAATCGTACTATGTTACGCCCGTTGTGTTTCCCTGTGTCTTCGGTTAACTTCGGCTGCTTGTTACACCGTGATGATACAAACTTTATATATATATCTATAATAGAATAGAATAGATTTTTGACAAAATAGCGATATTTTGCAAATACACCCACAATATAACGACATCCGGCTCGAAGGAGCAAAATATGTAGCTGCGCGTATCTGCTACCCAGGATGACTGAGGTTGGTAAATAACACGACGACTTTGTGGAACAATTACTCAGTATATTAAATAAAAACTTTTACAAGCAATCATGTGCAATAGTTATGGTGGTAAGTTAGACACCTCAATCACTCTGGGTAGCAGATACGCGCAGTTACTTGTTTTGGTCCTTCGAGCGGGATGTCGCGTGATCGCAGTACTGTACCAGTGTTTTACATGGAGCGACTGCCTATCTGACCTCCACAACACAGTTAGTATTGTGTAATACGATAATACCCTTTGGTAGACTGGTCATCTGACTTAGTGAAAAGTGAAATGTATCCTGTATTTTTCGAAACTGTAATTTTAACAGCTCAGCTACTAAACTGAATCAAGTTATATCCAGCCTGTAAAAGTGCAAAAGGATTTACCCGTCTGCTAAGCCTCGGTGCCTCAATGCTACAGGCAAAGGTTCCAAATTGGATGTATCGATGACAATGGCTACGAGATAAGGTAGTGCTACGGCTGCTACGTACTCGTAGCAAATAGGCTACGGCCCACGCTGTAGCCGCGTCTTACAGTTGTTATCTGAGAGTTGGTTCCCGATCACTGTTACAAAAAAAAAACAGTTATTTTCAAGGGCCTAGATAAAATGACAATCGCTTTTAAATTGTTTTGTATTAGTAGTATTGAAATAAGGTATCCTTTAGTATGTCAATCCAATCAATTTTAGATTTTTCTATCATTGTTATCGTGATTTTTTTGGGTAGATATAGCCTCAATTATATTGGAGGAGCTTGTGGCTTAAAAATAGCAGCCGCTCGGGTCTATCTTCGGGTAAAGCCGCACTTGGGCAGGCCATTTTGTAATAAAAAAAAACTTGCCTAGGATGGTTCGTGGATGGGTCACCACTCATTACATTCCTCCGTGCCTCGGAAATCACGATAAGCCGCTGCCGCGCTGGTCCCGGTTGCCATTTGTAGATCTTTGACAGTCGTTACATGTAGTCAGTGGCCCGAAAGTCTGACAACCAGTCTTACCAGGGGGTATCATGTTACCCAGTACTAACTGGAATCTAGAGGTCAGATAGGCAGTCGCTCCATGTAAAATACTGTTATTAAGCTGCATCTGGTGAGACAGGAAACCGATCCCAATATAGTTGGGAAAAGGCTAGGATTTGCTCCGTCGTACATCATGAGGGCAGAATATGGGTTTCGTGCAATAAAATACACTGCGTGCGATACTCTTTCTATTAAACTAACAAATTACTTGAAATTACAATTTAACATAATAACATGGAGCACAATGAATCGGGTACAGTTGCAAGACGTCTCAACTCCTCCGCGATCAGACATTCAATGTCATCCTCGCCTCGAACGCACGTAGAAGCACGCTGTGGTGTGAGTAGACTGGTAAACAGATCGCGTGATGTCACCACTGGCGCGCTTGCGATTCATTTTATGTCCGTACTAATAACTGGATCCGACATACTTTTATGACGATACTTCACTCCCAGAACAACCCCAAAGTAAGCACAAAAGATAAAAACCCAAATGAAATTCTAAAAGATAACCGCGCCAAAGTAACTTAAAGCTGAGCCATTAAACTAATGAACACTCATATTTCTATACAGAAACGTTATTCTGTTTAAGCACTAGCTAAGCACTTAGCAAAAGCTAAATTCTAGCATTTAAGTAGCCAACTTTGTGCTCCATAATCCTTATTTAATATTATAAATCTGAAAGTGTGTTTGTGCCGTTTTCACGCCTGAAGTAATTGACTGAACTTTGTGGAATAACAACATACTGTACTATGTTAAATGTGTTAGATTTTTTTATGCAATTTAAGAAAAAGTTTAACTACTCCCTTGATAAATGCGTTGACAATTATATGGTACAGACGCCACCACGTCAAACTAGGTACTACAATCTATCGAATTTCTTTAATAGATTTTCAACTTTATCGCTAAAGCATTAGGTTCAAGGTTGATTAGGAAATTTTTACAGTTTCGGGTAGCTGGATGTGTGGCGATGCATAAATCCTAATGCAAGTGTTAAAGAGTTAGTAAAGCTGTGCAGCGTTCGTACCTTAGACTGCGACCTGCACTCTTTGACCTTCCAACTGCCGTGCCTGATGATGACGATGATGTTGGATAACGATGAATCTAATGGCTTAATCAAAGTTCACTTGAGGTGCGCGTTAGTCGGAGGTAGGACACGAAGTGATAGAACAATGTTCTCACGATGGCGGATTCGGTCGTTCTAACGGTCGCGCGTACCGTACCAATTTTTGACTTTTTGAAAATCGGCCAGTCGTCCAAAAATAACTCATTTGTGGTGAGACCGAGCGGGCTGGCTACAGAAACAGAACATCATCATCATCGTAATTCAGTACATCAACTGACAAAGTCCTGTGTCCACAGTCAAGTCCGCCTTCTAGCCTCGGTTTGACAGCACCATTATTTGCGCGGCTCGAGACGACCAATGCGAGTGTGAGCATGTGCGGTGTTACGCATCGGTGTGATAGCCTCCCTACTAATGTTTAAGCCATTGTTTTTAATGTCCGTGCCAGAGTTCGGTTTGGGCCGCTACATTCATTCTAATTGACACTCTACCCCTGTTTAATGCACGCTCGGACATCGAAAGTGATAAAATGGGTGTCTATGGTCTATCTTTGTGCTTTTGTGTTGAGAGGAAATGGCTTCTCCGGAAATGATTTTTGGGCTAAATCTACTTGAGAGGAAATCGCGAAATGGTTTATTCTGTTAAATAAAGGTTGAGATGAGAAGATTCTCTACATCATCATCTGCTTAGCCTTTTCCCAACTATGTTGATTCTTAAAGATTTTTTACATGACTAGTGTACAGACAACTGTACAGGTTTAATTTTGTTTTATATACATAATTAGCGTCGCGGCGCGCGTCAGCACTTTTGTAAGGTATTTATATTGTAACTGTAGCATTATGTATCACTGCACTTTATCATTTCTATCAATAAGTATCAATTAAATACTTATCGCAGAAGTTGTGTCGTTTATCATTTATTACGCGATCTTTCTGCCTATATCCATATCAGCAGTCATCTATCATTTATCATCCAAGTGTAGGCGTGATCAAAAACCCCTACATTTTTTGGTCCTTCGAGCCGGATCTGAAGCAGCGACCTACGGATCCAGTTATCAGTGAATCACTATCAAGATTTGTGCCTTGAAGATTTCCAGTACGATAGCGAATCGGTCCGCTGGCCTCCCACAAGCGGGTCTCACCAGTAGGATTGAGAAGGCGCACATATCGTGCTGGAGATTATAGAAGCACTAAGCAACAATATCAATCAAGAATCTATCATTTTATCCTCAATATCAGAGGAGAATTTCATATATCAGTATCAGCGTAAGTTCAGGTATTTATCATTAATTTTTATCATTTATCATGGAGGGCATACAATCAATGTTCGAACGCCAGAGCTTCCTCGCCAAGGAAATTGAGAGAATTCATACCAATTTCCGGAAGGACAGTTCGACCAGGAAGACACCTGAATACCTTCACAGTCGTTTAGCCGCGCTGGATAAATGCTGGAAGGAGTTTGAAGAAAATCACATCAAGCTGCTGGATTTTGAGGATGATCAATACGAATATTTCTCAAAAAAGATTTATGGGTACATGAAGGACTATTGTATCAAAACTAAGGATATGATGTCATCATATAAGGAGCCTAAATTTCCGACCTTTTCCTTACCCACCTTTGAAGAATATTCTTATCAAGGGGATGACCTGCTTGGTCAGCAGGACACCAATATTAGAGCATTGGAACGACTAATGAATCGAATCAACATTGAAGACTTAGAGGAAAAATGGGAGCTGCAGGATGAACTAAAGAATCTTCAGCATCTATGGCAGGTTATTGACACTACTCACCTACGTCTCGATAACCAATTAAAAGGAAGCAACGATGAATATGAAACCAAGTTTCTGCAGATTGAAGAGCGCTACCTTACCATCAAAAGGGAGTTGAACCGAAAATTAAACTCCACTGCTCACCTTGAGCAGGCCACACCCAAATTAGAAGTCCCTACATTTTTCGGAAAATATACGCAGTGGCCGACCTTCTTCGACCTATTCGTCGAAACAATACATAATAACAAAAGTATTACTAAAGCACAGAAAATGCAACATCTGAAAGGAAAGGTCAAGGGTGAGGCAGAAGGTTTAATCCAGCATCTTAATATATCTGCAGAAAATTACGACACGGCATGGGATATCCTCACTCATCGTTATAACAATCCACAAATTTTATTTTCAACTCAGATGGATATCTTTCTAAATCAACCGCCGATCACCAAGCAATCATCATATCACGCTTTTAAGAAGCTACACGATACTACCACACAGTGTATCAACAGCATTCGGAACCTGGGCATTGACATCGCTACATGGGACCCGATTTTAGTTCATCTTTTATCAAAGAAGCTGGACGACGAAACGCGCACTGACTATATGGAGTCGCGTGTGTCGCCTCGAGATCTCGCATCATATACCAATTTCCTGCATTTCCTTGAAAATAAATTCATGGCCCGAGAGCCTGTAGGCAAGAAGGAGAAGCCTGCAACATCGGATTCCTATAAGTCGGGCTCAAGTCACCCCAAACCCTACAATCATAACAACTCCTCAGGGAATGCATCCCATTACAAGAAATATCAATCAAACGCTACAAATAATAAGAGATTTTGTCCAGTCTGTAAGCAGTCTCATAATTTGTATCAATGCAAGCGTTTCCTTGCGCAATCACCGGACGCGAAAATGAGGACAATTTCACAACATAATATTTGCCGTAATTGCCTTTACAAGCATTATGACAAAATGTGCATTTCTACAAAAAGGTGCAAAGAATGCAACGGTGTACATAATTCTATTATGCATGACGCACTCTCGACCATGCGAGGTGATCCACTGAAACAAACAGACAAACCTCAAACTCAGCAGTCTCCTTCGTCATCGGACTCCGCTTCAACATCGTGTAATCATCACAATGTTAACTACGTTGCCAGCGAAAATGAAGAAGTACTTTTGACTACTATAGCATTGATTATTAGAGCCTCAGATGGAAGCAATATCCGATTCAGAGCACTTCTAGATCAAGGATCGCAAGTATCACTTATATCAGAAAATGCCGCCCAATTATTAGGGTTGAAAAGGCAACCATATCAAGCAGCAGTATCAGGAATTGGGTCGACACAAAAACAAAGCAGAGGCTTAGTGTCGCTTGACTGCATATCCATTTATTACGACTATCATTTTACAACGGAGGCTCTAGTCGTATCCCGAGTTATAAATAACTTGCCTAACACCTCATTTAAGAATCAAACTTGGCCCCATTTATCACACACTAGACTGGCGGATCCTGAGTATAACATTTCTAAGCCAATTGACTTGCTCCTGGATGCCAGTGTCTATTCATCTATTATCATGAGTGGTCTTATAAAAGGACCAGTCCAATCTCCCATCGCGCAGCAAACAAAACTTGGGTGGATATTATCAGGCAACGTAAAGACGTTTGCATGTCATGTTGCCATCAACGATGTAGACAGCATCTCCAAGTTCTGGGAGGTTGAAGACATAAACGAGCCCACGTCCTCATTATCATCTGCAGATCAATATTGTGAGGAATTTTATCAAGCAACCACTAAAAGGTTGGACTCGGGCCAGTATGAAGTAGCATTGCCCATGAAACCTAACTTCGAACAAGAATTAGGTGCATCAAAATCAAGGGCTGTCGCTCAATTCATTCAACAAGAAAAGAAGATGAGCAAAAATCCATCACTAGCACAAGGCTATCGCAAATTCATGTGCGAGTATGAAGAACTAGGTCACATGCGTCAAGTCGAGCAGCAAGATCACACAGCATGCTACTTACCTCATCACGGCGTACTGAAATTAGATTCTACAACTACAGCTCTGCGAGTTGTTTTCAACGCATCGTCTAAGATGACATCTGGACGCAGCTTAAATGACTTGATGTATAACGGACCGAACCTTCAACAAGACCTTCAAAATCTCATCATAAAGTGGCGACAATATAAGTACGTAGTCACTGCGGATGTAGAAAAAATGTTTCGAGCAATCCTTGTAAGGCGTCAAGATCAGCATCTTCAATCCATATTGTGGAGAAGTCATCCTCGTGAACTACTTCAAGATTATAATCTTACTACTGTTACATACGGAACAAGAGCAGCTCCGTTCTTGGCAATGAGAACCTTGAAGCAAATTGGCATCGATCATGCTGAACAACATCCATTAGCAGCGGCCGCCCTGGAATCATCTTTCTATATGGATGACTATATGGGAGGAAGCAATACCATCGAGCATGCCAGACAACTACAGCACGAATTAATAGCAGTCTTAAAGAGTGCTGGCATGAATCTAAGGAAATGGTCTAGCAATGAACCTCAGCTAATCGAAACCTTACAACCAGAACAAATAAACGCTCCTTTCGAGTTCAAGGATAGCGAATCTCGAAAAACACTAGGTCTACGATGGATTCCCTCAAGCGACATGTTTACCTTCGACACTAGAATCGAACATCAAGACAGCGATAAGCCATTTACGAAGCGGCAATTATTGTCAGATATTTCAAAAATATTCGACCCCATTGGCTGGTTATCACCGCTCACTATCAGAGCAAAAATATTATTTCAAACCACTTGGACTGCGCAACTAACATGGGATGAAGACCTACCGGCCAACATATCATTAGAATGGGAAAGGTTGCGTGATGACCTAAGAAATATCAACATTATCCAAATACCTAGGTATCTAGGTCAAATGAAAAAAAACATACAAATACATGCATTTTGTGACGCCTCGGAAAAGGCTTATGCATGCGCAATTTACATTGTAACAAATGACCATAAAGGCAAGCGCACATCGAAGCTAGTAACAGCAAAAACAAGGGTTGCGCCAATTAACAAATCAATCACGTTACCTAGGCTTGAGTTACTTGGAGCATTATTATTATCACAATTGATGGAGAAATTTCTTCAGACATTGTCTTCAGAGCCAATAGAGATCTTCGCCTGGACTGATTCGATGGTTGTACTGGGCTGGCTACACGGAGATTTATCAAAATGGAAGCAATTTGTGGCTAACCGTGTACAAAAAATCACTGGAATCATTCCAGCATCGAATTGGCGTCACGTCAGGTCCTGTGACAATGCAGCAGACTGTGCCACGCGTGGATTGAGCTCTGAAAGTCTGTCAAGACATCGCTTGTGGTGGGAAGGGCCGGAATGGCTTCTTAAATTTAACTCGAATCATATCCCTACAACCGAATATCAAACACCAACATCAGAAATGAAAAAACCCATTGTACACACAGCCTTATGTCAAAACAGCTGCTCTTGGATAATTGAATTACTAAATAAATTCAATTCGCTAACTAAGGTGGCACGAACAGTGGCATGGGTGTCACGTTACATCGCTAGCCTGCACAATAAAAATTCACGTGCAGCGAGAAGTACACTGACCGGTTTCGAAATACAAAGCGCACTGTACCTTGTTATCAAACATGTGCAAGGTATAGATTTTAAGGAAGATATACATCATTTGAAGCAAAAGGGCTTCGTCCGCAGCAACAGCAAACTGTCCTGCTTGCGACCATTCTTAGACGATTACGGGATACTAAGAGTCGGCGGACGCCTTGAGCAAGCAAATATCACATATGCGGCGAAGCATCCTATCATAATTTCACCTGGAAGTCGCTTGGCAGAGTTAATCACTCATCAAGCTCATATCACTACGCTTCACGGCGGGCCACGACTTACCTTATCATTCATCCGGGAGAAATATTGGCTGATTAGCGGCATCAGCAGCGTCAAAAAGCATATCAGATCATGCGTTAAGTGCCGGAGATATAGCCAAGAATCCTATCAACAACTCATGGCTGACCTTCCAAAGCCTAGAATCACACCGTCTCGGCCCTTTACTAATGTGGGTATAGACTTCACAGGGCATGTGGATATTAAATCCAACAAGGGACGAGGCATCAAGACTACCAAGGGATACATTGCAGTATTCGTCTGCCTAGCTACCAAGGCCGTGCATTTGGAATTGGTATCTGATCTCAGCACAGCATCCTTCCTGGCAGCATTAAGAAGAATGTGCTCCAGGCGAGGACTACCCAAAAATATCTATAGCGATAATGGTACGAACTTTGTGGGCGCTTCAAGACTTCTGAATCAAGAGTACAAAGAGATCATTGCCTCAATCAACCCAAATGCTATCAGTGACGTCAACAACATGGACATACACTGGCATTTCAATGCTCCCGTCTGGCCAAATGCAGGAGGTCTATGGGAAGCGGCGGTGAAAAGTTTGAAATATCATTTAAAGCGTGTGCTTGGCCATCAAAAATTAACCTACGAGGAGTTCACCACGCTATTGTGTCAAATTGAAGCCTGTCTCAATTCGAGGCCTCTCTGCGCGCTCACTGAAAACCCAGATGATACCTATCTCACCCCTGGGCATTTCCTTATCGGTGGATCCTTGTTATCACGATCTCAGACTGATCCCGATCATATGAGCCTGACTATACGTTGGCAATTGATTCAGGCAATAAACAAACAGTTTTGGAAAAAGTGGTCCACGGAGTACCTTCAACAGCTTCAGTCAAGAACCAAATGGCGTACTACTAAGGAAAATCTTAAACTAAATGACGTGGTTCTTATCAAAGAAGACAACATACCACCTGGCAAGTGGGTGATGGCGCGAGTTCAAGCTCTGCATCCCGGTCCAGATGGTTGTGTAAGAGTTGTAACGCTGAAAACTGCCAACAATATTATCAAACGTCCGGTCAACAAACTTATTCCTTTGCCAGTACAAGAAAATACTACCACGCGAACACCGTCTTTGAATGGGACTCAAGGATCATCCCACGAGCATCGCAATCAGTCAAAATTCAGCGTGAAAACATTATTAACATCAGCAATTCTTCTGTTAATGATATAATAACACCGGCCTGTATATACAAACAATCAAGGTGCGAAAATAAGTGGGTCAAGTTACGACGCCCGAACGACTGGCTGTATCAATGTTGTCAGCAATGTACTGTCCGCATATTTAGCACACGTAGCACGGAAGTAAAGACTTTATCAGGCAATGGCATAATCAGCCTTTGCCCAGGATGCACACTTAAAGGAGAGTCTTTCAAAATTTACTCTCATAAGAACTTCATCAATCACGTTGACTACTATACAGAAGAGATGCAGCTTCCACAGCTGTCTGTAGTCAATGATATTGTACAAGCATCCCTTCTGTTGGGCCCTTTGTACCAGAAGATCATCACACTATGTGGAATCAGTTGAGATCTGAAATAGACGATCTTAAGCAACAGTCGACACAAACAATCAGTGTCCACGACGTGCATCAATACAGCGTGCTCTACTTGCTGGTGGGCGGAGCGATCCTGACGGGCTTTATCTTAGTCGTCATGTGGATCCGACGAAGACGCAGACAGCAGCCGATGTTGGAGTCAAGATTGGAACTAGCAGGACTTCAGACTATCACCAATCCGCAGCCTACCCCACGGAAGATCACCGAGAGCACATCAACCCCTAACTTGCAGTCAATTAAATTTGACATTCCTTTAAGTGAAAGTTAAAGGGTTCAATTTAGTAATTAAGTTTTGTTATGTATTAATTCTTCTTTTTGCGCCCGCGGCAGCATGTACAGACAACTGTACAGGTTTAATTTTGTTTTATATACATAATTAGCGTCGCGGCGCGCGTCAGCACTTTTGTAAGGTATTTATATTGTAACTGTAGCATTATGTATCACTGCACTTTATCATTTCTATCAATAAGTATCAATTAAATACTTATCGCAGAAGTTGTGTCGTTTATCATTTATTACGCGATCTTTCTGCCTATATCCATATCAGCAGTCATCTATCATTTATCATCCAAGTGTAGGCGTGATCAAAAACCCCTACAACTAGCTTTTGCCGGCGGCTTCGCTCGCCTTATTTTAGAATTAGACAATCAACTCGGGTTGTAATCTGCTTGTAATAATTTAATTCAATCATGATTCGAAAGACACGTGGCGCCATCTATTATCATAAGAACGTTATTGATTTTTTCCTCGGGAACAGTACTTTTTCGGGATGAAAGGTATGTCCGTTTCTGTACACATGACAAAGTATATGCAAAATTTCAGGATGATCGGTTCCGTGGTTTAGGCGTGAAAAGGTAACTAACAAACAAACACTTTTTCATTTATAATATTAAGTAAGGATTCTTTATATTCGCTTCGTTACATAAGTGATAGGGACTGGCCACGATTTCTTAGCCAGACAACTTAACTATTCGTGAAAAAAAATCCTCTAAAATATAACATAACATAACATCACGCCTGTGGCCCGCCACAGGCGTATTCATTTAATTGATTTGATTTCATTGCGATTCGGCGACTTTGCTGTTGTGGGTTACCTTAGGAATTACATATCCAAGAAAGGTTAGGCATAGGTACACCCACATTTCGCCAGTTATGTTAAAGTCCCATGTAATATGGGACGAGCCCATTTAATCATAATACATCAATCGGGCACAAATCCATGCTACCGACCCAGTAATTGAACCCAGGACCTCATGCTCAGCAGTCGTGCTTGCAAACCACCGACGAGGCAGTCAGACGTATGTTGCCCATAGATAATTTTAATTGCAACTCACCCATTATTGGTAAAACAAGAATGTTCATTTCCGTCTGCCTCCTATCGAGGAGGTTTGTTTTGTTTAATTTTTAAATGTATTCATCCTTTGATGAATTCACGGTTGAGCGAATACAGGATTACGTTACGGTTCACTGTTTGATGTTATTGATTGTGTACCGATTCGGTTTTGTTTACAAAAGGAGAAAATAACTTATATTGCGGCTCTTGGCACATTCGCTGTACGGTAACATTATTTTATGGTATTAGATTTTTAAGGGTGTTACCACACCAATCGATCAAGGCCATCGATCGATGGTAGAATGGATAAGTCGCTGTCGATCGACAGTTTCTACTACACCAATTGATCGATCGTCGACATTTCTACCATCGATCGATTGGTGATCGACATCGACCCTCCAGAGGACGTAAAGTCAGTCAAAATCACATCCCACCTTTTTGCTTGGCCGTAGTTGGGTTAAAATGACAAATATGCATCGTGTTTTTACGGGAAAAAAATCCGAATATCCTCAAAAACGCCAAATGACGGTAACAGCCAAAAATAGATTATAGATATAGATCAATCGAATATAAAACGAACAAAAATATTAAAATAAAAGCTTTTAAAACAATAAAAATGTCAGAGATAACAACGAAATCGTTTTTCATTAAACTTGCGCCATTTTCAATTTGGTAACAGCACAGAAACGAATGATTGGAAAAGATTACTGTATACAGGGTGCGCTTTATTTGGTTCACTGGTTTTTGAATAGGTGGCAATTTGTTGATAGTGATTTAGTTATTTTCTAGTTTTATTTTTGTACGTAGTATTTGAAACTGTTAAAATTCTGATAATTTGATTGCCTTCATAATTTATTCCTTTAAATTGCTTTGTTTGGTTTACAAAAATAAAAATATTTTGTGTAGTCATCATCTGCCTAGCCTTTTCCCAACCATGTTGGGGTCGACTTCCAGTCCAACCCGATGCAGCCGAATACCAGTATTTTACGTGGAGCGACTGCCTATCTGACCTCCACAACTCAGTTACTACTAGGTAATACGATACCCCTTGGTAAGACGTCAGAGTTTCGAGTCACTGACTACCTGTCACGACTGTCAAAGATCTACAAATGACAGCCAGAACCAACGGCTTAACGTGCTTTCCGAGACACGAAGAAGGCTTGGTATGTAATAGGTATAGTCACCCATCCACGTACCAACCTAGGCAAGCGTGGCATAACCTGAAGATCGATGATCCAAGCGGCTGTTATTATTTAGCCACGAGCTTGCTTTTTAGTATTAGTGCGAATTTCCCACTATATCAACTGTCAATGCTACAAAAATCATAAAACATTATTAAGCCAAATTCCCAGTACAAAACTAAAACAATAATTCTCTCACCCTGTGTTAACTCGTATAGGTTGTAATAATATCTTTATCTTAAGTAAATACGTATCAAAGTCCTTTGTTGCCGGCGTCTTGTTACCAACTTAGATTGATTAAGTTTGTTCAGTACTTGATAATCACTTTCGATTTTGTGAGGCCCAGTGCGGATGCTGTTGTATTAGGGAGTTCCCTTGGTTTGGTATTCACATTGTATTATTATCTAACTATATAGAAGACTGTTGGGAAGTAATCGCCAGTCTTGGTATGGACATGTAAGCAGAAGGGATGAAACTAAAAGCATGTTACTAAAATAGTGATGGATGTGAAAATGTTAATGAATGGAGAAGGAGAATAAGACCAAAGAAAAGATGGATGTGTGAAATAATATGAAAGAGAAAGAAGTAAATGATGCCGTGACGTCTGACAGGGGAGAATGGAAGAATAAAACGTGTTGCGGCGACCCCAATTATAATGAGACAAGGGCAGGAAGATGACTGTTTTTTTTTTTGATATGGCATCTCTGGCCAGTGAGGCTGGCTTCTGCATAACCGGGCTAATCATGTGGATACCTTGAGTGTAAGGCCTCGAGCTAGGTAAGATGACAGTTGAGAACGTCGAAATTAAGAGGGGTATTAGAATTCAATCTAGATAGTATTGCTTTACTGCTTTGCTTTTTTGCTTTGCTTTTTGCGTTTTTTTGATTGTTTTTTCCTTGTAGCTAATCTTAGTATTAATTTAAATTATTTTCAGATATACACTTACCACTGTTTGTCTCTGCATCACCCAAAGGTTGACTGGTAGAAAGTGCCTATGGCATTAAGTCCGCCTCTGTAATTTTGTGCTTGAAGTGTTAAATAAATAAATAATTATTCGTAGAAGGAACAACGAAAATCTCGACGCCCGCCGTCAGTCCTCCGGGCTCCGTATATCTTTTTCTATAATAATATCTTTTTATTACCTATTAACCCTTAATTGCTCGTGTGGGGTGTTACACACCCCAGCGCATCCTTAAAGGTTTAGAACTTTTTAAATTCTGAATTTTGAGTGCTGAAGTTCCTGTTAACTTCATAAAAACACGTCTTTTATGATCAAGTATCGAGCATAATCGTGATTTTGCATGTTTTTCGTATTTAATTTAAAAGATCGTCACGTGGGGTGTCACGCACCCCACAACACAGCGCTGGTTTTCATTGGCCACCCATGAAAAAACGTACGGAAGCCAAGACAAAACAAATTACATAAAGTAATGCGCCTGCCTGAGTTCGAACCCACTAACTGGTGAGTAGTGGTGAGACACTATCCGGACCAAAAAGTGAACTCTTCGCAAAAAATACATTAATTGAAATCTCTATAAAATAGACCCAACTTTTCGATCAAAATCGTTCCATTATTTAAGTGCACTGTCTACGCATAGACATTCAGACGCATTTAACATCGACATCAATCCCCCTTAATCGTTACAGACAATCCCGACAATTTCTCTTTCGATTTAAGTTGAAAAAAAACAGTGGCCTGAAAAAAAAGATGTTCTGAAGAAGCCATTTCTCTTATCGACCACTATTCATTGGTGTCAATTCCTAATGCTGCTATTTAATACCTAATTTTGGTTTAACACCCCCATATGTCACGTGTAGGGTTGACAATCCGTTTGTTTTTATTTTATAGATATTAGAAAATATATTAAACCTCTTTGTTTCATGTTTTTTTCGTTGTTTCTGCCAAACCCCGTGAATAAAAAAAAAGGTATCTAGAAGGCAGAAAGTCTTATTACTTAGATTAAATTCCTCGTTGGTCTAATGGTGTCAAGTGCGACTACTGAGCATGAGGTCATAGACTCCCAAGTCGAGGAAGGTGTTACAGAGTAAAAATAAAAAAAAAAAAAATAAAAACGGGTAAAACGTGTACGGGTACGAATACTGGGTAAATTTCTCAGTAGCAGCCACGGAGTCTGGATTTGTACACGGTTTAATGGCAAAATTGTCGTACCCAATGACATGGGACTTAAAAACATAACTGGCCGAACGTGGGTGTACAATTAGGAACACCTCTGTCTAACCTTTCGGGGATTACAGGCGTGATGTTTTGGTTATGTTCAAATAATACCAGCATGACAATACGTACTACATTCACGTAGGTATTCCTTAGCATAAGTGAAAATAAGCAGAAGGGTTTTAACGATGCGTCTGTTACTGCACCTACACATATTATAAGTGAGACAATAACGTTAAGATTAGCCGTAGCTTGGCTAAAAACGAAAAATATACTTGGTGATTTAAAATTTATATTGTAACTGGCTACTTGATGCAACTTAGATGGTGCTGGCAAGGTTTAACAGAGGTCCCATCAGAATTCATAATATGAGCCGTAGACGTCTACTGCTGTACGTGGGAATACCACTTTTATCATCACAGTTGTTCTTACTTACTCAAAATTCGAAGTCCTTCTCATGATACCTTCTGTTAGAGTCATAAGAAAGTCATAAGTCATTTATTTCTTAACAAAATACATTGTGTTTAGATTAATAAGAATTAGATAGTAATAATCAAAAATAAATAATAACAATAACAAATTTTTAAAATATTAAAATTAATAGTTACCTTACCAAGGGGTATCGTATTACCCAGTACTAACTGGGTTGTGGAGGTCAGATAGGCAGTCGCTCCATGTAAAATACTGGTATTCAGCTGCCTCTGGTTAGACTGGAAGCCGACCCCAATATAGTTGGAAAAAGGCTAGGCAGATGATGACGATGATGAATTACTAATAGAAAATTTCGCATAAATACATGTCATTTCTCAACTGATGAACTCTTCAATACTGTAATAGCCTTTCCTAAATTTGATATCCCTGCCCAAGAAAGACAACATTTCCTCAATAAGGCTGTTCTTCCATGGTATCTTTTAAACATATCTTTTGCCAACCCTACCGGGACCCTCAAAAGATAAAGAAAGCCTCCATAACGCGGTATCGACAGTGGCTATTTGTATTATCGAGCTAGTAATGGCCCATTGGGTACAGTTTATCAATCAATTCAGTTGATTATTTACAGTGTAGAGGTTGACATGGCCGTTTAAAGAGATCGTAGTATTTGATGGAAATTCTAGCTAGCTGGTAAACTGGCTTTTGTTCGCGGCTTTGCTCGCGTTATGGTTGGAGATAATCTCACGGAACCATTTTTAACCTTTTGAACGCCATTGTCACATATACATGACAAGCAAGCGCGTGCCCTGTACGCTAAACGTCACAAATATGTGACAAAATGATAGGTGAAATTGTGGCTTGACGTGGAGAGCACGCTCGTGCGTTTATGCTCTGGTGTGCAAAATGTTAATATAGCTATCAACTAGGGGATAATCTAGCTTTCCATTGCGGAATCAGATCAGTAGTTCCGAAGATTACTTCCCTACATCCAAACTTACAAACTTTATGTCTGGTATTATATTTTAAGATTATTTAACAATGTTCAAACAAATATCAGCATAAAATAAATTGCAACGCGATCAATTCAAATATAAACCGAAGAAAAACCACGATAAAATCAACCACATCATCGACAGTGCTCAAATTAAATAAAACAAAGTAAGAAAATCAGTAAAAAATACCCACTAATGAAACGTAACACGACGACTCTCTAGTACTGAGAACAAAATAAGAAACTTCTCTATTTGTGCCAGCCGGAGCGAATTCAGTTTCAGACTGCGGCCACAAAACCAGCGGTGAGGTGAAGACGAGGGAGACGAAAGCTCTTCGACTATAACAGCACGCGTAATTTTTATATCCCACCAAAAACATACCTGTTAAAAAGGGGGCCAAGTTCCTATCGGCTAATTGTTCGACTAAAAAAGAGTTGAAATCCAATCCACTGCCAAGTTTAGATGCACTTTAAAATCGATCATAATCATCTTCATCAACAGTCTGATCCACTGGTAAACATTTGCCATTCCCAAAATTTGGCATACTGCTTTAGTACTAGTATATAATAACGTACGTATAATTTTATTTCTGTACTTGCAATAGGCACTGAGCTACAGGGGGTCAAAAGTGTGTCGAAACGGTTCGTGTAAATAGTGCACGGCATGCGCGCGGACTGTTGCTGGAACTTGGCCTGCGCACTACCGTGCGCTTAGATAAAATTATCTGCCAAGCCTTATCCTAACTGTGTATATTAGGATCGGCTTCTAGTCTAACCGAATGCAGCTGGACCTACCAGTACTCTTGGCAAAACTGGTTTTAATTAGCTTTCCAAGGCACGAAGGTGTGTCAATGTGAAATGGATGATCATCCATCCCCTACTAACTACACACTTTGACCACCAAGCGTCACTATTGCGGACTTCGCTCAGTACCCACCCCTTGACTACAAAGTTTAAACGCAGGAACCGTTGTTGCCCTTCAGTCCACGATGCAAGCGTGATTCACCATACAGGAATGACTGGAGAGGTTACAGCTGCAAGATGGAATCGATATAGTATTATCGCTCATGATCAATGCTGACGCGCATTAGCATCGTTGCGGTCGCTCGTTTAAATACCGTCTTTTCCTAATTGTTACCACCGGCTTTGGGAAAATGGGACAAAATTTCCAATTGTTGCCACTACCGACAAACGGGAAAAGTATTCCCCTTTGTCACCAGTGGCGATAAATGAGAAAAAAGTTCTCCTTTGTTGTCAGTGAGGAATTTTTTTTTTTTTTTTTCTTAACCTGTTTGAGTGTCCTACTGCTGGGCAAAGGCCTCCCCTTTCTCCTTCCAAACCTCTCGGACCTGTGCGATATCTGCCATGTTCGCCCCGCAAATGAGATCAGATCGTCACACCACCTTCGCCGCGGTCTACGTCGACTGATGAATGACAGTGAATGACTCAAATATGTTTGCAAACGACACCCCGCTTAACACGTTGAACAGTGCCATGAAACTTTCCCGTTTGTCACCAGAGGCAACCATTGGGAATTTTAGACCCATTTGTCGCCAGTAGTAACAAAGCCGGTGGAGACAACTGGAATATACGTTTAAATGCCAATAACGCGCCAGAAGCGCATTTACGGAACGCGCGACAGTCACCGTAAGCGAAGGGCCTTACTTGGACGCAGGGGCCACTGGCTGTCATGGCCAAAATCGGTCACACAATTTCAGACACCATCGTCCCGCGTCCGCTCCATCACCGCTGATTTCGTGGCCACAGCTTCAGACGTTTTGTTTCAATGGCTTTACCGACTCTTGTTTACACTTAAACCTAAATTAGTTCGTGGAAAAACAACTGCGTTATTTTGCTTTGATTTCAATAAGATAATAATATACTTCTGAATAATGATATATTTTGTTTATCATTTGATTGAATGGGAGTGTTAAACATATATACTGGTTCTTGAGCGATCACCAAACTAGAGCAGCGGTGGCGAAGTGGTGGCGCCGCCGAGTTACGAGCAATGTGTCATGGGTTCGAACCCAGGCAGGCGCATTACTTTGTGTAATTTATTTCATCACCACTGCTCTCAAAACGGCGAAGGAAAACGTAAGGAAACCATGTCCTAGAACCAAAAATTCGCAGACATGTGACATCTACCAACCCGCACTGGGCCCGCATGGTGACCCATTCTCTCTCATAGAGAGGAAGCCTGAGTCCTAGCAGTGGGGGCATTATCGCCTGATTATGCACCAAGCTCGATAAAATTTAATTTTGTCTTGTGACAAAAAGTGGGATATACCTTATTATACAAATCAGCATTGCCATCCAACGGCGCTTTACCTGTTGACAGCAATGTGGACGAATTTTTTGACGCCATGTAACCATTTTAATACTTCTACATATTTTTATTACTACGAGTATTAGATAGATTTGTAGTTTGTAAATAATGTTCACTATTAATTATTATACAGTTAGTGTAGCTAACTCGAATGGTTTAGTTCTCTTAAGTCTTCACACCATGTTCGTGTTGTCTAGTATCCAGCTGGATCCTCTAGTAGCAGTAGTTCGGTTGTTAGTTCGGTTGTTAGTCCGGTTGACCGATCATTGTCTCCACATTCACATGTAGGTTAAGTGTGTGTTCGTGGGCTTCAGCAAAGTTTGGGATGATAGTGGTGCCGATTTTAAGGTCGCGGTGAAGTTTGTCATCACCATGGTACATTTACGGCATCTCTGAGTACTTTGTTTTTTAATTGTTGAATAATTTTAACATCGATTTGTTTAGTACAGCCTCATAGTTGGATATAATACGTCCAAATGTATAAGAATATGCTTGTATATTGCAATTTTATTGTGTATTGATAGACAGGTTTTTTTTCTGAGTAACCAATACAATATGATTATTTTATAACGTTTGTCGAGTTTCTGTCTTTTCGTATTGACGGGAGACGCCCGGTTGATGGCAAAACGGTTACCCCATATTACTTAGCACATAAATATTCAAATACAACAACAAGCCTTACACGAGTAGGTACACTTTTGCCTAATCTTTTGGAGGTTAAAAATGTGATGTTAATAATTTATGCAGAGACATAAAGTAACCGATTTAAATACAACCATTTCAAAATACGAAAGGAAGTAAATACAGTGTGTAAACGGGCCCTTCGCATAGCCGTCAACCAAGCATTCTGTAAATCAAACTAAGTAACTTTACGCAAAAACGATTGCTGGGAATCGACTTTTTTTTTGAGGTGAAAAATCACGTTTTACGGTAGGACTCGATGGAAATCACTCAAAGCATTGTGCTGATGGATGGATTGAATAGTACGGGGCTCGTGGAGGTGTGTAAAGTGAAATCTTACATTAAAAACATGTATTTTAAAAAAAACTTGTGAAAAAGTTAGAACTTTGACCCCCAATATCTCCGTAACTAGAAGGTTCCCAGGTTATGGTCTAGAACAAAAAAAATTATTGCAAAGACGAGGAGAACAAGCGCCTTTCGGTTTTGTTAAGGGTCTATTTAAACCCTTTATATTCTTCCCGGTTTCCTCAATTTTCTCCAAATCCCTCAATAATTTATCTGTGTTCGGTTATGTTTGCATGTACTGTCTGCCACATTGCGCACCACTTAGGTCGTCTAAATTATTCAATGCCAGTCAACTCAGAATCTGTGATACTGCACTTATGACGTACTAGCTTTTGCCTGCGACTCCGCTCGCGTTAATTTAGAATTTGACGATCAATTCGGGTTGTACTCTGCTTGTTATAAAGACACATGGCGCCATCTATTATCATCAGAACGTTATTGTTGTCGTTTGGTTGTATTGTTGTGCTTACATCGATTTTTTTATCGGGTTTTAAAAAAATTCAGCTGTTCCATACATTCTAACCGTGTAGGTATAGCACTTTTGTGGAGGGCGGAGGGGGGGGGTCCAAACGATGTACTGAATACGTGTTAACCGTTTTCGCGTCGGTGTCCCTTCCACCCCGTATACCTACCCGCAATGGGCCCGCGTGTTGGATTGTAGCCCACTTCCATTTATAGAGACGAGGTCTGTCCTTATAGTGATAACCTTTTAAACTGATAATTCTGCGGACTGCCTCGTTGGTCTAATGGGCGCAATCGAGACTGCTGAACATGACGTCCAGGGTTCGATTCCTGGGTCGGCCAATTTGTTATTAGGTTTCTCCATCAGGAATTTAGACTTAAACATAACTGGCGCAATGTGGGTGTACTATATAAGGTACACCTTTGCTTACATCTTCGGGGATTACAGGCGTGATGTGACTGATATGGACATAACCCTCCCAATCTCAAAATACAAAAAGAAATTGACCGACTGCATGCTACTTATATTCTCTTGTCATCAAATGCTTTTTATTATTCTGGTTTTTATTTTGAATTTCGAAATATTTTTAACTGTTTCTAATTTCGGTGTATCTGTGTGTGTGTGTGTGTATTTCTGTGTGTGTGTTTGTGTGTGTATTTGTGTGTGTGCGAGTTTTGTGTGTATAAATATGTGTGTGTTTGCGAGTTTTATGTGCATGCTGTGGTCTCCTGTAATTGAAGGAACACACTTAAAAGAACCTCTGTCTAACTGTGACCTATATTGTATTTGTGTATCTTTTGCTGGAGATCCAAGCAAATAAATAAATAAATAGATGTCATGTTATGACGTATTCTGCGGTATTTTTCTGTTGTTAATACTCTCTAGTTCCTCCATGAACACTGTATAGCACTCGGTTACCTCTGTGGTATTGTTCGCTCGTTTCTCCCTTTTCAGATTACCGTGGCTTTTATAAAGCTTATCTGTTTTTAGTTTTGTTTCGCAAAGTTGTCTGCGAGCGGTATTATGTGGAGTGAATTAGTTTGGTTTTGAATGTTTGTTGACGATATATTATTTTTATATTATTGTACGAGTATTATTATCAACTATTTTAATGTTTGGAAATTGCCAGGTTTAGTAACGTAGGTTTAATGTATTTAACATTCATAAAAACGATAAAAGCGGCATAATAAAAAAAAAATGATATATATTCTGAAAAAAAAACCGGTTGGTTTAAAAAAAAATCTGCGTTTTCATACATTTTGATGTGTCGCGATGATCCTTACAATCATAAAGTATGAATTAATAAAATGAACCATTTATTTATTCGTTAAAACAGGTCATTATTTCGGTCGTCAGTATCCATTTGGCTCTTCGTGTTGCCAGTTGCAAAGAGTAAGGTTTATAGGTTAAGTCAATTTTATTATTGTTTGTGTTACCAAAGCAATTTAGTGAATTTGGTTTTATGTTTTTTTTTTTTTTATTTCCCGCACAAGGAATTTCTCCTGTATCTTAGATCTGTTTACAAACATTTAAACTCACATAAACAAACAGTCAGACCCGGAACAACTACCTGTACGCCATACAAATATTTGTTCGGTGCAGGGATCGAACCCGCGACGCGCAGCCCAGCAGCCAGTCGCTCAACCCCTGAACCAACCGTGCCGTCAACATTGTCTTTATTTGTAAAAGCTAAATGGATAATTATTAAAATACTGATGAACTGCTTTCTCGTTTGGTACCTACATAGTTTTAAAAACCAAACCACAAACAAGGAAAACAAAAAGAATGAAAGAAAGAAAACATATTTATTTGGCACATGCCACCAATGCACACAACAAACAAAAAAAATAAAAAAAACTAAATAATTTAACAATTTTAAATCTAATCTTGCTCCAATCTACTCACTAACGTATATAGTTAAAAGCGCTTTGAAATATACATATAACTGAAAACAAAGCTAATACTAAAAGCATTCCCCGAACTTTGCACAGCTAAAATACTGCTTCTCTATTTTTTTTTTACTCAGTATTAAACAATTTTACAGCTAAAACCAATTCGTTGGCTAAAATAAGATTTATTCACCGAATACAGTAATTTTTATTGGTTTTAAAAAATACAAAAATATTTTTATAGTGCAACAATACCGGTAGGCCTAGTACGACCGCGCGGAGTAAAAACATACAATCGAAGTCAAAATCAAAATCAAAATATTTTATTTCACATAGGCCTCGATGGGCACTTATAAAACGTCGACAAAAAGGTGCACGGTTCGGGTTGGTCGTTTCCTATGGAGAAGAACCGGCAAGAAACTCCGTGGTTACACTTTTCAAATCATTTGGTGTTACAATATTATTATGGATACAGCATTTGTACTTAAGTATGGGGGAACAGCGTAGGCCCGACAATAAGTCGTTGCTTACTACACAAAAAATGTAGAACAAAATAAAAAGTTAACAAGCAGCTGGGAATCTACAAAGCCTACAATGTCCACGCATTCACAAACAATCGATAAAAGAATCTATACAAAGGTAAGAAAATATTGTAAAATACTAAATTAAACAAGTGACACATATACTGTTATCAGTGCTGTAACTATTTTGAGCAAAAGATTATAAATGATTTGAAAAGTAGTTGTAAGAAGTATTATACATTTGAAAATACTCGATTCGCATGGAATCTTTATTTAAGTAACGCTTTCTTCTTAGATAGGCAGAAACTACAGAATGTTTAGGTAGTTTTATGAATTTATACATATCTATGGTGTGTGGTGGAATTAATGATCGCGCGCATTATTATCATGTTGCAGCACCATGCTGACCCCCATAAAAGGACCTTTTGGCCTCGTTCAGGACCAATTTAATTTGTTTTACCTTTTTCTTATGTTTACTTTTTTTTTACATAATTTTTGTTTTATTGTGAGTATAATAAAACAAAAAATTAATAATTAATTATTTTTTTTTAATTTAACATTTTCTTTATTTTTTTCATTACAAAAAAACAACAAAATACTTTCGTATAGTTCAACCAAAATGCTTTCAGATGTATAATTTTGAATTAAAATCGTCCGAATTTACGTCGCGTGTTCGTACTAGGACTTCAGGACATAAAACAAAGGGTATGAAAATTTAGCGCGAAACGGGACTGCGAAGCGTAATAAATAATTTAGACGAAAAAGTTTAGCGGGGTACATTTTAGTTTTAGCGTAGCCCCACGTACGGACGGAGAACTTTCTTTATATAGAGGATTAACTCGAAATGAGTTTTTTCACAGATACACTGCGTATAAACCTTAGATGAAGTTTTTGCGAAAGGATTCATTCGAGTATGTTTTCGTGTTGGTATTTTAGTAGCATAGTGCCTAAGTTTATTTAGAGGAGCTCGTGGCTAAATAATAACAGCCGCTCGGGTCGACCTTTAGGTTAAGCCGTACTTGCCTAGGTTTTGACCGGCCCATTACATACCGAGTTTCCTCCGTGCCTCGGAAAGCACGATAGGCCGTTGGTCCCGGGTGTCATTTGTAGATCTTTGACAGTCGTTAGGTAGTCAGTGGCCCAAAAAGTCTGACAACTAGTCTTACCAAGGGGTATCGTATTACCCAGTAATAACTGGGTTGTAGAGGTCAGTTAAGCAATCGCTCCATGTACAATACTGGTATTCAGCTGCATCCGGTTAGACTGGAAGCCGGCCCCAGTATAGTTGGGAAAAGGCTAGGCTTAGTTTATTATTCTCCAGCCTGGCTAAATTTGTACGGACTTCACTGTTGAATATAGTATAGCTAAAGTTTTGCCCTGCTGTGAGTTTGGAAAGGCCTATTTCCAGCAGCGAACTGTGATCAAAGTTTGGTTATTGTCATTCACACCGACTAAACTTCAATCGATTTAGATGGACAGTTAATTTCTTACTAGAAAAAATGGATGAGGTTAAGGTTTCATTATAATATTTATGATAAATGACATTTGTTTCTGGAAATTGGTTTCAAACTGGTTTCAACTAACACGTTAAAAATAAAATGTAAAAAAGTAAATAAAATAAAATAATAATTATGAGGCCGTTTTGAGTCAAAATCAAAAATATTTCATTTCATACTAGCTGTCCCCCGCGGTTCTCGTACACGTGAAATTATGATAAAAATATTACTTCTCTATTTGAATCAGATTTTCTTAATAATTTCGAAGGTTTTGATTGTTTTGCACGGAACCCTAATCCTTTTTCTAAAATAGAAGTAGCCTAAGTTACTCCCTATAACATCAGCTAGACTATAACTAGAGAGAATGGTGTGATAATACAGTGTGTGTTTTTTTTTCAAAATCAACTGGTTCGTCTCCTGGCATAAAAATCACCTGTTTCACACATTTCGGGTCAGTAGGTATTGCACTTTTGTATGAAACAGCAGATTTTTTTTTCGCGATTTCAGAGTTGGTTCCATAATGAAAGTTGTTCATTTTCATGGTCCGAGTTACCACCTAAGAGGTTTAGGGTTAATTTATTAACACCTGTGGACATGTGGGATGTGGACTCAGCGATCATTGTGCCGATAGTTGTATCAGCCCATGGCTTAATTGCCAAGAGCCTCGACCAATATCTGAGGAGGCTCTCGTTAGGCAGCTGAATCAAGGGCTTGATTCAGAAAGCGGTACTTCTGGACACGGCTCGTATTGTTAGGAGGTTCCTCTCTCTGGAGCCCTGACCGCCGGTAGCTTGGACCCTGTTCCCGATACCGGTGGGCTACAATTTTTTTATATTTTTAAATGTTTTTATATTGTTTTTTTCCAAGGAATATTTATAAATGTAATTAATTTGTATAGAAATAAATAAAAGAAAGCAAAATAGTAATATCTTATGGCTGTTTTTATAAACGTTCTCAACTTTTCTTACCTTTATAATAAACCTCCGTCCCTGATGAGCCATTACCGTGAACTAGGAAATATTAAATAACTGATGGTACACTTTATACTACCAGAATTATGATGCCGTCATCCTAAACTACGATTTACTACCACTAAAGAACAAGACACGTGAAGACGTCGGAGATGGTGAGTACACTTCTTGGTAATGCGGGATTTTACTGAAATGATATTTATTAAGTAAATTTTGGCTAAATAAAAAATTTCAGGCTAAGCAACACTTCGCTAGGTTTGTCCGGGGATGGGTGACCACCTATTATATACCGAGTTTCCTCCGTGCCTAGGTAAGCACGTGAAGCTATTGGTCCCGGCTGTCATTTGTAGATCATTGATAGTCGTTACAGGTAGTCAGTGGCCCCAAAGTCTGACAACCAGTCTTACCAAGGGGTACCGTATTACCCTAGTGAGTACTTCACTGGGTTGTGGAGGTCAGATAGGCAGTCGCTCTATGTAAAATACTGGTATTCAGCTGCATCTGGTTAGACTGGAAGCCGATCCTAACATAGTTGGGAAAAGGCTAGGCAGGTGTTATTTATAGGAATACAATAATTATTGTAAGGCACAACATACATATTTTATAAACTAGATATTTTGTTTTATATAGATTCTAATCTGGAAAAATAAGTATGAAAAACACGGGCCAAAATTAGTCTGCCCCTGCAAATCCGTGTCAAAAAACACAGGTTAAGTTTGCTGATTATTCAGCTTTTAATAATTCAGCGACGCACTAGAAATATTCTTAACAAATTAAGCAAATCGTTCCAAAAACCGGGTGTATATATTACGGCTAAAGTGCGCCCGGTAACAGTTTGTTATACTCATGTGTATCCTTTTTATTGCTAGGACACACCGACCAAATGGATTAGGTTAGGTTAGGTTAGAACAGTAAAAAAACGCGCGCGAGCCGAGCGAGCGCAGCGAGCGGTGCCGCAACAGCGGCCGGCGAGCACTACTTCCAAATTGGTTGCATCAAACCTCCAAATTTAAAATTATTATAGTGATTATTCGGAGTTTACCCAAAGAGTTTGGGTAATACTAAGTTTACCCGGGTAAACCTATGTTTACTTCTTCTTCTAGCATTACCCGTAACATATTATATTTATCATTCATAATTTCCTCTAGTCAACAAACCATATATTAAACAAAATCCACTCATTTCACGTAGTCTGGTCCCTCCATTTATATCACTAAAATAATTTTATGGTTCATACTTCACCTGTTACACGCTGAGGTGGGTGGGGGTCCAATTTGGCGGTTTATTAAGCATTTCCTTCGTTACATGGAGGTTAACTTGGACGGCATTCGTTGTGATTGGATCAATGGGCTTCATTCCAGCTATTATGGGAAGGGACTTACGATGGGGAATTATATTTAGATGACAGGTTATGAGAGATGGAGAGGTTTAAGGTTATGGTTATACTGTTTTTGGGTGATTTACTGTAATACTATATATATTATGCTGTTTAACATTTGCAACAATAGATGATTTATATGTTTAGATTAAGAAAGATTAGATATATATATGAAAATAAGTAATAGAACAAGTAATAAAACAATGTTTTTATGCCATTGGCTTTTAATTTACATCCCTGAGTGTACTTGTTCACCAAACTCGACGTAAAGGTAATAGAAAGCGTAAAATATCATTTCTTTGGAGAACAATAGACTTCCAGACTCGACATAACGGGACTCGATATAAAGGGAATAAATCATATTTATGCCTACTGTTTCTCATCATCTGCATAGCTGTTTCCCAACTATGTTGGGGTCGGCTTCCAGTCTAACCGGATGCAGCTGAATATCAGTATTTTACATGGAGCGACTGCCTATCTGACCTCCACAACCAATTTAGTACTAGGTAATAAGATACCCCTTGGTAAGACTGGTTGTCAGACTTTTTGAGCCAGTGACTACCTGTAACGACAGTCAAAGATCTACAATTGACAGCCGGGACCAACGGCTCAACGTACTTTCCGAGGCACGGAGGAAACTCGGTATGTAATGGGTGGTCACCCATCCACAGACCAACCTAGGCAAGTAAGGTTTAACCTAAAGATCGATCCGAGCGGCTGTTATTATTTAGCCACGAGCTCCTATGCCTACTGTTTCTGGCTTACAGAAATATAACAGGCTTACCTTATCATTTCTGTTAAAATAATAAACTGAACTGCTCGACATTCGCTATTGATTTAATGCTCTAAGTTGTTAGTCTGAAGGTTTAATTCCCAATTATTGCCATTCTAGTGCCACTTCGGTATGCCTGTGAAACTTGTAGTGTATCATCTACTGACGCCCATGGAATAAAGGCCTAACTTACTACTTTTATAAATTCGAAAGTTTGTGAGGATGGATGGATGTTTGTTATTCTTTCGCGCCAATGGGTAGGTAATGGTAAGGGTATGTATGAAATTTGACGGAAGGTCACTTATATAAGTACCTACATGTAGGTAGGGGGAGGGGGAGGGGAGGAAAGGGAGGAGAGGGTCATAGGTACCCCATAATAGCATTATGTGTGCTTTGCTCACTGCACATTCCACACGTACGTTATACTCTATGCCAAAATAGTCTGTGGTGTGAACCAAAATAGTCTGTGGTGTGAAATGTCGTCGTTTTCAATACAATGTCATCAATAATTCTACAATTAATATCTCCGAAACTATTCATTTCCGACGGTTGAAATGTGGCAAATCGTTTTATTATATTAGTAGGAACCTACAATAAAAATTACAACATCCTAGATTAATGTACAGATATAAGTGACTAGCCAATTTGACCCACAGATAGTTTATAACCAGGATTTACACATAAAAAAAATCCTTTTAAGGTCCATAGAACATAAGTACAAATATGACTTATAATTTTATTCTACTGTTAGTAGTTATAGATAGGATATTTTTTTTCCGGTAGTACGATCCCGTGTGACAATTACAGAACTCCACGCAGGCGAAGCCGCGGGTATAAGCTAGTATCCACATAAAGAAAACTTAAACTAAACAAAAAGCCATTAAAACATAATGATATCACATTTATGGCCACACTACTTCACGTGTCGTTTGTTTAGGCGCCATCTTGTGTACCTACAGATACACAAAATGGCGTTCCCGCCATGACCGATAAACATTACAGACCACTTTACCTCCTAAAAGTAAACATTGTAATCGTTTTAGGGTTAATTTAACGTTGTAATTTATTAAAATAACGCATAACAAAGAGTTACGTTAATTAATTTAAAATAGACCTAAACCTCGAGTGGTTGATGGACACGTTTTAGAATTATTGACCAGAAAATTAAAATTCAAAGTTACGTAACGTTTTTTATCTTTTTAATTATGTGCGCTTGATGAACTAACGTCAAATAAACTTTATTCTTTCTTTCTTTCTTTCTTTTAAATTGGTTTGGGCTGTCGCAGCCGTGAGGCACACAGCACATTATTTTCTTTTTTAACTGTTTTTTATTTTTTATTATGTGTGCTTGATGAACTGACGTCAAATAAACTTTATTCTTTCTTTCTTTCTGTCTTTTGTAGATCTTTGACAGTCGTTACGTGTACACAGAAACTGTCAAATTTTCCGACTCAACCATGAACCATTAGGTTCAGCGATTAAGTTGAAAATCTATGAAAGAAATTTGACTGATTGTAGTAGCTTGATGCATCTGTACTTACGTTAGCAGATTTGCGACTAAATAATCATTTAATAGGTTAAAGAATTTTAGGTAATAAAACAGTGCAAAGTACATTAAAAATGAAACTAAGGTAGGCAAACGTAAAATAGTGAACTTGATTTTTGTTAAGTTGAAGGTAGATGTGAAAGTAACTTTGTTACCTTTTCGCGTCTAAACAGCTGAACTGATTTGGATGAAAATGGTTGATTTGGGTCTGGCACAAGGTTTGACTGTGACCTGGGTCACGCCGAGACATAGGATACTTTTATCCCGATATCACGTGCCCGTGATATTATATCCGGGTTGCACAAGGGCGAAGCCGCGGAAAAAAGCTTGTTGCCAAGCTATATTAAGAAATATGAAGCACGACTATTTATGTATTCCAGTATCTGGAATGAGAGGAATTTTAAAATTCCTCTCATCTCATTGATTCAAAAATCCTTTTGTCAAAATATCGATCAATGTTCCTAGCAGGTTACCCCTGTCACATACCTACAATTTGTTCAGACCTAAGTTTTTGTGCATAGGTTATGCACAACACCAACTTAGGTGACAACTCACCCCTTACGAGAGCAACCAAATTGTATAACGCTATATGGCGCAAAGCTGACCTCGACATTAATTACGGTAGTCTTAACGTTTTTAAAAAGAAATTATATGACCACTTTCAGTTATAGGACATTTGAATTATCATTCCAATCAAAATTAAATTAAATTAAAATCACAATTTTAATTTTATTTTATATTTTTATTTCTGTTTTTAATCTCAATTCCAACCATTATTAATTCATCATGATATTAATAGGTAATTTTTGATTTGATTGACTGTATATTCTGATATTAATAATAGCATGATTGTTTAATTGAATGTATTTCTAACTCTAAATTTTATTAAATTATGTATTAGAGCATGTGTTCTCGAAAATGTGTAAGCTGTGGTTAGCTGTAATTGAGTGTGCGTTACAAGACCAGGTATTTTGTGAAAGTTTTCATTTCATATTAAGATTAATTGTAATGTGACTCTAATATTAATACTCGAAACGGGATATTTACCATGTTTACTGTTTTTCATGAGTTCCCGATATTTCGGCGCTGTCAACCTAGTGACACTGAGTGTTTTGCCGTGACTTAGTGTCGTGTTCCAATAGTGCGCGTAGCAAAAGACAAAAATAGAGGGTACACAGATTTGTCTGTACCTAACAATTTATTTTCCATCCACCCGTATTCTCCAGTCATCCCGCGATCATGCAACAGCGTCGAAATATCGAGAGCTCAAAATAATAGAAATTCACGGGAGATATCCCGTAAGTGACAGTATAAGTTTAGTTTTAAGCCGGGAAAGCTTAAAACAGTGTTTGAATAAACATCTATCTTATTCTACCATGTCTTGCTCTGATTTTTCACCTAAAATCTATTTTAGCTTAACATAAAGAGAAGATCTTTTGTACGTAAGTTTTCGCAGCCGCGTATTGTGAATGTACCAATACGTAAGAAAAAGTTGATAGATGTGATGTGGCCGTGACGTACTCAGCTCACTTCAAGTAATTCGTTGAACGAATCTTTGTTGTAGGGTGACCATGAGGTGGATGTTTTTTTTTTTTTTTTGTGCATTTTTGAGTATGCTTCTTGAACGGTTGTATTACATTATGAGTTTGGAATAAACTAAGTCTGATTTGTAATAATTTTTCAAAAAAATACGGATATTCAACTGCATGTGGTAAGACTGAAAGCCGACCCCAACATTGTTGGGAAACGGCTAAGCATATGATATTATATACTGCAAATTACATTACTTGGTTATTAAATCGAACTTAAAACTTACAATTCCTGTAAATTTTTGTCAAGTCATTTATGACTTGTGTGTGTTTTCCTTTTATATATTTTATTTTACTTTTGAATGCATATCCCAGCAAAAAATAAATTATTTTTTCTTTCACTATAAAATATTTTAGTTTAAAAAAAAATCCTTTTAACGAGACTTCCTTTCTCAAACACAGTCACACTACCCCAAACACATCCATATCGCGGGACGTTGAGTAACTCATGCAATGTGCCACTCGCTCGAAGCCACCTTCATAACGTGTGTACGTGACCACCCCGATGTACCTACCTCACGACCATGGACGCTATTACACGATATTTTTGTCACCCTAGCCTTAGTAGCTGTCCCCATTTGCGTTACATTTCCAAAGTCATTCGGGGATTTTCGTCCCGGAATTTGTGTGTGAATTGTGGTGTGCCTATTTGTGTGTTTGTTGTTTCTAGATTTTGGTGGCTTCGAATATGTTTATGATTTCGTTATTTTATTGTTCTAGAATTATATTGAGATGGATGATATTATTGTCTCTAGACTTTTGTGGGAATGTTTACTTTTTCGTGTCTTGATTGATTAATTCAATTTGCGAGAGATAGTTTTTGTCAAAATGTTTGTGTGTTTTGTTTTTTTTTGTTTATGTTTGTTGTGTTTTATGTGTTTATTTTTGTTAATGTTTGTTTTTGTTTTTTTTTGTTTTTGTTAAATTATGTATATTAAATTGAATTGAATTAGTAATGTTATGTTGTGTATGTAATGTGACTGTGTGTGTGTAATTATTTCTTTTATGAGTCAGTGATGCTCGAATTAAAATGTTTTTTTTTTGTGCTCTAAAATATAACATTACATAACAATACGCCACCAGTTATGTTTAAGTCCCATGTAATAAGGGGCGAGCTCCATAATATGTCCGAAATAATTAACCAATTTAGATTGTATTGGCGGGAAACGAATGTTATGTGCTACGTTATACTTATAGTCTCTTCACAGTTATTTCATATCTTACACCAGCAACCCATTAACAACCGTGTAGTACCAATTTTAAAGATTACACACATCGAAATCAGAGATAAAATAACTATGTATTAACGAATATTTAAAGGTACTAAGTAGTTAGAGTTAAGCTCGTAGGACACCATATTAGCACTGCTACGGATCGACTAGCTCATCTTAATTTTACGAGCGATTCCGAAGCGGTGCTCAAAAGAGTAGTTGCAGTATGGAGTCATAGAAAGAATTCGGAATTCGGGCGATGCTAATTCTGTACATTGCTTATAGATGTGCACAACACCCGTTTGGTCGGAGGTTGTTCTATTTTCTATAAAGGATAGGGAACTTTATACCGTGATTTTCATAACACTAAAGAACCTTCGCTCAGCGAGCTATGGAATGGGCTGTGCTTGGAGTCTCTCTGAGGGATCGCATCCGGAACGCGGTGATCCGACAGAGAATCAATGTTGTCAACATAACTCACAGAACAAGTAAACTGAGGCGGCAATAGACCGGCCATATTAGCCGTAGAACCGATGACCGCTGGGATAGACGTGTTCTTGAGTGGAGACCGCGAATCGGCAAACGTAAGGTAGGACGCCCTCAGACTCGGTGGAGTGACGAACTTCGCAGTGTGGCTGGTAGCAACTGGATGAGAGTTGCTAAGAATCGAGTAGCGTGACATGCGATTGAGGAGGCATATAGGACTGCTGTAGGCTAACGATGATGATGCAATGACCTTCGTTACCGTCGTCACCAACCTAGCTACGCTTTTGACTCAAAATTGACGATATCCGGACGTAAAACACTTACCTTTCAGTAAATTTTTCACAAAATTAACTCGACAAACGGCTCCAATACCCTCTTCAAAAAAGTTTGTTAAGAAAAATCCCGAAAATCCTTGATTACGTAAAGGGACGATACATTTTGTAAATCTATTCACGCATTAAAAAGTTTGTTGCCGTTTTTTTCCTTCAACAATTCACTAACAAAGGACGTGATGGCCTGTTGCTGTGGACATACGGGTGAGAACGATGGCGAACGTGATCATTGAAAATGATGACAGAAAAGAAGAGGGAATCTCTTTAGTATTTATTTATTTATCTTCTATCAACAACGCCACACACAATAAATAACAACGCTAAAACCTTAACTTATAATATTTTATTCCGCCGCCTGCATTATTTCTAAAATTTATGTTGCATTGTACCAATTTTAACTTTGAATAAACAAAAAAAAATCGGTTGTCTGTAAAGTCGGTTTACTGACGATAGTTGAACGTGACAACGTCATAAGAAAATACTGATGGAATGGTTGCATTTTTCAAAAAATGAATGTGCGTTGAGCAATTGTTTTATGGAACGCCTCAGAGCGAAGTAACGCCTCATACGTCATGTTTTTTCGTGCGTGCAGCCGGCTCCATCGAATTATAAGACGTTGTCACGTCAAAATTTATTATTTTTACCTCCTAGAGACACCTGGCATTAGTAGATGCACTGCGCACATGTACCCCATTAGGTGGTCTTCAGTTTTGCTAGCAACAATGCTCGGAAGACTGTTGTATTTGATTTGATAGGCTATAAGATAGATCATTATCAGCATTTAAATTCTATCTTAAAAGGCCAACGGGGTCAGAAAGCTCTCCTCTCTGCTTGTCAGTGTGTCACAGCTGTTCTTGATCGCCCACAAACAAGAGGCAAGTTGCCCGGAAGGTTGGCATTCTATCGGCGAACACGAGTTAATACGAGTCTACGCCGTGGTTAGTATTAGTAGTAACGAATAAGTTCTTTGGGATTTGGTTTTAACGCAACCTTGCAGGTATACATAACATCACGCCTGCAATCCCCGAAGGATTAGTCAGAGGTGTGCCTAAGAGTACACTCACATTGCACCAGTTATAAAGGGTGTAAATAGACCCTTAACATAGCTGAAAGGCACTTATTTTCCTTGTCTTTGCGATCATTTTTTTGTTCTAGACCATACCTGGGAACTTTCTAGTTATGGAGATATTGGGGGTCAAAGTTCCAACTTTTTCACAAGCTTTTTTTAAATACATGTGTTAAATGTAACACTTTTACTTTACACACCTCCACGACCCCCATACAATTCAATCCATCCATCAGCACAATGCTTTGAGTGCTTTCCATCGAGTCCTACCGCAAAAAGCGATTTTTCACCCCAAAACAAAAGTCGATTCCTAGCAATAATTTTTGCGTAAAGTTACTTGGTTTGATGTACAGAATGCTTAGTTGACGGCTATGTGAAGGGTCTGTTTACACCCTGTATTTATAATATTTGTTAGTTGAAATAATTGGTGGTGTCAGACCGCTACTTGATCGTAGAGTCTGCCATCACTGGTGGCGGATTCCACTAATTTAAGTGTCATCTGCCACTAGTGGGTACAGGGGTAGGAGCAAATGCGACTGAACAGACGCAACCACCACCAGTGGTGGTAAATGCGACAAATAGTTCCAACTACCACTAGTGGGGACAGACCGGTGGGGGCAGACGGGAATAACAGACCGGCGGCGGTGGGGGCAGATGGGAATACACCATCTAAAGTAATAGGAGGAAATTCTGAATTTTTTTCAGAATTTTCCTCTTACTTTAAAAATTAGGATTGTAGAACGTAAGAAAAACTTTCAACGAAAATTGGTTTGAATAAGATTTGATGGACTATTTAGTTTTTGAGATATGGGACTTTTTCATCAAACTGTAGCAGTTACTTTGTTCTTCATTAACATACTATGAAAAACAAATTTAGTTTTGCTGTTGAATGTAATACAATACATCATAATGAATGAGCCTTCAAACAATTTTTATTATATTTTTTTAACTCTGTGTGCGTGTAAGTACTCGCCCTTTTCCGGTTTTTCATGATTTGACAGCCATAATGATTTATACCACCTTCAATACGACCAGGGCCTACTTAATTAATTGTATTTTGATGTTCAATAATAATATTGAACAATCAGTATTTGGAACTAATTAAATTGCCCACCGTAGAATACGGTTGTGGTTAGTAGCAGCATAGTTACTAGCTAACAATAACCAGAAAAGTGAAAAAAAAAAAAAACATGTGGAATATTCTAAATCTTCCATTTCAATTGTTCTTCAAAAGGAGACTAGATAAAGACGTCAAAAGAATAGTTCAACCTTTCCACATCATGCTCACTATATTTTTTTCGCCCAAATTCAAAATCAGCGATAGCTTCATTACACCTTATGAGAAGAAGTACTACATCTCGATATTTTTCATAGTTATTTGTATTTGTTTGATTTATATTGTATATAAATTTACTAACTTACCCGGTGGTATTGGCCAACCAATGTTCATTGCTGTTTTGGTTAGTATCATCTTCTTCTTCAGCAGACACATTAAGTTGACCATTTGGAATATCCTCAATAGCCGTAGCAACGTTTCCCTTATTATGAAGATCCAAGATATTCACAGAAGCATCGATATTAGCAAGAGTGTCCAAAGTTATATTATTTGGAATTGGATCTCACTCTCGATCGTTCTATGCTTTTTTATTTTGTCATTTATTTTTTACTGTATATTATTCGAGCCTGATTATGTGGATTTAGGCAATTTAATAATTATTGTTTCATTTGATATTAATTTAGTTTATTGTTTGCGTCTTATGTCATTGTTGATCAAATATATCGAAGAATGGGTTAGCATTATACTGATAGCGAATTTTGAAGAAGAAAATGAAACCTATTGTCAAAAAATGTTTGCCATTTATCAGAATATTTTAGAGGCTTATTCACTTTTTCAAAAATGTTTCCGAGTATTGGTAAGTCGGTGCCTACTTCGTATGATTCTTAGAATTTATAACTCTTTTTTTTTATTCATTATTCTCTTTCTTTCTGTAGCCTATTTAACTCTTTAATAATAATTTGTTGTATGAAAGAGAGTTCATACAAGAAGGATGAAATGGCTAGAAAGGGGGTGGCTGACGAGTGCTTGAGAAATATGGAAGAAAAACATGCCATTCAAACCCCAAATAAATTGTAGCAGAATAATAATAATGTCTATACACCGTGACTTTTTAATCGTCTTACAAAACTGGTCCACTCAATGTACCCGACATAAAATAGCTCTAGGCGCGATTTTTTTTACCTACCGTAATAGGTACAAAGAAAAATAAATAATACATTAGAATAAAATTATGAAACTTCCTGTTAATGATGTTTACGTGTCAAACGGGAGAACATACCTACCCAGCGCTCAACTCCAGTAGATCATCGCTCGCAACAGGGTGTTTTATCTACATCATGCGTCATAATGCTGAATAATATTTTTATTTTTAAGTTATTAAAATCTCATAAATACCCTTTTTTTCTTATGAATGTTAGTAGTTATTGGATACATGAAGTGGGCTGCCGTTGTAAGACGACTAAAAAGTCACGGTGTATATGATTTGACTCTGTCTGTTTGTGTGTTGATATTATGGTTTGTCTGTTTGTTTGTGTGAAGATGTGTGACTAAAATTGAAAAGAGTATGCTTAGATGGTTTGGTCATGTGGTGATGATGAATGAAAGGCTAACAAAAGATATTTACAAGGCAGATGTCAGTTGAAACGCCGGGAGGGGACGCCCTAGAAGGCATATTATACAATATGCAAGACATTATACTGATATATGGACGTGGACGAGGCAAAAGAAGTATGTAAGGATCGTAGAAGTATTTATATATGTATGTGTGTGTGTTTATGTCTGTGTGTGTATGTATGTATGTGTGTGGGTGTGTGTGTTTTGTCTCTAATCAGAGATTTTTTTCAGTTACTATGGCGATCAATAGACACATTTTGCCGTAGTTTATTTTTGATGGAGTTGCGCTTACTAGGTTTGTTCAAATCATCGCTATCAGGAAACGAAGTTAGTATAATACTTTCTACCATTTATGAAACAAAATACATACAATAAAATATAACAACAACACTTGATAATTCGCAGGGCATTCAGTCTATGTACGCTTTAACATCAGGATGGATTTTAAAAGATATAACTCTTATTGTTTTAACAAGCTTACAATGTGAGAAATTCCATATATGTGTGGAAGAAGCTGAGTCGGCATGTATACAGCGTGTGATGAACTCGAACAATTCGGGTAAGATTTCCAAATTTTTATAAACGGATCCTTCACGAAGGTGTGAAAAATCATGTTTTACGGTTGCGCTAGCTGCTGGTGGATGCATTTAGTACAGGGGCCATGGAGGTATTTTAAGTAAAGTGGCAATATTAAAAATAAATAAAAACATGTGAAAAAACTTTAAACTTCAATACCTACCTCCGCAACGAGAAGGTTCCCAAGTAAGGCCCAGAACAAAAAAAATATCGCAATGACGTAAAGGACAAGTGCCTTTCGGCTTCATTAAGTGTCTTTTACACCCTTTATTTTTTCTCTCTTTTTCTTCAATGCCACTGCATCCAGTCCTCAGCCCTTTGCATCCAGTCTTACCTGCCAATCTGACCTGGTGGCCTACCATGACGTCTTAAAGCATGAGTAATTCCAGCTTGGGAAAGAGATGGCGCTAGACGACCTGGATAGCTCTGTGTCTTTCCCATGACCAATTTTGGGCCTTCACTCCAACACTTTGCGACATCTAGTCCAGTTCATGCCGTACATGGCCTGCACATTTCCACTGCCACCGCGCTAGTGTCAGGCCCATAGCTTCGTTCTTATTCTTTATTGTACACACAAAATTACATATAAATTGCCTACAATTTTAAGATTATGTATTTATTTAAACTTCGTGTACAAGAATGGTACATACGCGGACTTAATGCCACAAGGCATGTATTCTTTGGACCTTTGTGTCTCTTATTTATTTTCGATTAAATCTGCTCAATTTGTTGGCTGATTAATTTCATTGTTACAGTGATTCTCCAACGTCTGTGCAAGCGCGTGCTACAAGTTAGACGGACCTTCAGTAAGATGACAGCGTGTGGTCTATTTACTATAGACGCCTCTCTACCGATACCTTTTACTGCACTTGTGACTAAATACATTTTAGTATTGTTGCAATTTGCTTTTCTGTAATAATACTTCGACATCTTCAGTCCGATTAAATGTTTTACGATTGACAATGATTTTCCTTATATAAATTATATTTATTACTTTTCATAAAAAAGAAAACCATAAAATTCGTTGATTAATGAAGGTAAAGTTCTGGAGTGGCGACCGCGAACCGGAAGACGTTGCGTTGGAAGGCACTAGGTGGACCGATGACCTGGTGAAGGTTGCAGGGATCCGCTGGATGCGAGTCGCACGGGGCCGGTCAATGTGGCGACACTTGGGGGAGGCCTATGTCCAGCAGTGGATGTCTTTCGGCTGAAATGATGATGATGATGAATTCTGTAATCCTTTTATTTTGCCTAAAATCAAAAATTACTCATTATTTTTTATTTGACACGATCACTGATTGAAACGGATCAACATACATGCCTACTATGTCTTCACCAATTAAAGGATATCATTTATTACCCATCTAACAACGGATCTTACAAATACATTGAAATTAACCATGAGGAACAACTCAAATTGTCCGATTCAATTGTTACTCAAAAAAAAACTGGACGTCCAAAGAATAGTTCAACTTTTCAACACTATGCTCCGTGTTCTTTTCTTGAAAAAAAAAAACAAAATAAGGTTAAAATATATGTCGCTCTGTGGCAAGAAGTACATGCTGTCTAATGTCCAATTTGAAGATGGAATTCATTTTATTTTTTAAGTGGCCAGTCTTAACTCAACTCGAAAAGCAATACTGCTCAACCGGCGGCGTATGAAGATCAAACACAAGCACAAGACTCAAACAAACTTAAATACGAGTTTCCTTATTTTAATACACCCTTTCATCAGCGACAAATGAGTAGGTACTAAGATTACATCCCCCTTTTGTAAATCTGTCAACAGCATCACAGTTAATCCTCCTTCGTGAAACCTTATACTCTATTTGAAGGGTATTTGATCCGCAAATTCATTGGTGCGTCTGTGACAACACATTTTGCTCCCTTCCCATGAGTCACAGAGCATGGAGACAACTCGGTGGCCGGTCAAAGATGCGGCATTGTCAACACTTACCAAACCTTGGCACGTACCAAGCTGACCGTTGACTCAATCTACGACAAATAATAAAACTATAGGAACTGATGGCTTTGAATGCGGTCCTTGTCAGACGTTGTACTTTATTAGAGACTAGCTTTTGCCCGCGGCTTCGCTCGCGTTAATTTAGAATTTCACAATCAATTCAGGTTGTACTCAGCTTGTAATAATGTAATTCAATCATGGTTCGAAAGAAACGTGGCGCCATCTATTATATTTAAGAACGTTTTTGTGGTTTTCCTCGGAAACTGTATTTTTTTTCGGAATGAAAGGTACCCTATGTCCGTTTCTGTATACCTGACAACGTATATACAAAATTTCAGTATGATCGGTTCATTAGTTTAGGCGTGAAAAGGTAACAAACAAACAAACTTACTTTCGCATTCGGTTTCGCTAGCGTTTAGGTTGAGAATTATCTAACGGGAGCGTTTTAAATATACATAGTGTAAATGGACCCTTCACGAAGTCGTCAATCAAGCATTATGTACATCAAACTAAGTAAACCCTACGTAAAAATTATAGTTGGGAAACGACTTTTTTTTTGGGGTGACAAATCACGTTTTACGGTAAAACTCAATGTAACGCACTCAAAACATTGTGCTGATGGATGAATTGAATAGAACGGGGGTCGTGGAGGAGTGTACAGTAAAAATCTTACATTAAAAACGTGTATTTAAAAAAAAACTTGTGAAAAAGTTGGAACTTTGACCTTCAATACATCCGTAACTAGAAGGTTCCCAGGTATGGTCTTGAACCAAAAGTGTGGCGTTCAATGTAAAATACTGGTATTCAGCTGCATCCGGTTAGACTGGAAGCCGACCCTGACATAGTTGGGGAAAAGGCATACTGCCTACTGTAGACTTTGCCGTCGATTCCGTACTCTGTGACTTGAGAGGTGAAGTTTACAAGAATCTTGTCATGAAAGGCATTTGTGTTATGCTTGGAATACGATTTTATTTCATGGGATTGCAGGTAAAATGTGATGGATTTTTGGCAGCCATTTTGGTTTATATGAAGCCTTTTTTGTAGTTTACCTACATACTTTTTCAGTATGGAGTTTTAAGGAGGAATGTTAAATCCGTTGTCGGGCAAAGTGTTATTGGGTTTTTCCATCAGGAAGTTCTCAGTAGCAGCTACGGAGCCTGTAATTGTGCCCGGTTGGTGGCAATAGGCTCGCCCCTATTACATGGAGCTTAATCATAACGGTTAGAGAGACACATTGACGTTGATTAAAAATATTGACAGTTTAAGAAAGAAATTGATGGTGCACCAGAAGAGTATCTGGAAGGATATAATGAAGCGGGGCCTTTGCCCATCTGTTAAAATAATAATAAAAAGGGGGGGGGGGGGGGTGCTAAAATAAAATCGTTTGTTAGTCAAACAATTATTCTTCATCTGCGTTTTTATATGTATCTAAGGATTATAATTAATATTACTGGTCGCAAACAACCAAAATATTAAGGGATAGTAGTATTTTATATTCAAAAATCGTTTACACCTTTGTATAATATTGAACTGTCAATTTAACTTTTAGTCTCGATTTTTTCCAGCATCTATAAACACCGATTGTCCAAGGAATTCTAGTGGGCACTCGATCGGTCTGGCTCCAACCACCTATAACCAGTTCGGACCGGTTTACGGCGGTGCACCGTATCAATTATTGCCTGAAAACTCTAAAAGTTAAGCTCGAGGTAAATTTTATAGGTTTCCTTGCGAAATTCTAACGGGTTAGGGGTTCAAAGTTATTTAATTATTAAAGGTCGAACGACCGAATAAAATTGTACTCGATACCAGTTTAGATCTATTGTTTTCGAAAAAAGGCCGTAAACAGTAAAGGGTTTTATTTGCTTATTGTAATTTTGTTCTTATTTGTTTGCCTGTAAAGTTGAAATTAGTTTACACAATTATTGGTAAAGGGCTGTTATTTATGCGTTTGATTCTAGTTCTTATCTCGTTAAAAATAAAGGTTAAGACGGCTTGAACGCATAGAAAGGTTAATGAAAATTGTAGGTTCTTTGTCGAATTCTGATTAAAATATGGCCGTAAGGTTTCAATGACTGATTCTTTTTAAATTATTTCCGTTTTAAAAGCCTGTCTTTGGGATTCTTTTAGGGTTGCTTTGCATTTACAATCAATTTTTTTTTTCTTTATACTTTTATAGTCTGTATACATAGCTCATAGAGCTGTATAGCGCTGTATTTCCGAATTTTAATTTCAAAGCCAGCAGTTTTTTTTTTTTTGCAATTTTTATTTCCAAGCTGTTGCCAGCGACCTTCGTCAGCGTGAAATTAATATAAAAATATTACTTCAATATTTGAATCGGATTTTGTTAACAATTACAAGGGTTTTAATTTTTTTGCTCGGAACCCTAATTCTTTTTCTAAAATAAAAGTATCACAAGTTACCCGTCAAATTGGTCCAGCCGTTTCGGAGATTAGCCGGAACAAACACACAGACAGACGAAATAAAAAAAGGACTATCCAGACTCCGTGGCTGCTACTGAGAAATTCCTGAATGACAAACCCAAACACACTTTGCCCGACATGGGAATCGATCCCAGGACCTCATGCTCAGCAGTCGCGCTTTGCTACCACTAAACCAATGAGGCAATAAAAAAATTAAATACCGGAATAATAATACAATATGAAAAGGCGAGATTCAAATAAACACTTCGGTGTTTCATCATAGTAATGATCAAATATTTAATGTATGGCCGCTTGAACTGTTTATGAAACTAAAATGCGATGGGATGTAACAATTTGCTAAAGGGTAATATTTATGGATGACAGGCTTTCAATATTTCAAGAATTTACTGCCGCATTCGTTTCATGGCATAGGCGCGACAGCTGAGCGTGTGGTCCTGGATTCGATGCCAAGATCAGACTAAATTTGTTATTGGGTTACACCATTTCAAAGTGAGGGAAAATAAAGTGACCTGTATTCGTGTACATTTCTAGCTATTGGGTTTTAGAAAATTACTACCTGCAATAAAAATTACAAGCTGTGAAAATATTATATGCCTAATTGAATCGGATTTTATTATTAACGATTTTTTTAATTTTTTTTCAGGGAACCCTAATTCTTTTTCTAAAATTAAAGTAGTCAAGCTCATAACATCAGCTATCTACCAGTAAAATTTCCGTTAAAATCGGTCCAGCTGTTTCGAAGATTAGCAGGAACAAACAGACAGACAGATAAACAAACAGACTGACAAAAACTAACTTTTTTGTTAAAAGTGTACTTTCATATGCATTCAGTAAAAAGCTGTTATTTTGAAATTACAAACAGACACTTCAATTTTTAACCAACTTCAAAAAAGGAGGAGGTTCTCTATGCTTGTTACCTTATAACTCCGTCATTTATGAATCGATTTGAAAAATCTTTTTTTAATGTGAAATTTCAAATTTCATCACAATTGGTTAAGTAGTTTTTTTTTTTCTTCTTGAATTGTGTTGACCACATCATGGTTCCTTAATAACTTCTAGTTACAATGTAAAAAAAAAACTAAAACTAAAAAGGGTAAAGTAAAAAAATTTTTGAAAAAAAAAAACGACTTCATCGGCCGGTTTTTTTTTTCAAAATGGTTTTTTTTTGACGAAAATGTTTTTATATTTATTTGTATAGATAAATAAAATAGGTTTTATTTTTCAAATTTATTTTGTCAATGTCTGTTAATACATTCCATACTAGTAGGTCTATGATATTCCAGCTTTCCTCTTCATCGTTCCCATAACCCACTTCCAAAAAACCAAAAAATTAGACCAATACAAAAAAAAATCCCACAACTTTTCCGCCTAATTCACTCTGGCTCTCAGCAAAATGAAAAGGAGACTTCATTAAAATCTCATGTGCACCATCAAAAGCTTGACAATCTGTGAGTGCAACGCACCCGAGCGAACCTTGGATAAACAGCTGGTACGATAATGTAATCCGTCATACATAATTCAGGCAACCATAGGAATTAAATCGAAAGCTTTTTATTTCATCCACCATGTTGTTGTAGGTGAGGAAATAAGGGAGATTGAGAATTGACTGGATTGTTGCAGTGTAAATTAGTGATAGTAATCAGTTGTTGATCCAGAGCCATAACTTATTTCCCACAGAACAGAATAGATTAGAACACAATGTTCTTTATAATGGATAATTTAAAATTTATTTAAATTTTAAAATATAAATTAATTTTAAATTCCTTTAAATTAAATTAAATGGTGTAACATTCATAACAAAAAAAAATTCACGCGTAGGGTGCCACAATGGGCGCCACAGAACATAAATTTATTGCAATTTAAATTAAAACATTAACTAAATGTGACAGCTACATCTAATTCTCATTTCAGCACCACCATGAGCCCTATTATTTCTAAGTCAGACGAAATAACTCAACACTAATGAAATGGCTTACTATATTAACATTAGTAGCAGAGAAAAGAATAAAAACGTGTGAGGTAGCACTCTATGATTTGTTAATGTCGCGCTTTTGTGGATGTTAAAAATGTAAAACTCTAGACTGTAAATCTTGGATTATGATATTAAAGAATTAGAAGTAGAATATATTTAAATTAACTGTACTCTTCATTTTAAAATAATTCTTAGAATAGAATAGAATATTCTTTATTATGTACATCATTTAAGTATCATTCGCCTCGTTGGTCTAGTGGTTGCAATTGCGACAGCTGAGCATGAGGTACAGGGTTCGATTTTCAGGTCGGGCAAATTGTTTTTGGATTTTCCATTTCTCAGTAGCAGCCACGGAGTCTGGATTTGTGCCTGGAATGGCAATAGGCTCGCCCCTATTACATGGGACTTAAACATAACTGGTGAAATGTGGGTGTACTATTATGTATACCTCTGCCTAACCCTTCGGGCATTACAGGCGTGATGTTATGTTATGTATATAAGTAACATTCATAAAAGAAAACATTTCAAATACTTCATATTTATAATACTGTATATTGTCTCTGCATCCCCTAAGGTAGACTGGTAGAAAATGCATATGGCATTAAGTCCGCCATTGTGCAGTTTTGTTACTTGTGCATAAAGTTTTAATAAATAAATAAAGTATTTCGTCATTATCATCAGCCTACAGCAGTCGACTGCTGAAGATAGGCCTCTTCAATAGCACTCCACTTCAGTCCAATTTTAGAATAATGGGTACACCTTTTAGTAATAATTTTAACATAACACTGTTTTAAGCTTTCACGGTTTACAACTAAACTTATACTGTCAGTTACGGGACAGAAAAAATGAACAATCACGGAAGATATCCCGTAAGTGACAGTATAAGTTTAATTTTTACCATAATTACATTTGAACCTTTATTTACCCGTTACTGTTTCCACTGACACCAAGTGACACTCAAATAACTGTCTAAATATTATAACTTTGTTCGAATGTCAACGTTGTCCTCAGTTAGACGAGCGTTGAAAAATCCAACAATGCGTTATCATTAACGTATTGACTTTGGTACAGTTATAAACTTAACAAGCAATGGTAAAGTAAAAATATACATACAGGGTGTAAACAGACCCTTCACGAAGCCGTCAACCAAGCATTCAGTACATCAAATTAAGTAACTTTACGCAAACATTATTGCTGGGAAACTACTTTTTTTTTGGGATGAAAAATCACGTTTTACGGTAGGACTCGATGGAACGCACTTAAAGCATTGTACTTATGGATGCATTAAAAACATGTATTTAAAAAAAAAACTTGTGAAAAAGTTGGAACTTTGATCCAGAATATCTCCGTAACTAGAAGGTTCCCAGGTATGATGTAGAACAAAAAAAATGTCGCAACGATAGGAAGAACAAGTGCCTTTCGGCTTCGTTAAGGGTTTATTGACATCCTTTATAAAGGTACCTACATAAAGGGTGTAAATAGACTCTTAACACAAATGAAAAGCACTTGTTCTCCCCGTCTTTGCGATAATTTTTTTATTCTAGACCATACCTGGGAACCTTCTAGTTACGGAGATATTGGGGGTCAAAGTTCCAACTTTTTCATAAGTTTTTTTATAAATACAAGTTTTTAATGTAAGATTTTTACTATTGAATCCACCCATTAGCACAATGCTTTGAGTGCTTTCCATCGACTCCTACTTTAAAACGTGATTTATAACCCCAAAAAAAATAGTCGATTCCCAGCAATAATTTAAAGTTACTTTGTGTGATGTAAAGAATGCTTGGTTGACGGATATGTGAAGGGTCTGTTTACACCCTGTATAATATGCGTTGCGTGAACAATATACTAAGGCAAAAAAACTTAACCATAATGAAATAACCCACTTGCTAAAAAACTATCAACTTTCCATTAACACATTTCCCATAGCAAAATAAAAAACATCTAACACTTAGCATAAACCATTTAGATATTACAAAAAACTTCTATATTCCCACTTGCACCGTAACATGCAGCGCCAGTACGTACGCTTTCGTAAGGGAGTGTATGCATCTGCATTAACAAAATGGCCGACGGTAATAGCATTACATTCTTTTCTCGGATGCGCCTTTCCGTGTCGGGATCGCTTTGTCCCGGATATAATACGTACATATATATAGATATATAGTGGGTGAGTAAAAATAAAAACGGTACTCGAGGTTAGATGAAAATATTTTTGAGTAGCTTATGCCCGCGGCTGCGTCCTCGTGGATTTCGGTAATTATCCCACGGATTCATACCAATGGGATAAAAAGTATTTTCTGTTGTTAATCCATGCGAAATTTCACGAAATTATGTTCAGTAGTTCTTGCGCGAAAGAAACGTGATAGGAACTCGTTGTGTGTTTAGTCCGTGGATGGGTGACTACCCATTACATCCCGGGTTTCTTCCGTGCGTCGGTTGGTCTACATTAAGTTCAACTGTATCATTGAACGAAGATTTTTATTACTCTGTTTTTTAATGCATGAGGTTCCTTTAAAGTTTAGGCATCGCTGTACCTAACAGTACACCCACATTTCGCCAGTTATGTTTTAAGTCCCAGGTAAAAGGGGGGGAGCCTATTGCCATCAACCGGTCACAAATCCGGACTCCCGGGCTGCTACTGAGAAACTCCTGATGAAAAAACCCGATAACACTTTGCTCGACCCGGGAATCAAAACTAGGACCTCATGCGCAACAGTAAAAAATGCGGTATAATTGAGGGCGAGGCTTAACGCGAACGGGATTGAGTACAAAAAATAGCACCAGAAATCCTATTCATTGAGCCCAAATAATATATTATAGGTAGTTAACAAACGCTCCCAACCACATAGAATACCCGGAAAAGCTTAAACGGAACTCACTGATATCCGGATTTATTCGGAAATAACCGGTTCAAACCGGTTTCCAGTACTAATGGGTTCCTAATTCCGATCCAATATGCGTTCGGGGAAGTTGTATGTAGTCGTTTATTGTCAAGTGATTTAGATGGTGTTTTCCGTTGTTATAATGGCAGACACATTGGGAAATTCAGTCTGCCTTATAATAAAGTAGAGTCTGACTAATCCGGCACTATAAACACCAAGGAAATAGCCGGATTATTGGAATACTCGGAATATTGGATATCAAAATAAATAAAATAATGTCATTCATAACGTACTAATTTAACAAGGAAATAAGTATTTGTGTACAACACAACACACACACACACATCACAGTATTTGTCACGTGTAATAACTTAGTAACAGCAGCGGATATCACGTTTTTGAGAAAGAATGTGTGCACAATGAAAAGTTCTGAAGAGCCGGATTGGTGAGACTTTTGTATAACCAACGCTTATTTGCGTGTGCTTGCTCATAACAGTTTTTTTTCTACTAGTCTGGCTAAGATGATCACTATTGAGAAGTTGGGAATCCGCTAGGTAATAAAAACAAAAGACTGTTCGATGTGGTGATGCTTGAATTAGGACAACGTCTAATTTTCAACTAATTTATGATGATGATTCATGTCATACTGGATGCTAGATGATAAAGAAGTCTTGATTATGCTAATTGGACATGATACTACCGATATTCTAGAATTTTCATATTAGCGCCTTGATGGCAATCTAAATTGAGTCAGCTTAGAATTTTTCTACGAGATTTTAAACCTTCAGTAAAGACCAGTTCCTGAGACGTGCAGACATAGGGCACGTAGGATACGATATTAAATGTGATATCTTGTGGAATATAATTTTATGGATGGATTATGTATGCTATCAGTCTTAACCTCCGGTCAGACCTGATCGCTCACCAAATAGCAGAAGTTCCGCCTAGGAGTGTGCCAAAGAGCAGTGGAGCGCAGCATTCTGGATGTAAGAAGATCAGACAAAGTATAGAAGACCCACGCTGCGCTCCAAAACCTGAATTATTGACGTAGGCAAAAAGACAGCCAGGCTCAAATGGAATTGAGCGACCGTTGGGCAAATGTTTCTAGGCCATGGGTGCTTAAGGATGGACGTCGCCGCCTAGGCCTGCGCAGAAAGAACTGGCGAGATGACCTGGCCGCGGCCTTTGCTCAGCAGTGCGACATTAAAGTAAAAAAAAAAATTCTGGAACAACATCACATTTTTTTTTTTTTTTTTTTTTTTTATCTTGGTAAAATCATCAAATGAGTCCTCCCACCCAGGGCAGAGCGGGAGGGACTGTCAAACTTGTACTGACTAAAATCCATGGTGTCCTTCAGTAGGCCTTTATGTTCCAGGGTCACGGTAATTCTATGAGTCCCGCGACCCCGGCAGGCTTTGGCCCTCTAGAGGGGGGGCCCCGTCATTATGCTGACACTCTTTGAGGCGCGCGTGGAACACAACGCGCCGTCGACCCGGGCATGGTTCATGGTCGGACAGCGAGTCGCCCATTACTCGCCGCCCACATGCCTGCGCCTACGGTGGCCGGAGATCGTCTGCCGACGTCCGGCGCCGTGGGCGTCTACCACTGCGGCTGGTGTGGAGGGAGGACGCTGTCCTCTCCCTCACGCGGCCCGCCTCCTCCTTCGCGAGCATGACTGCTTCGCAGAAGGAGGCGACCGCTTCCCACTCCGTCTCGCCCCGCAGCATGGCCTCGACCAATGCCGGGCGCGAGAGGTCTCCGCCTATCGCCGCCGTGAGGACACGGCGGTGCTCTGCCCAAGCGGGGCAGTCCTGCACCGTATGCTCCACCGTGTCCTCCGGGCGGTCCTCGCAGTGGTGACACCCAGGCGTTTCCTCCTTCCCCATATGACACAGGTACCTCCCGAAACTTCCGTGTCCGGTGAGGACCTGCGTCACGCGGTAGGTCAGGACGCCGTGACGCCTATCCAGCCACTCCTCAAAGAGGGGTCTTACCACCGCGATTGCGGCGTGCCCGGACCTCGGTTGCGACAGTCGTTCCCTCCATACTGCCCTGAGATCGCGCCGGAGCTCTTCCCGCCGCGCCTCGACTTGTCGAGGTAGCAGGGATTCGCCCCGGCGCTGCGCATCCACGCGCCACTCATAGACGCGCTGGAGGGCAGTCGCCTCCAGATCCCAGGGCAGCAATCCGGCAAGGAGGTTGGCCGATTCGCCGGCGATCGTACGGTATCCTCGGATCATCCGGATAGCCATGACCCTCTGGCATGCGACCAGCTTCAGTGGTCGCGTCCGAATGCTCAGGGCCCACACGGGGGCCCCGTAGAGGGCCATGGACCGCACGACGTCGGCGTACAGCCTCCGGCAGGAGGCGTTTGGCCCGCTGAGATTGGGCAGGAGTCGCCTGAGGGCGGCTGCTGCCCGGTTCAGCTTTGGGGCCAAACGCAGGAAATGCTCCTTGAAGTTCCACCGGCTGTCGAGGACGAGTCCCAGGTACTTCATCGTTCTCCCGACGCCGATGCGAACCCCTCCCACCGTTATGTGGGACTCAGACCGTGGCGCGTTCAGACGGCCATGAAAACACATGGCCTCTGTTTTGTGCAGAGCCACTTCGAGTCCCAACTGCCGGATCTTTCCAACGACTGTCGCAACCGCTTGCGTCGCCAGGTCAGCCGCCGCCTGGTGCGACTCTCCCTCCGCCAGGACGAGCGTGTCGTCGGCGTAACATATTACGCCGACGCCGTCAGGGAGGTCGCAACGACATTACATTTACTTACACTTAAGGGCAGAATTGTCTATGAATCTCTATTCTTAGTACAGTTTACTAGACTTCAAATGACATTTTTTGTTTGATAATTTAATTCCGATTCTCTCGGTAAAAAAATCTCATCCTCAAGAGAATATCGGACCTCTCATTCCACGTTCCTACCATGTCGTGTTTTTGTTATTGTTTCAAACAAATAAAATAAATTTTAACAAAGAATCACTTTACCACGAAAATTCTGCAGTAAACACAAATTTCACTTATACCAACTTTTCGGCAACTTTTATAGGACTCAGTGCGGCCATAAAGATAACAATAACCTGAGTAACATTTTTAGTGTATACCCTTATATTAGCAGAAATGTAATAAAAATAGTAAATTCCTTTATTGGATGCCAAGCCTTTATGCCAGTTTCACACGAGGGTAGAACAGTTTGGACAGTGGCGTTTAAATATAGGACAGTCCGCGAGTGATACCGACGGAGCGTCGACGACGACAACGGTAACATTAACGCCACTTACTCAAAATTGCAGCACAAATAGCTCTGGATGAGCTAATTGAAATTGTAAAGAATGAAATAAATAGGAAAGAAAAACTTAAAACAAGTCAGGACGCAAGCACTCACACTGTCCTGCTCTTTGCACTGCACTGCCCTCGCGTTCACACGAGTCCAGCCACAAGACAGACGAGCGAGAAAGGTGGGGGAAGCAAACTGCCCCGAAAAAATAGACCAGCGAGCTATTAACTGTTCTGCCTTGGTTACTGTCAAGACAGTACTGTTCTGTGCGTTCAAACAGTAGCAATTCTGTGCTACCCACTGTTCTGCTCTCGTGTGAAACCAGCATTATAAAACCATATTTTTTATTTACTTGGAACATTTACCCGCTTTGTTTTTTCTATCGATTGGTCAAAGTGTTCAGTCAACTGAAAAAATACCTGTGCGTTAGTTTTTTTACATTATTGTTTTACTTTTTTTTCTGGTTTTTGGTTCACGGTATATTGGTCGTTGGTTAAGAGTTATGGTAACGCGGTATTTTTGTGATCGTGCAGGACGTCAAGTTTTTACGGACCAGATATCAGAGTTGTAGAAAAATAATAACGCTATAGGCTTTACGGGACCGGTCAATGTGGCGACACTTGGGGGAGGCCTATGTCCAGCAGTGGACGTCTTTCGGCTGAAATGATGATGATGATGATGATAGGCTTTAGCCTATGCGGGTTTGAGGGTTAATTAATCACGTGATTGTGAAAGGTATTCTTAACAGTTAACGGTTTATTTTGTACTGGATTTGGAACAAAAATGATTAATTAATGGACGAGCTGGACAGAACCAACGACCAGTGGTCTACATTAGCCCTAGTGCGAAAAATTTGTAAGTCATGGGGAGACCCTTTGCCCAGCAGTGGGATGACAACGGCTAACAGTAATGGTATTAACTTGTGGGTATCTTGTACCCAGAAACTCAATTTTTTGTTCTTGATTAAACATGTTTACTTATAAAACCTATAAAGCTTTTACCCGAATTGGGGTCCTTGCAAAAGAAGATAACTAACAACTACATTTAGCACATGAAACTAACCCACTAACACATTCCTACTATTTTTTTTTATTTCTTATAAAACGATGATGATGGCGAGTAAAATGTGTTTACTCGCCAACATCATCATCATTTCAGCCAAAAGACGTCCACTGCTGGACATAGGCCTCCCCCAAGTAACTCTTTTACTCGCCATACAAGCCATCAAATTCCCTGTGACTAAAATGCAAAACCATAGACTAAACAAGGTCCTTTATTACATAAAATATTTTGCCTAAAACCCTTTTCCTCCCACAATAGAAAACACCACACATTGTAAAGGGATACATATCTCGCCCTTTATTTGTAATGGCACAAAAGATTATCTGGCATCCATTAATTAATTTAAGGGCTATCTAGTTTACAGTCCAGTGGCGTCTTTTGTCCTTGCAGCCTATCGCACCGCCGCCATTGCTGGCATAGATTATAAAGTAAATAGGCGTAGATGGGGCTCTTTAGCAGAAGATTAGTGACAGATATCTACCTATTACATAGGTATACATTAGCACGCACGAAACACAGTAAGTAATTAATATTAATCTGCAAAGTTTTTTTTGAACGCGTTAGTCTTTGGAAGTACCAATCAATTTGATGTGTTATTTCTAGTTATATCTATGACGAAAGTTAACAACTCAAAAATCAATAATCTTTATTCCACAAGAAAGTGGTTACAAAATTGTGTGAAGTCCCTGACTCCTGTACTATGTGATAGACCTGTGTTACAGGAGCCAGTGCCCCCTCCCAAGAGGAGATATTACAGAATCTTATGCAATAAGATTAACAAAATATAAATAAAATAAAATAAAAACCATAGAAAAATAAAAGATAAATTAGAAGCGTTTAAAACTAAAATGCTGCATCGCGCAATTTTACAAAATTATCTGCGAGATATGCGTATATGCAACATCCCGAAAGCAATCGTCGCCGTCGGGTAGTTACACCAGACATAGATAACTCCATAATGGGGGATGAGGAACTCTTCACTCCGTTTCTCAAAAATTCATAATTCATTTATTAATTGATTGCCACAGGCCAAAAGACAGATCTTATAATTAGCGTTATTATATCGCTGTAACATCATGATAAAAAAAAAAAAAAAAAATACAAATTTTAATCTCATAATGGTTGGTGGTTATTATCTCTTGCATTAGTTGTTTTAGTCAACCTCATTTTACATTCATTATTAAACAATTATTACAAACAACAACAAAAATACAAACAAACAACTACATACGTACAATTTACGTTTAATAAGTCAAAAAATAATAAGTTTAACATGACAATTTTTTGTCAACCTCATCATTCATTACATACATTCATATCATATAGACATAATTATTTCGGTAAAAATAAATAAGTAAAAAAAAAATTAAAATAAGCTTAACATGTCAAGCTTTAGTGAACCTCAAAAGACCTATATCTACCAGTAGACTGTCGCTTAGATGATTGATACAAAGTGCAGTACCTACACGGTCAGCAGTATATTCCAGCTAGTCATATCTACACTACCATAATCTACAATTGAGCGACCCCTCCAATATAATAGTCGTACTGATATAACTACGGTGTATAGGTCAGCCTGCGTCAATGAGCCTATTATACTAAGTAATCACGTTCGTATTTGCTAACGTTAGATTAGGAATTCTATTAAACGACATATTTGTATGTGAATCAATGTTTAGTTTGTTTTTCCAAGTGTATGGTGCAGAAGAAGGTATAGTATAATGGGTTGGTGGTTGGTTCCCTTAACGAAGCCGAAAGGTACTTGTTCTCCTAGTCATTCTAGTTACGGAGATTTAAAACTTGTTTTTTAAAAAACAAAATGTAAAAAGTTGGAACTATTTTTTTTTTTTTACTTTAAACACCTTTACGACCCCTGTACTATTCAATCCATCCATCAGCATAATGCTTTGAGTGCGTTCCATCGAGTCTTAACGTAAAACGTGATGTATAACCCCAAAAAAAAATCGTTTCCCAGCAATAATTTTTGTGTAAAGTTACTTAAACCTTTTAAATTCATATCTTTATAACATAAACTGAGCGACATAATCTGAGTAACATGACAGACTTAAATCCCCGAAAAATAAACAAAAATTAATTTAAGGCTATCTTCTACGGCAACGCATACTTTGTGGTTTCAAGAACTCGCTTAAATTATCATTAATTTATCAAAATTTAAATTGCAAACGGAAACTCCAGTACCAAATATAGGCGGGGGGAGGGAGGTCGTATAATTTATACTAAAAAGTCTCTTTTCCGGATTTTAAAGATGGGCGAAAAATTAGTTATCATAAATTTACGTAAACGCGGATATCTCTTGGATATGAATACGTAATAAAAAAATATTTTAATCCTGCGTTTTGAATATTTTGTTCATATTTTGAATGATACTGTTTCAATTTCGATATTGATTTTCAACAGTGGTTTGAGTGGCTACCAATTGTTTTTTTTTAAATTTTTTTAAAACTTTGTCCCACACTAGGAATGTCTCCTGTATCGTGGGTGCGTTTACAAACATTTAAATTCACATACACAAATATCTTAATTAATAGGACCTGTTCTCGAAACAATACACAAACATAACATTATGCCTGAAATCCCCAAAGGCTAGGCACAGGTGTACCTAATAGTACACATTGCACCTTTTTGTCGACGTTTTATAAGTGCCCATCGAGGCCTATGTGAAATAAAATATTTTGATTTTGATTTTAACACCCCCAGTTATGTCTAAGTCCCATGTAATAGAGGGCGAGTCTATTGCCATCAACTGGGAACAAATCCAGTCCATGAACACTGAGAAATCTTTGAAGAAAAAATCTAATAACAATTTTCCCGATCCTGGAATCGAACCCAGAACCTCATGCTCAGCAGTCGCGATTGCGACCACTAGACCACAGTCCTCGAAACAAGCCCTCAATATTACAAATTACGTTCAGTCAATATCCACAGTGTGTGCCTTAATACAACTGTCAATACAGGCGTAACAATGACGTAGCGATTGCTACGAAGTGCTACGAGGTGCTACGAGGTGCTACGAGGTGCTACGAAACGTCTACGTCAACTGATGCGTACAATCCGCAGACAGCATAGACTGCAATCCAAGCGGCGGTGGCGTGAACAACTGTGATCAATTGGTATTAATTCAACTACACATATCTGGATCGCAATGGGTCAGAGAGTCCTACAGGGTGTAAACAGACCCTTCACATATCCGTCAACCAAGCATTCTGTATATCACACTAAGTAACTTTACGCAAAAATTATTGTTGGGAATCGACGAGGTTATAAATCACGTTTTAAGGTAGGACTCGATGGAAAGCACTCAAAGCATTGTGCTGATGGATAGATTGAATAGTACGGGGGTCATGGAGGTGTGTAAAGTAAAAATCTTACATTAAAAACATGTATTAAAAAAAAAACTTATGAAAAAGTTGGAACTTTGACCCCCAATATCTCCGTAACTAGAAGGTTCCCAGGTATGGTTCAGAACAAAAAAAATATCGCACAGACGGGGAGAACAAGTGCACCCTTTATATTGTCTGAGAACTCTTGAACCGAGTCATACGCGTTGTTAACAAATAAAACAATCATAGTTTATGGCTGGTTTAATCATAAGGGCAAACTAACATAGTCTTGTAGGTGCTGGACATTGTAATTCACATTAAATTGGTATTTCAACATTTTACAACAACGCAAATTGCAACAGAACGATAATGTACTTAGTCACGAGTGCAATCAAAGGTATCGGTAGAGAAGCGTCCACAGTAAACAGTCCACACGCTGTCATCTTACTGAAGGTTCTGTTAACTTGTAGCACGCGCTTGCACAGATGTCTAACACTCGCTGTAGAAAAAACAGTATGTAAGTGAAATTCCTTAACAAAAAACAAAACCAATTAACATCACTACAGTACTTTCACAATTATACAAGGTGTTTTTTTATGATATCCCATATCTCTTGGATAAGAATGAGACCATATCAAAGAATCAACTGGCATATGAATTATTTTTCAATTATGATTCTTTTCTTGTTTTCATTTAACAACGTCGTATTTTGCCGTACTGTGAGTTTATTACATGCTTTGTAGAGCTGGTGTGTAGGGAATCTAAAAGGACGGAAGGTAGCAACTCTTAGAATTGCTCTTTGAGCACGTTCTAGAAGGAGAAGAATTGAATTCTCCGCGCCTCCCCAGGATGTTAAACAATAGGTTAGAATAGACCGACACAACGCTAAATAAATCTAATTAATTCTAATAATTCGTTAATTCGTTTTGTTAATTCTTAAAAATATAATAAATTAGTTTGCGCACTCTAGTACACAGTAACTCGAAATGTTTATGGAAATTTAGATTGGAGTCAATAGTGACATCTAGATATTTCAAGTGGTCAGCTTTATTTAAAGTGGGGCAATAATATGCAGTGTCAGCGTACGTGCTACAGTTATGCGAGTAAATGTTTATATTAGTAAGCGGTGTGTTAGTATTTCTCATTGTGAATAAAATGTATTTTGTTTTGTTAGCATTTAGTGTTAGTAGCTCTTGATTTAGCTGCAAATAACAAATCTGTATCATCCGCATAAGACATTATAACACAGTTCATTAATATATTATATTAAAAATAATGTAGGACCTAAAACTGCCTTGTGGAATTCCAAAACAAGTATTAGAATGGTCAGAACTTTTATGCGCACCAATTTTTACAGATTGCTGTCGATCGCTCAGATAATCAGACAGTAGTCTACTACTGTCTGATTGAAACACTCCCACACAGCACAGCTTCTAAGCTGCGCTCCTCTTTTACCAAGTGTTTCAAGCTTCTGCAAAAGAGTGTTGCAAGCAATAGTGTCGAAGGCTTTGACAAGGTCTAGAAAAATCCCAACTTTGGCCAAAGAAAAAGCCAGCCCTCTGGTCATGCGAAGTGTCAATAATTAATTTTTAAATTAATTCTTCTCGGTAGTAATATCCCAATAGCAAACTTATTATGATAAGAAAACTAGACAAAAATAAAACACAAAAACAGATGTAAAATTAAAAACCTTTAGTTCTTACTTGAACAGTTAGTGTTCATAACAAGCTGTATACATGCCACCTCAGCTTCTTCCACCATTCCATAAAAATTTTCACATTGCAGGCTTGTGCTTATGATAAGCGTCATATCCTTTATCATCCAGAATAATATTATGCTAACCAGGACGTAATGGGCTAAGTCAGGCTGAAAAGAATAAATAACAAAGACTGGACTTGGGTACTACATATTAACATCGACTGTACAAGTGTGACATTTTCTTTTAAATATTACAGCACGAATCTGAGATGGGCCTTTTGGCCCCGTACAGGACCAATATAGTTTGTCTTGTTCAAATTTTTTCTTATGTTTACTTTTCATATATGTTATTGTTAATTTAACCATTTTGTTTTAACCTGTGCTAGACATGAGTTCTTTCTTTCTTCATCAGTCGGATCAACTGCACATACTTACCAGACACACTTTTCTCTTTCAGGGCCCACCACAAAACCTCACGGAGTAACCATACGTAAGGTTTTGTGCCTGATGTAAATCTCACATAGCTCACTGTTAAATAAATAAATAATAAATAAATAAATAAATAAATAAATAGCTGGCAGATGTCAAAAATGGCATCCGTCCCCTGACCAGAAATAAAGCCGAATTGATTTCGTGAAATTTTGCTGTAGCAGCATTAAATGAGTCATGGTTAACACTCTTGTACTTACCTCGTGTTTCAACGCCGCTAGTTTTTGGAAACGATATATATGTATCTCCAAAAACAATAAACCACGAGAGAATGAGTCAATTGTTCGCCATAATATCTGTTTAAAAAATAAAATCGTTAGAAAAGCATGTAAGACCACAACACAATCATTATATACCGACTTACCAATACTCGGAAACAATTTTTATATATTGAGTAAGCTTCCAAAATTTTAAGATAAATCTTAAACAATTTTTCACAATATTCATCATTTTTATCTTCAACACTTGTTACAAGCAGTATATTTTTAACCCATTCCTTGAGATAAATTGTTAGCAATGACACAACACGAATACTATAAATTAGGTTCAAATCAAATCCAAAAAATGTTAAAGCAATACAAAATTCCATAAAATTCATTGAATTGAATTTCGCAAATAAAGAATAAGTCGAAACAAGAAAACTACACAAAGACAAAACTGAGATCCAATTACAAATAACACAACTTTGAACACTCTTGCTTGATATGTCAATACTCCGATGAATATCTTGGATATTCAATATTAGGGACATGTTGCCTCGACTAAGGGCAGTGTTACAAATAATCAACACTATGTGGCCAACATAATAGAAAGTGACACCAAAAAAAAACATGACAAACACTTTAACGTTATTATACATATCATCAGAATCGGTAAAAAAACGAAAGACACTAAAAAAATTAAAAAATAAAGAAATACAGAACAGCAGTATAGGATACTTCTTTTCACATGGAGTGATATAACCCTTTCTTATTTTGTATTTAGAAGAGAAGAATACAGAGAGCATAATGTTGAAAGGTTGAACTATTCTTTGGACGTCTTTGTCCAGTTTATTATTGAGGAACAATTCAACTGGAGTCTTTGAAGGTTTCCACATGATGGTTGCTTTATATTCTGCTGTTTGAAAGCAACTGAATTCTATTAAGGTAGGTAATCAAATTTTGACCACTGCAATTACTTTTAATGCTGCTTGTTGAACATTTATCATGTTCCTGTCAAATCATTACTTTACGTAAAAGATTTCTTTTATTACTTTATCTATATTGCTACCATAGATAACATAATTTGCCTACATCGCTGCTAGAAAATAGGGTCTCCTTTTGGTGACAGTGACCAGGTTTTTCACCACGCAGATCCAGTGTGGGTTACAATTATGTCATTAGAATTTTCGGTTTCGAGAGAACCGTTGAAGAAATATTTGGGTTTTTTTTTATGAAGACAAACTGACTATACATTTAAAGTGGAAGCGTCAGGGTAGCCCGCGAAATTCAAATTTTCTTACGTTTTTTTGCAATTAGCAGGTCAGTGTCAGGTTGTATGTTGATGAAAAATGAGTCGCTCAAGTAACACGTATCATTAAAATCATTAATAACTATGCCATGAAAAATCTTTTTTGCAAAAAATAAAACCGACTTCAAAACACAGAATTCGGTTCGGTTTTATTTTTTGCAAATAATATTTTTTTATTTTTCCATTTTTAGTGTAAGTGTATAGCAAATATTTGTATAGGATCCTATAGAAATATTTGCCATACATTTATTTTACATTGTTAACAATACATTTTATGGTAATAGGCTTATACCCAATAAAATGAAAGTTAATATACCTAACTGTCGCAATCTCGGTGTACTGTACGCATCTGCGTACCCCATCAGAGCATACAGCCGTTACGTTATGTTATGATATTGTGTAAACAATACACATCCAAGCGATTGCAGCAATCACGACAGATTTTCTGTCTACTATTGAAAAGTTCCATTGTATAGCTCCGAAGATCGGATTCACCAAATTTAAACGCACCACCGCGGAATAATATTCTTCCAAACAAAAAAAGAATCATCAAAATCGGTTCACAATTGGCGAAAATATCGCTGAAAAACCAAAAAAAAAAAAAATTCAGTCGACTTGATAACCTCCTCCTTTTGGAAGTCGGTTAAAAAAGAGTTTTTAGTTTCAGTTCCATGTATGGGGAGCCCACTTAATCTTTTATTTTTTGAATTACTGTATTATAATCGTAAAGCGGTTCTCAGAATACATATACCTACCAAGTTTCAACGGTGTAGTCTTAATAGTTTCGGAATAAAGTGGCTGTGACATATAGACAGACAGACAGACCGACATGACGAATCTATCAGGGTTTCGTTTTTTGTCATTCGGCTACGGAACCTGAAAAGGGTATCGTGTTTTGTGGGTGTTTTTAAATATTGTACGATGGTATGGAATCATTCGTGTGCGAGTTCAACTTTCAGATTACTTCGTTTAGATACTCTATGAATAGACTTTATCGTTGTAATTAAATAAGCTTGATTACATTAACACACATTTAATTATGAAGATAATTTACAATTCTCTTAAAACAATTGAAACCATATTTTAAAAAGGTAAATTTAATTGATTGCACAGATCACAAAAATACTATTAAAGCAAAGCAAACTGCAGCAGTACAATAATATATTTAGTTATGAGTCCTGTCAAAGGTATCGGTAGAGAGGCGTCCACAGTAAAAAGTCCACACGCTGTCATCTTGCTGAAGGTCCGGTTAACTTGTAGCACGCGCTTACACAGATGTCTGACACGCTCTGTGAGATAATAAGCAAATGGTTAATTGTGGATTTTCAGACATGGTTATTTTGTAGTTAACTGCCTTAATTTTGATCTTACTTGGGCATTTTGTATCCATCACACGCTGTATACAAACAGACTCGGCTTCCTCCACAGACGCATAGAACTTCTCACATTGCCAACATGTTATTATTATAAGTGTCAAATACTTCAAAATCATTAGTATTAAAGAGACGCCGACACCCAGAATAAGGATCTAAAAGTAGCAAATATCACTTCAATATTAAGATTGAATTGCTTCTTCATGATACAGTGAAATGAAAAAAAAGTTGTGAAAATAGATACGAATGCCTGCATGCACAAACATAATGTAGACTTTTCAGTATGTTATTAAAAATAAAACTGTTTCAATTGGTCAAAAAATGAACCAAAATACCGATTCGTAAAATCTAAAACATCATTAAAATCACAAACGTTAAGTTGCATTTCTTACTGCAAAATAAATACGTAGTTACCGCACAATATGTATAATTGTTCTTACTGCGTTATGTGACGTGACTTGATTTTGCATACTTATTATTTGTAGCTGCATAAACGCGAGACTGCGATAAAAAGTATCAAATGTTCTGTACAATATCTGAAACAGAAGACATTGTTGCAAGAGTTGGGGGAACTGGAATAATATTATTCTAACCATGTAAGGAAACAACGCCTTACCAATACTCGGAAACATTTTGCATACAGTTTGTGAGCTTCTAAAATATTCTGATACGTCTTAAAAAAGTTGTCACAGTATTCTTCATCTTGTTCTTCATTATTTATTAACTGTACGTAATGGACCCATTCGTTAAGATACGTTGTGAGCAAAGTTGTCAGACGAATCCCGTAAATTAAATTTAAATCATATTGAACCACCAGTACTACAGAGCCAACGTCAATTAAATCAATTGACTGCTTTATTACGGAAACTGGTAATTCCAGCAAAATAATAACACTGAAAACTGTAAAAATTGAGATCCAATTCCAGATGACGTAACTTCGGACATTCTTGCTTAAGTCGATACTTCTATGAATTTCTTGGATTTTTAAAATAAGAGAAACGTTGCTACGACTATGAACAATGTTACAAATAATCAACAATATGTAGCTGAGGCAACACATAGTTACGTAAAAACAAAAAATTGTAAGTGACATAGTATTCACTTTTATTAACGTAGCTAAACTACCGTTTTTTTCGTTGAAGAAATAATAGATGGAAAAAACATTGAAAAATGAAATAGTAAAGAACAGCAATATCTGACATTTCTTATCACATGGAGTAATATATCTATTTCTTATTTTGTATTTTGAAGTTAAAAATACAGAGAGCATTATGTTAAACGGTTGCACTAATCTTTGGATGTCTTTGTCCAGTTTATTATTGAGGAACAATTCAACTGGAGTCATTGAAGGCTTCCACATGATGGTTGCTTTATATTCTGCTGTTTGAAAGCAACTGAATTCTATTAAGGTAGGTAATCAAATTTTGACCACTGCAATTACTTTTAATGCTGCTTGTTGAACATTTATCATGTTCCTGTCAAATCATTACTTTACGTAAAAGATTACTTTTATTACTTTATCTATATTGCTACCATAGATTACATAATTTGCCTACATCGCTGCTAGAAATTAGGGTCTCCTCTTGGTGACAGTGACCAGGTTTTTCACAACGCAGATCCAGTGTGGGTTACAATTATGTCATTAGAATTTTCGGTTTCGAGAGAACCGTTGAAGAAATATTTGTTTTTTTTTTTGTATTCAAACTGACTATACATTTAAGGTGTAAGCATCAGGGTATCCCGCGAAATCCAAATTTTCTTACGTTTTTTGCAATTTGCAGGTCAGTGTCAGGTTGTATGTTGATGAAAAATGAGTCGCGCAAGTAACACGTATGTAGTTACAGAATTATAATCATTAAAATCATTAATACATCTCTCGTAGTTCATTTAACCACATTCAATAACTATTTCATGAAAAAGACATTCAATGGGGTCAAATGAACTTAGAGAGTTGTATTGTTCAACAATTAATTTTCAATTTATTTGTTTTTTTTTATTTTTATTTTTTTTCCGATAGTCAAAATTAGAAATACTTACCGTAAAGATATTGCTAATCATTCTATTGTACCAATATCTTTTCTCCAGTTGGTGTCCATCTTCTTTCTTCCGTCTTTAACTTCTTCAAAACTTTCTTGATTCATCCTGAAGTACATTTAAAATCTATATTCATAAGATGAGAGTTCGCATAATAATATACTATTCTCTTTGAATTTAACGCAGCCAAATCAATATTATGTCTTCGTCATCTAAATTCATTTGACATGTTGCGCAATTCGTTTCACGACTAGCTGTCCAGTGTGCAACAATCTGGATAAATTTGGGGATCGGGCTCTAAAGTGTATAGCTAAATAATTCATCAGGTACATTCAAAACACATTTAATTATGAAACATTACACATATTTTTAAGAATTACTAAAATCTACATAAATACAATTTTAAAGCAACACAATCTGCAGCAATACAATTATGTATTTAGTCGTGAGTCCTAACAGAGGTATCGGTAGAGTGGCGTCTATAGTAAACAGACCACACGCTGTCATCTTACTGAAGGTCCGGTTAACTTGTAGCACGCGCTTGCACAGATGCTTGACACTCTCTGTAGAAAAAAAAAATAGAATTGCTTATCAACAAAAAAAAAAATAGCACTCAATAATTTGAACTCAAAATTGTAATTCTTACTTGGACAGTTATTATTCATAACACGCTGTATACAGGCGGCCTCAGCTTCTTCTATGGATGTATAAAATTTCTCACATTGCACGCATGTTATGATTGTGAGTGTTAAATCCTTTATAATCCATACGACTACAATACCGGTCAAGAGTAAAGCGTTCAAATCTGGCTGGAAATGAAAATTACACAAACGATTGCAATGGAAAATCAAGAATTATATTTTTTGATGAAATGTGTGAAAAATCGCAACCGGCGTGTATGAGAAGTTTCAGCCTTAAGAGGGTACCTTGGGAAAACAGGAGTGAATTTACGTCTGTATATGAAAACAACAAACAACTAGCAAAGAGCGTTTTTGTTCTTTAAATAAACAATAATTTGGTACTTACTTTCTGTTTCGACGTCGTTTTTGTTTGCAAATGTATTAAACTCATTTCCAAAAATAATAAAGCACGAAAGAATGAGTCGATTGTGCGCCAAAATATCTGTTGAAAAAAATATGGGTAGAAAGCCACAAAAAAAAAATATATGGAATTCTAGCAAGCACTGACTTACCAATATTCGGAAACAATTTTTGTGCACTGAGTAGGCTTCCATAATATTCAGATACATTTGAAACAATTTTTCACAATATTCATTATTTTCTTCTTCAATATTTATTACAATCAGTACATTTTTAATCCATTCTTTGAGATACATTGTCAGCAATCTCATAAGACGCGTACCATAAATGAGGTTTAAATCAAATCCATAGATGAGTAAATTACTGCTAAGACTCACGAAAGTAATTGAATTTAAAATATAAAAAAACGATATGGTCAAAATAAAAAAAGTTAATAATGACAAAAGTATGATCCAATTCCAGATAATGTAACTCCTAACGCTCCTGCTAATGTCAATGCTCCTGCGAATTTCTTGGATTCTCATAATAAGGGAAATATTCCTCCGACTATGGACAATGTTACAAATAGTCAGCAGTATGTGGCCAATATAATAAAAAGTCAAACAAATCCAGAATATGATATTGTATTTATAAACATCTTTAGACCACCACACACTTAACAGATTAAAAAACAAAATAATGAAGAACAACAGAATAGGATATTTTTTTCCACATGGAGTGATATAACCCTTTCTTATTTTGTATTTAGAAGAGAAGAATACAGAGAGCATAATGTTGAAAGGTTGAACTATTCTTTGGACGTCTTTGTCCAGTTTGTTATTAAGTAAAAACTCAACCTTGGTCACTGAAGGATGCCACATGATTGTTTTATGTTGTTTTTTGTTATATACTTTTAGACTATAACTGAATTTGACAAGGTTAATTAAATATAGATGAAAGTACTTTAATGTTATTGATTTTTGAATAATTTATTTTTCTTATTAGATCATGACATGTAAAAGATTACTCTTCATGTAGGTACTCTATCAATATGGTTATGTTAGCAGTCTAATAAGGTTAATCATAATTAATGACACATATAATTTTATTTTTAATATTTACAATACACATTTTTAACAGTTATATTAAGTCAATAAAATTCACCTTATTTAAGCGCAATATACTGTTAAAACAGCAAGTTACTTGCAACACGGCTGCAATTTGCTTTACGGGTCTCATGACTACATGAGACCCGTCACCAGAAAGCCAGGTTCTTTAGTTTAGACTTCAACTTAAAAACGTATACAAATCTTAATCTCACTCCAAATTAAGTGCAGTTAAATTCCAAGATGTAACACAAAAACTTCTGGAGACTTATAGAGTTTTCTTTAAAACACATTTTTACAGAAGAGCAAATTGCAGCAGTACAATAATGTACTTAGTCATAAGTGCAGTAAAAGGTATCGGTAGAGAGGCGTCCACAGTAAACAGTCCACACGCTGTCATCTTGCTGAAGGTCCGGTTAACTTGTAGCACGCGCTTGCACAGATGTCTGACACGCTCTGTGAGGTAAGAAACAAATGGTTAATTGCGAATGTTCAGAAAAAGTTATTTTTTAGTTAACTGCCTTAATTTTGATCTTACTTGGGCATTTTGTATCCATCACACGCTGTATACAAACAGACTCAGCTTCCTCCACAGACGCATAGAACTTCTCACATTGCCAACATGTTATTATTACAAGTGTCATATACTTTACAATCAATAGTATTAAAATACCGCTGGTGCCCAGAATAAGGATCTAAAAGTAACAAATATCACTTAAATATGAAGATTGAATTGCTCCTTAATGATACAGTGAAATGGATAAAAGTTGTGAAAATAGGTACGAATGCCTGCAGGCTCAAACATAATGTAGATTTTACATAATATTAACAAAAGAAAAACTGTTCGAATTGTTCATAAAATGAATCAAAATACCGATTCATAAAATCTAAAACATCATTTAAATCACATGTTAATCTGCATTAACTGAAGCAAAATAACTACGCAGTAACGCACAATATGCATAATTGTACTTACTGCGTTAGGTGACGTGACTTGATTTTGCATATTTATTATTCGAAGCTGCATAAACCCGAGACTACGATGAAAAGTATCAAATACTTTGTACAATATCTGAAACAGAAGACATTGTTGCAAGGTTTGGAACTGGAATAAAATAATTCTGACCATGTAAGCAAACAACGCCTTACCAATACTCGGAAACATTTTGCATACAGTTTGTAAGCTTCTAAAATATTGTGATACGTCTTAAAAAAGTTGTCACAGTATTCTTCATCTTGTTCTTCATTATTTATTAACTGTATGTAATGGACCCATTCGGTAAGATACGTTGTGAGCAAAGTTGTCAGACGAAACCCATAAATTAAATTTAAATCATATTGAACCACCAGTAATCCAGAGCCAACGTCAATTAAATCAATTGACTGCGTTATTACGTAAACTGGTAATTCCGACAAAAGAATAATACTGAAAACTGTAAAAATTGAGATCCAATTCCAGATGATGTAACTTCGGACATTCTTGCTTATGTCGAAACTTCTATGAATTTCTTGGATCTTTAAAATAAGAGAAACGTTGCTACGACTATGAACAATGTCACAAATAATCAACAATATGTAGCTGAGGAAACACATAGTTACGTAAAAACAAAAAATTGTAAGTGACATAGTATTCACTTTTATTAACGTAGCTAAACTACCGTTTTTTTCGTTGAAGAAATAATAGATGGAAAAAACATTGAAAAATGAAATAGTAAAGAACAGCAATATCTGACATTTCTTATCACATGGAGTAATATATCTATTTCTTATTTTGTATTTTGAAGTTAAAAATACAGAGAGCATTATGTTAAACGGTTGCACTAATCTTTGGACGTCTTTGTCCAGTTTATTATTGAGGAACAATTCAACTGGAGTCATTGAAGGCTTCCACATGATGGTTGCTTTATATTCTGCTGTTTGAAAGCAACTGAATTCTATTAAGGTAGGTAATAAAATTTTTACCACTGCAATTACTTTTAATGCTGCTTGTTGAACATTTATCATGTTCCTGTCAAATCATTACTTTACGTAAAATATTACTTTTATTACTTTATCTATATTGCTACCATAGATAACATAATTTGCCTACATCGCTGCTAGAAATTAGGGTCTCCTCTTGGTGACAGTGACCAGGTTTTTCACCACGCAGATCCAGTGAAATTACCAATTATGTCATTAGAATGTTTGGTTTCGAGAGGACCGTTGCAGAAATTTTTGGGTTTTTTGTTTTGTAGACAAACTGACTATACATTTAAAGTGGAAGCATCAGGGTAGCCCGCGACATTCAAATTTTTTTTTTTTAGGTTTTTTCAATTAGCAGGTCAGTGTCAAGTTGTATTTTGATGAAAAATGAGTCGCGCAAGTAACACGTATGTAGTTACATAATTATAATCATTAAAATCATTAATACATCTCTCGTAGTTCATTTAACCACATTCAATAACTATTTCATGAAAAAGACATTCAATGGGGTCAAATGAACTTAAAGATATTGGTACAAATATCTATTATTATTATCTATTTCTATTGTACCAATATCTTTTCTCCAGTTGGTGTCCATCTTCTTACTACTATTCTCTTTGAATTTAACGCAGCCAAATCAATATTATGTCTTCGTCATCTAAATTCATTTGACATGTTGCGCAATTCGTTTCAAGACTAGCTGTCCAGTGTGCAACAATCTGGACAAATTTGGGGATCGGGCTCTAAAGTGTATAGCTAAATAATTCATCAGGTACATTCAAAACACATTTAATTTTGAAACATTACACATATTTTTAAGAATTACTAAAATCTACATAAATACAATTTTAAAGCAACACAAACTGCAGCAATACAATTTTGTATTTAGTCGTGAGTCCTATCGGAGGTATCGGTAGAGAGAGTGTTAAATCCTTTATAATCCATACGACTACAATACCGGTCAAGAGTAAAGCGTTCAAATCTGGCTGGAAATGAAAATTACACAAACGATTGCAATGGAAAATCAAGAATTATATTTTTTGATGAAATGTGTGAAAAATCGCAACCGGCGTGTATGAGAAGTTTCAGCCTTAAGAGGGTACCTTGGGAAAATAGGCGTGAATTTACGTCTGTATATGAAAACAACAAACAACTAGCAAAGAGCGTTTTTGTTCTTTAAATAAACAATAATTTGGTACTTACTTTCTGTTTCGACGTCGTTTTTGTTTGCAAATGTATTAAACTCATTTCCAAAAATAATAAAGCACGAAAGAATGAGTCGATTGTGCGCCAAAATATCTGTTGAAAAAAATATGGGTAGAAAGCCACAAAAAAAAAAAAATATATGGAATTCTAGCAAGCACTGACTTACCAATATTCGGAAACAATTTTTGTGCACTGAGTAGGCTTCCATAATATTCAGATACATTTGAAACAATTTTTCACAATATTCATTATTTTCTTCTTCAATATTTATTACAATCAGTACATTTTTAATCCATTCTTTGAGATACATTGTCAGCAATCTCATAAGATGCGTACCATAAATGAGGTTTAAATCAAATCCATAGATGAGTAAATTACTGCTAAGACTCACGAAAGTAATTGAATTTAAAATATAAAAAAACGATATGGTCAAAATAAAAAAAGTTAATATTGACAAAAGTATGATCCAATTCCAGATAATGTAACTCCTAACGCTCCTGCTAATGTCAATGCTCCTGCGAATTTCTTGGATTCTCATAATAAGGAAAATATTCCTCCGACTATGGACAATGTTACAAATAGTCAGCAGTATGTGGCCAATATAATAAAAAGTCAAACAAATCCAGAATATGTCATGGTATTTATAAACATCTTTAGACCACCACACACTTAACAGATTAAAAAACAAAATACTGAAGAACAACAGAATAGGATATTTTTTTCTACATGGAGTGATATAACCCTTTCTTATTTTGTATTTAGAAGAGAAGAATACAGAGAGCATAATGTTGAAAGGTTGAACTATTCTTTGGACGTCTTTGTCCAGTTTGTTTTTAAGTAAAAACTCAACCTTGGTCACTGAAGGATGCCACATGATTGTTTTATGTTGTTTTTTGTTATATACTTTTAGACTATAACTGAATTTGACAAGGTTAATTAAATATAGATGAAAGTACTTTAATGTTATTGATTTTTGAATAATTTATTTTTCTTATTAGATCATGACATGTAAAAGATTACTCTTCATGTAGGTACTCTATCAATATGGTTATCTTTGATGTTAGCAGTCTAATAAGGTTAATCATAATTAATGACACATATAATTTTATTTTTAAAATTTAAAATACACATTTTTAACAGTTATATTAAGTCAATAAAATTCACCTTATTTAAGCGCAATATACTGTTAAAATAGCAAGTTACTTGCAACACGGCTGCAATTTGCTTTACGGGTCTCATGACTACATGAGACCCGTCACCAGAAAGCCAGGTTCTTTAGTTTAGACTTCAACTTAAAAACGTATACAAATCTTAATCTCACTCCAAATTAAGTGCAGTTAAATTCCAAGATGTAACACAAAAACTTCTGGAGACTTATAGAGTTTTCTTTAAAACACATTTTTACAGAAGAGCAAATTGCAGCAGTACAATAATGTACTTAGTCATAAGTGCAGTAAAAGGTATCGGTAGAGAGGCGTCCACAGTAAACAGTCCACACGCTGTCATCTTGCTGAAGGTCCGGTTAACTTGTAGCACGCGCTTGCACAGATGTCTGACACGCTCTGTGAGGTAAGAAACAAATGGTTAATTGCGAATGTTCAGAAAAAGCTATTTTGTAGTTAACTGCCTTAATTTTGATCTTACTTGGGCATTTTGTATCCATCACACGCTGTATACAAACAGACTCAGCTTCCTCCACAGACGCATAGAACTTCTCACATTGCCAACATGTTATTATTATAAGTGTCATATACTTCGCGATCAATAATATTATAGCAAAGCTGGCGACGCCCAGAATAAAGATCTAAAAGTAGCAAATACAACTTAAATATTAAGATTGAGTTGCTCCTTAACGATACAGAAAAAATGTATGAAGGTTGAGTAAATAGCTGCCTGCAGGCAAAAACATAATATAGACGTTGCAAAATTAAAAAAAAAACTGTTTGAATTGGTCATAAAATGTATCAAAATACCGATTCATAAAATCTAACACATCATTAAAATCACAAATGTACGTATTTATTTTTCAGTAGGAAATGCAACTGAAGCATTTCCTACTGAAAAATAAATACGTAGTAACGCACAATATGTATAATTGTACTTACTGCGTTATGTGACGTGGCTTGCTTTTGTATATTTATAATTTGTAGCTGCATAATCGCGAGACTGCGATAAAAAGTATCAAATGTTCTGTACAATATCTGAAACAGAAGACATTGTTGCACGAGTTGGTGGAACTGGAATAATATTATTCTAACCATGTAAGCAAACAACGCCTTACCAATACTCGGAAACATTTTGCATACAGTTTGTAAGCTTCTAAAATATTGTGATACGTCTTAAAAAAGTTGTCACAGTATTCTTCATCTTGTTCTTCATTATTTCTTAACTGTATGTTATGAACCCACTCTTTAAGACACGTTGTGAGCAAAGTTGTCAGACGAATCCCATAAATTAAATTGAAATCATATTGAATAACCAGTAATCCAGAGCCAACGTCAATTAAATCAATTGATTGCTTTATTACGTAAACTGGTAATTCCGACAAAAGAATAATACTGAAAACTGTAAAAATTGAGATCCAATTCCAGATGATGTAACTTCGGACATTCTTGCTTATGTCGATACTTCTATGAATTTCTTGGATCTTTAAAATAAGAGAAACGTTGCTACGACTGTGAACAATGTTACAAACAATCAACAATATGTAGCTGAGGAAACACATAGTTAAATAAAAACAAAAAATTGTAAGCGCCATGGTATCCGCTATTATGAACGCAGCTAAACTACTGTTTATTTTGTTGAACAAACAGTAGATGCAGAACCCATTGAAAAATGAAATAGTAAAAAACAGCAATATCTGACATTTCTTGTCACACGGAGTAATATAGCTATTTCTTATTTTGTATTTTGAAGTTAAAAATACAGAGAGCATAATGTTGAAGGGTTGCACTAATCTTTGGACGTCTTTGTCCAGTTTATTATCGATGACTGAACGATTTGAAATTTTCGACATGATTTATTTATTTATAAGTTTGCTACGCTTTCCGCTGTTGGAATAGTAATGTATTTAATGTATTTTTTGATGAATGCGATTAATTAGGGTTATTTTTAGGGTTCCGATGCTAACAGGACCCTATTACTAAAGCTCCACTGTTTCTCCGTTCGTCAATTTGTCACAAGTCTGTGTCTTTTGCAATGTAATAAGTAGACACTCGAAATTTTTAGAGTGCGTATTACTATGGTGCCTATTATAACAATTCACAAAAACAAAGTGAAGTAATAGGGGTTCCGTCTATTTGTGTCTATTTAAATATTGTATGGTGGTACGGAACCATGCGCGTGCAAGTCCAACTCGCACTTGTCCGGTCTGATGTTTTTGTGGTTATGTGTTCTGCTGTTGGACGACAAATAAATTTTATTAGAATAAAGCACTCATTTTGTATGATGTTGATTATTTGAGCATTTATTTGGTTTCTGTCAGATCATGTAAAAGATTACTTCGTTTGGGTACTCTATGAATATAGTTTTTCGTTATAATTAAATAAGCTTGATTACATTAACACACATTTTATTATGAAGATTATGATATAATTATGTAATTTACAATTCTCTTAAATCAATAAAATTCACCTTATTTAGCACACAGATCACAAACATACTATTAAAGCAAAGCAAACTGCAGCAGTACAATAATGTATGTAGTTATGAGTCCTGTCAGAGGTATCGGTAGAGAGGCGTCCACAGTAAACAGTCCACACGCTGTCATCTTACTGAAGGTCCGATTAACTTGTAGCACGCGCTTGCACAGATGTCTGACACTCTCTGTGAGATAATAAGCAAATGGTTAATTCTGGATATTCCGAAATATGTAGTTATTTGTAGTTAACTGCCGTAGTTTTGATCTTACTTGGGCAGTTTGTATCGATCACACGCTGTATACAAACAGACTCGGCTTCCTCCACAGACGCATAGAACTTCTCACATTGCCAACATGTTATTATTATAAGTGTCATATACTTTACAATCAATAGTATTAAAGCAACGCTGACGACGCCCAGAATAAAGATCTAAAAGTAGCAAATACCACTTAAATATTAAGATTGAGTTGCTCCTTAACGATACAGGAAAATATATGAAAGTTGAGTAAATAAAAATAGGTGCCTGCAGGCAAAACCATAATGAAAAAAACTGTTTGAATTGGTCATAAAATTAATCAAATTAAGATACTGATTCATAAAGCTATAACATCATTAATCTGCATTACCTACAGCGAAATAAATACGTAATCTATATACGCGTACACAATATGCATACTTGCACTTACTGCGTTATGTGACGTGACTTTATTTTGCATATCTATTATTTGTAGCTGCATATATCCAAGACTACGATAAAAAGTATCAAATGTTCTGTACATTATCTGAAAAAGAATAATTCGTTGCACGAGTTAGAGGAACTGGAATAATAATCATTTTAACGATGTAAACCCGTTCTAACCTACGATGCTCAGACCTGGTCACTCACCGAGACTCGGAAGTTCCACCTTGGCGTTTCGCAACGGGCAATGGAACGCAGCATTCTAGGTGTCAAAATACAAGACAGAGTTCAAAACACCACGCTGCGCGCTGCGTTCCACAACGGGTATAGTTGACGTTGGGAAGAAGGCTGCTAGGCTAAATTGGGGTTAGTCGGGTCACGTCAGCCGCATGCATGATGACCGCTGGTCAAAAGTCTCCACACGATGGTTGCTGCAGAACGGACAACGCCGACGAGGCTGGCTCAGAAAGACGTGCCGAGACGATCTAGACCCGTATCGCGAGGGCTGGTTCGAGAAGGCCAGCGGGAAAAGAGCACATGGAAGGAATTGTGTTAGGCCTTTGCCCAGCAGTGGGACAGTAAAGTCTATTAAAAAAAAAAATGCAAACACTGCCTTACCAATACTCGGAAACATTTTGTATACAGTTTGTAAGCTTCTAAAATATTGTGATACGTTTTAAAAAAGTTGTCACAGTATTCTTCATCTTGTTCTTCATTATTTTTTAACTGTATGTTATGAACCCATTCTTTAAGATACGTTGTGAGTAAAGTTGTCAGACGAACCCCATAAATTAAATTTAAATCATATTGCATAACCAGTAATTGAGTGCTAACATCAATAAAATCAATTGACTGCTTTGTTATGTAAACTGGTAACTCCATCAAAAGAATAATACTGAAAACTATAAAAATTGAGATCCAATTCCAGATGATGTAACTTCGGACATTCTTGCTAATGTCGATACTTCTATGAATTTCTTGGATCTTTAAAATAAGAGAAACGTTGCTACGACTATGAACAATGTTACAAATAATCAACAGTATGTCGCTGAGGCAACACATAGTGAGATAAATACAAAAAATTGTAAGCGCCATAGTATTCACTTTGATGAACACTTCTAAACTTTTGTATTTTTCGTTGACCAAAAAATAGATGCAAAAAACATTGAATGACGAAATAGTAAAGAACAGCAATATCTGACATTTCTTATCACACGGAGTAATATAACTATTTCTAATTTTGTATTTTGAAGTTAAAAATACAGAGAGCATAATGTTGAAGGGTTGCACTAATCTTAGGATATCTTTGTCCAGTTTATTATTGCGATACAATTTAACAGGACGATTTGAAATTTTCGACATGATTTATTTATTTGAAATCTTGCTACGTTTTCCGCTGTTAGAATAGAAATGAATTAATTCAGTACGTAATTATAATAACATTACATAAATTGGTTCAATTTTTAGGGTTCCGTGCCCAAAGGATGCCAACAGGACCCTATTACTTAGACTATACTGTCTGTCCGTCTGTCAATTTGTCACAAGGCTGTATCTTTTAAACCGTTTTAGGTCAACACTTGAAATTTTGGAGTGCGTATTACTACGGTACCTACGAGTATAACAACAACAGCATAAAGTAAAAGGTAAAAAAGGGGTTCGTGTTCTGTGGGTGTATTTAAATAATGTACGGTGGAACGGAACCATTTTCGCTTGCGAGTCCAACTCGCACTTTTACGGTATGATGTTTTTGTAACTACGTATTGTGTTCAGGTGCTTGACGATAAATGAATTTTATTACCTTAATTTAATTTAGAATATAGCACTCAATTTGTTGATTATTTGAGCATTTATTTGGTACCTGTCAGATCAACTAAAAGATTACTTCGTTAGGGTATTCTATGTTTATAGTTTTTCGTAATAATTAAATAAGCTTGATTACATTAACACACATTTAATTATGAAGATAATGATAAGTACATGTAATTTACAACACTCTTAAATCAATAAAATTCACCTTATTAAAGCACAGATCACAAAAATACCATTAAAGCAAAGCAAACTGCAGCAGTACAATAATATATTTAGTGATGAGTCCTGTCAGAGGTATCGGCAGAGAGGCGTCCACAGTAAACAGACCACACGCTGTCATCTTACTGAAGGTCCGGTTAACTTGTAGCACGCGCTTGCACAGATGTCTGACACTGTCTGTGAGGTAATAAGCAAATAGTTAATTGTGAATTTTCAGAAATAGTTATTTTGTAGTTAACTGCCGTAATTTGGTCTTACTTGAGCAGTTTGTATCCATCACACGCTGTGTACAAACAGACTCGGCTTCCTCCACAGACGTATAGAACTTCTCACATTGCCAACATGTTATTATTATAAGTGTCATATACTTTGCAATCAATAGTATTAAAATACCGCTGGCGCCCAGAATAAGGATCTAAAAGTAACAAATATCACTTAAATATGAAGATTGAATTGCTCCTTAATGAAACAGTGAAATGGATAAAAGTTGTGAAAATAGGTACGATTGCCTGCATTCACAAACGTTATAAAGATTTTACATAATATTAACAAAAGGAAAACTGTTCGAATTGTTCATAAAATGAATCAAAATACCGATTCATAAAATCTAAAACATCATTTAAATCACATGTTAAACTGCATTTACTAAAGCGAAATAAATACGCAGTAACGCACAATATGCATAATTGTACTTACTGCGTTAGGTGACGTGACTTGATTTTGCATATTTATTATTTGTAGCTGCATCAACCCGAGACTACGATAAAAAGTATCAAGTGTTCTGTACAATATCTGAAACAGAAGACATTGTTGCAAGAGTTGGGGGAACTGGAATAATATAATTCTGACCATGTAAGCAAACAACGCCTTACCAATACTCGGAAACATTTTGCATACAGATTGTAAGCTTCTAAAATATTCTGATACGTCTTAAAAAAGTTGTCACAGTATTCTTCATCTTGTTCTTCATTATTTAGTAACTGTATGTAATGAACCCATTCGGTAAGATAAGTTGTGAGCAAAGTTGTCAGACGAATCCCATAAATTAAATTTAAATCATATTGAACGACCAGTAATCCAGAGCCAACGTCAATTAAATCAATTGACTGCTTTATTACGTAACCTGGTAATTCCGACAAAAGAATAATACTGAAAACTGTAAAAATTGAGATCCAATTCCAGATGACGTAACTTCGGACATTCTTGCTTATGTCGATACTTCTATGAATTTCTTGGATCTTTAAAATAAGAGAAACGTTGCTACGACTATGAACAATGTTACAAATAATCAACAATATGTAGCTGAAGCAACACATAGTTACGTAAAAACAAAAAATTGTAAGTGACATAGTATTCACTTTTATTAACGTAGCTAAACTACTGTTTTTTTCGTTGAAGAAACAATAGATGCAAAAAGCATTGAAAAATAAAATAGTAAAGAACAGCAATATCTGACATTTCTTATCACATGGAGTAATGAAACTATTTCTAATTTTGTATTTTGAAGTTAAAAATACAGAGAGCATAATGTTGAAGGGTTGCACTAATCTTTGGACGTCTTTGTCCAGTTTATTATCGATGACTGAACGATTTGAATTTTTCGACATGATTTATTTATTTATAAGTTTGCTACGCTTTCCGCTGTTGGAATAGTAATGTATTTTATTTCCCTAAATGATGAATGCGATTAATTAGGGTTATTTTTAGGGTGCCGAAAAAAAAGGAGCTAACAGGACCCTATTACTAAGGCTCCACTGTTTCTCCGTTCGTCAATTTGTCACAAGTCTGTGTCTTTTGCAATGTAATAAGTAGACACTCGAAATTTTTAGAGTGCGTATTACTATGGTGCCAATTATAACAATTAACAAAAACAAAGTGAAGTAATAGGGGTTCCGTCTATTTGTGTCTATTTAAATATTGTATGGTGGTACGGAACCATGCGCGTGCAAGTCCAACTCGCACTTGTCCGGTCTGATGTTTTTGTAGTTATGTGTTCTGCTGTTGGACGACAAATAAATTTTATTAGGTTAATTTAATTTAGACTAAAGCACTCAATTTGTATGATGTTGATTATTTGAGCATTTATTTGGTTTCTGTCAGATCATGTAAAAGATTACTTCGTTTGGGTACTCTATGAATATTGTTTTTCGTTATAATTAAATAAGCTTGATTACATCAACACACATTTTATTATGAAGATTATGATATATGTAATTTACAATTCTCATAAATCAATAGAATTCACCTTATTTAGCAAACAGATCGCAAACATACTATTAAAGCAAAGCAAACTGCAGCAGTACAATAATATATTTAGTTATGAGTCCTGTCAGAGGTATCGGTAGAGAGGCGTCCACAGTAAACAGACCACACGCTGTCATCTTACTGAAGGTCCGGTTAACTTGTAGCACGCGCTTGCACAGATGTCTGACACTCTCTGTAAGGACAAAAATGTATTATAATCTAGCTGTGTGAAGTGGAACCAAACATCAAGTGCAATATAAGCACGAATACATTTAAAATCACTTTCACTTTTAAAACAGATTTTGTCAAAGTGCATCCTAAAGGTGGCAATGGCACAAAAAATCATAACCATAATCATTTATTCATTTGCCAGTATGGGTACAAAGAAATACTTCTTAAACAAATAAGTGTCCATTAGATATATTATGCCATGAGGCATGCAAATTTACACACATTATAAAAGTTTATCCTGTAAATATTCAGTGACACAATAATACGCTTTATTGAATCAAATTAAATGATTATTAATAATATAATTTTATTAATAATATAATTAAATATTATTAATAATATTATACAAATAATATTAAATGTAATATAATATTATTAATAATCATATCCTATGAAACTGTTCTGATATCAAGACAAGACGGTATAATATCATGACTCGCACTTCTGATTTTTCAGATTCATGTGCGTAACATATAATTATCACTTGTTTCGGTGAAGGAATACATCGTGAGGAAACCAGCATGCCTGAGAGATATTTCTCGACGGCATGTAAAGCCAAGTCAGAGGCCAATGGGCGGCATGAAAACTCCGACACCAGGTTAGGCACTAACGACACGGACAATAGTACTGGACTTCAGAGCATGCACTAAAATAATCATGGATTCGGAATTGTAATAATAACACGTTAGAATTTGATGTTTAACAGTTTTAGGTATAAAAAGAAGAATTTAAAATGTATCCAAATATTTTACTATATATCCTAACCGTTATAAAGGTTTTATACCTTTAACTAAATATCAGTATAGGATATTAAATATTGCATGGGAATCAGTTACATTAGAAGAACACAAAACGATATTTAAAAAAAAAATAACATAGACAAATTAATTATAACAGGGAATTATTTGACAGCTACTTGAGATGTTGCCAACTTTCAAAATGTTCGCTCTTAAGGTAGCCCCAAAATTCATTTTCTTAATTTTTTTTTAATTTGCAAGTCTGTGTCGGGCGGTCTGGCTGTATGTTTAACAAAATTTGATATTACAGAATTATGACCATTAATATCATCAATCGCTAAGCTAAAGTGGGACTGGGCTGGCCATGTCTGTCGCATGCCTGACGAGCTGTGGGCCAAAATAACTACGATGTGGAGCCCTGACACAGCCAGAAGGCGAAGCGGTAGACCTCGCAAGAGATGGCGACGAGCTAGACAAAACTAACGACCAGTGGTCCACATTTGCCCTGGATCGAAGAACTTGGAAGTCATGGAGAGAGGCCTTTGCCCAGCAGTGGGATGACACAGACTAACAGTAACAGTAATATCATCGATACAACCCTAGGTTCCTTTAATCCCAGTGACTGACCATTTCATAAAAAAGTCCTATAATAGGTCACCCTATTTATTGCAAAAAATGTAAGAAAGCTTGAATTTTACGGGCTACCCGTTCACGTAAAGATCCGAACAGGGGCTGACATTCTCAGTACAAAAGTATTCTCCTTTTTTCTTTCCGAATAATGCCTCCAGGGCAATCATTTTTTTTTTTTGCATATTATCAAGGTTTGCTGTCGACACGTCCCTGTTTTTCCATTTTTTTAGCAACTAATTAATAAATAAAATAAGACCCTCCAAAAATGATAAAAAACGCCCCATTTTTTACAGTCTTGATTAGAGGACTAACAGACAAATTCGAAAAGTTTTAACATAAAAAATAATAATAAAGCAGTATAGCAGTTTTAAATAAGCATCACCTTTGTACTATTTTCTGTTCCTTTCTTCTTTTCTGTATTTAGTGTGAACATAAATTGTAAAATAAAAAAAAAATAAAAAAAAATTGATTTGACCTAGACAATACACTTTCTTAAATTTAATGAAAAAAATAATAGAATCGAATTCGAGGAGAAAAAATGGGAAAACAAAAACGCGTCAAAGTTTTTGTGATATAACCTGTCTGAGCTGCAGCTGTCCCTATCGCACTTTACGGGGGCAGGGTTGACAACAGTTTTTTCAAATACCTATTTTTCAAATTCCTCGCAGGCCGTGTCCTCTTAATGTGACAGACAGATAACTATGCTATTATTTATTTATATTCATTTATTTTGCATTCCATATTGTAAAAAGATGTTACAAAGGGCTTAAAGTACATAATTATGGACCCTGTAAAGGCGCAGCAAGCTAGGGGAGAAGAAGAGGGTTTTATTTTTACTATTAATTAGTTGGTATACAAAAGCAACAACACGCAAACCCACGCAACTATATGTTTGCAAAAAAAAAACATTTATATCTTACTTGGGCATTTAGTATTCATCACATGCTGTATACACGCCGACTCAGCTTCCTCAACAAATATATGGAACTTCTCACATTGCAAGCTTGTCATAATTATCAGTGTTATGTTCTTCATAATCCACACAAATACTGCACTAACATCAAAATAGGTTATGGGAGGCTGAAAATATATGATATTAAGTTGCATGTTGTTGTTGGTATTGTTTGTTGTTGTGTTTTGTTGTTACGTGTTGTGTGATTTTGTTGTTGTTGACTACCAACTTGATACAGATTCTATAAAGCGCATTTCAGAGGTCAAGTGAGTGATATAATCACGACCAGCAAGTTAGTTAAGAATATATTTATTTATCCAGTACATATGTCACCTTAAAATTGTAAAAACCGTTAGATTATAATAGATTATAACACACACACACACACACAGACACAACACAACACTCACAGATTACAATCACGCGAGATAAATCTCGCGAGATTGTAATCTGTCGAAAGATTGTGTACCGTAACATACTATTTACAATTTAACGCAATATTATTCGGTAGATTATAATCTATTGAAGTGAAACCGTCAAATTGTTAAATGGCATGCGACGGAACGCACCTCGCGCGCTGATTGTTTGAACGTCATGTGCCCCGCGCCGCCGTATTTGTTTCAAATTCGACGTTTTTTTTTTAATACAAGTTTTTAATGTTATAACTTTAATTTAAATACCTCCATGACACCCGCACTGTTCAATGCAACCGTCAGCACAATGTTTTGAGTGCATTACATTGTGTTCTAACGTAAAACGTGATTTTTCACCCCAAAAAATAAAGTTGATTCTCAGCAATAATTTTTGAGTAGAGTTGCTTAGTTTGATGTACAGAATACTTGGTTGATGGCTTCGTGAAGGGACCGTGTACACCCTGTATAATATCAACTTACTAAATGAGTGAAAAAGACAAAAATGTGTCTAAATCAACATGGACTCATGTTTTCAACCATCATAACTTGTATAAGACTGACGTGAAAGATATATTTCAAGAAATTGAAAACAACATAACACTACTTACTCCATTTTGTGATGCCGCTAGGGTCTGTAATAATAAGCATACCTCAAAATACCCCAAACCTCGAGTGAACGAGTCTACGATTTCGCTTAAAACCTGAAAAAATATAAATGATTAAATTTCCGGTTATCTACTCATGTGATATGAGCGCCTAGCTAGACAAAGTAACATTCGACCATAACGATGACAAAAAGTCGATTGGTTGGATTGGCATAAACTCGCGGAAAATTTACTTCAGTCCACGACCATGACGTCTTAAAGAAGTATTGTTTTAATGTCACTTCAGTGTAGGAAAGAGACGGAGGTGTAGAGGATGCCTAGCAATATCTCTTTCCTCCTCTGGAATAAGATTAAAACAATGCTGCTATAGGGGGGAAGCACTAGGGCAGGCCGCGAAATTAAAATTTTTGATTCGAAGCGCAATCAATTGGAAAAATTAACTCAAACTTACTATCACTTGGAAAATCTTTGCGTACAGCGTGTAAGCTTCTAAAATATTTTGATAAATATTAAACAATTTCTCACAATACTCTTCATTTTCCTCGTCTCCATTTAAAATTATTACTTGATTTACCCATTCTTCAAGATATTTTGTCAACAATACAATGAGACGAATACCATAAACTAAATTAATTTCAAGTTGTATAATTAATAAGTCGCCGGTGATGTCTATGAAAAATGGTGACCCTTGTCTAATAAAAAATGTAGTAGTTATGATTACATGCGTGCAGAATACGATCGCAAACGTGATCCAACTACGAACCACATAACTTTGAACAATTTTACTAATATCGACAATTTTATTAATTTCTTGGATCTTCAAAATCAGGGAAACGTTGCAACGGCTATGAAAAATATTACAAATAACCAACAATATCAGGTAGATCAGACAATAGACAATAAAAGCGAACACGATAGAATTATGGTATAGCTTTTCATCATCAGTTATTTCTTTGCTGAACATACCATAAATGCAAAACACATTTAAAAATAATAAAATGAAAAACAGCAGTATGTGATATTTTTTTTCACACGGAGTGATATAACCCTTTCTTATTTTGAATTTAGAAAAGAATAATACAGAGAGCATAATGTTGAAAGGTTGAACTATTCTTTGGACGTCTTTGTCCAGTTTGTTATTAAGTAACGATTTAACTGGATGATTTGAGGTGGGCAACATGTTTTGTATGTTTCTTATTCTTTCAGCCTTTTTTTCTAGTTGTTATAAGTTCCACAGCAAGACGACAAAGAAACAATCAATCTTGTAAGGACTGATTCTATCGGTATGTAATTTCATTTCATTTCTATCAATGATCGCGTCAAAGTTGAAAGTAATTAATCATCATACCTGTCAATATATAAAAAGGATTACTGTTTCATTCATCAATTACTTTGGATTGAAAAAAAAGATCGTAATCTGCCTAGCCTTTTCCCTATTTTTTCTATTTTTAAAAGGCTATTTATTTTTGAGGCGAATTACAACTTATTAGGCCACTAACTACTTGGTTACAAAAGAACTTAGCAACGATTAAATATTTTAAGCATAATTATTTATTATATGAGCTACAAAAGGCAAGGATCTATAAAAATTAAAAAATGGCTGCTGCTATAAGATACCAAATATTAAACAGGAGGCCAATGAAATAATAGGTGGGGTATTAAAAATAATGACTTGGCGGCTAATATTGACAGTGGGATAGTCATTGCGGCAAGGAGAATATAGGAAGCAAGAGCTAGAGAAGGCTGAGAGAGACTTGTAGCACCCCGTCTTGGACAGGTTAGGTTCGAAGGGGATGGCGGGGTCTAGTGAGCGAGCGAGGTGACCGAACTAAGACTCCGGAATCCCCTTCGTGTTAAGTTACTTTAAACCCTGCAAACAGTAATAGGAGACCCGCGTAGCGGGGCTACGTCGACTACGCCTTATCTACAATCCAGTGGTTAATAACCTTGTTTTAGTATTTTTCAGTTCTTGAATTATCACACTGATCGTATTGAACGTAACTCAATTTTTTATTTTCAAGTCGCTGCCAATTTAAATTTAAACAAAGCTTACAACTCAAAATAAAGCCGCTACTTTATACTTAAAATGCTACTTCACTGTAGCTGCCAACCTATTATTTTTGCTATCTAGTTTTAAAACCCAAATAAATAAATCAGATTAGTTTCTCGCCGCGTTAAATACATGCCTTTTAAAAATAGAAAAAATGCGTTACGAGCAGAAGGAATTATCTTACTACCATTATAAATGCGAAAGTTTGGATGGATGGATGTTTGTTACTCAATCACGCCAAAACTAATTAACGGAATTGGGTGAAATTTGGAACACAAATAGGTTGTAACCTGGATTAACACTTAGAATACTTTTTATCCCGGTAGTGTGATCTCGTGGGACAATTATCGAACATCACGCGGGCGACGCCGCGCGCATATGCTAGTATATAATAAAACTAGAAACAATTTGTTTTCAACAATTTATTTAGTATTAGTTTCCAAAGTTACATGATTTAGAGAAAAGCAGAAACACAGTTACATAATTTAGAGGAAAGCAAACTGCAGCAGTACAATTATGTAGTTAGTCATAAGTCCAATCAAAGGTAGCGGTAGGGTAGCGTCCACCGTAAACAAACCACACGCAGTCATGTTAGTTAAGGTCCGGTTGACTTGTATGACGCGCTTGCAAAGACGTTTGTGACTCTCTGGAATAATACTTAAGAGTCATTAAGGAATAATTAATTAGGAAGCATGTATCTGTTAGTGGCTGACGTGTTTTAATTTTCATTGCAGGTGTTTGACAAAATGACATCATCATGAAGTTTTGGCTACACTGAGCTCGTGTGAATGTGTCTGCACGCATCGCTTGATTTATTTATGAACTCATCCACCACCACACATGACCCAAACTCGGCGCAAGCGCATTTCTTGTTGAATCCGGTCTGGGCTTCTCCTCAGTTTGATATAATAAAATATATAGTTCTTACTTGGGCAATCCGTATCCATTACACGCTGTATACACGCTGACATGGCTTCTTCCACGAGTATATGAAACTTCTGGCATTGCAGGCTTGTTATAATTACCAGAGCTATATCCTTCATAATCCATAAAACTATTATTAAGATAACAAATGTAGTGTTTATGTCACGCTGAAATCATACTTTTTATGTAATACTATTTTTTTCTAAACTAATGCGAATGAATATTAAATGCAAGCGGTACGTTGGCTTGTCATAACTAGTGACTGGATTATAGGCAACATTAAATCTTTAAAATATTCATGATAATGCTCGAAATATGTAACAAAATAGCTTGAAACATAAAATTGATATAAGTTCTACAAAATAAAGTTTTTTTTTTATTATTTTCTGCATTTCGACGAGATACTCGTGTTATCATTTTCCTTTTTAAAAACTTTAATAATCTATTACTGTCTTAAATTATCAGTAGTACGATGGCGCATTCTTTTATTTAAAACTAGCTGTTGCCCGCGACTTCGTTCGCGTGGAAATTTTGTCGTGTATGCGTGTTCGATTCCCGGGTTGGGTAAAGTGTTGTTTGGTTATTCCATCAGGAATTATCAGCAGCTGCTACGGAGTCTGGATTTGTGCCCGATTGATGGCAATAGGCTCGCCCCCTATTACATGGGACTTCAACATAACTGGTGTAATGTGGGTGTACGATTAGGTACACATCTGTGCCTAACCCTTCGGGGATTACAGGCGGGATGTGTGTGAGAACTGAAGGCCTGATCAAAATGTGATAATGTGGGTGATGACTACAAAAGGCGTGTTTTTGGGCGCTGTAATTCTGGACCGCAGAGGTCTGAACGGCGTTGAGGCGACGATATGGCTTAAAAACTGGAACATTATGGTGCCATACGACTTTTTTTTCAAAGTGAACAATCAAACGCCTTGTTGGGCGCTATTTCTTTATTTATTCTAATACCGTTTTGTATACAACATTAAATGAATTGTTTAATGACCGTGTGAGAAGCATGAAGCACCCAAAAGAATGCCTGCCACTTTTAAGGTTTTTCCTTGTAATTTGTTGACCGTCATTGTAAAAGCCAATTTTAAGGGAAATTGCAACTTCTTAAATTGAAATGGCTAGTTATTTGGAATAAAGGGTATGCGGGGAATTAAACCGCTCTCTCCTTTAGCCACTCCTGTAATAATGGTGACTGTTATAATATTACTGCCCAGCTCTGTGATACGAAGCCTGGTTCCATTGCACAGTCTGGGAGTTAACCCCAGGGAGTTGAGAAATTCAACGGGGTAGGCAGTACTATCATCATTAGCCATCACAGGGTCTATGAATGTCGACGCCGACGATCATATCATTTTTTTTATTTGATTGACACACTCGTTCATTGGCGACAGCACTACCCCTCACACAACCACCCTTCATTTTTAATATTAACAAATTTGGAAAAACGTGCATGATGTGATGATGTGGATGTGCGTGCATCCTCTGTAGCCACTGGGTGGGAAAATTCTTCGGAAAATAGAATTTTCCCATCTGCGCCCGATTCTAGACGACCCACTCCCATTTGCAGCAGCATATTCGCAAAGACACCTGCTTCGTGGTCGTTGTACAGCTGGACGCACATGTTGCAAGTAAGATGGATCTTTTCGATCCCAGACAACAGTGGCGACGCCTTGAGACATTTATTGAGGCGTTTATTTCATCCGCCGCTGTGCCCCTCTCAATAACTTGCAGTATCTGTCAGTCGCCTGCGAGCAAAACGACAACGCCACCCATCAGCGCCTGGTTGCCGCGAATGTCCTGCAAGCTGCGGTTCAACGCCTCTTATGCACTTTAATCTTGCACTGCTGCAAAAGGACTCCCCGGCCGCTGTAATGTTGCATGTTGAGGTATCTTCACTTGCAAGATTCAGCGGCAATATGAAAACGGAATGTGCAGTCCGGCCACTGATAAAAGTTCCAGCAATGTCCGAGGGAGCCACAGCCACAGCTATGTGACCGCACGGTTGGCGCAGTGGCTGAGCGAATGGCTGCTGCGCTGCGTGTATCGGGTTCGATTCCCTCACGGATCACATTTTTGTATGGCCTACAGGGGCTACAGGTAGTGGTTCCGGATCTGGCTGTTTGTGAGTTTAACTGTCTTTAAATACACCCACGATACAGGAGAAATTCCAAGTGTGGGCCTGGACTGGGGCAAAGTTAAAAAAAAACTTTAAAGCTGTATATAGCGGTCCTTGAGGAGTTGGGCCAGCAGAAGATTCAGCACAAGTGCAATGTGACGGCACAGTTGGCGCAGCGGCTGAGCGATTGACTGCAGTGCTGCGTGTCGCGGGTTCGATTCCCGCACAGAACAAATTTACAACGTCGTTGGTTTTATCTAATTTTATTTTTCGTTTTTATTTTAAAGTTTTTAGAGATGTTTTTTCGGCCACTGAAAATTGGTCAATTAATATTTGTTAATTTATGATTACCTAACTGTCTTTGAATGGTTAAAAAAAACCAAAAGCATATTAATCTACTTTATAATGATTTAAAAATCATAAAGCATTAGAAAAAACATTCGAAATTGCGAAACCTGGTTTACAGGGAGGTCTGTGAACCGTCAGCCTACCTCGCTTCGCTTCGATGACAAATGGGCTAAAATAGCCGTTCTTTTCTAATGCATTGTTTGACAGTTCTTTGCCAGTTGGCAACCAGTTGCGGAATATGGACATAATTATTAGCACGATAATCTATCTCTGTGCCAAATATCATCTACATCCGTTCAGCCGTTCTGGTGTGATTGAGTAACAAACATCCATCCATCCATCCAAACTTTCGCATTTATAATAGAAGTAAGATACGAAAGACAGATATGATAAAGATACCTAAATATTTTTCAAGTAACGAATTACGTGTTTTTTTAACAATCAAGACGCATCAGAAATCATACATTACAATCATCCACCCTCCAACAAAGACAACAAAGACGAATTTATTTTTGGGACCTAACAATAATAGACCTAACCGTAAATAATAGATGTGCAAAACTAAGAACAACGACACAACAAAATAGTTTCAAATTAATTTCAATAACTGCTATTATTATTATTGGGAGCGATAGGTGAAGTTGAAAACATCGAGTCTCACAGCACCTGTGGACACACAACGACGTTGTCAGTTTAGAACACCATCGAACGGCCAGATTCAAACATGAGGAAAGAGATTTCACCAATGATTTAACTTTATTCCTAAGAATTTATTATATTATACATAAAAAAGAGAAAATAAATAATAATAATCTCTATCAAAAAAAATACAAACAATTACAAAAAGTATAATAATTTTACTGGGGATCGAACTTGCGACGTGATGCACGTAAAGCGGTCATGAAACCGTTTCTCTATTTGCTTCGCTGACATATACTTTGAAATAGACGTTGTTACGCATATCATGACTGAAACGATAAACAATTGAATAATACTGACATAATGCAGTATTGCTCATCCCCTTCAGCAAATAGCGTGATAATATATAGCCTAACATTTGAAGAAGCCTATTACAGACATTTGTGCAAAATTTGAACAGGATCTATGCAGTAGTTTTTGCGCCAGGTCGGAACATCGGACCGGATTTTAACGATTTTATTATATGTAGAGAAGATTATTATATGTAGAGAAGAGAAGAGAAGAGAAGATATTTTTATAACTTGAAAACGATCTTATCTACATCTGCTGAGGTCAATGGGCAATTTTAATTGTGTGCATTATTTGCGGGTATCACCTTTGGATCATTTTTGCATCTTCCCAGTTAGTTAAAGGTAAAATTAAGAGTAACTTGCCCAAAATATGGACGATTAGGCGACTTTAGCCAAAATAAACAAACACAAAGATAAATCAAACAACACACAAAAAAAACATAAATTAAATATAAATCATTTATTTGCATGAAACATACACAATGGTGTTAAATAAAATGGAAATAGTTCAAACATGTTAAGCTAAGATAGAACATAGAATGCAAAATTTTAATTATATAAATTCTTTTAAACTATAACTGTATGCATAACGAACAAAACAGCCTTAATATGCAAATACATATTATTCAAATTTGCACATAATCCGGTCTCTAGTCATGACTATCAGTGCTGAACCGAGCGTCGAACATCCATCAGAGCATTCATAATACATATTAATTTAGGTCCCGATAAGTATTACAGAAAACTGGCCAAAACGGGAAATGTAGAATTACACTCAAAATCAAAAATCAAAATAAAAATATTTTATTTCACATAGGCCTCGATGGGCACTTATAAAACGTCGACAATAAGGTGCACGGTTCGGGTTGGTCGTTTCCTATGGAGAAGAACCGGCAAGAAACTCCACTATTGTCAGCGCATCACATATGCGTGGACGGGAAAGGCGGGGGTCTCGGGGTAACGAGCCCCGACTCCACGAGCGCCGCTTCCTTCCCCGACATCCAGCCACGACGCGCTCTACTAGGGCCATTTCTTTGTACTGTCTTATAATCGTTAATAATTGTGATTTCACACCAATATAAATTATATTCACGTAATTCAAGTCCCGATTGCACCCAAGCATTGATCCGGCTCGAAGGACCAATAATTATTATTGTACTTACTTCTTTTTGTGACGCTCCCGGCTTTTGCAATTGTAATAAATATAACAGCAAATAACATAATCCGCGAGTGAACGAGTCCATGGTGCGGCTTAAAATCTATGAAAAAGAAAACGACATCATATAGACAATAATGAATGACAGAGACTCTTTTGCTTTAATTTACATAATATTTATTTTTTAATCAGCCCTTATTGTCCCGTTAGGCAAATCCAAAAGCCTATATCTTTTCATTCCTCCCTATGTATGTTTTATAGTTTTATATTTTTATGTATTCAAGAAATGGCAGGTTATAAAAGCAAACACCAACTTACCAATTCTTGGAAAACCTTATTGTGTAGCTTGTAAGCTTCTAAAATCTTTTGATATAGCTTAAATAAACTTTTACAATATTCATCGTCCTCTTCATTACTACTTATTCTCCGTGTGTTTTCAACCCATTGCACGAGATATTTGATCAATAATGCCATAAGACTTATGCCGTACACCAAATTAATATCAAAGGCAACAATCAGTAAATCACCACTAATGTCAACAAAATAAATATCCTCCAGGTTTACATAAAAAAATGAATTTAACGAAATGTAAAAGATTAATACTATAGCAAATGATATCCAATTGTAAATGATAAAACTTGGGATACTCTTGCTAATATCGATGCTCCTATGAATTTCTTGAATCTTTAAAATGAGAGAAACGTGGCCACGGCTATGAATAATGTTATATATGACCAGCAGTATGTAGCCGATGCAATAGAAAAAGAAAGAGAAAATGGTCCCATTACGATACTTCTCCTCAGAATCAATATCAACGTTGTTAATCATGCAGTAGATACTAAACACATTGAAAAATGAGACAATAATGAATATCAATATGTGATACTTCTTTTCACATGGCGTGATATAACTGTCTCTTATTTTGAATTTAGAAGAAAAGAATAGAGAGAGCATATAGTTAAAAGGTTGAATTATTTTTAGCACAGCTTCGTCTAGCTTATTATGGAGTATAAATCTAACTGGAGCTGTGGAGTAGTTCCACATGATGTCTTCGATGTACTACTAAGTTTGTTATACTACCAGCTGTTCACTGACAAATGAAGGATATTTTTTAAGCTGTAAGGTGACTAATCAATACGACTCAGATCGTATCAAAGTTCATCATTCATCATGTTATTATTAAAGATTGCTGATTCACCTTCGTTATTTCAAGAATTTAATTTTCAAGAATTTTTGGTTTGTACCTACCTATGTGTCTTCCTTCACATCAATGTAGGTTATAGGAATACACAGCTGATGAGATGACCTCTGCTGCTAACACCAAGTTCTACATCCAGCCTCTGCTTGTATTACCTTTCAGGATTGCCGGTCCAACGATGATTTTCGAAACCATCACACGCTACGCATTCCTTTACGCTTTTTTGGTACACCATGTCAGGACTTATGTGCTACAATAGCTACAGGTCCATATTTTTCTTCATGGGCCGTTTCCCAAACATAATTGGCCAGCCCATTGCCGTCTTAGGTTGCTAACTCTACAAGCGAAGTTGGTAACTCCAGTTCTTTATCGGATAGTTTTATTTCTGAGAATGAAACTGAGAGCACCTAATCGTGATAAACGACCTTGTATTGGTTGATCTATACTAATATTATAAAGAGGTAAAATTTGTTTGTATGTAGGACCCCCTACATACAAACAAATTTTCTAATCTAATCTCCGGAAGTAATGAACCAATTTTAAAAATTATTTCACTGGTAGAAAGCTACATTATTCGTGAGTGCTATAGGCTATAAATATATCATGCATATTAGCCGAGCTATCACTATTTTCGCGCACGAAGTCGCGGGCGAACTGCTAGTAATTAATAAGAATGGTTCAGTAAACATTTTTATATTTTTATGCTAGTTAATTAAACTTTTTAAAGAAACACATCTGCTATCGTGCGTGATAAAACAATTGGTGTATTGAAGAAATTGTAAGGTGTTGGTACCACAAATACTGTAGCTAAACCGTTATTTTACAGTAATGCAAATTGCAGCAGAACAATAACGTATTTAGCCATAAGTCCAGTCAAAGGTATCGGTAGAGAGGCGTCAATAGTAAAAAGACCAAACGCTGTCGTTTTACTGAAGGTCCGGTTAACTTGTAGCACGCGCTTGCACAGGTGTTTGTGACTCTCTGTAAAGAGTAAGGTACATAAGGGAATCCTGGAGAGTAATTTTATGAAACATTATGGAAATATCCGCATTTCTACTAATAGTTTGCAAACCCACGTGGAAGTTGATGACGTGGACGCCAGCCGAAACCTGTCCACTGCTAGACAGAGACTGTCAAGCATTGCCACGTCGTCCAGTCCTGTACTTTTGGCACCGTGCTGATTCCCACAACCTTCGCCAGGCCAGGTCCAGCTTGCGGGACGCTTTCCAACGCTGCACCTTCTATCACCCAAGTGATGGCGACCAATCGCCATTATAGAACCTTTCGGCCCATTTGATCATACTTTCGAGCAATGCATCTCTTAAGTTTGGCAATCATGATGATCAATGCATGGTGCATATTAAGAATCTATCCCTTTCGTCATGAGTTTATTTTCTAAATTATTATTCTCTTTCTGTGTATGGCAGTAAGTAGACAAGACAAAGCTGTAGTTTTCCTATTTGAAGCTTTTTCAGTTTACCTGAACAGTTCATATCCATCACTCGCTGTATACACGCCGACTCAGCTTCCTCCACAGAAATATGGAACTTCTCACATTGCAAGCTCGTTATGACTAATAAAACGGTGTCTTTCATAATCCATCCAAATATTACTACGGTTGCATACACAGTGCTTTTGTAACGCTGGAAAAAAATTGAAGATATTATTATGATGACGGTACTTCCAACCGTGAACCTCTTATCATCGTCACAATTTAGGGCAGGAACCCTTATCTCAATTAATTAATTTGAGTCGGCAAAGAGAATATAAGATTTTATTATGATACGCCCTTTCCCAACATACTCGTAAGCATGAATTGAACACTTGATTGTCCCGTTCTTTTTATAATGAATGAAAGAATGAACGGAAAACCGACAGACGCGTTCTATATAAAGACACGTTGCGGTTAGCCGAACAAAATAAATGTTCGATTTACAAAAGTTGGCGTTTTCATGGCTTCAGAGGACGTTTAAGCCGATATCGAAGTAAAATTTAAAGGTGAGTATTTCGGAAATATTTTCCTGCTTGGGTTAATTAAACATACCACAACAACAACTACAAAACAACAACAACATACAACAACTACATTTCTAAAAAATATTATTAAGTTCAAAATAGGCACTTGAACATTAAATTCAAAGTGCCTATTTTGATGATAATTTGATAGACTACTTTTAATGAAATTTACTTTTACTATTAATGGACACTGACAAGTACGATGTTAAATGTTAATACTAAAATGCATACTTCCTCTTCTGTTGCTGCTGGGTCTTGTAGTTGTAATAAAAATACTGCCAAAAACCAGAAACCACGAACGAATGACTCTACTGCTCGCCACGAAATCTGTTTAACAAAAACAACAAAATCTGATGGAAAAGATATCTCAGTGCAAATGGTCTCTCTTCCGCTCTCACTGTCCGTCTCTTTCTCTAATATTATGTTTTTGATAGATTAAAATAAAGATCATTAAAAAAAAACATGTACTTACCCACACTTGAAAAATCTTACCATGCAGCTTGTAAGCTTCTAAAATATATTCATACAACACAAAAATTTGTTCACAACTTTCATTACTGTTTTCTTCATTATTAATTCGCAGTACGTTCTTAACCCACTCTTCAAGATACATCGTTAATAATGCCATAAGTCGAAAATTATATATTATACTCAAATCGACTGCTATCATTTGTAAATCGCCACTTACATTGGCAAAATAAATTACCTCTTGGTATGTATAAAAAAATAAAAGAGGCATAACAACAGTCAATAATACACTAGGAAGTAAGATCCAGTTGTTATTAATGTACCTTCGGGTACTTATGCTACTCTTTCTGTGAATTTCTTGAATCCTCAAAATTAGAGAAATGTGACTGCGGCTTTGCACAATGTTGAAAATTAGCAACAGTAGGTAACTGAATAAAGAAAAGAGGTTACCAATGACGGAACATTTGTTATAAAATTCCATGGACTTGCTGACTCGGTCGTTGAGCATATGATAAAAACTAAACACATTGAAAAATGAAACAATTAAGAACAGTATTATTTGATACTTCTTCTCACTTGGAATGATATAACCCTTTCTTATTTTGTATTTAGAAAAGAAGAATACAGAAAGTACAATGTTGAAAGGTTGAACGATTCTTTGGATGTCTTTGTCCAGTTTATTATTGAGTACTAATTTAACTGGACGATTGGAGCCGGCCCACATGTTTTGAATGTTTCTTATTCTTGCGGCCTTTTCTTGATGTTATAAGTTCCACTGTAAGACGACAAATAAACAATCAATCTTGTGAAGACTGATTTTATCGGTATGTAATTTCATTTCATTTCAATCAATGATCTTTATAAAGCCGAAAGTAATTCATGATTGCTGTTAATTTACAGAAAAGGATTATTGTGTCATTCATCAATTACTCAGGGCTTAGAAATAAAAAAAAAACATCATCATGCCAAGTCTTTTCCCTTTTTTACTATTTTGTAATAAAAAAGAAAGAAAGATAAATGTTCCTGGGTTACAAACAGAATTAGTTTTCAAAGATTTCAATACTCAGTTACATAATTTAGAGAAAAGCAAAATGTCACAAAGCATCAACATTTTTTATCCATATTTTCTTAAACAATAACTATTATATGCATTACGTTAAAATAGTAAAGTCCCGATTGGGCCCAAGCATTGATCCGGCTCGAAGGACCAATGATTATTATTGTACTTACTTCTTTTTGTGACACTCCCGGTTTTTGCAATTGTATTCTTGGAAAACCTTATTATACAGCTTGTAAGCTTCTAAAATCTTTTGATACAGCATAAATATACTTTTATAATATTCATCGTCCTCTTCATCACTACTTATTCTCAGTGTGTTTTCAACCCATTCCACGAGAGATTTGATCAACAATGCCATTAGACGTATGCCATACACCAAATTAATATCAAAGGTCACAATCAGTTAATCTGAATCTGATAGCTAAATCACGTCAATATTTCTAGTACTTTCAAGAATTTTAGCTTTATACCTACCCACGTTGTTTTTCGTCCTTCAAATCAATGTAGCTAATAGAGAAATACACTGCTGAAGAGGTGGCTTCTGCTAATAACACCAGGTTCTATATCCAGCCTCTGCACGTTTTACCTTTTAGTGCCGGTCCAACGATGTTTTTCGGAACCATCACACGCTACGCATTTCTTTACGCTTTTTACACTATGTCAGGACTTATCTGCTACAGTAGCTATAGGTCCATGTTTATTTTTCGTGGGCCTTTTCTCAAACAGAATTGGCCATTCCACTGCCATTTTAGGTTGCTAACTCTACAAGCGAAGTTGGTAACTCCAGTTCTTTATCGGATAGTTTTATTTCTGAGAAAGAAACTGCCAGCACCATGGTGATAAACGACCTTTGATAGTTTGATAATTAATAAGAATTGTTCAGTAAACATTTGATATATTTAGTGCTAGTTAATTAAAATTTTAAAGAAACACATCTGTTATCGTGCGTGATAATACAATTGGTGTAATGAAGAAATTGTAAGGTGTTGGTACCATATATACAGGAGCTAAACCGTTATTTTACAGTAATGCAAATTGCAGCAGAACAATAACGTATTTAGCCATAAGTCCAGTCAAAGGTATCGGTAGAGAGGCGTCAACAGTAAAAAGACCACACGCTGTCATCTTACTGAAGGTCCGGTTAACTTGTAGCACGCGCTTGTACAGGTGTTTGTGACTCTCTGTAAAGAGTAAGGTACATAAGGGAATCCTGGAGAGTAATTTTATGAAACATTATGGAAATATCCGCATTTCTACTAATAGTTTGCAAACCCACGTGGAAGTTGATGACGTGGACGCCAGCCGAAACCTGTCCACTGCTAGACAGAGACTTTCAAGCATTGCTACGTCGTCCAGTCCTGTACTTTTGGCACCGTGCTGATTCCCACAACCTTCGCCAGGCCAGGTCCAGCTTGCGGGACGCTTTCCAACGCTGCACCTTCTATCACCCAAGTGATGGCGACCAATCGCCATTATAGAACCTTTCGGCCCATTTGATCATACTTTCGAGCAATGCATCTCTTAAGTTTGGCAATCATGATGATCAATGCATGGTGCATATTAAGAATCTATCCCTTTCATCATGAGTTTATTTTCTAAATTATTATTCTCTTTCTGTGTATGGCAGTAAGTAGACAAGACAAAGCTGTAGTTTTCCTATTTGAAGCTTTTTCAGTTGGGCACGCCGCAATCGCGGCAGTAAGACCCCTCTTTGAGGAGTGGCTGGATAGGCGTCACGGCGTCCTGACCTACCGCGTGACGCAGGTCCTCACCGGACACGGAAGTTTCGGGAGGTACCTGTGTCATATGGGGAAGGAGGAAACGCCTGGGTGTCACCACTGCGAGGACCGCCCGGAGGACACGGTGGAGCATACGGTGCAGGACTGCTCCGCTTGGGCAGAGCACCGCCGTGTCCTCACGGCGGCGATAGGCGGAGCCCTCTCGCGCCCGGCATTGGTCGAGGCCATGCTGCGGGGCGAGACGGAGTGGGAAGCGGTCGCCTCCTTCTGCGAAGCAGTCATGCTCGCGAAGGAGGAGGCGGGCCGCGTGAGGGAGAGGACAGCGTCCTCCCTCTACACCAGCCGCAGTGGTAGACGCCCACGGCGCCGGACGTCGGCAGACGATCTCCGGCCACCGTAGGCGCGGGCATGCGGGCGGCAAGTAATGGGCGACTCGCTGTCCGACCATGGACCATGCCCGGGTCGACGGCGCGTTGTGTTCCACGCGCGCCTCAAAGAGTATCAGCATAATGACGGGGCCCCCCTCTAGAGGGCCAAAGCCTGCCGGGGTCACGGGACTCATAGAATTACCGTGACCCTGGAACATAAAGGGCTACTGAAGGACACCGTGGATTTTAGTCAGTACAAGTCTGACAGTCCCTCCCGCTCTGCCCTGGGTGGGAGGACTCATTTGATGATTTTACCACGTTAAAAAAAAAAAAAAAAAAAAAAAAAGCTTTTTCAGTTTACCTGAACAGTTCATATCCATCACTCGCTGTATACACGCCGACTCGGCTTCCTCCACAGAAATGTGGAACTTCTCACATTGCAAGCTCGTTATGACTAATAAAACGGTGTCTTTCATAATCCATCCAAATATTACTACGGTTGCATACACAGTGCTTATGTAACGCTGGAAAAATTGAGAAAATATTATTATGATGACGGTACTTCAGACCGTGAACCTCTTATCATCGTCACTATTAAGGGCAGGAACCCTTACCTCAATTAATTAATTTGAATCGGCAAAGAGAATATAAGATTTTATTATGATACGCCCTTTCGCAATATACTCATAAGCATGAACATTTGATTGTCCCGTTCTTTTTATAATGAATGAACGACTGAACGGAAAACTGACAAGCGCGTTCTATATAAAGATAATAATGTTGCGGTTAGCCGAACAAAAGATCTAGAAAATAGTTATTTTGATGATAATTAAGACTGACTATTTTTAATGATAATTTACTTTTACTACTAATGGACACTAGGCAAGTACGATGTAAAATATTATTACTATAATACATACTTCCTCTTCTGTTGCTGCAGGGTCATGAAGTTTTGATAAAAATACTGCCAAAAACCAGAAACCACGAATGAATGTGTCTACTGCTCGCCACGAGATCTGTTTATCAAAAACAACAAAATCTGATGTAAAAAATATCGAAGTGCAAATGGTCTCCATGTCTGACTCTTTATCTAATATTATGTTTTTGATACATTGAAATTAAGATCATTAAAAAAAACATCAACTTACCAACAGTTGAAAAATCTTACCATGCAGCTTGTAAGTTTCTAAAATATATTCATACAACACAAAGATTTGTTTACAACTTTCGTTACTGTTTTCTTCATTATTAATTCGCAGTACGTTCTTAGCCCACTCTTCAAGATACATTGTTAATAATGCCATAAGTCGAAAATTATATACTACACTAAAATCGACTGCTATCATTTGTAAATCGCCACTTACATTGGCAAAATAAATTACCTCTTGGTTTATATAAAAAAACAAAAGAGGCATAACAACAGTCAAGAATACACTAGGAAGTAAGATCCAGTTCTTAATAATGTACATTCGGGTGCTTATGCTACTCTTTCTGTGAATTTCTTGGATCCTCAAAATGAAAGAAATGTGACTGCGGCTTTGCACAATGTTAAAAATTAGGAACAGTAGGTAACTGAATAAAGAAAAGAGGCTACCAATCACGGAACCTTTGTTATAATATTCCATGGACTCGCTGACTCGTTCGTTGAGCATATTATAGAAACTAAATACGTTGAAAAATGATACAATTAAGAACATCATTATTTGATACTTCTTTTCACTTGGAGTGATATAACCCTTTCTTATTTTGTATTTAGAAAAGCAGAATACAGAAAGCACAATGTTGAAAGGTTGAACGATTCTTTGGACGTCTTTGTCCAGTTTATTATTGAGTACTAATTTAACTGGACGATTGGAGCTGGCCCACATGTTTTGAATGTTTCTTATTCTTGCGGCCTTTTTTTGTTGTTATAAGTTTCACTGTAAGACGACAAATAAGCAATCAATCTTGTAAAGACTGATTCTATCGGTTTGTAATTTCATTTAATTTCAATCAATCAAACCATGATTGCTGTCAATTCATAGAAAAGGATTATTGTGTCATTCATCAATTACATAGGGCTTTGAAATAAAAAAAACATCATCATGCCAAGTCTTTTCCCTTTTTTTACTATTTTGAAAATAAAAAAGAAAGAACAACAACAAACAACAACAATTTGTTTTCAACAATTTTTTTAGTATTAGTTTCCAAAGATTTCAATACTCAGTTACATCATCATCATCATTTCAGCCGAAAGACGTCCACTGCTGGACATAGGCCTCCCCCAAGTGTCGCCACATTGGCTGGTCCCGTGCGTCTCGCATCCAGCGGATCCCTGCAACCTTTACAAGGTCATCGGTCCACCTAGTGGGAGGCCTTCCAACGCAGCGTCTTCCGGTCCGCGGTCGCCACTCCAGAACTTTTCGGCCCCATCAGCTATCCGTTCTGCGAGCAATGTGCCCTGCCCACTGCCACTTAAGTTTGGCTATTCTTCGGGCTACGTCGGTAACCTTGGTTCTCTTGCGGATCTCCTCATTTCTGATTTGATCACGCAAGGAAACTCCGAGCATAGCCCTCTCCATTGCCCTTTGGGTGACTTTCAGCCTTCTGATGAGGCCCATTGTGAGCGACCACGTTTCGGTCCCGTTACATAATTTAGAGAAAAGCAAAATGTCACAAAGCATCAACATTTTTATCCATATTTTCTTAAACAATAACTATTATATGCATTACGTTAAAATTGTAAAGTCCCGATTGGGCCCAAGCATTGATCCGGCTCGAAGGACCAATGATTATTATTGTACTTACTTCTTTTTGTGACACTCCCGATTTTTGCAATAGTATTCTTGGAAAACCTTATTAAGCTTGTAAGCTTCTAAAATCTTTTGAAACAGCTTAAATATACTTTTATAATAGTCATCGTCCTCTTCATCACTACTTATTCTCAGTGTGTTTTCAACCCATTCCACGAGAGATTTGATCAACAATGCCATTAGACGTATGCCATACACCAAATTAATATCATAGGTCACAATCAGTTAATCTGAATCTGATACTGTTCTAAGCTTTCACGGTTTACAACTAAATTTTTACTGTCACTTACGGGATATCTTCCGTGATTGTTCATCATCACGACAAATCACGGAAGATATCCCGTATGTGACAGTATAAGTTTAATCTGAATCTGATAGCTGAATCACGTCAATATTTGTAGTACTTTCAAGAATTTTAGCTTTATACCTACCCACGTTGTTTGTCTTCCTTCAAATCAATGTAGCTAATAGAGAAATACACTGCTGAAGAGGTGGCTTCTGCTAATAACATTTGATATATTTTGTGCCAGTTAATTAAAATTTAAAGAAACACATCTGCTATCGTGCGTGATAATACAATTGGTGTACTGAAGAAATTGTAAGGTGTTGGTACCATATATACTGTAGCTAAACCGTTATTTTACAGTAATGCAAATTGCAGCAGAACAATAACGTATTTAGCCATAAGTCCAGTCAAAGGTATCGGTAGAGAGGCGTCAACAGTAAAAAGACCACACGCTGTCATCTTACTGAAGGTCCGGTTAACTTGTAGCACGCGCTTGCACAGGTGTTTGAGACTCTCTGTAAAGAGTAAGGTACATAAGGGAATCCTGGAGAGTAATTTTATGAAACTTTATGGAAATTTCCGCATTTCTACTAATAGTTTGCAAACCCACGTGGAAGTTGATGAAGTGGACGCTAGCCGAAACATGTCTACTGCTAGACAGAGACTTTCAAGCATTGCCACGTCGTCCGGTCCTGTACTTATGGCACCGAGCGGATTCCCACAACCTTCCCCAGGCCAGGTCCATCTTGTGGGAGGCTTTGCAACGCTGCGCCTTTTATTACCCAAGTGATGGCGACCAATCGCCATTATAATAATCTTTCTGCCCATTTGATCATACTTTCGAGCAATGCGTCTCTTAAGTTTGGCAATCATGACGAATCATGCATGTTTCATATTATTAAGAATCTATCCCTTTCGTCATGAGTTTATTTTTTAAATTATTATTCTCTTTCTGTTTATGGCAGTAAGTAGACAAGACTAAAGCTGTAGTTTTTCTATTTGAAGCTTTTTTTTTTTACCTGAACAGTTCATATCCATCACTCGTTGTATACACGCCGACTCAGCTTCCTCCACAGAAATATGGAACTTCTCACATTGCAAGCTCGTTATGACTATTAAAACGGTGTCCTTCATAATCCATCCAAATATTACTACGGTTGCATACACAGTGCTTATGTAACGCTGCAAAAAAATGGGAAGATATTATTACGATGACGGTACTTCAGACCGTGAACCTCTTATCGTCGTCACTATTTAGGGCAGGAACCCTTATCTAAATTAATTAATTTGTTTTTTATTTAACCCTTATAAATTAAATATTTTATTATGATACTCCCTTTCCCAATATACTCGTAAGCATGAACACTTGATTGTCCCGTTCTTTTTATAATGAATGAACGGAAAACCGAAAGACGCGTTATATCTATATATATGTATAAATGATTCCCTATTTCCCTTGGTCACGACATCACTATTTTTTTTTTGTTGTGTTTGTTATTGTCAGGAGAAGGTTCTTAGGTGGGTAGTAGGTAGGTAGTGAGTAGGCAGTAGGCAGGTAGTGGTTAGGCAGTGGGTAGGCAGAGGGTAGGTAGTGGGTAGGCAGTGGGTAGGTAGTGGGTAGGCAATTGGTAGGCAGTGGCTAGGGAGTGGGTAGGTAGTGGGTAGCTGGAGGGTAGGTAGTGGGTAGGTAGTGGGTAGGTAGTGGGTAGATAATGGGTAGGTAGTGGGTAGCTGGTGGGTAGGTAGTGGGTAGGTAGTGGGTAGATAATGGGTAGGTAATGGGTAGGTAGTAGGAAAAGGTGCATTGCAACGCATACCGGGTACAGCTAGTATTATTATAAAGATACGTTGCGGTTAGCTGAACAAAATAAATTTTCCATTTACAAAAGTTGGCGTTTTCGTGGCTTCAGAGGATGTTTAAACCGATATCGAAGTAAAATTAAAGGTGAGTATTTCGGAAATATTTTTCTGCTTGGGTTAATTAAACATGAATATCTAAAAAATTGTTATTAAGTTCAAAATAGGCCATGTCATTGGACATTAAATTCAAAGTGCCTATTTTGATGATAATTTTTATGGACTACTTTTAATGATAATTTACTTTTAATACTAATGGACACTAGGCAAGTGCAAGACGTATGATATAAAATGTTATTACTAAAATGCATACTTCCTCTTCTGTTGCTGCTGGGTCATGAAGTTTTGATAAAAATACTGCCAAAAACCAGAAACTACGAATGAATGTGTCTACTGATCGCCACGATATCTGTTTAACAAAAAATAACACAATCTGATGTAAAAAATATCTCAGTGCAAATGGTGTCTCTTCCGCTCTCACTGTCCGTCTCCTTCTGTAATATTATGTTTTTGATAGATTAAAATTAAGATCATAAAAAAAAACATCAACTTACCAACACTTGAAAAATCTTACCATGCAGCTTGTAAGTTTCTAAAATATATTCATACAACACAAAGATTTGTTTACAATTTTCATTACTGTTTTCTTCATTATTAAGTCGCAGTACGTTCTTAGCCCACTCTTCAAGATACATCGTTAATAATGCCATAAGTCTAAAATTATATACTATACTCAAATCGACTGCTAATATTTGTAAATCGCCACTTATATTGGCAAAATAAATTACCTCTTGGTATGTATAAAAAAACAAAAGAGGCATAACAACAATCAAGAATACACTAGGAAGTAAGATCCAGTTCTTAATAATGTACCTTCGGGTGCTTATGCTACTCTTTCTGTGAATTTCTTGAATCCTCAAAATTAGAGAAATGTGACTGCGGCTTTGCACAATGTTAAAAGTTAGCAACAGTAGGTAACTGAATAAATTGAAGAGGTTACCAATCACGGAGCCTTTGTTATAATATTCCTTGGACTCGCTGACTCGTTCGTTGAGCATATTATAGAAACTAAATGCGTTGAAAAATGATACAATTAAGAACATAATTATTTGATACTTCTTTTCACTTAAAGTGATATAACCCTTTCTTATTTTGTATTTAGAAAAGAAGAATACAGAAAGCACAATGTTGAAAGGTTGAACGATTCTTTGGACGTCTTTGTCCAGTTTATTATTGAGTACTAATTTAACTGGACGATTGGAGCTGGCCCACATGTTTTTATGTTTCTTATTCCTGTGGTGTTTTGATGACAAATGATCAAATTTTCGTTATTTCCAAGTAAGTATCCGACTTCTGTACTTGCCTAATGATTTATTGTAAGGAAATTGAACATTAATCAAATAATCATCTTTGCCGTCAAATTAAATAATAAAGAGTGCTGTTGTAGGTAAAAATATACAAAGACTTATTCATCATCTGCTTAGGTTTTTTTTCTTACAAAATTGGGGTCAGCTTCCAGTCTAGCCGGATGCAGCTGAATGTATTTAACATGGAGCGACTGCCTATCTGACTTCGACAACCAAGATATATATACAATTATATATATACAATACAATACAACGATATGCCTTGGTAAGGCTGATTGTCAGACTTTCAGGTAACTGTCAAAGATCTTCAAATGACAGCAGGGACCAACGAGGATTAGCTTTATTTTTGAGGCATGGATGCTAACCGGTATGGAATGGATGTTCACCCACCTACGGACTGACCTGGCAACTGCACCCATGTGGCTGTTATTAATTAGTCACGAGCTCCTTATACACAGATCCTTTATAGACTTATTTTAAGGTTCTACTACTTACATGGAACCCCCTAGGAAATCCGAAACCCGTTAGACTCGGACTGTCGGTTTTACGCGATTTGTGGACTTCATCCGTCATCATTACTATGCTCGTGTGTTGTCAGCCATACTGCGTGCAAAACTAATCAGACAAAGACAAAGTAATTGATAAGAAACTTAAGATTAGAAAAAAGTCGCTGTTTGTCCTTTTTTTTTCTCGATGTGGAACTCATCAATGTGTCAGAGTCGCACACTTGCGCCAGGGGGCAGCGGGATCTAATGCGGGATCCTGTGTGACGGTGGGCGACGGATGTAGTAGCTGTTGGTCCAGTCTCATCCTATTAACCTTGAATGATCCCACTGACACGAGCCTTTTCTCAATGAAATTGAATGGGCCGTATACCACCAAGCGGGCCCAGAGTGAGTTGGTAGATGTCACATGTCTTCGAACTTTTGGTTGTAGAACGGTTTTCTCACAATGTTTTCCTACATCGTTTTGAGGTTTTAATTCCGAACAGAATAAATAAAAAACGGTTAAGTGCGAGTCGAACTCACGCATGAAGGGTTCCGCACCATCGTAGTAGGGAGGATCCTTCTTTATTTTTTTAATTTATTTTTATTATTTTTTGTTATAGCGGCAATAGAAATGCATATTCTGTGAAAATTTCAATTGTCTACCTATTACGGATCATGAGATACAGCCCCTTGACAGACAGACGGACAGCGGAGGCTTAGTCACAGGGTCCCAATGGTTACCCTTCCGTTACGGTACCCTAGAAAATGAACTAATAAATTCTGGGACAGTTATTTGATTCTCAATCCCACCCAAAATTATAATAATATAATAATAATAATCGTTTATTTATAAAAAGGGGCACATTTACAATAAAATATCTTAACAAATAAAATAGAGCACTGGTGCTTATTGCCTGAACTAGGTGGAACCTGTGTTTCAGGCTACAAGGTGCATAAATACCTACTTAAAATAAATAAATTAATCAACAACATTAAAATCCAACTTACAACATTAAACGGTTAGCTATCAATCTAGCTTTGCCTTCACAGAGCTCTGTAACTAGCGCGGAGGAAACTAGCGCGAAGGTAACTAGCGCGAAGGTAACTCGTTACGTCAAACTTGTTAGTTACCAAGTTTTGTCGCTTACCCGCTAGAATTAAACTGTTCGCGCGACGTAGCTGCATGAGACTTTGTTGCTTAAGAGCGGCGGAATAATATGTTCACGACTTGTGCTTTAGGGGTCTTGCAGCGTGTTTAGAGTTATACGTCATTTAAATAAATAATAATTAGGTATGTCGTTGTGTGAGTCAAATGTCCGATTTATTTAAGCTAAATTCTATTTAAGGGTGATTATATAATTTAATTTGAATGTTTCATTAAAAACTAAAAAAAAAAAAAATAATAATAATATATATAATTATATTTATAATTTAAAAAATCAAATTAAATTAAATACCAATGTATTTAATTTAATTTGATTTTTTTTATTGATTCAAAAGACAGTACTCCTCGATACGGCCCGCATTGTGAGGAGGTTCCTGTCTCTGGAGCCCTAACCACCGGTAGCTTGGACCCTGCTCCCGATACTGGCGGGCCACTATTTTTTTATATTTCTAAATGTTTTTATATTGTTTTAAATTAGAATATTTAAAAATGTATTTAATAAGTGTAAAAATACATAAAGAAATTTTTTTTTTTTTAAATTAATTTGAAAAAAAAAAAATTGGTAAAAAAAAATAAAAAAAAATAATAATAGGTGGCAAAATTAATAGGTTAAACATAGCGATCCTGGCATTCGAATTAGATCTTATTATATTGTACCTATGTTTCACAAATAAATAATTTGAATTTGAATTCATTACTCACCCAACCCATCCAATAATCCCCCACCATCCCCCTCTCATCAACATTCGTATGAAAGAAACAAACACTCTTGTTTTTTCCATGTCACTAAGGCCGCAAATTGGGAACGGCGGCGCGTGCAGCGGGGCGTCGTTTTGAGCGTGCACGCTCGACTACTGAACGTATGGACTTCTCTATTGGTGTATTCGTAGCAGCGTTTATAGCGTGTAGTTAAGCGGCGTGATCAGTGTTCGGCGTTTTAACGAGCGTGTACAAGTAATATTTTGTTCAGTGTGTCAAGATTTCTCTCTGATTGGTCAACGCACTTGGACGCCCCGCTCGCACGCACGCTCTAGCGAAAACTAGTTGAGTGCACGTTGAACGCGCCGCTGCACGCCACAATACACGCTGGAACGCTCCGCTGCACGCGCCACCGTTCCGAATTTGCGGCCTAATGGACAACTACACATAGTACATAACATCACGCCTGTAATCCCCGAAGGGTAAGACAGAGGTGTACCTGATAGTATACTCACATTTCGCCAGTTAAGTTTAAGTCCCATGTAATAGAAGGCGAGCCTATTGCCATCTACTACTCAATCCATTCAATCCATCAGCACAATGCTTTGAGTGCGTTCCATCGAGTCCTACCGTAAAACGTGATTTTTAACCCCAAAAAAAGTAAAGTTACTTAGTTTGATGTACAGAATGCTTGGTTGACGGCTATGTGAAGGGTCTGTTTACACCCTGTATATATGAATATTTGATTAATTCGAGCACACATACAAACCGATAGACGACCGTGCATAATTAGGAGTTCCTACCTCCATGTGGGTACATGAAGGTACACACTCGCCTTGATAAAGGCTATAAATCAAAAGGCATTAGAAACACACTCTATTACACAGTAGTACAGTGGATAGGTTCTGCCATAGACCGTGAAAATATACAGAGTGGTCAGTCCCAAATGTTGTCTTGTCACCTAATTGGTTGATAACACCAGTCATCATTTGCCTAGCCTTTTCCCAATTATGTTGGAGTCGGCTTCCAGTTTCACCGGACGCAGCTGAATACCAGTATTTTACATGGAGCGACTGCGTACCTGATCTAGACAAGGCGCCTAAAATAAATAAAACCAAAAGCAAAAGCAGTGCATTATTGAATAAGCCTTAAGTTGTTGTTCTTTTACCTAACTCTTTCATTAAAATCCATCAACAATTCAACAACAACAACAACGCAACAATTCATTATTAAAATAAGTTAGTACTGGGTAACACGATACTCATTGGCAAGATTGGTTGTCAGACTTTCAGGTCACTGACTACCTGCAACGACTGTTGAAAATCTACAAATGATAGCCGGGATCAACGCCTTAACGTGCTTTCCGAGGCACAGAGGAACCTCGGTATGTATTGGGTGGTCACCTAATCTCAGATCAACCAAGGCTTAACTTGGCATAATCATAATCAGCTAATGTTCCCATTGCTGGGACACAGGCTTCTAGGGAGTGGGCTGTAATGGTTGATCCACCACGCGGGTCCAGTGCGGGTTGGTAGATGTCATGTGTTCGAATTTTTGGTTATAGGATATCCTCGGGTTCCTCACTATGTTTTTCTTCACCAAAATCAAAATATTTTATTTCACATAGGCCTCGATGGGCACTTATAAAACGTCGACAAAATGTGCACGGTTCGGATTGGTCGTTTCCTATGGAGAAGAACCGGCAAGAAACTCCATGGTTACTCTTTTCAAATCATTTGGTATTACATTATTATCATGGATACAGCATTTGTACTTAAGTATGGGGGGACAGCGTAGACCCGACTAGAAGTAGTTGCTTACTACACAAAAAATGTAGAACAAAATAAAAAGTTAACAAGCAGCTGGGAATCTACAAAGCCTTTTTGAGAGCAGTGGTGATGGAATAAAATACACAGAGTATTGTGCTTGTCTATCCGTTACCACTAGATCTTCACTCCTCTTTTGCTTTTACCTGCTTGGTAGTACGTTTTTCCAGAGCAGCATTAGCTTTCTCGAAATAGTGTACAAGAAAATCTCGATAACTACGAGTACATTTGATTTGAAGTCCTGGAAGATGAAGTTCCTAGTTATCTGTTTCTTGAGAATTTAATTACAAATTGCAATTTAACTTCTAGCTAATTGTTTGTTTGCTTCGTGTTAAGTTACTGAAATTTCTGTTACAAGAAGAAATCTGAAACTGGTTTCTGAATGATTCTTATTGTTTATTTTTTTTTTGCCATTTAGTATTTTGTATGCCCGTTATGTCCAACAATGCGTTAAGTGCAACAATTTAAAAAAAAATTACTATAAGGCATTGTACTTATTCATAATTTACATAATATGGATGTATAACTACGTGTCTACTTTTTTTTTTTTTAACGTCGTAAAGTCATCGAATGAGTCCTCCCACCCAGGGCAGAGCGGGAGGGACTGTCAGACTTGTACTGACTAAAATCCACGGTGTCCTTCAGTAGCCCTTTATGTTCCAGGGTCACGGTAATTCTATGAGTCCCGCGACCCCGGCAGGCTTTGGCCCTCTAGAGGGGGGGCCCCGTCATTATGCTGACACTCATTGAGGCGCGCGTGGAACACAACGCGCCGTCGACCCGGGCATGGTCCATGGTCGGACAGCGAGTCGCCCATTACTCGCCGCCCGCATGCCCGCACTACGTGTCTACTTAACACTCTTTTATACTAAATAGGCTTGCCTTTGGCCATAACTCGCCTATCAGTAAAGCGATGATGCGGCCAAGGGTGGAGCACGCTAGCCTAGAAGAAACCGATTCACTCGAACTTTAAGGAGATCCAGATCATAATGATCGGGAAACAGAGAAGCAACCAGTGAATTCCACAGACTGGCGGTTCGCAGAATAAATGTGGAACCAACGTGTTCCACAAAATAAATGTGGAACCAACGTGTTCCACAAAATAAATGTGGAACCAACGTGTTCCACAGACTGGCGGTTCGCAGAATAAATGTGGAACCAAAGTGTTCCACAAAATAAATGTGGAACCAACGTGTTCCGCAAAATAAATGTGGAACCAACGTGTTCCACAAAATAAATGTGGAACCAACGTGTTCCACAAAATAAATATGGAACCAACGTGTTCCACAAACTGGCGGTTCGCAGAATAAATGTGGAACCAACGTGTGCTTTGCGAGACTTCACCATATGTCTTCGACGATGATAGAATGGGTATGGTGAGATTCTCGAGTCGATGTCCTGTCTACCCTTTATACGGTTGAAATTCACTTGGTGATATCTACCACTTCTACGGTCTACGGCCACGCACGGCACCGTGTCCACCTATGATTTACAGTATCGCTACTGAAAATAACGTGCACGTGTTTTATTTATGGCCTGCACCTACTCGTGTATGGGGCAGGTTTTAACGGGGGTACATGTAAACTTCACCCGCAAACATAGCAGGCGGGCACCGGTGAATGTATGAGCGTCCTGGTGTTTGTATATGGGGCGTTTGAGTAGAAACATGTAGACCGATTTAACGTTTATCTAAGGATATTTGTTCCTCGTCTATGGACGTTTTGAAATAGTGTACATAACTGCTTCATACAATCAATCAACTCTGCCTATTATAGTCTAGTTCTGAACATAGGCCTCTCCCAAGATGCATTACAACTCCCTGTTCTTTTTAAGGTCGTCAGTCTATTAGGCTGGGGCCTCCAACGCTGCGTTTGACCAGTCGCGAAATCCATTCCAGGACTCGTTTACTTCCAGGGTTGCGGGACTGTTCGAAAGAGATACCGCGCCCTGGAACACAAAGGGCAAAGAAGAAACATGGATGGGTTTTAGTCAGTAGAAGTCTGGGGGGTCATTTGATGATATTCCATCCGAAAAAAAAAACAAAGGACTCGTTTACTCCATCAATTTTTTTTAGCGTGTCGATGAAAATTTTAATTGTGTCAGCCCAAAATTGGCGACGAATTTGGCACGCCTCCATAAACTCCTGTGATGAACAAGCCAACAGGACAGGTATGACACGATATCAACTCCATCAATTGCTTTACTGGCTTGGTTGCTTTTATCAGTCAAGATGGCGTTAATGCCTGCAAAGCGCGCCATGTTAGGGCCTATCCACGCGGTGTATTTTTTCGGCGCAGATAATTCGCGTTTAACGCGCTTTAAACGAGATTCAGTTACAGCCAGTAAATGTCATATACGGTTTTAAAATAATACACCATATGCGCACGTTTGAATCGATACAAGCGCAACAATCTCCTTTTACAGCGCCGAGAACGCGCGTTCATGAAACGCGCGTTCATGAAACGCGCGTGTTCAGCGTGTTTAAAATACACCGTGTGAATGTACTCTTAGGCCTATCATTTTACCGTACTGTATCGGTTATACCGAGGCTTGACACAACTGTTTTAAAAATAAATCAAGACAGATTTACACCTCAGCTCCGTTTGAATTTCGAAAACGAAGAGAACAATACTACAAAAACTTGATATAGAAAGAAAACACTACCACTTTCATAATCCCTTGGGACCAAACAATATTTTGTATGCCACCGCAATTATATTTTGAAGGTGTTGCCATCTTTTTTTTGTCTCTTGGGATGTTTGGTTTGCGCAAAGAGTCTGTTTCACATTTTTCGTGATATAGTTATTTGTAGTGTTGGATTGCAAACTTATGATGACTTGCCCGTACTGGAAACCGGTATCTTTATGCATACTGCCGTGCTTTCTGTGGCACGCATGAAACTCGGCTTCTACATGAAGCGACTGCCTATCTGACCAAGACCATGTAATTGGATAACTGGAAATCAGAAACATCATCTGCCTAGCCTTTTCCCATTATGTTGGGGTCGGCAGTCTAACCAGATGCAGCTGAACACCAGCATTTCGCATGGAGCGACAATCTATCTGACCTCCACAACCCAGTTAGTACTGGGTAATACGATACTCCTTGGTAAGACGGGTTATCAGATTTTCACTGCCACTGACTGCTGTCCGTAGCCCGAAAACATGTAACAGGTATGTAAGGAACAGGTATGGAAGGAGGTGTGTAACAGGTATGTTACGACTGTCAAAGATCTACAAATAACAGCCGTGCTTTCTGAGGCACGGATGAAGCTCGGCTATTACATGAAGCGACTGCCTATCTGACCTCCAAGACCCAGATACTAGATAACAGAATACCCCTTTAAAATACTCCAAAGCTATTCTATCCCCTAAATTAATAACCGTAACCCACCAATCCACAAACTTCAGAGCTACACGTCTAATAATTATTTCAAACTGTTATTATTTGGCCCACTTTAAACTAGCACAAACTATCTGAAGCTTGGATTATTGGCACTATATTAATATCAACTGTCTCTCCGTGTTGCCAACTTTGCCAATCATAGCGTATATTATGCTGGAAATATTATGTAGTGATGGAGGACGCTTTAGGGTCAGCCAGTTGAGTTGTGCTTGACGAGAACAGTGTGCTGATGGGTGACCGTTTTAGAACGTTAAACCGTCTTCGGTTCTGATTCTGGATTCACCAAATTGTTTGATTTCTTTGGAAGGCGCAGAAATGGTTGGTATGGCTGATATTGTCCGATTATTTTTTATGTTTACCAGGTTTAAAACAGGGTGTAACGGACAGCCCTCTGCATACTGATGGGGTGAATTCAGTATGTCATACTGAGATGTCCGGTACAAGAAATTATTTCAAGAAAGTTATGGGAATCCAATAAATTTAATTTGTTTTATTTCCTCATACGCAATTTATCGTTAACGTGGCAAGCGCGACGATGAGTTCGATGAACTCTGTAGCTAGGCAGGAAGTGAATAGCTGATTTCACGCGTCGCTTTTTTTTATTTTGGCCGTATTATTTACATACACGGAGTGTTATGTACAGAGAATGTAATTTTACATTGAAATAAAAAACTGAAAAAAAAATCTCTTGAGAAAAATTCCGGTGGAATATGATTCAAAATAAGGAGCTGAACAGGGTGCACCCTGTCAGTTTGTGGAGGGCAGTCCCTTACTCCCTGTACTGTTGTTTCATCAAAATAAAGACTTAATCGCGATGACACGACAAACCCTCAATAAGGTATTAAAAGTTAGACGTGTATAAATTATTGACGTTAGACGTTCAGTGAAAATTATACTATTTCAGTTGAAGATAGTACACCGAAAATGCAATCAGACACAAAGATCCGAATAATTCAGCTTCACCAATAGATACAACAACAATCTTAACAAACTTTAATAACTTACTTAGCTTTTGTACAACAGACTGCTTTTATCCAAGAAAATTCATATTATTTTCAGTTTCGCCCTTTGAGAGATTTCTTTTGAAGTGGATGGTACTTGGAATACCCCGGGTTCTCCGAGTTCCTCCGACTTGCCCCGATCTCCCCCGACTAACGGGTAAAGGCTTCCTTTTGACCGCGTAGTTATGGCTTAAAAATAGATTAAACTGAAACGCGCTAAGCGGTATCGGTTGGGAAATTGCTTTAAGAATACCCTCTTTGTGGCTGTTTGTGGTGTAACTAGCTTTCGTTGAGATACGATATTAGATATTATATCCGTTTTCGGTAGATTGGTTTTGTAAAATACATTCTTCGGGTGACGCAACGTGTATTTTTTACACTTAATTTAACAGCCGTTTGGCATCAGAGTCGTTTCTTCGAAACGCTTTCATGCGATAACTTTGTTTTCATTGATTCCAACCATATTTTCAAAATATTTTTTCGTAGAAGGAGAACACTGTACTGGAACTTCATTATTTTCAAAATCACTTAAAATTTTGTTTATTGTGATATTTTCTACAGTTTCTCTTTTTTTCTACAAAATCAAAATTCTTCTTTTCATGAATTCCAAATCATCGAAGTCTGTGTCACCATAATTTTTTCGTCATGAACATTCAAATAGTACCATAACAAAAGACTGATTGACACAAAAGTAACCACCATATTATAGTAATTTTTCCTTGACTGCAAAGAGAACAGAACCCTAAACCTAGCCCATTAAACCACAAGATACCTACACACTCAAATCCACCCATAACCTACCACTCCGTTCTCAACCACACATCTAACCCCGCGTTTACACCAAAGTATTAAACATGTGTTCAACATGTTGTGTCTTGTTTCCTATATTGTTTACAGTTAAAACAAGTTGTAAAACTTGTTAAAATAGTTAACAATACTGAACAACAACTCACGTAAACAATGTCAACACCATTTTCTTTCTTCTTCTTTGGCAACTGAGCCGATGACAACTATTCTGCCAGCCTCAACATTACCTAATACATGTTTTCGGACATATTTCACTACTGAAACTGTATGACTAAGCTGACAGTGTATTATAAAGGGTGTAGCAAGACACTTAACGAAGCCGAAAGGCACTTTTTTTCCCGTCATTGCGATCATTTGTTCTAGCTAGACCATATATGGGAACCTTCTAGTTACGGAAATGTTGGGGTTGAAAGTTCCAACTTTTTCACAAGTTTTTTTTAAATACATGCTTTTGACCTTTTTCCTCCACGACCCCCTTACTATTCAATCCCATGAGCACAATGTTTTAGTGCTTTACACTTTTTTTTGCCACCGTAAAATGTGAGTTTTCACCCAAAACAAAAAGTCGATTCACAGCAATATTTTTTGCGTAAAGTTCCTTATTTTTGATGTACAGACGCCAGCACATCAAGCTACCCGAATGTCTGTCAAATTTTCCCAATCAACCTTAAATCTAATACTTAAGAGACAAAGTTGAAAATCTTTTAAAAAAATTGGCCAGTTTGATGTGCTAGCGTCTGTACATAATGTTCGGTTAACGGCTTCGTAAAGGGTCTATTTACACCCTGTACAGGAATTATGACACTGTCAGATTTTGAACGCGGTGTAGACATGGTGATCGCGTTCATTTTCATTGTCAAAATCCACTTTTTTTTTGACAACATGTTTTTTTACAAAACTTGTCCCAAACAAATCACAACTAGTTTACGTGTGTAAACGCGGGGTAAGGACTACCACACACTACAACGATGCCCGAGATATGATTCAAGCTAGCATAGACAGACATAACTCAAAGCCGGAGCACTCGACTGAACCGATACTGTAACTCGATTAACCGGCACATCTGAAGGGAATCGATATCATGCTACATATTCTGGACACGAGAACTTGGTAACGCATAACTTGTACATACATATGTACCTACTGATGTGGAGGGATTCACTCTGGATATTCTCAAATGAAATTGAACAACGATGCTTACGTTTTTCATTCTTAACGGGACCCTATTATTAAGGCGCTCCCTCACCGGGAGCATTCGCGTGTAATGTAACGTTACAGAGTCGAGCATTACATCAGTGAGGGAGGAGAACCGAGCATTACAATGCGCACCTTGTAATGATACAATGTGTAATATTTTGGTACAACTTGTAACATCAATGCGCTTTTTTTGTTGCGTTTGGCCGGCCGCCGCGGATTACCTCCCCCCGTCCGCAATAAAAAATAATTCAATAATTCATGGCATCAATATTTCTTTTCTTTTCTTTTACGTAAATAACAATGTCGAATTAATATTGCCGCACTCAGCACAATGACCGCTTCGTCTGACATTACGGAAAAAACTAAATCATTCTGATTTAGTTTAGATTTAGTTTTATGCTCCCAAATTCAAATTATACTAAATGTTACATTATACGCGAACGCTCGTCGGTCAGGGAGGTAGTATTGTAATGTAATGCTTAAAGTCGAATCTATAATGTTGCATTACACGCGAATGCTCCCGGTGAGGGAGCACCTTTAAGCCTCCGCTGTCCGTCCGTGTGTCTGTCAGCAGGCTGTATCTCATAATCACAGGTAAATCAGGTAAATCAGGTTAATCATAGGTAGACAGTTGAAATTTTCACAGAATGTGTATTTCTGTTGCCCCTATTACAACAAATAATAAAAATAAAGGGGGCTCCCCCTACTGCGATAGTACGGAACTATCATGCGGGAGTCCGACTCGTACTGGTTTTTTATTCTCCCATTTGAATACCTCCACAGTACCTACAATGAAATTGAATTCAAAATCATCATCAGCCTATAGCAGTCCACTGCTGGACATAGGCTTTCTCAATCGCACGCCATTCAACTCGATTTTCAGCAACTCTCATCCAGTTGCTACCAGCCACCCTGCGAAGATCGTCACTCCACCGAGCCTGAGGGCGTCCCACCTTACGTTTGCCGATTCGCGGTCTCCACTCAAAAACACGTCTACCCCAACGGTCATCGGTTCTACGGCTAATATGAATTCAAAATACCTGTAGACAAACTGTTTGGGTGAAATATTTCGTTTGTTTTCTTATAAACATTTTAAATACAGGGTGTAAACAGACCCTTCACATAGCCGTCAACCAAGCATTCTGTACATCAAACTAAGTGACGTTACGCAAAAATTATTGCTGGGAAACGACTTTTTATTTTGGGGTGAAAAATCATGTTTTACGGTAGGACTCGATGGAACGCACTCAAAGCATTGTGCTGATGGATGGATTGAGTAGTACGGGGGTCGTGGAGGTGTGTAAAGTAAAAATCTTAGATTCAAAACATGTATTTAAAAGAAACTTGTGAAAAAGTTGGAACTTTAAGCCCAATATCTGCGTAACTAGAAGGTTCCCAGGTATGGTCTAGAACAAAAAAATGGTCGCAAAGACAGGGAGAACAAGTGCCTTTCAGCTTCATTAAGGGTCTATTTGCACCCTTTATAAGCTGCATCCGGTTAGACTGGAAGCCGACCCTAACATAGTTGGGAAAAGGCTAGGCAGATGATGATAAGCTGCTAGACTTGCTTGACGATTCTCACATACCAGTCTGTCAATTAAATCGACGTTTCCATGTTTCATTCATAAGTTGAAGCCTTTGACAATAAAAAAACTTAGTCAAAATCTTACCAGGCTATGAACCTGCTCAGTGTTTGAACTTGGTCACCGGATATTCAAATCTCTGAGGCCAACATTTCAAAATGTCTTCCTCGTTTAATTACGTAAGTACTGTTAATAAGTCAGCATAATGACGGGGCCCCCCTCTAGAGGGCCAAAGCCTGCCGGGGTCGCGGGACTCATAGAATTACCGTGACCCTGGAACATAAAGGGCTACTGAAGGACACCGTGGATTTTAGTCAGTACAAGTCTGACAGTCCCTCCCGCTCTGCCCTGGGTGGGAGGACTCATTTGATGATTTTACCACGTTAAAAAAAAAAAAAGTACTGTTAATAAAATACTTCATATCAATAATTAATCGAGCTGAAGAAAGGTCTGCTCGATTAATTTTTGATATGAAATATTTAAATCCGAAGCTCTAAAATCAAAGTCTTTCGCAAACTAAAATCCTCTTAAAAGCTGTTCAATAAACTTTATTACAATTCCCTCTTCTAGTCGGTTTTGAGCGGGTGGAAGCTTGAAGCTGGCCTAATGACCTAGCCTGACCTAACGCCTGGAGCAACTTTGGCTTAAGCTCAGGCCATCGGGAACAGTAAAGGTCAGGTCATAATTTTGAATACCTAAGATATTGGAGAGTCAGATGGCTTTTGAGAGTTTTTATATATGGGATTGGAATTTCTGAAAATCGTGGTGTTTCTGATCGCTGAATATAAAGAGAAGCTTATTGCTATAGATAAGGTTATATTTGGTCTACCTTTATTACATTTGCTCGATGAAACCACAAAAATTTGGTACTTAATGATAAAATGTCTGATGTGAATTACTGTTTAGTCATAGTAAGGGTAGCAGGTTGCTATGGGCCTAGCACGAATGCACGGAGTAGCCGTACATACTATACATTCGAATCATTACGCCAGGCGTTCGCGCTAGGGCCTGTAAGAGTGTATCTTTTTAGATCGCATGGAAAAATATCAACAACATAACATCACGCCTGTCATCCCCGAAGGGTTAGGCAGAGGTGTACCCAATATTATACCCACATTTCGCCAGTTATGTTTAATTCCCATGTAATAGAGGCCGAGCCTCATCAACCGGGTACAAATCCAGACTCCGGGGTTGCTACTGAGAAATTACAACAAAAACAATACACAGCGCACACACAACACACACAAATATTTACAATTTTTATTTTATTAAACACTAGCACTTCGCCCGCGACTTCGTTTGCGAAAATTTTGATAGCTCGGCTAATTTGCGTGATATCTTTATAATTTATAGGCTATAGCACTCACGAATAATGTAGCTTTCTACCAATGAAACAATTTTTAAAATTGGTTCATTACTTCCGGAGATTATCCCCTACATACAAACAAATTTTACCTCTTTATAATCTTAGTATAGATGAAGCACTAAAAAGGTACAAAGACGGAATTAACCGACATTCCCAACCAGTCCACCGAGGGTGGAGGAGAGATAGCATGGCTGGTGCATTGTTTTGTATTGTATAACTGAGGACATTATTTGCTAACAAATGATGCTTTATCCCATCCCTTCCCTCAAGAAATCATCTCGACAGCTTCACTCAACTCATAGATTGAAAAGGGCGAACTATTTACCAAACACACATACAATGCACGTCATATCACGAAAAATATGCCGAAATTTTCGTCAATTTTGATCGGTGCCGGCGTACAGCCATCCGCGCAACTTGAAATTTGATTTGTAGGTACGTATTTACTATTGAGAGTCAATATTGAGTTCCAAACTCAATAAGACAAAGCAGATGTTACATGTTTATGTCATAAACTTGCACTGCGAGACTTGAGTGAGCTGTTGTACACTGCAAGCGGTGTGGGTGCGATACTTAGTTAGAACCTTAACTACTTTGTGTAACGGTTGAATTTAAAATTACTTGATGCTGTTAAACATACTTCCTTGTAATTATGTATTTGTACGCCGTTCATCCGCTGGATGCGAGTCGCACGGGACCGGTCAATTTGGCGACACTTGGGGGAGGCCTATGTCCAGCAGTGGACGTCTTTTGGCTGAAATGATGATGACGCCGTTCACGCAAAACATGACTGTGATATAATTTGATGTAACATCTTGCATGGCATGTATACTCATGTTTTGGACAAATAAAAAAACTATCTTATGTAATATTAGTTATGAACTAACATCACGACTGTGATCCCCGAAAGGTAAAGCGGAATTGTACCTAGAGGTGTATAACTGAACAAAAACAAAGCTGCTACGAAAATATAGCTGGATGCAATGATATCATAAACAAAAAGAGGTAGATATCAAATAGCAAATTGTTGCAGACAAATTCAGACAATTGTCATAATTTAAGTACTTCAAGCGCAATAGCTTTCTCTTTCTAAATCATACGTTCCGTATTAACTGACGCAACGATATTTGAACGCCGCGCGCCGCTCAGTATGAACGTAGCGTGTAAAAAGAAAGAAAGAAAGAATAAAGTTTGTTTGTTTATTTGTTTGTTTCTTTCTTTATAATAATTATCATCGGCTGGATGCGACTAAACAACTTATATTTCTAGCCTCTCTATAGCTTATCACCACGTACTCCATAATCCCAACTCCCAATATTTCACATAAACGCTACAGCATTATTCAAATGGATGTTCAGTGCAGCGCATAGCGCAGCGCTGAGCGTGGCGCAAATTATATTCCGATACTGTAGAACAGTTGTTCAGTCACAGTCATCGGGGAATGGCAGCGTGGCACGGCAGTACGGCAGCATAGCAGCGTGGCAGCTGATTATCTGCTAGTTAGATAATGTGGGAGAACGAACCGAGTATGACAGATTTTGCAAATTAGGTAGGATGACTTTGGTGGAATATTTAGCTTATGTTGGAGAGGACATAGAGTGTGGGGGGTTGTACGTTCATTTTGTAGATGCTCGGTTGTTTGAGTTCATTTTCAGCCTTTTAACAGACCTTTTCTTATGATCAAGGCTCTTGGGAACGGATCTAAATATTAATAGACTTTGAATATCAAAAAAGGTTAGTGTAATTTTTAAAATAAATAAACGTTGAAAGCAGCAGGAAACGGCAACGCGGCAGGCCCAGAAGGAGATGGCGGGACGAACTCGACTCTTTTAAAAAAAATTGGCAAATAACAGCACTGGATAGGGATAAGTGGAAAGAGGGAAGGGAGGCCTTTGCCCTGCAGTGGGACACAAGTGGCTGATAATATAATATAATAAACGTTGAAAAATGAACGTTTAATTTTATAATTCTTGTATATTTTATTTACTTTGCTCAAATAAATTAAATACAAAAGAATTATAAAATTCTATCGATTCGTTTTCTAAAAAATCTCAACCATTTATGCAACAGCTAATTGCTATCACTCACTGTACTAGGCTTCAGAATTAAAGTAAAAAACATATTCTCTTTTTTCTTTTCGTTAGGTTAGTGCCTAACCTGGTGAGTTTTTATGCATAATAAAGGGTGTAAATAGACCCTTAACACAAATGAAAGGCACTTGTTCTCCCCGTCTTTGCGATATTTTTTTTTTGTTCTAGACCATACCTGGGAACCTTCTAGTTACGGAGATATTGGGGGTCAAAGTTCCAACTTTTTCACAAGTTTTTTTTTAAATACATGTTTTTAATGTAAGATTTTTACTTTACACACCTCCACGACCCCCATACTATTCAATCCATCTATCAGCACAATACTTTGAGAGCTTTTCATCGAATCCTACCTTAAAACGTGATTTATAACCTCAAAAAAAAAAGTCTTTTCCCAGCAATAATGTTTGCGTAAAGTCACTTAGCGTGATGTACAGAATGCTTGGTTGACGGATATGTGAAAGGTCTGTTTACACCCTGTATACTTCCTCACGATGTTTTCCTTCACCGTAGCAAGTAATAATTAACTATACAATACGCACAAGAATTAGAAATATCAGAGGTGCGTGTCTTGGATTCGAACTCGAGACCCATGACTTGACAGTTCCACGGTTACATCACTAGGCTATCAAAAAAATATTCATTCTTAACATATAAATGTAGAAAAGATATCTGTCACCAGATTCCCAAAGTTTACAAACTGACGAGTCACCATTATTATTCTGAATAATACAATAAGCCAAAGATTACCTCAAAAGAATCCTTCCAGATTCGTGTCTAAGATTAACATCCTTCTAAGCCTCACAAAATGACTATTGTTTAAAAAAAACTGCCATAGCTTGCCCAGGAAAGGAAATAAAAAAATAAATAAATAAATAAATAAAAAAAATAAATAGGAACGTACAAACGGGCGAAATCAAGATGTCTGCCTAATTACGTCATTTTTCTCGCCCCTCCCCTCTTGATGTAATACGCACTAATTTTAAGAAAAATCATTATGCAAAATAGGGGTGGGAGGCAATTGGTTGTGTTTAAGTAGAGCTTTACGTCCGTGTCGGGGATGCAAGATGGACGCACCCTTATTTATTGTCTTGTTACAAAAATAAAAACAAATTTTTTGAAATATGACTTTTGAGACAATTTTGCGCTCTTGAATCTTAAGATGCAATACCATTTTTTTTTTAAATGAAGTTTGGTTTCACTTTAAGAGCGTTAAAAATTTACGGCATTTCATACAAAAATTTCAAGTCTTTTTTTTTCGAAATGACAGAACCGATTTTAATGAAACTTCATACGCATAAGCAGGATACATAAGTCTAAAAAGTTGACGGAGAAGGTTTTTGAAAAAAAGTGTTACAGCTAAGTTAGACCGATTTTAAATTGAAACAGAAAGGAGATTGCCCAACTTTGGTCCAATTGCTGCCCAGGGATGGGAGTACCTGCGCTGGGTTCCTGGCACTAATCTATGTCTTTATACGTAATATATTTAGAATCTACCCTGGGGTTCCTTATTTATAGTGATGATATTATTTTTATACATGGTTTTTTTTTTTGACGTACTTTTAAGGTAATACACCTTTAACGACCACAACTAAAGACATTTTGTATAAATAATATAGCATCATGATCAAAAAAAAAAAAAAAATCACCAAAAAAATATCATAAAAAAAAAATTAAAAATAAATAAATCATCTTTTTTTTAAAGCCATTTCGAAAAGTTCTCTGTCAACTTTTTAAACGTCTGTATCCTGGTAATGTGAATGAAGTTTCATTAAAATCGGTTCAGACATTTCGAAAAAAAAGGACTTGAAAGTTTGTATGAATTGCCGTAAGTCGCTTTCGCTCTTAACGAGAAACTCATGTATGCTTATTCAAAATATCAACAAGCAAATTAATGTTTTATCTTGACCTAAATAAAGTCTGTTTACGAAACAAACAAACCTCTGACTGATAATGCATTTCCATTGACACTTGGAAATGACACTCGTAAAAACAAAGACGCATTAGGTCTTTCAAGACTTATCTAACAAAGAGTACAGAAAGAAGAAGCAATTACTTACGTCCTTACCCAAATAAAAGTCAACTTCAGCAGTAAAATGATACAGCCTAGCCACAGTACAGCATCATGCAGAAGACCCACAATTTTGTGCTGTGTATAAAATACAGTGTACCAACGGAAATCATCATCTACCTAGCCTTTTCCCAACTATGTTGGGGTCGGCTTCCAGTCTAACCGGATGCAGCTGAATACCAGTTTTTTACATGGATCGACTGCCTATCTGACCTCCACAACCCAGTAAGCACTGGGTAATTCGATACCCCTTGGAAAGACGGATGGAATGGGATTAAGTTCGTGATATTCGGACGGACACTGTCTAATTTTGAATGCCGTTTGACATTTAAAGCCGATTTAATGGAACAAAGGCATAATGATTTGCGCCCCATTTATTTCAGAGTACAGTTCCCTACTGCTCCATGTATGTGCTCATACCCGGTCAAGTCAAACTGACGCAAGTTTACCTGATCAATTCGGCCTCTCCATGTATGGAAGCCATACTCCTTAGTCGGCTATTAAGGCCAGTGCATCGCGTTTATTATCAAAATGCAAGTCTAACAGGTTAGGTAGAACTTTGACGATTGTATTTTTTTGTGATTAAACAAAATCGAGTAAATGTGTACTTCTGGTCGCGGGACTCTTAGAATTACCGTGACCCTGGAACATAAAGGGCTATTGAAGGACACCGTGGATTTTTGTCAGTACAAGTCTGACAGTCCCTCCCGCTCTGCCCTGGGTGGGAGGACTCATTTGATGATTTTACAACATAAAAAAAAAAAAAAAAATGTGTACTTCTTAAGCTAATGGTATTTTTGTCGATCGTTATCGGCACGTGATTCTTAATTTTAGCCCTAGTATCCTATCAATCGTTTACAAGCTTCAATATTACTACAGATACTGATACTGCTGTGTACCAAGCTATGAGTAAGAAGAGAAACTGTTGCGTCAGAACAACAACAGATCAGTTGAAAGCGCAAGCAAAGCAACATTTATTTGCATCATCACCTGCCTAGCCTTTTCCCAACTATGTTGTGGTCGGCTTCCAGTCTTACCGGATTCAGCTGAATACCAGTATTTTACATTTAGCGACTGCCTATCTGACCTCCACAACCCAGTAAGCACTGGGTAATTCGATACCCCTTGGAAAGACGGGTTGTCAGACTTTCAAGCCACTGACTACCTGTAACAACAGCTGTCAAAGATCTATAAATGACAGCCGGGACCAACGGCTTAATGTGCTTTCCGATTCACGGAGGAAACTCGGTATGTGGTCGCATATCCCCGGACCAACCTAGGCAAGCGCGGCTTAACCTGAAGATCGATCCGAGCGGCTGTTGTCATTTAGTCACAAGCTCCTCTTCTGTGCAATTATATTAAAGGTACTTATACAACATTATTTTTAGTATATATGCGAAACCTGAATATAGTTTGTTCAGAATAAGTAACTGAATCGATACCAATAATTATTAAACCATGTTATATTTTGTCTAAAAAATATTTAAAAAGGTTACAAGTTAGACACCGAGCGACACTAAGTACCTATCGCAATCATTTAGGTACCTACTGCCAAATTATTATAATCAATGAGCTCAAGACGACGCCAGAGGCGCGCGCGCGGCCGCGCCTCGGGGTAACCACGTTTTTGTGCGGACAACCAGGTAACACAACAAGCTTATAACTTTGCGATTTTTTCTGAAACAGTTTTGAAATTTTGTACATGGATTCTTTACATAAAAATACTACACACGAGTTTCAGGTTTCGCATATACTAAAACTAATGTTGTGTAAAATATGTAATAATAGTGATCCTTATGTAACTTTATTCTATCAATCCTCACTTAACCTTCTAGATCTTTCTTTATCTTACCTAATACGAATAAAGGTGGCCATCCCAGTGCAATAGCCATAGATTACAGTAACAACCGCCGTACAGATTGCACGGGTCATAACAGATAAACGCTGGCTGTATTTCAAGTTCCCTTCTCCTCAAAAGTGTACGAGGATGTCCCTTGTGTAATGGGCATAGAGTAGTTTGGGTACTAGAAAGGTCTTAGTAATTGAGTGGGCATAGAGTAAAATACCTACTATCGTCAATCATCAAAAAGTCGTGTAGGTTCTGAAAAGTGCAGTTTGTTTGAGCCTCACGTCTTTTGCATTTTTTTTTATTTATGTTAGATGTGCTTTCGATCAAGACACATCGCCACATCGAAAGCGTTAGAAGTATCTTCAAACAGGTTCCTCGTGTTAGTGGAATAGCAACAAAGAAAAAAACAGAAAGAAAACATGTTTATTTGGCACATGTCACAAAAACACAATTATGAAATAAATAAAAACTTAAATCTAAACAACAAAAACATAATATTGTGGGTCTCACGGCTTCGCCAAATAGGCCCAGTTCTGACAACTAGTACCCGACGCTGGTTTTCAACTGGACCTGAGAAAGTGACGAGTATAAAGAGCAGGACAGGAAGTGGATCATCATTTGTTTTACGGGGCCATTAGGTTGCCGATGATCTTCGAGAAGATCGCATGAATCCGATGGCCCGTCCATATGCACCGGAACAGTCGGTATGGCAAGGAGGTCCACAACAAGAATTGGTCGACTTCCCGTTGCAGTGACGGTGATAATCATAAAGTCAAAGCAAATACCTTTTTCTTTTCGAAATCCGCTTAAAAAGTGTAACTAAAAGTAAATCTCTCCTCGTATTTACTTAAAAGACGGTAAACGGCTTCAATGTCGGAGAATATTTTAGCTTTGAAGTTTCCGCCTGGGGCTAAGTGATCGAATCGGGATGGCTTTACGTGCTCTTCGAAGCACGAAAAAGTTCTGAAGTGTGAAAAATGTGCACACATCTGAGATGTGGTTATGGGACACGTGGGTGCGTGAGGTATTCATTTAACAATACAGGTTGCCAGGGACACCGACGTATAAATTTTTTCATCGGCAATTAAAAAACGCGGTCGGCGGTCAAAATGTATGTAAAAGCTGTTTTTTTTTTAATTTAACCATGAAAAAATTCATGTGTTCAGAATGATGTGCGGAATGCGTGGTAACCCTTTGTCTCGTGTAGTTTCCACCCTGCATATCAGTTCCCATAAGAAGAAATAAAGACCATACCAGATTGGCAATTGATTGGCTTCATGCCTTCATGGTATATTGCTTGATTGTCAGAATCTCTGGCTTAAAACATGTCTGACATAGATATTCTATACCATATCAGTTGTGATATGCCCTAACATCACTCATCAACCTCAACCTTGACGTCCCAACTCAACGTTCATCCTGGGACCTTGGACAGCAAACATTTTTCACAGATATTTCCTTATACAGTATGATACATACTCGTTAGTATGAGAATTTGCTTGTGAGAAGACAGCATCAGTAGAGACAGTTCTTGCTTTGTTTGCTCTTGTGGGTGAGGTGACAAGGTTGCAATACAATACGATATCTTTATTTTCTTTCTTCGCAAAGGTTCACATAGTATTTATTTGTAAGAATAACATTTTAACAAAATGCCTAATATGTGTTATTTTGTGAGAGACTGGCGTCCATACTAGGATACCCTGTGTGACGGATCCCCAGGCTCCAGGTTCAACGAAGACAAAGGTCAAAAATGTCCTAAGAAAAACTTACGCTCGTGTGTCAACCACTTTATCTCATAAATCTGTCACATCTGTCTCCAACTACTCTATGCCGTGTAAGGGTGGGTCCCGGTAGAGGAACTACGGTTATTGTATACGTATCTGTTATGGGTTCCGGCCTATACATCGCGATATCGCCTTATGACGGGAAACCGCTTTCATGTATCCTGCTTCATAATATTATGATCGGAAAAAACTGTGGTTAAAATCTTTGGAAAGATTGGCGTTCTTCTTTGAGAAAATGAAATGAATTATAAAAACTTTTTTTGCAAAATTGGACACCGTTAAGAATATAATTATGGATGTTGTGAAAAGATAGAAAGGTAGTCCGGTATTATCCTTTTTTTTTTAATTTATTTATTATAAAATGTGAGCAACAGCTTCTGTATGCAAAATATCTTAAGAATAAAATCAAAAATCAAAATCAAAATATTTTATTTCACATAGACCTCGATGAGCACTTATAAAACGTCGACAAAAAGGTGCACGGTTTGGGTTATTCGTTTCCTATGGAGAAGAACCGGCAAGAAACTCCATGGTAACGCTTTTCAAATCATTTGGTATTACAATATAATGTAGAACAAAATAAAAAGTTAACAAGCAGCTGGGAATCTACAAAGCCTACAATGTTCACTGTGATGTTCAATAGGAAACAAATAGTCTTGGGCTTATCATCATTCTCTTGCCCTTGTCACAATTCATTCAGGATCGGTGCAGCACGTCTTCTTCTTCCATACTTCTCTACTACTCGTCATCCATCAGGCACCTCCTTTCGTGCCATTTCATTCTTCACACAGTCCATCCATCGTTTCTTTGGTCTTCTTCTACTCTTATACCCATCCACAGTTATATTCAAAACGTTCCTCAGTCTTGGGCTTATACAGTTGCCAATTACAATTTTTTCCCTTTTAATCCCTTTTAATTCCGCGGCGAAGGTGGTGTGACGATCTGATCTCGTTTGCGGGGCGAACATGGCAGATATCGCACAGGTCCGAGAGGTTTGGAAGGAGAAAGGGGAGGCCTTTGCCCAGCAGTGGGACAGTCAGTAATGATAAGAAAAAAAAAAAAAAAAACAAATCCCGAGTACCGTTGCTAAAACCTTTTGTTATTCACACTCACTTTTTTACAATCTCACTATGGAAAGGTCACTTTTCGTGGTGAATCTGATCAAGTCATCCAGCTCGATAGAAATTTGGTTGGATTCAGCAGCATTTGGGAAACTTCTTCTATTGTATAACGGGCTGGTGTCCGCAACTCCACATCAAAGCGCGTATTTTGCGTGCGGATACTTCTTATTTATTTATTTTACTGTTTATGTACACAATATACACAACACAGACTTCTTATAAAAAATATTTTAAGTAAAAAGTTCAAAGACAAAACAATCTTTTTTTATTAGTAAAAACTAACACTATTTATGTTTTACCTACTCCTCCGCTATTCTTCTCTGATTAATTTCGTTGCGGGATCCAAGACAGTTCAATTGTTTCTCTGGGACTTTGTCGAGCTTCATTGTGTCGGTGGTTTTCTGGTGGTCACCACTGCTGATTCTGGCTTTCAGAAGTTGGAGTAGTTTGGAAATAGTGTGGTGGGTTAAACACTAATACTGTCTGAATTTATGTTACAGCAAAAAAGGCCTCTTTTCATACTAAAAAGGGACATGTTTAACAGTATCTAGACCATTTTTACAAGCGTTTCAAAACTTTTTTTGATCAGTGTCCATGGCAGGAAATCCGCTGAAAACTGGCCAAAAGCTCAATGGATTTGCATTGAAAATGAGGACTACAGGTAAAAAGCTTTATAAAATGTGCTAATACCTTCCGCCCTGGGTCGGCTTAATACTTTAAAATCGTTAAAAGAGAACGTTGCTTTAAGTTTCTACGTGGAATAAAAGTGGGGTTGAATATTTGCTTTAATAGGTTTTGTTTAGAATTTACGTAATTTCTTAGTTCCATATTATAAAAAAAAACAGAGATTAACGGCAATTTTGAAATAAAAAATTCAGTTTGGTCATCCTAATCCTATCCTAAATATAATATTAAAAATGCGAAAGTAAGTTTGTTTGTTACCTTTTCACGCCTAAACTACTGAATCGATCATCATGTCAGGTGTACAGAAACGGACATACGGGGTACCTTTCATCCCGAGGAAAACAAAAATAACGATCTTATCATAGCGAAGTGGCGCTATCACAAGAACGTTATTTTTGTTTGATCTGTGCCCGGTTGATGGCCATAGGCTCCGCCCCCTATTACATGGGACTTAAACATAACTGGCGAAATGTGCTTCTTGGATTTCAGGCGTGATCTTATACAGGGTGTAAACAGACCCTTCACATATCCGTCAACCAAGCATTCTGTACATCACACTAAGTAACTTTACGCAAATATTATTGCTGGGAATCGACTTTTTTTTTTGAAGTTGTAAATCACGTTTTAAGGAAGCACTCAAAGCATTGTGCAGATGGATGGATTGAATAGTGCGGGGGTCGTGGAGGTGTGTAAAGTAAAAATCTTACATTAACATGTATTTAAAAAAAAACTTATGAAAATGTTGGAACTTTGACCCCCAATATCTCCGTAACTAGAAGGTTCCCAGGTATGGTCTAGAACAAAAAAATGATCGCAAAGACGGGGAGGTGTGCACAAGTGCCTTTCGTTTGTGTTAAGGGTCTATTTACACCCTATAAGTAACAAATAAATATATAAGTTATAAAAGCTCATTTAAGTCAAGACTCAAAGCATTCCTATTGGAGAAATGTCTGTTTTCGATAGACGATGACATAATTATCAACTTTTTGAATGTTTAATTGTATTGATCTCTTAATTTGTAATGTTATTGAATTTTATTTTATTTTTGTATTATGTTCTATATTTTTTTTTTTTTTTTGTTTATTTGTATTAATTTTTGTGTTTTTTTTTGTGTGTTTTATTTTTATGATTTTTTTGTGTTGTTTTTACCATGAATGTGTTAGTTTTATAATTTTTAAGAATGTGATTTATTATCCTTTATTTATTTCTATACAAATTAATTACATTTTTCAATATTCCTTAGAAGAAAACAATAAAAAAAATTGTAGCCCACCGGTTTCGGGAACAGGGTGATCTCAAATGATTTCAAACACAATGTGAATTGTTTCTGAATAAATTGAATTGAATTGAATATCCATCCATCCGCCACATTTGTGGTAAACGGACGCCTTGGCAATGAGCATGCTAGTCATAAGTGAAAGGCTTCCCGTCATTACTTACACCCGTACATATCGTTGGACGTGACTTCAATGGAAACTAGCTCCTCTTCAAAAGGCTGGCTTGTTCAATACCTAGAGGAAACTTGCGGTGGAGGCCATTTTGATATTTGTTAGCGTTGGTTTCTAGCAGTGGCGAAGGTCCCATACAACTCGATTCCTACTGGCTTCTCTTTGAAAAATGGCACATTCCGTATTATACAGGGTGTTTGGTTAAACGTGGGCAATACTTTAAGGGACTGAAATACTTATAAATATGAGCAACTCTTACTATGGGGCTAACTATGAAATATGATTTAAAAAATCTGCTGTTGCCTACATTTTTTCGAGTTACGCCACAAATAATGTGTGGAGCAGCTGATAGTTTTTTCGCGATTTCATGGTCGGTCCCATAGTAAAAGTTGCTTATTTTCATGAGTACACGCCCCTAAAGTATTGCTCACGTTTAAAAAAACAGCCTGTATAAACAAATAACATAATCACATTAAAGTTATGTACTCCGGCTTACCTCTTACAAAAATTGACCCTTCGCTACTGGTTTCTAGTGTAATAAAACTGCATAATCAGCCTATAATGTTCCCACTGCTGGGACACTCAGCCTCCTCTCTATGAGAGGGAATGGGCTATAAATCCACCACGTGGGCCCAGTGCGGATTGGTCGAAGTCACATATCTTCGAATTTTTGGTTCTAGGACATGCCGGTTTCCTCTCGATGTTTTCCATCACCGTTTTTGGGAGCAGTGGTGATGAAATAAATTACACAAAGTACACCTGCCTGGGTTCGAACCCACGACTTAATGATCGTAAGTCGGAGCCGCCACGACTGGGCCACCGCTGCTCTTTAATCTTTCAAAAAATACTGGCGACTGCCAAATTGGCCTGGTGGTTGCAACCGCTACTGCCGAGTGTGAGGTACTGGATTTGATTCCCAGGATTCAGTAAAGAGTTATTGGGTTATCACGAATTTCTACAGCACGCAGTTTGGATTAGTGTCTGACAATCGACTCTCCACCTATTAATTGGGACATAATGTGATACTACATAATGTGATATACACACCACATTCACGGTCAGTTGGTATTATCAACGGTTGAAATTAAATGGATGACCGCCAAAAATGTAGCAAGTTCCTTATAAGCTGGGAATGGTTGCAAGTAATCAAGCGATGACTGCCTCGTTGGTCAAGTGGTCGCAAACACGACTGCCGAGCAAGAGGTCCTGGGGTCGATTCCCGGATCGGGCAAAGAGATATTAGGATTTCCATCACGAATTTCTCAGTAGCAGTCACGCCCCAGGGAGTCTGAAATTCCGCCCGGTTGATGGCAATAGGCTCGCCCCTTATTAAATGGGACTTAAATTTAACTGGTGAAATGTGGCTGTACACCTCTGCTTAAGCCTTCGGGGATTGCAGGTATGATGATATTTCTAGGAATACCTGTATTTCCCATCACTACACTTGAAAAACCAACCAATTCTTCAAAATTCAAACTGCATACTCCGTCACAAACTATCGTATCACAGCCACCGATCACAGTAACCTACATCCCGTAGTAAACTCAATTTACCAGTCAAAATTTATCTCAATATCTAAAATATTACACATGGAGGGTGAAAACGCCCCCTAGCTAAAATCTGAGTTAAAAGGACCCCCTCACTAAAACTCAGAAACCTTTAACATGTCCCTGTATGTCTAATAAAAAGGCAAGTACAGATTTGAATATGCATTAACGTTATTTTGTTTGCACCCCTCAGGGGAATCGTCCCTAAGGCAGGGCTGCCCCACTCGGCACCTTGGCTCTGCATATTTTATTTTTATGTCGATCACTCATAGCAAGATGGAGAAAATATATGTACTTTCGGTTTGTATTTTTATAAGATCTTAAACTATCATGGTCACTAACATTACTACTAATACTAACGGGATATTTACCATGTTTACTGTTTTTTATGAGTTCCCGATATTTCGGCGCTGTTGCAAGCACCATGGTCACGGCGTGAATTGAAGACCTTGATATAGATTGGATTGAAATTCGGTCATTAAGAGTGAATACTCATTTCTATGTGCATCGTATAAATTTCAGATAGAAGGTGTAACCGGACCGTTCACGAAGCCGTTAACCAATCACTGTACATCATAAGTAACCCTACGCAAAAATTATTGCTGGGAAACGACTTAATTTTTGGAGTGACAAATCACGTTTTACAGTAAAACTCAATGTAACGCACTCAAAACATTGTGCTGATGGATGCTTTGAATAGTAAAAGGGGTATGAAGGTATTTAAAGTAAAGTAACAACTTAAAAAACTAGTATTTAATATAAAAACTTGTTAGAAACTTGAAACTTTGACCCCCAATATCTCCATAACTACTTCTAGTTATGGTTCCAAGGTATGGTCCAGAATGGAATAATGATCGCAATGACGGGGAGAACGAGTGCCTTTCGGCTTCGTTAACTCTTTATAAGGCAGGGAAAACCGGAAGTGGTAGGAAAACGAAATTTGTGAATGTGAATAAGGATATTTTTATGATTTTTAAGAAAAAAAAAAAAACTTTTAAAAATACTATATAATAAAAAAAAAAATATAATTATTGTTTTTGTTTCTTTTTTAAATCGCTAGAAAATTTGATAACAGTATTATGTGCCACTGCCCATACTAAAGTGGTGATATTTGTGTATAAAAAATAATTTTGTGGGTGGCACGTATACTGCCTCTACCTTAAAAAGGGTGGGTCTATGTAGGTACTATTTAGATCCTTTATAAATGTAGAAGTTTTATGTAGTGTGACACAATGGATGATCTTTTCACTAAAATCGATCTTTTAAAGACCACCTTTGGATGTATTAAAATAAGATTTTAGTTGAAATTGATTGTTCGATTTATTCTTTAGTATAGATATAAACTCGACTAGTGATTTTCACAGTGTAATTACCATTATGTAACACAGGTTTGTACTAGACAAAGCTTTATTTCCAAAAACATATTTACTCTTTACAATTTTTATTATTTTAAGTTTTGTACAGCAGCCCTACTCAAAAGGGCCATTAGGTGGAGTGTTATTTTAACGCCTACAAGTTCTGAAAGTGAAGTTTTGTACTTGGCCGTGTCATTAAGTGGCTCGAGACGGTTAATTATTACTCTTTTTAGATGTTCACCCTACTCGGCTAAGAGTTTACGAACCTCGTATGTTGGTATTGCAGAGGCTATTTCCTCTTATGGGGGATAACGTTAGGATTTTCCTGTATATCTACTTTGTTTATACATAACTAACTTTTGCCCGCGGCTTCGCCCGTGTGGATGTCGAAAAATATCCGATTACTTACCTTCATCCACTATTTTAACCCTTCGGGGGTAGAATTCTCAAAAACGCAGAGACACGTATAGATTAATTTTCAATCGTCAGGCTGAACACAAAATTTGAATATCCTAACTTCAAAACTGACGGACTTTCATATAAAATTCCATCCCCTATTTTACCCCTTTAGGGGTGGAATTTCCAAAAATCCTTTCTTAGTGGATACCTACTCTTCACAAAGAACACACCCTCCAAGTTTCATGTTGCTAGGACCAGCGGTTTGGGCTCTGTGTTGATATATCACCCAGTCAGTCAGTCAGTTTATCATTTTACATACAAAATATAGATAATTATTTTATAATATCTGACGGCGCAGTGGCTGAGCGATTGGCTTCTGCGCTGCGTGTCGCAGGTTCGATCCCTGCACGGAACAAATATTTTTTGTATGATCTACAGGTAGCTGTTCCGGGTCTGGCTGTTTGTGTTTGTGAGTTTCAATGTTTGTAAACGCACCCACGACGTAGGAGAAATTCCTAGTGTGGGGCAAAGTTCTATAAAAAAAAATAATAATAATAATGAAACATTAAATTCTTTGGAACACGTTTTGCTAAATCCCCATTACTTTCAAATACACTTTACTTGAGAAGAGATTTTGCTAATCATGTTTAAAAATTACTTAGACTCATATTTAAGTGGTTTTCTGTGAGATTATTGCTTAACAAGCTCACACGACATGATATACTTTTAAGCAAGATAGAGCCCGAGCGAGTCTTACCAACGTCGTTATTTGTATTTTCCTATAGTTTTAAAGTCTGACAAACTAAATAGGGGTGTTTTTATTGCGCATACTATTGACATAATTATGTGAAAAATATATTTTTGGATCAGAGTTTTCTCACCACTATAGATTAGAGAGGGACTAGAGTCGCATTCGGAATAGTGTCGCGGAATTGATACAAAAAAAACTGTCAAAGTAGTTTTACAGGGTTCCGTACCCGAAAGGTAACCAACGGGACCCTGTTACTAAGCCTCCGCTGTCCGTCCGCCGCCCGGTCCGTTCGTCCGTCTGTGTGTCAACGGGCTGTATCTCATGATCCGTAATAGGTAGACAGTTGCAATTTTTACAGAATGTGTATTTCTGTTGGCGTAATAACAACAAATAATAACCCTACTACAATGATACAGAACCCTTCATGCGCGAGTCGAACTCGCACTTGGCCGGTTTATTTTTATTTTTGTATATTTCAAAGCGTCGTCACCATTATTATCTAATACCATAACCACATAATACAACGCTGATGTAAAGTCACGCTCTCTAAACAGTCCGATCATTAAGCCGACGTACACTGGGCCCAAGTATTTGGTTTACAGTTTATATGTGTGAGTGAAGTCATAGTTATGCACACAAACACAAAATTAAATTAACTTGACTTGCTGTACGAGCCGGTAATATTCATACAGCCGCTCATTATTATTGTGTGAGTAAACATATTGTACCCTACACGGGGTTTATTTTTTTAATCTTTACGCTTGTCGGGTAATCTAGTAAAAATAATATAAACGAGTTTACAATAAAGCCCAACATTTTATACTAACTTAACAAGCCCAACATTTTATACTAACTTAACATGGTAACCATAGCCGATTGGCGTAAGCGCTTGCGTTAGCTAGTGATCTAACCTCGACGACGCGAGTTCGAACCCAACTGAGGAATTATTTTTGCTACTTTTTACTTTTTGTTTTTTAATAAATTTATTTTGTGGCCAATAAAATTACTCAAGCAAAAAGTAAAAAGTAACTAAATATAACCAATGAAATAATTTGATTTTTTTATTAGATAAACTTTGGTATTGTTTGCTTAGCTTATCGCTTGGGTCATTAGCAAATTATCCGGCTCGTTTCTTCCAATATGTTAGTTATGTTGGTTGTTTTAAGGTTCAATTTGGTGGGGGCTGTATGTTAGAAAAAAAAACTTGTGTGGCCGATACAATCATTTAATACACTGTTGTTTATCTGTTTTTTTGACAAAGACAAAGTTTTTTATTGGTAAGCATTGACGTAAATAATTTGTGAAAGTAGGTAGGTATATAAATTGAATCAAAGTAAAATTAGAGGTGAAGTGAATCAACATGTTAGATAGTAAGAAATTATGACAACTTCTAATCGCATAACAATAACATCACTTCACCATACTTTCAATAATTTACGAGTTGTGATTTAAAAAAAAAGTTTTATACCTACCTACTTATTACTAAGTTTTGTATTTGTTCTAATTTGCTTAACAAATATGAACATTATTTGCATAAAAATAAGATTCATATTCGTCTACTAATTAAAATAAATTCGACTAATAATGGGTCGGCAATCCTTCGTTTTCTATTACTCCTTGTAACCATCTGCTCATGAGATCTCACAGTTTGTAAGCACACTTTTATGCGGGTGGACAAGAAGGGATCAGCTTTGTGCCTTGCCACGATGTCGTAGTGTCGAGTCGATGAATTTGCCTTTGGTTTTGGCCTAAGATGTTCTACGTCTCCAAAATACGCATATCGGCGGACCCATAACTGCACGGTTCTCCCCTGTGGATAAAAGCAGTATTTATAATACTTATAATAATAGCTAATATTATAATAAATAAACACTATATTTTTATACTATATATACACTATGTTTATTCAATATACTTTTATATACCTAATTAATATTACTTATAATAATACAATACATAAATATAAGATATACACTGACATTAGCAAACATTATAATCTATTTTTATTTACGTTATTCAAAGGCTTTTCTTTAATCTGTCTAAAGGCTAGATCAAGCTAATTTTATCATAATCATCATACGATTACAAATTAAAAAAAAGAAACTATAATAATTCAGTTATGATAATATATTATTATAACTATGGTAGGTATTGCACTTAAGTTACATTAATTATTTATTCCTAGTAAACATCCCTTTCAATGTTTACTAGGAATAAAGAGAATAGAGGAGTTAGTTAAAGTGAAGTAGGTATAATATCAACGTAATATCTAACTGTTACTCACCGATATCATTAAGCGCCTTGTAATTTCACTTCATCTCATCGATACGCTAATCGATAACAATTCAAATTGAGTCAGCCCAAAATTTGGCGACGAGTTTGGCTCTTTCAGTAGCGTCCTGTGATGCATTTCACAGGAGCAAACAACAGAACAGGCAGGACACGATATAAAGTGTCCCATCGTTTGTTAGGCAGCACCACATTTACACTCACAATTTCACATAATATAGATACGTTTTGCTCATCCAAAACAACGATTTCCACCTCTTTGAACATTGATAAATGTTGCATGGTTGGATCCACAGAAATAAAACCACACACATGCTCAAGAGTAGTAATCAATAAACTCAGTAATGCAAATACTCGTAGATTGACAAGTAAGAATGCTCATTTTTTATAAATGAAGGTGTTTGAAAACAATATTTTTAAATTGTCGGTAGTTGTTGTCTAAACAGTCAAAATCAAATAGCCTGAGAGTTCAATGTTTGTCTCAAACGTTGGAATCGTTATAAATTCTACTTTAAGTAATGTTTTAACAAAATAATGAATACAAAAAGGAAAAAATATACTATTGCATGCATGATTTGAACTTACGACTTCTCGTTCAGTGACCAAAGACCATAACCATTGTGCCAGGATTGCTATATTAACATCATGCAAAATATTATATCTCCTTCAGCATCATAAGTGAATGATGACTATATATTGGTATATGGTAATTGATGTGCCACACGCACACTAATAAAAACTGAGCTCGCTCGTTTTATTTTGTGTTTGTGTGCATAACTATGACTTCACCCACACATATAAACTGTAAACCAAATACTTGGGCCCAGTGTACGTTTAAGATACCACAGTAAAAACAGGAACAAAATTTAACTGCTGTTACCGTTTTGTTGAACGACCGTTCCGAAGCACTCAAAGCACTGTGGAAGACATTATCCACACGTTCGTGGCGTAATGACCCTTCAAGGATGGGGGGTGAGACCGGGGATGGAATGAATTGCATTTTTTTTTAAATAATCTTTTTAAACGGTCTGTTACACTGATTTTATTATTACCGCGCTTTGGTGAGTTGTTTTTATGGGCTGGCAACTTTGTTTGGTGAATGTGAATTAACCTCGACCGTTTTGGATCTCATATTTTTTGTAATTATTATAATAAAATTAGGTTTGCAGATCAGTTTGGATTTAGTAATTAGAAATACTGTCACCTACCTCCGCTTCTAAGAAATGTAGGTATTCTTAAGGGTGCAAATAGACCCTTAACATAACCGAAAATCATTTGTTCTCCCCGTCTTTGCGATCATTTTTTTGTTCTAAACCATACCTGGGAACCTAGTTACGGAGATATTGGGGGTCAAAGTTCCAACTTTTTCACAAGTTTTTTTGTTAAATACATGTTTTTAATGTAAGATTTTTAAGACCCCGTACTATTCAATCCATCCATCAGCACAATGCTTTGAGTGCTTTCCATCGAGTCCTACTGTAAAACGTGATTTTTCACCCCAAAAAAAAAGTAGATTCCCAGCAATGATTTTTGCGTAAAGTTACTTAGTTTGATGTACAGAATGCTTGGTTGACGGCTATATGAAGGGTATGTTTACACCCTGTATATTGTACCACCGTGATGATCTTTCTTTCTTTATCGTGTGGTTAGTGCCTAACCTGGTGTCAGAGTTTTATGCCGGCCATGGGCCTCTGACTTGGCTTAACATTTGGCTTTACATGCCGTCAAGAAATATCTTTCAAGCATGCTGGTTTCCTCACGATGTTTTCCTTCACCGAAGCAAGTGAAAATTAGACAATACGCACAAGAACCTTAAAAGCTCATCTTCGTCCAAGTTATTTAAGTAATCATCCTTGAATTTCGACGGCATTTCTTTATTCTTCAGACATGTACATCACGCTACTACAATCTGTCAAATTTCTTTAATAGATTTTCAACTTTATCGCTAAAGCATTAGGTTCAAGGTTGGTTGGGAAAATTTGACAGTTTCGGGTAGCTTGATGTGCTGACGTTTGTACCATAAGAGTCAAATTTTGTATAGTTTTGTATATATATTATATATTTTAGGATTGTCTCGTTAGAGCAGCGAAGAGATATGTTGGATTTAATTTTTCTTAAAAAACTAGTAGCAGGCTCTTTGAACTGTTCTGAGTTGCTCAGTAGAGTATCCTTCCATGTGCCTCGAAACCTACCTAGAAGTTCAAATAAGAAACTGTTTTGCATGCCAAAATGCAATGCAAACCTAAGGCAACATTGCTCATTATATAGAATGTATTCTGAATACAAGGAACATGATGAAGACATCGACTTATGTCACACATCTGTGCCTACTCTCAAGAAAATGTTTAAATGTAATTTGGAAAATAATTAAGTTTTAAAATAATAATTAAGTTTAAGTTTAATTTCTGTTTGGCTTACCTTAACTTACTTACCTAATATTATCGATGCTGCTGTTGTTTTTCTTTTTTTGTATTTTTAATCATTTTTTTTTTTTTCTCATTGTTAAATTAGATATTTAGGCGCATTGTATAGTGCATGTAGTGCTCTTCTTTAAGTAATGGGGCACTTAGACTTAAGTTTGTAATGTTTTATTATACTATATGTAATAGTGTACTCATTGTTGAAGAGCCAAATAAAATAAATAAATAAATAATTAAATATTTCATCAGCTCTTTGACATATACATCTCTTTCAGTCGATGTTTCACAATCGCTTTGTAAGCACATAATTGGGGCAATATAAAATACTCAGATTAAACTAAACTATTTAAGTCACTGTTTTTTTTTTTTATGTGGAACATCTAAATGCGCGCCTAGGCAGTAAAACCGCCTCGCATGGATATATTGAAACACAAATAAACTTCTTTTGAATAATGAATCGATGTTATAAATCGTTCAACTATTCTCATCGACTGTATAATATCACAATTAATTAATTACAAAATGATTTAACTATAATAAGCGAGCAGCAAACCATCACCCCTGGATTAATAAATCACTAAATAATGTTTTAATTACAATCAATTTCATAAACATAAATTCAATTTTACAGCCGCGTTTCCGAACTTTACCGCAAAATGTCAAATCGGAACGTGTCAGTGTCAGCGCGAGTATTCATTTTAAATATTCAAACGTGGAATGCTGCCATTAATCATTTTAATAAGTCGAAAACATACAATAAAATTATTGAAATCGCCATTTATATGATTAATCTCATTTGAGTTTTGGATTTTTATTGCGTAATTTTTAATCTGATACAGTCGACGGTAATTTTTGGTTAATATTTAACTATTAACTCTACGCAAGTCTAGAGCAAAGAGTAGAATACTAATACCAACTCGAAAAGAGGGCCGACTTGCACATTAATTTGATTGGTATTATTGAAGGGTGACGACATCTATTATTCTGTACCAACAACACTACGTACTACTAGAGTACCTATACTCCATATTTATATATAAAATTATTAGCGACAACGTTTAGGTAGGAATTTATTTAATGTAGCTATGACTCCGGTACTTGAGACATTTAATAAAACAGAACAATTTTAAATACGTACACTGTCATAAATATTTCTGTCATAATGTAATTTATGTTTATTAAAATACACCTGTTTTTTCATTTCTATAATATAATTTAACTTTACCGGACAAAACTCGGTTGATACACCACAGTCTACACCAACTGGTTAATACAAAAAATGTTATTGGATATTTTTCTAAAATATCATTTTTCCGACATCGGACAAGTTGTATGACATTGACGTCTCATTCGTTCGTTTTCGTTCAGAAATTTATTTGTATAGTTTGATTTAACAAAAAATATTATTATAAATAGTGAATTTATACTTCAGTATTTATCATGCAACTGAACCATTAACTTCTTATTTTTGGAATATTTTAGTATACCTGCGATCTAGTGAGGTTGGTTAAGACTTTTTAGCTGCAAAACTTTTTGGTACCGAGTTCAAGATGTTGCCACATCCTCACAATAATTGTTTAGTTCTAAGCGTGAGCGCCTCCTGGTCTAGAGAGAATTCTATTGAAAAGGGTGCCCTAAATGCGACGAGCTGGGGCACTAAGGTTCGTTTGTCATACGCAGATTGACATGACTTTGAGAAATCGTAGTTCAGTTCTAGGCCGACACAATTTAGATTGCCGATCGACACGCGAAGAAGATGAACCTCTGAAAAATCATTCATCATAAAAGAACCAGAAATTACGTATTTTGTAATTCTCATGAGTTGAGAGATAGCCGCATCTTCTTCTTAGCGTGTCGATGGCAATAAAATTGTGTCAGCCCAGAACTCAGCCACTAGTTTGGCGCTTTCGGTAGCGTCCATCGCGTTCCTGAAGTGAACAAACAACAGGACACGCAAGACACGATATTTAGTGCCCCATCGTTTGTAGAACAGCACTGTAATGAAGGGCAGAGTCATTAATGAATCTCCACCTGAGCAGGTTTTCCTTGCTGCGACCAACCTGGGGCCGGACAGCCCCATAATAGCTGAAAATAATAAACACAAAGACCCAGAATGAAAAAATCAATAAAATTAACATGCGTCCCATACTCAGAAAATCCATTTAAAATATGCATAGTAGCCAATAAAAATTCCCATTCACACCTAACGTGGAATCGAATTTCTGATAATGAGTACAAAATGTCGGCAACTGAAAGTGCACTTAGCTGCATTACGCATGCAAATCGGAATCGTTCGGCGTCATCTGTGAGCTGGTAATCTGATTATGCGGGACCTGGTCGGTATTGGGAGCTTTGGCAGAAGTTTCACTTTGATATACAAGCTAAACAGACCCTTCACGAAGCCGTTAACCAAGCATTCTGTACATCAAACTAAGTAACACTACGCAAAAAATATTGCTGGAAAACGAATTGTTTTTGGGGTGAAAAATAAGCCAAAACGCACTTATTCTCCCGTCATTGCAATCATTTTTTGTTCTGCACCATACCTGACCCTTCTAGTTACGCAGATATTAGAGGTCAAAGTTCCAATTTTGTTAAATACTTTTTTTTGAATAATACTTTTTAAGGTTATAACTTTACTTTTACCGTTTCACCGCCACGAACTTCAATGGAAGTTCCAGATTTCCGTGCCACCAGCGCCACGACTTCATCAGAAACTCTTAATTTTTAACTACCTATCAAACATAAAAGTACTGTATTTAATGCGTGTAAATCTCATTCACCGATATGAGTATCCTCATCACTTCTGTTTACTGTATACTTCGTTATACAATTATAGCTTGACGCTGGCGAGGCATCGCGTTCTGTGTACGTTGGCGGTGAAAAGGTTAAATAAATTTGACAGATTCTAGTTACTTGCTGTGCTGGCGTCTATGGATAATGCTTGGTTGACGGTTTCGTTAGACAATTATAGCTTGACGCTGGCGGGGCATCGCGTTCTGTGTACGTTGACGGTGAAAAGGTTAAATAAATTTGACAGATTCTAGTTACTTGCCGTGCTGGCGTCTATAGATAATGCTTGGGTGACGGTTTCGTGAAGGGTCCGGTTACATCCTGTATGTAATTTTCATTTTCTATTTATACCAAAACTTCTGACCATTTACCTGTACACAATGTCACCAATATCGAAGCTTTATGTACACCTACATATCACAGAACAGAGCATTATCTGATTATGATAATGAGGATGATTTTAAACTTAATTGTTCCCGTTTGTGTTTTACGCGATGATCAACCGTGCGGTGACAGCGACGACTGGCAATTTGAAGTGTTTTCAATTTATTTGTGTGATTTTCAATTATAGAGCTGTGTTTTAATGAAGAAATATCAATTGTTCGTGAGCTGTGAAATTTGTGGGATATCAATTTCATTCATTTATTTAATGATATACCATACCACGACAACTGATTACCACACAACTTTTCAGTCACCGGCGCCACTTTCAGACTTCCTCTTATATACTCATATCTTATTTTATCCATTCGCGTAACACCACACATCCCCCTTAGCATTCTCATCTCCACCACATACTCAACATTCTGATCCAAACAAAATGATGATGATGAATAGTAAACTTGATTTCATTAGGTAATATCAGTTCTATTAGCAACTTTTTTAATCTAGCTATCTACAACTACGTAGCGTGTCCCAAACCCCAAAATTAAAACAAAATATACTTGATGAAAATCCAGCGCAAAGTGTTGAATACACACATATTATTATGTGAAATATATTACATTAACTCACACAGACGTACCTACCTAAGGTAGAAAGGTAAGTGCATCACAAATTGGATATGTGCCCGAATGAAATCAGTCTTCAAGTGAATTCAAAATTCGAATCACGATCGGGCACGTTCGTCCCGTGCCCTCGTCAACCAATGCCTCCCGAACGCACTCGGGACGCACTCGGGCGGTACTTTATTGGATCACTTGACAGTTGACAGTTCACACCCTTGATACGGAAAGTGTTGTGTTCGAAAATCAATTTAAAATTAGAATGGAATCGGAAACTTGGACATCCTCTGCCTAGCCTTTTGAAGAAGATGGAACTTGGACCCCCAATTTCTCCTAACTAGGTTCCCAGGTATGGTTCAGTACAAAAAATATGATCGCAGTGACGGACGGGGAGAACCAGTGCCTTTCCGCTTCGTTAAAGGTATTTTTACACCCTTTATAATACACTGACAGCTTAGTCATACAGCTTCAGAAGTGAAATATGTCCTCAAACATGTATTAACGTTGATGCTGGCAGAATAGTGCGTGTAGACTCATGAAATAAAGAGGTTACTGTTCGTAAGTTTGAAATCGGAACCGCTGATCCGATTTCAAAAATTGTTTCACTAATAGGAAGCTACATTATCCCTGAGTGTCATAACCTACGTTCTTGTGGGATAATTTCCAACCACAAGGCGAGCAAAGCCGCGGGCAGAAACTATTAGAACATAATCTTCTTCAATGTAAAAGTGTTTTTAATATTTTTGACTATGAATCGACTATGAGGGTGTTATCAATTTATTGTGAGGACGTAACTAAAATAAGTGCTTGAATTCAGTCCCTCCAATTAGTATTCAATGGGACTAATACGCTTATATTATACCGCGTTAAGAACCAACAGCGTAAAATGACTTTAAAGAACAGCAAATTAAAATTTAGTTTATTTAGAGGCATCACACACGCAAGCAGAGAGCAGCGATGGCCCAGTGGTGGCGGCCCCGACTTACGAGCAGTAAGTGGGTTCGAACCCAGGCAGGCACTTTCATTTGTGTAATTTATTATTTTCATCATCACCGGTCTCATATCCTAGAAGCAAAAATTCGAAGACATGTGACATCTACCAACCCGCTCTGGGCATGCGTAGTGGATTACAGCCCAATCTCTCTCTCCAGAGAGATTACGACCGTGTCCCAGCAGTGGGAACATTAGAGGGCTGATTATGCATTATGGACACACCCAAGTGCATAGTGCATACTAGTCCAGTCATTCTTTACCATCACTCATCGTGACTGAATCGTGCTGGTCACAAAAACACAGTACCAACGGAAAAAGCTACATAAAATCACAATAAAAGCAATATCTAACAATACTGAATACTCCAATACTCGCTTTGTAAACAAACAATCGAACAGAAAAACACAAAATCAACACTCCATCGTAACTTTTGCATACAATCCAAACTTTCGGGACGGTATGTAAATTCAGGCGAATTTTTTTTTCACAATATAAAAAAAGCAAAGTGCCCATACATCCACGATACGAGGGTATCGTACGTGGGTAAGTCCGGGTGCTAAACAGTAAATTGTCCAATGGGAGCCTCGTACGTGTGCACAGCCCTCGCTAAAACGGATTACGCGCGATATAAAAATGGAGATTACATGACACGTGTTTAACTCAGATTATTGTATAATTAGCGACAATTTTTCGCTTTGAATAACAAAATTCATAAAAGGGTGGAAAATGGTAATGTTTTTTTCATGTTTTACACATGTTTTCCCATGGCGGGCTGTGAAATTGTTCGCTTTATGAGTTGGTAAACGGAAGAGGACGTGTAACACGTTTTATGTTATACGGAGAGATGAATGTTATGAATTATTTATATTCACTTTTTTCCTAAAAACCTATTAAAATTAAACACAACCGTCTGATAGATAACAAAAAAAAAACATCAAACTCGGCCATGTTGAATTTTCAGCAAATGCCTTAAAAAAAGTAAGTTGACAAAGAAATAAACAAAAGTTCCTTTTTTAAAAATGATATTACAATGTTTAATTCATTTTCTTCATATTAATTACATTTTCAAATATTATTATTAACACTAAAAACGGGACATTTATCATGTTTTCTGTTTCTGTGTTTGACCATGATAGTTTAAAATCTTATATTTTCAAATATATTTTAATAAAAAAAAAAAAACATTTAAAAATTTAAAAATAGTACCCCACCGGCATCGGGAACAGGGCTAACGGTGGTCAGGGTTGTTGAGAGAGGAACCTCCTAAAAATACTCGCCGTGTTCAGAAGTATTGCTTTCTGAATCAAGCCATTATGGTTTATTATTCTGTTACACTATAAAACTTGAAACATCACATACACACCCCTTTTCCACACTATTAAAGTAAAACCTTCCCCACATGAAAGCTAAGAAGCTCAAAGACGTCTGCAGACGACAGCCACGAAGTACGCTATCTACGCTATAAGTTCGTTAAACACTACACTCTAACTACTTATAATTGTGCGCGAAAATCGCTATCACGGGATATTGCCTCCGTGTTTCACACACATTCGGTAAACTTATGAGGACTTTGCTTCAAGTGCAGCGCAAGACTCGAAGAAAATTGAAAACATGTATTCGGAATTCGTGTATTTCAAACTCAAGTATTTTCGGTGACATTTTTGTCGTAACTGAAGTCGGGGTCTAATATGGCCGCTTTTGCAGAATCATAACGCTTATCCTCGAAAAAACTGTCGTATCACTAAAAACGTAGTATTATTTTTATTCTCCAGCTTAGTATTAATAAGTTATTGAATATAATGTTGGTGTTATGACAGTTTTTTAGAGGTTGAGCGATAATAGGTTAGCATTATGAATCGCGGTAAAATTCTAAAAATGGTTATAAACGCAATTAATTTTATGTATATATAATATATTTTATTTTATTTAAATATACAACGTGTAACATAATAAACGAAAGACCTCTCGTGTGGTGTCTCAGACCATGAAACTGAACAACTTTTGTTCTATGACTTTTGGAAATCCATAACTTTTTTTTAGTTTTACCATACATGTGGATCAGCTAGCTGATTGCGTCAGTTCCTACAGAAAGTATTTTTTTTTTCGAATTACAAGAACTCTTAGAACAAAAGTTTAGTTTCATGGTGCGAGAGACCACGCGGGAGGTCTTGCGTTTATTATGTTAGACCGTGTATTTATATTTTTTGTTTTAATTTTTTTTTAGGAAACGTTGCCCCACACTTGGAATTTATCGTGGGTGCGTTTACAAACATTTAAACCCACATAGAGGCGAGACCTGCAAGATGATTTCAAAATCCGGAAGAATACTGAAAACCACAAACTTTTTACACGACTACACAAAAAAAGGAGTCATGTTTTTTTTCAAAAACAATACAATTATCGTATAGTTCAGTTTTCCTACCAACACAACTAAAGTCATTTACGTAAAACCATTGAGAGCTAAAATCTAAGCGTGTAATGGAAATATGAAACTAGTTAGAAATGTCTATTGAGTCTGAAATTGGAACGCTAGTGAACCATTACTACGTTCGAACGTCGCGCGGCGTCTGAATATTTGTTTTCTTTTTAGCTTTTTAATGACATATGGCTGAAGGTTTCGTGAAGCTATTGCAGGTTATTGTGATCACAAAATACTGAACTTTCATAATTATTTTACTGCTAGCTATTAATTTGGCTAACCTGAGATGTGGATAGCCCTGTAGAACCCGAAGTGTTAAACAGGGGTGTACCTAATAGTACACCCAAATTTTGCCAGTTATGTTTAAGTCCCATTTAATAAGGGACGAGCCTATTGCCATCAACCGGGCACACATCCAGGATCCGTGGCTGCTACTGAGAAATTCCTGATGCAAAATCCCAATAACAATTTGTCAGACCAGGGAATCGAACCCAAGTCCTAATGCTCAGCAATCGCAATGTCCCTATAGCACACCTTTTCGCTAGTTATGTTTAAGTCCCACTTAATAAGCGGCGAGCCTATTTCCATCAATCGGGCACAAATCCAGGCTCCGTGGCTGCTACTGAGAAATTCCTGATGGAAAAACCCAATAATAATTTGTCAGACCAGGGAATCGAACCCAGATCCTCAGCAGTCGCGATTGCGACCACTGGACCTACGGGGCAAATGGACGACATCCAAATACCTATTTGATATTCCACTCACCGAAACCATAAAACAAAATCTTCAAAAACTAAATACTAAGCAACAAAAAGGCTAACTTCGCGTTTACAATAAGCCAGTGTGTCACTTTCCGTACAATTCTTCAGCTCGTTGCGAAGCCGCTGGCTTTCGTGAGCAACCCGCGCAAACTTTGTTCCTTGGGTGCTGGCGCTCAGTTTTACAGTTCGTCGTACCCACCTACTTGATTAAGCGAAATAAACAGCTGTTTGTTTTGTTGTAACTGCTTTTTGACTTTATCAAACAGCGGTTCAGTACTCTTTGATGATTGTTTAAAGAATTCATAATCTTCTTCTTAAAAATCTCGTGTCACGGTGTTTGTGGCCGCACTCCTCCGAAACGGCTCGACGGATTTTTATGAAATTTTTAATGTATATTTGGTAGGTCTGAGAATAGGTCGCACACCACTCATTTCACGCGAACGAAGACCGCGGGGCACAACTAATTAATTAATATTTCCCGCTCGAAGTGACGTACAAAAAACAACAGTGGCTCATTCTGACCATACAGACCGTTCTCTCACGATATCATCATCACCATCCAAAATCACTCATCATCTGCCTAGCCTTTTCCCAACTATGTTAGGGTCGGCTTCCAGTCTAACCGGATGCAGCTGAGTTCCAGTATTTTACATGAAGCTACTGCCTATCTGACCTGTACAACCCAGTTAGTACTGGGTAATACGATACGCCTTGGTAAGACTGGTTGACAGACTTTCGGACTTATTACGACCTACCTATAATGACTGTCAAAGATCTACAAACGACAGCCGGGAAAAACGGCTTAACGTACTTTTCGAGGCACGGAGGAACCTCGGTATGTAATGAGTGGTCACCCATCCATGAGTCAACCTAGGGAAGCGCGGCATAACCTAGAGATCGACCCGAGCGGCTGTTATTATTTAGCCACAAGCTCCTCGTCATCATCGAAAATTACTATCTTTTTAGACCACTTTCCATTTCATAGTCGTTACTCCCCGATCCCGAGCTCAAGCGATATGGCTTCTACAGTTGTACTTGTATCGATGTGCTCTCAAGTGCATGTCCAATTTTGGCCCAAACTCCGAGCACAAAGCGGACATGTCAGTGCACATGAAAGAGCAGCACACCAAAGCTCTCGACAAGCACCCTAGAAAGCCATCGCATGCAGTCGCTGTGGCCGAAATCGGCTAGATGGCATCATCATTACTTGTACAATTGTTTTTATTTTTCTCTTTTTGTTATTTATATATTTGTAAGTTTATAATGTAAGAGTAAAGCGGAGCCTTTAACTACAGGTATTTTCTGTGCCTGAATGGAGACTCCTCGGCATGCAATGTAAGCCTAAATGATATGAAATAAACTTACGATATTTTTTTTTTATATCAATTTAAAAACATATATTTTAACAACTTCAATGCTAAACTCTGATTAACCAAATAACCAAACCAGCCCGAACGCGATTAACATTTATAAACAGTTATCGCTACCCGCTTTACAAAGTTTACGCGGTAAACTAGGTTTACCCGATTCCAGTTTACTCGGTCTCGTTTTAGCCGGTTTATCACGAGAAACTTGTCATTACCCCGGCCCGGAGCGACGCGTGGGGAATACAACTTTTAATAACTTGTCGGGAAAAACCTAGTGTATTGGAAATATAGTACGATATTTTGTTGGACGACACGAAAACTGTTCGATAGCAAAATGACAAGAGCATCGCGTTCGGAACAGACTAGAAGTTTTTTTCTTTTATCAGGGGTTCTTGTTTAAGGGTCAATTCACACCGAAGTGGCAGCGGTTGGCAGCGCAGAAATGCATAGTATGATTTGAAAGAGTCGGGTCGCGTGACGTCTCGCGGTGTCGCGAGCGGCTGCGCGCCTTTCAAACGATACTATGCATTTCCTAAAGCATAACATGAGATAAAGCATATTTAAAATGGCTTGACAGTGAAACTGCGCTGCCGACCGCTGCCACTTCGGTGTGAATTGACCCTTAGTCGTTTATTCCAGCAATTTTATACACGCTAGCACAGTTCATACTGTGACGATAACAGTACAAGGATACTAGTGTGATGTTATGTGGAACTATATATTTTTTTTTTACGGAATAATTACAGGGGCAGGCCCAAGAAACGCTGGCGAAACGATCTGGGTTCTTTCTTAACGGATTGGTCGAAGAAGTCAAATGACAAACAGAATTGGAAAGCCATGAGGGAGGCCTTTGCCCAGCAGAGAGATAGAACAGGCTGATTTAAAAAAAAAAAGTATCTACCTAATCGTTCAAAACTTTTACCATATGGCACGTGTCACGAAACTCGATGTTCTCATGTCATGTCCACACTCTTTGAAAAGTCTCTCACTATCTCATTATTTTAAATTCCGCAAATCATACTAATTCATACTAATTTGAAAGGTACGGTCGGAAGTAACTATCTGTTTGTCGGTCTATCTGCCTATCCGTAACTTTTTGTATTTTCGATAAAAAATTGACGTATTTACGTTCCGTTAACACCGCGCACTCGTGCTATGGCCTCAGGTGACAGCACAGCAGTGTGTCATACTCTATGACCAAAAAAAGCAATCAATACAATAGGTTGTCCTCACCGCCACGATCAATTCACATTCAAACTTCAGACCATCACACGCAATATTAATAAAAATAGGTAAGAGCCTTTGTGCCTTTTATTTTATTCGTCGGCGGCATGTCCCAGCGCTGAGCACAAACACAAGGTGCACTGAAAAAGGATTAAATCGATCCAATTCTGCTGATACTCTATTTGGCGCGGATTTTTCGACTGAATTTTGGACGCAGTGAGTTGGTTGTTTCTGCAATTTGCTTTGTAATTTTCTGATTGGTATTTTTGTGGTTTTAATCAATGGTGTTTAATGGAGAAGCTTGTGGCTAAATAATAACAGCCACGCGGATAAATCTTTAGGTTAAGCTGCGCTTGCTTATGATGGGTGACCGTCCATTACATACCGAGTATCCTCCGTGCCTCTGAAAGCACGTTAAGCCGTTACACCCAGATGTCATATTATTATGTATGTAGATTGTTGGCAGTCGTTACAGCAGGTAGTCAGTGACCCGAAAGTCTAACAACTAGTCTTACCAAAGGGTACCGTATTACCCAGTACCAACTGGGTTGTGGAGGTCAGATAGGTAGTCGCTCCATTTAAAATACTGGTATTCAGCTGCATCCGGTTAGACTGGAACCCGACAATTAAAAAAAAAAATCGAAAAAAAAAACACAATTATTCCCGTTGGCCCCACCGTATTTTTGATTACTAAAATATTACTCAAAAACATGATTCCATGCACGCTATCAAAGAATAAGTGCACAGAACCACTGCCCAACCAGAAACTATGATAAAAATAAAGGCAGCCATTTTTTTGGGAAAATCCTTTTGTTTGAAGACCCGGGCTTTTGGTGGCGCTATGTGAACAAGTTTGAATTGGTACGGGACTACGGATTTCGACATCTGGAATGGATGTGTGTACGTTTTTATGGTTTACTTGCTTTTGCTCGCGGTTTCGCCCGTGTGTACGCACGACGGCCAATCAAGCTATACAAAACCAGTTTATGCGGATCTCTTATTGTATAGGAAATCTACAGGGTGTAAACAGACCCTTCACATAACCGTCATTCTGTACATCAAAATAAGTAACTTTACGTAACTTTTAAAAATTATTGCTGGGAATCGACTTTTTTTGGGGTCAAAATCACGTTTTACGGTAGGACTCAAAGCACGCAAAGCATTGTGCTGATGGATAGATTGGATAGTACGCGGGTCGTGGAGGTGTGTAAAGTAAAAATCTTACATTAAAAACATCATCATCTCATTCTTCTTTTTTCTTATTTCAAAAAAAACTTGTGAAAAACTTGGAATTTTGACCCTAAATATCTCCGTAACTAGAAGGTTCTCAGGTATGGTCTAGAACAAAAAAATTATCGCAAAGTCGGGGAGAACAAGTACCTTTCAGATATGTTAAGTGTCAATTTACACCCTGCATAAGTATAAAATAATTTTCCATTGTATTATGACGCTGAGCGCTGGTACAAATACCATGTTCATATACATTAAATAGCTAAAAGTCTGTTAGGCAGTCGCTGAGCAACAGTTTGATCGATGTCCAAAACGTAGGGACCTCGATCACTCTTTTGAATGATTGCTAGCCAATTTACTAGAACGACAGAAGCACGTTTTCTTAAATTAAATATATCTACGTTATTGAGTAAAGCTGAAAGATTATTTGTTAAGAAAGATCGAAATCATAGCTAGCCTTGTTCGTCTAGTGGTCATACTGCTGAGCATGAGGACCCCAGGTCGGGCAAAGCGTCATTAGGAATTTCTTAATAGCAGCCACGAAGTCTTGATTATCTATCTATATATATAAAATAGTAAACTGACTGACTGACTGACTGGGTGATATATCAACGCACAGCCCAAACCGCTGGTCCTAGAAACATGAAACTTGGAGGGTGTGTTCTTTGTGAAGAGAAAGTTTCCACTAAGAAAGGATTTTTGGGAATTCCACCCCTAAAGGGGTAAAATAGGGGATGGAAGTTTGTATGAAAGTCTGTCAGTTTTGAAGTTAGGATCTTCAAATTTTGTGTTTAGGCTGACGATTGAAAATTAATTTATACGTGTCTCAGCGTTTTTGACTATTCTTTCCCCAAAGGGTTAAAAAGGGGGATGCAGGTAAGTAATAGAATATTATTCGACATCCACGCGGGCGAAGCCGCGGGCAAAAGATAGTACTTTATACTTATGAACTCTTTGTCTATGTGTACCGCGTATGTGGCTCGCGGGTATATCATGGGACTTAAACATAAATGGCGAAAGGTATGCTCAGCTGCGTTCATTGCAAGTAGGCACTACCTCCTTGGCTACCCGTTATGATCCAATTTAACTATCTTTAACTATCACTAAGTACATGAATAAAATATATCAGCTATCACCCATCATACTTATAAAATTGAGTAAGAAAGTTGTTCCGACGTGCAATGCACGCGCCTTGGTGTGCAACTATAGAGCGACCGCTTTAATAAGTCCTCGCGAACGTATCAATTTAAATGGAATATTCTGAAGGTTGATCACGTATTGGTTCAATTATTATCGTAATACCTACGTGGACTAAGGTTATTTTAAAGCAAATAACCTGTGGGATATTGTTAGGACTTTGTGCACGCTTAATGTGCCTTTGATGGAGCAAGGCGGAGGACTCATTGAAGCGGTCGTTATATAAATACACCTATATGAGATAACAAGCGTGATGTCATGTTAATGTTTAGCTAGCTAAACAACTTACAAGATAAATATTTTGAATAAACAACACGACTCAAAAGACTATTTAGACTTTTAAAATAAGGACCAAAAAAATATTCATTTCAAACGATACAACGAACTAGGAATGCTCTAAATAACTTGAAATGATGTCTCCTAAAGAATTCTGTGCCACAATGCCTTTTTTGGCCTCGCAGGGCCTCCATTACATCACAATGGTCACCATTTCTCTTTTGAGACAAAGAAAAATCTCGACAATGAGTCTGAATAATAGAATTATCGGCCTCACTCATTTAGGGAACGAAATTAGGTTATTTAGTTCTTTAGACGGACATTATTTTATTAGGAAAATGTAGTTGTGGACGACACAATAGTGTACGTGATTATATCGCTCGGTTGCGACAAGAATGACATAACTCAAAAATTTAGATTTTTTAATGTTGTTTACAGTTGCATATAAAATAACGAAAGTAAGTATTAAATTAAGTAATAAAATACGTAAAATAAACATTTCATTTTTGATAAAAGGTATCCATACAAAAAAAAAAACACAACACATTACATTTTATTAGGAAAATGTAGTTGTGGACGACACAATAGTGTACGTGATTATGTGTTAGTTTTTCTTGACATACAAGTCTGTAACGCAGTGGGTAAATCTGTTCTTTTACGATTAATATCCGCCGATAATTAATAGCCTCCGCTGTTCGTCCGTCTGTTTGTTTGTCAGCAGGCTGTATCTCATGATCCGTAATAGGTAGACTGCTCATGATCCGTAATTTTCACAAAATGTGTATTTCTTTTGCCGATTTAACAAAACATAATAAAATTAAAGGGGGAGCTCCCCTACTACGGTGGTACGGACTACGGAACCCGTTATGCGCGAGTCCGACTCGCACTTGGCGCGTTTTTTTTTCTTCGAAGAAGAATCTCCTGAATTATATCCAACCATAAGCTTCATGTGGCAACAGCTAATGATATTCAAATGGCCCAGGCCCTATTAATCTGTTACTGTATATAACCTAATTTTAAAAAAAATAATGAATGTGACCGGTGACAGGAATATAACTCTGTTTCTTTCATTTGAATAACATCCATCACGCCTTTAATCCCCGACACCCACATTTTACCAGTTATGTTGAAGTCATGGTACACCAGCCGGGGGGGGGGGGGGGCTATTGCCATCAACCGGGCACAAATCCAAACTCCGTGGCTACCCCTAAGAAATTCCTGATGGAAAAACCCAATAACACTTGCCCATGCTCAGCAGTTGCGCTTGCGACCACTAGACCAACGAACGCAGATGGCTATCTATAATCGATGGTCGTCACCACCACTTAGGACACCTGCAATAGAAGAATTCGATTCGTTGCCAATTGCATACCCATTGGACTAACACTAAATGGCTTGGCTTTATCTAAATTATTATATTATAAGCCTATATTGTCCCACTGCAGGGCAAAGGCCTCCCTTCCCTCCTTCCACATTTCGCGGTCTAGTGCGATTGTAGGCCAATCCTTTGCGAAATAGTCCAGCTCATCCCGCCATCTTCTTCTGGGCCTGCCACGTTGTCGTTTCCTGCTATTTTATTTAAATGTAACGCCTATTTTTATCTATTTTTATCTAAATGTAACGCCTAAATACAGGCTGTTTTTTTAAACGTGGGCAATACTTTAGAGGCGTGTAGTACTCATGAAAATAAGCAAATTTTACTATGGGACCGCTGTATCAGCTGCTCTACAGATTGTTGGTCGCGTAACTCGAAAAAATGTAGGCAACAGCAAATTTTTTAAATCATATTTCATAGTTACGTGGGTCGTCCGGCGGCGAGATGGGCAGACGATATAGTAGCCATAGGGGGAAAAACCTGGATAAGGCTGGCACAGGACCGTGGAGATTGGCACAAGAAAAGAAAGGCCTATACCCAGCAGTGAGTGAGTTCGGGCTGTGGATGATGATGAAGAGTTGCTCATATTTATAAGTACTTCAGTCCTTTAAAGTATTGCCCACGTTTAACAAAACACCCTGTATATTATATTTATTGCACGCTGGATTTTCAACAGTTCAACATAGCTTTAACAATCCAACAGTGCGGTTTTTATTAGGCGTTACATTACGGCATCACATAGTGTTAATCAAAACAGGCATTACAGTCAAAGTAAAGTACTTTGTATTCCAGGAAATTACCACCAAAAATCCAACAATATTCCAGATATTCCAGTACCAAAAATTAAGAGTACAAGCACACGTACACCCACTACACCAGGGGTTATCGATTGGCGAATTTAATTTCAGCAACACAGCACGTTCAGCCGATAGAAGGTCTCTTGGGGGCGATTTGGACCCCGGAACATGCTCATCGCAATCGATGCCCGAGTTATGGGGTTCTTGCTCTTTTATTATGATTTGTAGGTAACGTACTCGTTCCTAATGCTGATGGTGTGAAATAGCAGTTTTATATAATGTAAGATGAATGGGACTTGCGTTCTGAGGCCTTGGTAATACGTGCGAAGCAATGGTAACTAAAACATCGAAAGATTTTTTAAATGTATTTTGTACCAGTGGCGAAGGCTCCATACAACTCGATTCCTACCGGGTTCCCTTTGAAAAATAGCACAGTCAGTATTCTATAGACAAAGAATATAATCACAATAAAGATTATGTACTCCGGCTTACCTCTTACAAAAATTGGCCCTTCGCTACTGGTACCTACTAACATCCTTACAAATATTATGTATGCGAAAGTGGGTAAGTTTGTTTGCTACCTTTTCACGCCTAAACCACTGAACCGATTATCCTGAAAAAAAACACTGTTCCCGAGGAAAACAACAATAACGTTCTTATGATAATAGATGGCGCCACGCGTGTTTCGAATCATGATTGAATTATATTATTACAAGCAGAGTATATAAGATTTTAAACTATCATGGTCACTAACATTACTATTAATACTAACGGGATATTTACCATGTTTACTGTTTTTTATGCGTTCCCGATATTTTTTATTTTATTTTTGGATTTACTTCAGTTTATCCGTGATCATGGTGCTTGCAACAGCGCCGAAATATCGGGAACTCATAAAAAACAGTAAACATGGTAAATATCCCGTTAGTATTAATAGTTAAGCAGAGTATAACCCGAATTGATTGTCGAATTGAGTTTCTTGCCCATTCTTCTCCACAGAGATCTATGTTAGGGAATGGGCAACTACAGTACTTTCACAGCTTTTACGCCTTATGACTGGGACTGTGGCTACTTTTCATTGTTGTCATTGTTTCGACAATTCAAAAGTGCTTGTAACTGGCCTACTTGAAATAAATACTTTGATTTTGATTTTGGATTCTAAATTAACGCGAGCGAAGCCGCGGGCAAAAGCCAGTAGTTTGTAAGTTCCAATTGTTACTAACCATTATAGATTATTGTTATCCTAATTTAAAATATATAAAATTATTTGAAAATAATGATTAACCTATAGAATTTTGGTGTAGTTTTTTTTCGCAAAGCACAAATATGACATGAACTAAGTCTTAAAACTAATAAAATGTGTAAAATCAGTTTTTTTTTAATGGCTAGAAAGAGGGTGGTTGGCTAATCAGATGACGGTTACTTGGAATGGAATGGAAGAGAAAAACAATAGGTACATTGATACAAGGGCAGGATTATGTTGTGGTGCTGAATCTCATCGTCATCTGCCTAGCCTTTTCCCAACTATGTTGGAGCCGGCTTCCAGTCTTACCAGCTGATGCAGCTGAATGCCAATATTTTCTCCACAACCCAGGAGTACTAGATCATACGATACCCCTTGGTAAAATTGGCTGTCAGTCTTTCGGGCCAATGACCACTTTCGTAATGTGCGACGAAAGTGGTCATTGGTTATAGTCACGTTATCGTCACTATGATAATACTTATTATTTTATCGGCACGTATTCGCAATAAGGATTTGATTGTTGTCATAAACATAATTATGACAATATGTTTATGGTAGCAATCAAATAAAACAATTTAAATTTGGGTCTTACATTACTACTGGGCTAAGGCCGATCATAAAGATCTCCACACATCGACCGATATCAGGTACTGTATCTGCTATCGGCTACTTTTATAATAACACGTCTAGATAAACGAATTACACGAGACAAACATACCTACATAAGATTAAGATTAATCTAAATGCGGGGTACTCATTGGTGAAATGTAACACACGCTGTAACAACTTCGCCTTGTTGTTCGGTTACATTTCAAGTTGCATTGCATAAGTCTGGACGGCTCATTCGTGTTACATTACACGTTGCGTTACACCAATGTGTACCCGGCAAAACACACTCGACACTAAGGCCTCGTGCACACGGTGAAGGCATTTTAAGGTTCAGTTAACACCGATCTGGATAAATCGCGGACGCGGCTCCCCACAAGGACAACTCCATACAAATGGATACTACCTAGTGGTTTTTCCCCTTTTCACTCATCCGAGGCCATTGAGGAAATTATAACTCAACCTGAAGAAATTATAAATACCCGTTTCGCATAAAATATTTTCATGATTTTAAGAAATTGATCTTACTGCTACGGGGAGTACCTATCCCTGCAGACGTGACAACAGACGTCCAGCTTAACCAGCTTGGTTTATAGATTACACACTTTTAAAGGTACGCACCCGTTTTTTTTAATTCTGTCGCCAGTTGTTGGGTGAGAATCGAACGGGTTGCGCGGTCCTGTGGGCGGTGAGTTATGGGCTAGCTCGCCGTCCGGCCGTCTTATGACGATAGGCCGTGTTGACGGCGCGTTCGTGTTCTACGCGCTCCTCAAAGAGATGGTCAGCAACCATGTAGGGGTCCGCATGGGCCGATGCCTTCCAGGGCTGAGGGACTGTTCGAAAGAGATACTGTGGCCCTGAAACACAAAGGGCAAAGAAGGAACATGGATGGGTTTTAGTTAGTAGAAGTCTGACACTCCCTTCCGCTCGGCCCAGAGCGGGGGTTTTGATGATTTCCCATCAGAAAAAAAAAAAAGATCGAACGGGTGGAGGCTACACTGGCGATACATTCCAATAGTCAAATAATAATTTTGTATTCGTTTAATAGTCACTTACTGCTAATCATCACAAGCTTAAGTCTATCAGCTCAAACCTCAGCCAACATTTGCCCATAACATAAATAACACAAGCAGTATCATGCTATCATGTCAGCGCCATACATATTATGCAGAATGATGGCCAACTATAATGGCACGACATTCTGCCAATTCGTCTGGCACTAAACACTGAATATTTATCCGTTTGCGTCCCGGACTTTGACATTGTTCATTATACGGACACCGCACTGGCAAGTTTTTAATTTAAATGTATGGAGTTTTATGAATATATTGAGTGCTGGATGTGGATTATTATTGGAGTTTTGACTTAAAGTTAACAAGTTTAAGTTACACAACTATTTGGAGATTGTTATAGGTAGAGGCTTCGTGCTTGCAAGCAAGCGCTTATGCCCGTTGCGTCGCCCTATGGGGCCGTCTCCACGAGCGACAGAATCGCGGAGATATTATCATCGTGTCACGTATAATTCTATACACTCTCTTAAGGGCCGTCTTCATGAGCGAGAGAATCGCGGCGATATTCTAAATACGTGGCACGACGATAATATCACCGCGATTCTCTCGCTCGTAGAGAGGGCCCTTAAGTGAAATGTCTTCTTTTATGAATGGAACTTGTATGGTGTACATAATAAAGAATATTCTATTCTTACATTGTTTGTGTTGATCAAGATCATCATCATTATCGTTCTGCCCTGGTCCCATATTACTTGGGGTCGGCGCAACACGTTTTTTTTATCCGTTCTCTTCTGTCAATCGACACCGTTAGGTTTCCTACTGTACTATTTTTAATATATATTTTTTATTTCACATATTTAAAAATATAATACGTATTTTTGTGAAAGTGAATAAAGATACTTTTAATTTTTAAAACTTCGTTTATTCATTTTTTCATTCCCCCATTCGGGTGTCGAAACTGCTGAGATTACTAGTGAAATTCCAATTTTGTTGATACAGGTGACAGCCATACCAAATACATCATAAATAAGTCAGCCATAAAACAGCCTCGGTTTTTTACATTTCATTGGATTAAAAATAATAATATGATAAGCTGGTGTAGGAGTGGGATTTTTGGGAGTGACCCAAAAATGCCACAAATACACCAGCTTCCGTTTCAGAATCATAGCATTCGTGAATCCAGTTCACCTACCAGACATGGATATGTAGGTACAGCCGACAAAAGAGGTGAGTGGCAAGGCCAGTCACTAAAATAACCAACCGCTAAGTAACCAATCGCGTATCTTTCAAATTTAAAGTTCGCGAGTACATTCGAAAGAAGCTGGCAGTTTCGTCACGACGGTAATGTTTTCCCCATTGTTTGTGTTTTTATTTTAGTATATTCGCGTAAATGTCTATTTTCATTTATCAAAATTTTGATATGTATTTATAGTATTTGTTATATATTTATAGTATTTTATATATAGGTACTTATAGCTAATCGTATTATTAATTAAAACTATTTTCAGATACACCTACCACTGTTTGTCTCTGCATCACCCAAAGGTTGACTGGTAGAAAATGCCTTTGGCATTAAGTCCGCCTATGTGCTTTTGTGCTTGAAGTGTAAATAAATAAATAAATAAATAAATAAAATTCCTTTCGGACGCACACAAAATCAAAATCATAGTTTCCTAATAATTCATGATAAAATACTTATCGTTTTATTATTTCATTCCTTCGAAAGTGTATTTGTATATAAAAACATCGTTTGATACACGTGGGCATTTGTTACTGCAGTTCTCGGCTCCTTAACAACCTCGTCTGCGGCTCTTCTTGAATCCACGGTAGGCCACCTCTGACACTAGCTGAAGTAAAGATCTTCAAATAGCGGCTGGTGGCAGCTGAAGGAAACCAGCTGAGGACCGAGTTGCATGTGATTGGAAAGACAACTACAGGTGAAAAAATGACACTTTGTTTGCAGGTAACTTTTGTATTTCGTGGACTGTACACACACTTCAGCCGTTTCTGTCGGACACGTCACTAGTTACCACACCATAGAAAGTACAGTCACGGTCACCAATACATTTTACATTTACCTAATTCAAAAGTGATTTTTTCGTGGAATAGCGTGAAAAAAATTGCAACTCTGAGATAAGGCCTTCATTATAATCATCATAATACAGGTTGCAAAATACTGCGTTCAAAACAACACGAAATTCCAATCAACAGAGTAGGGAAAATACTTTTACAAGTTGCATTGGTGTTCGAAACTGTACACTGCGAAAACTAAAAAAAGATGTATGCACACGCTATGCCTGAATTTATGATAGATCTTGTTTTGCTTCGCTTTTTTTATCATTTTAAAATTGTAGCTGTTTCATTCTATCAGGCTGAAAATATTGCACTGTTAAATAACAAACGACTGCTTCATGCGCGAGTCTGACTCGCACTTGGCGGGTTTTTTACTTACCTGTTCTGCACGAGGTCTTCCTCAAAAAGACCGTACCATCTCAGAATTATTCCCAAATCATTACCAGGTCATCACAAGAATCTTTTGCCCGAAACTTAAAGGCTAAGAATGCCGCATAATCACACAAAACAGTACTAAACTGACACCCACTTAAGTTCACCGCCACTGGAAGTACCAGTTCACTGAAGGTAGAAAGAATACCAATCCTTAACGTCTCACCGTCCTACCTCCAGGCATTACGGTAATCAACCCCTGAACACGACACAATACTGCTGGAAAAATGATGCCCTCCTGAAATATACCTTCGAGCGTTGTGTTAAGGATGAGGGTAAATAAATCCAGGTTTGAGTGCTACAATTCTAAGTTTGTTGCCAATTTGTAAAGGTTTGTACACACTTATGTTGTTGGATGTTCGATTTGTAAGAGATAACGTTATTTGGAAAAAAAAAATTGACATCTCATTTTCACTGATTGTTTTACAACAAAATTACAGTTGTTTGATAAACTCCAACATAGAGAACTGTTTAAAGATGCTTTTATGAAAAGAGTTTTAGAAGTGCCTGTCAGTCTTTCTGTTACAAACATTTTGGTCCTCGATTTTATTTGGTCCTAATGCCTAAATTATCATTTCAATATAACACGGATCTGAAAAATCCGAAAAATTTACGATGTAACTGTAATTCACCATAAAGAAGTCAGTGAATTCATCGAAATTACAGAAATCTTCATACTTTTTTTTAATTAGCCTATACTGTCCCACCGCTGGGCAAAGGCGTCCCATATTCCTTTCCAACTCTCCCGGTGTTTTGCCTTCTCTGGCGAATCAGTCAGGAACGAGTCCAAATTGTCACGCCAGCGTTTCTTGGGCCTGCGTATGTGACGATGACAGTTACTTGATACTTTACTCCATATGAAACTAGACCTTAAAACTACAAATACTTTATTGAACTACTTCACATCACTGAAACAAAAAAAAAAAAATTAAAAAATTCAGTCGAATTGATAACCTCCTCTTTTTAGAAGTCGGTTAATAATAACAACTATCAAGTTATATATTTTAGTTATAGTTTACTTATAAGTACTAATTATTATTGTATGAGAAATAATACTACTGCGCCTAAATGTACACTTTTTGTAATACTTTTTAAAATAAACAAACTAAAAAAAGAAAAAACCAAGTTATGGTTCACCAAACACAACTGAAACTTTTCACAAACCTCATCCACGTTTACTATTCCCTATATTATCCACCAGCTTCCCAATTATGGCCACAAAATCCACCCAAAAGAGTTTTAAAGATAAGAAATTTACATACCTATCGACAAGACCGAATCGTATCTGCACGCTGCTTAACCAATCGCTTCGGTGGTTGTGTAAAAACCGCCATAAAAGTCAACGAGTCTCTAACTCCTAACTTCGAGAGTAATAAAGTTTAAGTAAAACCGTTTGAAGCCAAGAATTTACTTAGATTATGTTCGTATGAAGCTTTTTAATCGAAAGATTGTGTTTGGGAAAAATGAGTTCGGTGTTTGTGTGTTTGGGGTGGTTCCAACTTTGCTTCGTTGCTTTATTATACGCATGTGGCTATCATTTTTGTGTATGCAATTTCTGGAAGTATGTTTAATGTTTTGCCTGCTCATAAAAAGATAAAAAGATGGTCCAATGAGTTTGAAGCTTACCATGAGAGCTGGTTCGAGACAGTGCGACGTGAAAAATAGTAGAAGCAGTAGCGTGCCTAGGAGCCAACAACACAAAATCAATCAAAATCAAAATATTTTATTTCACATAGGCCTCGATGGGCACTTATAAAACGTCGACAAAAAGGTGCACGGTTCGGGTTGGTCGTTTCCTATGGAGAAGAACAGGCAAGAAACTCCATGGTTACTCTTTTCAAATCATTTGGTGTTACAGAATTATAGATACAGCATTTATACTTAAGTATGGGGGGACAGCGTAGGCCCGACAATAAGTCGTTGCTTACTACACAAAAAATGTAGAACAAAATAAAAAGTTAACAAGCAGCTGGGAATCTACAAAGCCTACAATGTCCACACATTCACAAACAATCGATAAAAAGAATCTATACAAAGGTAAGAAAATATTGTAAAATACTAAATTAAACAAGTGACACAAATACTGTTAGCAGTGCTGTAACTATTTTGAGGAAAAGATATAAATGATTTGAAAATTACTGTAAAATCTGATTCGAAAGAAGAGAAAAAAATTGAGAATAGTTAGAGACATCCACATATTTGTGCCGTTTATGAGCTACCAGGGAGGCCGCAAGCGCAGAAGGAACTAAGGCCAAACTTCTTTATCTTCAACGTAGTCCTTGATTTTGTAGTATGCTTTTTTAATAAGGACACGTTTGATGTGGTTTTTGAACTTTCCATCGGTCAGTTCTATAACTGACTTTGGCAACTTGTTATAAAAGCGTATGCTGTTTATAAGAAAATACTTGCTAGTTTTTGTTAATCTAAATTTAGGTATTACAATTTCGTGTTTACCGCGTGTATTTATCTTATGAAAGTCGCTTCTAATTTTGAAAAGCCCTCGATTTTTGCGGACATATAAAATACATTCTAAAATATAAAGTGAAGGCAGGGTTAGTATATCAATCTCTTTAAATTTTTCTCTGAGGGATTAGCGAGGACTCATTTTATAGATCGCGCGGACTGCCCTCTTTTGTAAAATGAAAATCGAGTCAACGTCTGCTGCTGATCCCCACAGCAGAATGCCATAGGACATAATACTGTGGAAATAAGCATAGTATACTAGCCTAGCTGTAGCCACATCAGTTAACTGCCTTATTTTTCTTACTGCATATGCAGCTGAGCTTAATCTACCCGAAAGAGTTCTAATGTGCGCGCCCCACTGCAATTTTGAATCGATAGTAATCCCTAAGAATACAGTTTCCGCTATAATATCAAGTTTTTTGCCGTCAAGATTTTTAATCCAGATCCCGTTGCGGCACATTCGGTAAAGAGAACTTCAGACATTTTGTTTTGTTCGCATTAAGTAAAAGATTGTTAGCTGCGAACCATTTCGAGAGAACGGTTAGACTTTCGTTGGCATGTAAGACATTCGTATCTTTTCTATCTATTTTAAAAATTAGCGAAGTGTCATCAGCAATTAGAAATATATCCGATAATTTGGCCATCATATAAGGGAGATCATTAATGTAAACAAGAAATAGGAAAGGACCGAGAATTGAACCTTGGGGAACGCCCATTTTGACTAGAGACCCGGAGGACGTCGCCCCATTTACATTTACTTTTCACAGCAAGCTCATAAGGCGGGCAGACTGTTGAGAGGTCCTAACACCATGAAGAGACAGAGTACTTGCATGGACACAACCTCGTTACCAGGATTATTCACCAGCAACTATTGCTTTGAAGTACAAACTCGTACAATCAGAAGTGCCATACTATAAGTATGCGCCCGACCCAGTTCTTGATGATGGTAATAACACGTTGTTTTAAGATCGACCTATCGTCACCAATAAACCTGACATTGTGGTGATAGATCGATTGGAACGTCGCGCAATGATTATTGATATAACGGTCCCGCATGACAAGAACCTCGTGAAAGCAGGGAAAGATAAGCAATTCAAGTATCTAGATCTGGCTCGCGAGGTTGTCGACATGTGGGACGTGAGTACAGTAGTCATTGTGCCGATAGTCTTGTCGGCCAATGGCTTAATAGCCAATAGCCTCGAACAACATCTGAGGAGGCTCTCGCTTGGCAGCTGGATCAAGGCTTGCTTCTGGACATGGCGCGTATCGTTAGGAGGTTCCTCTCTCAGGAGCCCTGACCACCGGTAGCTCGGACCCTGTTCCCGATGCCGGTGGGCTACTATTTTTTATATTGTTTTATATTAGAATATTTAATTAATGAAATGTAACTAATATGTGGTAAAACGAATAAAGGGAACATGAATGAAAAAAAAACATTCAATGTTGCCATGTTCACATTGTTCACCCTTTTACACGAAACTTTTATAGGAACAGTCCTGCCGAACCCTTCCGGGGTTACAGAGGTTGATGTTCAATATCTTTTGATTACAGCGCCATCTACAATGTTATACCAGAACAAATAGGCTGACACTGTGCACGAGATACGCTTTTAACAGTGAAGATAAAGATAATGCAGAAAACGCCGTCGTTCTAATGTTGCAAATTGCCGATAGATGGTAGTCCAAGTAGCACTCATTTTCGTTCATTCTTCATTTTCATGAACACTTTTTAAATGGGTCAAAAATTCCACGTACACATGAAATAATGAGTATTTCATTATTTTATGTGTACGTGGAATTTTTGGACATTGGAATTTGGAATTATAATCCCCGAAGGGTTAGGCGGAAGTGTACCAAAATATAGTACACATTTCGCCAGTTATATTTAAGTCCCATGTAATAGGGGGCGACCCTATTGCCATCAACCGGGTGCCAGTCCAGACTCCATGGCTGCTACTGAGAAATTCCTAATGGAAAAATACAATAACACTTTGCCCGACCTGGGAATCGAACCCAAGACCTCATGCTCAGTAGCCACGCTTGCGACCACTACACCAACGAGGCAGTCAAACAATTAATCATTTCTTGAAAATCATTGTGAATTGGACTTTTTTACACAAGGACCAAAACACTACTAATGACACAGATCGTTGATAACTCAAGTAGCTAGTATCTACTTCTTGCATCAAAATCCTTGTGTCCAAAAGTCCAATGATAATAAATAAAGGACTGAATTCCAAAGTCAAAAGTAATAAAAGATTTGATTCCAACAAAATATTTTAATTCTTATAATTAAAATAAATTAATACCTCAACATTTTATTAAGTACTTACACAAATAAAAATCATTATTACAGAATGCATCATTAACACATTTAAAGAGCGAAGTTTTTTTTTTTTTGCTGCGAGGCTGTTCGAAAGAGATACCGTGGCCCTGGAACACAAAGGGCAAAGAAGGAACATGGATGGGTTTTAGTCAGTAGAAGTCTGACACTCCGGGGGGGTCATTTGATGACATCAGAACCGAAAAAAAAAAAAAAGGTTGAAGTTTTTGGATGGATTAAGGAAAATTGTTTGTTTTTTCATTTAAGTGAGAAAAAATGAGGATTCTTTTTTCAAAGTCATAGAAACTAAAACTAAAATATTATCAAATTGGCTTTGAGACTATTAACACTCCGTAGGTATATACAATTGCCTTTTGTTACATAAATCTATTTTGATTTGATGATCACAAAAAATAACTTGAGATTCAAAAATTTATCACACCAGGAACAATGAAAAAAGAAAAAAATGCGCTTGCGGAACTAATTTCAATAAGTATCTACATGTCCATAATGTAACAACAAAAGCATGTAGGTACAAGTACCTACACGTTTTCTAAATCAATGAATCCATTGGTTATCACAAAATAATTAAATTTTAATCAGAACATTCCAAAATCAAAATTAATCACTCATGCGTCGTATCAATTAAATCGTGCCCAGGGAATGTACCACCTTGTCTTAGCAGTATTTCTTCAATTTAAGACTGTACCAACAGCTCATAAAGAAAAATTTCAATATTACTTGGAGGCCCAGACTCCACCGAAGCAGAGACGAGACGAGAGGAGATTTGTTGCAAACCACCAATAGGATTTCGTTATTAACACTTCTCTTCTCCGCTTAGCTTTAGAGTGGAAATAGTTGAGCAACGAGGAGAGTAGCTGTGTCATATTTATTCAACGGGCAACGGAGATGCGAAGAGACGTGAGCGGCGTGCGGTAAGTGGTGTGCGGCGAGCGGTGTGCGACGGCGACGGTTGCTAAACTGGGCGTAAGTAGCAGAGCAGAGATGTGTGTATTGGACACACATCTCTGTTCCGATCTAGCCAGTACGCATCTCCACACAGCTTCGGTGGACACACCCTAGCTACTGAACATCTCCTCTCCTCTCCGCTTTGCACATCTGCGCACCGCTCCGCTTTGGTGGAGTCCGGGGCTAAAGTACTCTTAATTAAAAAGGTGTCTGATTCAGGGCTTGTACTACCACTTCTTACACTAATACTTTAATATCACATCAGCGTTGGAAGGAGATGGAGCTATGCAGAAAAATATAAATAACGTCTCTTGCCCACGCTGAAGTAAGATAAAAATAATAATGCGTTACGAGGTATTGGTGGGGGCCCTAGACTGCATGCAGAAGGCGAAGGCGGATAGGATGTTGAGGCGCAGTTTGGGAGATATATGTCCAGCAGTGGACTGCTATCGACCGAATTGATTGATCAATAAAATCGCCTAAACAACGCAAGCGCAGCTGCCGACGTCATTACAAGGGTTGAAGTGTCCAGCTGATAGCCACTGTTAACCCTGCAAGTGTCTTCAGTATTGTTGAAAGTGAAGAACTGGGTGTCTTGAAGACTGTAGTTGGCGATGGCCTGGTCGAGTTTGGCAGCGTCCGTGTCTTTCAGATGCGGTGTACGGGTTAGCTTCCATATTTCATCTGAAAAGAGGTAAAAGAGTGTTTGAAAGTCTTAAAAGTATTGAGTAACACTGTATGGTCCAATTTCTTAACATTAACGTTACACATAACGAAGGTGAAACGTGGGATTCTGCAGTTTCTATCTGGAAAAATACATGAGTTTGTGTACGTACAGACGCCAAAACATCAAGCTACCCAAAACTGTCAAATTTTGCCAATCAACCTTGAAATTAATGCTTTGGAGATAAAGTTGAAAATCTATTAAAGAAATTTGACAGATTGTAGTAGCTTTATGTGCTGGCGTCATCGGTACCTATAAAGGGTGTAAATAGACCCTTAACATAACCGAAATGCACTTGTTCTCCCCGTCTTTGCGATATTTTGTTTGTTCTAGACCTACCTTCTAGTTACGGATAAATTGGGGGTCAAAGTTCCAACTTTTTCACAAGTTTTTTTTTTAAATACATGTTTTTAATGTAAGATTTTTACTCCACGACCCCCGTACTATTCAATTCATCCATCAGCACAATGCTTTGAGTGCTTTCCATCGAGTCCTACCTTAAAACGTGATTTGTCACTCCAAAAAAAAAGTCGATGCAATAATTTTTGCGTAAAGTTACTTAGTTTGATGTACAGAATGCTTGGTTGACGGGTATGTGAAGGGTCTGTTTACACCCTGTATATCCACAGTCTGTCATTCATAGTAAATCATTTATTCTTGCACAAAAGGACCGACAAAGTAACATAACAAGTTGCAAGTGACGTGTTCTGTAACTATAACCCACCCACTTGGATAAGATATTTGAGGTGGCCGAATCCTTCATCTGTTTGCATCGTCAAAAAATCGTGATTTGAACCTTGAATAACGTGGTGCGTTCTTGTATTTATAACTTTTGTCTTTACAGGCTTATTTTCAATGTTTTTTCAAATTTTACAAAACCACATTTATTTTTGGGCCAGTGTGCGTGGCGGTGGCCTACCCTCCGTGGAGAAACACTGCACGCCACTGCATAACATGCTGACCAGAAAAATACCAGAAATTATCGAAACAAAACTTTTGAACTTTGTTACGCAATCAAATATCTACCATTTATCATCTACGAAGCCTTTTAAACGAGAATCCTCCGAAATAAGTACCTAATACTGTTTATAGAATGTTGCATAAATAAATATTATAAATAATAATAATCTGAAAGTCCTGTTAAAAATTATCTTTTGACATCTTTTAGATAGCACACTGCGATTTAACTAATTGCTACTATATCCGATACACACGGCGGTAAAACCACACAGTTGACCAACGATTAGATTATTCATTATATCTGTAAAGTATAATTTCTTTATAATCAAATAATCTATGTAGACCATCTAATTCTATGGAAATAACTACGAAAATCGGAAGTTACTATAGACCGACCGCTTTATTGAGTCCTCCGCCTTGCCCCCTCAAAGGCACATTACGCGTCCACAAATCACACAGTCCTAACATTATCCCACAGGTTATTTGATTTAACCATAATCCAAGTAGGTATTACGATACTAATTGAACCAATATGTGATCAACCTTTAGAATATTCCATATAAATTGATACCTTCGCGAGGACTCATTAAAGCGGTAGGTCTATAGTAATCAAAGCAAGTTACGGCAGCACACATTTAATTATTGAAATAATCAGTCGTCCAAATAAAAGTAATTATTTGTATAAAGAGGTTTACACTGTATTGGTAATGGAATGCGCAAAAAACTTTAGATTGGATCTCAGGCACGCGTTAAAGAAAAAAAAGAAGGGTTCAGTGAATTTTAAAGCCTCGAATGAAATGCCTAGAAGCGCACTGTTGCATTTTCGACTCTCGACGCTGAGCACTTGTCAATCTGAACGTGAGTTTTTACTAGACAATCCATTTAGGGTTCGGTTAACGGGCAAATACAGTTATAAAATCTAACATAACAGAAAATCACGCCTGTAATCTCCGAAGGGTTTGGCAGAGGTGTACCTAATAGTACACCCACATTTCGCCAACTTTGTTTAAGTCCCATGTAATAGGGGGGAGCCTATTGCCATCAACCGGGATCAAATCCTAACTCCGTGGCTGCTACTGAGAAATTCCTGATGGAAACACCCAATAATATATGCGATATAAATAATGATATAATATGAGATGAAAACTTCAAATGACTCAAATGCAATAGCCTAATTAGTAGGAATGTAATTGAGCCGTTTGGGGTTGAAACACTAGGGCCATACTAGTTTTTTTTTAGAGTCCGAGTGCCAAACTAGTTTTTCGGGATATCGTCAAGCTGTTAGTTGACCCTAAAAAAATGAAAATGTAGTTATTAAAAATGGGCAAAGCGGATATGAAAATGGACTCTATTTCACCACAGAGTGCAACAGAATCAACTTTTAGGTGCTGCGCTGAAAAAGTAGATAACATTATCTTGGTCTGATCAGAATCGCTATCATCATCTGCCTAGCCTTTTCCCAACTATATTGGGGTCGGCTACCAGTCTAACTGGATGCAGCTGAATACCAGTATTTTACATGGAGCGACTGCCTATCAGACCTCCACAACCCACTTAGTACTGGGTAATACGATACCCCTTAGTAAGACTGGTTGTCAGACTTTTTGGGCCACTGACTGCCTAACGACTGTCAAAGATCTACAAATGACAGCCGGGACCAGCGGCTTAACGTGTTTTCCGGGGCACGGAGGAAACTCGGTATGTAATGGGCGGTCACCCATCCACAGACCAACCTAGGCAAGCACGGCTTAACCTAAAGATCGACCCGAGCGGCTGTTATTTAGCCACGAGCTCCTCTGAATCGCTATAAAGCTAAGTAATTGGTAACCTTCCCATTCGTACAGTATCTAAGTTTTCACTACTATTTTAGTCAAGGAGACAAGCCAATAAGTGAATTCTGTTGGAGCTTATCTTATTGATTAAAATCTATACTAATATCATAAAGCTGAAGAGTTTGTTTGTTTGGTTGAACGCGCTAGTCTCAGAAACGACTGGTTCGAATTCAAAAATTCTTTTAGTGTTGGATAGCCCATTTATCGAGGAAGGCTATAGGGTATATAAAATCACGCTACGCAAAACGAAAACAAGTCAGAAACGGCGGGTGAAACCGCGGGCCACAGCTAGTATAATAATAAATGGTTGCACCCAGATTTATTTGGACTTTTAAGAGGTCTAATTGCAGATATCGATTATTCCACAATAGAAAAAAAATCGTGGCGTTATCAGTTCTTTTCGGATGCAACCTTTTGTGTTTCATCCAAATAAAAATCAAAATGGTTTTCTATTTCCTTTGATTCTTAATAAAAATTTGCCCAAAATAAGCAATAATTACTTAGTTTTGTAAAAGTAATATTTTTATCATGTTCACAAATAACCATATTAAATTATCATAGACTAGGTTATACCCGCGGCTTCGCCCGCATGAAGTTCAATAATTGTCCCACGGGATCATACTACCGAGATAAAAAGTATCCCATGTGTTAATCCAGGTTATAAACTATCTGTGTGCAAAATTTTATCGAAATCCGTTCAGTAGTTTTTGCGTGAAAGAATAACAAACATACACCCTCACAAACTTTCGCATTTATAATATTATATTAAGTAGGATGTACGGAACCTTTTAGAACATTCTAGTATAAGCAAGTAATTCCAATCGGTCAAGTTTCCGTGCGACCGCGCTTGGCCTCCATTTGACCGGCAAATTACCGTCACTACCGTTTGGCGCAAAAACTTAATGTAATTGACATTTTGACTGTACGACTGGATAACCTGCGGTTTCCCCATTTTAATGGTTGTTTGACCCTAACTGAGAGTAATCATAATACTGATTTTGCCTTTTTATTAAAAGTGTAACAGATTTGTGGATTTGCGCCCGGTTGATGGCAATAGGTTCGCTCCCTATTGCAAGGGACTTCAAATCAAATCAAAATATTTATTTGGTAGAATATGGTACATAAGGTGTTACAATAAATTAGTTTCAGCATATCCTGGTATATAACATGGTGTGCAAATGTATTCACAATAAGCTATGTCAATTAATCTAACTTAGAAATTACAGATTCTATTGACTTGTCTTCGTGTAATATTAGGTACACCTCTGCCTAACCCTTCGGGGATTACAGGCGTGTTGTTATGTTATGTGTAACAGCTATTACATTATTTATGTAATTGTTTAAACATTGGAATAATACGGGGTGGAAGGGACACCGATGCACGAACGGTTACAACGTACCTATTCAGTGCAACATTCTGAGCCACCCCACATAAAATCAAAATCAAATCAAATCATTTATTTCTTTGAAAACATGGGTAATACGGGTCTAGATGTTCTTTTATAATGAGGTTTTACACAAAACAAAAAAAAAAGAAATTAAAAAAATATATAGAAAGAAAAAAAAATAGAAATCATAGAAATTTTTCATCGATAATTAAAAAAAAAACAAATGTTTTCTACAAAAGTGCAATATACCTCATTATCATTCTCCTACTAATAATAAAATAATTTATTGGGGTTGGCGCAGTACGTCTTCTTCTTCGATACCTCTCTATTACTCGTCATCTCAGCAGTCACCTCCTTTCTAGCCATATCATCCTTCACACAGTCCATCCATCGTTTCTTTGGTCTTCCTCTACTCTTATAGCCTCACGGTATTCTATATATATACCGTGAGGAAAGCGTCCAGTTTATTTTTTTCGTTTTTTAGTTTAATTTGCCGCATATCATTACTTCCCAGAATTTTATGCCTATTAGCGACACTGTTGAATTGTGTGATAATACAGTGTGTGGTTTTTATTGTCAAAATCAACGGGTTCGTATCCTGGCCAAGAATATTGTTGTTGTTTGTTGTTGTTATTTGTTGTTGTTGTTGTTGTTGTTTATTGTTGTTTATTGTTATATTGTGTATATTGTTTGTCTCTGCATCACCCAAAGGTTGACTGGTAGAAAATGCCTATGGCATTAAGTCCGCCAATGTACTTTTGTGCTTGAAGTGTTAAATAAATAAATAATATTGATTATTCAAAAATCCAATGATGCAGTATTAGTTTTCATCAAAATTGGGCTGGAGACTCTTTTGAGTATTTTTCGCCATTCCTCATAGTTTCGGATTTAGCCGTCCACGCGCATTTGAAAAATTCACCTGGTATATCGTCACGGTCAAAATTATGGAACAGCTGTTTTTTTTTTCAATTTCCATCCTGTATATTAGCAACTGCTCCTGAGCTGGTCTGAGTTTATTTCAGCGAGAGAGAAACTGTTATGTTTTATGTCTGAGAAAAACGTCGAAAGACGTAGTAACCGTTAGCTTAATTAAGCACAAACGGTACACCACGGTCGGTCAAGTCAAACAACCAACTAGACTTACTATTTGTACTTAGATTTGAGGTTAGAGTCTTACACCCGTATCTACAGTCAAGTTAAAGTCATTGCTATGCGCATATGCTTACGATGCTCAACGCGCTCGTGGAGAGCAACCCTGGATTGGAGTTGTTTGCTGATGAATGAAAGACGATAATGTTGGAAATGTTTGTGGTTCTGTGAGAAGACCGAGTAAAAGGATTACTTAATTTAGTGTAAATGGCTTATGCTGTACTAAATATATAATAATAAATAAATAAATCCTCTCTCTGGAGCCCTGACCACCGGTAGCTTGGACCCTGTTCCCGATACCGGTGGGCTACAATGTTTTATATTTTTAAATGTTTTTTTTATATTGTTTTTTTCTAAAGAATATTTAAAAATGTAATTAATTTGTATATAAATAAATAAATTGCTTGACTTTAAGTACTTACTTATGCAAACATTTTTATGTAATAGACAATAATTTAAATGAAGTAACAGCTGTCAATGAAAGGGTTTAGTCGGTCTATGTATATCTGTGGTTTAGTCCCATTTCGGCACACATGAATTTATTTATCATGCCCATGAAACATTCCTATCTCGGCACCCTGTCATTAAACATTGTTAGGTATACAGTCATAAAAAAATGGATACACAGTATCAGTATAGTGAGTAAATCAACTTGTTTATTTATTCATCATTTCAGCCGCAAGACCTCCACTGGGAGATAAGCAAAGCTAAGAATTCTACCTTCTGACAGTTCTAACTTCAATCAATTACTGAACTACACTACTACTGTTCGAAAGAGATACAGTGGCCCTGGAACACAAAGGGTAAAGAAGGAACATGGATGGGTTTTAGTCAGTACAAGTCTGACACTCCCTTCCGCTCCGCCCAGAGTGGGGGGAGATGATTGATGATTTCCAATCCGAAAAAAAAAAAAAAAAAAAACTGCTACTGTATTATTCAACAAACACTTTGACTTTTTTATAGATACGGTTCTTGGAGTAGAGACTGTCTTTCGGCAAGTATAGCGTGGAACGCCCCCAGCCCCGACAATCCCTGAAGGTGGCTGGGACAGGCCAGATGCAGAAGGCAGAGGAGAGAATGTTATGACGCATCTTAAAAGAGGCCTCAACCGAGCAGAGGACGGCTGAGTTGAAGTAAGTCCTATTTACAAACTCATCAGCACATTTCAAATGTTTTCTTTTTTACGGGAAGAGTTTGTCGCGCTTATTGTGCAGACATACATCTATACATATAAAATTCAAAGTCCTGACTGACTGACTGACTGACTGACTGACTGACTGACTGACTGACTTATATATCAACGCACAGCCCAAACCGCTGGTCCTAGAAACATGAAATTTGGACAGTGTACTCTTTGTGACGAGTAAGTATCCACTAAGAAAGGGTTTTTCAAAATTCCACCCCTAAGAGGGTGAAATGGGGTGTTTAATTTTCTGTGAAACTTTTTATTCCCTGAGTCGATTGACTTGAAAATTTGTGTATTTACTCTTCAGTTAAAATTATGAGATACGTGTATCACAGTTTTTTCAAAATTATCCCCCAATTTAAAATTAAACGTCCTGACTGGCTGACTGATATATCAACCCCCAGCCCAAACCACTGATCCTAGAGACATGAAATTTGGACGGTAAATTGTTTGTGAAGAGTAGATATCCACTAAGAAAGGGTTTTTTGAAATTCCACCCCTAAGAGGGTGAAATGGGGTGTTGAATTTTATGTGAATATTTTTATTCTCTGAGTCGATTGACTTGAAAATATGTATACATACTCTTTAGTTAAAATTATGAGATACGTGTATCACAGTTTTTCCAAAATCATCCCCAAATTTGAAATTTAATGTCCTGTCTGGCTGACTGATATATCAACGCACAGCCCAAACCGCTGGTCCGAGAGACATGAAATTTGGACGGTGTATTCTTTGTGAAGAGTAAGTATCCACTAAGAAAGGGTTTTTCGAAATTCCACCCCAAGAGGGTGAAATGGGGTGTTGAATTTCCTGTGAAACTTAATATTTGCTGGGTCGATTGACTCGAAAATTGATGTTCACACTCTTCAATTAAAATTATAAGACATCTGTATCAGTTTTTCCAAAATCATCCCCCAATATAGTTAAATAGGGCTTCGAAGCTCACGTAAAAGGGCGCATGCCGCGCAGCGTTGCGTGGGGCGTGCGGGGCGCGGGAGTATTTACCTATTACTAAGTAGGTAGGATTTTTCTGAGGTAGACGTGTCTGTGAATATGGTTTATTCCACCGCTTTTCGCGTTGGCTCGCGATACGGGACATTGATATTAAATATTATGTCAAAGTATTATGTCTATAAATAGATTCCTAATAAATCATTTGATTGGTGTCCCGGTGTCCAATCTCAAACCAAGATATTTCATATATGTAATTTAATTGATATTACTATGAACAAATATTTGCAATAGCAAGTACACGTAAATCTATGTATGTACTATACATACATAGATTACTTATTATCCCAGAAGTAAGATTCCGTGGGCAATTCCCGAACTCCACGCGGGCGAAGCCGCGGGCAGAAGCTAGTACATTATATAATAGACATTGAAACTACAGTAATGGACACCTTGAAACAGTGTTAAGTAGAATCACGTGTAATTTATGCGCTCCAGCAAACAGCGTATAATTCACGCGTGTAATCGAATTATATCACGCGTCTGGCAGCGACAAATCGTGGCAGACTGTATCGAGACAGGCAAGCGTATCTATTGCCTCTATGCTTTCAATAGCTGCTTTTATGCGACGTGCTCTTGGACAGTGTTGCGGTCAAAAGACCAAATTACAGTGACACTTTCTGTAGCTACTGCCGGAAGTTGTATTCGTAAACATGATGAAGAGATTCAGTGTTAATTGGAATTTTCTATTCTACTTCTTAAAAAGTCATACATCATTTTAAGAAATTAGACGATGATTCCATCATCTTTTTCGCGACAGGACTTTTTGCAAGTCAGACACACATGACCATGATTTTTGATCGAATTATTTGTGTACGTTCCATTAAAGAGCCAAGAGGTCAGCTACTACAGAGTTGAAGAGTAGGAAGACAATCATGCTGATATATAAATACCGCAAGAAAAAAAGTAACTAATAAAGGAATCCGTACAAGCCCTTGGTTTTTCTCTATACACCGTCGGTCAAGGGCACCGCTTGCATAACCTGTGGCATGTTTACTTGTGTACTTCCGTGTACAGACGCCACATGAAGCTACCCGAAACTGTCATTTTTTGCCAATCAACCTTGAACCAAAAGCTTGAGCCATAAAGTTGAAAATCTATTAAAGAAATTTGACAGATTGTAGTAGCCTGATGTGCTTTTTTTTTCGGGAAATCATCAAATGACCCCCCCCCCCCCCACTCTGGGCGGAGCGGAAGGGAGTGTCAGACTTGTAGTGACTAAAACCCAACCATGTTCCTTCTTTGCTCTTTGTGTTCCAGGGCCACGCTATCTCTTTCGAACAGTCCCGCAGCCCTGGCAGGCATCGGCCCTTGCAGACCCCTACATCGTTGCTGACATCTCTTTGAGGCGCGCGTGGAACACGAACGCGACACGGCCTGTCGTCATGAGACGGCCGGACGGCGAGCTAGCCCATAGCTCGCCGTCCAAGCATGATGTGCTGACGTCTGTACCAAGCGGTAATTTTTTTTTATTTATTTAGGATCCTTTGCAACGTCAGTAAAGATTAAAGCTAAAAAATACTCACAAGTACTGCTGTTCCCATCATCATTGTTGTAGCAAGCGAAGACGACCGCATAGTGTTCGTAGTTCACATCCAGAAACGAATAGGTTTCAGTCTTCTCATCTGTGAATAGAAAAGTAGAATACTTAGTTTCATCTCGGTATGTAGGTCATCATATGCCTAACAATCCGGATGCAGCTGAATACCAGTATTTTACATGTAGCGAGTGCTTATCTTACCTCCACAACCCAGTTAGTACTGGGTTATACGATACCCCTTGGTAAGACTTTCGGGGCTCTGACTACCAGTAACGACTGTCGAAGATCTACAAATAACAGCTGGGACCAAAGGCTTAAACATGCTTTCCGAGGCATGGAGGACACATGGAATATATATAATGGGTGGTCACCCATCCACGGACCAAGTTAGGCAAGCGCGGATCACCTAAACCTGAACACCGACCCGAGCGGCTGTTATTATTTAGCCACGAGCTCCTCCAAAGAGACCAAAAACTATGAGATTTTGACCTTTCTATTATTGAAGGGTTATCCCTCCAGAGCAACTTGAACAGCTTAGCCGTAAGCTATATAGTTTCACTTTGTATGAAAATATAAGCGGGATCGTCGACTGCGTAGCTGACAAACAAATGAACCATGCAGCTTATGAAGCAAACTTCTTCGAACACATCCTACATGCAGTATGACCACTTTAAGTGTACAGTTCAAGGTATCGTTGCTTGTCAAGCAAATCGCATCGATATGTCAAACATGGTACTTTTATTTTAGTTCTGTGTTTTGCCGCCTGCACAGACGGCGTGAAGGCGGTGGGTGAAGTGTAACAGTGGATGGTGGCCCTAATATTTGATACTACTGTCAATATCTAGGAAATTTTGACGGCACGGTTGGCGCAGTGGCTGAGCGATCGGCTGCTGCGCTGCGTGTCGCGGGTTAGATTCCCGCACGGAACAAATATTTGTATGATCTACAGGTAGTTGTTCCGGGTCTGGCTGTTTGTGTATGTGAGTTTAAATGTTTGTAAACGCACCCACGATACAGGAGAAATTCTTAGGGAGGGGCAACGTTATTGTAAAAAAAAAAAAAAAAAAAAAATACAATAGGCCTAAATCAAGGTCGAACCCGAGGTGTTACTGATTAATTCAATTTGATAGATCCAATTAGAATTCATCCTACTAATTAGCAATTCACAAGTACTTTAGATTTATGTTAGAGATTGGTTAACCACACGGCAGTTAACGCGATTAACAAAATAAAATTAATGAGACTTGCTAATAGATTGACTGCTGTGCTGCGGGTTCGATCGCCTTACGGAAAAAAAATTGTATGGCCTGCACGTAGTTGTATCGGGTCTGGCTGGTTGTGTATGTGAGTTTAAATGTGTGTAAACGCACCCATAATACAGGAGAAATTCTTAGCGTGGGGCAACGTTTTTACAAAATAAATAAAAACTGGATGCGAGACGCACGGGACCGGTCAATGTGGCGACACTTGGGGGAGGCCTATGTCCAGCAGTGACGTCTTTCGGCTGAAATGATGATGATGATGATGATGAATAAAAACTTATGCGAATCCTGTTGTAAGTGGGTTTAGAAGAATACGAAACGTACTGAAAATTGCCACAGAATATTTTACAAAAATTGTAATACCTTACCATCATAAGTCACCAGCAACAGATCCCCAGTACTGTTGCTATTCGGATCCGGGATCAGAGCAACAGATCCGTTGTAGAACGTCACAGTGTGGTTGGTGATCCAGCTGATGGACACATCTGTCGTGTTCTGGTGGTCGAAGTTGACGGTCGCACAGTCTCCTTGGACCACCATGTCTTCCGTTGCTACTGCTGTTAGGTACCAAACGCCGTCGAGCTGTGGGGAGTGAAAATATTGAGTTAAGACCCATTAAACTAAAGAAGTCTAACTCCAAATGTCTAATTGAGTGTTATATCGCGATTCTTAAAGTATCACTGTTCTCACGGAAAACAAAGTAAGAGGTGAGGTAAAGTAAAACATGTTGGGGTCGGTCGGTAAAATCTAAAGTTTGCTTAGCTCTCTGGCTGTGCTGGAGCGTGCTGAATCAGGTCTACTAAAGCAAGTCTGCAGCATGCCCAATTCATCACACGGGCCCAATGTAAGCTGGTGGATGTGCATGTCATCCAAATGGTTCTAGGATAAATGTCTTGTCGATTCATCATTATTTTTTCTTCACTAAATCACAATTCATACAATTTGCATTTAAGAATGGATAAAGTAAGGAATGAGAGAAAGTTCGAAAGTTGCGCCTGTTACAGAAAAATTGAAAGGAAGTCGTCTATCATGGTATGGACATGTAATGACTAGGGATGAAAACCATGTTACTATAGAAGTGATGGATCTTAATGTTGAGAGGGAGAGAGAGGCCAAAGAAAAGATGGATTGTGTGAGGGAAGATATGAAAGAGAAAGGAGTAAATGATGCCGTGACGGCTCACAGTGGAGAATGGAAAAAGAAGACATGTTGCGCCGACCCCAAGTAGAATTTGACAAGGGCAGAAAGTTGATAATGACCCCATTTGCATTTTAAAGTTCTTCTTTTAAAAACACATTGCTAATATTCCATTAACTTCATCACAATTAAGTACAGTAGTCCACACGATAGAGGGTTATTTGACCTCGAGCAGACCTAGGGACGTACAGAGTTTCAGTAGAATAAAAGGCCATCTTATACTGGTTACCACTGAAGTGCAGGTTTGACTTTAGAAAATAGTGACCTTATTTGACGCTGTAACAGTTATTGACGATCTAACGGAAGTTTTAAACCAGAACAGACTGATAAATACAACCAACGGGGGAAGTATCTACTAGCTCCACTTTTCAGTCCAAAAAATTCCACTGGACTTACCGCTTTCCAGTCCAATTCCCGTGGAGTCACAAAAGGACAGCTCACATTCATCATAGCACCTTCCACATTTAAGGCCAACACAGCCAACACAAAACATTGGACCAACATTGTGACAAACATAGGCTGCCGATGCTGGCATACAACTGAAACCTAACGCAAAAAGTTACGTCTTATAAAGAGAATCGTTTTTGTTGGCTTCAGTTTAGAGTTCCGGGGTGATTTGCTGTGTGGAATTGAGGGTTTTGCGTTGTCGGTGTTTGATTTATCATCATCTGCCTAGCCTTTTCCCAACTACATTGGGGTCGGCTTCCAGTCTAACCGGATGCAGCTGAATACCAGTATTTTACATGGAGCGACTGCTTATCTGACCTCCACAACTCAGTTAGTACTGGGTAATACAGTACCCCTTGGTAAGACTGGTTGTCAGACTTTCGGGTCACTGACTACCTGTAACGACTGTCAAAGATCTACCTACAAATGACAGCTGGGACCACGGGCTTAACGTGCTTTCCGAGGCACTCAAGAAACTCGGTATGTAATGGGTGGTCACCCATCCACTACCCAACCTAGGTAAGCGCGGCTTAACCTGGAGATTGATCCGCGCGGCTCTTATTGTATAGCCATTGAAGGTTTATGAAAAAAAACCTAAAATAAACCAGAATGATCCATTACATTTCCCGCGCAAACTTCTAAAGGCATTGTTAATTCTGTACTAAAAAAGGTAACAATTTGTTTTTAATGGCGTCTATTATTATAAGTAAAATAGGAAGTTTACTTCCTAATTATTTGTATTATACGGATCACTTTTTGTTAGCACATTCTATTAAACTGTTTAAAAAATCTATTAAGGTCTTCTTTTGTTGCGTGTTAGTCTATGTTTAGACTGTTTGATCTATTATTTAAACGTTTTTGTCTATTATTCGGAGATATCGCTTGCTTATCAGTGCTTCAGCAGTTCAGGCGCCAGGGTAGCCCGCGTTTTTTACAATTTGCAGGTCAGTATCAGGTTGTGTTTTGAACAAAATATGATTAGTGGCCACAACACGTATGTATTCACAGAATTATTTTCATTAAAATCATCAATACAAGCCTCTAATGACTATTTCATGAAAAAGTCATTCAATGCCCTTATGACGTTGTGAAACATATTTTTTTCGTGGATACAGTAAATGACATATTTCTTGAGTCCCAGCAATAAAAAACTTCAATGGTAATAACCCTTTGAAGCTGCTAATATTCCATACAGTTCACTGTGTTGGTATTGCATTTCTGTATGGTGTTCCATACAAAAGTTGATTAGATTTTTCTTCACCGACGGAAACTCGCTACTGGTGGTCTAGAATCGTGAAATTAATCCTTAGTAAAGTATGTATCACATAACAAAATATCACACCTGTAATCCCTATAGAGTTAGACAGAGGTGTACCTAATAGTACACCCACATTTCGCCAGTTACGTTTAAGTCCCATGTAATAGGGGGCGAGCCTATTACCAACAACCGGGCACATACCCAGACTCCGCGGCTGCTACTGAGAAATTCCTGATGCAAAAACCCAATAGCACTTTGCCCGACCCGGGAATCGAACTCAGCACCTCATGCTCAGCAGCTGCACTTGCGACCACTCAACCAACGAGGCAGTCCGTTTGTATCACAATGCCTCCTCACACCATGTATCCTGATTGTATCTTCTCGACATGAATGCTAATTTTATATTCTACAGGGTGGAGACGACAATGCGACAATAAATTAAACTGTATGTAACTCATGACGTTCCCAGTCTGCATACAAAAATTCAATCGAAAATTACTAGATATTTTCGATTGAATTTTGTATGCAGTTTATTCATAGGTCGTTATTTTTCACTTTTCGCATTTTCTACACAGTGTAGATAATAGGCTACCACCAACAGGTTAACGAATCCCGCATCGGTATAAACGTTAAACACATGTTGCCAACTCGCTACTTCAAAAACCTTGGCCAAAATTGTCGTATTGTCGTCTCCACCTTGTATATCACAATGATAGGTAAGTAACTTCTACATACCAATGAAAACCATGTCATTAACAATGATAACCAATTCTCCATCTTCGATAACGACACGAGATAAAGATATAGAGTAATCTTATCTGACCCAGTAAGATCAGATCACAAAACGGCTCACTAACATCAAACTAAGTAAATACTCAAAAATAATATTACTAACAATTAAAAAAAAGAATATATAAAATTTGAGTGTGTAAAATTTGAATATATAAAATTTGAGTGTGTGAAATTTGAATATATAAAATTTGAGAGTGAGAATAATATAATAGTTGATGTATTTCATATCAAAATTATAAAATAAAGATTGCTATCCCAGCTCAAGTAAATAGTCAAATATGAGTAGGCAATTGTTCTTAGTTAATTTTCTAGTGGTGATGTGTGGGGTGATATGTGGTGGTCAAGTGCTGCAGTTTGGGACCTGTGCTGATGTTCAGACTATGCAGTATTTTGATTTGGAAGAGGTGAGGTTCTTCATCTGTTTTTGGTGTGTTTGTTAGCGTGTATGTTACGGTTAAAAGCCTAAGTGCGGCTAGACTTAGTTCTAGCAGGCTAAACCTAGGTGCATCCGGTAACAGTTTTATACCTTTTTTATTGCTGGGACACACCGACCAAAAGGGTTAGGTTAGGTTAGAACTGTGAGCAAACGCGCGCGAGCCGAGCGAGCGCTACATCCAAATTGGTCGTATGTTCTAACCGGAAATAAGTAGGATAAATCTAAGTTTAACCGGCCGCACCTACGTTTAGCCGGCTAAAACTAGGTGTAGCCGCACTTCGGCTATTAGCCGTAACATGTATAGTATGACTGGATATGGGTATGAAGAACAGAGTGTGAAGTTCTTCATCCCTCAATGAAAATTGATGATACTCCGACCACACCAGTGTGTCCGTCAGCTGTTGTCGGGTTTTTCTATATGGTCTTTAGTCGTGGATAACTTTAACTGCGATTTAGAATTTTGATGTTAGTTCTTCATTTGCGTCATAGATGGAGCTGTAGTACTTTTATATACTTTGTTGCTGTAGCACTTTTTGTAGTGCCGCTACAACTGTTTTCTGATTCAGTAACTTGATCTTCACCTTAATGTAACTCGTCCTGCACCTGATCTTTCTCTGGTATTCAATTGTGAGTACCTGTATCTCCCACGTTGATGGCTAGCCTCCGCTAAGATTGGTCACCATCTCCAAAATTTTTTTTGAGATATTATAACCCAGACCTGTATTATAGGCTTCCACAACAAAACATAATCAGCATTATCGTAATGCTGCTGAGACATGGGCCTTTTCTCTGAGCGAGATTTCGGGCGACAACCATGACCCAGTACCTATAGGTTGACAGATTTTACATGACAACGTTGGAACCAGAGTGATCTAGGGCACAACAGTAAGTAAGTGAACCTCATTACTCAGATCAGTGTGGCATGGTCTTCACTTTGGAGATCGCACCAATTCTATAGTGACATGTTGTGATCCCTCAAGGAAGAAAGCCCTGAAGAGCACTTAGATAAGTGTGACATGGAAGAATTATGATTATTCTACGCCATTGTGTCATAACCTCAGTATTGGAAAAAATGACATTTAGATCGCTCTGGTTCCAACATCGTCACATGATGATGTCTTTTATTTTTAGGACTTTGGGATTTCCCAGCAATATTCATTTCGTCTCGCTAAAATCGAAAATTAATAATGATATTCTCCACACGCACAATGATCCACTTTAAGGACAAAGTGCGGAAACCAAAACCCTTAACATCATTCATAATCATCATTCTCTTGCCCTTGTCCCAATTCATTTGGAGTCGGTGCAGCATGTCTTCTTCTTCCATACTTCTCTATTACTCGTCATCTCATCAGACACCTCCTTTCGTGCTTCACACAGTCCATCCATCGTTTCTTTGGTCTTCCTCTACTCTTATACCCGAAACCCTTACCATAGAACATGATATTCTCCTATTGATTACCTGGTCCTGTAGGATCGTTCTTCATTAAATAATCGAGCACAGCCTGCTGACTCTGTTTTACTCAACAATACCATTTTCTTCTTCCAGTTCCTAGGCCAATGGTACGAAATAGAGCGGTTCCCGATCTGGTACGAAGAATCCGGAGACTGTGCGTTTAAACGCATCCAGTACTGCGAGCGACGCGTGGAAATCGAGCATGTGTATGTGAGGGACGGCATACAGTTCGTGTTGCATTTAAACACCACGTACATACCCGGGGATGCCGCTGTTTTTGTAATACAGGAGAGTAATATTGGTGCGTTTTGATTTGATTATTTTTTTAGTTATAAGATGTGGATGAACCAAGATGTGGTGTGTGTGTTGTGATGTGTGTGTGTGTGGTGTAGTTATAAGATGTGGATGAAACAAGGTGTGTGTATGTGTGTGTGTGATGTGATGTGGATGTGGTGTGTGGTGTACCAAGCAAGTAGTGTGCCGTGCAGTTGGAGCTGGATAAAAGCCATTCTCAGGTCGTGACAGGTGTGTACAACGAATTTTTGGGTGGACGTCGATCTGACGGGAGATGCGCTGCGCTTCAAACTTACTCACCAAAGCTCCCAACTACATAACATAACATAACAACACGCCAGTAATCCCCGAAGGGTTAGGCAGTAGTGTAGCTAATTAGTACACCCACATTTGGCCAGTTATGTTTAAGTCCCATGTAATAGGGGCGAGCCTATTGATATCAACCGGGTACAAATCCAGACTCCGTGGCTGCTACTGAGAAATACCTGACGGAAAGACTCAGTAACACTATGCCCGACCTGGGAATCGAACCCAGGACCTCATGCTCAGCATTCGCGATTGCGACCACTAGACCAACGAGGCAGTCCCGACTACGTTTCTTAGAATAACTTTTATAATATTATAATCAATATTACTTAATTAGATGAACAGAATGGCGGTGATTCATGGCGCCTGTGTGATGCGTTTTTCTACACGTAATCGAATTTTGCAATTCTGTATGCAAATAATTAATTTATGTGCAATTATAGACATCCGCTGGCCATAAATGTATTAGCTGCTAACGTGTGTTAAGGCCAAACAATAATAAAGATAATTATTATCGTTTATTATCAAAAAGACTGCATGTTTATCAATATCTTAAATCACTGGTGTACATAACTAATGCAAATATCTAAATCAGTGGATGAGTTATTACTTTTTATCAGCATTTTAGTATTATTCATACATTGATGGATGAATGATAAATGGGTGGTTATAGGTACTTTCCTACATACTTATAGTTGTACATACGTAGTAGGAAATGAAGATATGCGACTGTATTTACAAGTTTCTATATTATTTTGTAGCAACAACAAAAACGATATTGCCATGTCAAAACATTTACAACATTTGTTTTAGTATATGCGAAACCTGAATATAGTTTGTTCAGAATAAGTAACTGAATCGATTCAAAATTATTTTTAAACCATGTTATATTTTGTCCCAAAAATATTTATAAAAGTTACAAGTTGGACAACGAGCGACACTAAGTACCTATCGCAAATACTCCATACCATACTCCTCCGAAACGGCTTGACCGATTTTTATGAAATTTTATAATCTTATTCAGTAGGTTTGAGAATCGGCTACTATCTATTTTTCATACCGCTAGGGTAGGTAGGTAGGTGGTAGGGTAGGGTAGTTAGGTAAGGTAGGTAGCTAGGGTAGGTAGGTAGGGTAGGTTAAAAAAGGTGCATTGCAACGCATGCAGCTAGTATTTATATAATATTCGGCCGCGGGCAACAGCTAGCCCCAAAAGTTTGTGAGGATGGATGGACGGATGTTTGTTACTCGTTCACGCAAAAACTACTCAACGGATTTGGATGAAATTTGGCAGACTGATAATTTATAACCTGGATTAACATATAAAATACTTTTTATCCCGGTAGTACGATACCGTAGGACAACCGACCTCCACGCGGGCGAAACCGCGGGCATAAACTAGTAAATAATATTTTTTTATGTCGTACTTTCCAGATCCAGTCGGCATCCCACTGACAGTGTTAACAACTGACTACCGGAACTATGCAATCGTGTATGGCTGTAAACATACTGATGAACTTGGGCTCAAATATAGTGAGTAATATACCTAATTACTATGTTATCACTCTTATCAACAAACCAGTGTTAATCTAGAAACGCATCTAGCTACTACATGCTGAGATTGTAGAAAATTTAATTTCATGCTTAAGAGCGAAGCCACACTGCTCCATTGCGGCGCGTTGCTTCGTCGCAGCGTTGACGCCTGCGTCTTTTTACATTTAAATTTTAAAACATGCCACACTTCTCCGTTGCGTTGTCGAACGAAGATCTTGTGCTGCAACGTCGCAACGCAACGCAAAGGAGCAGTGTGGCTTCACTCTAAGTTTGTGAGCTGTGGTGCTGGTCTGTTTCATCGCCACTGCTTTATCGTTTTGAACGCCAGAGCATAAACGGACGCGCGAGCCCTCTATGTCAAGTCACAATTTCACAAACTGAATGATTCAAAATTTTGATATTTTCTTCATTAGTAAGTTGATCCCGTGCGAAGCCGGGGCGGGTCGCTAGTTTAATAATTATATAAATAGTCGCTAGTTTTAATAAAGTTTTTGTTGATAAAATTATAAATAAAAAAATATTTTTTTTTTAAATCATGATTATTATGACCATGTTCCCAATGCCGGTGGGCTACTATTTATTTTAATTTTATTTTATTTTTTTATATTACTTTGTATAGAAATATTTAAAAATGTAAACAATATGTATAGAAAATAAATAAAGGAATCATGATTATTATCTACAATTTTTTTTTTTTAATTATAATTTTATGAACAAAAACTTTCTCTGACCAAGAAAAATTCTTTGAATTTCACCGCAAACCATCAGCTGGAACGTACTACAAACGATAAAATGTTTTCTTTTTCCTAGTTTCAGCCTGGATCCTGTCTCGGCAGTCGATCTTACCTGACGAGTATCTGAACAGAGCATACCAAGAGATAAACTCACTGCCCTCAGTGAGCTCCATATATTTGGAGAAGGTCAATCAGAGTGCTGTGCGATGTCAAGCGCACTGGACGGCGCACGTTCAGACTGTTAATTTTAATATGGAGGAGCAGGAAAAGGAACAGGAATAAATGTTTGGAAAATACTTTTATATTATTGTTTTTTTATAAAGGGTGTAAATAGACCCTTAACATATCTGAAAGGCACTAGTTTTTCCCGTCTCTGCGATATTTTTTTTGTTCTAGACCATACCTGGGAATCTTCTAGTTACGGATATATTGGGGGTCAAAGTTCCAACTTTTTCACAAGTTTTTTTTTTTAAATACTTGTTTTAATGTAAGATTTATACTTTACACACCCCCACGACCCCCGTACTATTCAATCCATCCATCAGCACAATGCTTTGAGTGCTTGCCATCGAGTACTACCGTAAAACGTGATTTTTCCCTTTGTTGCCCTAGTTACTACCAATCTTACTACCAGTTGTAATACCGTTAATTTTGATTGCCCTTCCTACTACTCCAGTATTAGGTTGTAAGGAGGGAACAAATAAATTGCCCGTGTTACTACTGTTAGTACTTACACAAAAAAAAACAAATTTTGTTTCTAAACTAATTTTTTTTTCTTAGTAACTCGAACATAAAACAATTGACTTCTAAAATAAAAAAGGGAAAATCAGCGCATTTTCTCGAGGGTGTAGCCTACTGAGAAAAAAAAAAAAAGAAAGAAAAAAGGTTCACGTTCACTTTACATAATAAAACGAAAATTACCGATTTTCCTAGAATTATATTTTTTTTTTTTTTAAATTACTAACGGTAGTAACACGGGCAATTTATTTTTTCCCTCCTTACAACCTAATACTGAAGTAGTAGGAAGGGCAATCAAAATTAACGGTATTACAACTGGTAGTAAGATTGGTAGTAACTAGGGCAACAAAGGGATTTTTCACCCCAAAAAAAAGTCGATTCCTAGCAATAATTTTTGCGTAAAGTTACTTAGTTTGACGCATAGAATGCTTGGTTGACGGCTATGTGAAGGGTCTGTTTATACCCTGTATAGAGGAGATGACAGCTGCTCTGTTTGGCCGGTGGATGGGTGGCCTGCACCCATCGTATACCGAGTTTTCTCCGCCGTTGCCTTTGGTCCCGGCTGTTTGTAAATCTTTGATAGTTGTTACAGTCAGTGGCCTGAAAGTCTGACACCCAGTCTTACCAAGGGGTATCGCATTACCCAGTACTAACTGGGTTGTGGAGGTCTGATACGCAGTCGCTTCGTGTACAATACTGGTATTCAGCTGCATCCGGTAAGACTGGAAGCCGACCCCAACATAGTTGGGAAAAGGCTAGGCAGACGATGAGTTGCAGTTCCGGTTCCAGCGCTGCGTAGCACAAATAATAATTGCATTATGCCGATTATTTCTAATATGATCATAATTCCATTAGCTAAAATAAAAAAGATAAGAATACATTTAAAATCACAGTGATTATGATATTTAAAATCTAAATACGGAAATTGGTTTTAAGATCCTAAAGATAATTTTAGATTTATAAATTAAAATGTGTTTTATCGCCGTCGATAGGTCTGTTAGATCGATGAAACAAAGGATTAGCATTTCTAATCAAGTGAAATACAATGAAATCATAAATACACTGTTTGGTGAAACACAGTGATTACTGATTAGTCTATGTTTAATTATAATTATTATCTAGGTTTTAATCTGCTGCGCTACGTGTCGCGGGTTCAATACCCGCACGGAACAAATATTTGTATGGCCTACAAGTAGTTATTCCAGGTCTGGCTGTTTGTGTATGTGAGTTTAAATGTTTGTAAACGCACCCACGATACATGAAAAAATCCTAGTATAGGGCAAAGTACGAAAAAAAAAAATTTTAAGACTGCCGATCACGGGTACTATCTCACAATTTTATTTCTTACTAGCACATCGCCTGCGACTTCGTCCGCAAAAATTGTGATAGCTCAGCTTATATGCATGGTATAAATGTAATTTATGGCCTATAGCACCCACGAATAATGTAGCTTTCTGCCAGTGAAAGAATTTTTAGAATTGGATCATTAGTTTCGGAGATTACCCCCTACATACAAACAAATTTTACCTCTTTATAATATTATATCGGTAAAGTATAAGTATAGACTAATTACATCTAAATGAGGAAGCTCAAATGACAGTGTGCTAGCAATGTTTGTTGAACGACGGAGTCCAATGGAACAAACAAGTCCTGGAGTGAACACCGCGTATCGGCAAGCGGAGCACGGTACGCTCCAGAACCTTGAACAGACTGAATGCGGAAGACTGATAGGGTGGGTGTGATAGGGTTTTGTAGCGCAGTTTGGGAGGGGCCTTAGTCCAGCAGTGGACTGTGTCTTAGTATCCTTGAAGTGGAAATGTTTGTCAATTACAACAGACTTTTTTAAAGGGATTAAAACAAAATGCACTCTGAATTTTGAAATTCTATTCAATTTACTCATATCTACACGTGCCCTAATGTAAGACCACAGGGTATCTAAAAGTCAGAGGCTCAGCCTGACGATCTTCGTAGTACTTGGGGGAGCACCGGGACCAGTCGTCTTTGACCAGCTTCTTGGGATCCACTCCAATTCGGGACAGAGATCTGATGGCCAGCTCTTTGGAAACGTCGTTCAGGATTTCATTTCTTGATAAGATCCACACGTAAACTGGAAATATTAAATGGTTTACTTAAATATAAACAAGAATTAAATGCATAATTATTACTATGGTAGATAATCCTCTATTTGATCAACTGAATTTATAGCTCACGTCGTAACCAAAGCGATCGTTCGCGCAAATACGCAAACGCCGGGTTCATATCGCGGAGGGCGCCCTCTGTCGGTGCGACGACGCGGTACGTGCACGGCAGTACACATAACGACAACAACAACACATGCGACAACCGCTTTCAATAGGAACCGATCTTATTTGGCAAATACTAATATGAGTACAGCTCTCAATTTGTACTTCTGCAATACATGCAAGTAATCAATACCACTGCTTGACCGCTAAAGAAGCAGCAGCTTGGCAGCACAGTGTCATCTACGAGTCGGTTGTCAGTTGTTCAATTGCTGGGGAGTTTGCGTTTGATAAATGTTGGCGTTTTTTTACATATAGCCTTAACCACAATCTTGTCCTGAGGACAGAGATGGAACGACCTAACCCAAAAGAAGCCATTAACTCGCGACTTAAACAGATTTGGGTTATATGAACTCGGGAACGCCGACGCAAGCAGAGAATTTCTTAATAAATGATTTCGGGACAGGCCCTCATACCATTTATGATATTTAAAAAGTGTAAATTATTTTTCATTTCGATTTTACACGCTGCCGCTCTGTCTGGATACGTATTGGTCTTCCTCAACACTTTTATGGACTCGTCATACTCTCTTATACAGGGTGGAGACGACAATGCGACAATAAATTAAACTGTATGTAACATGACGTTCTCAGTCTGCATACAAAAATTCAATCGAAAATTACTGGATATTTTCGATTGATTTTTGTATGCAGTTTATTCACAGGACGTTATTTTTCATTTTTAGAATTTTCTACATAGTGTAGATAAGAGGCTACCACCATCAGGTTAACGAATCCCGCATCGGTATAAACGTTAAACACATGTTGCCAACTCGCTACTTCAAATACCTTGGTCAAAATTGTCGTATTGTCGTCTCCACCTTGTATACTCAAAAAGTTGAGTGTAAATAACAAGGTGCTTACTAAAATGTATACTTACTAAAATGTTTATCGATAAGCTCGCTGTACTCGCAAGTGTAAACAGTCGCGTAATAGTTGTAATTGGTGGCCAGAACGTGGAAAGGATACCTCCTGTTCATTACTGAAAAACAAAAGATCCAATAAAAACCAAATAAGTAATTATTAATTATGAGTGTTCTTATACATTCACCAGGTATACAGCGTGTTTCAGAAACTTAAATTTCAAATGCAAGAACTCGGGAAAAAAACCTTTGTGGTAACTATATTTTCGAGCCGTTTAGGGTTGAAACTCTGGGGTCGTTGAGCTAGCCTATTGCTCACCGTCCACAGGCCCGCGAGCTGTTATATCTCAAATAAACAAAACATATGCAACTAGCTTTTGCCCGCGGCTTCGCCCGCGTGGATGTCGAATAAAATCTGGTTACTTACCTTCATCCCTCTTTTTAAGCCTTCGGGGGAAGAATTGTCAAAAACGCTGTGACACGTATAAATTAATTTTTAATCGTCAGCCTAAACACAAAATTAGAACTTCAAATGATTGATTCTAACTTCAAAACTGACGGACTTTTATATAAACTTCCATCCCCTATTTCACCCCTTTAGGGATGGATTCCCAAAAATCCTTTCTTAGTGGATACTTGCTCTTCACAAAGAACACACCCTCCAAGTTTCATGTCTCTAGGACCAGTGGTTTGGGCTGTGTGTTGATATATCACCCAGTCAGTCAGTCAGTCAGTTTATCATTTTATATATATAGATAGATACTCACATCTCCTAGGCGCATCTTCAAACCTAAACGTAACATCAAGTCTCGCATCATCCTCAATCCTGATCTGTATTCCGAGCTTCCCAATGCTGTATCGATGGAACAACCCTCGGTCTACCCGGGACTGGTTCAGGTAGATGCCAGTAGGCCTGGTCTGCAGTTCGATGACTGAGCAGTTGTTCTGGTTCTGGCCATCGCTGGAGTAGTGGTATGCTTGGAACCATTTGTTGAAGAACTGACAAAGAGAAAAGATGACATGGTTATTAGGTGTATCGTAGTTCTATAAAGGGTGTAAATAGATCCTTAACGAATCCGAAAAGCGAATTTTTTTGTTCTAGATTCATTCCTGATTCCAGATTCCATACCTGGGAACCTTCTAGTTACGGAGATATTGGGGGCCAAACTTCCAACTTTTCCACAAGTTTTTTTTTAAATGATTCTGAAACATTTCTCCGACATTGGTTTCGCCGTTGAACGGTTCACCGACAGAACGATTCACTTTTCATTCTTTCACCGACAGAACGGTTCAATGACGAACGTTTCGCCGATACAACGATTCACTTTTCATTATTTCACCGACAGAACCTTTCAATGACGAACGTTTCGCCGACACAACGATTCACTTTACAATGCTTTGAGTGCGTTCTATCGAGACCTACTGTAAAAAAAAAATAAAGACATGAATATGAAAACGTAATTTTTCACACCAAAAAAAAAATTCGTTTCCCAGCAATCATTTCTGCGTAAAGTTACTTAGTTTGATGTACAGAATTCTTGGTTGACGGCATCGTGAAGGGTCTGTTTACATCCTGTATTATAATACCTGTTTGTATGGTGTACATAATTAAGATTATTCTATCTATGTATCGTTTGTAATGATAATATAACTCATGGCATACTAAATATGACTGGCGCATCAGTAAGAGGGTAGTAAGCATGACTAACACGGGACTCACTTTAAAAGGTACAGTTCTGGAGGTGGTCCGCAGCAGCAAAGTTGACAGATCACTTTCTCACTTTCGTAGGCAGTGATATTGACGACTATGGACGCTTCTAACGTACACATCTTGCTACATGATCGTTCTCACATAATGTACCATCTCAACATGAATGATAAAACCAAGGTTTTGTAAAAATATTAAGATTTAAAAGAGTGTCCATGGAGTTTCTTGCCCGTTCTTCTCCATAGAGATCTACGCTGGGGAATGGGCAAAGACAGTACTTTCACAGTTTTTATGCCTTGTGACTGGGACTGTAGCTACATTTCATTGTTGTCTTTGTTTCTACAATTCAAAAGTGCCTGTAACTGGGCTACTTGAAATAAATACTTTGATTTTGATTTTGTTGCCGTTTTTATACATCATCATCTGCTTAGTCTTTTCCCAACTATGTTGAGGTCGATTTCGGTTGTTGAGGTCAGATGGGCATTTGTTTCATGTAAAATACTGACATTCAGCTGCTTTCGGTTAGACTGGAAGACCACCCCAACATAGTTTGGAAAAGGCTAGGCAGATGATGAATATCTAACTAGAAAACTTACATCAGTGAGCCGGAACTCTTCCTGAAGCTGAACACCCTCAGGGCATTTTCCCGGCAAAGTGAAGTACCCGTACACACTACAAACAAATAACGAAATGATTAATAACTTTAACATTATTACTTTAGTCTCGTTGAATCTGCGCGAAGAAACAAACAGTAATGATTAAAATAATAATGTTTTTGTTTTATTAAATGAATCCCGGGGTTATCTCAAAGTTCAAATAGTGTAAACATTTAATTTCTCAGAAGAAATAAGAGAGTATTTTTAAAGCGATACGGTATTTAACGTGAATAGGTTAATTACTGAGATATAATAAAATGAATATAAATATTTTTATACACCCGATTTCCCGTGATCTCCAACTCAACCATATCAACGGCGTTGGTAGTGGCTTCGCACAGATCTCTCATGCATGTGGAGTTGCACAAAGAGCAGGCCAGGAAGTGGGCCATGGTTTGTGATGACGCTCCATATTCGCCGCCGCACCTTGCTTCATCGGAGTAGGTACCACTGGACCACGTTGCAGCTGCAGTGACCCACTTACCAGTTCGATTTGGTCTACTGTGATGATTACACAAAAAAATCTGTAGTTCAGTCCATTTTAGGGTTACGAACCAGAGGGTGCTACCGAACGCATCGTCGGTGCCGCCGCGTGCGATAGCATTCCCGCTCTGTTTCTCGCCCTAGCAAATGACGGTTCTGAGCGACAGAAAAGAATGCATGGGAAAGTGAGGTTTCATGCTGCTTGATGAGGTTCACGTTCAACCCTTACACTGCAATTAGACTTGCTACTTAAAGGTATGGCTTTAAGGATGATCCGCTAAGGTAGCCCACGATATTCAATTTTTCTTACGTTTTTTGTCATATTTCTAACTGACTTCAATAAAAGTAGGGAGGAGGTTCTCAATTCGGTTGTATTTTTTATGTTTCTTATCTCATAACTCCGTCATTTAAGTACCGATTTGAAAAATTCTTTTTTATGTGAAAGGATATACTTTCCGATTGGTCCCATAGAAATTTCATTAAAATCGGTTCAGTAGTTTGGTTTATTCTTCTCGGAATATGTTGACATGATGATCCTTAATAACTGTCTTCTAGTTACAATGTAAAATTAAACAAAAAACTTTTTGCAAAAAAAAAAACCGACTTCCAAAAAACTGTAAAATAAAATAAAGTAAAGTCTAAAATAACTTTACTTGCAGAAGTCGGTGGCAAAAAATGTCAACGAAACAAACAAAGTCACCGACTTCCAGAAGTAAAGTTATTTTAGACTTTTTTAGCGTTTTTCTTGTTCAACATACAGTCACTGACCTGCAAATTGCAAAAAACGTAAAAAAAAAAATATTTAGCGGGCTACCCTGGCGCTTCTTAAATATAATGGCGCACCTTAAATATAAATCCCTATACTAAACATGGATTGTCTTATAAATCGTCGAACTTCATTAACAACAACTAACTGTATCGAAACCTAACATAGTCACATGACCAAGTTGGATGAGTGGTTCTCAAAAATCCTAAAAATTTATAGCAAAAATACGAGCTGTTCATCATCCTATTTTTCCTCCAGTTTACCTACTAAACCCATTAAATTCGCACTTATCATAGCTAGTTTTGAAAAACACTTCTTAGTAATACGACAATTTGTTTTGTTTATTAGTTCTCTGTTCTGCGAACCTGTAATCTGTTGAATTAAAAGCTTTAATGTGGGTTTGACCCTGTTATAGTAAAGTGGTGTGCATAATATAGCAGGAATTTGAGAATGCCTGTAATATATTTAGTTTTTCTATCCAAAGAGTCATAGTTTGGTATGTCTTGCGCATTCTAGACAGTAAATATTACAAAAAACATTGCGTTTTATTGTGTTTAACATAATTATTTATAGATTTAAAGACAACCAGTCTTTAAATTCACCAACCTAAAACAACCATGCTTTTCCAATGTTATCATAGGCAGAATGACATGACATTGTTTTAAAAAAATATTAAGATAGTAAGGCGTAAACAGTAGGCCAGACAATTGGAGTTTTGTCAGAAGAATCATTTTACCACTTCCAAAAACAAGAACTTTAAAACATCTTCAGCAGGTGTAAACCCACTTTACTTTACCTGACTCTGCCCCAATTACGAACAACAAGCTAACATTACCACATCCTATCCTGCAACGCAAAAACTCACATAAACACATAAATCAGACGAGAGGAAGTCCACATTACGTCGCAAAACGTGGTCAATTCACGTCCAACTGCAGTATAAAACGACTTTATTTGCCAGGGGTCAGAACATTGGATAATTACCGCGTAGGACGGGAGAGCTCATTCGTTATCTTATTCTCGGACGGTCTAGTTGTTTTAAAATGTTATTTTTAGTATTGGCCTTGTGTTTGGCAGTAGTTTGTGGAGCTGAGTATACCTTGCCTGGTGAATGTCCTGATGTGAAGCTGCAGGAAAATTTGGATCCTACTAAGGTGAGTTTGTACTCAAAATGGTGAAGGAAAATATCTTATTATTATTTTCCTTTATTAATTTCTATACAAATAAATTACATTTTAAATATTCCTTAAAAAACAATAGAAAAATATTTAAAAATATAAAAAATTGTAGCCCACCGGTATCGGGAACAGGATCCAAGCTACCGGTGGTCAGGGCTCCAGAGAGAGAAACCTCCTAACAATACGAGCCGTGTCCAGAAGTACCGCTTTCTGAATCAAGCCCTTGATCCAGCTGCCTAACGAGAGCCCCCTCAGATATTGGTCGAGGCTCTTGGCAATTAAGCCATGGGCTGATACAACTATCGGCACAATGATCGCTGAGTCCACATCCCACATGTCGACAACCTCGTGAGCCAAGTCAAGATACTTGATTTGCTTATCTCTCTCGGCTTTCACGAGGTTCTCATCATGCGGGACCGGGACCGTTATATCAACAATCATTGCGCGCCGCTCTGATCGATCCACCACCACTATATCAGGCTTATTATTATTTTATTTATTTATTTATTATTATTAACTTACACACACTATCTTTATAGGATAACCCCAATACAATAGTGGTTTGACCCCATTACATGTCTAATTGTAATTACACACCAAATAAAATCAACTTACGGCTAATACTTAAAAATCTAACAACAAAAATCTTAACACAGACAACCCGTCTTGAGACAACCCATGTCCTAACACCAAAAATTCGAAGACTTGAGGCATCCAGGAACGTGCAATGCTGCCCGCTACCTTTCAGAGAGTAGATCTGTGTCCCAGCAGTGGGAACATTATGGCTGAATATGTATGTTAGGCAAGGTGAATTTGGTTTGGGGTTGATTTTGTTTTTTTTTTTCTTGTATCTTTCATGTTGACAATTTAGAATTTAAGGATCAAATCCATCTATTTGTTTCTAAAGGTTGTTGTCGTTGCTATAATTTGCATATCAATAAGCTAATTTGTTTAAATCTCATCTTCAGTCTTGCGATGTATCCCCTGACACCTGCGCACTTGACGATCTTATGACTTCTATCTTTATAACTGAATTTTGGGTCAATTATACACCGTGACTTTTTAGTCGTCTTACAACGGCAGCCCACTTCATGTATCCAATGACTACCAAACATTCATAAAAAAATGGTATTTATGAGATTTTAATAATTTAAAAATAAAGATATTATTCATTATTGAGACGCATGACGTAGATAAAACACCCTGTTACGAGCGGTGATCTACTCACTGTCGAGCACTGGGTAGGTATATTCTCCCGTTTGACACGTAAACATCATCCCATCAAAAACATTCTGTAAAAATCTAGCCAAGTCTCGATGGAGCTGCTTGCTTATCTCTAAAAAGTAATGAAATCTAGACAAAGTCGTGCCAAGTCTAAGGTTCCTTACTGCGATTTCTTTATTATTACAGTTAATGTTGTGTGACTTGGCCGTTGAAGGGAAGTCCGTCCGTTTTAATGTTTTATTTATTTTTCTTTGTACCTATTACGTTAGGTAAAAATAAATCGCGCCTAGAGCTATTTTATGTCGGGTAAATTGAGTGGACCACTTTTGTAAGACGACTAAAAAGTCACGGTGTATAGACACGCTAAGAAAAAGATGCTACTTTATAAACCTAACTACGTGAATTCACTTCGTCTCAAATCACTAACATCTTAAAATTCAGCGACTTCATTTAGAGAGAATAATAAGTACTACATCTATTATAATTGTAACATGTTTTTCTCATTGTGTAATCATTGGTTGGTTACTTACTATAGGAGAAAATAATATAACATCATCCCCGTAGGGTTAGGCAGAGGTGTACCTAATAGTACACCCATATTGCACAAGTTAAGTTCAAGTCCCAAATAATAGAGGGCGGGCCTATTGCCATCAACCGGGCAGACTCCATGGCTGCTACTGAGAAAGTAGAGGAAGACCAAAGAAATGATGGATGGACTGTGTGAAGGATGATATGGCAAGAAAGGAGGTGACTGCTGAAATGACGAGTAGTATGGAAGAAGAAGACATGCTGCGTCGACTACAAATAGATTGGTATAAGGGCAGGGGAATAAAGATGATAACTTCCGTTCCTCGAATCACTATTTATTATTAATCCAAATCATAACAATAATATTATATTCATACATATATTTTTTATATTTTTAAATGTTTTCTTTATATGACTTTGTATAGAAATATTTAAAAATGTAAACAATATGTATAGAAAAAAAATATATATATGTCGGAACGGGTCATTAGTACGGACATGAAATGTATCGCAAGTCCGCTGGTGGTGATGTCACGAGACCTACTTACAAGTCTACCCTCACCACAGCGTGACTTCTACAGAGCCCTGATGTTACAGCTCGGAGGCGAGGAGGACATTGAATGTCTGATCGCAAAGGAAGTTGAGACGTCTTGGAACTGTACCCGATTCATTGTGCCCCGTGTAATTGTGTTAAATTGTAATGTCAAGTAATTTGTTAGTTTATTATAAACAGTGTATCGCACCTAGTGTATTTTCATTGCACGAAACCCATGGTCTGCCTACATGATGTACGAGCCTAACAGAAAAATCCTGACAAAATCCGACATATACATAATTATACATTTATTTACACTTTTTTTTTTTGTTAGTCTTAATTGTCCCACTCCAGGGCAAAGGCCCCCCCATTCCTTCCACTTTTCAATATACACTTATAAATTAAAATAACCTAAAGTCACGAACTTAAAAATAAAACTAAAAAATGGCGTCTAAAAATTCCGCCTCAACGCTGTCAACTGGTAATGTCCCCAAGATTACTATTAGGTTATTAGAATAAATTACTCTTTATTTGATATGCGGATTGTATGGAGATAGTTCTTTTCAACTTCAACCCATTTATTTACAGTCCTTGAAGGTAATAAAAATCAGATAAATACAAATATTTTCTTTACCTACTTACTGTCGGCATACTACACAAAAAGATTGTTGTACATAAGTAATAACGATTGTGTGTTCGACATGATATTAATCTTTTGTTGAAATATACTGATTGATCAACGTACTGATTACATCTGCGGTACGTTTTTGAACTTTCAATTAAACGGCTATTGTTTAGCAAAAGAAATTAAGATAGTGGTATTTTTTTAGAACAAAATTAGCCGGCCCATTTTCTAGGTATCGTATTGTATTCACAGGTCGTGGAGAGAGGAGAGGAGCTCGTGGCTAAATAATAACAGCCGCTCGGGTCGATCTTTAGGTTAAGCCGTGCTTGCCTAGGTTGGTCTGTGGATGGGTGACCACCCATTACATACCGAGTTTCCTCCGTGCCTCGGAAAGCACGTTAAGCCGTTGGTCCCGGCTGTCATTTGTAGATCTTTGATAGTCGTTAGGTAGTCAGTGCCCTAAAAAGTCTGACAACCAGTCTTACCAAGGGGTATCGTATTACCCACTACTAACTGGGTTGTGGAGGTCATATCTGGCAGTCGCTCCATGTAAAATGATGGTATTTAGCAGATTCAGCTGCATCCGCTTAAACTGGAAGCCGACCCCAACATAGTTGGGAAAAGCCTAGGCAGATGATTGTATTCACAAGTCATCAAGGATTTCATCCATCCATTTTTACGTAATACCTACTTGGGTATAATTTATTTTGGGAAAAAATACAGTATCACATTTTTCTCTTTGTTTCTTTTGTCATTTCTGAGTCCTCTATAGATACATTTTTATGGTATTTTTATATTGTAACTGCTTGAACTTTTATAAAACTATTTAATACTGCTTCTCCTAAACGTTGGCTGGTATAATATGCCTATAACATCAAGGTTCTCTCTGTAATTGTGTGTGTTCCTCTCCTTAACTTATGTACTTTTTTTTGTACTTTTCGATACATAATACATTAAATTCTTCGTAATTCTCTGTCTTTCTAACAGTTTTCAGGTCTTTGGTACAACGTAGCAAGCTACGCCAGCGATGGCCGGGAGATCTACGACTGTTCCACCATTGAGTTCCAAGAGGACAACATGGGTTACATGTACAAGGAAACCTATGTTCAAATGGACCAGGGCAACAGGACCCAGAAGATGTACCAGGCTAGGGTAGACCCTACTTTTGATTCTGGGAAGCATGCGGTGTTTATCATGAGCCATGAAGCTGGTGGTAGGTACCTTGTGTCTATATTATATTATTATGTGATAAGTTTGCAAAGGTAATCAAAAATCAGCTTATTTCTAATGGTCTTCGATTTCAACCAAGCGGTTTTGGAAATATTTTGCTTTGATACTTTTGAGAGCAGGGAGGTCTTTACTCTCAGAGTTCGTTGCCACGGGGTCATGTTAGTTCTGCAAGCACGACCTCGTGTCCTAACCGCAGCGATCAGTTACCCCTATACGCGATCGTCGCTTTCAATGATGCCATTCATAAACATGACATCAAGCCTGTAATACTCGAAGAGTTAGGCAGAGGTGTACCTAATAGTACACCCACATTTCGCCAGTTATGTTTAAGTCCGATGTAATAGAAGGCGAGCCTATTGCCATAAACTGGGCGCAAATTCCAAACTCCATGGCTGCTATTGAGAAATTCCTTCTGGAAAAACCCAATAACACTTTACTTTAACTTAACTAACTGTAACTTAACATCCGGGAATCGAACCCAGGAGCTCAAGCTCAGCAGTCGTGCTTACGACCAGTAGACCAACGAGGCAGTCATGTCATTCATTGGTTCGGAAAACCAGAAGGTGTCCCTCTATGAGGTAGAACCCTATCTTTAGCATTGTAATTTAATGACTGTCAATTGTTGCATACAAATAATGCAAATCTTCTACTTTATTTACTTTAAGTTTATATTCGTCCAAATGAAACCTTTTTTAATAACATTTGCAGATAAAGTACTCCAGTTTCCGTTCTTCATCCTGGCTACGGACTACGACGGCTATGCCATCGCTTACACTTGCAGATGGCTCAAGGAGAAGATCAGGATGCATTACGGTATGGTATTTATGGCAACTATAATGTATAGCTACTCTTATAAAAACACATGCAGATGTAGTCGACCGTACTTCGGTGGATATGTGACGGCTAAAAGCCGAAATAAGGTAAAACCTAGTTCTAGCCTGCTAGACCTGTGGCCGGTAACAGTTGTGTATCCTTTGTATTGCTAGAACATACCGACCAAATGGATTAGGTTGCGCGTGCGAGCCGAGCGAGCGCAGCGAGCTGTTCCGCAGCGGCGTCCGGCGAGCGGTACATCCAAATTGGTTGCATGTTCTAACCGAAGATAAGTAGGATATATCTAAGTTTAACCGGCTGCACCTAGTTGTACCCGGCTAAAACTAAGTGTAGCTGCACTTCGGCTATTAGCCGTAACAGATACATTAAGAAGACCCTGAGCTGGTTTTGCTTAATACGGAGTTGCAATAGAATTAGAGGCAAGTTTTGACACCACTGCTATGCTGCCCAATGTTATAGAGTTCCACCAGCCTGTATCTTTGTTTTCTACTGGAAAAGAGGGTCTCGTTATACAGAGCATAAATCACCAAGCTAGTTCATCTGGGCCTACTTTATAATAGACCCAGATACGGTGATGAACAATGTCTATCTTTCTGCATTTTCAGTATTCTCATGGGTGTTAACCCGTAGCAAGGAAAAGCTCGAAGGAGAATTGCTGAAGAAGGTCGAAGACAAGCTGTCCAAATACACGGACTTGGCCGAGCACAGACAGTCATTTGTTTTCAAAGATTTCTCCGACGCGAGCTGCGCTTACACGAACAAACTTGAAGCAGACTTTTTTACTACCAATTTCTGGACTTTTTAGGTTATGATCAATAAAAGTAGTTTGGAATATTTTAGGAGTTCATTTATTTACATCCCATGGATAGCAGTTGAAGTCCAGTGCTTACGGCCCCGACACGCACGATTATCAGGCAGACACTTTGGTGGATTATGGCCCACTCATCAGGCTGTTCATATACTTATAGTGCCATGGACATCAAGCCTTTCATAAACTGTAGGTGATATTTGACCCACCTTTTCGCCGGTTGGTTATATCATGAGTTATGTAGTAACTAAAATAGAATTTTAGGGGTAAAGAAGAACAACAGGCTGTAAAGTTCTTCATCTCCCACAGAGAAGCGAGGATCCTCTGACCAGACGATGGTTGTGTCTGATGAGCTAGTGCCCAATAGTTGTTGTCAGGTTTTTCTATATGCTCTTAAGTCGCGGATAACTTTATTAAGCGCAGGCCACACCGCCAGCTGGCGGGCGGGCGAGCGACGCGAACGACGCCCTTTTCATACTTTGTTCGTATATTTCGATAGTTCGCGGTGTGAACCAAGGTATTAAAAGAGGTGAAACGACGCGTCGTTCCCGTCGCTCGTCCGCCCGCCAGCTGGCGGTGTGGCCTGCGCTTTAGCGTGATCCAGAATTTTGGTGTTAGTTCTTCATTTGTAACATAGATGGCGCTGGCGCTTTTGGTACTTTATTGCTGTAGTACTTTTTCTAATGCCGCTACAGTACGATCCAACTATTTATAGTGATATTGAAACCCATTCCCTCTCACAGAGAAGAGGCCAGTGTCTCAGTACTGAAAACGTTACAGGCTGAGTACACTTATGCTATGATATTGAAGCTTTATACATGACGCAGTAAGTACGTCAACATTGGTAACATTCTTACTCTGAGCTGGTCTTGTATGAAGTTGCGTAAAATAATAGGACAGTATTGTTGCCACTGCTTTGCAACCCAATTTGCTAGAGTTCCACAGGCCTGTATTTTTGTTCTACTGAAAAGCAAAGACCTTCAAGCTAGTTCAACAGGGCCTGGAACCCAGATTCAGTGATGAATAATGTCTACCTTTCTGCAATTTCAGTATTCACATGGATTTTGACTCGTACCAAGGGAAAGCTCGAAGGAGAATTGTTGAAGAAGGTCGAAGACAAGCTGTCCAAATACACGGACTTGGCCGAGCACAGAGAGTCATTTGTTTTCAAGGATTTCTCCGACGCGAGCTGCGCTTACACGAACAAACTTGAAGCAGACTTCTTTACTAGCAATTTTTGGTGAAAATTCGGCATGATTTTGTGTTAGACTGTGATTAATAAAAACTGGTTTGGAATAGTTTAAGATGTTTTTTTGGAGAACAGCGATAGCCCTGTCGCAGTGGCAATGGTTTTCAGAGGTCTATGGACGGTATAAAAACTCTGACACTAGGTTAGGCACTAACCACACGATAAAAGAAAGGAATGGCACCAACTTACATGTCTTGGGATCAAACCAAGGAACTTTAATTTCATTTAGTATCTAATTGCCATCTAACGTGGCAATGCTACCAGCCTTCTGGGCACTTTTCCTGTTGACAGCGATGCGGACGAGTTTTTTGACGCCCTGTAACCCTTTTGATACTTGTACGCACGGCGGCCAATCAAGCTATGCGAAACCAAATTAAACTGATCTCCCATAGTACGGGAAGCTCATACAAAATGAAGTCAGGTTATACTGGTTATGTACAGCCTGATGTGCCGCCGTGTGTACATATTTTATTACGACTCTAATAGTTGGTAAATGCTACACAAATTACAAAGCTACAAAGCTTCATAATAATCTATTTACTCTTCTTAAACATAACTGGCGAAATGTGTGTGTACTGTCAGGTACACCTCTGGGATTAATTAATTAACCTTCGGGGATTACAGGCGTAATGTTATGTTATGTTACTTACTCTACTTCATGCCGTATAGCCTGATTTCAGCCTGTCATAAGTCCCTGGTTTTTTCTCAATATTTTGAAAGACATAAAATTATATCAAAGAAATTTAAATATGTAGTTATGATACACTGGAGGCATGTGATCATTTTTTTCTATGATATCATCACTTCTGACAGCTTCTTTATTTCTTTTTATTTTTAATTAGCCTATCTGTCCCACTGCTGGGCAAAGGCTTCCCCTATCCCTTTCCAACTCTCCCGGTGTTTTGCCTTCTCTGGCCAATCAGTCAGAAACGACTCCAAATCGTCATGCCAGCGTTTCTTGGGCCGGCCTCGGTGACGATGACCATCTTCAGGAACTCACTGTGTGTCGATTCTGGCCCATCTGTCCTGACCCATTCTGGAAATGTGACTGGAATGGAAAAGTGTGTGTGGGTCTATTTTAACCTCGCAGAGTTATAGTAACTTTAAAGGTTCTATCATCATCATCATCATTTCAGCCGAAAGACGTCCACTGCTGGACATAGGCCTCCCCCAAGTGTCGCCACATCGACAGCGGATCCCTGCAACCTTTACCAGGTCATCGGTCCACCTAGTGGGAGGCCTTCCAACGCAGCGTCTTCCGGTTCGCGGTCGCCAGTTTCTATATAGTAACTTAAAATTTTTAGGATAATATTCACAAAGAAATTCAAAAGTTGTTATATAGAAAAGTTTATTATCCAATAAATAGTCCTAGACTAAACAGTAGACACTAGAACAGTGTTTAACTATTTTATCACAAACGTTAGACCGGTTACAATCAGTATTATTTATGTAACTAAAGGTATTTAAATGATAAAGGTTTCACATAATTAGTGGTGTTATAATGAGGCTTCAAAGAATATTAGAATTTCAACAAATTGATTTCTACAATATCGTAAATTACTCCCAAAATAGATGCTTTATTGTTCTTCATTAATATTGCACTAATTACGTTTCGTCCAGATACACACTAGTCTTACTCCAAATATTCATAGACTTAATCTTATAAAAGATAATAGATAGCTTTTCTATATACATCACTATGAAAGAAAACAAGTAGAAAATGTGGAAAAATAACTTACAATATTACACTTCTATGGTTGTCATTTAATACTGTTACTCTGAGACTAAGATCTGACGTCAAATTGTATAAAAATAAGTAAAAACCACGGATGTCAAAAATTTTCGATTTAGATAAATTATTCGAGAAAGTTGCTCAATTTGACGTCAAAAAACTATGTAAAAGAATCCTCATTTTTGACACCAATGCCAAATAATCACAGCGATCTCCAAAATATACATAAGATGAAACTACAATACATATTACGATCTACTACATACAAAATAGAGTTCCAAATGCTACACATAAAACATACGTGTCAAAAATAAGGTCTAGATATCACGAAGGGCTTAATGGCTAGTTTATTCTTCTACAGTCCAATTCTTAGGGCTTGGCAGTCTGTCCGGTCATTACGCTTTCGCTGGTGAACTTGCAGGCTTGCTCAGAGAAGTCGGTCTGGACCAGCTTGGTGGAGTCAATGATCTTAGCGTTATCCTTCAGGAAATTGTCGACGAAAGTCTTGGCTTCACCTTCCAGAGCCTTGCTGCGGGACAGGACCCAGGCTTGCTCTGTAAAGAGAAGAGGATTTTTAGATTGTATTTAGGATTTCCAGATATCTAAGTCTAAAACGGTTTTTGGTTGACAAATCCTACAGAGGCAAGAAGAAGATAGCATTGGAACTACCTCTCTTCTATTCAGTCCACTAACTAGCATGAGGAAGCTCCTATTGGAGGAGGAACAACCCGACCCAGCAACCCAGGACAGCTTGTCCTGGTGCCGGAAAATTAGGAGAGCCGACCCCACCCAAAGTGGGGATAACGCTAGAAAGAAGATAAATCCTACAAAGGTAGTCGCTCTACGTTAATATTGGTATTCAGCTGCATCCGGTTAGACTAGCCGAAATCAAACAGGTTTGGAAAAAGGCTAGGCAGATGAAATCGTACAGAGAGAGGTATACCTTGATTTGGTATTTTTTATTCAGTTCTAGTTCTCTAAGAGTGTCAATTTTCTTTTATTCCTTATTTTAAAAACACTAGAAAAAATAGCCTATCGTCGGGGATAGTGCAAATCCACGAATCTACCATACGTGTGCATGCGTATCTGCACTACGTGTACGTTTACAGGGGAAGGTTATAAGGTTTTTTTTTATTTCAAGGATATTTGATCTCATTTTTACATGAATAAACAATTCATGTGTTCTAAGTATTGTTAACAGTAGAAATCTATTAAAGTAGGTAAGTATTGAAATTGGCTACATTTGTCAGATACGCGGAATTATTAAATGCTAGTTCCGCGGATCCCCGACGATAAGCAATTACGGATATGCATTAAACGACAAGGCAGGAACTATAACAGCATATCTAATGGTAAACGTCATTTCTATATAAAAATAAAGCAGCTACAAAGGATGCCGAACACAACGAGCCTTGCATAAAGTGCAACGTTGATAAGGTAATCATTGCCAAAATCTTAATTAAAATAAATTACACTTGCAAAGAAGTAATCTACTGGCGTGTACCGAGATATGGTGTTTAACGTCAATACTGGTAATCAAACTTCGATTAATTGCCTGATTGCGGTTTGTCGACCTCGCTGTAAGTTTTCCAATCATATTATCAGTCAAGACTGCAATCTTACGAATGCTGCATCAGATACTCTGTAAAGAGATCATTTGCAAAAGCTGCCAATCATCATCTACCTTGTCTTTTCCGAAATATTTTGGGGGGGTCGGCTTCCAGTCCAACCGCAGTTAAATACCAGTATTTTACATGGAGCGACTGCCTATCTGACCTCCACAACCAGACAAAACAGACAACCTATTGACAGAAACTACGAATTTTTGCGAGCAAACACCGAGAAATTTCGACGATATTATCGTAATCAGATTAAGAAAATAAAAGATATTTTACAAAAAGTAACGAGCTAACTTTGAAGACAGGGATATAAAGGTATTTTTTGGTTCGATAGATTTTGCGATTTAGCCTCTGTTGCCTCGAAAGGAGTGCGGAAACAGACCTCGGACTCGCGTTGGGCGCGAGAGACTTCTTTTCAACGCCAGATTTACGCAATTAAAGCGAGTTTGATGAACTTTAAAAAATACGTAGTTATTAAGCATATAACCAATATCATGGTGCAGTAAAAATAATTGCAATTCATTAATAAATTTAGTCAAAAAAACATTATAAACCTGCGCGAATTTTTAGACGGGCTGTCAATGTTACAGCACTGGGCCCTTAAGCGGCGATAGGTCTAGCCCTTCAGTCTAATCAGTGATAAATCAACAGACTGACACTTCCTAGCAGATAATACCTTGAAGTATTCACAAAATATCCGTAAACCAAATCCCTTAGCTATCTACGATTACACAACAATGCTTTAGGATTAGTGCTTATCTATCGTACGTTGTGGACATATTAATAAAAGTGAAGTTTGTACATATGGCGTGATAAACACGAAGTCAGTCGCACGTGGCTTGCCATGCTTCACATACTAACCCTAATCTAAGTGCTGACAAAGATGATTTATTTCAGAGTGATAATCTCGCTACCCGGAGGCCTCCCATGACGTCTTAAAACAGTATTGTTTTAATCTTATTCCAGAGTGGGAAAGTGATGGCGCTAGACATCCTCTATAGCTCGGTCTCTTTCCCACACTGGGGTGAAATTAAAACAATACTGCTCTAAGACTTCAGGGTAATTCAGGACTACATTCCTATCACTGATATTTTAACTGCGGCAAAAGAAACCCAACTTTATTTCAGCGATAATAAACCTCACTGTAATTATGTAAAAAAAACAGGTACAGTCACTTCACAGGCTAATAGCAACCGTATTGTAATGCGAATAAAAATGACAGTGAGTTTGACAGCGAAGTGAAGTCAGAGGTAAAAGGACTAAAAGCAGGGAGCAGGAATGATGTGAACGAAATGGGAGTGAATGATATCGTGGCACTTGACAGGGAAGAATGGAAGAAGACGTTTTGTGCCGAACTAACAAATAAGATGTAACATGGTAGGACAGGAAGGTACAAATGAACAGGTATATTAGAAAATGAAATACTTTTCAAAAATATTGAGGGTCACTAAGCGAGTCACAAAAGAATTTTGAATGTTATCTACTATAGACCGACCGCTTTAATGAGTACTCCGCCTTGCCCCATCAAAGGCACATTAAGCGTCCACAAAGTCCTAACAATATCCCACAGGTTATTTGCTTTAAAATAATCATAACCCACGTAGGTATTACGATACTAATTGAACCAATACGTGATGAACCTTCCGAATATTTCATTTAAATTGATACCTTCGAGGGGACTCATTAAAGCGGTTGGTCTATACTTTTAGTGACCCGCAGACAAAAGTAAAGAAGACTAGTGAAGATGGCATGGCATAAACGGCCTAAACTTTGTCTGCTCGGAAATTCCGTCCTAGGCTCAGCTCAGACAGAACGGACTGCAGCGGAGAGGATTTTATTAACGCACTTGAAAATAAACTTTAAAATTATTACAATAAAGTGCATAAATGCTTGAACCTGCAAAAAATGCTCGCGCGTCCTCTCGAGCATACGCGATCCGTATAGAAAATGCCCGAGACCGCGCGGGGATTATTCCTCTCTGTCTGCGCTGACCCAAACAACAACAAAGAGGATGCCTGTTCATCATGCGCCTTAATCAATTAGTGATCTCAGTGCATGTTGATAAATGTCATTATGTCTTCGAATTTTTGGTTCTAGAACATGCCCGTTACCTCGCTCGCTGGTTTGCCCATGCTCATTCCATTCGCTGATAGTATTACACCGAATGTTTGGTATCTTTATCGTTTAGACTGCTTATCTTTAAGAGCACCTATATAATTTTGACGTGAGAAATAGCATATTGTTATGTATTTATTGCTGGTTTTCTGGGATTGTAAATAAATATAAGTAACCTAATTAGTAGTGGATTACGGCATCATTTCCCTAAATACGTGACGTTGTAAAACTATCGATAGCGATGTATATTCTGATTGTAGATCTTCCTAATAAAAATGAATACCTAATTAGAAAGTACAGGGTGCTATTATAAATCAGTGTTTTAAAAGTAATTAAAAGCTGGTTAAATGTCTGTACAAATCATAAAGCGCATTTAAATATCCGATTTTGAGCGATCATAAAATCTCGGTAGAGGAACTACAAAACCTTGGGATTTCATGGAATACCGGAGAACTTCTTGATGCTAACATACGGAAGGACAGCATTCTCTGACATAACATAATCAGCCTTCGAACTTTCTTGCTGCTGGAACTAAAGCCTCCTCTCCGGGAGGAGAAGTGAGCTGTAATCCATGATGCGGAGCAAATTTTAGTTTGAAAACTTCACTTAGGTCTAAGATTTTAAACTATCATGGTCACTAACATTATTATTAATACTAGAAACGGGATATTCCGGTATTTTTTTTTTTTCATTATTTTTTCTTTTTTTTTCACTTAGTTCTTTTTCTAATCTCGAGCATTTTGGTAGATTTTTCGTCACAGTTCTCAGCATTCACTTATGATAAAATGACAAATAATCAGAAATCTAAAGCCAGGTGGTTCTACTAGAGCACAGTTTTGGGGTATGCCTCAAAGCGCAACTATTTTTAAGCGCACCCAACTGAGCGAAAAAAAATTAATGAACCCATCATACCCCTCTCTATTTTTAATCATGGTTGCGCTTTGAGGAATAAACATTTAAAATTTTTAATTTGAATTTGTGAGCGCAACTAATGGTTGCGCTTCGAGGAATAATTTAGTTGCGCTTAGTTGGTTACGCTTAAAAAAGTTGCGCTTCGAGGAATACCCCAATTTTTTTGGATTCACCAGCTAAATTGTGGTCAGTAAAAAAAAACCTAAGTAGCCTAGGCCGTATTGCCGGCTCATAAGATTAAGGATCTAACAGCTGGGCTTACATCACTACTCCCAGTACGTGACATTGTAAACCAAGTGATACCTTATCAGTCTTCGATTGCTGATAAATATTACGAGGTCTCAATAAATTTGATTTTTGCTCGGTAACGGTCTATAAAAGGATGGTAGCTTCTGCACGTATTCGTAAGTTAGTTTGACTTTGACTTTGACTTTCAGCTGACCTTTTCGTAGGTAATCAGATCAAGGGATCCAGAAAGGTACGCTATACAATTTCGATCAACCGCAACTCCTGTAGGCCAGAATCAGCAGTGATGATCACGACTACGAAGATCGACGATTCCTGGAGAAATGTTTCAAAGGTCTTGGAACCCACAACGAAATTGATTTAAAAATAGAACTACCTTCTCTCGTTGAGCTGATTGAAGATTGATTCAGAAACCACTACAGGTACTCCTGGAAACTTTTAGTTCGCTTTCTAGCCTAGACCTAACTGCCTATGCCGCTAAGAGCTATGCTTCTAATTCTATAAATTGTGCTTTGTGGAAAATGCACGTCAGAACGACGACTAAACAAATGAACCACAAAAACAATATCAATATTTAATGTCATTTGTTTATAATGCTCTTCGTAGGTTTAAAATAAATTGTATTTCAGCGTCATTTTTAGTTTTGTATCCCAAATCTAATAAGTAAGGAATTTCCGTCGATTTTTATTTTAAGGAGAAAATCTTGTGTTCATAATAGGCTGAATTAAACAGTATCTGTAACATAAATTGGCTTTCTGGCTTCTACACGGATATAAAAAAAAATCGTAGTGTATAATCTACAAACGTTTGAATATTTTATTGTGCGTGCTTGATTAATTTTATTATCAACCCAGTTTCAGCATGTATAACAACGTGCGTCAAAAAATCTGTATTTTTTATCTTGTTCACGATAACTTTGATAAAGCAACAAGAGATTATTGGTAACTATCAGTAGCGAAGGGTCAGTTTTTGTTAGAGGTAAGCTGGAGTACATATCTTTACTGTATAAAACAACTATCTATCTATCTTTAACTATGTATCTTTACTGTATAGAATATTATTGGCCATAGAATAGTGACTGTGACACTTTTCAAAGGGAAGCCGGTAGGAATCGGGTTATGTGGAACCTTCGCCACTGGTAACTATATTTCGTTTCTTCTGAACGTTTCACTGCAAAATACGAGATATAAACTCACTTAAGAGAATAATTCAATCTAAAAATTTACAATGACTACGACAAATTAAGAAATTATTGGAAAGAACTAAGTTCCGCACTGAAGTTTCAAAGGCTGATGACAAAAATATAACGATAGAAGAAACGGGTTATAACGTTATGCTATCAATACCTCAACAGACTAGTATACTAGCCCCTGAATGCATAACACATTCACAATCCGCATATAATGACCCCACTGATGGGACCTGCTGCCCCATTGCAGAATGGTAGATGTCGCATGTCTTCAAATTTTTGGTTCTAAGACATGCTGGTTTCCTATCGATTTTTACCTGTATGGTAGCAAGCTAAAGAAAACAAATGACTATCGATACAGGTAGATTCTGCTGCTGATAAGATACCTACATTAAGCCCTTGAACTACTTAATGACGACTGATTTCAATGCTTCTCAGACAAGCCAATCAGACATTATGACACATCATACGCGGAAGAAAACTTCAAACTCTTTAGTGATCTCGAAGATTTTCAATAAGTAACTTACTATAGTCGCATAAATAACATCTGTTTTTGCCCGAGGGGTTAGACAGAGGTGTACCTACCCACCCACCCACCACCCATCCATATTTAGACCGTTATGTTTAAGTCCGATGTAATAGGGAGCGAGCTGATTGCTGTCAACGGGGCCCAATTCCGGATTCAGGGGTGCTACTGAGAAATTCCTGATGGGAAAACCCTATAACACTTTGCTCGACCCAGGAATCGAAGCCAGGACCTCATGCTCAGCAGTAGCCGTACAACCAACGATGCCAGTATCCATTAGGTAACTTCTATAGTGGTATCTCTTTCTAGAATCAAAGGAGGGAAAGAGATGGTGTCGAAATGTGGACTTACCGTTGTGGGTCTTGGTCTTCTCGTTGTACTTGCAGTTGTAGGCGATGGAGTAAGTGTTGAAGTCGGTGGCAAGGATGATCAGAGGAGATTCAGAGACGAAATCTAGAAGAAAAACATAACGTTTACTTACATAGAATACAACTTAGAGATAGGAGATTTCATTCATTAATTATGCGCACAGCCAAGGAGTGGAAGTGCGTCGGTGTTCCCAAGTTCATATGACCCCAATCTATTTAAGTCGCGAGTTAATAGGCTTCTTTTGGGTTAGCTCGTTCCATCGTCGACCTCATCTCTGTCCTTCGGACTAGATTGAGGTCAAGAGTAATCCCATATAGAATAAAAAAAAAAAACGAGATTCGATTTCAATCATTGTTTTTAATACGGTTTACAATCACAATGAACGAAACGAAAAATGTATAGCGATTGAACATACGAAATCGATGTTGATTTTATCATCGTGGATTATTGAAAATCAGTAACTAATCAAGATTCATGTTTAATGTATTGGTAAGATAAGCTTAAAAATATGAATTAAACGTGATTAAGGCTCGCTAGGCTACCCCCAAATAAGCTGACAACATTGTAGCATTTCTGGCATCAATGTTCTTTGGAACTGGAGTCAGAGCTTCACGAAAATACTTCACGTGCTTCCGCTATACAGTGTGAATGTGGCATCACATGGTAGAATACATCGTGAAACCAACTGTTTGCATGGATTTAATACATAATTCTAGACTTGAAATTTTTCTATGCTTTAAAAAAACAATATGCTGTTCCATACATTTTGATTATGTTGATATTGTACCTTTTATGAAACCTCATTCAAAAGTGCAATACCAGCGCTGGTTAGTGTAGAATCATGTGCCGAATCTACGGTATTCGTGTCATACTGTAATCTACGGAGTATTCTACCAATGTTAGGACCTTGAAACCTGATATTTCTAACAATGAGGTTTGTTATGCGTAAAATGTAACAGCTTTATTATGTCATGGTAATTAGAGCTCCTAGCCGGGGGAGCGTGACGAGCTGCGCAAGTGCTCCAACAATCCAGCTACAGGTACTTGAAGTACGCCGTGTGGCTTTAGTTAGTGAGAGTCTGACAGACCCCTCCACCCGCCATAGGTCACAGGAGGGATCTCCTGTCAGGTTTACCATACGAAAAAATAAAAGGCACATCAAAAAGAATAGCTCACCTCCGAACTTGAAAGAGACGACGAACTTTGCAGCTTCGTTGGCATCAGCAGCGAACTTGGCAGTTCCTTCGATGAACTTCTTCTCACCGTCCAGGACGTGGGAGTTCTTCACGGTGACCACGTCGCCGTTCAGAGTGTACTCAGCCTGGCCGCAGGCGCCCCTGCCTTCCGAAGCGATGGGCAGCTTGGAGATTTCGTACCAGACGCCTTGGTACTGAAAATAAGAGTTTTATTAGCTTTTTGGTGATCTTTAAGCTCAGGAAATAATTATTATTATCGGAACCATTGGGTCACCGAGACAAAAACTGCCTAGTTTGGGATCCTGTGCTGTATAAATATGATGAATTGTCTCATATTATAAATGGGAAAGTCTTAAAACTAGTGTCAGTGATAAGTAGTAGTAGTAGTAAGTACTTAACTGAAATAAAGACTAAGCCAAATAACTGGGCAAAACCAATAATTGAAGGTTGGAACATAAACAGACTCCGACAAACAAAGTCATAATGACCAGTACTCAGACTTTAACAAAAAGAAATCCTAATTTGTGTACAAGACAATAAGTAAGACTACTTCCCCTACACAGACATCACCAACGACCTTCCTCATTCATTAGCATGGACCATTTTAACAAGAACGTAAGTTTCTAATTACTAAAAAAAAATCGGAAGCGTTAGGAAGGTATATATAATAGTACCTATAGTGTACCTACACCTATATTCCGCTATACTGTTTAAGTCCCATCTAATAAGGAGTGAGCCTATCGTCATGAACCGCACAAATCCAGACGATGGACTGCATCTAAGGAAGTTCTAATAGCAAAACCAAGGGATCCCAGGTCCCAGAATTAGCGCTGCGACCACTAGACTAACGAAACAGCTAATATAGTGCAGCTTGATTTATTTGTCGTTTGAGTGACATTGCCGGAAGGCAGCTGTTGGCCAATATCGATGGAAATCGAATTGTAAAAATAAGATGGCGGAGTCAGTTCCAGAACCATGAAGTACTATACTGAAACTATGACAATAATTTCAAATGCAAGCAAACTTCATTCGTCCTTCACGGTTCGTTCACAACTTTATGTCCAGGTCACCTCGAATCATTCAATTCCGCGGTCTGCGCAGACGCACCGTAACTAACTACCTAATTGATCACCGTTTATCGGTTGATTAGTTTATTGTGTGTGAATCAGCAAGGTTTAATAGTTTAATGGATTAAGGTCAAATTGCTTCGGCCTTGATCTTGTAACTGGTCGGTGACGTAGTCTGTTGTTCCGCAGTTCACCCTCGGCTGATTTGAAAGCTGGGTTTACTTATTTACTTTAGTTAATCGAAGACTAAACTGTTTGTTAAACGATGGTTGAAATGACTCACTACATTTACAAAAACAACCTATGACGCTTGTTTGTGCAGCCACGCCTACAACGTAGGTTCTATGTAACTATGAACGCTTACATACAGGGTGTAAATAGACCCTTAACGAAGTCAAAAGGTACTTGTTCTCCCCTTCTTTTCGATATTTTTTTTGTTCTAGACCATACCTGGGAACCTTCTAGTTACGGAGATATTGGGGGTCAAAGTTCCAACTTTTTCACAAGTTTTTTTTAAATACATGTTTTTAATGTAAAAGTTTTACTTTACACACCTCCACGACCTCCGTACTATTCAATCCATCCATCAGCACAATGCTTTGAGTGCTTTCCATCGAGTCCTACCTTAAAACGTGACTTTTCACCCCAAAAAGAAAAGTCCATTCCCAGGAATAATTTTTGCGTAAAGTTACTTAGTTTGATGTACAGAATGCTTGGTTGACGGATATGTGAAGGGTCTGTTTACACCCTGTAGATAGTGATAAATAGGTAGAAGAGAGATACTGGAATAGACTACTTTTACTGAAACGGCGATATTAACAAAAATCTAAAGATAAAAGAAAAAATATTTCCTATCAACATCTACTTAGCCTTTTCCCAACTATGTTGTGGTCGGCTTCCAGTCTAACCGGATGCAGCTGAATACCCGTATTTTATAAGGAGCGACTGCCTATCTGACCTCCACAACCCACAGTATTGTAACGATTAAATCTAACTCTTATTATGTATTCAAATCAGGAAATGAGAAAATACTTACCTACTGATAAACAAAACAAATCAAATGAATATAAAATGACCGATTAAGAGATCACGGCCACGTCTTTTTATCAGGTTATTTATTTATTTATTTACACACAAAATACTGTATTATAGACAATTCTTAATTAAATATTGTACAGTCATGTTAAAAAGTAGATTATCATATCAATCCACCACGCCTGTGCTTCGAACTTGGACTCTCCCGTTAGCAACACGTTAAAACGACAGCGGTTACAAGTTTTGTTTAATATAGGTTTAGTTTTTGTCTGAACCATGATATTTTCCTACGATAACAAGGTAAAATATTATAGTTGTTGACATTATGACGATAACGAAAGAAAATCAATACAGAAGAAACGAAGGAATTGGACCTGGGACCAATGCTCAGCAGTCGCGCTTGCAACCACTAGACCATCAACGAGGCAGTCGTTGCTATGCAAAATCTATACCATCATCATCTGCTTAGCCTTTTCCAACTATATTGGCGGTCGGCTTCCAGTGTAACCGGATGCAGCTCAATACCAGTATTTTACATGGAGGAACTGCCTATCTGACCTCCACAGCCTAGTTAGTACTGGGTAATACAATACCCTTTTGTAAGACAAAAACAAAAAAACTATACTTATAAACAAAATTGCTAAAGTTATGTCTGTCTATTACTGCTTCACGCATTTACGGCAGAAAAAAAATCCGTCCAGGTAGCCTGTAACCTAGGTAAGGCCAATACACACTTTTTTATCCCAGTATTACGATCTAATAATATCTAATAATATAAATAAATCTGTCATTTTGTCGATTCTTCCGTCAAAGAAATCCTTGTCTACGGTGGTCATGCTACGGGGGCAGTAGAGATTTGGAATACAAATTGTTTCTGTATAGGCACGTCAACTCAAAAAATATCTGAGGTCAGCCAGATATTAAAAACAGCATATTAAAAAAGTGTTTTCCAGTTCATTACTGACTGAAACTGAAACATATCGACAAAAATGTCTATACTCACGGCTGTCAGGTTGAAGTTCTGAACTGGCTTGACTTCAGGGCAGGCTCCATCATGAGAATCGGCCACCGTCACCGCAACAATAGCGCAGAACATGAAATATTTAAACATTTTGAAAATTACTAAAATATTTTTTGGTAAAAAATTAAGTCGTATACGCCTCTGGTGCTTGGACGGTAGTCAGAGATAAACTGGCGGCTGTGGGTACAGACTCATCCTTATATACCCAGAGCCACAGAGGTCACGGACAGACACAATTCGTATCTCAGGATTATTTAATTGACAGAATTGCGAATGAGGAGGATGAAGCGATCAAAGTTCTAGAGACATCGGGCGCTATGCGGTTGTGCTTTCCTTGTACGTTGTGATTGCATCGTAGAAGCTTCGAGATTTTCACTGATTTGGTCGGATCTTCGCTTATGTTCATGAATGTGTTTTTGGTGTTTTCGTTTTTTGCTGATGACATTTCTAAGCAAAGTAGTTTGTTTGTTTTGTTTGTTTGTGTTGTATCAATTTCATGTATAGTGCTCGTACAGCTCATCGTAATTGCTTCGCAACCCGATCAGTTGTGTCCATTGGCCATTCAACTTTTATTTTTAGAATACCAGCACGCAAATGGCATGGTAACAGTGTAACAATAAAAATCGCCAGAATTAAAATGTTAAATTCACTGACTGACTATGCACAGCCTAGACCACTGGATCTAGAAGCTTGAAATGTTCCACTAGAGTTCTGTTGGACAGTGAACTGTGAGGACTTTTTATGACAGTACCCCAAAAGGGGTTATTAAAGGCATAAAAGTTGTTTTTGCTACTAATGGGAAATCCCATTGAAAACGGCTTGTGCAGAAAGAAAGTTTTATTCATATTAAGTGATGATATTTTAGTGTGATCATCATCATCATTTCAGCCAAAAGACGTCCACTGCTGGACATAGGCCTCCCCCAAGTGTCGCCACATTGACCGGTCCCGTGCGACTCCCGTCCAGCGGATCCCTGCAACCTTCACCAGGTCATCGGTCCACCTAGTGGGAGGCCTTCCAACGCCTTCCTAGTGTGATCAAGTATAACCAATGTAAATATTCGTATGCCGCGTCTAGCTGCGGATATCTCCTGAACCATGCTATTTTTATTTAAAAACTTTTATGTCTACCGTATCCTACGAATAAATGTCTTTGTCTTTGCTGAGATCTGCATCAAAATCCAGTTTGAAATTTAGCTTACAAACATACAAACAATGCTATTATATTTCATACAGTTTTTGGAAATTGAGATAGTAACAAAATTTATATCATCCATAGGCCTTAAGTTAATTCCATCTGAATCTTTTTATCACCACCTATCTATCGACCTCTTAACTCGATCATCTAATTGTTATCAATAAAGGAATTCGATGTTCTGACTAGATAATGTGATGGGCACGTGAAATGAGTCGGTTTTTGCACATGGTTGATAAAAAAGTATTGCATCATTTAAAAGTAACAGTATGTTATCGCTTACTCATGTATCTTCTTTGAATTTAATATCAGTTAAAAATTATTTCAGTGATAGAAGGAATCATCATCTGCCTTGCTATTTTTCAAACTATTTTGAGGTAGGATTCCAGTCTAACGGTTACAGCTGAACATGAATCTATATATATAAAATAGTAAACTGACTGACTGACTGACTGGGTGATATATCAACACACAGCCCAAACCGCTGGTAATAGAAACATGAAACTTGGAGGGTGTGTTCTTTGTGAAGAGAAAGTCTCCACTAAAAAAGGATTTTTGGGAATTCCACCCCTAAAGGGGTAAAATAGGGGATGGAAGTTTGTATGAAAGTCTGTCTGTTTTGAAGTTAGGATCTTCAAATTTTGTGTTTAGGCTGACGATTGAAAATTAATTTATACGTGTCTCTGCATTTTTGATAATTCTATCCCCGAGGGGTGAAAAAGGGGGGTGAAGGTAAGTAATCGGATATTTACGACATCCACGCGGGCGAAGCCGCGGGCAAAAGCTAGTATTTTATATGGAACAACTGCTTATCTGACCTCCACAACCCCGTTACAGGATACAAAAAAAAATATCCAAGAAATGGCACTAATGATAACGGCGAACTCTGAAATCATCTCCTTAGGATTTTCTCAACTATAGAAAACAAACAAGAATTGTTCAGATTTCAGTCAAATTTGTTAGATCATGTTTTCTAAAATGATCGTCACGATCGATCCATCCGCCGATATCTTGGGAAAAACCATGAAAAAAAAAACGCTTTTCATTCTTTATCGTTAACGTCCTGTCAAGATTAAAAATAGCTACGGATTACAGCGTTGACACATCGAGAGGTTCCCCACGAAAACATAGTGATCACAAAGGGCCGCAGATCAGCCATAACCAATTATGATGTTCATGATAAATAGAGCGGAAAGTGAGTATAAAGGCAAGACTAATTGCGAACTACAAGCCCTATTGTAGTGACAACACAAAGGTACTGTGGATACAAATACAAAAAGTGAAATCAACGGAAGGAGAATATAATATATATGTGGCAGCAAATGGCAACGCGACATGCCCAGGAGTTGGCGGGACGAAATTGATTCTGATCTCAAAGACTAAGTGTGCCCTGTGGTTTCACTCGCCCTAAAGGTCGTAGCATGATGTTAAATAACAATATTTATACAGGGCGTAAGGGACAGCAGCCACAAACTGATGGTTTGAATTCAGTTTATCATACTAAAATGACCGTTACACAAAATTATTTCAGGAATGTTTTGGGAATCCAATAAATAGGATTTGTTTTATTTCCTCATACGCAATGTATCGTTACCGTGGCAAAACGCACGTAGCGAACGGCAACTGCGACGAGGAGTTTGATGAACTCTGTAGCAAGGCAGGAAGTGAACAGCAGATTTCACGCGTCGTTTGTTAGAGTGTTTCAATATCTGTCATTGGATTTTAAATTTTTGCCGTATTATTTCCATAAATGTAGTGCTGCGTACACGTACAGAGAATGTAATTTTACATGGAAATAAAGGAATAGTAATTGAAAAAAAAATTAAGAGAAAAATTCCAATGGAATATGATTCAAAATAAGGAGCTGAATGCACCCTGTCAGTTTGTAAAGGGCCGTCTCTTACACCCAGTATATTCTCAAAACTTTCTCAAGAACAGAATTCTGGTGGTAATTCCAGAGCTTAGGCCTTTGCCCAACAGTGGGACACAGATGACTAATAATGTTTTTTTTAATACTAAATAGCCTCGCGTTTGGCCGCAACTCGCCTGATGTGAAGCTATGACGCGGCTTAAGGTAGAGCTCGCTTGCTGCGGGACTGTTCAAAAGAGATACCGTGGCCCTGGAACACAGAAGGCAAAGAAGGAACATGGATGGATTTTAGTCAGTACAAGTCTGACACTCCCTTCCGGTTCGCCCAGAGTGGGGGGGGTCATTTGATGATTTCCCATTCGAAAAAAAAAGGTGGAGCTCGCTTGCCTAGAAGGAACAGATTCACACGTACTTTGAATAAAATGAGAAATCAACGCATAGAGGAACAGCAGCAAACGGCAGACCAATAAATGAAACGGAAAGAACCTCAAACAGTCATATGAAAAACTTGCTCTTATCAATGCGTTCAAATCATAATAAATCGTGTTGGTATGAGTTGATAATTGTTTTTTTTTTTGTCTTTTATCTTGGACGTCAATTGTGCTTTCATTATCTGTGTTGTAAGATTTCAATTAAAATGTACCTACACAATTTAAATTAATGTCTTTATTTACAATTCGAAGCTACCTATCTACCTATTAATGTTATCTACGTTTTGCATCTTTTCTTTGTTCCTATATACTCGACTCATAGTTAGTTACGACTCAAAAATAAGTCTTTTATAAATGGTATACTTATATGAAAGGATATGCTGCAGACCATCAAACTGAACAACTTCGTCAATGGGTCCAATAATATTTTGGACATTTGGGTCGAGTAGGTATTGGAATTTTGTATGGGACATCTGATAATTTTTTCGCATTTACTTTATTCGACCCATGGACGATGTAGTTCAGTTTGATGGTCTGCAGCATATCCTTTCATATTATGTCTATACCCTTTCTGTTACACGTTGTATAAGTACTTGTTAGCGGTCAGTTTAGGTACAGTGCACACGGAGACAACAGGACGTAAGCAATGGACAAAATTAAATTGGTAACGTTTGAACTTTGCTTTGTTAGTAAATGGCACAACTGCATACACGCCCCGTCTGCCTCTGTGTGCAACGAGCCTTAAGTGTAGCCAATGTTGGAAAAAGGTCTGGGGATTTTATAATATTATACACTATTTGAAAGTGAAAGATGAGTTAGAGGTAAAATCAAGTTTTGAATGTATCATAATAGAATTCAATTTTCATCGAATGGGCCGAGATTCTTCTTCCTTAAAAGATAATATTATTTGCTATGCTGTGATTACGTTTATTTAAATTATTATCAAATCATCGATCATTATTTCGCCAAATCAATCATACTACAAATGCGAGTATTTCACAATGTTTATTCACTTTTTGTGGTACTGGCTACTTAATAAAACCAAGTGAAGAAATATAATATGAATGGGTAGTTCTCGACTTATAAATACACTAGATACATATCATTCTCATCTTCATAACATCTCTCCTGTAATCCCCGTGGGTTAGGCAGAGGTGTATCCACATTTCGCCAGTTAGGGGCGAGCCTATTATCAAACCTATTATTATTTAGGTATGATAATAGGCTCGCCTCTAACTTAAACATAACTGGTGAACTGTCGGTGTAAGATTAGTTACACCTGTACCTAACTTTTGGGGGACATTAGGTTTTTTTTTAGCCTACATCGTGTCACACTGCTGGGCAAAGGCCCTCCCTTTGTCCTTCCATACCTCTATCTATCCTGTGCGATTTCTGGCCCTGTTAGCCCCATGATAACAGGCTTATTTATTTACTCACAAAACGCAAACGCAAACGCTTATGTTAATTTGAACAGCTTATTTACGCATATTCTGTGCGGTTTCTCCCAACCTGTTAACAAGTAAATTAGTGTACTGAGAATTGGTCTATTCACACTTGATGTTGATTCCAGTTAAGTATTTATTAAGATCGTTTTCCTTGGTACAGCTGTACAGTCACGAGCACCAGCATGTAAACACTTAACAACTTTTAATAGTGTTTTTCTCCTATAACTGTTCTGATTAAAATTTCATGTTGTTTCGAACATAGTATTTTGGAACTCATATTTTTATGAAAAACATCCTATCTCCAAGTTACAATCTTTATTTCTCGTGAAAATTGCTTTTTGTATACATATTGGTGCTCGTGACTGTACACACATTACATCTGAGTTGAAGTTGCGATTGAATAATTTTTGTCAATTTTGTTTAATTGGTTATTCCTAGCCTGCTCTGTCCCACTCCGGGGCAAAGGCCGCCCTCCATTCTTTGCGGTTTTCGCGAACCCGCACTTCCTCCTTCCAGTTCTCACGCAACCTGTCCAGTTCGTCCCGCCATCTCCTTCATGGCCTGACGAAACACCGCCTTACTGTGTCAGGGCACCAGTTACCTGCTATTTTGACCTACAGTTTGTCCAGCATGTGGCAGACCTGACCTGCCCAGTCAGCATAATCAATCTAAAGGGTTTCCACTGTTGGAATACAGGACTCCACTCTCTTAGAGGTAGTGCACCATAATACACGCGGACCCAGTGCGGGTTGATAGTCCATTTCAAATGCCTTCGAATGTTGGCGTCTCTACGTTTCGAGAGCAGTGATGATGAAATAATTTACACAAAGTAAAGTGCTTGGCGGTGAGATGGACAGATGGCAGTGTTGCCATCGAGGGTAAAACCTGGATGAGGCTGGTACAACAGCGTTGAGATTGGCCCAAGTAAAGAGAGGCCTAAATCAGTAGTGGGTGTTCTCGGGCTGTAGATGATAAATCGGCCTGCAGTACCTGCTTGGCCGTGCATAACTGGATTTGCGCTGCTTACAAAGTAAATTGATATGCGGCGCGGTTAGTGATGATTGTGGTATCGAAAAGAAAAGTAATTGATAACTTTTACAATTATATTATTACTTATGTTGTACCTACCTATAATATAGCTACATTCACCTCGATAAGACCTAACCTAACAAAGCTGTACTGCAGGTACATCCAGTTAGACTGGAAGCCGAGCCATAGCTGGGAAAAGGCCTACCTACCGACATCAAATGGACCCAAAAAAACGAAAATAGCTAATTCATTCTAACCGTTAAATAAACATCCAAACAACAATGCTCAACAGACCACAAGCCAACAGCTAACAAGACCAATGAATCACATATTCCATCACAACAATCGAATTACATAATTTTCATAAGAATGGCGGCTGATGGGCACATCACGCTACAATTCATGTGCACTCGACGTCGTGGAAAGTTTGAAGGATGAGAGTGGTTACAATTTGGATGAAGCCAATTGAGTGATCCCAACGACCAGTACCTAGGGTTGTCACCCATACTCTAATACAGCGAGTACCAAAAATATGTGGTCATATTTAACTATGTGCCCATCAAACTGAACGAGACCAATATCGTAATCGGCCAAAAATAAATAATCAGCTGACCTATATTAATCAGCCTACTTTTTTGGATATTGCATCCGTCATATTGATTTTGTTCGCATATTAGCCTATGTCATACGGATTGTGACAATGAATCGGCATATCATCAAAATCGGCTCATTAGCTCAGTGTTACAAACATACTTTTGGCTTTGCTGTTGTCGGGTAAAAAAGTTGGCAACCCTACCAGCACCCCGCGATGTTTCTAGATGGATTTAGCTCCATTATGTTGTGTAATACAGTTTGTATTTACGATTTTTTTTGTGATATATTGTCAAGCTACGTCAATAATAATATGATAATGTAAGCATGATAAATAGGGAGCTGGTTTTGGTTAATTAATCAACTTAAGCATGTATTTTTTTATTTTGTGGAATTTAGTTAAATATTTTAATCCAATGTACTGTAGCATCATCAGTGTATAAATGTTCGCACTGCTGGAACACAGGCCTCGTCTCTAAGAATGCGGGTTTTAACCTACACAAAACTATTATACACTTTAAGGTGTCAATAAGCTGATAGTAAAAAGTAAAAACAAGCTTACATATTATATATTTATAAATATAGGTGCGACGCATTTTTTTTTCATATTCTGCTCAGCAAATTCTTTTAATTGAGACCCATACCATGGGGGTGCATAAAAATAACAAGTCCAAGATATGTGATTTAGCAAGACGTCACTTAGCTAGCCATGCATTGTCATCCAAACTAAACATGAATGCAAAATTTCAGCTGAATCGGTTGGGAATAACTGTTTTAAAATTCAGTTGCAAGATTTGACCTAAACAAACATGTATACCAGTGGCGAAGGTTCCATACAACTCGATTCCTACCGGCTTCCCTTTGAAAACAGGCACGGTCAGTATTCTATAGACAAATAATATAATCAGATTAAAGATATGTACTCCGGTTTACGTCTTACAAAACTGACCCTTCGCTACTGATACATACTCGTACAAAGATTGCAAATGAATAAAAGTTGTAAAAAAGGGACGTGATTCTTAAATTACGAGTATATTCTAAATCAGAACTGGGCCTGTTTATTTACTTACGTCCACATTATCTATTATTAGAGGATCATCGTACTAAGTACATATTTACTGTTTAACTTTACACTTAGCTATGAAAAGCCACTCGCGGTAAATAGAACGTTTGGTTAGCAACAAGGCGATGTTTGTTTTCTCGAACGTTATCTTATACAAGGTCAATGCCATTGAATCACTTCGAGACCCTACCTACTCTGACTCGCGAAATGCGATGATATAAGTGAGGAAACTTTGTGTGGAACACGTAAAATGTTAATGGTGTGTTATACTGTTGATGCTAATTCTTTCCTTAATGTGTTTTCTTGACACAGTATTTCCCTTTTTAAATATTTTCATTAACAAAAAATATACACCGTGACTTTTTAGTCGTCTTACAAAAGTGGTCCACTCAATGTATCCAACATAAAATAGCTCTAGGCACGATTTTTTTTTAACCTACCATAATAGGCACAAACAAAAATTAAATAATACATTAGAATAAAATTATATGTTTACGTGTCAAACGGGAGAACATACCTACCCAGCGCTCGACTCCAGTAGATTATCGCTCGCAGCAGGGTGTTTTGTTCTACGTCATGCGTCATAATACTGAATAATATTTTTATTTTTAAATTATTAAAATCTCATTAATACCATTTTTTTTATGAATAGTAGTCATTGGATACATGAAGTGGGCTGCCGTTGTAAGACGACTAAAAAGTCACGGTGTATACAAAAACATTTAAATATATAAAAAAATTGTAGCCCACCGGCATTGGGAACAGGGTCCGGGCTACCGGTGGTCAGGGCTCTTGAGAGAGGAACCTCCTAACGATACTCGCCGTGTCCAGAAGTACTACTTTCTGAATATTAATTGCCAAAAGCCAACTGCTTAATTGCCAAAAGCCTCGATCAATACCTGAGGAGACTGTCATTAGGCAGCGGGATCAAGGGCTTGATTCAGAAAGCGGTTCTCCTGGACATGACTCATATTGTTAGGAGGTTCCTTTCTCTGAAGCCCTGACTGCCGGCGCCGGTAGCTTGGACCCAGTTCCCGAATTTCTGCCAAAAAGGTTCAACAAACAATTTAATTTTTTTGTAAATGAAAATATCCATTCTGAAATCGGACCATATAGCTTGGTACATTGCAAAGTATTTCAAAACATGGCTCCAGAGGCAAAAAATAAATTTTAATGCAATTGCGCAATTAAATATTTTTGAGAATTGCTTGAACTACCATAATTAAAAACAATGCGATTCCGTGAAAACATGTAAGGTGAGCAACAGCAAGCAACATACGACACTACACGATGCCATACAACAACAGGCGTAAAATATGATGCCTGCTAATAACCTGACACCTAGATCGACAAGTTACCAGCACACGGCCAGACACGTTTCTGGGGATTATAATTAAGTATTTCTTGCTACTGTGGAATTAAATGTTATAGCAATGGATGGAAAATTTATAAAACTAAAGGCTCTACTATCAAGTAGAGCCCTTAGATCGCAAGGTCCCCATCATCTGCCTAGCCTTTCCCCAACTATGTTGGGATCGGCTTCCAGTCTAACCGGATGCAGCTGAATACCCGTATTTTACATGAAGCGACTGCCTATCTGACCTCCACAACCCAGTTAGTATGTAATACGATACCCCTTGGTAAGACTGGTTGTCAGACTTTTTGGGCCACAGACTACCTATAACGACTGTCAAAGATCTACAAATGACAGCCGGGACCAACGGCTTGACGTGCTTTCCGAGGCACGGAGGAAACTCGGTATGTAATGGGTGGTCACCCATCCACAGACCAACCTAGGCAAGCACTGCTTAACCTAAAAACCGATCCCAGCGGCTGTTATTATTTAGCCACGAGCTCCTAGAAGGAGAAGATTTTGATAAACTGTCTAAAAGAATGGTCCACAAGATTACAAAGCGAGAGCATTTTTTTTTAAAGCTGTTGTCAGCGCTCTCAGGAAACTATGTACAAATACCTAGATTGTAATCAGCAAATACACACAAAATGCACTTCGTAAAGTTAACGCGCTGTCCCGGTCCTTTTTAAAAAACATACTTACACACACGTACATACTTAACAGAAAGTCGAAAAATGTAAAATTATTAAAATTGTATTCCAGTTTTTAATAATAATTGTACTTACATCTTAAGTCATACCGATAATTAAAAAATCACCATTAAGTAATTGGAATTATTTACATCAATCGATTTACCTGACACTCTTAATAATATTGGTCAATACGATTTTTGCGATTATACAAACGATAAATATTATTTTGATAAGATTTTATATAAATTAACAGATAAAAAACATATTTGATTAGTTTGGCAATTGTGATGTGCGGAACAAACATGATCTCATGATGTCGAAAGTGATTGTGTTACTTTTTAGTCTTAATGGACTTTTTAGTGTTAGTGTTAGCCAAGTGATACAAGATGGACAGTGTAATGAAAATGTGCCTTTACAGCCAGATTTTGACATTCAAAGAGTAAGTACCTATCAGTGGCGAAGGTTCCATACAACTCGATTCCTACCGGATTCCCTTTGAAAAATATCACAGTCAGTATTCTATAAACAAATTATATAATCAAAGTCAAAACTAAGTGTACAATGTGGTAATCACATTAAAGTTATGTACTTCGGCATAACTCTTACAAAAATTGACCCTTCGCTACTGGAACCTATATTGCCAATCAATTATGTGTGATTATTTCTTTAAAAGACCATATCAGACACGTAACTGCATAGTCCTCATGCACGTTGACTAAGATTATGTCTGGACCTCGAAAGAGACCTCTGAGTTCATTTCAACTGTTTCTTCTAGGAGTTGCCAGGCACGAAAGACCGGCTCCATATAGTTAAAAAAAATGACATTTAAAAGCAAACCTGTCGTAAAACCTATTTGCAAAATGAACGTCATTTATCATAATATTCAATTTACTGTTTGAAGAATGATCAGTGTCCCTAGCAGGAACGCGAGTCGTAAATCCGAACGATTTTTTCATTGTGAATACTACTAGCCTATCCTCCGAGGAGCTCGTGGCTAAATAATAACAACCACTTGGGTCGATCTTAAGGTTAAACCGCGTTTGCCTAGGTTGGTCCGCGGATGGGTGACCGCCCATTACATACCGATTTTCCTCTGTGCCCCGCCGTTGGTAATAACTGTCATTTTTAGATGACAGTCGTTACAGGTACTCAGTGGCCCGAAGACAGAGTACTTTGTCTACCTACCAAACTATAAAAAAATCTAGTTACAAAATTAAGTTTTACAGTCAAAATTTCCTCTAATCATTTTTACTAAAAATGGATAATTGAAGCTGCTGTAAATTATGAGATAGTTTCGTGTAGGTATCTGTCGGTTAAAAAGATTTCTCCGTGTAGTAGTGTTGAATCATCATTTCATTAGAATTAAATACGCAGTTAGGTACCCAATAAAAACAAAATACATCAATATGACTCCGTGCAGTTCAGATACTGCTAAAATAAATAAATTCGGTAGCATTTTCTAGAAGGACAATACCTAATTCCATATCGTTTGCACGTATCAATTAGCGTCATTTCTATCCTAATAAAATATCATAAAAAAGTGATTAAATCAATTGCCAGCGATAAGAAGGCCACTGTCTAAAGCCACTTGCGCACTGCACGAGATTTAAATGTCCGACTGTGATGATAGCTGCACACTCTCGACCAGGAACCGTCTCTGTCTCTATCGAGACGTCTCGCGTAAAATCGACTGGGTCGGAGAACAAGCGAAGAACACCGACGCTAGACGAGCTCTACTATAAACACTCTCGCACTCACCCTGGCTCCGTGTCTCGGCGACAGTAAACAACCACCATGAAAACTTCATAATTATGACAATGCTAGCTGTACGCGGCATGCGTTGCAATGCTGCTTTTTCTGCCTTCTCTTTGTGTTTTTACTACTCTACACCTACATTACCTACCTACTGCCTACCTGTTGCCTACCTACTGCCTACCTGTTGCCTACCTACTGCCTACCTACTGCCTACTATTTCCGGGATCAAAAGTAGCCTTTATGTTAATTCAGAATACAAGTTATCTTGATACCAAATTTCATCCAAATCCGTTGAGCCGTTTGAGGGTGAAGGAGTAACAAACAAACACACATACAAACTTTCGCCTTTATAATATTAGTGTGATTATTATGGCGAGCAGTGGGGGCCTATTAAAAGGGACTCACGTGTCTTAGGTGGCGGGTTCGAAGTGATCGAAACCAAACAAGCACTTTACTTTGTGTAATTTATGTTTCTCAATTGAAGATGGAATACATCGTGAGGAAACCTGAACATTATACAGGGTGTTTGGTTAAACGTGGGCAATACTTTAAGGGAGTGAAGCACTCATAAATATGAGCGACTCTTACTATGGGCCTAACTATGAAATATGATTTAAAAAATCTGCTGTTGCCTACATTTTTTCGAGTTACGCGACCAATAATGTGTGGAGCAGCTGATATTTTTTTCGCGATTTCATGGTCAGTCCCTTTGTAAAAGTTGCTTATTTTCATGAGTACTACAGGCCCCTAAAGTATTGCCAACGTTTAAAATAAGACTCCTTATCAATCTTATTATGAACTAGCTTCTGCCAGCGGCTTCGCCCGCGTGGTTGTCGAAAAATATCCCACCCGAACAAACATAGTTACTTACCTTCATCCGCTGAGACACGTATAAATTAATTTTCATTTGTCAGCCTAAACACAAAATTTGAATATCCTAACTTCAAAACTGACGGACTTTCATATAAACTTCCATCCCCTATTTTACCCCTTTATGGGTGGAATTCCCAAAAATCCTTTCTTAGTGGATACTTACTCTTCACAAAGAACACACCCTCCAAGTTTCATGTCTCTAAGACCAGCGGTTTGGGCTGTGTGTTGATATCACCCAGTCAGTCAGTCAGTTTACCATTTTATTTATATAATACAAAAATCAGCATCACTTAAAGTGAATCCGAAGATATCTTTATAAACTTTTATTGAGATAAGAATAACAATAAGTGCTCTTTCCTCTGCCGATTCTTGAGAACGCCTATTTCTCATTCTCTTAGCTTCTCTCGAATTTCGAGATAAAGATAATCGTTTTTTAGGTGGTATTGATGCAGGCAAATAAAAATAAAGCTAAAACGTAAATGAAAATAAAACTAATAGGTATAAAAAAGTGAACGTAAATTAGCCAAAACTTACCTATAAGTATCTAAAAATCTATGCGGACCTACTACTACTTCATCTAAAAATAAATGAAATGTAAACTATTAATAATTGTAATTTGAACGAATATTTAAACACTACCAAATAACTAATACCTATTTAATAAAATAACAACAAAAGGAATCTAAAAATAAATTATCAAAGACTAAAAGTCGCGCTGATAAGCACGGTTTGTTAATATCAATTAAGTATTGTCTGTCAATAAGGTCGAACGCTCTAAACGTCTATTCGCATCAACAGGCAAAAATTGTATGAAGGTCGCGCTTTATTTTTTTTTATTTATTTTTTTTGGTATTGGCATCTCGCAGTTCAGCCTCTGAGGTTGGCTTCTGCTTAACCGGACAAATCCTGTGGATGCCTTGAAATTAAGGCCTCCAGCCAGGGCAAAAGCTCGCGCTCGGACGCCTCGCTTTTTTATACCTTCGGCCGCGAGACGCGTCGAGCGCGGCGACCGATTCTCGGACCTTATACAAAAATAATCCATAAAGCATGATGCAGTATTCACGCGCGATGGCTTATTGTTAGCGTATTTCATGTCTAACTTTGGTGTTTCTATACCGATTTCTATGATTCTTTTTCATGGAATAGTTAATAATGTTAACTTTTTTAATTAGGGATGACTGAGAGTGTTATAAACGTAAGAGTAGACAAATATAATCAGAAAGCTTCGAACTGCTAAGCTATCGGGAGTTACACGTGATATTGTGAGTCAACCATAAAAGATAGACATATGCTGTCGTGGGATATTTTTATATAATTTTAAGGAGAACATTTCCGTCATACGTTATTTCTGTGTAGCTTTAACCATTAAGGTTGCACACGCGACGGCCGTTTTCCCAACATTTCCCTTCACTGCTCTGCTCCTATTGATTGTAACGTGATGAAAAGTATACTATAACCAACTCAGGAGTATGAAAAATAATTGTACCAAGTTTCGTTAAAATCCCGTCGAGTAGTTTTTGTTTCTATAACGGTTATACAGACAGACAGACAGACAGACAGACAGACAGACAGACAGACAAAAATTTTTACTGATTGCATTTTTGGCATCAGTATCGATCCCTAATCACCCCCTGATAGTTATTTTGGAAATAAATTTCATGTATACAGAATTGACCTCTCTACAGATTTATTATAAGTAATAGACAATCTCATTGTTAGCCTTTGTTTATTGCATTTTCTTCAAAGTACTTAATCAAAAAAGAATAAATTCATGTTTGATAGATGGATTGGCGAATAAAGTAAATTGTCGGAAGTAGACAGTAGGACCTGTCCATCTTCAAAGATTTAAATCGCAAGACTTGTCCTATCGCATCAATGTTTCTGTTTAGTTGACAACAGCGTTTGAATGCTATTATCTCACTTCCTCATACTGAAAATCGTATTGTCATTCCATGCGGGGTGTGCAAGGTCATTCTACTCAGTGTTATCACTTTTTCGCGCATCCTAAGTACGGTAATGACACATCTAACGATATAGCTCTTTGTCCATCCTTTAGATGAACTCAATTATTTTCTCTTCTGGTGATTAGGTTACGATTGAAGGGATTATTCCGATCTGTCACCCCGCTTTGTCCCCTTAGGGGGACAGATCGGAAAAAAAAGTTTTTTCTTTGTCCAATGACTGTGGTTTAGGATGGTGGAAGACATGGAACTAATAAGTACTAGACGACAAAGCTTGCTGTGTTATCATGGCAACCAACATGGGTCACGTGATACCAGCACATTCTTCTCCACAACAGGGGATTATTCACTAAACTAACATGCCCATGCTTTAAAAGAATGCGGTCTTTTGATGTGGTATTATTATATCGAGATTTCTGTTCTTTATGTATGTGAAATTGTACTTTAAGTATTATGTACACATACAACATTAGTTTTAGTATATGCGAAACCTAAAACACGTGTCTAGTATTTTTATGTATAGAATCTATTGTACAAACTTTCAAAACTGTTTCATGAAAAATCACAAAGTTATAAGCTTGTTCTGTTACCTGGTTGTTCGCACAAAAAAGTGGTCACCACGCGGCGCCGTGCGCGCGCATCCAGCGTCGTCTGCAGCTCATTGATAATAATAATTTTGCAGTAGGTACCTAAATGACTGCGATAGGTACGTAGTGTCGCTCGGTGTCCAACTTGTAACCTTTTTTAAATATTTTTGGGACAAAATATAACAAGGTTTAAAAATTATTGGAATCGATTCAGTTACTTATTCTGAACAAACTATACTCATATTTCGCATATACTAAAAATAATGTTGTATATGGGATACCGTGAATCAGCAATCGTAATGAGGAGAGTTGCTGAGAATCGAGTTGACTGGCGTGCGATGACCCATAGGCTCATGATGATGATAAAGATTCTCTAATTCTCCTCATTCTCTGTCTACGAATATTTAATACTAGATTATGCACACTACCGGGATAAAAAGTATCCTATATGTTAATCCAGGTTACAACCTATTTGTGTTCCAAATTTCATCCAAATCCGTTCATTAGTTTTGACGTGATTGAGTAACAAACATTCATCCATCCAATCTTTCGCATTTATAATAGTAGTAAGATTAATTGTCTATCTTTTTCAGTTCTTAGGTACTTGGGAAGAGTATGCTCGGACAGATAACCCCAACCAGCAAGGCGAATGTTCCGCATTCCAATTTACGGATACTAATGGACTAGAAATGTCTTACTCTGCGGTCAATAATAACTTCTTAGAAGAAACTACGGGCACAGTGACCCAAGAAGGCAGTACTGCCAGGCTTACAATCACCTCATCGTCGGTCCAAGTTCGTGAGTATCAATAGTACCTTTTTTTTCGGGTGGCAAATCATCAAATGACCCCTCCCGCTTTGGGCGGAGCGGAAGGGAGTGTCAGACTTCTACTGACTAAAACCCATCCATGTTCCTTCTTTGCCCTTTGTGTTCCAGGGCAGCGGTATCTCTTTCCGCAGCCCTGGCAGGTCAATAGTACCTTACAGGTGTAAAAAGACTCTTCACGAAGCTGTGGATCACATGTTCTTGCCGTCATTTTGATAAAATTTTTGTACTAGTCCATACCCCGAAGCTTCTGGTTACGGAGATATTGAAGGCTCAAGTTTTTTTTTCGAATACTACATCCACGATTCAGTACAGTTACGTGCACCCACCCACACCTTAAGTTTCCCAGCAATTATTTTGTTTTAAGTTTCTTAGTGTATTGTACAGAATGTGTAATTGACAGCTTTTTGATGGATCTTTTTACACCTCGTATTCGTTTTTTGAAACTGACTTCCAATCGCTCTTTTCACAAAATTTAATAATTAAACTTTGGTAATTTTATTGTGCAAGTTCAAGTAATACGTTTTTACGTCATAACTAATTTTTTAACTTTTTTTTCAGCCTTTGAATTTTCGGTGTTAGAAACATTATCCAATGTATACGATACGTTTGCCATTACATTCTCATGTCGAAACTTTGGTAATGATCAACGGATGAGTGAGTATATTTTAATAATCTAGTTTTGTTATGACAGAATATCAACAAGTTTTCTTCACACAACACGAAATATACAATATGTTAAAAAAAATCCCATCCGATCTTAAAGGGGCATATAGGTATACCTACCAATGAAAGTATCAAATAAAATAAGTAACATAAAATATTCATGAACACATTAAACACACATGAACATATTAATGAATTTTCAAATGCATAATATTTGTGCCCAAATCACTACCAAATTTAACAAACTTTTAAAACGTGACAACACCTTCTTCGGCATTAGTATGTTCGATCCTCAATTATTTGTTAATGACGTCACTACCCGAGAAGCGACGGGGTGCCGTCGCCCACACCCCTGTGTTACCACGTAAGTTTCCTGATATAGTAAATTTGTTTTTTTTTTACTTGTTATCCAAAAAGAATTACATAAATAGAATCTAATCTCGATATCTAATAATACCCTCACGGATCGGACAGGTTTTTTTTAACATATTGTGTATTCGCATTCACCATTGTGCTTGTGCGCATTTCGCGTTACTTGGTATGCTTTTCAAGATGTTCTTCATCTAATTCCAATGTTTTGCCCACAGTTCACATATGGGTGATTAAACGACCAGACGCAATCATTAACTCGATGGCCGTCTTGTTCATAAACACACAACTTACGGGCGCATTTGGCATCGAGTTTTCTACCCTGAAAACTATTGATCATGAGGAAGCTACCTGCAACGTTTTGCCAGTTATTGAACCTGGTGAACCTATTGTTTTTCCTGGACAGTGTAACACAAGCTTACCCGTTGTTCAAGACTTTGATGTAGACAGAGTAAGTATTGATACCACAAATATAGACACATAATGCTACTACTAGCCTTTCGTTTCCACTTCCCGATGGGGTGAACAGAGGTATATAATATACAACATTAGTTTTAGTATATGCGAAACCTGAAACACGTGTCGAGTATTTTTATGTAAAGAATCGATGTACAAAACAAAAGTGTATCATGAAAAATCACAAAGTTATATGCTTGTTCTGTTACCTGGTTGTCCGCACAAAAACGGCGTTACCACGCAGCGCGCCCGCGCGCGGGTCTCCAGGCAGCGTCGTCTTGAGCTCATTGATAAACATAATTTGGCAGTAGGTACCTAAATTATTGCGATAGGTACTTAATGTCGCTCGGTGTCCAACTTGTAACTTTTTTTAAATATTTTTAGGACAAAATATAACATGGTTTAAAAATTATTGGAATCAAAAATCAAAATCAAAATCAAAATATTTTATTTCACATAGGCCTCGATGGGCACTTATAAAACGTCGACAAAAGGGTGCACGGTTCGGGTTGGTCGTTTCCTATGGAGAAGAACCGGCAAGAAACTCCATGGTTACTCTTTTCAAATCATTTGGTGTTACAGTATTATGGATACAGCATCTGTACTTAAGTATGGGGGGACAGCGTAGGCCCGACAATAAGTCGTTGCTTACTACACAAAAAATGTAGAACAAAATAAAAAGTTAAGAAGCAGCTGGGAATCTACAAAGCCTACAATGTCCACACATTTACAAAAAATCGATAAAAAGAATCTATACAAAGGTAAGAGAATATTGTAAAGTACTAAATTAAACAAGTGACACAAATACTGTTATCAGTGCTGTAACTATTTTGAGCAAAAGATATAAATGATTTGAAAATTACTGTAAAATCTGATTCGAAAGAAGAGAAAAAATTTGAGAATAGTTAGAGACATCCACATATTTGTGCCGTTTATGAGCTACCAGGGAAGCCGCAAGCGCAGAAGTTACTAAGGCCAAACTTCTTTATCTTCAAAATCAATCGATTCAGTTACTTATTCTGAACAAACTATATTCAGGTTTCGCATATACTAAAAATAGTGTTGTAGATCGGGTGCACTAGTCTCATTTAGTCAGATAGGGAACGAGTTTGAAGTACTACTAACTTAGGTATCGACATTTTTAAACATTCGATATTATAATTACTCGGCATTTCAATCTGAGACATTTTAAGCTTAGGTACAACAATTTTCGATGTTTTGAACATTGACATTTTACCCGTAGGTATTTTAATTTTCGGCCTTCAAATATGTACCCCTAACTGATTTAGAGGACATTGAAATGCAGTTAACTGTATCTTGAATCCTTAACTAACTTCTTCCATTTAGTTTGCAGGTCTCTGGCATCAAATTTCAAGTTATGAAACTCCAAATGGTAATGGCGGCTGTGCCAGGGCGGAGTACAGTCGAGGTGATAATGGAGTTGTGACTATACTCAACAGTCAAGTGGTTAACCAGGAAGTAGTCACAATCGATGGAGTAGCGGCACTCACTGGTACTGATGCAAAGCTAACTGTGCTGTTAAATATTCCAGGAGCTAGTGAGTATGCTTTTTCCTCAATTTCATTAGTGTTTTAGTTATTTTATCCTTCGATTGACATCACTGGTAATTATTATTTTCATCACAATAAAATCGCTGTTGGCCACCACTGAGAAGACTACCTAAAAAAAAAAATAACATTGGTTTTGACTCTCAGTATACAAAACTTGCTTTTGGATTACTACCACTGAGTGTGTCAAAATAAGAGTGATCTTCATTCCCGGCAAAATATTTATAGAGTAGTTTTTGTCAGAGAATATATATTAAATCCGTGAAATGACTATGTTTCAAATTCAAAACATTTTCTAGCCAGCAGTACGGTTCCTATTGGTCGATTTCTGTGCAAAAGAATAGACACTCCATGGTTACTTTAAAAATTATTGTTTTTTCAATGATGTCATAGTTACGCACGGCAAGGCACTTAACAAAAACATAAAACAAGATAGATAAAGGTCAATAAATCGTACTTAACATACAACGTTTATGCATTAAATTGTTAGTGTGTACAATGCCTTATTTCTGCCTTTCGGGGACTTACGACACAGTAATAATATCTACAGTAGTGTATCTTGATACAAACGGTCGGAACGCGAGTCATACCTACACGCCTCGAGTTTGGTATACACTCGCTACGCAAGAAGACACGAATGCGCCGCACTGACGAACAAACGTTGTGATGGTTTTGTAAGCAGTAAGCGTGCGATTTGTGAATATTTGATTGAAAATAATAATATTTACTAAATATGGTAAAGCATTATAATAGACCATATTGTGTATTTTTTCAATAACGCATCCAGAGATAGCATTTTTTAAATTACCTGGAAACTCCGAAAGGTAAGACAATAAAATAATTTATATGAACCTACTAGTAGATACGTAATCTGTTTATTTTTTAATAGGTAGTATTTCGTTTTTTCCACCGAGTAAAATACCTGGATTATTTAATAAATAAGTGGATAGGGTGAAAAAAGTGACACACGAGTGATTTAGGTGTTATAAAAAAAGTCTCGAATTTATAATTTTCACTAAATATACTAATCAAAAGATACAACTCGTATTTTTATTGAGCACTTCATGTTTCATTCACAACTAATTTCATTTTTTTTAATAAAAAATATAATATTTACAATCACAAAACTAGAAAGAAACTCAACTAAGTAGATGAAATTAAAATACTGTAGGCGCGGCAGCCCTATCGCTTGCGAACGTATCGCCCGGCTATAGGTAATTATTTCAAGGACAGGGTCGAGTCACAATACTGTAGTATTTATACTGTGCTTACAATGTATCTTTATTGTATGTGTTTTATTTTCAAGGTCTATTCTAATCTACGTCTGTTCTACGAATAATGAGTTTACGTTTTTCGAACACTACTCCTTATTTTGACAACATTTTCCTTATTTTGTTTTTTTTTTTTTCCTTATTTTGACGACACCTACCTTCGCGTAAAATTATTATAATATATTACTTCGCTATTTGAATCGGATTCTGTTAACAATTTCAAGGGTTTTATTTTTTTGCACGGAACCCTAATCCTTTTCTATACTTATAATAAATCTGTAGAGAGGTCAATTCTGTACATGAATTATATTTCCAAAATAACTATCAGGGGGTGATTAGGGATCGATACTGATGCCAAAAATGCAATCAGTAAAATTTTTGTCTGTCTGTCTGTCTGTCTGTCTGTCTCTCTATATAACCGTTATAGAAACAAAAACTACTCGACGGATTTTAACGAAACTTGGTACAATTATTTTTCATACTCCTGAATTGGTTATAGTATACTTTTCATCACGCTACAATCAATAGGAGCAGAGCAGTGAAGGGAAATGTTGGGAAAACGATGGAAGTTTATATGAAAGTCCGTCAGTTTGGAAGTTAGGATATTCAAATTTTGTGTTTAGGCTGACAATTGAAAATTAATTTATACGTGTCTCAGCGGATGAAGGTAAGTAACTATGTTTGTTCGGGTGGGATATTTTTCGACATCCACGCGGGCGAAGCCGCTGGCAGAAGCTAGTTCTAAAATAAAAGTACTAAGCCTAAGGTACTCTCTATAACGTCAGCTATTTTCCCGTTAAAATCGGTCCAATCGTTTCGGAGATTAGCTGGAACAAACGGACAAACAATTTTTAAATGTTTGTTAGTACCTTATATACTTTCACATGCATTCCATAAAAAGCTGTTATTTTGAAATTACAAACAGACACTTCAATTTCATTTATTTATATACAATCTATAGATTATCTCATTGTTTTATGGCTATTATTATGTTAGTATACAATATTATATGCAGTCATAATTTAAAATAATATTGCATAGATGTCGACAGGAACGAGAAAATATTTAATGATTAATCTTTTTGTGGACAATTGTTTCCCGCTTAAAATAATAGGATTAAAACTATAATTTCGAGTAGGTAGCACTACTCATCTTCTGCATTTTGAACCCAACTAGAGAAACAGCCGATAGGTTCGGTATGGTACTTCCAAATACAATCAGTTAATAACTTCTGCCTTTAATTGTGTATTGTCTGGGTCCCCAAGATACAGGCTGTGCCTGGTTTGGGACCCGCTGTCAAACCTGACAGTATTCTGTATGTTCTAACTTAACAACAAAGAACGATTTGTAAGCTATTTAATGAATTTTAAATGAAAAAAAAAACGAATACGTTTCGCTGCGAGAAATAACTGCTGCAACGTTTCGGGATATTGCAACGTTATAACGAAGTCGCATAACATCTTTTATGCTGCTATTTACCTAGTATAGCCTATCACCCATGATGATACTCATAAAACTAGTTACAAACTAGTTAATAACGCGTTTAAGTCGCATCGTGTACGGATCGCCATTGAAATTACTAGCGCCGGAATATTCTGGCTGCTCATTGTGAATTTTGTTTCGTTACACGTTACTTTTGAGTAACGTAGTGGACAATATTATAGGCCTTAATACCATGTTTTTAACCGAAATTAATTATTGTTTTTTTTCAGCGCCTGTACCAAGGGAACTATGGATTCTTAGAAGCGACTACGACAACTACGCAGTAGCGTATACCTGTGTTAATGAAGGAGTTTCCAACAGGCGAGGTGAGTTCTTATCAAATTAAATGATGTACTCCTGAGGGCAAGACAAAATGATATTTTATCAGCGGTAAAGACTTCTATAAAAACGTCAAAAATACAAGGTGGAAGAGACGCCGACGCTAATACTGTTACCACGATTTCAGTACAACACTCTGAACCCTCTCACATAGACATTTTTCATTCAAAAGTTTCTTTGTGGGGGATTTAGAATGATGTACTGCATATGTAGTTACCGTTTCAGCGTCGATGTCCCTTCCGCCCTATATGTTAGATTGACATTATCTTCCGAAATGTTATAGGTGACCGACGGACGACGCGGACTGACGTACTAGACTTTTGACGCTTAGCCAAATTCCGACTTCGACTTCTTTTCAATTAATTTCCAAAATTATCAAAAGTTTATCAACAGTGCTTCCCTTGGCAACCACATTCGGGTGCTAAAAGATCCATGGATCCATGTCTATCCATTGTTTTTCTGCCTTTAAAGAGAAATACAAAACGCTTTGAAATTTAATGCCACTAATGCCAAGCCCTGTCTGCCCTCAGATATTTTAATTTAATTCTGAATTGATTGCACTCATTTAAATTTTATTTGTCTTCAGTGTACAGCTGGATTCTCAGCAGGTCTCGACGATTGTCGCTAACAGCCCAAACGGATGTCGACGAAGCAATAAGGTCTTACTTAGATCTGAACTCCGTGCATTACCGACCAACTGATCAGAGTGATGAAGGCTGTTTCTACTATCCTGAACCTTCGGACGATCCTGTAGTTTTTAGAGGACAATGTGAATCGGTTAACGTTAAGCCAATGGAACACTTTGAAGCCGATAGAGTAAGTTTACAATGACGCCAGCCCTTATACCAATTTATTTGGGGTCAGCGCTGCATGTATTGCTCTTCCATACTTCTCCATTAGTCGTCATTGCAAGAGTCAACACGCTTCTAGCTTTTCACACAGTGCTGGATGCACTGGCGAATTTGACTGCTGTATATTTTAGTTCGAACATCAGTGTACCAATACAACGTCAAACAGAGCGTTTTGGAATTTGACTAATTTTATAACATTTAGTGATATTGACATTTTTATTCCCACCCATCTTTATTCTGTGGTTCATCCACTCGAAGGCGAAAAATCCTAACCCTATCCATGGCCATGATATTTTTAAGTTAAACCCAAAAATGCTTTGACCAGGATTTAATCCTGATCTAAGTATTTTTGGTTTTAATCCTAATCTAAGTTTTGGCATCCAGATTGATATTTCATTTAATTATTTTTCCTTTTCTATCCCTTCCTAGCCTTGTCCTATTCTATTTGGGGTCGGCGCAACACGTCTTCTTCTTCCATTCTCTCCTGTCAAACGACACGGCATCATTTACTCCTTTCTCTTTCATATCATTATTCACACAATCCATCCATCTTTTCTTTGGCCTTCCTCTCCCTCGAGGGATCGTACCACTGAAGTAAGTAAATTAGCAATCAATGTCGGCCGTAAGAACGAAGACAAAAACACTTTTTGGCGCAGCCGTGCGGCACACAGCACATGTACCTATTCTCTCATTTTTTTTTTTTTAAACTGTGATTTTTTTTTTGTATTTTTTATTATTTTTATGTGTGCTTGATGAACTGACGTCAAATAAACTTTATTCTTTCTTTCTTTATTACCCTGACTGTAATTTCACGTAAGAACAAATATTATAATAATATCTAAATTAAGTTTTTTTTTTCTAGTACATGGGCACATGGCACAATATTGAAAGGTACCCATCACGCTACCAAGATGGGACCTGCAGCAATGCCTTGTATGATTTTGTGGATGGTCAGGTGACCGTGGTTAACTCTCAAGTGAAAAACGAGAGACTGGAAACTGTGAAGGGTGTCGGCGTCCCTGCATCAGACGGTTCAGCTAAGCTAGTTGTCACCTTTCCGAATCCTGGATCTGATGGTAGGTTTATCAATCATACAATAATGAGTTTGAAAAGACTCTTAACGAAGCCGAAAGTAAATTGTTCTTCTTGTTATTGAGATCACTTTTTTGTAAAAATCAATATCTGGGAACCTTCTGGTACGAGTCATTGATGGCCAAAATTCCAATTTATTTAACTTTATTTTTACGAATTTCAATTTTTAATGTGCCATGCCCCAGGTACCGTTGCCTACGAACATTGATCATGGCCCACTTGCTGGAATATCCTTGTGTCCATTCATGTCCATCAATGTGTCCTTACAACTGCATATTAGAGGACTTAAAAATGATAACCTTCTTGGGCTTAATAGCCGAAGAAATTTAATGAATCGATACGAAAAAAGAAGATAAAGTGCAATGTTTTGCATCCATGCGCACTGCCGTGAACAGTAATTTCTCACACCGAAAATAAAAGTCTTCGATAAATGTTCTGTAGTTTCATGAAAAAAAAATAGAGCCTATGTGATGGGCCCTTTTACACCCTGTATTCTTAAAGAATGCGCTGATTTCCAATGATCAATTAATTCCTTAACCTGTCTTTTTGTTTTCAGAACCTATTTCTACTGAATACTGGATATTGGACACCGATTATAACAATTACGCCCTTGTATACACATGTCGGAATTTGAATGAAAATGACATGCAAGGTATTAGAAAAACATTTTTAAAGTACCTTCCAAAAATATTTTTGAATTTGGTTTTATGTTTGGCTTTAGTTTTATAATGTATACGTGCTTCCCGATAAGATTAAAACTTCTATAAAAATTAACACCCGTGGTCTACTATAAACATGCTAACTGTGCCTCGCGGTATCACCCGCCGTTTCTCTTTTTACTCGGGTCAGAGACGAGCCGAGCCGAGCCGAGTAAAACAAACTCAAGAATTATTGGGCTATCAAATGCAAAATTCTTTTTTCAAATCCGATACGGGCAGCTCTAATACCGCGTTCAAACGAAAAAAAACTCTTCAGCTTTATTAAACAAGTACTAGCTGCTGCCCGCGGCTTCGCCCGCGTGGAGTTCGGGAATTGCCCGCGGCTTCGCCCGCGTGGAGTTCGGGAATTGCCCACGGAATCTTACTTCTGGGATAATAAGTAATCTATGTATTTATAGTACATACATAGATTTACGTGTACTTGCTATTGTAAATATTTGTTCATAGTAATATCAATTAAATTACATATGTGAAATATCTTGGTTTGAGATTGGACACCAGGACACCAATCAAATGATTTATTAGGAATCTATTTATAGACATAATACTTTGACAAAATATTTAATATCAATGTCCCGTATCGCGAGCCAACGCGAAAATCGGTGGAATAAACCATATTCACAGACACTTCTACCTCAGAAAAATCCTACCTACTTAGTAATAGGTAAATACTCCCGCGCCCCGCACGCCCTACGTAACGCTGCGTGGCATGCGCCCTTCTACGTGAGCTTCGAAGCCCTCTTTAACTATATTGGGGATGATTTTGGAAAAACTGATACATATGTCTTATAATTTTAATTGAAGAGTGTGAACATCAATTTTCGAGTCAATCGACCCAGTAAATATTAAGTTTCACAGAAAATTCAACACCCCATTTTACCCTCTTAGGGGTAGAATTTCAAAAAACCCTTTCTTAATGGATATCTACTCTTGACAAAGAATACACCGTCCAAATTTCATTTCTCTCGGACCAGCGGTTTGGGCTGTGCATTGATATTGCAGTCAGCCAGACAGGACATTAAATTTTAAATTGGGGAATGATTTTGGAAAAACTGTGATACACGTATCTCATAAATTTAACTAAAGAGTATGTACACAAATTTTCAAGTCAATCGCCTCCGAGAATAAAAAGTTTCACAGGAAATTCAACACCCCATTTCACCCTGTTGGGGGTGGAATTTCGAAAAACCCTTCCTTAGTGGATACCTACTCTTCACAAACAATTCACCGTTCAAATTTTATGTCTCTGGGACCAGTGGTTTGGGCTGGGGGTTGATATATCAATCAACCAGACAGGACATTGAAGTTTAAATTGGGGGATGATTTTTAGAAAACTGTGATATACGTATCTCATGATTTTAACCGAAGAGTATGAATACAAATTTTCAAGTCAATCGGCTCCGGGGATAAAAAGTTTCATATAAAATTCAACACCGCATTTCACCCCCTTAGGGGTAGAATTTTGAAAAACCCTTTCTTAGTGGATACTTACTCTTCACAAAGAATACACCGTCCAAATTTCATGTCTCTCGGACCAGGCGGTCTGGGCTGTGCGTTGTTATATCAGTCAGCCAGACAGGACATTAAATTTTAAATTTGGGGATGATTTAGGAAAAACTGTGATACACGTATCTCATAATTTTAACTAAAGCGTATGTATACATATTTTCAAGTCAATCGACTCCGAGAATAAAAAGTTCCACAAATAATAAAACACCCCATTTCACCCTCTTAGGGGTGGAATTTCAAAAAACCCTTTCTTAGTGGATATCTACTCTTCACAAACAATTCACCGTCCAAATTTCATGTATCTAGGATCAGTGGTTTGGGCTGGGGGTTGATATATCAGTCAGCCAGTCAGGATGTTTAATTTAAAATTGGGGATGATTTTGGAAAAACTGTGATACACGTATCTCATAATTTTAACTGAAGAGTAAATACACAAATTTTCAAGTCAATCGACTCAGGGAATAAAAAGTTTCACAGAAAATTAAACACCCCATTTCACCCTCTTAGGGGTGGAATTTTGAAAAACCCTTTCTTAGTGGATACTTACTCGTCACAAAGAGTACACTGTCCAAATTTCATGTTTCTAGGACCAGCGGTTTGGGCTGTGCGTTGATATATAAGTCAGTCAGTCAGTCAGTCAGTCAGTCAGTCAGTCAGTCAGGACTTTGAATTTTATATGTATAGATAAAGATGAAACCTTAAAACTAGGCCACCTGCAGGTATACCCTACAATTTCGTCAATGGTGTTCTGACATGTCCGGCTTGTGCTCGGAGTTTTTCGGCCAAAGTTGTGCTAGCCACTTGAGAGCACATGATAGTGCAGCACACCAAATCTCTCGATAACCTCCCTAGAAAGCCATCGAATGCAGTCGCTGTGGCCGAAATCGGCTAGATGGCATCACCATCATCATCATAAAGATGAACATTGCATAATTAAATTCGAATTCCACAGTAAACACTTGGAAACTAAGCAAAACAAAGCAGCTTTTACTGGAATATGAACAGGTTATCAACAATTTCATAAGTCCCATACCGTACCTAAATAACAATTACTACAAGAAGGAAGATCAGAGTGAAAGAGGCTGTTTCTACTTCCCCGAGCCACAGGATAACGTACCCGTAGTGTTCCCTGGAAGATGCGAGGAGACTGTCGCTGTTGTCGAAAGTTTCGACTTCACGCAAGTAAGTCAAATTCTTCACTTTTCAGAAACTCAAAAAAAAAGGACAACTGTGTTCTATCCTGTTTAAATATCGATGCCTCCTTACGTGTTTTTCTTGCTTCACGAAGTCTGTCAAACTCTTACTGTCTAAAATCGTGGAGTTTCGCTAGCTAATTTATTTTAACCCGGTATAATGCGAAAAATGTCGAATTTTTTGAAAATCTTTAAAAATTGCTTATGTTTTACAGTTCTTAGGTACATGGTACGAGATTGAATCATACCCTAAAACCGAACGGACAGGACAATGCGTGAACCACCAGTTCAGTTCCTTAGACAGCGCACGTCTCAGCCTGGTGTCTTCTTCTGTAGCTGACCAGTTTAGAGGAGAACTGAATGGAGTTGTTAGTCGGAGCAGCGCTACTGACAACAGTGGCAGACTTACAATTACCATCACTGATACCAACGGGCAAGGTACGAGGAAGAATATTCATACATTAACTGACGCATTTATCCCAGGGTAGGCACGAAATACAGAATGATACCTACTACGATCATACTCCTTTTGCTTCGAAAGAACAAGATTAGTAAAATAAAAAAAGTAAAGTCACACTGGTTCTTGCCTGGTTTCGAGGGGTGTTCCTCAAAGCGCAACTATTTTTAAGCGCAACTAAATTATTTCTCGAAGCGCAACCGTCATGAAAAATAAAGAGGGGTCTGATGAATTTATATTTTTTTTTTTCAATCATGGATGATTTCGAACCCACCTCTTGCATAAGAGATGGGTGTCTTAACAATTGGGCCATCACGTTAAAATTAATTCTTTATGAGCCTTTCATAATTCACGCAGCTTTAATATAAGTACTGGTGGCAAGGAGAGTACTTGTAACTAAATAAATGCTTTTCTTTCAGTTAAAAATATACCATTCTGGGTCCTAAGCACGTTTTATGACGACTACGCACTCGCATATGGTTGCGAGAACATCGGTGATGATTTCAGAGCAGGTAATTCTATAGTTGACTTGACTTTATCATGTAAATAATCATCATCATCATCATCGTCTTTCATAGGTCCACCATGTAAAGCTCAGCGTTGCAAGGTGGCCCTTCCAACGCTGAGCTTTCCAGAAGTGGTCGATCCCAGAATCTTTTAGCCTTAGCAAAAAAATATCGACCATCATCATCTACCTAGCCTTTTCCCAACTATGTTAGGGTCGGCTTCCAGTCCAACCGGATGCAGCTGAATACCAGTATTTTACATGGAGCGACTGCCTATCTAACCTCCACAACCCAGTTAGTACTAGGTAATACGATACCCCTTGGTAAGACTGGTTGTCAGACCACTGACTAACAGTAACGAGTGAAAAAAAAAAAAAAAATCGACCGTTGATCAAAAAAGAAACAAAGATGAAAAAACATGTGCATGTTTTTTTTTTAGTTTGGAGTTGGAAGCTCAGCAGGAACAGAGAATTATCTACAGCAGCCACTACAGCCATAAGCAACGCTATGGCGACGAACATTGTATTGGCAGACGAGTACTTCGAGAAGATTGACCACGCAAACGACGCCTGTTTCTACTTACCCGAACTTGTACCCGGTGAACCCGTAATACTTCTTGGTCAGTGCGACCAAAGTATTGTAGGAGTACCTGATTTCAACATTGAAAACGTAAGATGTCACATGGTTCGACAGCTAGGACTTAACTGAAAAGAATAATAAACCACCGTTATAATTTATCTAATTGAGTACTTACCTAAAAATTACCGAACCCTGAGCAATACCCAGCAACATTGCACATGCACATGATCACTAAAAATAACATAACATCAATCTGTCCGTAATCCTCGAAAAGTCAGTCAGAGGCTTACAGTACGTGTATCAAATTGTGCTAGTTATACTTCAGTATCACGTTTTATCCAATGAAATTAATCAAAGCAACGGAAGCCCAAGCTGCTCATCGCACTCAAAACATCATGCTCAACTGTGAACCAAAATATTACCAACCAAATTTTACAACTTGCAGCAGCTCGTTGCTGCACTTTGTTTTGTAGCTATCGCTGAGTAAAAAAATATCTATGAAACATAAACTTTAAAGACTAACGAGCCTTTGCCTGATTGATTTCCAAATTAAACAATAAACTTTTCAGTACGCTGGCCGTTGGCGCCTCATTGAAAGCTATGGAGCTGATTTCCAACAAGGCACATGCAATGTAGCTCGATACACCCAGCAAGCCAGTAACGTACTCGCCATCACCAACTCTCAGGTTGTGAACGGACAACTGACATCTATGTCTGGAACTGCTACTGTTACTAGTACCGATGGAAGTGGTCGACTAACTTTCAATTTAGGTAAGTTTAGTAAAATAATTTGTGATGTGACGGTAGGTGCAGTAGAAGCTATCACTTATGTAGCATTATCATTTCATGATAATGGTACTGTTCTGTTAGAAACCGCAATTGCAACCAAATTTCTTTTTCTTATTCGTCTGTCATCGCAATTGCATGCAATTGCGATGACAGACGGCAGCGTCACAACCGGTTTCTATGCTCGCTGCGGTCGCCTCCGGGATTGTACTTAATTAAAACCATAGATAAATTGAACATTTAAACGGACTAATTAAGGTGCTAACTATTTGCTTCTTTGCAGGAGGTGAATCCTTCGAAGTAATAATACTTACCACAGATTATGACTCGTACTCGCTTGGCTACGGTTGTGTCAACCTGCCCGACAATCAAAGAAGAGGTAGATAGCGATCATGCATCACATGAATCATAGTATTTGTACTTGTATGCTATTCTTTTATTTAACTGTTATTTAAAAAAAACATGACTATCTGTCATTAAGCTGATTAAGATTAATGTTTTCATTCACCGATTTCAGTGGCGTCTAAGATAAACTTAGAAAGTTAATTAATTTAAATAGTCACATTGATAATTGCCAGGACGTCACAACCTCGTGCACGAAAAGGAAAATTTCTAATAATATGTTATAAAATTTAGTCTACAGCTGGAAAATGAGCCGTGAAAATACCCTGAGTCAAGATGCGATCAACAATATCAATGAAGTCATAGACAGGATTCAGGTCTTGAACAACCGTTTCTACTACCGCATCAACCGGACTGACACAGGTTGTTTCTACTTCCCTACACCCAACCCGAATACTAATGTGAAATTCAGAGGACAATGTGACCAAAACATACCTGTAATCACTGATTTTAACCCTGAAAAGGTACGCGTACAAACCATTTTGTATTGTACATAATCGGGTACAGTTTCATGCAAGTGTCAAATATTCTAAAAATTTATTTGTTTTACTTCGGCAGTATTTAGGTACATGGTACGACATTGAGTCGTACCCAGGAGACTTTCAAAATGGAAAATGTAACACTGCCATTTATAGTGAACACCCTGAGGCAGGTATCGATGTCGATGTTTATAACACGCAAGTTATCAATGAAGCTCTTTTCTCTGTAAGGGGTACTGCGGTGCAGGATCCCAGTACTGATGGAAGTGCTAAACTCACAGTAACCTTCAATGTAGGAGGCAATGTTGGTAAGAACAAACACCGAAAGAAAAATACTGACTCACTCTTAACAATTTTTAACACAGTACAGGTACTCATGTATATAATTGTTTTGCAGTTACTTCAAATTATTGGGTAGTAGCAACCGATTACGATTCATACGCACTTGTATATTCCTGTCAACCCGTTGATGATGAATACGTGCGAGGTACGTTATTAAGTTTACAAAAAACAGTTTACTCTTGGTTTTAAACAAATTGTGTCACCGAATAATCTGCTTTTTCACAGTAACTAGTTGGAAACTGAGTAGAACGAGACAGTTGGAGCCTGATGCGAAAACCAAAATCGACGAAGTGATGAGCGACATTCGTACTTTGGACCAAATATACTTCGTAGAACGTGATCAATCCCGCGAAGCGTGTTTCTACTACCCTGAACCCCAACCCGGCGTGCCAGTCGTGTTTCCTGGACAGTGCGATGAGAGTATTGAAGCAGTGCCGGACTTTAACATGAATCTCGTGAGACGAATGAAATTAAACATATAATTATTTTCTTCACTCTACACGCAATTTGGAAGAGCTCCTGTTCAACAAATGCTTTTGTCTTTCAGTTCCAAGGTACATGGCACGAAATAGCAGCATATCCCAAGGCTAACCAAGATGGGCAATGCATCAGCCAACAGTTCGCTGTTAATGCCACCAACAGCATGCGCCTCGATTCATTCAGTATACTTGACCTGACTCAATCTGCAACTGAGGGGCATGTCACTTTCGCCAACGATGATGACCTTAGTGGAAAATTGGACATCAACATTTGGGTCAACGGAGAAGGTGGGCATCATTTTCATCAAGATAACAATACTTTTTTGTATTTGTGAAGTAATTTATGTCAAAACCGTTTTTAATTTTCCAGCTCAATCGATACCTTATTATATTCTGAGCACGGACTACCGCAACTATGCACTGGCTTACAGTTGTGTGAACATCGACAAAGATACTAGAGGAGGTCAGTTTAATTCATTCCATTTACATTATAATGCGGAGAAGATCTTTTTGAATATTAATGTCGTTTTTGCTCTAGTGTGGAGTTGGAAGCTGAGTAAAACCAGACAACTGTCAGATGAGAGCAACGCGGCCATCAACGACGCCATAGCAAAGGTTGACGTACTGAGGAACGATTACTACGAGAACATTCAGCAGACTGACTCTGCCTGCTTCCATTTACCTGACATCACACCCGGAGATAATGTTGTTCTTCCTGGCCAATGTGACCTTAGCATTGCAGGAATGGCCGATTTCAATATTTCGAGGGTGAGAGTAGAGATTTTATTTGTTAGAAAGTATTAGAATGGTAATTCTGGAAATAGCTTGTAACATTGTGTACGTATGATACTTGGAGTCAATTTACGAATCAATACATAATTCATCTCTTTTCCACTTATGCTAACATTAATATAATTAAACAGTATGCTGGAGAGTGGCGCCTTATTGAGAATTACGGATCCCGATACCAAAGTGGCACATGCAACGTAGCGCGATACACCCAGCAAGCCAGTAACGTACTCGCCATCACCAACTCTCAGGTTGTGAACGGACAACTGGGATCTATCTCTGGAACTGCTACTGTTACTAGCACCGATGGAAGTGGTAGACTAACTTTCAGTATGAGTAAGTAAGATGATGGTTAATATTAATGAGTGTTTTTTTGGGATAATCTCTTTGTGTGTGACCATTTATATTTATTTTGTCAATCAAGTCGTTTTCGCTTATGATATTTTAAATGCGACACGAACATTTTCGTTACTGCTAAGTTACTAGGCTCTCATTAACATGAGATTGTTACGTTTTCCGCCACTTCTGAATTTTCTTGTTTTTGATCCGCAAGTACGGTACATTGAATTGTTTTTTTTGCAGGAAACCGAGAGTATTCTATGTACATACTCGAAACTGATTATGACTCATTCGCACTAGCCTACGGTTGTGTCAACTCAGGCGATGACCAAAGAAGAGGTAAATAAAATCATTCTTGTTTCAACAAGAAAAATGACCAACATTATTCTTACATTTCACCATGCCTGAGTTGCGACAGAATTTTTGTTCCACACACGCTATGCTACGATTATAGTATCTAAACATTCAATTGTGCTTTTCCATCTCAGTCCACTGTTGGGCATAACCCTGTAGCAAATTGCACCAAATCACCGAAATCTCCGGATGCCAAATTTTTTGTAGCACTACTCTCGCATTTTTGGCTAGAAAAGGTCTATAAATTCTGTTATGTGAGTGGAATTTAAATATAATTATCATTCTTTATTCTTTGTTTAGTTACCAGCTGGAAATTCAGCCGTGCTAACACCTTAAGCCAAGACGCAACCAACAGAATAAACGAAATCATCAATGGTATCGAAGTCTTGCACCAACCTTACTACTACCTCGTGAACCGTTCCCCTTATGCTTGTTTCTACTTCCCTGAGCCTGATAGACACACTCCTGTTAGATTCCGCGGGCAATGTGACCACCAGAGTGTGACTGTGGTTCCCGAATTCGATGTCGAAAAGGTAAGTCTGCGACTTACAATTACAATTTACCGCATGCAATCGGATTATTTTGGTAGAATGATCTATGGCGGCACTACAGGACTCGCAGTTTCGTTTGTATTTTTCTTTTTTCATACTGATACATACTAGAATGAGGCTAATACCGACTACGTTGTTCTTCTTCTATGTTAACTCTTGCTGTTGCCACTGTTTTGTTGGGCTAACAATTAAGTTGAACTAAACATATTCACAGTATATGGGAGTATGGTATGACATCGAATCATACCCCGTGGTCTTCCAAAATGGCGAGTGTCCCAACGCTCGCTACGCTGCACTCGACAGCAACACTGTCTCTGTTTACAACACCCACGTTGTTGGTCAGAGTCTAAGCACTATAAACGGGCTTGCTACGGTAGCATCAGCGGACGGAAGCGCAAAACTTAAAGTAACATTCGATGGACAAAATCCCGACGGTAAGAATTTGAAACTAAATAAATCGGAAGTGTACATGTGTGTAGAGACTGATTTCTTCTATTTTTTGGTAACTTTGCAGCTGCTTCTGATTACTGGGTGTTGTCTACGGACTATGACTCGTACGCGTTTGTTTATTCTTGTACTAACGATGGTGAAGACTACATGAACGGTGAGAATTCTCCCCATTTTGAATATGGACAAGTTATTCAACGATTTTCCCATTGTAGTTCTAACAACGTCCCTTGCTAATTATTTGCAGTCGCCAGTTGGAAACTGAGTAGAACGAGACAGTTGGAGCCTGATGCGAAAACCAAAATCGACGAAGTGATGAGCGACATTCGTGCTTTGGATCAGATATACTTCATAGAACGTGATCACTCCCGCGAAGCGTGTTTCTACTACCCTGAACCCCAACCCGGCGTGCCAGTCGTGTTTCCTGGACAGTGCGATGAGAGTATTGAAGCAGTGCCGGACTTTAACATGAATCTCGTGAGACGAATGAAATTAAACATAAAATTATTTTCAACTTTTCAACTTCTCAATTAATTTTTATTATTTTACGCAATTTGTAAGAGCGCCTGTTTAACAAATGTTTTTGTCTTTCAGTTCCAAGGTACATGGCACGAAATAGCAGCATATCCCAAGGCTAACCAAGATGGGCAATGCATCAGCCAACAGTTCGCTGTTAATGCCACCAACAGCATGCGCCTCGATTCATTCAGTGTACTTGACCTGACTCAATCCGCAACTGAGGGGCATGTCACATTCGCCAGCGATGATGACCTTAGTGCAAAATTGGACATCAACATTTGGGTCAACGGAGAAGGTGGGCGTCATTTTCATCAAGATAACAATACTTTTTTGTATTTGTGAAGTAATTTATGTCAAAACCGTTTTTAATTTTCCAGCTCAATCGATACCTTATTATATTCTGAGCACGGACTACCACAACTATGCGCTGGCTTACAGTTGTGTGAACATCGACAAAGATACTAGAGGAGGTCAGTTTAATTCATTCCATTTACATTATAATGCGGAGAAGATCTTTTTGAATATTAATGTCGTTTTTGCTCTAGTGTGGAGTTGGAAGCTGAGTAAAACCAGACAACTGTCAGATGAGAGCAACGCGGCCATCAACGACGCCATAGCAAAGGTTGACGTACTGAGGAACGATTACTACGAGAACATTCAGCAGACTGCCACTGCCTGCTTCCACTACCCTGAATTGGGTCCTACTGATCCGGCAGTGTTCCCTGGACAGTGTAATAATAATATTCCCGTAGTGCAAAACTTCGACGCATCTCGGGTATGTAATGAATTCCATTGGTCCAATTTCGTTCGTGTAACTTTACAAAACATTTTCTTTGATTGAGACATATTTCAATCTCTTTCGTACACTACAGTAGCGAAGGATCAATTTTTGTAAGAGGTAACCGATACCAACTTTAATGTGATTATATTATTTGTCTATTGAATACTGACTGTGCCATTTTTCAAATGGAATCCGGTAGGAATCGAGTTGTATGGAACCTTCGCCACTGGTACACTAGTATCGTACCGTGCACTAGTATCGGATCTAGTAGTTGTACGACACTGACTGGAATATCCCTTACCCAAAATACGTAGAAACTTATTTTTGTAAATGTCGACTATGTTTGTAATTGTACGTTTCCTTCAATAATGATGTCATAATCATAATCATTCACGATTTTAGACAACCATACAGAGTAATTTAATAATAAACACAAAATAGACAGATTGTTGATTGACCTCGAACCGGAAGACGCCGCGTTGGAAGGCCTCCCACTAGGTGGACCGATGACCTGGTGAAGGTTGCAGGGATCCGCTGGATGCGAGTCGCACGGGACCGGTCACTTGGGGGAGGCCTATGGCCAGCAGTGGACGACTGACGACGAAATGATGATGATGATGATGAGACAGATTGTTGAATGTGAAATGGTACAATATAAAGATGGTTTGGCTGTCTTTAGACTGATTCGCCCTATCTCCTCGTGCTAGTTATAGATGTAACTTTCTTGTTTTACTTTAGTACCAAGGACGCTGGCGATTACTGGAGTCGTATTATTCCGATTTCCAAGAAGGCGCATGCAATGCTGCTAATTACTCAGTGGCAGATGATGGTTCAGTAATTGTAGTCAACTCGAAGGTTGTGGATGAAGAACTGATCAGCGTCACAGGAACAGCCGTTCCTGACGCTAGCGGTAGCGGCAAACTGATCGTCAGTTTCCCTAATAGTAAGCTTTTTTTATTCATCAGCATTATCTGCTTATAACTAGGCAAGTATGGTCAGAGGCATCCTTTCTGTGTAACAGAGTGGGTCGTAAGCCACCACAGAAGCCTGGTGTATGTTCCTACTGCCTACTGGTCTTGTTTAATTTAATGGTTCCTAGTTATTGCGAAGAATAGCCAAACTTAAGTGGCAGTGGGCAGGGCACATTGCTCGCAGAACGGATGGCCGATGGGGCCGAAAAGTTCTGGAGTGGCGACCGCGAACCGGAAGACGCTGCGTTGGAAGGCCTCCCACTAGGTGGACCGATGACCTTGTAAAGGTTGCAGGGATCCGCTGGATGCGAGACGCACGGGACCGGTCAATGTGGCGACACTTGGGGGAGGCCTATGTCCAGCAGTGGACGTCTTTCGGCTGAAATGATGATGATGATGAGTTATTGCGTATTTCTAAAAAAAGTTATCGGTACTGCCGCTACGTCTGGGATTGCGACAGAGTTACTTGCAACAGGCTTATACACTAGATGAATTTATAATGTATACAGGGTGTAAACGGATCCATCACGCATCCGTCAACCAAGCATTATGTAAATTAAACTAAGTAACTTTACGCAAAAATTATTGCTGGGAAACGACTTTTTTTTTTGGGGTGAAAAATCACGTTTTACGGTAGGACTCAATGTAACGCACTCAAAACTGCTGATGGATGGATTGAGTAGTACGGGCATCGTGAAGGTGTTTAAAGTAAAAATCTTGCACAAAAACAGGTATTTAAAAAAACTTGTAAAAAAGTTGGAACTTTGATCCATTATCTCCGTAACTAGAAGGTCCACAGGTATAGTCTTGAACAAAAAATGATCGCAATGACGGGGAGAACAAGTGTCTCTCGACTTCGTTAAGGGTCTTGTTACATCCTTTAGATATTAGGGTGTGGAATGTGTGTATACATGGAGTTGCTATTTTTTAATGAAATGTACTAAATTATTTATCTGTTGATCTCAGGTGCCCCAACAGAATACTGGATCTTGGCCACAGACTATGAGTCGTACGCACTCGTTTACACCTGTGTTGACTTACCCGACGATCAAAGAAGAGGTATGACAATGCTTATGTTATGGAAATATTTTGTGTTGCATAAAATGAGAAATAATCCTAATCAATTGAATCTTTATGTTAGTTATCTTAATCCATTTTAATTTTCATATTTCTATCGTTTCTTACACCACATAATAGTTATTTGGAGTATTCCTCAAAGCGCAACCTTTATGAAAAATAAAGAGGAGTATGATGGTTGTGCTTTGAGGAATAAACATATAATATTTTTAATTTGAATTGGTGAGCGCAACTAATAGTTGCCCTTCGAGGAATAATTTAGTTGCGCTTTGTAGATTGCGCTTAAAAATAGTTGCGCTTTAATGAATACCCCAGTTATTTCACTTACTTTGATTCATTCATGTTAGAAATTTCTCCAACCAACTCACGTTAGGTATGTTGTTGAGATGTTTAAACAAGGTGTAACATAATAAACGCAAGATATCCCGTGTGGTCTCTCGCACCATGAAACTAAACATCTTTTGTTCTACGAGTTCTTGAAATTCGCAAAAAGAAAAAATACTTTCTATAGGAATTGACGCAATCAGCTGATCCACATGTATGGTAAAACTAAAAAAAAAAGTTATGGATTTCCAAAAGTCATAGAACTAAAGTTTTTCAGTTTCATGGTCTGAGACACCACACGAGAGGTCTTGCATTTATTATGTTACACCTTGTATATGCTACGCACCTACAGCATCAATAAACAAATAATCTATTTTCTTCTAGTATGGAGCTGGAAAATGAGTAGATCAAACAGTTTCTCAGTGGTAGCTAATGACGTTATCAATCAGATCATAAATAATGTCGATGTCTTACATGCCCGGTACTACCAACCTATAAATCGTACAGAAGTCGGGTGCTTCTATTACCCGCCTCCGCCAACGGTGGGAAGCATGTTTTACAGTCTGAAGTTCCCCGGGCAGTGTGACGAAAGCATCCCCGTTCAACAAAATTTCAACGCTGAATTGGTAAGTTCGCCTCATCATCGTATTCGCCTTTATTAATGTTTTCCATCTAACTGCTATTTATTTGTATATTTCGTTTCTAGACAAAAACATTGGTGCTAATAATTTTCATAAATGCTCAGCATAAATCGGCTCAGTGCTAATTTTTTACGCTTAGAACACTGAACCGGGACTGTACCTCTCATAGCAGTAAACCCACCGCGGCGCACGGTTAGGCTACGCACGTGTGTAGCTTCGCTTTGCAAGAAAGTGTATGCGATTGTGTCCACTGCAAATCACAGACACGCTATGCATCAAATGACGTCATTAGTACATGAGTGGCTTGCGCGAATAAGGCGCTCACATAGCTCAACGCTGTCAACGCCATGCACGCTGTGCATGCGGTACACGTTATATGTGAATATTAACCCACGACTATGCCGCGGTGGGCCACGCACGCGACAGTTGTACATAGTTGTGGGTGTATAATGTGTAGTGCAATGGAAACGTAGACCCACGTTGTCAAAGAAATAAATCCACGCATGCTGAAATGCGCCGCGTGTCCGCGCACAGCGTGGGTGGGTTTGCGCCTTTAAGTAAAGGTGCAAACTACTATTGAATATATTGATTAGATCAGCTTTTATAGTGACCCATAATTGCAAATTATGAATAGAAACAAAGTAAATAACTGTTTTATTTACTTTTCAGTATTCTGGCCCATGGTTCGATGTTGAATCCTACCCGTCGAACTTCCAAAGCGGTACCTGCAATACCGCTAGGTACACTTCGAACCCTGATGGAACACAGTTCACTTTGCAAAATACCCAAGTGGTGGACCAACTCCAGCAAACTGTAACCGGATCCGCAGTTTCAACTACAGCTGATGGATCAGCTAAATTTGATGTGACTGTAACTGGCGGCAGTGGTACTGGTAAATATATATATGATATACAACAACCAACAACCTGCAACCTTCCCTGCAACCTTCACCAGGTCCACGAGATGACGATGGATGTGAGACGCACGGGACCGGTCAATGTCGAGCCGAAAGATGTCCAGCAGTGGACGTCTTTTGGCTGAAATGATAATGATGATGATATGACTTTTATCTGCTCTGAGTTGAAGATCGAGACAAATGACTGTCGGTTACAAAGCGTTTCGAAATTTCTAGAATGTCACGAAGTTGATAGGCTATTAGTAAAAATTGTATGCAATTGTATTGTGAATTGTATTGGGAAAACAATATGGCGACTGTTGATTTCGACCACGCACCAAAAGATCCTTTGCAACGCAATTGACAAGAACTTTTCGAGAACATTTGTCAGTACCCTCACAATATTATGAACTTTCTCATAAATAGACCTTATATAGTTTTTTTTCTTTTTTAATCTTTATCCCACACGTGTCGCTGCCCCAGAATGTCGCTTTGTCTAGGTATTTTTACCGTTACGAGTTTTTTAACTAACCCATAGACAATTATTATTTAATATTTATCATTTTTTTTTACAGCAATGAAGTACTGGGTCTTGGCTACGGATTATCATACATATTCACTAGTGTACTCCTGCCGAAATGTCGATGACGAATTCAGAGAAGGTAAGTTATTGACAGTCGTTACAATAAAACAGCAGCAGCCAGTGGCAGTGCAGTCGTGCAGTCTTTGGCAGTATGAACGCAATATAATGTTGGATAGTGTAAATCTGGAGTCATTTACTACATGGACCTTGTAGAAACTAAAACAAATTTCCGTGCTTTCAAGCGTTTTTGCCATACCTATTATTGGAATCAAATATAACACAGCTCACACACTCACTCATCACGAAATATCGAAAACCGCTTGACGTATATAGATAAAAGGAGATCGGGCAATCTTCTATAGACTCTGGTTCAAGAAGCTTTGTTGATTCTAGGATACTCAAAATACTTGTTGTGTTTGATGCTTTTCAATTACCAAAGCTCATGGAAATCGCTTAAAAAAAAGGGTATAAATAGTACTTTTAGTAAATCGAATTCTTCATTTTTATTAAAAAAGCAATACAAGGTAGTATAGGTAGTATGAAGCCCTCAACACTTCATCACTGATAAACATAAGCGTAACCTTTACGACCATAATCCTTAGAGGGGCAAGCAGACAAGTTTCATCGTTTGCCGAAGTTCACAGTTGGTTGCATTAGTTATTATGAGTTGAAAACGATCTGTTTGCTAAGTCCTGGAGACAATCTTCACGACTATAATCCTTAGAGGGGTAAGCAGACATGTTTCATCGTATACCGAAGTTGGTCGCATTAGTTATTATGAGTTGAAAACGATCTGTTTGCTAAATCCTGGAGACAAAATCTTCACGACTTTAATCTTTAAAGGAGTAAGCAGACATGTTTCATCGTATGCTGAAGTTCACAGTTGGTCGCAGTAGTTGTCATGTGATGAAAGCGACCCTTTACCAAATCCTTGACACAGCAAAAACCTTAGAGCTGCTTGAGAGTAATCTTACAGGACAGTTGTCCGCACAACCTAAGGGGCCTTAAACAAATGATTCGACTATTAACTATATGCAATAGAGTCGAGGAAATGCACAGGATGGCACTACTTCTTCTTGATGACGTGCCTAGACCAAAGTCCATAATAAAGACATTATTATGTGCGCAATGGTACATTTACCGGTAACGCACGTACAGTAATAATCACCGACGCTCCTTATATCTCTTGAATTACAAGATTTTGTTTTCACTAATTGTGCATTATGGCGTTTAACTTTTTTTGTCCCGGCGCTGATTTGCTTATATTCTTAACAAAGAATAACCCTCTTCTAACAAGCTTTAAAATGATGTGCGTCTGAATCTCCGACGCTCCTTGTATCTCTTTAATTAGAAGATTTTGTTTTCACTAATTGTGCATTATGGCGTATAACTTTTTTCTCCCGGCGCCGATTTGCTTATGTTCTTAACAAATAATAACTGTCTTCTAACAACCTTTAAATGATGTATGTCTTAATCACCGACGGTGTTTGTAATTAATGCCATCGTTGATTACATAGTTTTTTTTTTTTTTTTTTTTTCTAAATGATCAATAACTTTTTTCTCCATAGAGGAATTTTTTTGACGCCATAACAAAAAATGATGCTCTTGACATCAGCTTCAAGAAAATATAGGTCTAGTTCACCGACGCTACTTGGACCGCTTCGGCCCGATCTCCTTTGGCAGGGAGGTAGTTTATAGGTAGTAGACTTCCGCTAAGCACAAAAAATGAAGAACTTTCATACAAACTTACAAGAGCCCTTACGCAAAATCGACAGGGCCGGATTAAGGAGGTCTAAGGGCAAGTTTGTATGAAAGTCCTTAATTTTTTGTGCTACAAATTTGAAATTTGGCAGGGAGGTATAGTTATCGCAGACGAAGTCGCGGGCAACAGCTAGTAAATAATAAAAGTGACTGTTTTATTGTATGCAAACAAATGATATGATGTACATATAGAGCTATTAACTATTGAACCATTTTACAGTATACAGTTGGAAGTTGGGCAGGGAACCAGCTATTCCAGAACAAGCTGAGACCATCATCAACGATGTAATAGAGAAAGTGCAAGTGCTAGATAAACAGTACTTCATCTCGAGAACGCATACCGATGAAGCCTGCTTCTATTACCCTGACATGGAAGACGGGAATGTGATACTGGCTGGCCAATGTCTGCCTGACGCGGACGTGCCAGCTGTCCAAAACTTCAACCTTAACGAAGTAAGTTTTCCACCCTTAAATCGGGAAAATACCCTATGCTCATCGACGCGCCCTTGGTGTACTCGACATATCTTTCTTTACCGTGGGGTTAGTGCCTAACCTGACGTAATCTGAATAGAAAGATGATAATGCCTTCAACCGCTTACTATTTCTGAAACCAATTTGTTTTGTAACTGATGTAAATCCAATACATTTTTGCTTGACAGGCAGAATATAGGTATAAAGTTAGTAAGTTTTAATGTCTGCTCATGTTTAGCTTTTCATTAGGCATAAACTTATACTGTCACTTACGGGATATCTTTCGTGATTGTTCATTATTTTGAGCTCCCGATATTTCGGCGCTGTTGCAAGCGCCATGATCGCGGGTTGACACAAAACAACAACACAAACAACAAAATCACGAGCAACAATAACAACAACAACAAACAAACAAAAACAATATCAGGAGCTCAAAATAATGAACAATCACGGAAGATATCCCGTAAGTGACAGTATAAGTTTAGTTGTAAACCGTGAAAGCTTAAAACAGTGTTTCATTAGGCATCTTTCAGTCGAAGTGATGTTTTGCACTTCGAACACAAAATGAATCAAAAGTGAATTAATTTGTGAGTTTTTTTCTTCCATTCTTCCCACTTGACCTTTTCCCAGCAGTGGGATGACGCAGGCTTACAGTATCAGTATCAGTATCTTCCTACTACATTCCTAACCCATACTTAAAAAATTTTTAGTTCTCTGGAATATGGTATGAAATATCTCGATACCCGTCGGCGCTCCAAAATGGTGAATGTACGGCTACCGAATATGCCCTGAATAGTGCTGGTAATAATATCTTCGATGTTAGTCAAACAAGTGTGGTCGAAGAGGAAGAATTGAGGACAGATACTCAAGCTTCAGTTGCTCCTAATGGTAGAGGCGTCATCAGTATCAATGTTAATGGAGGTAAGTGCCATCAATAAAACCAAAATACAGAGTGTAAGGGACAGCCCTCCACAAACTGATTGGGTGAATTCAGTATATCATACTAAGATGAACAACAAGAAATTACAAGAAATTATTTCAGGAATGTTACGGGAATCCAATTGTTTTATTTCCTCATACGCAATGTATCGTTACCGTGGCAAAACGCACGTAGCGAACGGCAAGCGCGACAACGAGTTCGATGAACTCTGTAGCTAGGCTTTGATTTTAGCCATATTATTTTCATAAATGGAGTGCTGCGTACATGGAATGTAATTTTACATTGAAATAAAGAACTAGTAACTGAAAAAATTTAAAAAATTAAAAGTCCGGTGGTATATGGTTCAAAATAAGGAGCTGGATGCACCTTGTCAGTTTGTGGAGGGCTGTCCCTTTCACCCTGTATAAAAAATATTTTTGATCTTTGGCGTTCGGTGAGACACGGTAAACTATGAAACGCTAAAGAAAAATATATTTATTTATTTATTTATTTATTAAAACTTTATGCACAAGAACTGCACAATGGCGGACTTAATGCCGTAGGCATTTTCAACCAGTCTACCTTAGGGTGATGCAGAGATAATATACAGTAGGTGCAATAAACAGAAAGAAAGACTAGAACATATTTATAACTAAAACATATAAGAATAAATACTTATATACATCCATATAATAAACTATATAAAGTTAAGAGAGATAAACAAGAAAAACTACAACAACTTCAGTTCTGAGACGAATCTGCCAACTTCTTGCGTATATGTTCCCGAGCTTTCACTTTGAAACTGAACCTATCCTTTTCTTTTCGAAAGTTCTTGTTTGAGAATTAATTTTAACTGATTATTTGCAATGATTGCGGCATAAACATGCAATATTGCTGGAATTCAATTAAATACAACCACTTTCCATTATTATCTTACCTACGTTTATAAATGCAAAAGATTGTGAGGACGGATGTATGTATGGATGTTTGTTACTCTTTCACACAAAAAGTATTAAACGGATTTGGATCAAATTTGGCACACAGATAGTTCATAACCTGTTTTTTTTTGTCCTGGATTAACAGATAGGATAGGATTTAGACCCGGAAGTACGATCCCGTGGGACATTTACCGAAGTATACGCGGGCATCAGGTACTTTTATTTAAATGTGTTTTTTCTTTTGTTTTTTTGCAGTACCATTCAGGGACGTATATATTTTAGCCACCGAATACACGGATTATGCGGTAGTGTACAGCTGTCGGAATGTCGATGGCAACAGAAAGCAACGTAAGAATTATCTATTTTTTTATTATTATTATTTTCCTTTTATTAATTATGGCAAGTAAAATGTAAATCCAGTATGAAATACTCATGAAAGTCAGCTGTTCAAAGCGCAATACCATCATTCAAAATATTTGGAACAGCGTATTTATAATTTTAGAGTTGATCTATTAGTAAACGTTGTTTATTTTTTGGGACCTACTTCTCTCCGTGTCATTTACTCAGTTTTTAACCTCACATAAGGAAAATTTATTTTGTATTAAAATGCAACATAAGAACTGAGAGGCTGAGATCTATAACACCTACTTAGATTTGACTGATATGCGAAAAAAATGAATCATATTGGTATAAAGTTTGTGCAACTATAAGCGACTATGATAAAGAGTTTCATACGAATATGGACATTAACATTGGTAATTATAAGAATAGTTTTCGTATGATAAGCTACTCTCAGTCTAACACAAATCTTATTTTGCTCAGTATACAGCTGGAAATTGAGTAGGTCCCGCGCAGGGCTGTCCGAAGCAGCTGCTAGCACTATCAACGAGCTAATCAGCACTAACATCGATCTCCATGAGCCCTACTATCGGAAGACTGGTCAAGATCACGCATCCTGCTTCTACTATCCAGAGTTTGATGATCCTCCAAGTATCGAGTTGCCAGGACCTTGCGACGAATCTATTACTGGAGTTTCTGGTTTTAACATGCCCGATGTAAGTTTGAACTTTTTTGAAAATAGACAGCTTATCTAATACTGGTTCTTTGGTCTAGTGGTCGTAAGCGCGATTGCTGAGCATGAGGCCCCGGATCGGTCGAGCCAAGTTATTTTGAGTTTATCCGTAAATTTCTCAGTAGCAGCCACGAAGCCCGGATTTATGCCCTCGTTCGTTGAACCTCCACCATTTAAAAAAAAACTGGCGAAATGTGGATGTAGACCTCTACCTAATCCTTCGTTAATACAAGCGTAGTTTTATGTCACTACCTATTCATTAACGTTTAGAACTAAAAAAAACATTTAAACTACTAAAGTTTGGTGAAACCGGTACGGGCAAATGCAGACGCCTTGTGATACCGCTCCGCACAACGTCAAAGCGCCACTCGCTATAGATTGTCGTAAGCTTACAGTAGATTCTAACCAGGCGCTGACGCTGCGTCGCCGGAGCATAGAACCGTCATTACGATGCGACACTGCTAGTTGACTCCCAATGGGGCGAATTTATTACGATAAATGATGTTTATTCTGTCAATTGGTTTTGACAAAAACTTTTACATCAGACATTCATTGTTTTTTATTCGACAACTCTGAGAAGAAAATTCAATTCAATTCAATTCAAATTATTTATTGCAATCCATAATGTACGTAAAACAGGTGGTAAAAAACAATTGAGAAGAAACAATTATGGACCCACCGAAACAAACTCAGAGCTCACAACCTCTTTCGAAGTCCAAACATCATCTTGGACAAGTCTTATGAAGACGACGCAGTTAAGGGTCTGAGATGGTCTTTTGAGGAAAGAACTACGTAGTTAGTTGGAGTGGACCCGTCTAATTGCTGTGCAACACCGCACCCCATGTTGTATAATATATTCGCTCTTTCGATTTATTGTAATTTTTTTAAGTTTTATTCCTTTTTCATCTGATGCTAGTTTCTCGGAACCTGGTATGAAGTCGCCAGATACCCACAACCCGCACAGACTGGCCAATGTAACCGTGCTGTATACGGGCCTGGAGACACGACCAGCGTCTTCAACTTTGTGCACCGCCAAGTTACTGATGAGGCTCTGGGTGAGATATCTGGACAAGCTGCAGTAACAGGCGATGATGGACAGATAGAAGTTACATTCAATGTTGGTGAGGGTAAGTTGTTCAATAATGTCACTTGAGAAAATGGCATAGCCTAAAAATAATCTTGGTAAGAAATTGTTTAAAAAAAAAGACTTGCAATTGTTTTCATAGTATACCGCGATCAAGATGATGGCCTCGTTGATCTAGTGGTCGCAAGACCTTTAGCCAGCAGCAGTCCACTGCTGGACATAGACCTCCTCAATCGCACGCCACTCAACTCGATTCTCAAGACCATTAGATATTAGGTTCAAATCCACGTTATTAGGCTATCCCATCAGGAATTTGTTAGTAACCCGGAGCTTTGATTATTTGTGCCTGGTTAGGACAAAATGCTGCCACCTATGATATAGGACTTTGTCTTACCCTTCAAGAATTAAAAGTTTACGTTTTGAATAAGATCCATCCTCTTAGTATTAACATTTTGTTAAATTTGATTGCAGAGACCAGAACTGCAAAGTACTATGTACTCACAACCGACTACAACAGCTATGCACTTTTATACAGCTGCGTTAACATAGACAATGGGGAAAGACGACGAGGTAAACCAGTTATTAAAAAAAAAAAAGATACCAAAAATCTCTGTTTCACTTTACGATCTAGTTTTCACAGTTTATAAAACTTCACAGTTGGCAGTTGGAAACTGAGCAAAACGACAGAACTAAGCTGGCAGGCCAATGCCGCCATGGAAGACTTCATTACTAGAACTCAAGGTCTCCGACAGCAGTATTACCAGGATACAAGTCAGAATGAGCCAGCGTGCTTCTACTATCCAGAGTTCGTTGAACCTCCACCATATATCGAGTTGCCTGGACTATGCGATCAATCCATAACCGGCGTTTCTGACTTCAACGTGCAAAGTGTAAGACCGCATTTTGCTATTTGAAATATTGCAAACAAAATGGAGACACGCCCTTATTCTAGCGAAAAACGATTTTCTCAACTCATGTACGAGGTGTAAACAGACCCTTCACGAAGCTGTCAAGCAAGTATCATCGAACTAAGTAACTCTACGCAAAAATTATTGCTAGAAAAAAATTTTTGGAAGGGGTGAAAAATCACGTTTTACGGGTTCAATGTATCGCACTGAAAACATTGTGCTGATAGATGTATTGAATAGTACGGGGGTCGTGGAGGTATTTAAAGTACCGTTATAAAATAAAAACCTTGTATTTTAAAATAAACTTGTGAAAAAGGTGAAACTTTGATCCTCAAAATCTTCCTAACTAGAAAGTTCTAGGTATGGTCTTAAACAAAAAAAACGGGGAGGACAAATGCGTTTCGGCTTCGTTAAGGGTAATTTTACACCCATTATTTACTACTCAAGACTACCAAAGGTTACCGACCCTAAAAAATCAACGAAACATTTTTATTTTTTCTTTATCTTATTCTGATATCGACACCCACCACGTCTGTGGGGTTTTCCCACCTAATTTCATTTGACCTCGTATTTTAATCGTCTTTTTCCAATACAGTTCCTTGGAAAATGGTTCGAAGTCGCCAGATACCCAGAGCCGGCACAGTCGGGCCAATGTAACCTTGCTGAGTTCGTGGCTGGAAGTACTAGTGGTACCTTCTCTATAGAGACCAGTCAAGTTGTTGATGAGTCTTTATCGGAGATAACAGGAGAAGCTTCAGTTATCAGCAGTGATGGCTTTGGGAGATTAACTGTTACTTACGATGGTGGCGGTAAGTTTTTTTTTGTTTTTCAGTTATTCCATCATTGCACTATTGAGGAGCTCGTGGCTAAATAATAACAGACGCTAGGGTCGATCTTTAGGTTAAGCCGTGCTTGCCTAGGTTGGTCTGTGGATGGGTGACCACCCATTCCATACCGAGTTTCCTCCGTGCCTCGGAAAGCACGTTAAACCGTTGGTACCGGGTGTCATCTGTAGATCTCTGACAGTCGTTAGGTAGTCAACCTAGTTGCCCAAAAAGTCTGACAACCAGTCTTACCAAGGGGTATCGTATTACCCAGTACTAACTGGGTTGTGGAGGTCAGATAGGCAGTCGGTCGATGTAAAATACTGGTATTCAGCTGCATCCGGCTAGACTGGAAGCCGACCCCAACATAGTTGGGAAAAGGCTAGGCAGATCATGATGACATAATTGCACTATTACCCCGCGGTGTATGCGCTTTCTGTTAGAAATCTAACTGAAGGTGATTAAGAGGACGAACAACATACGCACAAAGCGGTGTCACATGTCTCCTAAGTTCTCATTTTTTTAAATCGCTGTGTTTCTTTCTTTGTGTTTCCCTATGTCTCTATCGATCACTTATATATATTAGAATCCACAACATTTAAGTACTCGCATGATGATTACTTTGTAGACCGTGTAATCTGTAATTTGCGTTATCGCGAAGTATATTTTTGTAGTTATTAGTTGTAATTTCTCCAAATCCAAAAAGATGTTGGTTTTTTATTTTTAAACTATTTAGGTTCATAAATCATTTAGTCTTTACGATAGTGATCTATGCGCAAATAGTGGAGCAGACGATTCCGGTAGATTACCCATTATGGGTTCTAATGGCTTAGCTCTAAATCTCTGACAACGAACACGCTTTCTGTCAGTAGTCGCAGCTAGTACTTTCCCACTTGTAGGCCAGAATTGCTCACGAATAGTATTGAAAAGTTGCTGAAGGCAAGAAAATTACAATTATTCTTACAATTTTTTGTGTAGGAGACGAAGAGGTTCTTGCTCAAATAAAAGTTCAGAGAAACTGTGTTTCGGGTCTGGCACTATAGGTTGCCTTTTTTCATAAGGACAGTGAGATGCATTGTCGATCCTTCCACCGACACGCAAGACACCGTGTCGATCCAAAAAAAGGAAAAATATGTTAATATGACCCATCCAAAATTATTTTCATGAAACAAAATACCGATTTTAATTCGTAACCTAAGTATTCATATAATATGCTTTATTCCAGAATCTTATGAATACTACGTACTCGCAACCGACTACACCGGTTTTGCTCTTGTCTACACCTGCATTAATATACCTAATTTAAACAGACGACGAGGTAATGTAGTTTTATCCTTTCACTATAATTATGTAAACATGAACATCCCATAAAAGAGCTAATTTAACAAACTTTTCACAGTTTTCAGTTGGAAACTAAGTCGAAACACTGAGCTGAGCGAGGCCGCTAATAACACCGTCAACGAAGTCATTGATTCCACCCAAGGTCTCAAACAAGAATATTACCAGCACACAAGTCACTCTCATGAAGCTTGTTTCCACTACCCAACACAGGCTGGCGACAGAGTCATACTACCGGGCCAATGCGACGGCGATATTTCTGCAGTGGAATCCTTCAACGTGGCCAGAGTAAGACAATATTTACTCACTTTCTGCGTGTACTATTATCGATAAAGTATCTATTGTCATACTATAAAGGGTGTAAACAGACCCTTCACATAGCCTTCAACCAAGCATTCTGTACATCAAACTAAGTAACTTGACGCAAAAATTATTGCTGGGAATCGACTTTTTTTTTGGGGTGAAAAATCACGTTTTACGGTAAGACTCGATGGAAAGCAGTCAAAGCATTGTGCTGATGGATGGATTGAATAGTACGGGGGTCATGGAGGTGTGTAAAGTAAAAATCTTACATTTTAAACATGTATTTAAAAAAAACTTGTGAAAAAGTTGGAACTTTGACCCCCAATATCTCCGTAACTAGAAGGTTCCCAGGTATGGTCTAGAACAAAAAAATGATCGCAAAGATGGGGAGCACAAGTGCCTTTCGTTACACCCTTTATTAAAGTGCCTTTTTAACCTTTATTTGTCATAATGTTTGGCAAATGTCTACCCCAAAACGTTCCACTCTTTCTTTTGTGCGTGTTTCTCCAGCCATCATCATCATCTTCCTAGCCTTTTCCCAACTATGTTGGGGTCGGCTTCCAGTCTAACCGGATGCAGCTGAATACCAGTATTTTACATGGAGCGACTGCCTATCTGACCTCCACAACCCAGTTAGGACTGGGTAATACGATACCCCTTGGTAAGACTGGTTGTCAGACTTTTTGGGCCACTGACTACCTGTAAGGACTGTTAAAGATCTACAAATGACAGCCGGGACCAACGGCTCAACGTACTTTCCGAGGCACGGAGGAAACTCGGTATGTAATGGGTGGTCGCTCATCCACAGACCAACCTAGACAAGCACGACTTAACCTAAAAATCGACCAGAGCGGCTGTTCGGCTGTTGTGCTTCTCCAGCCAATCTCCCACAAAATCTGCCTATCTGGATTCAAATCTACTAATCCTAAGTAAGGGTAAGTAAGGGTTGGTGGATTCAAATCTACTAATCCTAACTAGGCCATCACGGCTCGACCATACGTATGCTCATTCTCGTCAATATTTCTTTTTACAGTTCGCAAACAATTCCTGGTATCAGATCAGAAGATACGACGCGGTTGGAGACCGGTCCTGTGTGGGGACCAGATTGTCATTCAACGATGAAACGGGGAATATTGAAGTCCTTAACTTCGAAGTCGTTGATGAAGATTTATTGACTACAGAAGGTTCAGGCCGACTCAATTCAAGTGATGGCAGTGGAATTTTCTCCCTAGTTCTGAATGAATCCGAAGGTATCTTAATAACATATTTTTAGAAGCTAAAGCTTGCCTTCTTCATAGCATTTAGAAAAAATACAACAAAAATTTTCTTTACTAACGATATAATTATCAATTACACTGAAAACGGGATATTTATCATGTTTACTGTTTGTTTTGAGTTCCTGATATTTCGGCGCTGATCGATGATGATCACAGATAATGTTAGTGTCCATGACAGTTTAAAAACTTATATAACGATATAATTTATTTTATTATTCATTTTATTTTATCTCTAGACGATGAAAATACGGAGACGAAGATATACATTTTGGCCACTGACTACGACGCATACGCACTAGCTTACAGTTGCAGAGATATAAACAGCAATCAAAGAGAAGGTATTTAGTTCACTCACCTTATTACTGTCAAAGTCTTTTTGTATGATCACCGTAGAAACAAAAAAAAAAAAATTATTAATTTAATTACTTATTGTATATTTTGATACAAAAATATCATCATCATCTTCCTGCTCTTGTCCCATGTTACTTGGGGTCGACGCAACACGTTTTTTTTCTTCCATTCTCCTCTGTCAACCGTCACGCAGTCATTTACACCTTTTTCTTTCATATCATTCCTCACACAATCCATCCATCGTTTCCTTGGTCTTCCTCTCCCTCTCCGTCCATCAACATTTATATTCATCACTCTTTTAGTCACATGCGATTCGTCCCTTCTCATCACGTGTCCATACCAAGACAGTCGATTCCCTTTCAACTAAAAATATATTAACTATTATTTAAGTATTTAATATTTTATTTGTACTATAATATATTTTAATTTCATAGTATTATGAACTTGCCGATACCGACGAATAATGTAATAAAAACATTGTAAAAACGCTTTCTTTTACTTGTTCAGTTGGCGCGTGGCAGTTGAGCCGTGGAAGGACTATGACGGAAGCTAGCAATGCTGCCATCACAGAAATAATCAACGAACGACCAGAACTCCATGTACCGTACTTCAATCTAATCTCACAACAAGAAGAATGTCTAGAGCCCAGTTCAGCATTCTTCTTTAAGAGCAGTATTATTCTGATATTTGTATGTACTGTATTACATTTAATAAAATAAATAATAAACTCATCAATTACTGAACAAAATTCTAGGTTTTTAAGTTTCGTAAGTGTATTCTTAACGACTACGTATTTTTTACGTGTGTTAATAAATTATTTGTATTTTTAATAAAAATATAACTAACATCACTAACTGTATTTGTAGTTTTATTCAATTTTGGCCAGTTTTATTCGCATTGCAGGAAAATGAACCAGGAGAAAAAAGTTAGCTATAACTTTGAATACACACAAAATGTGGTAAAACGAGGCTAGTAAAGTTCGAGGGCAGGTCATATCACTTGAAATAAGTGTAACACACAAGTTGTAACTTTTGACGTGACAACGTCTTATTATTCGATGGAGCCGGCTGCACGCACGAAAAAATGAGGCGTTACCTCGCATAAAACAATTGCTAAATGCACATTCATTTTTTGAAAAATGCAACCATTCCATCAGAATTTTCTTATGACGTTGTCACGTTCAACTATCGTCAGTAAACTGACTTTACAGACAACCGATTTTTTTTTTCGGAATTTCAGTATGCAACCCGCTCTGGGTTTTAGAGTAGAAATAATATAAAATAAAAATTTTCATCGGTTATTTAAAAAAAACTTGACCGTGTAGGCATTGCACTTTTGTAGGAAACAGCTGTTTTTTTATGATGTATTCACTAATGATGGATACATGGTAACCGTTTTCGCGTCGGTGAGCCTTGCACCCTGTATATCGTTTTTGTCTGTAGTTTGCCAAAGATTTGACCTATTCTTCAAGATACAAGATACAAGATACAAGATATTTATTTTGTAAAACATGAGTGCAGAATTATACAGGTCTTAAAAATAATGAGAGGTAGCTACATGTTTTGCCAATGATGGCGTAGAAAATTAGTCGCACTAAGACAACTATTACAATAATTATAAAAATAGTTAAAAACAAATTAAAACAATGACTTACAAAGGACAAAAAAAAAAAACATGATTAAATTAAAATGTCAACAATTTAAATTCAATTTAATTTCAGGTACACATTCCAAATTCTATTGCAGAAGATTATCATTTAAAAAGTCATCTACGCTGTAATAGCACTTTTCTAGTAAAAACCCCTGAATGGACTTTTTAAATTTGGTTAATGGTAAACATTTAATAGCATCAGGTATTTTATTATAGACAATGGGTGCCCTACCAAAGAAGCTCTTTTTCAGTAAGGCAGTTTTGCACTTGATTGGACACAACAAATTCTGATATTGAGAACGAATTGGGGTTCTTTTCACGTCTGAAATTTTTTTAAAGAATTGCGGATTTGCTTTTACGAAAAGTGCAGTTTCTAAAATGTACAAAGATGGTAAAGTTAGAATTTTTGATTGTCTAAAGTAATTTACGCAACTATCCGTTGTTCTCAGACCAAACATTGCTCGTATACATCTTTTTTGCATACTGAATATAAGTTCTTTATTAGTTGACTGTCCCCAAATAATAACACCATATTTTAAAGTAGAAGCGACCAACCCATGATAGGCTGTTAAAAGAGTGTCAGTATTTATTTTCCTTGACAATTGGAATAATAAATATGCAGATTTACTAAGGCGCTTACAGATTTCCTCTGTGTGATGTTTCCAAGTTAGTTCACTATAAATAGTGATACCTAAGAATTTTGCATGTGTAACTTCTTCTATCACAGAGTTATTGTAGGCAATGTTAACTGGAGGATGCTTACGGCGCTGGTGAAAGTGAATAACTTTTGTTTTATTTAAATTAATTATAAGGTTATTTTTCAAGCTATTAAAGCCTCGATAGTCCTCATTTGATTCTAGGATTTCGCCGACCCAGCTGGAATTAATTACTGTGTGCTTAATTATTATGACTGTTGTGGTCAAATCTTCAACAAAATACTGGAAATTGCAACATTTTCAATTGGCCGTAGCTGATCTGGTCTCCGGCGTTTTTGGTACTGGTTGCAGTAGTATGATTGGAAAACTTTTTGTGAGTTATGATTCGAGATATAATTATTTCAATTCTACTATTAATACTAACGGGATATTTACCATGTTTACTGTTTGTTCAATTCTGTTGGACTTACGCCCATTTACCATGGTACTAATGAATACCTATAAAAAGCGAAAGATTAAGACGAAGTTTGTTACTGAATTTACTGAACAGACTCAAATAAAAGGCTCACAACTACAGGATGCCTGGCAGTGGCGAAGTTTCCAAACAACTCGATTCCTACCGGATTCCGTTCCCCTCCTCCCCCCCTCCCTTCCCCCTCCCTCTTTTCCTTTTCCTTTCCCTGTTTTTGAGTAGCCTGAAAATAAATGCCTGCATGCCTGCTGTAATGCTTGTATGTTGCTGTTGTTTGAAAAATGGCACAATCAGTATTGTATAGATAAAATTAATATAATCACATTAAAGATATGTACTCCGGCTTGCCTCTTACAAAAATTGACCCTTCGCTACTGCCTGGAATAAGGATGCTAGCAAATAAGCCGCTAGTGAGTACCTATTCTATTAACCTACAAACACGTATTTATGGAACCTGTTCCACCGTCGACGAGGAAGTCACTAGCTATCGACTATTTCCTCTCTCAAGGAATGGAGAAGAATGTAGGTCCCATGTACGTAAATGAGATACATAATTTAGAGTGGGCTCTGTGAGGGTAGGCGGATTACCTTTGGATTACCTTTGCCACCAGCCGGGTTAAAATCCTGACTGAATTTAGAGTGGGTTCTGTGCGGGTAGGCGGATTAGTAGGCGGATTACCTTTGCCACCAGCCGGGTTAAAATCCTGACTTCATTTGCTAGGAATCTATCACTACCGCTAAACTTATACTGTCACTTACGGGATATCTTCCGTGATTGTTCATTATTTTGAGCTCCCGATATTTCGTAGCTGTTGCAAGCGCCATGATCGCGGGTTGCAACAGCGCCGAAATATCGGGAGCTCAAAATAATGAACAATCACTGAAGATATCCCGTAAGTGACAGTATAAGTTTAGTTGTAAATCGTGAAAGCAAGTGTTTAAACTAGCTTAATCACAGTAATTTAAATGTTCAGGAATATTCCAAAAGAAATCAGGGAAGTCCCAGTGAAAACAATAAATAATAATAAATATGATGACATAAGCTGATTGATAAAATTGATTTTATATTGTGAAAGTAGGGTATTTATTGATAAATAGTTTAATAACAGATAAATATGGTGACTAAGTAAGATTGCTCACAATGTGATCATTTTATAAGGTTTCTCGTATTTTGGACTCTTTATATTTATTATCATATATACAAATGTATAACATAATAATTACCACAACCCCTGGTGTCTCGGAGGTTTATTCCCGGTCGGCCCCACCTCATCGTTCCCACTGGGTACGAATGGGAAAAAAAGTTTCGTTCCTCCCTGTGGTGACGATTGGAACTTTTTATTTCCCACTCGTTCCGCTATAGACCGAGAGTCAAAATGCAGTAATGGGGATTATTATAATAATTTAAAAAGACTGAGGCAATTAGTGCAGTATTTGTGAATTACAGGTAATCAACGAATTTAATAAACGGTAATTCTAAGTAGTTATGTTGATGTTAGTAACAAACAATAGATACGCAATGACGCACCCTCACCATATTTGTGTAAATAAGTTGATTATCTGAGATGCATAATTTTCAGAGAATTATTGTAAATTCGTTGATTACCTGTGATTCACCAATACTGTACTAATTGCCTCAGTCTTTTTATATTATCATAATAATCCCCATTACTGAATTTTGACTCTCGGTCTATAGCGGAACGAGTGGGACATAAAAAGTTCCAATCGTCACCACTGGGGAGGCACGAAACTTTTTTGTCCCAATCGTATCCAGTGGGGACGACGAGGTGGGGACGACCGGGAATAAACCGTCTCGGACCATGTAACTGAACAACTTTTGTTTCAGGAGTTCTAGAAAATCGCAAAAAAATGGTCTTTCTATCGGAATGACGGGATCAGCTGATCAACATAGTATGTTAAAACTAAAAAAAAAAGTTATGAATTTTATTTCCAAAATTCATAGAACAAAAACTGTTCAGTATCATGGTCTTAGTCACTAATTAGGTACCTAACATCGTTAGAGCCTCACTGGCCTAGTGACCGCAATTGCGACTGCTGAACATGAGGACCTGGGTTCGATTCCCAGGTCGGGCAAATTGTTTTTGGGTTTTTTCATCAGAAATTTCTCAGTAGCAGTCACGGAGTCTGGATTTGTGCCCGGTTGATGACAATAGGCTCGCCCCCTATTACATGGGAGTTGAACGTAACTGTCAAAATGTGGGTGGAGTATTTAGTACCTACACTTGTGCCTAACCCTTCGGGGATTACAAGCTTGAGGATTACAGACATGCAAGTCTTTAGAGTGCCTTTTATCCATGTCTCGATGCAGTGTTTTATCTTATTATCATCATCATCATTTCAGCCAAAAGACGTCCACTGATGGACATAGGCCTCCCCCAAGTGTCGCCACATTGACCGGTCCCGTGCGACTCGCATCCAGCGAATCCCTGCAACCTTCACCAGGTCATCGGTCCACCTAGTGGGAGGCCTTCCAACGCAACGTCTTCCGGTTCGCGGTCGCCACTCCAGAACTTTTCGGCCCCATCGGCCATCCGTTCTGCGAGCAATGTGCCCTGCCCACTGCCACTTAAGTTTGGCTATTCTTCGGGCTACGTCGGTAACCTTGGTTCTCTTGCGGATGTCCTCATTTCTGATTTGATCACGCAAGGAAACTCCGAGCATAGCCCTCTCCATTGCCCTTTGGGTGACTTTAAGCCTTCTGATGAGGCCCATTGTGAGCGACCACGTTTCGGTCCCGTATGTAATCACTGGCAACACACACTGGTCATAGACTTTCATCTTGAGACACTGCGGTAATTTGGACGAGAAGATACTACGCAACTACCTTATTATAATACGTCGTTGATATGGAAGTTGGTGATTTTTCACCGTGTAGGGTAATAAATTAATATCTATACTTTCTTTAATAGGTACACTAGACAGGTTAAGCCGCGCTTGCCTAGATTGATTCGTGAATGGGTGACCACCCATTACATACCGAGTTTCCTCGGTGCCTCGGAAAGCACGTTGTGCCGTTGGTCACGAGTGTCATTTTGTAGATCTTTGGCAGTCGTTGCAGGTAGTCAGTGGCCTGAAAATCAGACAACCAGTCTTACCAAGGGGTCGTTTACCCAGTACTAGAGGTTGTGGAGGTCAGATAGGCAGTCGCTCCATGTAAAATACTGTTATTCAGCATTGCACTGCATTCACTTACACTGAAGCTGACCACAACATAGTTGGGAAAAGGCTAAGCAGATGATGACGTAGAGTGGGCAGGACCCTCAGAGCACCGGGAAACTCTGACACTGAACTACATTACAGTAGCGAAGGGTCAATTTTTGTATGAGGTAAGCCGCAGTACATAATCTTTTAAAGTGATTATATTATTTGTCTATAGAATACTGGCTGTGCCATTTTTCAAAGGGAATCCGGTAGAAATCGAGTTGTATAGAACCTTCACCACTGCTACACTATAGCTACTCACATCAGAATTTAGGATAGTCTATCGCAGTTATTATGTGGGAAACTGCAAAACAACCATATGTTCATCTGCATAGGCTTATTCTCACTATTTTGTTTTTGTTCTTCAGTGTAATATGCAGTGAAATAAAATTTAAATGGAGCGGCTATCTGACCTCCACAACCCAGTTAGTATGTAGCACGATACCCCTAATTGATAATACTGCAACCGTATCACCCAGTAACCGGTTTGAAGATAAATACTTTAATACAGCCACATTCGGTCAGACTGGAAGCCGATCAGAACATGGTTGGAAAACGACTAGGTTATGATGATTGTTGCCGAGCTACTGACTGCCAAAGATCTACGAAATTACAAGACAGTCTGCTTCTGCTTAGTGACGATGGGACTTTGAAATTTTATTGACCTAATACTTTGGCCCTACCAATGATATGGCAAGAAAGGAGGTGTCTGATGACGAGTAAGAGAGAAGTACCCGTCAGCCTTCAAAGCAAGAGTGAACAGGCTTCTTCTGAGTACGCTCGTCTCATCATAGACCTCATCTATCGCTTTCCATCAGGCGTGATCGAGGTCAAGAGCGGGCCCATTTTGTAATAAAAAAAATAAAAAAAAAGTATGGAAGAAGAAGTCATGCTGCACCGATCCCAAATTAATTGGGATAAGGGCAAGAGAATGATGATGCCTCTGGCACTTCCACGGCGTCATCTGTGGCAGCACACAGGTGGTTTGTACCTCAAGCTTTTGGAGCAAAGAGGGAAGGTAAAAAAGTGGGGCATAGTGTCGGGCGCAGTTCGACATCCGTATTCTTGACACGCTTCGTCGAACTAAAGATAAAATAGGCTGACACCCAATCCTAGACACAATCAGGATCCTTCTTCACAAGGTCACATACCTACATGATATTTCACGTGCGTTCGCATGAACGCGAGTGATGACACACAAGGAAACTATATCCGTTGTCGGCTCAGCTAGTGCTCACGTTATTTGATTGTAGATAAAAGCGATTATTGTAATTATCGATAAAGAGATATGATTCGTGACTGTTTTACTACAGTTATTCTTTCAGGGAAATACATTAGCCGAACACTTAATATTAAGGAAAATATTTCATTACTTTTAAATCACTTGTTTTGAACGCCTTTCTGAATTGAAGACCCTTATTTTGGACCCCTAACAACCAAACCAAAGCGCCCAGGTTCTTTTTTTTGCATTAGCCGAGGATGTCCCACGTCCGGGCCTCCCTTATCCCTTTTGCTTTTTTAATTCCTGTTTGAAAACGCAGCGAAGTGCTCTGTGTCCTCCTATCTCCATTGCTTTTTGGCACACTTCGAGGTGGAACTTTTGCGATTCGGTCAGTGACCAGGCCTCAGCACTGTAGGTTAGGACGAGCAGAATACACATAATTCAACTTCGACGAGCCTCATTAGAAGGCTAAAAAATCACCCAAAGGGTAATGGGCGATTATGCTTTGAGTTTCCGAAGAAATGAACACATTCGTAGGAGAACTAAAGTGCCCTAAATAGCCCGAAGAATTGACAAACTTAGGTGGCAATGAGCATATTGTTTGCAGAATGAATGGTCAGTTGAACCGAAAGGTTCTAGAATAGTGACAGCATGCCGTAATCGGTGAAGCGGTGGACCGATGATCTGGTGAAGGTTCCGGGAATTCGCTGGATGCGAGAAGCACAGGAGTGGACAATCCGGCTTCGGCTTGGGGAGGCCTATATCCAGTCGTAAACGTCTTTCAGCTGAAATGATAATGATCGAAATACTTGCTAAGACATGAACAGAAATCAAAAATTCCTGGTCTCCCCGACCAGGAATTTTTGATTTCTCTTCAAGGATTAATAAAAACCTCACTAGTTTTTATTTAACTATTTTGTTTTGTATTTTTTTTTAGTTGCTGCTTTCATACGTTTGTGCCCTATGCCGGAAAAAAACGTAGTTTAGGTAAACAAGCATCCGAATATCCGATCTCTAGTCATAACACCTTATTTCAGTAACTATCGTGAAAAGCATGAAACAAGACAACATTTCTCGGAGTAGAGACCTACTGGCAAGTACTTGTAGAAGATGTAGGTACCAACACAACTACCCCCCCCCCCCCCCCGCCTCCCCACGGACCCCATACGGGACTGCTTAGCTAGATTAATCTATAGATACAGTCCGCCGCACAACAGTGGTGACACTTTGACCTTGAGCTTGTATTGTATGGCGTAGTACGGAAATTCAATCGAATACGGCCACCTTATACTGGTTATTTTATGTATTAAGTGCGGTCGACTGTAAGTACCAGTGGTCAAATTAGTACTGCGTGCCAAGATATTTTGTGCCATGTTTGTGTGTTTTTGCAAAATTGAAAATATAAGGAAAAATAATCGACTTCTATCGTAACGTCTATAATTAAATTCTTAACGAATTACAAACTGAATTCTTTTACACTATCGTCATACGAAGATAACACAATCAATAGGAAGCGTACTTATCGTAGGTAGGTAATGGAAAAAAAATATGATTTTGTACAAAGTTACCTACTTACCTAATCAAAGATACTGATACATACAAGGTGTTAACGGATACTTCACGAACCCGGCAACAAAGCATTCTGTACGTAAAACTACGTATTTGTAAGCAAAAACTTTTACTGAAAAACTTTTTTTTGGGGTGAAAAGTCACGTTTTACAGTAGAACTCAATGTAACGCACTCAAAACATTGTGTTGATGGATGCATTTATAGGAAGCGCGTCGTGGAGGTATTTAAAGTAAATTTGCAACATTAAAAACTTGTATTACCAAAAAAAAATTGTAAAAAAGTTGAAACTTTGACCCCCAATATCTCCGTAACTAGAAGGTTCCCAGGTATGGTCTAGAACAAAAAATATATCGCAATGACGGCGAAAACAAGTGCCTTTCGGCTTCGGTACTTTTACACCCATTAATATTGGTGCTTAAATAATAAAATGGACAGTCGTATAAACACAAAACCACTAAGTGTTGCTTTCATTTCGAATTGCAAATGATACCAGCACCTATAGTGCAAGCTAAGAATTAACTTTGATTTTGACAAAAGGACCACCAACATCGCCATGAAAAAAATACCGAACCTTTATAAGCTGCTTAATCACTCATTTTCATAAATATTTGTTATTTTTGGTGTCCTACTTGATAAGACCAAGATAATAATGTAAATCGATACGTGCACGCGCACGTTGGTATTTCAATACTCGTCGCTGCGTGCTGGGCCGAACGTTGAAATTCGGAAAGCGCTATTTTATTTAGGTGTCGCTTACCGATTTCTAATGGAGCGCAGCATTCTAAGCCTGTTGTTAACGGAACATAATAATATATTGCGTAATTGTGTTCCGTACCACACTGCTATGAAAAACACAAACTTCTGACGTGGCTCAAAAAGCCGCTAAGGAGAAGTGTGAATGGGCTGGCCTCGTTTGTAACATGCCCAATGAGCTATGGGCCAAAATTAGTAGTTTCTGGTGCCCTGACACAGCCAGAAGGCGTTCAGGCAGAAGATGGTGGGTTGAGCCTGCACATTAGCCCAGGATAGAAGAAACTGGAAGTCATGGGTTACGCAGGCACACAGTATCACACACACATCTCACATGAATTTATACAAAACTACGTAGTTGGCTCATTGGCAAGGTGCCAATGAGCCAACTACGTAGTTTTAGAAATGTCAAAACAAACTCAAAACTCATGGTCTCTTTCAACCGGTCCACAGTCGGTCCTCCCCTCGTAGGAGCTCCATACATGGTATATTATCTACCGTCATTTCGAGTACAGTATGTGTCTTATGAGCATTCGTCGGTTCATACTATATTCATTGTCGGGTTAAACTTCAAACATTACATTATGAAATTATGTGAGCTTTACAATCCAGGGTCTTCGAAATGACCTGCCCTGTCTGAAGGGACTCACGCATTTGAAAATGAGCCGTATTTTAGGGAATTTCAACGATCCTACCAGTTAGCACGACGCTGCCAAATCTGCAGGTCATTTGCGCAGACCACATTGAAAGTATTGAAACTGTCGTGCAGTAATAAAGTCAGGTAGCCAGCCTCAAAAAAGATTTCATCTGATTGTCTGAAATGTGTTCCATTGTAACAATGTTGGTCTGTGTATGGGTGACTACTCATTACATACCGATTTTCGTCCGTGCCTCGGTAAGCGCGTGGTCCCGGCTGTCATTTGTAGATCTTTGACAGTCGTTACAGGTAGTCAGTGGCCCAAAAAGTCTGACAACCGGTCTTACCAAGTGGTATCGTATTACCTAGTACTATCTGGGTTGTGGAGGTCAGAAAGGCAGTCGCTCCATGTAAAATACTGGTATTCAGCTGCATCCGGTTAGACTGGAAGCCGACCCTAACATAGTTGGGAAAAGGCTAGGCAGATGATGATATTGTAACAATGTTTAAATACAATGAAGAAGTACCCAATACGTAATAATATGTTATGTGGATACAAATTAAAATAATATTATAACAGAAAGATTCTAGACAGTGAACTTAATTCTTACTTGCCTACATGACACATTCACAATCAGTTTTATCTTTAATATCATTTATTATAATTATCATGTAGATCAAATTATAAAAATATTAACTTTCTTATTATTCATTCCCTAAAGAGTTGAAATCCTATATATCCCTTCTTTATTAACCCTTTTTTTTCTTTAATCACCAAATGCCACTAAACATCATCATCATCATCATCATCTGCCTAGCCTTTTCCCAACTACATTGGGGTCGGCTTCCAGTCTAACCGGATGCAGCTGAATACCAGTATTTTACATGGAGCGACTGCCTATTTGACCTCCAGAACCCAGTTAGTACTAGGTAATACGATACCCCTTGGTGAGACTGGTTGTCAGACTTTTTTTAAATAAAAAAATAGGTATTTCTGAGATTTGAATAATTTAAAAATAAAAATATTATTCATTATTATGACGCATGACGTAGTTGAAACACCTTGTTCCGAGCGATGATCTACTCGATTCGTGTGCTGGGTAGATAGGTATGTTCTACCGGTTGACACGTAAAACAGGATGTTTCACAATTCTAATGTACCTATTATTTATTTTTATTTGTACCTATTACCTTAATTAATGGTAAAATAGAAATAATCGCACCCAGAGGTATTTTATGTCGGATACATTGAGTAGACCACCGTTGTAAGACGACTAAAAAGTCACGGTGTATTTATACATTCATTGATATTTAACTTGGTTAGACGCATAGATAAAATGAGGACATCCGCAAGAGAACCAAAGTTACCGACGTAGCCCGAAGAACAGCCAAACTTAAGTGGCAGGGCATATTGCTCGCAAAACGGATGGCTGATGGGGCTGAAAAGTCCTGGAGTGGCGACCGCGAACCGGAAGACGTTGCGTTGGAAGGCCTCCCACTAGGTGGACCGATGACCTGGTGAAGGTTGCAGGGATCCGCTGGATGCGAGTCGCACGGGACCGGTCTATGTGGCGACTCTTGGGGGAGGCCTATGTCCAGCAGTGGATGTCTTTCGGCTGAAATGATGTTGATGATGAGAAGCATAGAAATCAGAGTGTGTTTTGTCATGTCACAATTGCACATAACTATTCAAAGCAGGGGCGGGTAAGGGTACGTTCCATTTCACTACTTTCCCGATTCGCCATCAGAACAAAATACTTATACAAAAGTGCCATTTTGTAACTATTTTGATCTCTATACATTCAGTCTCGTTTCGCCAACAATTGAGTCCTATTCGTGTAGGTATTCATTACCATTTGGTCATCCTTCTACTCGGCAATTACAGTTAGGACTCAGGAGAACTAAGAAATACCAATAAATATTATAATAATAAAAAAAATAATTGGCTCGTATTGTTAGGAGGTTCCTCTCTCTGGAGCCCTGACCGCCGGTAGCTTGGACCCTGCTCCCGATACCGGCGGACCACTATTTTTTATATTTTTAAATGTTTTTTTATATTGTTTTATATTAGAATATTTAAAAATGTATTTAATATGTGTAAAAATAAAAAAAGGAAATAAACAATAATAAAAATAAATTAAATGTTTTTATATTGTTTTTATTTTAAGAAATATTTAAAAATGTATAAGATTTGTATGAAAATAAATAAAGGAATTAAATAGAAATAATAATAATATTCTTATGCACCAACAATTTACCTAAGGGGACTTACAGGTCCAACACATTGTCTACCGGCCAACTTTATTTCATGTCTTGAATGAGTCATTAAAATAACATGATTATGATTATGATCATAAATATTATTGTTTGAGATTTGCGGTTCTGTATGTGGGCGATTAAAGATAATCTGTCCATCGATATACTTAGATACGTACTATAATAAAATCTTCGAGGCTAAAAACTTTACACATTGAAAAAAAACCGGCCAAGTGCGAGTCGGACTCGCACTCACAGGGTGCCGTAGCACCAAATAATATAATAACAATATTTTTAACGCCCATTTTTATGAAAATTTACACTCAACAGCAAAACTAGATTTAAACTTATACTGTCACTTACGGGATATCTTCCGTGATTGTTAATTATTTTGATCCGATATTTAAATTCCCGATTTTTATTTATTAGTTTTTTTTTTATTATTATTATCGGGAGCTCAAAATAATGAACAATCACGGAAAATATCCCGTAAGTGACAGTATAAGTTTAGTTGTAAACCGTGAAAGCTTAAAACAGTGTTTAAAACTAGATTTGTTTTTCATAGTAATATGTTAATGAGAAATCAACCTACTGCTGCAGTTTGACGAAAAGTCCCCATATCTCAAAAATTAAATATCAAAGCTTACTCAAACCAATTTTCGTTGTTCAAAGTTCTTTTTACGTTCTACAAACCTAAAAAAAAAAAATTTACCTCAACTAAGGTGATCTCATAAATCGATTGGAACTCCATGCTACGCCTATGCCTGTTCAAGGTCAAAGTGTTACCAACGACGTGCGGTCGCCTAAGTTCGTCCAATGACGCGTACGCATGTCTATCAGGTACCTCTACGCAAGAAAAATGCCAGACTGATTCTTTAATTCCTGGCGGTTCCTGGCGACAAAAGAGATTGTAATCAAAAAATGCACATCAAAATGCACTCATATCGCTAGTATGCTGTTTGAAGAGCCAGCAATCGAAAAACCTAAGTAGACCGTCTTACATTCTTTTATAATAGGTATATGCCAATGATAGCTATTTTGATAGTTTAATGAAATCATATCCATAATGCGGAACAATCTATCGATCCAGCAATACGATTTTCGCGATTAAAGTAACGATAAAAAATATGAGAGATAAGATTTTATATAAATTAACGGTATATTCGATATTTTGGTTGTGTGGCGACGGGACATACAGGTCCCAATATGTCGAAATTAACTATAGTAGTTTTTAGCCTCCTTGGTCTCTTAAGTGCGTGTGTGGGTCAAGGCGTAGTACAGAATGGACAGTGTGACCCAAATGTAGCTGTACACGAAGCTTTTGTAGCGGCTAACGTAAGTTTGATTAACCATTATTTTATTACTTACGGCAACCAAATGTTCAAACACTAAGGCCCGTATTAGAAAACGCTTTTAAAGGAGAATCGAAGCTTACAGATTTTGACAGCATTTATACGAAGAAAACTGTCGAATCTGAACTCAAGCATCGGGTCTCGGCTAAGAGACAGGCATTATTAAACCGATATTAGATTTTTTAATTTTCGTTCGTTCTAATCTTTTATTCGAAATTTTTACTTAAAGTAAAATGTCTAAACACAAAAATAATAAAAAGTGAAAAATTAATTTATTAGTGATGTTACATTGATTGTCGAAACACTCGATCTTTTTCATTCGCCTACGGAATAATCTTAAAAGAAAATTAAATGAGCAGATAAACGTTCTTTCCCATGTAATTTTATTGATGTATATAATTTAATTAATATAATTTAAGAGGGAACGTGGACTGAAACAAAAATGAATAGTCAAAATAGTGAAACGTGTGAAAACATCTTTATCGTTGTAAGCTCGGTTTACTAAAAAATCGTGGCTGTTTGAAATATCTCTCTTACAATTTTTTTATAATATAAATCTGGGTTACATCCTTTCTCAGCCTGTAATTACCGCTATTTGGCTAGATTACAAAAATAATTAAATTAATTTTTACCTGATTTTTAGATGTAACTTAATTTCGACATCAAAACTCTTTTTCCTTCGCTTCACTTTAATTTAGTATTTGACATTCTACTCGGTTTGTACTCTGCTTGTAATAATATAATTCAATCATAATACGAAAGATACGTGGCGCCATCTATTATCATAAGAACGTTTTTGTTGTTTTCCTCGGGAACAGTAGTTTTTTTCGTGATGAAAGGTACCCTATGTCCGTTTCTGTACACCTGACAACGTATTTGCAAAATTTCAGGATGATCGGTTCAGTGGTTTAGACCTGAAAAGGTAACAAACAAACTTACTTTCGCATTTATAATATTATATATAACATACATATATTTATATAATTATAAAGGGTGTAAATAGACCCTTAACATCGCCGAAAGGCACTTGTTCTCCCCGTCTTTGCGATCATCTTTTTACTCTGGACCATACCTGGGAACTTTCTAGTTACGGAGATATTGGGGGTCAAAGTACCAACTTTTTCAGAAGTTTTTTTTTTAAATACCTACATGTTTTTAATGTAAGATTTTTAGTTTACACCTCCACGACCCCCGTACTATTCAATACATCCATCAGCACAATTCTTTGAGTGCTTTCATCGAGTCCTAATGTAAAATGTGATTTTTCACCCCAGTAAAAAAGCCGATTCCCAGCAATAATTTTTGCGTAAAGTTACTTAGTTTGATGTACAGAATGCTTGGTTGACGGCTATGTGAAGGGTCTGTTTACACCCTGTATATAAATATAAGTAAGGATAGTAAAGATTATCTTGTAAGCCACTTACATAGGTTTGTGTATCTTACAGGCATAGGTACCAACTTTAATGGACTTATCCATATACCTAGTTGTCGTACATATCTGTCTACCTATCAATCCTATCATTTATGAACCAAAAAAATGGAAGCATCTAGAAAAAAAAAAACCTTCATGAAATTATTGGAAAACATCAAGTATCGTCATTTCTAAAAATAAATTAGATTAATACAACTGACTGTGATAACAAAGCCTTGACACTCCTAAATCGTTTATCACGAGAGGTGATTATCTACATATTTGCACGTACCTACCTACATTTGATTATTGATGATAATAGTTTTACGTCATTGTCTAAAGCGGGACTCACACACTACCTAGTTGTCGTGTCTATCATGGTACATGAGTAGAAGTTACTGCCGGGCGATGTTTCTCCACCAGTCGGTTGAAAACATAACTCTTTGAAGCAGTATAAATGAAAATCATTTGAGTGGACTGCATTTGTTTAATAAGACAATGCTTCAAAGATGAAAGCTAGGCAAAATGGTTCAGTCAGTTCATGATTGTGTGCGGAGGACTGCCAAGCTGCCAAGGCTAGGTGGCTAAGGCTTCAGTCGGTGAGACCAGATACCGTATAGCGAGAGGCCTTGCGCGACCAAAACTTATGGAGCTTTCTTTAAAAGTCTTGAAAAACATTATTACTGTTTTTTATTTTTTCTTTTATTTTCTTTTTTATTTAGTAGTATAAATAGGCCTTATAAACGGAGTACTATACTGCTTCAAGCTTACTATGAGTGGTCTTAAAAAACTATCCCCGATAGGGTGCTACAATTTTCGTTACTGTTCGTAAAGCTCTCTTGCAGGCCAGGTTTTCTTAATTTTCTAAATGTTCAACATAGGTTGATAAAATAACTTCTATTTTTATCCACTCCGATGCTAAAATATTAAAACGAACCTTCTAAAATCCTGCGATAGACTTTTGATGACCTACCAATGCATAAAAGTCATGCAATGCATTGTTAGATACATCAAAATATTGCATTGCATGCGTTACGACAGGCATAAAAGTATAGATTGAATCCAACGGTAAAACTCTTCGACTAACTAAATGGTTGGTTTTTTTCAGACAAGTAAAATTGGAGCTTCTTGCATTTTTATTATTAACAATTTCTTTGTTACTTAGTATCAAGGCGAATGGTACGACATTGAATCCTTCCCGTCGACGTTTCAAACTGGTACCTGCAACACAGCCTCATACACTGTGACCAATACTGGACTTGCTATAGAAAATTCTCAAGTTAGCCCAGAAGGGCTTCGGCAAGTTTCATCCGGGACAGCTACTCTCCAAGCAGGAGTACCCGCTGGAACTCCTAAATTTGATGTACTGTTCACCGGAAGCAATGTTGCTGGTAAATATCCAATCTTTTAATAATATTATTATGTTGCCTCATTTCTTTCGTGATCGCAAGTGCAAACGGGCAAATGGCCATGGGTTCGATTCCCTTTTCTTTTCTTCTAGAATTGCTTGGTGCCGGCAATCTGGATTCGTGCCTGATTGATAATAAATAATTAAACAGAAAAACCGGTGTGATGTTATGTTTATTTATTATCTCAGATTGTAATGCATCGTTTAAATACACACATGAGTCGGCCAAGCCTAATGCGGAGTTTTAATAGAACAAGAGGCCAAATTATGCTGGTTTTCTTTACTGGCGTAAGACTTACCATACAAGCACATTTCGCAAAATAAGCGCCTATCGGTATAAACCGAACATACATAAAGACTCTAGACTTCCACTAAGAATGACCTATTCCAAATACCATCATACAAACCAGAAATTTCGAAGAGATGAGACATCGAATAGTTGATGTAAATCCTGTTGAATGACGTTGTAAAAATACAACACGCTTCGGAAGCATTTGTCACTTGTCTAGTAGATCCTTTGGGTCACAAACCCAGCAGTCAAACTTCCTATCACTAGCTCGACTAATGAGGCGAAATGTGAGTGTACTATTAAGTACACCTCTGTCTAACCCTTCGGGGATTACAGGCGTGATATTATGTTAATAATAAAACAAATTGTTTCCTATTACAGCACCATATTGGGTTCTGGACACCGATTATACCACATTTGCATTGGTGTATTCTTGCCGCAACTTGACTCCTCAAACCAGACAAGGTAAGATACCTACTTATTATTGACAAACGAGTAGAGTGCGAGTAGGACTCGTGGCCTGAGGGTGTTGTCTCAAAGCTAGGTACCTGGCTCCCGCGGCTTCTTTAAATCTAATTCCGGTGTGAAAGACCAACTGAACTTCGCAGTTGAATCTTTCACCCGTCTTAAGTTCCGGATGCTGCCGCACTAGATGTCGCTAAATTATGTTCTGGGGTTCATATGCAAGGGATGGACCGTATCAAACAGATCTTAGTCCACATCGTATGGACCCACAGATAGGTAACCGCTAATGCGACGCTGATTAATCCGATTACTTGGAGTTGCGTGGGCATTCCGACTGTTTTGGATGTAGTGGACGCACTGCCACAAACTTATTCATTTGATACAAAATGACAGATTTTTATTATGTTGAGAAACTTTGGATGCGAGCCTTTAGATGGGACATGTTGTTTTTCACAGTAAAATCAAACCAGTCACACAATCTGATCAGAGCGACAGACACCATTGCCATATTAACACGAATAGGACTGTTTCTATCGAATACATTTTCAAATTTATGTATTTTACAGTTAACAGTTGGAAGTTAGGCAGACAACAGGGACCTCTACCAGCTGCCGCTGTAAACAGTATTAACACAAAGATTGCATCCGTGCCGGCGCTGTCCGTAGCTACCGATTCGTTCGTTCCGAGGGATCACAGCCCAGAAGCTTGTGCCTACTTTGTCGAATTAGAGGGATCCTGTCCAACAACCTTAACCGGCGCTACTAACTTCGATGCGAGAGATGTAAGTTCAAATTAATGCATTAAGTTGTTTCCTAAACATTAGACACTCAAATGGCATAAGCAACATGCATGCTTACAACTGTCTAAGTTATTTTATTTTCTTTTGTCTGTGTCAATGCACCAGTCATCAGCTTCCTGCATTTGTTGTATTTTGCTTTGGTTCTGCGGAACACGTTTTTAGCCGACTTCTAAGAAAGGAGGAGTTTATGCTTACGGTTTTGTTTAGTGTATGATGCAAACCGATTTCTCCGTAATTGCTGGGCCGATTTACGTGATTCTTTTTCACTTGGTAGAGGAAACCCGCGCTGTGGTACCATATAAATTTACTTTGCTTGAATAGTTAACGAGTGAGCTCTTTTAATACGTATTTTTCTTTGCCCATGTTGAGTTCTTTCTATCCTCTACATCCATCAGCATTCATAATTATCCATCGCTCTTTTGGTCAGAAAATGCGTTTTATCTAAAGACATTCAAATATTTACAAGCTAGTTTCAACCTTCCTCATTACATGTACCAAGACAAACGACTCACTTTCGATTTTTCTGTAAGAGAGAAAGAAAAAATATTTATTATAATAATAATTAATTATGCGCCACTTTCAAACTTCCTCCAATATACTTATTCCTTACTTTATCAATTCTTGTCAATCCATCTCAACATTATCATTTTCGCTACATGCAATCGTTTTTCATCCATCTTCTTTATGGCCCAGCATTCTAATCCATACAGTACGAAAGGTCTAATCACGGACATTTTTGTAAGCTAATCATTAATCAAATAAAAATTCATTTCTTTTGCCTTTGTGTATTAGAAAACCGTTAAAAATTATAAATTGATAATTTTTGAAGTGACAAAACGGACTGATTTAAAATTTGTATGAAATGACTTGATTTTTTTAATGTTTTTGTTTCTGTTTACAGTTTCTAGGAACCTGGTACGAATTTGCAAGGTACAGAAACCAATTCCAGACTGGCCAGTGTAACCGTCCCACATACGGGGCTGGTGCCAACGGTATCATTACTGTTCAGAACACTCAAGTTATCAATGAAGCTTTGGATACAAGAACAGGAGCAGCTTTTCAAGTTGCTGGCTCTACAGGAGTATTACAAGTTAACTTTGATGTTAATGATGGTAAGTTGTTTAAACACCAATCACTGTGTTAAAACACACACTTTTATTGATTTTAGTGTCATTCATGAATATTGTTCGTATTTCAAAATATTTAAAAAAAAAGTTTTAGGAAACGTGCATAAAAGATTATGAAAGGAGATTTCTCAAGAGACTAAGGAACTTAGTTTGAGTATGAAAGTATCTAAAGGGTGTAAATAGACCCTTAAAATAACCGAAAGGCACTTGCTCTTCTCGTCTTTGCGATATTTTTTTTGTTCTAGACCATACCTGGGAACCTTCTAGTTACGGAGATATTGGGGGTCAAAGTTCCGACATTTTCACAAGTTTTTTTAAAATACATGTTTTAAATGTAAGATTTTTACTTTACACACCTCCACAACCCCCGTACTATTCAATACATACATCAGCACAATGCTTTGAGTGCTTTTCATCGAGTCCTACCGTAAAACGTGATTTTTCACCCCAAAAAAAAAGTCGATTCCCAGCAATAATTTTTGCGTAAAGTTACTTAGTTTGATGTACAGAATGCTTGGTTGACGACTATGTGAAGGGTCTGTTTACACCCTGTATAGCTACTATGCCTACGGGTTACTCATGATCTGAAAACATGGAACCTTAAGGTGCATAATTTTTTGGTTTTAAAAGAGTATAAGTAAATGACATTGCCCATTTTCTCGATGCTACCTTTGCTTCTTCAGCTTTACTCTAAACTATTTGTAAAAAGATCCCAAGCTTAAAAAATGCTTTTTTATATTCAGTGGAGTGATTCTATTGAATTTGAATTTGAAATTAGCTCTTTTTTTATGAAAACAATTTTGGCATTGGCTTCATTTTTTGGTCAAGTGCGAGTTGTCCACAAAAATGAGTGAAATTGACCATTTTTTTATAAGCAGGTATCTTTTGCAAACTGTATGAAAAAAATATTTTGCAAAATTTGACCAACTTCCGCTGTCCCGATTTTTTCCTATGAAGTTATCGTTGTACGAAAAAAATCAAAGGTCCTTAAAAAAAACATTTGGCAATTTAAATGAATGAAGTAAACAAATATTAATTTGCCTTTTTTTCCAAAATGACTCTACATCGCTGAAAACATAGATATTTAATGAGTTATGATTAATTAATGTTTAGTAATCTTGTTTAATATGATATAACAACTTTCAAAAGTAAAACATTACAAATGGGATCTATCTCTGAGATTCGGGAACGATATTGGTATTGCATGTGGTGAAGAGACCCAAGCTTGCAAGTAATGTTAGATAGAAATTATGGCAAACGATAACGTCATATTTGCAAATATTCGGTACATTTAGCAGCGGCGCCAGTTTTACGTTATCAGCAATAATCAATATATATATTGATTATTGCTGATAAGGGATATTCGAAGGTACTCGATTTTATCGAGTACCTTCGAATATATTTTGTTTCTGTGTCCTTCGTCTGATAGCTGCTATAACAAGGGTGTTTTCAGGACGATCTTTACGTTGGGTGTCATAATGTTTTGGTTTGAGAAAATTCGTGTTTTTTTTTTTCGGTTTGTAAATCATCAAATGACCCCCCCCCCCCACTCTGGGCGGAGCGGAAGAGAGTGTCAGACTTGTACTGACTAAAACCCATCCATGTTCCTTCTTTGTCCTTTGTGTTCCAGGGCCACGGTATCTCTTTCGAACAGTCCCGCAGCCCGTTCTATAACATTGACATAGACGATTTTCTGATATTTGCGCATCAATTTTTAGTCAATAGGTACACAAGAAAACTTCAGTTATCCGTGAAAAAACATCGACTCCCAATATTCAAAAAAAGTTTGTAAGTCGTAACCTTCGGCATTGAAGAAATAAATTAAAATAATTTAAGAAACCATTTCCTTTTTTGAAAAGGAGAACATTTCGGCTCCATACATTTTTGGGCCTTTTCTGAAAGTTACCGGTCAACAAAAAAAAAATTTTTAACAAAATTTTTTTTTCAAAAAACAGAAACTGCAAATTGCATTTCTTTGCATTGCGGTTTCGAGGTCTGATCCTGAAGTTGGACGGACATGGTGCAGTTTTTGTATAAACAATTCAAAACCCGAAATTCCTGATGGAAAAACCCAATAACACATTTGCCGACCTGGAAATCGAATCCATCAGGGCCTCACGCTCAGCAGCCGCGCTTGCGAATATTAGACTAACGAGACAACGAGGCACACTATTACGCCCCAAAATATTAATATAAAGGGTGTAAATAGACCCTTAACACATCCGAAAGGCATTTGTTCTCCCCGTCTTTGCGATAATTTTTTTGTTCTAGACCATACCTGGAAACCTTCTAGTTACGGAGATATTGGGGGTCAAAGTTCCAACTTTTTCACAAGTTTTTTTTAAATACATGTTTTTAATGTAAGATTTTTACACACCTCCACGAACCCCCGTACTATTCAATCCATCCATCAGCACAATGCTTTGAGTGCTTTCCATCGAGTCCTACCTGAAAACGTGATTTTTCACCCCAAAAAAAATCGATTCCCAGTAATAATTTTTGCTTAAACTTAATTTGATGTACAGAATGCTTGGTTGACGGCTATGTGAAGGGTATGTTTACACCCTGTATATTCGTCGAATTATAAGATAATCCGAAAACGAAAAAAAATGTAAAAAGGATATTAAAAAAAAAAACTTTTTTGTACCTCTAGGAACTACATCAAAAATTCTCAAGAAAATCCAACGTCTCTCTGTCTATCTACAAACGTCGTCCCACTTTTCAAATAATTGCACTCGGCTAAATAGTCCTATCTTTACATTTTCAGATCTCCGAAGTCAGAACCTCGTCGTAGTCGCCACCGACAATACCAACTATGCTCTCCTGTACAGCTGCACGAACATAGGGACCAGAAGACGAGGTAAAGATCGTGATTGTTATATCGCTAACAAAAAACCAAATGTACCTTTGAGGTAGCTAATTTGATAAATTATTTTTACAGTTAGCAGTTGGCAACTGAGAAAACAGTTAACACCACTAGCGGACGTCCACATCACCGCAATTAATGCCGCCATCACTGCCCACCCCGAACTCGAGCTAGCTCGATACGTGCCCACAAGTCAGTCAGATGCAGCGTGCTTCTACTACCCAACCCTGGTCAGCCCAGCAACCATCGACTTGCCCGGACCCTGCAATACAACCATAACCGGCTCTACTGACTTCAACGCAGCGATTGTAAGTTCACGTTCATGTAATTTAATCGTTTAAAAGGCGTTCACCTCCAAGTGAATAGTGTAAGATCACGTTCATAATAATGTATGCACCTATTATTTATTTTATAACATTGGACTCACATGGCATGCCTATTCATTAATGTCCTATTAGCAGCAGTAATAGCCTAGTGTTGTGACCGTCGGACAGCCAGTCATAGGTCTCGAATTCGAGCCATAGCTACGCACCTCTTATTTTTCGGATTCATTTATGCGCATTGTACTATAATTATCACTTAAGTTGGTGAAGGAAAATATAGTGAAGAAAATAACCCAGCATGCCTGAGAAATATTTTTCTACGGCCGCGGCATGTAAAGCCAACTCAGAGGAGCATGGGCGGCATAAAACTCTGACACCAGGTTAAGCAATAACCATTTTTCTCTGTACCCGCGACGCAAAACGAAGGTTGTCCCTCGATTTGCGTCGCGGATTAATAAGTAACTGAAACAACAACATTAACAACAAACAACAACAACAACAAACAACAACAATGAACAATGATTTCATTGTTGATGTTTTTTAGTACGGTAGTTCTGTTATGAAATAATCATTTTTAACAAAAGAAAAAAGTATTTATTAAAGTTATAAGATGTTTGTCAATATTCATCAATCTTTTAATATTTTCTTATTACAGTTTGTCGGAACCTGGTACGAAGTCGCCAGATACCCACAAACGAACCAGGCTGGCCATTGTAGCCGTGCTGTATACACGTCAACTACTGGCGGTATCACTATTCAGAACAGTGAAGTTGTCGATGAGGCGGAAAGTTTAATATTAGGAACAGCTACTCCAGTCACAGGTCAACCTGGAGCATTAGACGTTACTTTGAGCAATTTCCGTAAGTTGTTTTATTTCGATAATCTCACTCTGAATTATTGTAATCTGTATTGTGAACATTGTTTGAGTTTCAAAATCATGACATCGTTTATTTTTTTTTCTATTCAGACATGTTCTAACATGAAACGTGAAACAGAAAAAACAAATGCCAATGGTAGAAAAAGCCTATGACATTAAGTCCGCCTGTGCACTTTGAGCTTGAAGTGTTAAATAAATAAATAAACGTGTATGTAAAATTATTCAAATGTATTTTTAAATTGCAGCGCTCCCCCAGAGGCTCTACGTACTCGCAACTGACAATACCAACTTTGCTCTGCTGTACAGCTGCCAGAACATAGACGGGAACAGACGACGAGGTAAAGAAGTTTATATTTACGTTGGCACCAAAACAAACAAATGTATCTTTGAGATAGCTAATTTGACATACCATTTTCACAGTTAGCAGTTGGAAGATGAGTAAACAAGTAGGAGGACTGAGCGCAGCAGCTAACGCCATCATAGATACTGTTATCACGAACACCCAAGGTCTTAGACAAGAGTATTACAACGTGACGTATCAGACTGATGCAGCGTGCTTCTACTACCCAGTGTTGAACCCTCTCCCAGCAAACATCGACTTGCCCGGGCCCTGCAATACAACCGTAACCGCCGTTGCTGGCTTCAACGCAGAAAGAGTAAGTTCGCATTAATGTTATTTAATCGTTTAAAACATTTTTAGACCCACATGGTATACTTACATACAATAATATCATGATTACGTGGAGGAGCTCGTGGCTAAATAATAACAGCCGCTCGGATCGATCTTCAGGTTAAGCCGTGCTTGCCTAGTTTGGTCTGTGGATGGGTGATCACCCATTACATACCGAGTTACCTCCGTGCCTCGGGAAGCACGTTAAGCCGTTGGTCCCGGCTGTCATTTGTAGATCTTTGACAGTCGTTACAGGTAGTCAGTGGCCCAAAAAGTCTGACAACCAGTCTCACCAAGGGATATCGTATTACCCAGTACTAACTGGGTTGTGGAGGTCAGATAGGCAGTCGCTCCATGTAAAATACTGGTATTCAGCTGCATCCGGTTAGACTGGAAGCCGATCCCAACATAGTTGGGAAAAGGCTAGGCAGATGATGATGTTATATTTGGTCTTTTGCAAAACAAATGGTAAGCTATAAGCCATAATACCATTTATAGTTAATCCAGTTCAGTTCACCTATGTGAAACGGTTCAATAGCTTTTAGGGAATAAAACAGTGTCATCATCTGCCTAGCTTTTCCCAACCATGTTGGCGTCCGCATCCAGTCTTACCGGATCCAGCAGGACGAACGAATAACAGACTAACATTTTGAAAAGTGTTTATGACATTGCTTCATCATTTTCATTATTTTTAACAGTTTCTCGGAACCTGGTACGAAGTTGCCCGATACCCACAACCGACCCAGGCTGGCCAGTGTAACCGTGCTACGTACGGCCCAATTGGTACTGGCGGTGTCATCACTGTTCAGAACAGTCAAGTTACCGCTGAGGCTCTCAGTACAATATCAGGAACAGCTACTCCAGTCACAGGTCAACCTGGAGCATTAGATGTTAGTTTGACTCCGAGCAGTGGCGGTAAGTTGTTTAATTTCTATGATAATGGACTCGCTCTGAATTATTGTAATCTGTATGTGAACATTGTTTGCTTTTCAAAATCATGACATCGTTTTTTCAGGGTTCCGTAGTCAACAAGGAAAGGAACCCTTATAGTTTCGCCATGTCCGTATGTCTGTCCGCAACATAGCTCAAAGATTCTTAGTTCTAGAAAGCTGTAATCTGGCATGAATATACAAATTAGTTACGCCAACAAAGTGGTAAAATAAAATCTCTTATAGTATTTTTTTAGAATATCTCCTGTACTTACACGTAAAGTGGGGTTTTTTTTTCTCGCCTATTACATAGTGCTATGTCGTCGGATAGTAGGTCTTATATTTTGCGAGTTTGCGCAAATATTTTTTCAATTAAGCGATTATTTTGCGAAATATTAATCTTTAAGTGCTAATTTTTGTTAGACTTAAGTGTTCCCCCCCTCTACCAGCTAAACGGTTGTGTTTGGGTGAATATCTGAGTGTTTTTTTTTACGAAATTATTATATTTCTAAAATTTTTTGAGACTTTTTGCATAAAACCTTTACTCCCATATTCTAACAATGACAGTAGGTAAATATGACGTAGTAAACTAGCGTAATGGGTGTTCAAAAATAAGAAGCCAGTATTTATTTGTGGGTCAAGTAATTTTAAATTATTTTTTATAAAAATATACTCAGATAAAAATAAAAAATGCCTTGAAATGGCTTCGTTATAACCGTAGATGAAAATATTTCGTGTATGAATAGTTACACCTTATATTTGACGAAATTAAAAGGATAACTATCACAGCTAAGTAGGCTTTACAAGTTTACGAGTAATAGTCGACCAACTTATAAAATGTACTTGGATAACATATTTTCCTAAACATAATGTAAGGGAGCACAGGTTTTTTAACTGCAAATGTAAGTTTGTTTTTTATTATGACAATAAAAATCATCGTTCGGAGGCAAATTCCCATATTTTGATGAGAAACTACGGAACCCTACATTGTGCGTGGCCCGACACGCACTTGACCGGTTTTTTTTTAAATTCATTAATGATCTAACATGAAACGTGAATGTAAAATTATTTAAATTTACTTTTTTTATAGTACCTGTCCATCAGAGGCTCCTCGTACTCGACACCGACTATGACAACTATGCTCTCCTGTACAGCTGCGAGAACATAGACGGGAACAGACGACGAGGTAAAGAAATTTTTAAGTTGATACCAAAAAAAAATCCGAATGTGACTATTACCTTCAAATCTAATTTTACAAACTATTTTCACAGTTGGCAGTTGGCAATTGACGAAAAACTTAGGTCCAATGAACGCAGCTAGTACCGTCGCCATAAATACCAAAATCGAGGCTACCCAAGGTCTTAGACAAAATTATTACCAGACCACAAATCAGACAGATGCAGCGTGCTTCTACTACCCAGACCTGGTACCTCTCCCAGCAACCATCGAGTTGCCTGGACCCTGCAATACAACCATAACCGGTTCTACTGCCTTTAACGCGCAAACCGTAAGTTCAGATTTAAAAAAAAATTGAAATCCAAGTCGCGTACCTACAACCATATAAGATTATCATGATATGTAATATATCACATATCATGATAATCTTATATTCTTTTGTTTGTTTGAATACAAATAGGAAGCTATCAGTGGCGAAGGTTCCATACAACTCGATTCCTACCGGCTTCCCTTTGAAAAATGGCACAGTCAGTATTCTATAGCAAATAATATAATCACATTAAAGATTATGTACTCCGGCGTACCTCTTACAAAAATTAACCCTTCGCTACTGGAAGCTATAAATTATAATACCACAATTTGTATTTTTATTTATTTGTAAGAAACTTTTGCATTTTAAGTTAATATTTTTTGACAGATGATACAGACTAATATTATTTTTTTATACCAGTTTGTCGGAACCTGGTACGAAATCGAGAGGTACCCACAACCAACCCAGGCTGGCCAGTGTAACCGTGCGGTATATGCATCAAGTGCTGGCGGTATCACTGTTCAGAACAGTCAAGTTACCACTGAGACTTTGAGTACGATACTAGGAACAGCTACTCCAGTCGCTGGTCAAACTGGAGTATTAGATGTTACTTTGACTGCTAGCAGTGGCCGTAAGTTATTTAATTACTATGATAATGGACTCAATCTGAACTATTGTAATCTGTATAGTGAACATTGTTTGCGTTTCAAAATCATGACATCGTTAATTTTTTTGATTCAGTCAAATTCTAACATTTAACATGAATGTTTTTCAAATACATTTTTTTTAAATTGCAGCGGTCAATCAGAGGCTGTTCGTACTCGCCACCGACAATACCAACTATGCTCTCCTATACAGCTGCGAGAACATAGACGGGAACAGACGACGAGGTAAAGAAGTTTATATTTACGTTGGCACCAAAACAAACAAATGTATCTTTGAGATAGCTAATTTGACATACCATTTTCACAGTTGGCAGTTGGAAGATGAGTAAACACGTAGGAGGACTGACCGCACCATCTGCCGTCGCCATAGAATATACTATCGCGAACACCCAAGGTCTTAGACAAAGTTATTACCAGCCCACGTTTCAGACTGACACAGCGTGCTTCCACTATCCAGCGACCCAAGCAGGAGAGAAAGTCATAATCCCTGGTCAATGCGACACAGCTATTTCAGGACAAACCAACATCAACATGACGAGGGTAAGATATTTGTTTTCTTCTTGCTCATAGTAGCCTTTCTATCGGTGAAAAAATTGTTAAAACCGGTCCAGTAGTTTCGGAGCTTATTCGGTACAAAAAACAAAAAAAACTTTCCCCTGTACAATATTAGTTCAGATTAATAACTTATCGTATAAAACCGTGGAGCTCTCACGAGGTAAACAATCGCTTGACAGGTTAACAAGGTACCCTTACCTCATTGTAAATCTTTCTTTTTCACAGTTCGCAAACGGTACTTGGTATCATATCCAAAGATACGACCAAGTTGGAAACAAGACCTGTATTGGTACCAGATTGTCATATGAAACAAGTGACACAGGACATTCCATAATTGTTAATTATGTCGAACTCGCTGGTGGCGTAGTAAATAGAACAGAAGGCACAGCTCAATTGGTCACACCTGCAAATGGTCAATTTTCCCTTACGTGGGCTGGAGTGCAAGGTAATAAACTAACTCGAATCCATTTAATTGCTTTAATTCCGTAGATCTGATTTATAAAATCAGTTTTCTTATTCCTTTTGTTTTATAATTCTAGGTAATACGACAATCATTGTAATGGCGACTGACTACGATGGATATGCGATAGCATACACTTGTAGCAACAGTGGCAACGCCAATAGAGAAGGTGTGTATTCTATTTCTGTAATATAAATGTATATCTCTGTTACTAGCGGTTGGCACAACACGTTTTATCCCCCCATTGTCCCCTATCACCCGTCACGGTATTAATTACTCTATTTGTTCAGCCCGATATTTCCTGAAATAAAAAAAAACACCAATCATTTATGTAGTCTTTCGCTCCCTTTCCACCAATGCATTTCATTACATTCCCAAACCAACTACACGCTCTCTTTCAACCTGTATAATCCTTAGTAATACTCAACTTTCGCAAATTCCCTACAAAGTTATAAGTACCTACCAGTAGCGAAGGGTCAATTTTTGTAAGAGGTAAGCCGGAGTACGTATCTTTAATGTGATTTTATTATTTTTTCTATAAAATACTGACTGTGCCAGTTTTCAAAGGGAAGCCAGTAGGAGTCGACTTGTATGGAACCTTCGCCATTGGTACCTACCTACCAGTGGCGAAGGTTGCATACAACTCGATTCTTTTGAAAAATGGCACAGTCAGTATTTTATAGACAAAAAATATAATCGTAGTAAAGATAATGTACTCCGGCTTACCTCTTACAAAAACTGATCCTTCGCTATAGCTATCTGGTAGGTAGCAGTAGCGAAGGGTCAATTTTTGTTTATACCTGTCTACTTCAAAACTTATTAACTTATTTAAAATTTCTTATTATTTATCATCCAAAGCTAGATTAAGTAAAAAAAAAACGTGTGGATACTAAAATTTTGTCTATGTATCATCCAGTTGGTGTCTGGCTGTTGAGTCGTCAAAGAACATGGCCGGCGGCAGGCGTAACAGCGCTTCAAGCACTCGTAAATGTCCAACAGGAGTTTACACTAAGAGACGGTTACTTGAAAGCAATCCCACACAACGATGACTGTCCGGAGCCCAGTTCAGCATTCTTATTCAAGAGTAGTATTATTGTGATATTTGTATGTACTATATTGCAATTCGTATATTAATAAAACACAACCGTCAACAACAATAATGTTGGCTTGAGTTTAATAAGCTCTATTTTTGTACACGAAAACATTTTTAGATACCTAGGTATCCGTGTTACTAAATTATGACATAATTTTAATAAAAATATTTCATTATAATATTTCAAATAATTATTTTGTTGTTTTATTGCATGACACAGATTGGGTAGACAAATCGTTTAACTTTATCTAGCAAATAAATAAAATTTAAGTGTTTGTTTGTAATTTCAGATTAAAAGCTTTTTACTTAATAAATTAATTTTAAATTTAATATGAATAATTTATACTAATTATAAAAGTATATACGGTACATATAACAAAAAAAAAAAAAAAAAAATTTGTCTGTCTATCTGTTTGTTCCGGCTAATCTCCGAAACAGGTGGACCGATTTTGACAGGACTTTTACTGGCAGATAGCTGATGTTATAAGGAGTAAAACTAACAATGTGTATTTAGAAAAAAAGATTAGGATTCCGTGTATTTTTTTTTTTTAACTAAACCGGATTCAAATAGGGAAGGAATATTTTTATAATATTTTTTTTTTTCATGGTCGCGGGCGACAGCAATTATTTATATAACCAAATTGCTAATTACAAGCCTCTACACTGAAATCGACAAGGATTTCGTTAAACATTTGTAGAAAACTGTCGCGGGTTGGGTGTCGTTTATTTAGAGTCAATCAAAAAAACATCAAAATATTTTATTTCACATAGGCCTCGTAGGGCACTTATAAAACGTCGACGAAAAGGTGCACGGTTCGGGTTGGTCGTTTCCTATGCAGAAGAATCGGCAGGAAACTCCATGTTTACTCTTTTCAAATCATTTAGAGTGACAATGTAGTCCTGTGGTACATTCAGGACTACATCTATTTAACCTGCCACTACATTGGGTACGACTAAGTGCTTAGCAGTGCGTTTCTCTGTACAGATAACACGATATAGATGCTGTAAACTCTTGAGGACCTCTTGCAACGAATTATACTGCCTTCCGTCTCTATCATCAGATCTTCGATGAAAGTCATACTCTAGTTAGGTTTATTGTTCTCATCAAGGTGCATGACATGAGGCCAAATACGATATAGCTGCTGTAAACTCTTGCGGACCTCTTGCAACTGCCTTCCGTATGCAAAGTGCATGGGAAGAGATATTCAGCTATGTAGATTTTCAAAGCAGCGTCATGTAGACTAAGCTAAAGTACTCTATCATAACTTTTTAACAAAGCCGGTCTGGCGATTTTTTATTTTTTAGTCCTGAATGTACCACTGGACTACGTCTATGTAACCTCCCACTACATTGGGTACGACTAAGTGCTTAGCAGTGCTTTTCTCTGTACGGATGATCTGTATGAATAAATGACAACGAATGCTGATACAATACTGAGTTTTTTTTTTTAACTGATCACTCTCAGTACAAAGACTTTAGAAGGTTGTTCCTGCTTATCCAGGCTTATCCTGTGGTAGCGAAAATTACAAAAAAAATGCATAGATTTGTACACCAATTTCATTGGTAGGACATAGAGCTCGACTAAATTGTTTACATAAGACCTTCATTGTAATACCTATGTTCACAAATAAAGTTTGATTGATTGATTGATTGATTGATCTCCTCCCTAAAACTAAAATAAAATAAAATTGACATTTTATTTTATTGTTTCATTTTAGTTTTTAAAAACAAAAGCACAACATAAACATTGACACTCAGACTAAATCGTATGAAATAATTTTAATAAAATATATGACACTAGCTGAGCCCCGCGGTTTCACCTGCGTAAGTATCGATTTCTAATTTTTTTTAACATAAATTATAGCCTATGTTACTTCCTGATAGTTTAGCTCTTTTTTGGTGAAAAAATGTATAAAATCGGTACAGTAGTTTCGGAGCCTATTCGGTACAAACAAACAAACAAAAAAATCTTTCCTCTTTATAATAATACTAGCTTATGCCCGCGGCTTCGCCCGCGTGGAGTTAGGGAATTGCCCACAGGATCTTACTTCTGGGATAATAAGTAATCTAGGTATCTATCTATAATACATACAGGGTTTTTTAATTTTTTTTAGTTAATTTATATCAATTAAATTAGATACGTGAAATATTGATACCTTGGTTTGAGATTGGACATCGGATTTACTGGATTTTCTCTGAAGAGTATGTACACAAATTTTCAAGTCAATCGACCCTGAGAAAAAAAAGTTTCAAAGAAAATTCAACACCCCATTTCACCCTCTAAGGGGTAGGAATTTAGAAAAACTGATACTTACTCTTCACAAAGAATACACCCTCCAATTTTCATGTCTCTGAGACCCGCGGTTTGGGCTGTGCGTTGGTATATCAGTCAGCCAGTCAGGACATGGAATTTTAAATTGGGGGATTATTTTGGAAAAACTGCGATACACGTATCTCATCATTTTAACTGAAATATATGTAGACACATTTTCAAGTCAATCGATCCCGAGGGAGTTTCACAGAAAATTCAACATCCCATTTCACCCTCTTACGGGTGGAATTTCAAAAAACCCTTTCTTAGTGGATACCTACTCTCTACAAAGAGTACATTCTCCAAATTTCATGTCTCTAGGACCAGCGGTTTGGGCTGTGCGTTGATGTATCAGTCAGCCAGTCAGGACATTGAATTTAAAATTGGGGGATGATTTTGGAAAAACTGTGATACACTTATCTCATCTTTTCAACTGAAGTATATGAAGACACATTTTCAAGTCAATCGACTCAGAGAATAAAAAGTTTCATAGAAAATTCAACACCCCATTTCACCCTCTTAGGGGTAGAATTTCGAAAAACCCTTTCTTAGTGGATATCTACTCTTCACAAAGAGTACACTGTCCAAATTTCATGTCTCTAGGACCAGTGGTTTGGGCTGTGCGTTGATATATAAGTCAGTCAGTCAGTCAGGACTTTGAATTTTATATGTATAGATAGATAGATAGATATGATATACAAACAAACAAAAAAATATTTCTCTTTATATTAGTATTAGTAACTAGCTGACCGGTGACTTCGTCTGCGTCATTTAAGAGAGAGTGTGAGTCAATCTTAAAAGATAGACATATTATGCTATCATCGCGGACTCATGATTGTTGCGTAACTTGTTTTTGCAACATTTTTCTTGGATCCTATTGGTTGCAGCGTGATGTTATATAACCAATAGACTTCCTCGATAAATGGGCTATCCAACACTAAAAGAATTTTTTAATTCGTACCAGTAGTTCCTAATATTTGCTCGTTTAACCAACCAAGCAAACAAACTCTTAACACAACGCTACAATTACAACAGCAACTCCACAACGCAACGCTTACAATTGAATTTCTCGGAAATATTTGCATTAATCGATAAAATATTCTACTTATTATTTTCCAAATAAGGGCTTCCCTCGACAGCCTTACGTCTTCATCCTTAGACACTCGATGACAGTCATACTCCAGCTATGTCGAAAGTTCTCATCAAGGTGCATGAAATAAGTCGAGAAACGATAAAGCTGCTGTAAACTGTTGCGGACCTCTTGCAACTGGCTTCCGTCTCCATCCTCAGTCTCGATGACAGTCATACTACAGGCAGTTCTAAATTTCTGACCAAGATGCATGAAATGAGCCGCTATAAACTGTTGAGGACCTCTTGCAACTGCCTTCCGCCTCCATCATTAGACCGTCGATGAAAGTCCTACTCTAGTTAGGTTTATTGTTCTCATCAAGGTGCATGACATGAGGCCAAATACGATATAGCTGGTGTAAACTCTTGCGGACCTCTTGCAACTGCCTTCCGTATGCAAAGCGCATGGGAAGAGATATTCAGCTATGTAGATTTTCAAAGCAGCGTCATGTAGACTCAGTAGGTCCAGTAGTTTCGGAGCCTATTCGGTACAAACAAACAAAAAAATCTTTCCTCTATAAAATATTAAAAATATAATAATTAGTGTAGATAATCGTTAGTACACAATATGTCTGTTATGTTTTTGGTTTTGCAAAGTAATACAACAATTTAGTTTCTACTTAAAATATGAGATAATAGTAATTATGTACGGCTCGTATTGTTAACTTGTATTCTCTGTGGAGCCCTGACCCAGCCTGTTCCCGATACCGGTGGGCTACATTTTTTTAAATATTTTTAAACGATTTTAAATATTGTTTTTTAAAGGAATATTTAAAATATATAAAATTTTTGTAGAAAAAAAAAATTAATAATTATGTATATTACGCTACTTACTATTACACTACTACTTACAATGTAGTAAGTAGTAGTGTGTATTTATCTTTTTACAAATTAATAACAATTTTAATTTTTTTTTTTAATGTAAAATATTGTAGTCAACCGGTATCGGGAATAGGGTCCAAGCCACCGGGGGTCAGGGCTCCAGACAGAAGAACCTCCCAACAATACGAGCCGTGTCCAGGAGTACCGCTTTCTGAATCAAGCCCTTGATCCAGCTGCATAACGAGAACCTCCTCAGGTATTGATCGAGGCTCTTGGCAGTTAAGCCATGGTCTGATACACATGTCGACAACCTCGCGAGCCAAGTCAAGACACTTGATAAATGTTTATTATTATTATATTAATCACTTGAACTTAAATCAGTCGTCCGCCTTCTAGTTCGTCCCGCCATCTCCTTCGTTGCCTTCCGCGACCCCGCCTCACTATAACAGGCCACCAGTTCCTGCTATTTTGGCCCACAGTTAGTCCAGACTCCAGCCTGCGGTAGACAATAAATGTCCTGCCCAGTCTCATTTGACTTGGCCAGCCTTTTAAGCCACGTTAGTTGTTTTGGAGTGCAGTATTGTTTTAAATACGATCCGTTAATTTAACACCTAGTATACTGCGTATATTTACTTAATTTACAGTGGCAAAATACGATCCTTTTTTGTCTACGATACGATCCTGTTGAAATTAATGTTGGCAACACTGTTCATGTTCATCTAAACTTCATTCATTCACATGACAAATTCATTCAAAAATTCATTCATTAATCTGTCAATTAAATTTTCATGAATTGCGGATAACATGTAAATGTATGTGAGAAATTCACATTTCTTATGATTAAGCCATTATTTCTCGCTAAAACACTTGAAGAATATCAACATTGTTACGCTTAACTATGGCTAATAACGAAGAAATTACCGGACCCATCTCTCAGGAGGACATAGAGGCAGCGGATAAACTGAAAAACGAAGCAAATGAATATTTCAAAAGTAAGTTATCGGAATTTCATAATATAAATAACAATTTAGCTGTAACCAGCTGAAACTACAATGTATGAGTGATATTTATAGCATATTGATCGTGACAGGAATAGAACAAAATTTGACTGACATAACCTCAAATTTCAGAACAGAGCTACAATAATGCAATCGAGTTATACTCGAAAGCAATAGAGAAGAATCCGAAGAATGCGGTGTTTTTCGCGAATAGGAGTATAGCTAATTTGAGGCTGGAGAACTTTGGTTATGCCCTGACCGACGCGTCGAAGTCGATAGAGTTGGACAGGTCCTACACGAAGGCCTATTACAGACGGGCGGCGGCTTACATGTCCCTAGGAAAGTACAAATTAGCACTTAAGGATTTCGAATATGTAAGTATGTGTCAAGAGTTACTGAAAAGAATGGAAACTTCAAAATTCCAGAATTTTCAGCTATGTAGACATAAATTATGTACTTAGTTTATTAGAAGTAGACCCACATTTCGCAAGTCCCTTCCCGCAGCCTAAATTTTAAGTATGTAAGGTGGCACAGGATATATAAATGAGTAAAAAGAAAAAAAAAACTAAAATTGTAAAAAAAAATATCAAATTGTCTTTCAAAATTGTGTTGTAAATACAAGATGATGTCTTGGGTTTTGTGGCCACATGCCAAAGAACCCTGTTGTATTATAGCTCTAAGACTAAAGTTTCTATGACTCACTAAACACAGTCAGGATTAAGGATCTCTAAATGACTTTGCCGGTACGGTTAGCGCAGTGACTGAGCGATTAGCTGCTGTGCTGCGTGTCACAGGTTTGATTCCGGGTCTGGCTGTTTGTGTGTGAGTATAAATGATTCTAAACACATCAACAGTAGAGGAGAAATTCCTCGTGTGGGACAGTTTAAAAAAAAAAAATCCTTCCTCTGTTGCATGGCCATTCATTTATAATTTAAGGACAATTCACACCGAGACGCGACGCGACGCGGCGTGCATTCAAGCTATTTTGAAAATGCATAGTTTGAAAGACCCCGCGTGACGTCTCGCCGCGCCGCGAGGGTCCGCGCGTCTTTCAAACGATACTATGCATTTCCTAATGGAGATAAAGCATAAAATGGCTTGACAGTGATACGCCGCGTCGCGTCACGTCTCGGTGTGAGCTGACCCTTAGGCGATTATGTCAGCAGATAGTTTTTTTATTTTTTATTTTTGGTGCTCTTAATAAATAAATTAATTAATTATTTATTTCACCAAAAGCCATCACGGTACAAGGTCCACAGACTAAGAGCAAGGCTTATAACTAGGTGTAACAAGTGCCTGTGTCTTAGGAGTCAGTAGTCTTGATTTGTGTACATGTGAACCACTACACCAAACTGTTATAAACTCTATGTGATACTGTTTAGAATTGAAATTTACTGAGTGAATTTACAATCCTTACTTGTAAATGTATCAAGAGTGATGTATGAAGTTTTCATTATTATGTATTATTGTCATCATCTGCCTAGCCTTTTCCCAACTATGTTGGGGTCAGCTTCTAGTCTAACCGGATGCAGCTGAATACTAGTATTTTACATGGAGCGACTGCCTATCTGACCTCCACAACCCAGTTAGTACTGGGTAGTACGATACCCCTTGGTAAGGCTGGTTGTCAGACTTTCGGGCCACTGACTACCTGTAACAACTGTCAAAGATCTACAATCGACAGCCGGGACCAAGGGCTTAAGGTGCTTTCTGAGACACGGAGGAAACTCGGTATGTAATGGGTGGTCACCCATCCACAGACCAACCTAGGCAAGCACGGCTTAACCTAAAGATGGACCCGAGTGGCTGTTATTATTACGCCACGAGCTCCGTATTTTTGTATTTTTATAAAGAAAACATCTTAAAAGAAAGATACAAAAATGAATTATATGGATTCCTCTTTTTACAGGTAACCAAAGTAAGGCCAAGTGACCAAGATGCAAAAATGAAGTATACTGAATGCAATAAGATAGTTAAGAAAATTGCCTTTGAGAAGGCTATCTCCGTTGATAAGAAGGAGGTCAACATAGCTGATTCCATCAACTTAGACGCCATGAGTAAGTGAAAAAAATATTTGTTACATTTTAACTCAAAAGAACTGGTTGTATTTATGCTACATTTGCAATTTTGTGTCCAGACATGTAAACAAATATTTGTGCTCTTAGAAAAGAATAGGGATGTTTCCTGTGTAAAAAAAATATGATTCTATTTAGTCAGTTAGATTATCGAAAAATATTTAATACGTATTTTTTGTTTTATCAAATCAATAAAAATTTACGAAGATAAAACACATCAAAGATCATGAGTGGCGGCCTGTGACATCACTTTTCGTTAAAAAGTGTACTGCAGTATGACGTCACACGAGTTTTCGACGCACTGTATCGTCTTCATTTTTAGTTTTCGTGAAAAAAGAAAAATACGTGTCCAATATTTTTTGGAAATCTATCTGACGGACTAATTAGTATAGCAACATATAGAATTCAGTTTGCATTACAACTTCCCAGCCTTATCTTTATTTTTCCAATGAATTACTGATATCAACTTAATCTACACCAGCATAAAGTTTATAATTATTCGTCTAGTGAAAATATCAATCAATCAATCTTTATTTGTGAACAGTTCTCTGTTAAGTTTTTAGACTTATGTATCCTGCGTAACTTATGTATTATGCGTACGAAGTTTCATTAAAATCGGTTCAGTCATTTCGAAAAAAAATCACTTGAAAGTTTGTATGATATGCCGTAAGACGTTAACTCTCTTAAGTGCGACAATACAGGCTAGGTAGATGGATTGGTTATCAGTAGCGAAGGGTCAATTTTTGTAAGAGGTAAGCCGGAGTACATATCTTAACTGTATAGAATATTATTGGCTATAGAATACTGACTGTGCCATTTTTCAAAGGGAAGCCGGTAGGAATCGGGTTGTATGGAACCTTCGCCACTGTTGGTTATACATGTGCATTGTCTATCTGTCAGTCAATCATGAATTTACCTCGAAAATACTTTAACATGTTGCTGTGCTATGTTTGGCGATACAATTATTTAAATACTTTCTGTGTCCCGCGGTTTCACCAGCCCCTCGGCTCCTAAAGGTCGCAGCGTAATGATATAAACCTATAACATTTTTCAAGAATAGAGAGGTATCAAATGCAAATTTTTTTTTCAAATCCGTTTGGTAGTTCCAGAGATTTGCGCGTTTAAACAAACAAAAGAACAAACTTCTCAGTTTTATTATATTAGAACAGATTGTTAACAAGTAAATAAGTCCACCACTAAGCATTAATCAAAACTCCGTCTGTTGTGTGACATAAATATCATAATTATCTTGTTATTGCATGATTATATCAAACTGTTATTATGATAACAAAACTATCGGAAAATCACGATTTGCAATGATTGAATTACAACAATTTCATATGTTTATCTTGGTATGTACAGCTGTCAGTCTCACGTTTCAGTCGAGACGAAAAGCCTCAGTGCGCGTTCCCGCTAGTTTTACATTCTATATTCAAATATTAAAATCATAATAGTCGCGTCAAAAAAGGTCCTGTTTCTGTGTTGAATCTCACTCACCCTGAAAATCGTAATGTATTGTTCGGAATGAGCAAGCTCACTCCTATAGTAAATACTTTTTCGTGCGACCTAAGTACGTTGAGGGGACATTTTTTTTTTTTTTTTTCTTTGCCTTTGATCGTCACACCTTTTTCCCGTCGAAGTATTTCAAGCTGAAACCTCATTTGTGTTTCAACTTTCAACTACCTTTTCATACAAAAACGTTGCCGATTCATCGTGCCTACAACTGTTTATTCAAGTGGTTTAAAAAGAGTGATATGTTCATCAGAAATTTTTTTTTGGCGGATAACGGTAATAACCCAAAAAACACATACTTCGAATTTTAACAATCCAATCTTTGATTTACCGATTTTTACTCGACTGTCGAAGCACAAAGGGAAGGTAATGTGTTTAATATATTTTTGTCTTTTACAGCCATCGAAGACGAGTATGTTGGTCCAGCACTCGAAGATGGGAAGGTTACCCTCAAGTTTGTAACTGAATTAATGGAATTCTACAAACAACAGAAGAAATTACATAAGAAATATGCCTATAAGGTAAGAACTAAACTAGCTAGACAGTGTTATTTGTCATACATACTTTACACCAGTTGCTAAAATAACATTCAATTCTTATACATACCTTTGTTTTTTTTTTTTTTAAGAACGTTGCCCCACACTAGGAATTTCTCCTGTATCGTGGGTGCGTTTACAAACATTTAAACTCACATACACAAACAGCCAGACCCGGAACAACTACCTGTAGATCATACAAATATTTGTTCCGTGCGGGGATCGAACCCGCGACACGCAGCGCAGCAGCCGATCGCTCAGCCACTGCGCCAACCGTGCCGTCAAAACCTACCATACCTATAATCTATAGTCTATTTTTTTAATTTCATATATATGTATAACCCCTTTTTACTGAATGCAAATGAAAGTAAATACGGCATTTATTACAAAAAAAAAAAAACAATTTTTAAAATTTTTGTCTGTCTCTTTGTTCCGACTGATCTCCAAAACGGCTGGACCGATTTTTATGGGACTCTGATATTATAAAGAGTCACTTAATTAGGATACTTTTATTTTTAGAAAAATAATTAGGGTTCCGTGCAAAAAAAATAAAATCCTTGAAATTATTAACAAAATTCGATTCAAATAGGGAAGTGATTTTTTTTATAATATTTTCACGCTGACGATGGTCGAGCTAGTCTCCGATAAAAAAATAATCTGAATTCTCCACAACAGATACTCATCGACGTGAAAGCCTACCTGCAAAAGCAACCATCTCTCATCGACATCAAAGTGCCCGATGATGCCAAGTTCACAGTCTGCGGGGACATCCACGGCCAGTACTACGATCTGATGAACATATTCAAGCTGAATGGCCTGCCCTCGGAAACCAACCCTTACCTCTTCAACGGCGACTTTGTCGACCGAGGATCGTTTAGTGTGGAATGTATTTTCACACTATTCAGCTTCAAACTGTTGTTCCCTGATCATTTCTATATGTCTAGAGGTGAGTTATGTTATTTAGTGCGATTATTTTAAGCTTTGTTTTTCATTGAGGACCAAATTAATGATGTTGTATGAGGTTCAACCGAAGATTTTAATAACCATTACGTCTGCGGAGTTTCGCAAGCTAATTTAATTTGCTTTGTTTTTTTTACTTGTTTAACAGTTTTTAGGGTTCAGTACCCGAAGGGTAACCAAGGGGAACCCTATTACTAAGCCTCCGCTGTTCGTTCGTCCGTCTGTCTGTCAGCGGACTGTATCTCATGATCCGTAATAGGTAGACAGTTGACATTTTAACAGAATGTGTATGTCTGTTCCACTACTTCGATGGTACGGAATCCTTCATGCGCGACTCACACTTGGCAGGTTTTTTTTAGAATATAGTTTTGTAGAACAGTAAAGTGACATGCAACAGTAAAGTAAAATTTAGGTATCAAAATTCAATAATCAAATATGGTTTTGGTTTGGTATAGACAGGAGGCCTACCGCTACTTCTGTGTGAGAAAGAGATGGAGCATACGATGATACGAACTATAAAACTCGCATCTCTTTCCCACATTAAAGTAAGATTACAATTAACACTGCTATAAGAGGTGGTGGTCCCTGAAGTTATGAGTTCACACCGCACCCAAGCACCCACAAAATTAGCTAATGAATAATAAACGACCTCGTTGGTCTAGTGGTCGCAAGTGCGGCTTCTGAGCGTGAGTTTCGGGGTTCGATTCCCAGGTCGGTCAAAGTGTTATTGAGTTTTTTCATCATGAATTTCCCAGAAACAGCCTGGTTGATGGCAATAGGCTCACCCCTTATTACATGGGACTTAAACATAACTGGCGAAATATGGGTGTACGATTAGGTATACTACTGCCTAACCCTTCCCAATCAACAACTATTCTTCTAGGAAACCACGAGACCCTCGACATGAACCGCATGTACGGCTTCCGAGGCGAGGTGTCGTCTAAATACACTTCCCAAATGGCGGACCTGTTCACCGAGGTATACAACTGGTTGCCCCTGGCCCATTGCATCAATGGCCGGGTTATGGTGATGCATGGAGGACTGTTCTCGAAGGACGATATCACTCTTGATGATATAAGGAAGGTGGACAGAAATAAGCAGCCGCCTGAGGATGGTGAGTGTTGCGAAAGAAATAATTTGATGTTTTTTTTTTTTTTTTTTTTTTTTTCCAAAATGGGCCTGCTCTTGACCTCGATCACGCCTGATGGAAAGCGATAGATGAGGTCTATGATGGGACGAGCGTGCCCAGAAGATGCCTGTTCACTCTTGCTTTGAAGACTGAAGGGTTAAATGTGGGAGGGAACACAGTGTTGTTAGTGTAGTTTCTGGCACATAAGAAATTTTAACTTTCTTTTTGAGACGACAAAGTCCAGCTAGTCCGGCTAGTCTTTACTGTCTTGCATAGCAGTATTTTACGAATAGCATTCTTTAGAGCGCTTGTACAGAAAGCGGGCAACGTCGCAAATAGCTGTCAAATATTTCGGTGTTCTGATTAATTTTGGCAATATTAATTTACAATATGGCAATATTAATTTTGGCTAACTAGTGAACTAAAGTATTGATTATGAAATGGAATAATTAATATCGTAACACCGAATATTTAGTTTTAGATGTAAAAGCAAATATTTGGAAACTTTCCAAATACCTTTTTTACACCTAAAACGGTTACAACATCAAATTCAGTGTTTTAATTGCAATTCATCTATACTATATAATATAATATAATATATTATAATATTATAAAGCTGAAAAGTTTGTTTGGTTGAACGCGCTAATCTCAAGAACTACTGGTTCGAATTGAAAAAATGTTTTAGTGTTGGATAGCCCATTTATCAAGGAAGGCTATATAACATCACGTTACGATCACATTAATAAACCCTCTATCTCTCATATGTGACGCAGACGAAGTTGCGCGGGTCAGCTAGTTATTAATATTCTAGTTCACTAGTTAGTCTGATTTCCATACAGTAATATTCACAACTTAATTAACACAGGTAAATATTAATTGACAGCTATTTGCGACGTTGCCAACTTTTTGGATGAACGCTCTCAACCAATTTTCATTTAGCATTGTGTTGGGCTCCTTGAGTTATAAGTCAGGCTACACGCTAACTGACAAATGCTTGCACTGACTGGACAGGTCCACTCAAATATGTGTGGTTCTTTCTACAAAAGACCATCTCAGACACTAATCTGCATAGTCTGACCTCTGAGTTTGTTTCGGCTGTTTCTTCTCAGAATAGTCAGGTACGAAACACCGGCGCCATCTAGTTTTAAAATAAATGACGTGTAAAAGTGTGTTCAAATCTATTTGCAAAATAAACACCATTTATCATTCTTCTTCTTTTTTTGACAAATTTTATATTTTGCTAGCCCAAAATTTCGCCAATTCCACCGCGTCGCATGATTTATCATTCATTTATTTATTATTGTCATGTGTGTTCTATTTTTAAACATTATAAAATCACAGCCAAATTGTCAGAAGCTGGTGTTGTATGCAGTTAAAGACAATAGTCTCTTCTCTTATATCATGGGGCTGGTGAAATGCTGTTGTAATAAATAGGTACACCTCGGGCTCGGCATAATCCTTCGAGTATTACAGGCGTGATGTTAAGGTGCTCCCTCACCAGGAGCATTCGCCTGTAATGTAACAGTTCAGATTCACTTGCTTCCATACAAAATCGAATCTTGGACTGTTACATTACAGGCGAATGCTCGCGGTGAGGGAGCACCATTATGTTAAACTCACAGTGAAACAGCTGCGTACTGCGGTTGCCAGCAACCAGTAACGCTCATATTTTATTTTTTTAATAACGTTGCCCCACACTAGGAATTTCTCCTGTATCGTGGGTGCGTTTACAAACATTTAAACTCACATACACAAACAGCCAGACCCGGAACAACTACCTGTAGATCATACAAATATTTGTTCCGTGCGGGGATCGAACCCGCGACACGCAGCGCAGCAGCCGATCGCTCAGCCACTGCGCCAACCGTGCCGTCACGTCGTAATATCTTTGTTCATCAAAGACATTAAAATATTTATGAGCGTTAGACGGGACAAGATGAAAAATATCGTAATCTACTAGTTGTTACTGTGTAACAAGTCGGTTTGTCTAGTGTGATACGCCTGCTTGTCAGGTCACATTAAGGCTGAAAAGCCGAAACAGCTTTCTCAAGTGTGTCACCCCACTCACTGACGAGCGGTCTACGGAATGACTAAAGCTGTGGCTTGGTAATTCGTTCCACCTGTTGAAAATCTCCCACCTGGACATGATGCCATGGCTGACCTGGAAGTCCTTAAATAGACTCCGGACCCAGGTTGGTCGCAGCAAGGAAAACCTGCTCAGGTGGAGATTCCCTGGAGTGTAAATGTGGTGCTGTCCCACAAGCTATGGGGCATTTAATATCGTGTCCTACGTTTCCTGTTGATTGTTCACTACAGGAACTGATGGACGCTACCGAAAGCGCCAAACTAGTAGCTCAGTTCTGGGCTGACACAATTTAGATTGCCATCGACACGCTAAGAAGAAGAAGACTCAATAGTCATAACTTTTAAGGAGATCAAGTTAGGACTCTGCCATAGAGATATTTTTTACTGCAAATAACCTCAACTATCGCTTTGTTTCGTTTGACCCACGATTTTATACCCAGCCTGTATAATAGGTGTAAAAGTACTAGTAGCTTAGTTGTGTCCTGACACAATTTAGATTGCCGTCGACACACTAAGAAGGGATTCTGGCGTTCGAGATCAAAATTTTTGTATGACAGGATTTCCAATGACCGCTCTATAACTCTATTAAATCTCTTTGCGCAGGAAGAGTCCTGCATTCTTCATTATTTCGCCCTTCACATGGATGAAGCCGCGCGCAAAAGTTGAGTATAAAAGGATTAAAAATTGTTTTTTTTCCTCAGGTATAATGTGCGAGCTCCTATGGTCGGATCCCCAGCCGATGATAGGCCGTGCGCCCTCCAAGAGAGGCGTCGGCTGTCAGTTCGGGCCTGACGTCACGCATACCTTCCTCAACCGTAACGGCCTGGACTACGTCATCCGCAGTCACGAGGTCAAGAACGATGGCTACGAGGTCGCTCATGACGGGAAGTGCATTACGGTGTTCTCGGCGCCTAATTACTGGTATGTTCTTTCATATTTTACCGGATTTAGTTTTCGATGTGTGACACAGTATAATTGGGAAAAATCTTGTCCTTTTTAAAAAAAAAACATTTTTGATAAAAAGCTAATCTTAAATTAGGTAACTCAGAAACGGCGCTAGCATTAACGCTGATTGGCTCATTATGAACATTTTGCATTAATGGATGCGTTCATTAGCTAACAGTTTCACCCAAGCCCTGACCAACTAGAGTGAAGATGTTACTCGTATGAATTGAGTCATAAAGGCTGTTCAAAGTAACGAAACGTATAAACGTTGAAATTTAAACGAAATTGAATTGTGTTTATAAATAGAAAATCATGATTATTGCAGTTCTCGGCTCCATAACAACCTCGTCTGCGGCTCGGGTGTTAATTCCGCCTCGACTGCAATAACAAAGTTTCCCCACTTATATAAAAATGTACTATTTCCAACAGCTATCCAGCGACGTACACTCGAGGAAATATACAATTTTAAGTATTTTAAATGTTAGAATAGGTTGACGAATGTGACATTCTCAGACTGTCATTTGTATCAACGATGTTAGTGTGATCAAACGATAATGATTTCAATTGATCGAAATCAACAACTGTCGGCATTTGTATTGATGATTAATCATTATTGCTGATTAGAGTCGCGATTTTAAGATTATTCAGTAATATTATCTCTTGCCTCAATCTTTAATTTTTTAATCAAAACTAAATAAAGTTTGATGTACAGACGCCAGCATACCAAGCTACCTGAAACTGTAAAATTTTGCCAATCAACCTTGAACCCAATGCTTTAGCGATAAAGTTGAAAATCAATTAAAGAAATTTGACTGATTGTAGTAGCTTGATGAGCTGGCTACATAATACTTGGTTGACGGCTTTATGAAGGGTCTGTTTACACCCTGTATAGTTAGGTCTATGACGCGTACACAAATCACCAACCAAAATGGTTAATGGTCCCTGAAGAAAAAAATCTTTTATACAAATAATCGTGTTAGGTATCGTTAAAAAGAGCACTCTTTAAGGTTTCTTTAAATATTAATTTTGTATTTCAGTGATACTATGGGTAACCTTGGTGCCTTCATCACTATGAACGGTAAAGACTTGAAACCGAACTTCACTACTTATGAAGCTGTGGTAAGTTAACTCATACAACAATACTTTAGCATTGCCGGCATTTCATTTTCATTTCATTTATGTATTCATTAACAATTTATATTGTGTTGAACATTAGTATTATATAGCCGCATAGCCCATATTGTGTGAGTACTATGTAATAGAAAGCTGTCATTCGCGGGAAACCTACGTCTTTTCTTGACTTGAATGTGCCCTGGCGGTTAGGAGTGTGTCATGCTCGCTCAAATGTCTCGCTGATGGTGGCGCGTGTGTCGGATCATTTAGTTCCCTTCAAAATGGTTGAGTTGAATGGTGCTGATACATGCGTCATGTTCGTGAACGGGCGCTGTCAGTTGTGACTGGTCATCTCTTGGTTGCCACGGCTTATTTGAATTGATTATTTTTATTTTATTTTTTTGAATTGTTTACTATGGACACTTTTAACGTACACATATTGCTACATCGTTCTCACATAATGTACCATCTCAACATGAATAATGTAACCAAGAGTTTGTAAAAGTATACTGATTTAAAAGAGTGTCCATGGAGTTTCTTGCCCGTTCTTCTCCATAGAGATCTACGTTAGGGAATGGGCAACTACAGTACTTTCACAGTTTTTATGCCTTGTGACTGGGACTGTAGCTATTGTTGTCTTTGTTTCGACAATTCAAAAGTGCCTGTAACTGGCCTATTTGAAATAAATGCTTTGATTTTGATTTTGATTACATATTAAATAAAATTATCACACGCAGAAACAACATTTAAGAGCCTATTAAAATATTCAGTGAGATATCCAGATCAAGAGTCAATTCATTTAAAATATGACAACAAATAAATACAATGTCAAATTAATAGCAGATATAATGTCAAATTCAATGTCAAAATATTCAGAGAACAACTTCGTCTCGGTCCTAGATGAGCATAGTGCTAAAGTAAAAAAATATACAAATTAAAGCTTGTTTACTGCTATTATTTTAAGTGACTATTATTCTCATTTGACATAAATTCTGATACTGAGAAATAAAAAATCAAAGATATGTGGCATCCACCAATCCACAGTGAAGCCAAGCAGTGAATTACGATCCACTCCTCATAGAGACGAGGACTGTGTATCCGCAGAGGGAACATATTATAGGCCGGCTATATTAGCTGTGATATACCTGTATGAAAGATGCACTGCACCAGCAAGTATGGCAGAAGACAGAGGAGGCCTATTACTCAGCAGGAATGATGATAATGATCATAATGATGCTTCTGCTGATCTTTGCTTACATTCGATTGTCCTACATCATTCGTCCCGTCCAATCTGTCTCACATTTTAATCGTAACATTCTAATTTCAGCCACATCCAGACGTCAAGCCAATGGCGTACGCGAACTCGTTCTTCAACATGCTGTGCCAATGATCGAGTGCCGCCATGTCGCTCAGAAGCACGTGTGCACGCAAACGTACCTCACGCTCGCCCCTCCAACACTCCTACAAGATCAGGCGGAAGACCCGAATTGTTGGATGCCTTTCTAGCAATTATTCCTGAACCCAGAATCTTAGATACTGGACCATTATCAAGATCCTAGCCTTTGCCCAACTATGTTGGGATCGGCTTCCAGTCTAACCGGATGCAGCTGAGTACCGGTATCTTACATGGGGCGACTGTCTATCTGACCTCCACAACCCAGTTAGCACTGGGTAATATGATACCCCTTGGTAAGACTGGTTGTCAGACTTAGATACGGGACCATTCAATCAAAAAAATTAAGTTTGAGTTAATATGTCCAATCATACGCAGCTCGGTGGTAACAAATGCTCGACCGAAATCGCCCTTACTGCCCCGACATAAAGGTGATGTGAATGTCAAATTGTTACCTATGATGCACGGTTGACAGAACGAAGATTTAAATCGTTAGATTTGCCATACCGTGTCAAGAAATGGTAACGTTTTCGTTTTGACAACAATTTTACTATGACATTTGAAAAGAATTGTCTCGCTTATTCATACTGAAAATCGTGTTTATCGTTCCATGCGGGATATGCGAGGGCAAATCTAACGGTTTTAATATTTGTTACTAACTCGACAATGTGTATGGATCGGTTGATTTTTTTCTGCTATCACAAGTATGGTCCCGTAGTAAAAGTTGGAGTTAATTTATCTTTTTTCGGGTCTTCAATTATTTTCCCTGACCACTGATTTTATTTCCCTTCGATGAACGTGACTTTGAGTTCGTGATATCGTTCGATGTTGAAAAACGTAGGTCGATTGTCGCTTGTCTTTTACAGACAATATTTTTGACGACAAAACATTGAAGTATCCAGGAAAACATTATTTTATGCACTGTTCAAGCAACCACCGTACCAAGATGAATGATTAGGAAGATGCGTATTTTCTATTTTCACTAAGACTAAGCGATACCTAAAATTATGCCTAAATAAATATGCGGTGTTCGATTGAGCGTTGAAAATTTATCTTATAATTTTTTGCTTGTAGTCTCATCTGTTTTTTCAAAAGTACAAGTCAATTACTTAGGATCGGCATCTAAAACAATTATGTGCAAAATCAGAGTGAGATAACTCTGTAACTTACGTAAGGTCTAAAAAAATTATGCTTATTGATCGATAAATAAATAAATAATGGAAAAATCGGTATGTTTCAGTCGAAAGCAATATAGAGTTTCGATCCAGCCTTTTGGGGACCACACTTATCGACTTAGAATTGGCAGGAGACGGACGGAATGAGCGTTATGTCGATGCAATAAAATAGAAAATTACGTTATTTACATTATTTCGGGTTTCGGACGCCGCGCCGCGACTCAACACCGCACTATGGTTCAAAAGGCCGATCTTGATGGACAATATTTTTTTAACACTATTAACTAGCTCTAATTTGATAAAATTAATAATAATACATTTATTTTTGCTACATTTAACAGTAAATACAAAAACCGGCCAAGTGCGAGTCGCACACGCACACAGGGTTCCGTAGCACCAAACAATATAATAAAAATATTTTGAAGGCTAGTTCATATGTTGTATAAATTGTATTAGCAAAATTACAATTCATAGTATGTTAATGAAAAACAAAGTTACTGCTGCAGTTTGATGAAACAGTTCCATATCTCAGAAACTAAACATCAAATCTTATTCAAACTGATTTTCGTTGAAAGTTTTTTTTATTTTCTACAATTCTACATTTTTTCAGAATTTTCCTCCTCTTACTTTAACAATTAGAGGGGAGGGGACACTCATTTTACCACTTTGGAAGTGTCTATCTTTGTGGTGGTCTTAGGAACCTCAACGTCATCTCTCTATAACGTATAATCCCTCTCTCTCTAACGTATGGTCTATCTCTATCTATCTCTCTTTAACTTCTAAACTTGATTGACTACTTACATATCCCAGTCATATTCCAAGAATTTACAACAAAAAACCTATTTTTTTGGCACATAGTAAAAGTGATTACTATCGACAACGAAATTTTGTTTTTGTTTAGTTTACCTAGAGTATTCATTTTGGAACCTTGATTAGTTGTGTCAAATTTAAAAAAATACTGGCAAGTTTTTTTTTTTTAATTTAGTGTCCGTACTTTTTTTTACTTTTACTTATCGTTGAATTTTGAGACACGTTGTATATAACAACTTATTTTATATATCTTTGAAATATCGACACAACAAGTGCAGAAAATGAATTCATTATGCATGCTACTCGTAACAACACTTTAAAATTCATTATTAATTTATTGGAGGGGTACTTGCACAAAATTATTTCTGAATAGTGACCTCGGGAGTATCTGTTATCGCTTTTGCTAGTAATATTATAGAATTTCGGTAACCTTTTTTGTCTTGGTAAAAATCGGCCTTTTGAATTGTAATTTTGCACTTGCACTGCATCGAACATTTAGTTCGCAACAACTGCTTTGACAAGTGTGGTCATACCTTTAGACTTGTTATTCGAATATTCTAGGAGACCATCAATTCTGAGTAGTATCATCACTTCACTGAAAAAATATGAATGAAACCTATTGAGTATTATTTATTGACCGCGATAAACACTCGTCTAAAACAAATGAAAGAAGTTATTGGAGCGTCCGATGAGTCAGAAACGCGTCTTGCGGAGTTTTGGTACTCACGCGAATGAAACAAGTGACTCGCGCGAGTGTCTTAACACAAATCACATCGCTTGAGGCCGTGGTCATGGCTTTAGCTCAAATCGTATGAAGTAGCAAACTAGTCACTGCTCCGTAATCGTAACACTTATTAAAAATGCAATTTAGAAATAGTGATTTTTAATAATTTTGAAATTAAACGCGTTTCACTGGTTGCTTACAGTAAAAAGTAGGGGCTTGAAAAGGGGGGGCGTCGGGTACTAATATTGAGGTATTCTCCAGGACAATATGAATGTATTTTTGAGGAAATGAGAATATGCTGAATGGCTTTTTTTCCTCAATTTTATGGTCGCATAGCCTTGTTTCCTCGATCGTACGCGTAGCTATAGCGAAGCAATGTTTTTCAAATGTTGCGAACTACTTGTACATTCTATTCATAAGTCTTAGTTGTAAATTTATTTTATTTTCACGCGCTGTTGTGAATATTTCTGTAAGTGTACGCGTGTATTTAACGGTAGTGTACATCACTACTGGGCAGGGATAGACAACCTTTTTGTCGGTGAACGTAATACTTGCCATGCCATTTTTATGTTTCTGGCATTACAATTTTTGATGGCTTACATTTATTTGTTTAGGGTTGAACCTCATCAAGCCACATGGAATCGCATTTTTCCAAGCTCCTATCCTTGATCCCATCCTCCAGAGCGAGCGCATCGTCGCAAATGCTGCCGCATGCTATGGTACTCCCGCTGTTTCTCACCCTAGCAAATGTCGGTCCTGAGCGAGGGAGAAGGATAGGAATATGAGAAAACGCGATTCCGTACTGCTAGTTGAGTTTCAACCCTTATAAGCCAGGTTGAGTTCCACTGGTGTTGAATAGTACAAAGTTACTAGGCTGAATGTGCATTACCGTTAAATATCCGCGTTTAGGGGCCTTTCCGCTATCACTAGCACTTAGTGAAAACTCTCAATTAACTCTTGAATTAAGTCTCTTATCATCGAAGTTATTACCTGCGTATACTCTAGGTCACAATCATACAAAATAATTATAAAACATCTAGATTAACTTAATATTAATTCAAACTGCATGTTATCCTAATTTTCACTAAAAAGGCACTATGCCGCCACTTATTTAGCAACAGCGCCAATGAATTTGGTTTTGTTAATTATTATTTGAAACAAATGAAAATATGTATTTTCCCCGCCATTCACACATCACTGAATGATGTCAAAGATTTAATGTTTAATAATGAAAAATGTATATATTTGATACTTTTAACTGTAGAGATGGCACCGAACAACATACGGACGTATAAGCTTGCATTTAGTTACAAACATATTACTTTCCAATACTGAGCATAGACATTCATAGACTAGATACTAAACAACATGAATATCGGCCTTTCTTGTCTATAGTAGGCGAAAAAAAGTAAGCAACGCCGACCATAAAACGACCCAATATTTTTGTCTCCTTGTCTATAAATGTCTGAATAAACGTTTACACTTAGTTACCACATTATTTTTACTTGTTTAATTTACTGACCAACTCGATTGTGCATTTTATTTTATTATTCCACATTTACTAAAACTTTATGATAAGATCGAAATGATAAAACGCATTTAAAGAGAAAATGTTGTGACGACTCTTGCGAATGCAAAGAACGTGAACGTCACTCGGTTTAGTCGTTGGAATCTTCAATGTATCTCAATTGCAATTTTCATTCGCGCTCTTTGAAGACAGGTAGCTTGTGATTGGCCTTTCAAAAAACTCAGGATGAGAAACTCAACCGTTGATTGGTCACAAAGATGGGATCAAAACTGAATTGAGATACATCATTAATTTCGGGAACTCTGAAACACTTGGTGAGTTTTCCGTTTCTAAAATACATGTTGGTGTGTTCTTTATTTTACCTGAAATATTACTTTTGTGCATTTTAACCGCATAAGCAAGAGTTGCCATACCACAAATTGATGCTGTCATATTTTTAAAACTAAAGTAAATAGCATAATGTTGTAATGCAATAAAATTACTACTTACGAATTATAATGACCAACGTTGGTGAAAATTAGTTTTATTATAAGAGTATGTACACAATAGTTGAATTTGTCTTCGCTGAGCAATTTATAATACACAGACGGGCTTAGAATAGAATAAGAAGGTGCTAATGAGGGGTGTGAAAATCGCAGAAGACGATTTTCATGGCTTTGTGTAGAAGTCCCTACGTAGTAGTAGAAAAAAAAAACTAAAAATGACTTCTCGTCTCCAAAAAGTCGGCTTAGAGAAAAACTATAGGAAAACTGTGCATTCAAAATTGCTCAGCCAACGGCTTAGTAATAAAGCATAGGAGGAGCTTGTGAACGCACAGCCTGACGGCTTCACGCAATGTGTATCGAATACTCCTGAACTTATGAACTATTGTTGTGCTAAAGCCTTCGCCTAGTTTTGAAACGGCTGGCGATATTACGTTTGACGTTCGTTCGTTCGTTCTTTTCGTTCGTTCGTTTCGTTTTACGTTTGGTTGGGCGAGAACTGCGCAAGTCATCGGGTTTATGTATAAGAGCTTGTTCAGACACGGCGGGAACCGCGCGATTTCAGAATCGCATGGAAATCGCGAGAGTCTTATTTGTATGAGTTATTAAGTAATCGTTCAGACATAACCGCGCGGTTAATCAAGCCGCGACATGCGGGAACCGCGTGGTTCCCGCATGTCTGAACTAGCCCTAAGACTTAATGTGCATGCGGATTTGCTACTTTTTCGGTAATAATGATCAAACAAAGACGGGTACATAAAAGTCTCGCTTGAAAGGCGAGGACTAGACATATTAATATCGATCGAAGAGAGCATTTCTGTAAGCACATCAGGACCCGGTTCACAGTGCGATGATCAGTAAGATACTACACCAATACTATGAAGAGGCATAGACATAGAGGGAAGTCTTCTGAACTTTTGGTCCGCTTTCGAAAATTCTATCAGTAATGGTAAGCTACATTATCCCCGAGTAGCAAAGGGAGTAACAAGACCCTTAACGAAGCCGAAAGGAACTTGTTCACCTCGTCATTGCGATATTTTTTTTGTTCTAGACCATACCTGGGAACCTTCTAGTTACAGAGATATTGGGGGTCAAAGTTACAACTTTTCCACAAGTTTTTTTAAATACATATTTTTATGTAAAATTTTTACTTTACACATCTCCACGACCCCCGTTCTATTTAATCCATCCATCAGCACAATGTTTTTAGTGCGTTATATTGAGTCCTGTGTAAAACGTGATTTTTCACCCCAAATAAAAATGTCGTTTCCCAGCAATATTTTTTGCATAAAGTTACTTTGTCTGATGTACATAATGCTTCGTGAAGGGTCCCGTTACACCCTGTATTTAAAACGTTCCCGTGGGATAATTTCCGATCATTACACGAGCAAAGCCGAGGGCAAATGCTAGTACTGTATAATTTTGAGATCATGTGGCAGTTTTGTACTTCATTTGTTTACAACCGTATGAACAGTGGGATGTTCCCAAAAACAATGTCAGTGTGGAGCCCCTCTGTAGGATATGCCCCATCTCCTTGCTTGCCCATCCTGCATCTTCCAGGATTCAAACGACCGAGCCAACGAAAGAGCTGTGCAGGTGGCTACATACTGGTCGGGTATTATTTGAGTCCATCGACACACAAAGATGGAAGTGCAAAAAAAAAAAAAAAAACAAGAGTGAACAGGCATCTTCTGAGCACGCTCGTCCCATCATAGACCTCATCTATCGCTTTCCATCAGGCGTGATCGAGGTCAAGAGCGGGCCCATTTAAAAAAAAAAAAAGTGGGAAATGTTCTCCAGTGTGAACCCATCTTTTTACCGTATCATCGCAGTGTGAACAGGGCCTAACAGTCAGCGATCATCAAAACAATGATCAAGATAAAAGAATGCTCAAAAAGCATAAGTTTTATATAAAAACAAAAACTCTTAGGTAATAAATGAATTATGTTAAATAATTAGAAGTACACGAATAATGTCAGGGAATACAATATTTATGTCAATGGTGCGGTATGGATAGTTCAAGGATTGCATTGCCCAGCATATCAGAGATGTAGATAGGTTTTGGTGTTGACTTTAATAAAATTGTTAAATTTGTATGTTGGGGTTTTTATTTTAACCTGTTCCTTTTAATTATGACTTTTCAGATTAACACACATAGTACAAAACAAAGTCGCTTCCCTCTGTCTGTCCCTGTGTATGCTTAGATCTTTAAAACTACGCAACGGATTTTGATGCGGTTTTTTTAGTAGATAGAGTGATTCAAGAGGAAGGTTTATGTGTATATATTGCACGCGTGCGAAACCGGGGCGGGTCGCTAGTATTATGTAAAATGTTTGCGATACTTAAATGATATACAGCCCTACAACGATCTTTTGGCACCGTCATTCGACAGAGGGAAACTTTTGTAAAATATTTTAAATATTTATTATTATTTAAAGCTCTTTGTAAGTCTACAGTGTTTTTTGCTGTCGCAAGGTCTACCGAAAAAGTCATGTGCAGTGATTATTATTTAGGGCATTCGATAAATTGTTAAGAGAGTTCATCCAAAAAGTTGGCAACCCCACAAATAGCTGTTAAATATTTCCCTTTTTTCATTTATTTGGCAATATTACTGTATGGAAATAAGAAATGTAGCTAACAGTAGCGAAGAGTCAATTTTTGGAAGAGGTAAGCCGGAGTACATATCTTTAATGATATTACATTATTTGTCTATAGAATACTGACTGGCATTTTTCAAAGGGAAGCCGGTAGGAATCGAGTTGTATGCAACCTTCGCCACTGGTAGCTAACTAGTGAACTTGATGACATTGAATTTGATGTTGTAATCGTTTAAGGTGTAAAAGTCATTTGGAAAGTTTCCAAATATTTTTTTTACATCTATAACTAAATATTCGGTGTTACAATATTAATTAATGCATTTCATAATCAATATTTTAGTTCACTAGTTAGCCATATTTCTTATTTCCATACAGTAATATTGCCAATTTAATCAAAAGGGCGAAATATTTGACAACTATTGGCGACGTTGTCCATTTTCCGTATAAAAGCACTTAAACCCTAATAATGAGGCAAATAAAAATCATTACCGAACAAGACGACAAATGCAGCAGCAGTTGTCTTTTTCAATACAAATAAAAACCACAAATACAAATATAATTTCTCTATTTAAAAAATGTACTAAAATTGAGGTAACAAAAGTTTCTAATAAATCTACGTGGGGACGAGTTGAGTGAGCATCTTGACCACAGTTTTCTTATCGAGTTTGCATTTTTGGTAGAGGGTGTGACAGTCGGAGTCTGTCGACCGGCCTGCTGATACGGCGTCGAAAACTGCCGTGCCGTCCAGCATGCGGCGGACCAATGTGTTGCTGGGGAGAAAAATAACGTCATTTGGTAGCAAGCTGTATGTAGATAAGTGGTGAAAGGCTAGGTAGATTCGCATGCGAGGGGCGTATTGGCACCCGTCGGCAAGTGAAAGACAGCTCTCAAGACATGACATCATAATTCATAGCCCTCCCTCACCATGCAGCTACCTTAGGCGCTGACTAAGCTAAGTGGCCGACCTGGTAATTTTTAAACCATAATCTAGGTATACAATTATATTAAAATTAGTTTGCTTTCAATTCAGATGTCGCTTATCGTAAAATAAAGCTACGGCTACTTCGGTCAGAGAAAATAACCGCAAAATGACTAGAAAAGTCTCGACCAGGTTAATAACTGAAAACATTCTTTAAAGCCGCTAAGATTTGGAAAATTCAATAGTTTATGTAACTTACTTGGACAAAGAAGACAGCAACGCATCAAAGTCAGTAGCGTTTCCATTGACCATGTTCTCATTAGCCAGTTGAACGTAAGAACAGGCCAATCTCTGCATACAGGCTGTAGAGTCCACGTTGTATCTGCTGAGCATCTCGTCGATCTTGCCGAATACTTCCGAAGCTTGGCCGAAGTCAGTTTCTAGACCTGGAAGGAGGATTAAGAAGTTAGCCACGTGCGACAAAGTTGTTTCGTCTTCTAAGAAGGTTGCTCTGGCATAAGTTTTTATTCCTCGTCATGTTTCGCATGTGGATGGCATATCCGAAGAACCTCCGTCGAAAAAACACTGGCCATCTGTACTGCCGAAAGCCAAAGGAGCGTTTACCAAAAATTAAGTGATCCTGGAAACAGTTCCAGATTTTTTTTGCTATTATAGAAAAACTAGCAAGTTTTTTTTAGGGTGAGTAGCAAAAATTCTAGCAAGTTCTCCAAAACTTACTTCGTCCATATCCACCGCCGTAGCTGTATGACAAAGCGTGGATTATTTTAGGCAATATGATGACTGCTCCGAAGCCCAGTAGAGAGCCTATGAGCACCCCGCCAAGGTCTATCTTCACGGGCCCATACAGCCCTGGAGCGGTGCTGCCATAACCACCACCCTGGAAAATTAAAAGAATTGTGTTAAATAAAACTCAAAGTCATCATCATCTGCCTAGCCTTTTCCCAACTATATTGGGGTCAGCTTCCAGTCTAACCGGATGCAGCTGAATACCAGTATTTTACATGGAGCGACTGCCTATCTAAATAAAACTCAAAGTAAGAGGGCTTAATTCAAAGTCAAATTATGATGATGATTAAAACGTATCTATGGGTAGAAATACGAGTGTTGTTATTTTGAGCTACCTATACGATGTTACGATCGGACTCCTAATAGGTAAACGAGCATCCGTATTTTCAATTCTTCATTAACCAGTGGCCAATGTCCCTTACCGTTACCAATATGTAATTTATTTTAGTGTAAATACTGTAATTGTGTAATTTTTGTGTTTAAATTCAGATACAAATTAATTGTTAATGAATAAATGACTATGACCAATGGATTAGCCAACTGTAACCAAATAATTCCCCATCAAAATCAAACTTTTTGCAGTCATCAAAGCCCAACTCTATAAATCTTAGTATTTTTAATACGGCTAATCGCGTTTGCGTGCAATGCAAAAGCGAGCATTTAGCATAACCGACCGATAGAAAGATTCTGATGACAGTAATAACAGTTATTGCTGACAACATCATTATTACAATGACAATGTAACACGACGCTGTCTCTCACCTAAATGTCTCGATTCTTTTACCGCTTGGCTGCTCGGGAAAACGAGCACATTTCTCCGTCGTCTGCGCATCGTACTTTGAGATGTGCACTAGTGAAACTGTCATAAGTACTTTCCTAACAAGCAGAAAATCGCAACAATGTCGGTACTTTAATGGGATGGTGAATTTGAGGCTGCAAACTGCTGTTTCGGTAATGGAACACCTACATAGGACCTATAGTAACAAAAATAACTAACTGCCTGGGCTAATCTCAGAATTGTTGCTGGAAGCTCAACCTTCCCAAACTCAAAAGTTCTAATTTTAAAGACCTCGGTTGTGGCGATGTTAGGATGAGGTGTTGATTACAAGATGATAAAATTTGATGATTCTACACATGTAGAACCGTCATCTTCATTTACACCTTATTCAATTACATCAGCTCTGTTCAGCAGTGCCACTGGCACTGCTTATGAAAGCAGCTATACCTCAAGCTGTCATAACGTTATCTTATTCGCTTTTTGTCGCAGTTCAGTGTACTTAATCAAAGTGTATTTAATAGTAATGCTTACCCCCGTGCTTCCATAAGAGGAAATGCCGAATCTCTGTGTCCTATCAGCCTGGTTGTCCCGTTCCTGGTTATCTCTGTTCTTCTCAATCCTGGCTGATGGTTCGGCGAGCTGGTCCTCCGTCCGCTGGAAACTCGGCATGAAGCCTCTGAAATCAAATCTGAGATAGATAATGATATTGCCTTCTGCAATTCAATGCAAAAAATCTTTTGAACTTGTTATAGAAATGCAAAACCGCTCTTCATGACGCCTAAGTGTCACTTACCCGGATCCTACCTACTTTGATTCAGTAGGTACCTGAGCCGGGTAGGTGAGACCAGCAGTACCAGGTTCTATTATATATAGAATTTCCGGACCGGGGTTTGAGTGTGTGTTCTTGACCTTCAAACACCAAAATGTCCTTAAAGGCAAAGTCCTTGGTAACACTCATTCCTGAAAACCAAAACTAGATCAAATAAGGGATCTTACCCATCGTTCCTGTACTCTGCTCCTGCCAACACCAGGCACGCTACGAGCACCACACAAGGAACAGCTTGAGGACCCATCTTACCAGCCTCTTGGAAATAACTGCCGTCTTCCAATTCCGCATACGTCTATATACAGGGCGTTCCGTAGCGTGCCCCGACACAATGACATGGGGAAACACCATTGTCACATGTGGTCTACATTGCATAATACTTTTACGACAGCACCAACGTCACGGTTTTGATCTGATACTATCGTAGTAGGAAGCTAGCTAATTCCCTAGTGACTTACATATTTCTGTGTTTCCTAATTCCTAAATAGCTCGTTTAGCTTGGTTTTAGGAAGTTCAGAAGCTTCTTGCAACTTAGGACCTATTCTTGAACAGCATAGTGCTACATAATCAGTGTTGACTCTTGAAACAATAATTAGGCTGTCATCATAAATCATTGACCATTCAACATGAGCATTACATGTCTGCCAAAGGGCAGACTGGCAGCAAAATGATTGCTGAATTCGATAACTCGATCAAGCTTTAGAATCATGAATTCATGTGTTTGTTGATTTTAATTCGTTTTGGTCGCGCTATAGTGAACATGTCTTGTTAATCCTGACTAATATCATAACTGTATTTTTTTTTTTTTCACACCGTCGCTTCTAAACAGCTGACCATATTTATGTGCGTGTGAACTGAGGGACCACACTGGTAATTTGGCACACAGGTAAACCATGATCTGGGTTGGGGACTACGCATGCTTTTTATCCCGATAACACACGCTCTCGCGCACGCGCTTTGACGTAGAGTGGCGGACACCAGCCCGTTATACAATACAATCCCGATAACACGTTCCCGTGGGATAATTGTCCACTTAAACGCGATTGAATCTGTAGGCCGAAGCTGATTGGAAATAAATAGATAAAATTCAGCAGTTAAATATTTTTTTAGCAGGAGGAGCGGCCAACCCGTCATACTTTTCCTACAAATGCTCGTACGTGATTATGGCGTTGCAACACATCTATCTTTGATGTTTTTGAAGTAATAGGTATCTTGTGCACTATATCTAGGTTTCTATCAACGCATCATCATCATCATCTGCCTAGCCTTTTCCCAACTATGTTGAAGTCGGCTTCCAGTCTAACCGGATGCAGTTAAATACCAGCATTTTAGGTGGGTTTTTCTAGGTTTGTATCAACGCAAAAAATAAAAATTTGGAGAAACAAATTCAGTATAAGCCTCCAAAAATCTGCTGTTTTGCACAAATTTTACCTGAACTTTGGCCGTTCATAATGTACTCATAAATTGTAAAAGTAAAGGAAACATCGTGATAGAAACCTTGCACATGTAATGGAGATTCTCAATCTATACATATAAAATTCAAAGTCCTGACTGACTGACTGACTGACTGACTGACTGACTGACTGACTGACTGACTTATATATCAACGCACAGCCCAAACCACTGGTCCTAGAGACATGAAATTTGGACAGTGTACTCTTTGTAAAGAGTAGGTATCCACTAAGAAAGGGTTTTTCGAAATTCCACCCCTAAGAGGGTGAAATGGGGTGTTGAATTTTCTATGAAACTTTTTATTCTCTGAGTCGATTGACTTGAAAATGTATCTACATATATTTCAGTTAAAATGATGAGATACGTGTATCACAGTTTTTCCAAAATCATCCCCCAATTTAAAATTCAATGTCCTGACTGGCTGACTGATACATCAACGCACAGCCCAAACCGCTGGCCCTAGAGACATGAAATTTGGAGAATGTACTCTTTGTGGAGAGTAGGTATCCACTAAGAAAGGGTTTTTTGAAATTCCACCCCTAAGAGGGTGAAATGAGGTGTTGAATTTTCTGTGAAACTCTCTCGGGATCGATTGACTTGAAAATGTGTCTACATACACTTCAGTTAAAATGATGAGATACGTGTATCACAGTTTTTCCAAAATCATCCCCTAATTTAAAATTCAATGTCCTGACTGGCTGACTGATACATCGACGCACAGCTCAAACCGCTGGTTCTAGAGACATGAAATTTAGAGAATGTACTCTTTGTGGAGAGTAGGTATCCACTAAGAAAGGGTTTTTTGAAATTTCACCCCTAATAGGGTGAAATGGGGTTTTTGAAATTTATGTGAAATTTTTTATTCTCGGAGTCGATTGACTTGAAAATATGTCTACATGTACTTCAGTTAAAATGATGAGATACGTTTATCACAGTTTTTCCAAAATCATCCCCCAATTTAAAATTCAATATCCTGACTGGCTGACTGATACATCAACGCACAGCCCAAACCGCGGGTCCCAGAGTTATGAAAATTGGAGGGTGTATTATTTGTGATGAGTAAGTATCAGTATTTCGAAATTCCTACCCCTTAGAGGGTGAAATGGGGTGCTGAATTTTCTGTGAAACTTTTTATTCTCGGGGTAGATTGACTTGAAAATTTGTGTACATACTCTTCAGATAAAATCCAGTAAATCCGATGTCCAATCTCAAACCAAGGTATCAATATTTCACGTATCTAATTTAATTGATATAACTTTAAACTAATAATTGCAAGTTATAAGCAAGTACATGTAAATCAATGTATGTATTATAGATAGATACATAGATTACTTATTATCCCAGAAGTAAGATCCCGTGGGCAATTCCCTAACTCCACGCGAGCGAAGCCGCGGGCATAAGCTAGTGACAAATATTTATTTCACAAACTTGTAAGGCTTAATCAAAAACACGTATTTCCTGGAACAAGCTTGATGAAATTTCGGACTCTATTTTTCGTTCAATGTTATCGTGTTAGGCGGTATGAGGTGCGCCGGAGACGAGTCATACTGGGTCGAGGCTGGGTGAGACGGGGGAGTTGAAAGAAGATCGCTGCTCTAGCTCTGAATGAAAAAAAAAAGCTTTTCGACCATGCTCGCGTTGACGATAGACGAACCGGGAAGGGCTCTCCTGCTCTGAACTTGCCACCTACCGCATGCCAAAATCACCATCTCTTTTAAAGTGCCGTGGCAGTTGTCTAGATTCTCTTTTCAAAAACTTTATTGTCCATTATAACTCTAAAGAAACGTTTAAAATATTAAGTTTTTGCACGTTTTTGACATTTATACGCTAAAGTACTTACAATAAGTTAGTGCTTAGTACGCAAAAGAAATCATAATTCCACGTAGATACGTTTCATTTAGAGCGTGAAGAGTGTGCATTGTTTGGCACAACAACGTGCATTCAAGATCAAAATGGTTGCTGCCGGCTGAGCATTCTGCCTTCTTGCAAAATAACATCGTAATGCCTGCGCACACGCTCGATGTGTACGTTACCCTAGCAGGAAAGTGGCTCCTAGGGTGATATGAGTGGAACATATAATTAGTGTATAATCTACTGTGAATGTGAACCACATAAAAATTGGTGCGCTTTGTCGTTTTGGAAAAAACGATTCCTGCTAGGGTAACGTTTTTCCAGAAGGAAAATTCTAAACGAATGATCGGAGAGAGAAATATTGTTCATGGCCAGAGAGCTTTAATTGTGTAAAAAAGTGCACCCAAAATATAAGTTGTGCGGCTTCAGGTTTTCGAGATATTGGATTTCCTGCTAGGGTAACGTTTTGCAGAATCGTGTACCTCTAAAATTGGTGCACACTCACAGCAGATTATAGACTAATTATTCGTACACACTCGACTTCAGTATTCCGCATGTCAGTGTCAACAAAACCAGTATAAACTGGCCTCTGATTCTACTGAAGCTCCTTATTACGGTAGGACAAACCAATATTGCCACCGATGCATGGTAGACTGTGCCTGAACCAACCTGAATATCATCATCTGCCTAGCCTTTTCCCAACTATGTTGGGGTCGACTTCCAGTCTAACCGGATGAAGCTGAATACCATAGTATTTTACATGGAGCGGCTATCCTATCTGACCTCCACAACCCAGTTAGTACTGGGTAATACGATACCCTTTGGTAAGACAAGTTGTCAAGACTTTTTGGGCTACTGATTACCTACGACTGTCAAAGATCTACAAATGACACCTGGGATCAACGGCTTAACGTGCTTTCCGAGGTACGGAGAAAACTCGGTATGTAATGGGTCACCCATCCACAGACCAACCTAGCCAAGCACGGCTTAACTTAAATATCGACCCGAGCGGCTGTTATTATGTAGGCACGAGCTGGACCAACCTGAATAATAAACCTTTATTATACAGGATGTTTGGTTAAACGTGGGCAATACTTTAAGGGAGTAAAAGTACTCTTAAATATGAGCAACTCTTGCTATGGGGCTAACTATGAAATATGATTTAAAAAATCTGCTGTTGCCTACATTTTTTCGAGTTACGCGACCAATAATGTGTGGAGCAGCTGATATTTTTTTCGCGATTTCATGGTTGGTCCCATAGTAAAAGTTGCTTATTTTCATGAGTACTACACGCCCCTAAAGTATTGCCCACGTTTAAAAAAACACCCTGTATATTTGACCTATTTCAAACATAAGTTCCAGTAAACTAATTTGCTAGAATTATCATATCAAGTGTTCACAAGCAATTTTTGCCTGACCTGTCACCAGAGTGCCTCTTCGGTCTAAGCTGCTGCTGAGCATGAACTCCTGGTTTCAATTCCCAGGTCGGGCAAAGTGTTTTAGAATTTTGCCATAAGGAATTTCTCAGTAGCATCCACAGAGCCTGGATTTGCGCCCGGTTGATGTCAATAGGCTTGCCTCCTGTTACATGGGACTTAACTTACGTAACTGGCGAAATGTGGGTTTACTATTAGGTACACCTCTGCCTAACCCTTTTGGGATTACAGGTCTGTCACCAGACTATACAAACATTATAAAGGGTGTAAATAGACCCTTAACATATACGAAAGGCACTTGTTCTCCTCGTCTTTGCGATAATTTTTTTGTTCTAGACCATACCTGGGAACCTTATAGTTACGGAGATATTTGGAGGTCAAAGTTCCAACTTTTTTACATTTTTTTTTTTAAATACGTTTTTAATGGAAGATTTTTATTTTACACACCTCCACAACCCCCCTACTATTCAATCCAGCCATCAGCACAATGCTTTGAGTGCTTTCCATCGAGTCCTACCGTAAAACATGATTTTTCACCCCAAAAAAAGAAGTCAATTCCCAGCAATAATTTTTGCGTCAAGTTACTTAGTTTGATGTACAGAATGCTTTTTTGACGGCTATGTGAAGGGTCTGTTTACACCCTGTGGATACCTAGAATCGTTCCTTGGGTGATCCTGAGTCACCGCCCGCACACACCTACGCATATTATGCAATAATAATGAACTTAACGCGGTTATTATAGGGGCCTAAGTCCAGCATTTGAACAGGTAATCCCGAAATAAGGATGTCATAATGAAAATTGACCGGCAGCAGATGATTACTAAAACAGTTCAACGGCGGATGAACACCTCGCCAGTTTTGTATTATTCAATCAAGACTCAAGTCCTGCCCAAATTAACTCCTATTTCGCCTCGTTAAAACCAAAATGACACACTTGCTAGGACATTATAAACAGCCCCGGATCTAGGGGGGGGCAAGCCGGGGCCCGTGCCCCGGGCGGCAAATTTAGAGGGCGGCAAATTCAAGCCTGGTAGAATAATACACTACTCAGCATTATCGCAACTTTGCGATTACTAACGGGCAGTATAGTAAAATAATAAAATTAAAAATTAATTATTCTCTGCGGGGCGCGTAGGCATAGATCGCGATTTCTCGCGCGGCGGCCGGTGCTGTGTCAGTCTCAGACCATATCTTGTCCTATCCTAATTAAAATATATGTCCAACACGTCCATGTATTTTAAAAATATAGGCTTAACAGAGAAAGAGCAGCGCTTGACCGGTCGCTGTGGCGTTCTTTGGAGGAGGTCCATCAGTGACCGTGTTATAGCTGAAATGATGATAATGATAAAGGTAAAAATATTGTCGGGGGCGGCATTTTTCAGTTTTTGCCCCACCTCGAAATAATTCAAGATCCGGGGCTGATTATAAATAGCATAATTATCATCATCATCATCATTTTAGCCAAAAGACGTCCACTGTTGGACATAGGCCTCCCCCAAGTGTCGCCACACAGAATAAAGAATGGATAATGGCCAACTTGACTGACTTGGTAGCTGGTGGTTCACCGGGAGATCTTTATTAGGCCAACTTTATCAGCCGGTGGAGTGGGATTAGATTGGGAATGATCGGGTACCACAGAGTTTTTCGCACGCGTTCTCTTCGCCATTAAACACTACCACTGATTGTATAATAATAATGCGTGGTGGATAATAGCCCATTGAGAGGAGGCCTGTGTCCCAGCAGAGGGAACATTATAGGCTGATTATGCTATGTAATTCTAACTGCATTTAAATACAACATGTTAATTTTTAAGGAGCAATAAATAAACTTATTTACAGTGCCTTTCACACAGGCTTTGCATATTGCAGGTTTATCTTTACAAAGGTAGATAAATCAGGCATCATTACTGATGGGGCTCCACCCACAGTCCCGCTTTGGGTCATCTCATTACCCATAAATCAAACTAAGTTAGAACTTACTAATACCTGCCGGTTCGCAGGTTCTAAGTTGTTTAATTCAAGTTGGTATACGACCTAGAGATTTATAGGTTGGATTTGGTAGCTGGTGGCTCACCGGGAGATCTTTATCAGGCCTAACTTTAACAGCCGGTGGAGTGGGATTTGATTGGGAATAATTGGGTACTACAGAGTTTTTCGCACGCACCTCACTGGACTATATTTCGTTTTCTGGGCCATTAAACACTACCACTCTGATAATAGATCAAAATGTTATCATAGCCATCCTAGCCTTTTCCCAACTATGTAAGGGTCAGCACCAGTGCCGGTGTTGGGGGAGGGGGGGGGGGGTGTGATGGGGCGACTGCCCGGGGCACCAAACTTAGGGGGCGCCGAGGAAAGATAGGTATACGCTCACATTGGTTCAGCAAAAAATTAACTCTTGATAATGATTTCCTTAAGTGGGCGTGACCAACGGCCTAACGTGCTTTCCGAGGCACGGAGGAAACTCGGTATGTAATGGGTGGTCACCCATCCACGGGCTAACCTGGACAAGCACGGCTTTACCTAAAGATCAATCCGAGCGGCTGCAAATATTTAGCCACGAGCTCCGCCAGATTAAAATCTTTTGTTGATACTAATTTACATGCTTATTTCCGAGATTGTAAACATAGGTTTATCATTATCATGTATTATGCCGAGAAATCTGTGAAAGGATCGCTCTAATAGCTACGTTATGTATTATTAAGATACATCATTTGTTTAATGTTAGTGTGAACTAATCTAACCAAAGACATCATGTTACTCATAGCCGTGAAAATGGTACAAATTGTCTCAATGTAGACTCGACAACGTTTAGAAAAGACATCTTAGTTTTTGGAAAAAGATAGTTGTCATCAAGAATTCTAACCGCTAATATAATGTTAAGTATACTTACACAATACACAATGTTTGCGACACCTACGTGCTCATATGTGAGTACGTAGGTGTCGCAAGATAATTAGTTATTTAAAAAAGTCCAATAGATTCTGAACAAATTGGCCATTGGCAATTGAGAGAGATCGAAAGGGTTTTTATTTTCATTCGAACGTACGTAACCCTAAAAAGGGGTAAAACTCTAACAGTAAAGACGACTCCTGAATAAGGCCTGGGCTCTACCAAAGCGGAGACGAGCGGAGAAACGCGAAGCGGAGAGGAGTAGCGTAAAGACTAAGAATATATCCACCGAAGCTTTTTTTTTTTTTTGGATGGGAATTCATCAAATGACCCGGGGCCCCCCACTGTGGGCGGAGCGGAAGGGAGTGTCAGACTTGTACTGACTAAAACCCATCCATGTTCCTTCTTTGCCCTTTGTGTTCCAGGACCACGGTATCTCTTTCGAACAGTCCCGCAGCCCTGGCAGGGATCCACCGAAGCTTGAGTATTAAATATTAAGCTGTGCAAAGATGTGCAAAGCGGAGAGAAGGGGAGATGCGCAAAGCGGCACGCCACGTCGCTCACCGCGGGCCGCTCACAGCACAACGCTCACCGTACGCCGCTCACGTCTCTTCTTGTCTCCGCTGGCCTAAACAATTACGAGACATCTCCTCTCTTCTCGTCTCATCTCCACTTCGGTGGAGTCCGGATCTAAGACTGCCTAGATATCGTTAAACTAATATTACCAGACTGACGTTGAGACGGAATTTATACGTTGTGTGCAAAACGTTGATAAATCTTAAACCGTATATTTTTGTAAGAAAATAAGAAAGGTCTTGTCTATTCTTTCTCCATGTGCACCCACAATAATTTCGCAAGGCTCTAACTTGTAACGCGACATTTTATTGTGTTTAACAATACGCGGAAACATTTCGTTGTCACAGCCATTGATTTCTTTCACCATTTTAAATGAAAACAACATAAAAATGGTGGCAAACCGTGTTGGCGTTTGGCGCGAGCAGCACAGCTTATTGGCCCAATTAAAAATGTGATTCAAATATCCAAGATGTTAAAACTGTTTGTGATTTTGTGTTTTGTGATGGTTTTGGTGAAATCTCAACATACAGTGCGAAAAAGGAGGGAGGGGGGGAGGCAAGGGAAGTTGTTTACTTTTCACACCCTCGATGAGGATATTAGAGTGAGTTTTTTTTTAACCGACTTCCAAAAAGAGGAGGTTATCAATTCGACAGTTTTTTTTTTTTTTTTGCAAATATGTGATTTCATTTGACATCGCTGTTAAACCTACTTTAAATTAGCTCCACTTACATAAGACAGCCTGCAGATTAAATTCTGAATACAAAATAGATAACGGTTTTTTTTTACAAACGATTAACTCGAAATATCTACTTATTTTATTCATTTATTGTTTTTCTTTTCTAAAAGTTAAAAAAAAAAATATTAAGTAGATTTACTTAGTTATGCCTGTTCATTTATGTGTGTATTTGATATTGCAGATAGACTTGGATTTTACAGTCCCCTTCCTGAGCATTCCGGTGAAGAAGACTATGAACTCGGCGTTTGGATTCTTGGTTCGTTATTAAGTTTCATTATAAACAGCTTTTTTAGCCTCGTGGGTGCGTCTGAAGGAGTTTAATTCTCACTACTACCAATGGATGTTTCCTGTGTAAAAAAATATATGATTCTATTTAGTCCGTCAGTTAGATTATCGAAAAATATTGGAAACGTATTTTTTGTTTTATCAAATCAATAAAAATTTACGAAGATAAAACGCATCAAAGATGGGCCTGGGGGCCTGTGACGTCACTTTTCGGTAAAAAGTCAGTACACTTTACTTATAAGTAGATCTCACACGAGTTATCGACGCACTGTATCGTCTTCATTTTTAGTTTTCGTGAAAAAAGAAAAAAATACGTGTCCAATATTTTTTGGAAATCTATCTGACGGACTAATTAATTTTTTTCAGGAAACATCCCTATTCAATTTGCACCATGTTAAGATTATGTATACTGCTCAATTTTTTTAAGTCATCATTTTTTTTTTTCTTTAAGTTCATTTTGAAATAAGTTATTTGAATGCGGTACTTTTGTCACATAAACGGTTTCCTTTCATTCTGAAATTATGACTGTATCTCAGGATTTCCCAACAATAAACATCAACCCAGCATCTTTGGCACTGGGCGGAGCAGTGGTCCTCGGCACCAGTATTGTGGTACCCTTCATTCTCAAGTACTACGCGCACGAGAACAGCGAACGATACAGCAGAAGTAAGTAGCCATTGATTTGACAATTACCAATGCGAATCAAGAAAAACCAGCGAGGATCGAAAAGGTGTGCTCACATTTAAGGTTGTGGTACAGCCCATGTAACACATATGGACACATGTATGGAGAAGCTGATAATTTTTTCGCGATTACGATGTTGGTCCCTTGGAAAAAGTTGTTGTTTGTACTATATTCGGGGTGAAACAAAAGAAGATAGCCAAAATTAAGAAAAACTGGTGTCGACATAAGGGGAATCGACATAGCGGGAATGATTCTTCTTAGATACGACCTTTCTGGTACACATTCGCTGTATATACGACATTATGCACGTACATTAGGGTGGAGCGTCAATTATTTTAAATTTTCCAATCGGAATAGTTTTGGAAAATTGCATTTAGTCAAAAAGGACACGAAAAAAAAAGTAGGAATATTCGAATCTACTTTTAGCCCTCCGCCGCCGTCCAAAGGATTAGCTTTGCTTGCTTAGCTAGCTTTTTTTTACTAAGTCGAATCTAACGACGTATAATCAAATGCAAATCATCGGTTCATCGGTTAAAAATAAATACAACAAAGAGAGAGAACAAAGAAACTGGCGTTCTGACAGTTTAAACACATAACCCATTGGGCTTCGCCGCAGTCGGGTAAAAAAGGTACAATTCCGATGGCAAATCGCAGCAACAAAGCCATTAAATCATAATGATAGGTACGGTTTGACGGCTTTGCTGTTTCGATTAAGACAAATAAATACACTCATTGGTGGTATTCGAGATAATAATTAAAAAAACTATTTTCTACAATATGGTAAATACTGATTGAATTTAAGGCGTTCAATTAGGTTAAAATTAAAAATCTAGTCTCATTACAAAAGCGTATTTAACTTCATCTAAACTAAAACATTTTTAGACAACCGAAAATTTCATCCACAAGGAATACAGCAGGTAGGCCTCTGCTTAAAGAATTTCTTCTTGTGTCGAAGGGAGGCGCACGATCTCCTGTGTATTTTGGGCTTAGGCGGCTGGTCCACTATGCCCGCGTCAGCTGGGATGTATTGCGTCTCGACGTGAATGCACTGCTTCCGTCTCCTCGGTGCCAAGTCGAAGCACCCAAACGGAGGAGTATACTCTATATCCCAAGTCGCATTACTTGACAAAGAACTCATAGATTCTTCGCGGCAGATGCAATCAGGATCTTTAAAAGCTGGACAGCTTTCGATGACCTTGTCTATAGCACTCAAGTCGTTACAGTACACATCCATGTAAGCACACTTGCAGATGTCCTCCACGGCTTCTGCTAAAGCCTTTCGAATTTCAGCATCTCGCTGTTTTTTCAGTTTAACCATTTTGCGTGCTTCGACTTTCGCTTGCTCCTCTGGACTTCTCTTCTTGATTATTTTGAAAATCATTGGATCACAGTCCACATAAGGATCTTCATTTGGCAGTAGGTCCGTCAAGTCTTTTAATGGGTTCACCTGAAAATTGATTATGATATTAAGATCATTTCAAGTATGTGGACCACTCCTAGGTGTACCAGACACTGTTTTACCGGGGTTTTACCTGAATAGTAAAAACATCGCCTTTCCTTTGAACCTTGAGCGTAGGTTTAGGTTCGAGAGGCTCCTCAGGCTCAGAATCGCCACCGCCGACGGCAGCGCCTGGTCCGGTTCCTTTCTTTTTCTTCTTTTTATTCTTATCTTTTTCAGCGCCGCCGCGCGGACACTTGAACGTCATTAATTTTGCCACGCTCTTGCCAATGACACCTGGCGACCAACCCTTCCGGACGGACTAAATGCAAACAAAAATCATGTTTAAAATATTGTTCTTACTTAAACTTACGGTTACGCTTTAGATGATTTTGGCTCATACATGTTTGTATTGATGCCAGCTATTGATTAATACAAGTTTTATGCGTGGCTGCTATTTTGAAATTAAACAAAATGTTGGTTTCAAAATAACATAGCAAATGATTCAAGAATGGAAGTTAAGCAGGCCAGGCTCCATGAGAATACATAAACCGCAATCAATTTTTTTTGCAGTATTCATTGAACACTTTATTATATTCTAAAAAAATCCTCGCAGTCAGAAAAGTCCGGATAAATGACCGGGCCAAGTCCAAGTCCGGACCAAACACGGGCCAAAAAACCCGGACATATTGCACAAATCTGGATGTATGGTAACCCTAATTTCACTACAAACAATTCGATGCGAAATAAAAAATTTGAAGATAATAATAAAATGTACCTTCATGCCTGGCACATCGGTCGCGTCCCACTTCCAGCCCATTCTGGGAGGCACGGGCAACCCAGTCCGTTGCAAAAGACAGTGCTTGTGTCCAATAACTACTCCTGAAGTCGAGAAACGGATTCATTAGTATGTGTTTCGCCTTAGGAATGATTTATTTATTTATCTTGAATTCAGGCAGTTTACCCTTAAAAGTGTTAGTATTATCGACTAAAATACGTTAAGTTTATGCTAGACAGTCACGGCAACGAGACGCATCTGTGTCTGCTCGATTTGTATGAACCAAGATTCGCACAGGGCACGGACGCCGCACGGTGTAACGTGACCGTGGATACGTGCCTAGTCCGGGCCTCGTACGTGGCACGGTCCCAACCCGACACGGTTTGGCTTAAACCTTTACCCAACATCACTTCTGCAATTTTATAGTTGCCGCAGAGTAAGTAGATCTTAGGCACCTGCCCCATCGCCGATGATAAAGGTTTTAAAGCGAACAGAGCAACTGGAACTAACATTGGCGAGCAGCGAGTGTTTTATTGGGATAGTTTTGTGGCTGAGCTAGGAGCGAGTGCGCGAGTGCGACGGGCGATTGCTCGCACTGTCAAATAGAATGACGGCTCAGCTACTTGTTGCTATATACCAAGTGAGAGTAGGAGCCTCTCGCTAAGAATAGCGAGTGTTCTACCTGCGAATAGAGCGAAGCTGAGCGATAGTTTTCTTTGATAAATTGATAGCTCTTGTCGCTGCGATAAAGTACAGAGAGAGGGAGTTCTCGCCGGCAGTGTGAACAGTCAGCGATCAACTATTAATGTATGCATTTTACGGGACCTACATCGCCGTTTACGTACGTTTCTTGAGAGAAAATAGTTGGTAGCTAGTGTCTTCCTCGTGGACGGTCGGCAGGTGCCTTAAGAGCCTAGCGCAGAACGCTGTCACGACCACTACCACAGCATCCTGGCCTTGATAGGGGCTGCAGCGACCATGGTGCAACCTCGAGCAATTGCGGTCGTAATTGTTTTGTGCATGAAATCCCTTTTTAAGGTAGGCGTTAGGGTGTATAACGATCAATTTATTTACCTGGATAAAAATCGCCAAAGGTGTAGTTGTACTTCGAAGCACTCTTCTTTTTTTTCTTCTTTTCTCCATCCTGATCATTTTCTTCTTTTTCCATAGTGGTAGGAGATTAGAAATTCTAAACAATCATTTTTATTTTTAGTTAAAATAAAAACTTCATGACTTGAGTTGCATTTAGTTTTGGGCCGCATGCTGTCGCGCTTTAATCGTATTTCAAGGCGCGACTCACAAACTCCGTAAATGGACACGCCAGACTTTGTCTGATAAACATGAAATACTACTAAAAAGTACGTGTACGTGTACGTGCCTAGCATTTAACTTGGAAAATCAAAATCAAAATCAGGGCACTTTTAAAACGTCGACAAAAAGGTGCACGGTGCGGGTTGATCGTTTCCTATGGAGAAGAACCGGCAAGAAACTCCATGGTTACTCTTTTGGAAGCGCCTAGGTATCTATCCCTATATTGCACCTATGTGAATAACGCGGATTCGCTAGTTTAAAATCAAACAACTATTGTTAGTCGTATAAAAGTGTAATCAGGTTACAAAATAAAAAATCAATGGTCGGGTTGGAACGGTGGCTTTTCGTATTTTTTGTACTTTTCTTGAATTGCCAATTTATGCGAACCACAGCAAGCCTTCCCAACAAGGGACCTCAATATTTGCTCCTTGTCACAACAGCGTCTCTCCGTGTCTACATTAAACGTATTCAGGCAACGATAATCACTCTCTTTATCATTTTTTATATATTCCCTAATCGCCTTCTTTATTCTTTCGTACTCCTTGGAACAGCAAACTTTGCCGTCATCGCTGTAGCTGAACGGCAGTGTGGGCACTTGTGCGTTCTTGTACATCCTTGCAAAACCATCTGGCACTGTGCATGGCCTTCCTAAGACAGGACACGGGCCCAGTCGGATCGGCGGCAGTCCATACGGCAGGGGTGCTACCTCTTCTTCATCTTCATCTAACTTCTTCTGTAATTCGGCCTCCTCGTTCATCATTGTAACGGGACAGTTAGTTTTATGTTTATAAGAAGGACAGTATGGCTTATGCATTTTCCTAGACCGTATGTTTAGACTTTCCGCTAAACAGTCGCAATCGAACGTTTTGCAAGGCGGTGATGGTTTTTTTGGAGTGCACCTGCATTCTTTGTCCTCCGCTGCTATCGTGACATTATAAACTTGCATATCATGATTGTTTTCTTGGTCTGCCTTACTGGTGTCTAAACGGGTTGATGTTCCTGGATTAAATGAAGATGATCCGTAAAAATTGTCACATTCCAGATCGTATATCATTGGGGTATTGATTCCCGTGTTGATGGCTGAACAGCTAGCGTGAGTTTTCGTGACTGATTTGTTTGACACTGGCATGTGACAACTACACCCGCCCTTTGAACTACGTAACAAATCTTCACTGTTAGATTTATATGTTGTAGTATGAACATGTTCCTTTTCGAACATATTCATTTTTGAACTGAAACAATCTTCAACAAAACGTTCGTGTCCAAACATACCTTGTTTGTAATCTGGAAATTGTGTAATATTAAAAACGTAACCGACACGCGTATCACTATGTTTAGGTGTCACTTGAGGTGTTGCTCCTGTTCCGAATTCTTTATTTACTTTATCTTCACACGTACCGCCCGGTACAGTCATTCCTTCACAGCCTGTACAAGGGGTCTTGATTTTAACGTCCTTCGGGCATGAGGTTCTATGGAAACGGTCGTCTTTACAGACACACTTTCCACATACCTTTCTTTCGTTACTTGGTTTATCATGGTCGGTAGTTAATCCTTTCTTTTTGTAGGTGTCTAGATTTCTAATATACTTTTTCACTCTGTGCGCTAATTCACAGTTTTTATTACCACAAGGACCTATAATATCACCCATTTTGATCTTATCGATAGCATACTTCTTCTTTGCAGATCCTACTTCAGGGCGATCGCAGACAAACTCCCCTACTTTACCACCCATACCACAGCTCTGCAATTCTGTACATACTTCAATCTTTTTATTTGCCTTATCGACTATATCTGGGTCTTCTAACGTTGTTGTTTCATACAGACTACCAATCATACAAAAGTTGGGGTCATCACCTTCGACTCTATGGCATTGAAACATGCTTGGTGCTTTGTTAGTCCTAAGCACAAATGCATCAGGATTTTCCAATAACTGTTGAAATTCTGTTATGATACTGCCTCCTAAAGCACTCAATCGAAGAATGAAATCAACTTCACCAGCTTTTACACAGCAACATTCAGCCATAATGGTAGTCCTGTTTTTAATAGACAACGGTTGGTGGATTTTACAGGGATCTGCGGTTTCCTTCACCATATTAAAGAAATGTGTGTGCCAGTGCATATTGCCACAACCAACGAATATTGGGGCTTCAGGATTAGTTGTGTCATCATCCCAAACTTCGATTTCTAATGGAAATTTGCTCAATATTAGGAGTATCGTATCAGGATATGAAGGGAATAGATATGATTTACCAACTCTTATCGTTCTTGAGTAATATCTTTGGCCAGTAGTTTCGTCAGTTACTATTACGTCATCAGCCCTGTCGCTCACTGCTAATTGGCCTTCTTTGACGAGGAACTGCACATTAGGCCCAAATTTTACTCTAATAATCAGATTCTTATTAGCAGAGCCTTCTTCATCATCTTTTACGTATATGGTGACCTTGTCTATGAATATCTCAATCAGGTACATTTGCTCCATGACCTGCCGAGTTCAACAATTTTGTGTCAGAATACTCACTTCATTTCTTGTTATTGATCGTAAGCACTTTGATTGATCCAAGTGCAGATTGCTTTTTACGTACGGTAGGTACTTTTATTGTAAAACCAAAAAAGATATTTTAAGAAAATACGCGAGGTAAATTATGACGACTAAACTGATGTGTTCATGAAACAAACAAGTTACAAACAGACAGAGATAAACATACTAGTAAAAACAATGACTTCAGAGAGAATCAAAATAATCAATTGGCCAATGCGAGACCCATTAAATCAAGGGACATCAAGTGTTGAAGACAGAAATGGTCCAACTTAGAAAAAAAAAATCAAGAAATATATACTTACTGTAGTTTTATATAGTGTGCTCCTTGATGTGTAGTACCTATGGATTCATCACTATTGACACTGATAATTTTATTTTGTAACCCGAAATTTCAAAGATGTTGTTTCTTTGCCTTTTATACGACTGACATTTTCTTGGCAAGTAATGCTTCTTAAAAATAGAAGCGCAACCGACTAGTTTTTTTTATACGACAACAGATTTGTCAGTGTAACCAGTTTGAAATAAAACTAAGAGCTGTTGAACTCTTTGGGCAAGTGTTGCTTAACAGAACGTATGAGGCCCGGGCTCCAGCAAAGCGGAGACGAGGGGAGATGTGTTAAGCGGAGAGGAGAGGAGATGCGTAACAGCTACAGTGTATTCATCGAAGCTGTGCGGAGATGTGCAAAGCGGAGGGAAGCGGCGTGCCGCATAAAACAGTTTTGTTTCTAATTAGGTATGTGTAGGTATGCATGAATAGGTACTTAAATAAAACAAATTTGTATATAGTAATAACAAATACAAATGCGGATTAATATAATTCAGGCATATTTTCTTTAAGTTTAACTGTATTTAACTAGAAAATTGCAGTAATGTGCTGGAGAATCTACAATATATCTGTCGGATTGTCAGGATTTATTCCGTCAGGCTCGTACATAATGTGGGCAGAAGATGGGTTCCGTGCAATGAAAATACACTTGAAATTACAATTTAACACAACACGGGCACAATGAATCGGGGACAGTTCCAAGGCGCCTCAACTCCGTTGTGATCAGACATTGAATGTCATTCTCGCCAAGAGCTTAAAACACCTCGGCTCTGTAGAAGCACGCTGTGGTGTGGGTAGACTTGTAAGTAGGTCGCGTGATGTCACCACTGGCGTACTTGCGATTCATTCCAGGTCCGTACTAATGACCGGATCCGACATATCTATATCTACTTAAAACACCTAAATGCATATTATTATTGCGGAGTAACCTCTGTGGAAATAGAACGATCATTTTCAAATTGTAAAAATATTTTAATTAAAAGAAGCCTTCTATTAATTAAAATATTCAAGAACAGTAGTGCAATAACAGTAGTAGAACAATATCTCGTCGGAAACAGTAAAAAGAAAACAAAATTTTTCAGTATTTACTTTAATTTTATTGCATATTTAGGCGCTATTGTTGCATATTTCGAGCATTTGTTATGCATATTTCTACCATTTTACGTTACATAGAATCCAGTCTCTACTTATAAGCATTACACGGCATTATCATCGGCTCATTGTCAACTAGGCGTCCACCCAAGTCAGCACGAAACCGGATCGGCTCGGACAAGCGGGATGACACTCGGTCTACGGCCAGGACTCCATCAAAGCAGAGCGAAGAGGAGATGTGCAAGATTCGACCAATCACAAGAGAGACGAGAGACGCGATGTAGATTTCAACCTATATGATTGGTTGATTTCCGCTCGTCTCCTCTCACCTCCGCTCGTCTCTCCGTTCGAAAGAGATACCGTGGCCCTGGAACACAAAGGGCAAAGAAGGAACATGGATGGGTTTTAGTCAGTAGAAGTCTGACACTCCTGAGCGGGAGGAGGGGGGGGTCATTTGATGATTTCCGAAAAAATAAAAAGTATCATAGCAGTTCTGTGGTTTCTGGTTTCGGGTTACCCCCATAGGAAAATGGCGTGGGTTTATGAACGCCGACGCAGCCGACCCCAATTAAATTAGTATACAGTAATAATGATGATGATTGGTATAATTTTTCAGTTCTAGACAATGCAGAATTTGGAGCTGATGCAGTACTGGAATTCGCTCAACAGATGTTGTCAGGCAGCCATGGGTTCCGAGGATGTCCTCTCAGGGTCGCCTGCTGGGCAGCACAGCAAGAATACGCCTCGCCAAGAGTGATACTCAACCAAATTGTGAAGTAAGATTTAATAGACCATCTTTTCTTACGTCCAGAATGTCGTTATATGATAATAAGGTATCTGTAACATCGCCAGCAGCACAAGATAGACAGAAGATAAAATATATTTGCGCTAAACATGACGCAAAAATAAATGGATTACCTAAACAGACAAATTATAAAATTAAGCCGCTAGTTGTGCGTGTGTGTAAGACCGTATTGTTCTGCTAAACTATGAGCGCATGACGATGGCTTTGGGTTATGACGCGGCCTTAGATCCAGCGGTTTTGATGATGCGGTGCCCCGTCAGTGGCTGAATATGAGCGAGGCCCCATTAGTGCGTTGCGCTGAGTTGCGTCGTCGCAGCGTCGTCGCTGCATCGTTTTCTATATATTTTATGACATGCCCCATTAGACCGCTGCGTCGTCGCACGCGACGCGACGTTTCAACGGATCGACGGAAAAGAGACGAAGCGGGAGGGAGGGTGATGAGCTGCGTTGTCGGAGCTCCGCTGCGACGACGGACAGTGATCCACTGCTAGAGGCGGAAGCTAGACGAGCGTAACGACATTTTTATCTTAACATGACTGAGCAGGATATTAAGATAAGATAAAGATTTATTTCTCACCACAATACATAGTTACCAGTGGCGAAGGCTCCATAGAACTCGATTCCTAACGGCTTCCCTTTGAAAAATGGCAGTCAGAATTCTATAGACAAATAATATAATCACATTAAAAATATGTACTCCTGCTTACCCCTTACAAAAATTGACCCTTCGCTACTGATAGGTACATTATTAGGTTTCGTGAACAATACATACGTTTTTTTTATACTGTATAAAAAAACGCTAGACGAAAAGCCTGTATTTCAGGACACCATGAATTCATATAGATTGGTATGGTTTCTATGATTATTTGGTGGCGTAATAAAAACAACAAAAGAACACGTTTGCATCTATCCATTACGAAGGCGTGCATACCCTCTTGCGTTGCGTTGTCGCAGCGTCAACGCAATTCGGGTGTGGTATACAATGCCTTGTTCCGTTGCGACGACGCGACGCAACGCAGCGCAACGCACTAATGGGGCCTCGCTCTATAAGTAACAGTCGTCGAGTCAACATCTGACGATGCCTCGTGGAGGGATGAAACCCGTGTCGAGTATCGGTTTCGGTGCTTTTCCTGTAATCAGAATCAGAATCAGAATTTATTTGCTATGAAAGTAGGTACAGATTAGGTACATAAATACACATACAAAAATTGTACATAAATTAATGAGATCGGCTACAGTCTACCTTACACCTTACCTTGTATTTACATATTTTTGCGGGCGGAAAGGTGGTGCTGCATTCCCAGTCTGCATTCTCCAGCCTGGATCTTTTTCACGGAAGTAACTCTAAGGCGCGTCGCTCACACGAACTAAAGTTAAGGCGGCGTCAAAGCGCGGGCGCACAAGCGGCACGCCGCATCTACATTTTCTTTAGGAATTTAATAAATAGCAGTGCGCTCAACTAGGGTCGTGGCACGGGCGCGGCGGAGGCGGCGCGGGGTCGAGGTGGGGGCGCGGCGCGGGCCCTATGCCCGTTCGCGTCACGACTCAACGGCCATTTTGTCATTTGGTTTCGTGCTTTGCTACATAAAGAAACGGGAAGGAAGCATAGCCCCCCGCGCGTCGACTCCACGTAGAGACCTATCCTCGGCCGTGCCGCGACGTTTTACTATCGTACCGTACAACAGTGGGTAGACAGAGTGCAATGGGAGACAGAACGGCGTCACGCGGCTAACAGCTGATAGGTTACAGGTGCGCGCGCGCTCGCGAAATTTCATACGGCTGTTGTGTTATTGGGATAAAAGTGAACGAGTATAAAAAAAGAATTTTAAAAGGTGTTTGTTATCATGAGTACAATCACGTGTTTAAGTATCGGTCACTAATTACCAGTCACCCTATACATATATCGCAGTATTAAACCTATGCACGGTCTTTTATTATTGTCCAGTAACAGATTGCTGTCATCAATGGTTAACTCCTCCGCCGTGGAAGACGCGATGATCTCCGGCAGGCACGGCCGCAGCTGCAGCAGCTTCGGGCCCTGCCCCCTACAGGAGCACCACGTTCCTATGCTGATGACTAACCTGGCTATATTGACTAATACACCAGGGCTTAAGTGAAATACGATCTAAGGATATACTGCTTCTGTGAGCCAAAAGTCTTCGTTTCAAGCAAACAAGAATTTATTATGAAAATTTCAAAATGAAAAATGAAAAATTCTCTTCGGTTTTTGAATGTTCCACCCACAGATATATCTGTGGTTCCACCCAATAAAAGTAATATGTTCATCTGATGCAAGATGCTTCAAGCAGTTTCAAGCTATCTCTCAGAAGAAAAAAAAACAGAATTTTAAATTGTTTATGCCTTTTTTACCGGCTTTTGGCTAACGAAGGAATCATATTACACGTACAAGTACTGCATCGGATTGGCCCTTAATTTTTGTAGCTGATACCGATCTGAGGCCCTAACGGAATCTTAAAGAAAGTATGGGAAAGGACGACTCGTGTTGATCCTTTGCTAATCCTGTGCAATGGTTAAACGCGTGCGTTGACCTTACTACGCTAGAGAGAAATACGATAAGGTTTAAGCAGTTAATACTGTGTTTTTCTACATTTTTATCCGACTACGGCGACGCCAAAAGGTTATGATTTTAACAGTCTATGTATGTATGTATGTTTGTATTTACGTATGTTATCCTCCGTAGCTCCTAAACTATTCATCCAATTTTGATGAATGAGGTGTCAATCAATTCGTTGTTATGTCCCGGGTAACATAGGCTACATTTTATTCAGTAGTCGGGTTCTTTAGTTGTAGTATACCACACAAATTCTTGTTCCTATTGGTTAAATCAGAGAACTAAAGGTGATTTGGATTTTTTTTTTTACTTTTTAATTTTGTTACCAGTACCTTTACTAAGATTTTAGCTATTTAGATTTTAATCATTTAATGTACTTGTAAATAAAAGTTCCTAATTTCTTAAACAGACCTATTGTTTTGTTTTATTTCATTCTATTGTGACAAGGTGTCAATAAAATTCATTTATTACTTGATAATACCTTCAATATATTGAAATATAATGCCACAGTTAAATAAATACTATCCAACACAGAACACTGCATACAAAACATTTTGCTTTGCGACTGTACGCACGACGACCAATCAAGCTATACAAAACCAGTTTATGCGGATCTCTCATGGTACGCGAAATCTATGCAAAGCGAGGCCGTGTTATACTGGTGTTACGTGTCGTTGTGTGCATGCTGTGACGCAAGACTCAACTATGTCGAAACTGTGTCCCCACAAAAAGTTGCTATGGAGATATATTAGGTAAACAAAATTATATGCGAACAAGGCCATGCTGTACATATGCAACGACTTAATTGCATAGAAACTCGTAAGATAGGTACTTAAATAATGCAGACACTGTAAGTAAATAGAGTTGTGATTTTTCAAAAGTAAAAATCATTTATTGTGCTTTTGTGGTTATTTCAAAGGTTTTAGCATTAGTACAGTCGCTCAGCTTAAAGCGCAGGCCACACCGCCAGCTGGCGGGCGGACGAGCGACGCGAACGACGCGTCGTTTCACCTCTTTTCATACCTTGGTTCACACCGCGAACTATCGAAATATACGAACAAAAGTGTGTGTACAAACAAGTATGAAAAGGGCGTCGTTCGCATCGCTCGCCCGCCCGCCAGCTGGCGGTGTGGCCTGCGCTAAATCCGTGTAAAAACAAAACGCGACTTATCACGAGATTACCCGTCTCTCTAAACGAGACGAGAACGGTTCTGTCGCGTGTCAGCACTCGCGCTTACACAAATTTTAGATAATTGAACGTAAGTAGCGTTACAGTTGCGCAATTGTTGCCATTGAATTTCCCTTGTACAAAATTATGTAAATAATATGAATATGATATTATGTACTTGATTAATAAAAAAGGAATCACAAGAAACCATAGAAAAATCGGGCTTATTTACCTAAAACAAAAAAAGCCAACAAATGCTGAAATTTAATGAAAATGCCCCGTTGTTACGCAACTGTATACCTACAAAAAGTCTTTCATATACCCAGATCCAAAATAAAATACTATTATGGTTCATAAATAAAGTTTTAACGGAGATAGGATATCATGTTGCTCCCCCTGTTTAGTTTCAAGGCGTAGTCCACCGGTGTCTGACCCAAGATGTCCTTGAAGTCCTTATCGGCTCCTTCTCTCAAAAGATACTCCGCTGCTTCAGGCCTGTTACAGAGGACGGCCTGGAGAACGAAAACAGGGGATTAGTGTTTATGATTATAACAGAATTAGCATTTTTCTGCCTGTAATGTTCCCACCATGATTTGGACGCGTACCGCGAGGGCTGGCCCGAGGAGGCGCGGGAAAAGAGCACATGGAAGGATTTTTTTTTTTTAATAACGTTGCCCCACACTAGGAATTTCTCCTAAATCGTGGGTGCGTTTACAAACATTTAAACTCACATACACAAACAGCCAGACCCGGAACAACTACCTGTAGATCATACAAATATTTTTTCTGTGCAGGGATCGAAACCGCGACACCCAGCGCAGCAGCCGATCGCTCAGTCACTGCGCCAACCGTGCCGTCAATTGGGGGAGGCCTTTGCCCAGCAGTGGGACAGTACGCTGGTAGTCGTACTCCTCTTTGAGAGTGGGAGCAATATATGTGCTGAACACCACATAATATTATAATGGAATCATCTTCCTCATCTGCCTAGCCTTTACCCAACTATGTTGGGGTCGGCTTCCAGTCAGTTGAATACTAGTGTGTTATATGGAGCGACTGCCTATCTGACCTCCACAACCCAGTTAGTACTGTAGCACAATAACCCAAGGGGTATCGTATTAACATAATTACCACACAAAAATGGAATACGTACACGAAAATAAAGGGTGTAAAGACCCTTAACGAAGCCGAAAGGCACTTGTTCCCCCTGTAGTTGATATTTTTTTTTGTTCTAGACCATACCTGGGACTGGGAACCTTCCAGCTAGGAGATATTTTTTAACGTTATAGACTTTTTGACCCACTGACTACCTGTAACGACTGTCAAAGATCTACAAATGACAGCCGGGACCAATGGCTTAACGTGCTTTCCGAGGCACGGAGGAAACCCGGTGCGTAGTGGGTGGTCACCCATCCACAGACCAACCTAGGCAAGCACGGCTTAACCTAAAGATCAATCCGAGTGGCTGTTATATTTAGCCACGAGCTCCTTTACTGTGTAATACTTAATTTGAAATTAAACACTATTTTTCCTCATGCCCTATATCGTAATGGAAAAACCAGTGATTCATTTGCCACTCGACCCCACGCGATAAGTCTTGTACTTATTCAATCAAACGCAATCTCCTTTGATACGGTGTTCAGATAAACGGGGAATTCCCCAGGTCACCTAGAGCAGGCTGAGCCTAGTGGTGGGCAAACTTTAGTAACTTTTCCCAACACTAATATTAATGCACGATGACTGCCTCGTTGCTCTAGTGGTCGCAAATGCAGAGCATGAGATCCTGCCCCCGTAGTATGACCACCGTAGACAAGGATTTCTTTGACGGAAGAATCGACAAAATTACAGATTGCGTCGACACAATGACAGATTTCTTAGCACTATCTGTCATTTTGTCGATTCTTCCGTCAAAGAAATCCTTGACAACGGTGGTAATGCTACGGGGGCTGGATTCGATTTGCCAAGTCGGGCAATGCCGTCATCATCATAACATCAGGCCTGTACTCCCCGAAGAATTAAGCAGAGGTCTATCTAACACCAACACTTCGCCAGTTATGGTTAAGTCCCTGTTGTAATAGGGGGTGACTCTTGGCATCAGCCGGGCACAAATCCAGACTCCGTAGTTGCTATTTAGGAATTCCTGACGGAAAAACCCAATAACACTTGCCCGACCCGGGAGTCGATCCCAGGACCTCATGCTCAGCAGCCGCGTTTGCGACCACTAGTTCAACGAGGCAGTCGGCAAAATGTTGCTAGGTTGTCCATCAGCAAATTCTCCGTAGTCGTCCGGATTCTGGAGTTTTGCGCGAGTGACGGCAATAGGTTCGCTCCAAATTACATGGGACTTAATCGTAAGGCGAAATGTGGGACGAATCAAATTTAGTAAGTAAGGATCGTATCAGATACTGTTCTGAAGCTACTCCCATGGGCAGAAGGCGTAATTTTATATAATTAGGCTCACACACACAGTCTAGACACTAGTCATCCTAGGTACTATTACTCTCAAAAAGCCTGGTTCCCAGCAGTAAATCTAGGATATTTCAGGAAAAAAAACGTCCTAGGTTAGTGCATCTAATAGGAGAAAAGAAATGAACTCCAAACCCCAAACATGGACATTTTTCATCGCTATTTTTTTTTTAATCAGCTGTTCCATACATTTTCACTGAGGAGGTATTACACTGTGTAGGAAACTATATATATATATGTTTTTTTTTCAACAACCGATGAGAACTGTTATGTGAGGAATTTTTCGTTCGTGCGTCGATGCCTTCCACCCTGTATAATTACCTTATGCAACGGCGTCTGTTTTAGCTCATCAAAAACATCGAACGTGGCGCCTGCAAGCTTCAGAGACTTCAGCTTGGAGACAGACCCGCTCCTGATGGCCGTGGTCATGATCTCCGTGATGGGATAGATGTCTGCGCTCCCCAGATGAGCTCCGCATTTGAGGAGCATGTTGATGATGACGGGGTCCTCACGTAAGACTGCCGTGATGAGAGGGCACTCGCCGTTCCTGCGCGAAATAGATGCTGGTTTAAGTGTATATTTTGTTTACCCTTGAAGTGTCTTTTGTGGTTTCTGTCTATCCCCATAGGGAAAAGGCGTGACTGTATGTGTATGGGGTATGTATGTATGACTTAGGTGAACTAAGAAAGAAAGAAATGGTAAACTGACTGACTGACTGACTGACTGACTGACTGACTGACTGACTGACTGACTGGGTGATATATCAATCAACACACAGCCCAAACCGCTGGTCCTAGAGACATGAAACTTGGAGGGTGTGTATTTTGTGAAGAGTAAGTATCCACTAAGAAAGGATTTTTGGGAATTCCATGCCGAAGGGGGTAAAATAGGGGATGGAAGTTTATAAGAAATTCCGTCAGTTTTGAAGTTAGGATCTTCAAATTTTGTGTTTAGGCTGGCGATTGAAAATTAATTTATACGTGTCTCAGCCTTTTTGATAATTCTACCCCCGAAGGGTTTAAAAGTGGGATGAAGGTAAGTAACTATGTTTGTTCGGTACGTTCCCGTCGGATATTTTTAACATGCACGCGGGCGAAACCACGGGAAAAAGCCAGTTAACAATAAAACAAAATTATGTAAAATGTAAATATAAGATAATTTGTAGTAAGACGGACAAGTAGACCGAAAAAACATTTACAAACTTTAAGCTTGTGGATCTAAGGCGATGCCGTTACGATGCAGATGCTGCAGTAAGGAGTTTCACGGAAAGAATGGTGTAATCGCTTGAGTTGAGCCGTACACAGGGTGGGTAAAAATCGTGGATCAAACGAAACAGGGCGATAGTGGTATAACAGGGTAAATTTTTGGTAGTACATTTTTCTTTACAGTAAGGTTCTGACGTTACAAATAAGTTTTCGTAAGACTTCACAGATATTGAAAAAAGTGTCAATACTCATACGTAAATCCTGGTACACACTGTCATAAAAAGTACTTTTGTAGTGATAATACATTTTCTAGAAGCAATTAAACACCATTTAACGTTATAAAATAGGTTTTTTTTTTCCTTTTAAAACACTCAGCAGAAAGGCTGAAAAGCCGAAACAGCTTTCTGAAGTGTGTCGCCGCACTCACTGGCGAGCGGTCTACGAAAAGACTAAAGCTGTGGCGAGGTAGTGCATCCTTACCTAACCTATTCGTTCCACCTGCTGAAAATCTCCCACCTGGTCATGAGTTGCCATGGCTGACCTGGAAGTCTTTAAATAGACTCCGGATCCAGATTGGTCGCAGCAAGGAAAACCTGCTCAGGTGGAGATTCATTAATGACTCTGCCCTGCAGTGTAAATGTGGTGCCGTTCTACAAACGATGGGGCACTTAATATCGTGTCCTGCGTGTCCTGTTGTTTGTTCACTGCAGGAACTGATGGACGCTACCGAAAGCGCCAAACTAGTAGCTCAGTTCTGGGCTGACACAATTTAGATTGCCATCGACACGCTAAGAAGAAGAAGTCTCAATAGTCATAACTTTTAAGGAGATCAAGTTAGGACTTTCGTTCAACTATCGCTTTGTTTCGTTTGACCCACGATTTTATACCCAGCCTGTATAATAGGTGTAAAAGTACCCTTAACGAAGCCGAAAGACACTTGTTCTCCCCGTCATTGCGAATTTTTTTTTAATTCTAAACCATACTTAAAATTTTAAAATTGGAGGTCTAAGTTTCAAATTTTTCAGAAGTTTTTTTAATACAACATTTTCTAGTTTTTTTAAATACCTCCACGACCCCCGTACTATTCAATGTGTCTATCAGCATAATGTTTTGAGTGCGTTACATTGAGTCCTACTAACACGTGATTATTAACCCCTAAAAAAAGTCGTTTCCCAGCATTAACTCTTCCGTAGAGTTACTTTGGTGTACAAAATGCTTAGTTGGGGGCTTCGTGAAGGGTTTTTGTTTTTTTTTTAAACCCGGTCCGTTTACACCTTGTATAGGAGCATGTAAATGTGCTAAGACCTTCAAACTTCGCTTACATATGCCGCATACTTGGTCATACATCTATCGTGCCAGATTTTTCCAGTTCTGTTTTTTTTTTAATAAATAACAAAAACCCAGAAAAATCTGTAATTTTTTTTCAAGTAGGTGCAGTAAGAAGTGAAGATGCGTCTTAGAAAAGGTGGTATTAATTTAGTCTAGTCAATTAAGTAGTAGGTTAGTACCATAATTATTGCAATTTGCGAAATATATCGAGCAATATCGTCAGTGCAAGTGCTTCATTGCATTATTATGTATAGCGTGAGATTTAGTTAGATTAATTGGTTAACTTTAAATGTTATTGCTGACTTTGTAAGCTTACTAATTATGTTATTACCTGCACCTCCTAAAAATAAAGAAACACTTCTGTTAATTGGAAATAATAAGATCAAATGTTGCTTAATAGGTAATAAATTGGGCTGCGGGACTGTTCGAAAGAGATACCGCGGCCCTGGAACACAAAGGGCAAAGAAGGAACATGGATGGGTTCTAGTTAGTAGAAGTCTGACACTCCCTTCCGCTCTGCCCAGAGCGGCGGGGGTCATTTGATGATTTCCCATCAGAAAAAAAAAATAGGTAATAAATTTATACTTCATATGAACCTTACTAGTTATGTATTCTATTTAGATCTTAACTCAAGTCTGCGCAATTTTACAAGCATTTAGAGAATTTATTCAAGCTTAATATAAAGTGTGTAAATAGACCCTTAACATATCCGAAAGGCACTTATTCTCCCCGTCTTTGCGATATTTTTTTTTGTTCTAGACCATACCTGGGAACCTTCTAGTTACGGAGATATTGGGGATCAAAGTTCCAACTTTTTCACAAGTTTTTTTTAAATACATGTTTTGAATGTAATTTTTTTACTTTACACACCTCCACGACCCCCATACTATTCAATCCATCCATCAGCACAATGCTTTGAGTGCTTTCCATCGAGACCTACCGTGAAACGTGATTTTTCACCCAAAAAAAAAAAAGTCGATTCCCAGCAATTATTTTTGCGTAAAGATACTTAGTTTGATGTACAGAATGCTTGGTTGACGGATATTTGAAGGGTGAAGGGTCTGTTTACACCCTGTATAATACATAAATATTTACCTAGCATTAGTATAAAAAGATCTAACACAAAACTATAAGCTAAAACATGGACGATTCCCGATAGATTAGACACTGTCCATATAGTTAAATTATAATAATTGATAAAAATACAACGTACCTCGTCTTAAAATGAACGTTGGCGCCGTTCATAAGCAAACATTCGACCATTTCAATATTGCCATACAGGATCGCTTCATGCAGAGGAGTCTTTCCTTCAGAGTCCTCGGCGTTGACATCGGCACCCATGTCTGTAGAAGAGAATAATTTAATTTAAAAAAAAATACAATCAACAGATTGAAAGGTACGAAAAAATTAAACAATTATTTCGAACAAATAACAAGCATTTCAAAATTGTCAAAGTATCGGTCAGTCAAAAACATAAATGAGAATGCCTTTTGGCATTAAGTCCGCCTATGTACCACTATTGTACATGAAGTTTAAATTAATTAATTAATTTTGAAGCAACAGGCCCTTCACAGCCACTCCTCTCCCGCACCCCAGCGGCAACAGAAAAGCGACTTTATTTAATTAAGAATAAAGATCACTGAGATTTTAACCGAGACACAAAGTCAGAGGCAAAATAATACTGGTAATACATAAACATAAATAATAGTAAAAATATAATTACAACAAAACTAATTCAATCGAATAAACGTTTAGTCGATTATTTATTTCGAATGTGGAAAAGTCTTTTCCCATCTCTATAAGGAAAACAAAAAGGATCGATGATGCAATTGCATCGATGTTCGGGGATTTCCCGAGCTGCATGCAATGTTGCGTATTCATACGTAGAAGTAATGGTGTGTATCATTGTTTACAAATATAGCAGTAGCACGTGAGTAGTGTATGTATGTTATACCCTAATATGTCTAGGTTTTAGATTCATTCAGCTTTCTGAGAACTGAACGTTTGGACTAGCGATACTTTAGGTACTTATATAACAACTATTCTATTATACAAATATGTTGATTTGCAAAGAATTTGTTGTCAAAAAATTGTTGATAATTTTTTTTATACTTTTTCGGAGTTTAATTTCTGTTTTCTTAAAGTTACGATAACGTGAACCCATTATTTCATAATTTAAACGATAGACAATATCTTTTCCCTCCTTATAAGCCTATTTTTATATCAGTAAGACCAAAACTTTGAGAGATATTTTTTTTTTGTGCGATAAAACAAAATGGCTGCCAAATAGCAGGGAAGTGGATTGGATCCAAGTGTGTAGTGTATTTGTGTATTAAAATCGTTGTTTTATAAATACCTAGAATATCGCTAGTCCATGACCGGACACATTGTATAACTCTTTAGTACGTGTGTAAGTACAGTCAAAGAGCGAAAATGTTAATGTACAGTCGGAAAAATAATAAAGTGCAAGTTACAATATTAACTTCGAGGTGAATAACATTTACATTACTTGACTGTTGGACATAATGTATTGTTTTAGTTTAGGGCCTTTGTCGTATAAAGGGACATAAACAAATTATAATGCAAGTTTTGTTTTATTATCAATACAATTATGTTTATGGCCTTTGTTTTACATTTTTTTCATATAAATAAAAATAATTCAACATTGTTTTATTATGCAACGTATATTGTTTGTGTTTATTGATCTATTATTTCTCAAATACTTTATACATAAAAATATCGTAACAGTTTATTGAACAAAAGCATTTCTATAGATTAAAAATATATGAAATAAGTAGTAGAAGATAAATTTATAAATCTCATTATTAATATCAAACAGAAAACATACATCAAATTATTATTATAAGCTAAACAAATAGATAATATGCGAATCGTATGGATCTTCCAATTTTCACATATTCTATAAATACACTGAAAAATGTATTTTAAATACATGCCAATACTGCGTACAAATTTTATTGGCAATTTCTTAAGTTACGACGTCAGAATGCAGTAAAACGCTATAGAAAATGTCAAGTTACGCCGTTTACAACCTCTCATTGCACAGAAGTTATAATATACTAGCTATAGTATATAGTATACCGTGAAAGATCAGCCTATACTGGATATGTATAGCTTGATAAGACGTCGTGTGTACTGTACGTATTCTTAAGTGATATCACAAGGCTAGCTGCTGTAAAGTCGAACTAATTTTCTCATTTCATATCGGCTCGTAAAATGCTTTCATGAGCATTTACAAACTACATGTAGAATTGTTTTCGTATTTGAATTTATTAGAGTTGTTAATACACATATAATAATAAAATAAATTAAATTATATATGTATTGTATTGTATTTCAAAATACGCGCTTTGACGCGGGGTTGCGGACAACAGCCCGTTATACAATACAATACAATACATATATAATTTTATTTTCACGGCAATTTATACAATATAGGCAAGTAATTTCGTGGTTGAAAAGGCTCAATATTAGAGCCCATAATCGTGTATGCATGTTGTGGGAAATAGACTATTATTGTCGAAGCGCATACTTTTTCTGGTCAATCTTTACTTACGCTTTTTTTGGTTATATTTAGAGCAAAATAAATGACTTTCCATACCTAACCAATATACAACGTGTAACAGAATAAACGCAAGACCTCTCGTGTGGTGTCTCAGACCATGAAACTGAACAACTTTTGTTCTATGACTTTTGGAAATTCATAACTTTTTTTTTAGTTTTACCATACATGTGGATCAGCTGATTGCGTCCGTTCCTATAGAAAGTTTTTTTTTTTGTGCGAATTTCCAGAACTCGTAGAACAAAAGATGTTTAGTTTCATGGTGCGAGAGACCACACGGGAGGTCTTGCGTTTATTCTGTTACACGTTGTATAGCTACAAATTTTTGCTTTGGTTATTTAAACATTATGCAAAAGTAAAAATAATATCGTCCAAAATATAGGCGAAAATATTTATTAATAAAATACATAGCTACGTACATATTAAGAAAGTGTACTAGGTTAAAGAAAAAAGCTGGTTTTCTTCTAACTGCACAAAATAACACATTAAAAAAAATATTTTTCTCCACTGTACTCATAAGTACAAAAATGACCATTTTACATACAAGTCTAATTTGTATTTTTTTTTTATCCTATACCTATTTGACACAGTTCAATTATGTAGCCTCAACAAATTGTCATATTAAATACGTCAAAAATACGAATAAGCTATCAGGAACAACAGTTTCTATATATTTTCAGAAAACATATCAATTCTTTAGCATGTCTCTATAAACACAATATCATTTCCGAAAAAGTTAATCACAGTTACAATATATCACATAGAAATAATCTAATTTATCACGAAATAATCAATACTGGAAGGAGAAAGGGGAGGCTAAAGCCCAACAGTGGGACACTCAAACATGCTAACAAAAAATAAAACATCGATACTGATTTTCTTTACGTTCAATTGTAATCGTTATGTTTACGTTAAAATGCCTCAGTTGTAGGAAACCCTTTAGGTTTAAAAATTAAAATACTACGAAGAAAGTCGACAGGATAGCTTTCAATATCACAGTAATTTAAACTTAGGTATTTTTGTCAGTACCTGCTAGTTTACAAGTACATTATGTATTTCAGTCATCAAATGACGGAGAGCTAGAAATTGGCTGTATATTAATTAAACAACATTATAATCCTTTATTTATTTTTACACATATTATTAAATACATTTTTAAATATTCTAATATAAAACAATATAAAAAAAAAAACATTTAAAAATATAAAAAATAGTGGTCCGCCGGTATCGGGAGCAGGGTCCAAGCTACCGGTGGTTAGGGCTCCAGAGACATGAACCTCCTCACAATGCGAGCCGTATTCAGGTTTCGCATATACAACATTATTTTTAGTATATGCGAAACCTGAATATAGTTGGTTCATAATAAGTAACTGAATCGAATCCAATAATTTTTAAACCATGTTATATTTTGTCCAAAAATATTTAAAAAAGGTAACAAGTTGGACACCGAGCGACACTAAGTACCTATCGCAATAATTTAGGTACCTACTGCCAAATTATTATTATCAACGAGCTCAAGACGACGCTGCAGGGGCGCGCGCGGCGGCACCGCGTGGTGACCACGTTTTTGTGTGGAACAAGCCTATAACTTTGGGATTTTTCATGATACAGTTTTGAAATTTTATACATGGATTCTTTACTTAAAAATACTAGACACGTGTTTCAGGTTTCTCACTAAAACTAATGTTGTATAATAAGATAATATTGACATTATGACTAAAAAATAAAGTTATAAGAGCGAACTCGCCGTATAATTCCCTATCTGCTTTTCAGGGACAGCATAATAAGGTAGGTAGTTGTATAAGTAGGATACAAAAATAAATCTTAGACTAAAGTCCATGGCATCAGCTCAGCAGATGAAACGTTTCTTCTCAATTGGTGGCTGAATTATTATTACTCGCCGAATCTAGATTTCGCATTAATCCTAAAGAATGAAATGAAGGAAGGTTATGAAACTAAAAAAACAAATGTTTTTACGGAGCTGCATGGTTATTTTGGCGCGTGGCCATTTTTTTTTAAACGTTGCCCCACACTAGGAATTTCTCCTGTCTCGTAGGTGCGTTTACAAACATTTAAACTCACATACACAAACAGACAGACCCGGAACAACTACCTGTAGGCCTAGGCCACAGAAGCGAAGGGTCAATTTTTGTAAGAGGTAAGCAGTTACATATTATCTTTAATGTGATTATATAATTTGTCTTTAGAATATTGACTGTACCATTTTTCAAAGGAAAGCCAGTAGGAATCGAGTTGTTTGAAACCTTCGCCACTGTTAGGCCATACATATATTTGTACCGTGCGGGAATCGAACCCGCAACACGCAGCGCAGCAGGCAATCGCTCTGCCATTGCGCCAACCGCGCCAAGATATAGTCGGAACTAGTACCGCTATTTTGTTTTTTCAATATTTTTTTTTTTACCCAAAGCACAGAAGGGCTCTGTCATACAAACCACCAAAAAACACATAGCATTAGTGTGTGTACCTACTTTCGAGGTCAGTTGATCAGAAGGCTGTAAATCAATCCATAACCATCTAAAAGTCACCGCCCTGACCATCTGGAGACAAACCGTTCCAGCTGACGTCCCACCTAGCAAAATCAAACCAATAAATAATTTAAAATGTTCTAACCTAAAAGCTTCTGGACGATGCCTCCGTCTCCTTGCTTGATGCCATACAGCAGCAAAGCAGTGAAGACGTTCTCCGCCACTTCGGACAGCTGCTTCGGAGATTGGATGTTGAGGCTCATGCCCAGCGCCTCTTTGAGGGTTTGGTCCTAGGAAGATAGCAGTTGATTGGTAAAATGAAGGTAGGTACAGTACAATAGTATAAAATAAGTTAGGATTATCGAAGCGAAGACATTATAATGGTTGTCACGAAGCCGTCAACCAAGCATTATGTACATCAAACTACGTAACTTTGCGCAAAAAATATGCTGGGAAACGACTTTGTTTTTGTGGTGAAAAATCACGTTTTACTGTAGGAATCAATGTATCGCATTCAAAACATTGTTCTTTTGGATGGATTGGATATTACGGGGGTCATGGAGGTGTAAAAGCAAAGTAAAACATGAATTTAAAAAACAAAAAAAAAAGTGAAAAACTTGGAACTTTGACGGGGAGAACAAGTCCCTTTTGGCTTCGTTAAGGGTCTTGTTACACCCTTTACTGTAGTCCCTTATACCGTTTGAGTTTGAAGTGAGCCGAACAGCTTTTAGGTCGCCAATTTTGCTGACCAGCCGTTTCTTACCAACCCGAAAAAAGTGTTTTAGCAATTCGCAATTCCAGTTTGCCAACAGTACGAGTAAGTTCGTACTTAAGTCAAATATGTTGGATGCTAGACTTTCGAGAAAGTGCGGTAAAACCAGGAGAACAAGGTAATTATGGTAAGCTGTACCATGATTGTACAAATGAGGCTATTTAAATCAAATAGCAAACTTACTTGGATGGACATAGATGTCAGGTTCGTCAGTTCTCCTCTGATATTTTGGCTCATCGTCTGTGAATAAAAACGTGTTATAAAGCACTAGCAGAAATCACGATGAATCACGATTAAGCGCAGGCCACACCGCCAGCTGGCGGGCGGGCGGAGCGGGCGAACGACGCATCGTTTCACTTGTTTTCATACTTTGGTTCACACCGCGAACTATCAAAAGAGACGAACGAAGTATGAAAAGGCATCGTTCGCCTCGCTCGCCCCGCCCGCCAGCTGGCGGTGTGGCCTGCGCTTTATGATGCAGTCATGTCCCTGCGACAAATAAATATTTTTTCTTTCTTTCTTTCAAATCACCGAGTCAAATTACCCAAGCGTGAGGTCCTGGTGGGACAAAATGTTATTTACTTTTCCATCAGGAATTCCTCCGTCCCGGAGATCGGAAGTTGACGGTGGTGATATCCCCGTGTTTCGGAAAACATGTTAAGCTGTTGGTTGTGGTCGCGGGACTCATAGAATTACCGTGACCCTGGAACATAAAGGGCTACTGAAGGACACCGTGGATTTTAGTCCGTACAAGTCTGACAGTCCCTCCCGCTCTGCCTTGGGTGGGAGGACTTATTCGATGATTTTACCAAGCTAAAAAAAAAAAAAAAAAAGCTGTTGGTTGTGCGGCTAATGTCTCTTAGCTCATGTGGAATTTCCGTCCCACAGGACAAAAAGGACCGCTGAAATTGGCAGCTATAACCGAAAATAGTTAGGAAGACTAGCGAAGAATACCGGCACAGAGCATCAGCAATAAAAGTATCTTCGAAAGTATGTTGAGTGACGAACGTATTACTTCTTTCACAAATCGCCTTCAAAGCCACGTCGTTTCGCCAGCTACGTCATTTGTATCGTAGTGCTAGTTAACAGTGGTGTTCGGATTTATGGAAGGAAATTGTTGAAAATGCCGCATTTAGCAGCGCAGCCGCTCCCTACGCGTCTACACTTGCGCTTACTAGCTATACCATATCGAAATTCTGGTTTCCAATAATTGATATCATTTCCATATTTAAAAAAATGACAATTTATTTTAATTATTATTAGAGGCCCGTCCCGTCGTTTTGCAAAAATAAACATAGCCTATGTTACTCAGGGATGTTGTAGAATTATAATGGTGAAACAATTTTTGAAATGGGTCCATTAGTTTTTGAGTTTATTCGTTACAAACATACAAATTTTTAAAATAATTCATTTCAACATGATTAGGTACTAATACTTTTGAAAAAGTCACAACAAAATTGAGATTGTAAAGCAAACTAGGCTTTAAGTGTAATTTTTTTAAGTTATTTTTGCAAAAATACATATGTTTGCCAACTAATTTGCGAACGCACAATAGATAAATCCACTCAAGATTATTGTAATGCGTTCAATCAATCAATCAATAGTCTTTATTTGTAAACATAGGTTACAACAGTGTGCAAGATGTTACAATAATTGTTATACATAATATAGTATCTCTATGTTTTGCCATTTGGCGTACAAATATACATTTAAAGGAGGCTTTCGCCAATTAGATAAATTCATCTATAGGTACTAGTATTATAAAGAAACAAAAGTTTAATTCGTAATAATTATCAATATCAATTTTAATAAAATGCATTAGGTAATGTCAGGTAATGTCAATCTTTAATAAAATACTATAATGTCAATCTTTAATTAAATACTATAATGTCAATAATAAATGGTTATGATGTCAATAAGTTACTGTTAAGAAAAATGTCTAAAGTTGATATTGTCCACAGAACTGTGAGAGTCGTCATGCTTTTATAGTCATGTTACGAACATACAAATATTTTATGTCAAAGCGATGTCATCAAAGTAGTCGCTGAGAGAGTAGTAACATTTCTGTATTAAAATAGTACATAATTTACGCTTGAAATTTACTAAATTTAGATCTTTTATTGAGCAAGGTAACTTATTAAATATCCTTTGGGCCATACAAAAAAGCGTTGGAGTAGGTACTTACTTCAATTTTCTGGTTGTAGGACAGCTCAGTCTTCGTCAACACGTACGACAGTTTCGTGACGGCAGCTTCTGGAGTCATGTCATAGCCTGATATCACGCCAGCCTTCGCAATTGCCTATATCGAACGACATCAGCTTAATATTTCTTAATAGAAGGTTTAACCTCCATTTGATTAAGGCCTATCCAAACCTAAGCGGTATTCGCTGCCGCTGTGGGTAGAGGTACATACCACGCGGCTTTCGCTCTCAACTTGATACTGAATACCTGAGCGAAACCCGCGTGGTATGTACCTCTACCCACAGCGGCAGCGAATACCGCTTAGGCTGATGACAGACGGACCGCACATAGAACTGCAAATCAAACGTTCACAAGATTGCACGCCGACTGCAATTGAACTGCAATCGGACTGCACGTTTGGTTTGCAGTTCAATTGCAGTCGTGTCAACTGCATTCCAACTGCATCCGAACTGCAATTTGCGGTCAGATTGCAGTTGAAATGCGGTCCGTCTGTCTAGAGCCTTAGGTTTGAATAAGCCTTAAAGGAGTTTCATCACTTGATAACGGCTCGACCGATCTGACTGTTTTTAGGGTTCCGTAACTCAGTCGGCAAAAATGGAACCCTTATAGGATCACTTTGTTGTCCGTCTGTCAGGACACTTTTTCTCAGGAATGCGTGGAGATATCAAGCTGTAACTAATATCAAATTCTCAGATCTGCTACCCCTTAGAGCAGCGAAAAAATCAAATTTGTCAGTCAACACGATCAAAAGATATGACCATTTATGTCACATATTTTGCGATTTCACAAGGGTATCAAAACCTATAGGGTACTTCCCGTTGACCTAGAAACATGAAATATGGCAAGAAGCAATGCCTTACAACACATGCAAAGGAAAAAATCAGAACACCGTAAATATGTAGTTTAATAACAAAATACAAGTTTATATGGAACCCTCGGTGCGCGAGTCCAACTCGCACTTGGCCCGTTTTTTAATATTTTTGCTGACCACACTTCTCATTTTTTTCAATATCAATGCAGCTTCACTAGTATGAGCAAATTTTATTAATAAGACTGTATTACTAAACTGTCACTTAGACTAATTTCCGCCACGTGTATTGCCACGCAGACCTGCAGACCAAACCGACGCATTTATAGGCGATCGATAACATCTTACAATACCTCATTACCTGAAACTCACGCGAGTTTAACGACCAATAAGAGAATAAGCATAAATCAGCCGTAAGTAACGCTACATAAACTCGGCTACCTAGCGGTAACCTAGAAACACTTGACTCGAATCAATGTTTATTTTTTTGCGTTTCACGAGCACACATTTCCCCCATCTCCGCGCTTTATCACTCCAGCAGAACAACTGTCCCCTAGTTTCGAAACTGTAGTGGCCAATATAGAAATCTGAGAACCGACTGCGTGCTCAAGGACACTGCAGATCCAACTCGGCTAGGTGGGGTATAATCGACCCACCTCGAACACAATGTGAGTGTGGAGTCCTGACCGAGATATGCTACACCTCCTCTCCTTCCCGTTGTGCACAACTAACTGCAGTCTGCACCCTCCAAGACTTAAATGAGATACATGACTGAGCTATCCAGGTCGTCACGTACTAATCGGATAAAATCTGGGATGTCGATCCGAGAAGAAGAAGGCGTTCACACATCACCGACCAAATTAAAGCATGGTTCTTTTATCGCGTAGCTTTAATTGAAACTGACGTTTCAGTTTGATTCATTCATGTTTTACATTGTAGCTTTCATTCTTGATAAAAACATATGCCTCCAAAATATTAATTATAATGCAGAAATCGGCAGTTCACAAACTTCCAAAGATAAGATTAAGCATTAGTTTTGATATACAGGGTGACTAGATCTGGACCCGCCATAGCAAATTCGCATATAGAGGAGGTCATTTACTAATTATTGAACCATACTTTCCATAACTAAAGTTTTATAGTTTGGGAAATATATCAATTTTTATACTTTATTGAAAATTTTTCCATTTTTTTTAACCCTATTTTGAGGGAAGTTCCGTCGTATTAATCACAAATGTTTATGACTACCAATAAATACTTAAAAATACTAAAATAATGAAAAAAACTGGAGATGAATGCTTGAATATCAAATTCATATCTCCCAAACTATAAAACTTTAGTTGGGGAAAGTAAGGTCTAATAATTTAGCAAATGACCTCCTTTATATGCGAATTTGCTATGGCAGGCCCAGATGCACTCATCCTGTACAAGAAACTAATAAAAACTTTACCATTTTCGTCGACACCCAGTTTGGCGCCAAGAGAGTTATCTTAATTAGGGGTTATCAATGGTCGGGCAAGACGGTAAGGTCAATTTTTTAACAGGAAACTACCGTCACGCACTGTGACTTTGATTTCATCATTTAACCTATTTTTTATCAGTTCTGTAATGATCATATCTTCGTTTCTACATTCATACATACTCACGCCTTTTTCCCTAAGGGTTGGCAAAAACTACCATATGAACTACCGAATGAGACCAGCTATGATATGGCTATGATCGTGACATACTCCTTTTACCTCACGCTCAGACATCTGGTCATACAGGCACGCCGGTATCGAGTACTACACACCTGATCTTTCTGAAGAGCATCACTTAGTCAGTGTGAAAATAAATATCATACTTAATTTGGTCTTCCACAAAATTTACGAAAAATGCGTTTTGAATATTATCTACACTAATATTTAGTTATTCTAAGTATCCTTCTTTGCGTGTCTATGGACCAGTATATTGCCACCTGGACAGCTCTGTCGTGGCCTCGTATTGGTTTAAATCCTGGAAGGTGCAGGTGGTTGTGCAAGATGGGCAAGAAAGGAGGTGGGGCATATCTTAAAGAGGGGCTCCACGCTGACATTGTATTTGGGACGGGTCGATGATTCCCCATTTGGCCAGATTATTTCTACAGCGGCCAACCTGGGCCCGCCACCTGGGCCACTGCAGTTCCTGTCCAGGAGGAAGATGTTCTGCTGGATTGATGAAGTGAGGAGGGGTGGGACGTCTGTTCCCCCACAATTCGCATCTTTCAAGTATGTTTTTACCAAGTAGAAACACAAAATATTGAATAATAATGGTCTGCCTGCTAGATTGGCTGAATAGATAGTTTTCTTTACAAATTCTTTAAGTGAGAAGTGAGTGAGTGAGTGTGTGTGGTGTGAGTGAGTGTGTGTGTGTGTGAGTGTGTGTGTGTGTGTGTGTGTTTGTGTATGTGAGTGTGTGAGTGTCTGTGTGTGGTGTGAGTGTGTTTCTTTGAGTGAGTGTGTGGTGTGTGATTAAAAAAAAATCGGATTCTTTTATCCTTACCTGCCCAGTCTTATAAAGTGCAGCAACAGACCCAGAATTGCACTGAGTAATATTAACGATGATTACTCCTCTTTTCACGGCCTTTTCGATCACCTCTAGAACGTCGAGTCGGTTTGATGGGACGTTTCCAGCACCATAAGTCTCCATCACCAGACCTAGAAGGAAAGTGGTGAAGTGAAATATGATGGTGATGGGTGAATACAGATTTCGATATAAAAAAAAAAAAAAATGTATTTCGAGTATCACGGACTCATAGTAGAAATAATACAGTCACATTACACATTAACACAAAAAAATAATATAAAAAAATAATAAAAATAAAGAAATATATATTAATAAAATTTAATCATTATTAGTTATCAATATTATTTTGGTTTTTTTGGTTGACTGGTAGAAATGTCTATGAATGAAGTTTAGGAAGTCTACCTCTGTCAGATGTGTATTTTAAGTACTGAATTACGAAAAGATCTTCTTATGCACTGAGAAAGTGAGAATGCCTATCATGAGCAACAGAATAAATTTAACCAGGAAGGAATTAAAAGCAATTTTAAAGAAATTGCTTAATGTTCGGCAATGGAACTGTTATTTAAATATAGGCTTAAGTGCCACTAGATCGAAGTCAATTGCTCGAGCAATCAAGGGGCCTTCCACGAGCTATGATGGACGCCTAGCTCCATTTCTGTATCACACAGAGGTAAGATTACAATAAAACTGCTTTAAAAGTTGGTGGTCAGTCCCCAGATCGACATATCGACATAGATCATTATTTTTTACATTTATGAACCGCCCATCCATTATTTTTGAGGCCATCAATATTGACCGCAATCTAATTACTAGTATTACAACAAAACCTTTAAACAAACCTTGAATGGGTGGTTGACAAGCGGACTTCACAGCCGCTGTACTAATACTGGGGAACAATCTCAGTAGACCAACGTTCTTCGACATGTAGGCGTGAACATGGAACTTCTCGATGACAGTGGGTTTAAAGATGGCGGTCTTGTTGAGTTCCATGTCTATACCCACTTTGACGAGAGGCACGGCGTTCGGAGAGTCGAACGCGAACATATGGTTCACGGAGATCTTGCGGGTGCTATGACATATAAAAGGGGTTATTTTCTTGTTGTTATCAGCAAAATGCAAGACTTTGAAGTGTAGACAATGGTGTGGAAGCGGCAGCAGCATCCTTTTGAGTGCCAATGGCATTCATTTGCATTGGTTGGAGCATATGCTCGTATTTCTCCCTCGGGACGAGGCCCAAGGCCAAACGAGCCGGCACTAGTCCGGGGCAACGGAAGTCGCATTAGATCCAGCTGCCCCCGACGCACGTGTGCGAGGGAACAGCGGTGTGATTTTAGTCAGTACGAGTCTGACAGACCCCACCGCTCTCCCCGGGGCGGAGGACATCCATTGAGGAATTACAAATCGAGCAAAAAATATATATATCATCATATTTGGTTGGAGTTTACTGTGACTTATTGAATAATGAATATCCATGGTGTTGTACGCATTACATGATTCTATCTGTAAGTAAAAATAGACATACAGCTTAACGTTTCTGAGATAATTGCATTTTTAATAACGTTTTAAGGAAATTTCATAAGACAGAGATATATGCATTAATCTCTCTTTCTAAGATTTTAGGCCCCCATTTCAGGGTAGTATAGAACGCCTGAAAATCCATCACCAAGTTTACCGTTCAGTGTCTCCTTGCTGTTACATTAATAAAGGGTGTAAAAAGACCGCCTCCTTCTGCGAAGCAGTCATGCTCGCGAAGGAGGAGGCGGGCCGCGTGAGGGAGAGGACAGCGTCCTCCCTCCGCCCCAGCCGCAGTGGTAGACGCCCACGGCGCCGGACGTCGGCAGACGATCTCCGGCCACCGTAGGCGCGGGCTTGCGGGCGGCGAGTAATGGGCGACTCGCTGTCCGACCATGGACCATGCCCGGGTCGACGGCGCGTTGTGTTCCACGCGCGCCTCAAAGAGTGTCAGCATTATGACGGGGCCCCCCTCTAGAGGGCGAAAGCCTGCCGGGGTCGCGGGACTTATAGAATTACCGTGACCCTGGATCATAAAGGGCTATTGAAGGACACCGTGGATTTTAGTCAGTACAAGTCTGACAGTTCCTCCCACTCTGCCCTGGGTGGGAGGACTCATTTGATGATTTTACCACGATAAAAAAAAAAAAAAAAAAGGGTGTAAAAAGACCCTTAACGAAGCCGATAGGCACTTGTTCTCCCTGTCTTTGCGATAATTTTTTTGTTCTAGACCATACCTGGGAACCTTCTAGTTACGGAGATATTCGGGGTCAAATTTCCAATGTTTTCACAAGTTTTTTTTTTAAATACGTGTTTTTAATGTAAGATTTTTATCAATTTCATTCAATTGTTTTTATGTAAAGTTTGATATTCAGAATGCTTGGTTGACGGCTTTGTGAAGGGTCTGTTTACACCCTGTATAAGACACAAAAAAAATATACTAGGACTAGTAACGTACCGGTTACCACGAAACAGTTTGCCGTAGAAAAAGATGGCGACTTCTGGGATTTTGAATCCGCCAGCGATGATTAGCGATGACACGAAGTTGTCCACACCATCACTGCGAGGCTCGAAAATCGGGATCTGTAGTGAACAGCATGATATGAACTATTCTCTTTTGCAAATTTCACTATCGCCTTAGTACATAAGCTGTAATATTATTAAATCCATGTAATTTTCGCCCATATTCAAGGCCTGCTTCGGAAATTGCATCGCTATGCGCCATTCACTCGGTTTCTGCACAATCGCTACTGGCAATATGTTAGTAAGTTTATTATTATACTGCTTTCAACCGATCTACGTTTAAACCACTTTATAAAGTAGTTTTAAATGTGAAGAGTACATTTAGAAATTTTGCTGCTGAAAGACGTCTGTTGCTGGACACCCCAAGCATCACCACATCGAGCAGACGAGCAGATCTATATTCTACCGGTCTGTGTGTGTAGATGCTTTGCCCAACTGACTTGCAACACTGTTTCTTCTTTAAACGTCATCATCATCCTCATCATTTCAGCCGAAAGACGTCCACTGCTGGACATAGGCCTCCCCCAAGTGTCGCCACATTGACCGGTCCCATGCGACTGGTCAAAATCACCAGGTCATCGGTCCACCTAGTCCTTTAAACAAATTCATAACGAAATAAAACTTTGGCTAGTCGTAAACAATAGAACAACAAATCATCAATGATTGAATTATTTTTACGCTTTAATAGACTTTAATGGGTTGATTAATTTAATTTAGTGCCAATTGAAGAGACGATCGTCATCTCATATGTATAAGGATGTTGAATAGTTGCGGAGATTCTCCTACCTGTGCCTATAATAGTTTTGTAGAATGTGTCTGTGCGTTAAACGGTACGACAGTCTCAGTAGCACTGATTTAGACCTTCGAAAGATTTCGAAGCATTCATGTAGACCTACAACTTGCGACAGACTGACTTTATAGCACTAATTAATATGTAAACCAACGGAAAAACATCGTAGCATGACTTAGACCTACGACAAACTTAGTAGCACTTGTGTAGTTCTACGATAGCCTTCGTAGTACTTATTAGAACTACGACAGACTTCGTAGCACTCTTCTAGACATACGACCGACATTGTAGCACTTTCGTTGACCCACTGCCGACTTCGTAGGACTATTGTAGACTTACCTGTGAGCCGGTGAGCACTACAGCCTTGCCCAGGTTCTCGAACATGAAGGAGAGAGCGGACGCTGTATAGCAGAGGGTGTCTGTACCATGGAGGATCACGAAACCGTCGTATTGTTCGTAGTAACTCTGAAATAAACATGTTAGTTAACAACATCGTCAAGGTACAGGATCGTGGACATAAATGGCAAAAGAGTGGTCGTCATGGAATAGGAAGAAGAATTTGTTACGCATTTTTTTTTTTTGAGACGTTCCTCCCCACTAGGAATTTCTCCTGTATCTTGGGTGCATTTACAAACATTTAAACTCACATACACAAACAACCACACCCGGAACAACTACCTGTAGGCCATACAAATATTTGTTCCGTGCGGGGATCGAACCCGAGACACGCAGCGCAGCAGTCAATCGCTCAGCTACCAATATTTTATCTTTCTTTGGTTGTCCACACAGTATTTTTTTCTTTGAGTTAATTATTTTTTCTTAAAAATACATTATTTGAATTTAATGAAAGTCCTCACCTCAATATCTTTAGCGATTTTGATCCACTCTGCCTCAGTCATGTCCGAAGAGTCTAGCAGAGGATCATACTCCTTGACTTCGTATAGAATTCGCCCGGCAATATCATCGGTTTCTAGTGGCAAAAATACATAAAGTTTTCTGTTACTGATTGAAGCAGTCAAACTGAGCGGGCCGGACTGCACACTGGTTGCCTATCGGACTTTGACAGTTCCTTCAGTACATTATCTGTCAAAGTCCCGAGTCTGCAGCTCGCTCCCGATACCAGGGGGCCTAAAATGGCTACTTTAGCAGAATCATAATAGGATATTAATATGAACTACGTTACAATTTGTAGAATAGTCACAAAGTGACAATTCATAGTATTAACTTCGCCTGTGACCATTTTAACGTAATTCATATCATTAGCCTATTATGATTCTGCTAAAGCGCGACTGCTTAGCATAAGGTCCACATCCTCGGTTTGAAACGGAGGTCAGTTAAAGCGTTGTTAAGATATTTTTGTCGTTCTAAAACCAACTCGATTCACACTAACATAGAGTTTGTTTCATTCGAAGGAACTTCAATCAGAAAATGAAATATAGCAGCTACATAAATTTCCTACAAAGTTCACGGACGGTTTACCATTTTTCAACCCTATGCCCTAAGTAATAAGGTTGAGAAGTGGTCGATCGTCAGGGACTCAGTAGTACGTCGTGAACTTACTTGGCAGTACAAAGAAAGACTCCAATGTCTTGTCAGCAGGAGAGTTCTTGATCATCCGCTGATAGTAGTTCTCGTCGTGCAGCTGTGGGTACTTCCTGATCGACGGCTTGAACATGTTTTTGCCCGGAGATAATCCTGTTAAACACAAAGATAAATACTGGTCATAATCCTCTTTTGTATCGATGATACGTCTTGCTAAGAGGTTCGAATATTTTGCCTACTCATCCGCCATTTTATTTTTTATTTTGAACCGCAATTTCAGTTTTAAATCTGCGGGCCCGCGCTACGCGACAGAGCGCGGTGCAATGGGAGAATCGCCTAAAAATCCCGTCAACATCGAAATCTTTGTATTGTGCCATAAACACATGGGTTGCTAGCAATACACTGGTCTTGCATCAGCAAAACATTAAATTCAAATTATGCCAAATTACCGGATCCGGTAAGATTGATTCTCAGAATTGCTTTGATTATAGAACATTGCCTTTTAAGCTGTATTACAATTACTTTATCGAAAGGTTTATGAAATGTCATAATATGCTTCAGAAATAATTACTGTCCTTAAGTGACTTTTTAGAATGTGTACTGGACAGTGCTTTTCGGTTACAAATCCAGTTTGTTGATTGAGTTTAAACTATAATTAGTGAGGTGACTCGTAAACACCTTCAATATGATTTTCAAATTGACTAAATGACACCCAAATTAATACCTAATAACATCACGCCTGTAATTTATTTATTTATTTATATTTAACACTTCAAGCACATAAGTACAGAGGCAGACTTAATGCCATAGGCATTTTCTACCAGTCAACCTTAATAAATAATAAAATGTAATAATGTGTGTGTGTGTGTAATGTGTCTGAATGTGTAATATGTGTGTGTGTGTGTGTGTGTGTGTGTTTGTGTGGGTGTGTGTGTGTGTATGTATGTCTTTGTAATTCCCAAAGGGTTAGGCAGAGGTGTTCCAAATAGTACACCCACATTTCACCAGTTCTGTTTTTAAATCCCATGTAAAAGGAGCGAACCTATTGCCGTCAAACTGGCACAAACTCAAACTCCGTGGTTGCTACTGGGAAATCCCCAATAACAGTTTGCCCGACGTGACAATCGAACCCAGGACCTAATGCTCATCGAAGCTTCGCTTAAACCTACATCTAATACTAGCCACTAATGTGTAATGAACTTAGAAGTGTAATGTTACCGACATTACACTTCTATCACTTAATACTGACATCAAAACCAATATAAATATTCGCGGTTATTACTGCTGTATTGTTGTATTACCCCCCGAGGCACACATGTTGTATTTCGCTGCTGGTGGCAAATTACTTACTAACGCAATTGTTCGAGAATTATATTGCAATTCTACGCGTAAGAATGATGGAGACGCAAAACACAATTGACACTATTGTTGCCAATTTACGTACCTTACGCATGACATAAAATCACGTCTGAATTCCCTTGTAGTGTGGTAGAACCTTTAGTTGTGAAAAATTCCATGGGTTACATACCCATGGTATTTTTCATCAGGAAAAATGACGAACTTCCATTACAACTGGATGCTTTCATGGAATACTTGGCTGCTTATTTTATATCCGAGAAGCCTTGACGTGTGCGATCCATGGAATTTTCCATCAGTCAAAATGACAAACAACCTTAAAAAACTTACATTCCTAATTTAACCCCTTTAGGGAGAGACCATTCAGCTGGATTACATTCTAAAATCAGCCAAATTTCCACACGGCCTGAAATCCCGTCCCTATTATCAGTGTGTTCTGCCCACCATGACGTACGATGCTGAGACGTGGACGCTCATCGAGGAGGCTGTGGACAGGCTCAGAATTGCACAAAGAGCCATGGATCGCTCCAGGCTCGGCATAAAACTTACAGACCTAGTTTTCAAACGTTGAAATCCGAAGGCGTATGAAGGTCTTCGATATTGGAAATCGGATATTGCAGCTCAAGTGGAGTTGGGCAGGACACCTAGCGAGACACGGTGATGACAGGTGACATACTTTTTATGAGCTGTCAAAACGTGATTCCCTGACAGACTTTGTATGGCAAAAGCAGGCTGTGACAACACTTATTTGCAAACTCGATGATGACTCAACTATTTCATCATCATCATCATCGTTCTCCTGACCTTATCCCAATTCATTTGGTGTCGGCGCAGCATGTCTTCTTCTTCCACACTTCTCTATTACTCGTCATCTCATCAGACACCTCCTTATGACTCAACTATTTATTGATTACGCAGTAACTAAAAAAATGTTTTACAATGACTATATTGAAAATTTAAATTGATAAAAATGTTGGTTTTCTGACAAACTTTTTTTTTCAGGTATGCAAAGAACACTGCAGCGCTATTGTTATCGACTGCAAAAGTAAAATTTTTGGCTGACTATTTTATTTCTGATTTCACAAGTTTGGACTGAGCTTAGAGAGCAGCGGTGGCCCAGTGGTGGCGGCTCCGACTTACAAACAGTAAGTCGTGGGTTTGAACCCAGGCAGGCGCATTACTTTGTGTAATTTATTTCATCACCATTGCTCTCAAAAACCACATGCAAAAACGGTGAAGGAAAAAAAAAAGGAAAACATCGTGAGCAACCAAAAATTCGAAATTTCGAAATTAGAACCAAAAATTCGAAGACATGTGACATCTACCAACCCGCACTGGGCCCGCGTGGTGGATTATAGCCCATTCCCTCTCATAGAGAGGAGGCCGGTGTCCCAGCAGTGGGAACATTTTAGGCTGATTATGCTATGATTATGCTAAGTTTGGACTGGAGGAGCCCGTGGCTAAATAATAACAGCCGCTCGGGTCAATCTTCAGGTTAAGCCGCGTTTGCCTAGGTGGGCCGTGGATTGGTGACCACCCATTACACACCGAGTTTCCTCGGACCACGTTAAGCTGTTGGTCCCGGCTGTCATTTGTAGATGTTTGACGGCCGTTACAAGTAGTGGCCCGAAAGTCTGACATCCAGTCTTACCAAAGGTTAGTATTACCCAGTACTAACTGAGTTGTCGAGGTCACATAGGCTGGAACTGCTGTACTGGAAGCCGACCCTAACTTAGTAGGGAAAAGGCTAAGTAGATGATGGACTACAATGGACTAGGTGTTCTACTGCTCTATAATCACTAGTGTTTTTTTAAGCGTATTTAAAACCACATCATCATTGATAGATTTCTTATCAAACAATCAATACTTTCCATTATTTTATGAAATCACCGTAAACTATTGAGTAGAGATAACATCAAGATCCAATCTTAGGTAGTATTCATTTATGAATGCAATCTAGACACGCGGTAGCGTGTCAAGCCAAGTTCAAGCTAATAGAATAGAATAGAATAAAAACTTATACTGTCACTTACGGGATATCTTCCGTTCCGTGTTGTAAACCGTGAAAGCTTAAAACAGTGTTAGAATAGAATAGGTCTTTATTTGCTTAGAATGTAGGTACATAAAAATAGATTGTTAAATTATATAATAGGATCCGTTTACATTCTGCCTTAAAATAGCATGCAAATGTAGTAGATAGCAAAGGATAAAAAGGATATTACAAAAAATATAATTTAAGAAATCCTGCACAGAATAATAACATTTGTCTACAAGTAATTCTGTGTAACGTTTTTTAAATTTTTGTAACGGTAAGTTTTTAATTTGGGCAGGTATTTTATTAAAGACTAGCTTATGCCCGCGGCTTCGCCCGCGTGGAGTTAGGGAATTGCCCACGGGATCTTACTTCTGGAATAATAAGTAATCTATGTATCTATCTATAATAAATACATAGATTTACATGTACTTGCTTATAACTTGCAATTATTATTATAAAGTTATATCAATTAAATTAGATACGTGAAATATTGACACCGTGGTTTGAGATTGGACATCGGATTTACTGGATTTTATCTGAAGATAAAATTTAGATTTTACCTGCCAGTCAGGACATGGAATTTTAATTTGGGGGATGATTTTGTGATACACGTATCTCATCATTTTAACTGAAGTATATGTAGACACATTTTCAAGTCAATCGACCCCGAGAGAGTTTCACAGAAAATTCAACACCCCATTTCACCCTCTTAGGGGTGGAATTTCAAAAACCCTTTCTTAGTGGATACCTACTCTCCACAAAGAGTACATTCTCCAAATTTCATGTCTCTAGAACCAGCGGTTTGGGCTGTGCGTTGATATATCAGTCAGCCAGTCAGGACATTGAATTTTAAATTGGGGGATGATTTTGGAAAAACTGTGATACACGTATCTCATGATTTTAACTGAAGTATATGTAGACACAATTTCAAGTCAATCGACTCAGAGAATAAAAAGTTTCATAGAAAATTCAACACCCCATTTCACCCTCTTAGGGATGAAATTTCGAAAAACCCTTTCTTAGTGGATACCTATTCTTCACAAAGAGTACACTGTCCAAATTTCATGTTTCTAGGACCAGTGGTTTGGGCTGTGCGTTGATGTATCAGTCAGCCAGTCAGGACATTGAATTTTAAATTGGGGGATGATTTTGGAAAAATTGTGATACACGTATCTCATGATTTTAACTGAAGTATATGTAGACACAATTTCAAGTCAATCGACTCAGAGAATAAAAAGTTTCATAGAAAATTCAACACCCCATTTCACCCTCTTAGGGATGAAATTTCGAAAAACCCTTTCTTAGTGGATACCTATTCTTCACAAAGAGTACACTGTCCAAATTTCATGTTTCTAGGACCAGTGGTTTGGGCTGTGCGTTGATGTATCAGTCAGCCAGTCAGGACATTGAATTTTAAATTGGGGGATGATTTTGGAAAAACTGTGATACACGTATCTCATGATTTTGAAATATACGTAGACACAATTTCAAGTCAATCGACTCAGAGAATAAAAAGTTTCATAGAAAATTCAACACCCCATTTCACCCTCTTAGGGATGAAATTTCGAAAAACCCTTTCTTAGTGGATACCTACTCTTCACAAAGAGTACACTGTCCAAATTTCATGTTTCTAGGACCAGTGGTTTGGGCTGTGCGTTGATGTATCAGTCAGCCAGTCAGGACATTGAATTTTAAATTGGGGGATGATTTTGGAAAAACTGTGATACACGTATCTCATGATTTTAACTGAAGTTTATGTAGACACAATTTCAAGTCAATCGACTCAGAGAATAAAAAGTTACATAGAAAATTCAACACCCCATTTCACCCTCTTAGGGGTGGAATTTCGAAAAACCCTTTCTTAGTGGATACCTACTCTTTACAAAAAGTACACTGTCCAAATTTCATGTTTCTAGGACCAGTGGTTTGGGCTGTGCGTTGATGTATCAGTCAGCCAGTCAGGACATTGAATTTTAAATTGGGGGATGATTTTGGAAAAACTGTGATACACGTATCTCATGATTTTAACTGAAGTTTATGTAGACACAATTTCAAGTCAATCGACTCAGAGAATAAAAAGTTACATGGAAAATTCAACACCCCATTTCACCCTCTTAGGGGTGGAATTTCGAAAAACCCTTTCTTAGTGGATACCTACTCTTTACAAAGAGTACACTGTCCAAATTTCATGTCTCTAGGACCAGTGGTTTGGGCTGTGCGTTGATATATAAGTCAGTCAGTCAGTCAGGACATTGAATTTTAAATTGGGGGATGATTTTGGAAAAACTGTGATACACGTATCTCATGATTTTAACTGAAGTTTATGTAGACACAATTTCAAGTCAATCGACTCAGAGAATAAAAAGTTTCATGGAAAATTCAACACCCCATTTCACCCTTTTAGGGGTGAAATTTCGAAAAACCCTTTCTTAGTGAATACCTACTCTTTACAAAGAGTACACTGTCCAAATTTCATGTTTCTAGGACCAGTGGTTTGGGCTGTGCGTTGATGTATCAGTCAGCCAGTCAGGACATTGAATTTTAAATTGGGGGATGATTTTGGAAAAACTGTGATACACGTATCTCATGATTTTAACTGAAGTTTATGTAGACACAATTTCAAGTCAATCGACTCAGAGAATAAAAAGTTTCATAGAAAATTCAACACCCCATTTCACCCTTTTAGGGGTAAAATTTCGAAAAACCCTTTCTTAGTGAATACCTACTCTTTACAAAGAGTACACTGTCCAAATTTCATGTTTCTAGGACCAGTGGTTTGGGCTGTGCGTTGATGTATCAGTCAGCCAGTCAGGACATTGAATTTTAAATTGGGGGATGATTTTGGAAAAACTGTGATACACGTATCTCATGATTTTAACTGAAGTTTATGTAGACACAATTTCAAGTCAATCGACTCAGAGAATAAAAAGTTACATAGAAAATTCAACACCCCATTTCACCCTCTTAGGGGTGGAATTTCGAAAAACCCTTTCTTAGTGGATACCTACTCTTTACAAAAAGTACACTGTCCAAATTTCATGTTTCTAGGACCAGTGGTTTGGGCTGTGCGTTGATGTATCAGTCAGCCAGTCAGGACATTGAATTTTAAATTGGGGGATGATTTTGGAAAAACTGTGATACACGTATCTCATGATTTTAACTGAAGTTTATGTAGACACAATTTCAAGTCAATCGACTCAGAGAATAAAAAGTTACATAGAAAATTCAACACCCCATTTCACCCTCTTAGGGGTGGAATTTCGAAAAACCCTTTCTTAGTGGATACCTACTCTTTACAAAGAGTACACTGTCCAAATTTCATGTCTCTAGGACCAGTGGTTTGGGCTGTGCGTTGATATATAAGTCAGTCAGTCAGTCAGGACTTTGAATTTTATATGTATAGATTACAGGAGCCATACAAATCACATTTTTTTTAATAAGCTAGTTTTAAATACGCCCGTGCATAATAGTTTGTGGTATTGAGATCTCATAGCTGAACTTCCTTTTCTAGTTTCTATTAAAGTTGCAAATAAACATCGATTTGTTACTACAAATATTGCTAATTCAAGGATATAAAGGCATGGGAAGGTTAATAGTTTATGAGACTTATATATAGAACAAAGAACTAGCCAAGTCAGCCAACAGAAAAAAGAACTAGCCAAGTCAGACCTTAGGCTTCAATACATTATCATAAGTTATAAGAAGAAAATAATGATATTTTAAGTTGCTATAAAATATTTTATGTTGTTATAAAAAAAATTCAGGACTGACCATTGAACTTGACACCCATTTAGATCTCACTTTTTTTGTCGTTGAAGTCAACAACCAAAGCATAATATCCATAATATTGAACTTGGCTCTCATTTAACATTTATATTTTTAATGGGATAATAATTACGTCACCTATACATTACAATTACACAGAATAATACCACTATTTGTTCTATAATAGTCGACAGAAAGATTTAGTTAAGAGCATTTATTTCGGATGTTAAATGTGTTTAATACCACAATATGAAGGCGCTTCCTCACAGGGAGCGTTTACCTGTAATGTAACAGTTCAGATTCGAACAATAAATCAGTGAATTAGGAGAATCGATCATTACAGTGCGCACCCTGAAATAATACAATTTGAAACAGCTTCCCTTGTTTCCATATGTAGATAATATATATTCATATACATAATATAAACATTCCACTTGAATCACTCTATCTATTGCTGAAAACTGCATTAAAATCCGTTGCGTAGTTTAAAAGATCTAAGCGTACAGACAGCGGGACTGACTTTTGTTTAATACTCTATGTAAAGATTACAGGCAAGTGCTCCGGTGAGAAAGCGCCTTTATTTTAACTTACATTATAGATAATACAAATGTTTTACCGAGTCTTATAAACCGTGCGTAGTAGCTGGGCGTGTCGCTAGTAAATAATGAAACAGCTGATTGTATTCTTACGTATGTTACGTCTCCGCCTGATCTCCAAGTTATCACAATATTATGTAAACCAGTTATAAAAATATTTACTCGGATTTATTTTTAGTACTGTAACCATCATACAATCTTGACCTCGGAATATAGTAAAATCACAATCTACTCATATTAAATTGTACAGTTAGCCAGCCCTGTTATTTAGTAAATACCAGGACTGGCTATCCCCGAATTCATCGCCTCCATAACCCCCTAGCACAACAGCGACGGCGTAAATGGGGGTTATGGAGGCGATGAATTCGGGGATATCCATCGCCCTGTTCTCGGGTCCAGTGTACCTGTCACAGTTAACCCGAGAAGGCGGCGCGTAGTGTTCCACACGCGCCCCTCTTAAACGTAACGGAAATAGTTTTACACCTCACTCCCCCCCGGACCGAGGCCCGCAGGTCAAGCGGGTCGGCACTAGTCCGGGGCAGCGGAAGTCGCATTAGATCCCACTGTCCCCCCGACGCAAGTGTGCGAGGGAACATCGGTGTAATTTTAGTCAGTACGAGTCTGACAGACCCCTCCGCTCTCCACAGGGCTAAAGACATCTATTAAGGATTTCCAAATTGAGAAAAAAAGGGCGTGAAGGAGGAACTTAGGCAGAGTTTGTGGTGGTAAGCTGTACTATGGCAGTTTGGGGAAAAAATGCTTCAGGTACAATTCTGAAGGTTACCGCAACAGGCGACAGCAACGGTAATAGGGGTAATGTCGCCATCTGCGTTAGCTTCTTATAGAGTTACATAGACAACCGCCTTGTCGGTCTATCGAAGCAAATGCAGAGCAGCTTTACCGCTGAGGTATGCCATTGCAGTCCGAGGAAGAACTACTGAAACTAGTACATACACTGTGCTAAACCCAAGTTTCATAACAACACATAATATAACCGTATGTGTGAGTAAATGTTTTTATGTGAGTTTCGTATTAACGATAAGCGTGACGTAGGTCTGTGGTACGTAATAAATTAACACGTTTGTTAAATACATTTGATTGAATACGTGACAGTTTGTAACCTGCCTATACAGAATGTGTTAGATGGGTGTGGTTATTTCATAGATATGTTTCGTACAGACTAATTAAAATAAATAACTTTCTTCGTAGCCCATAGGACCAACACATATATAACATCACGCCTGTAGTCCCAGAAGGGTTGGGCAGACGTGTACCTAGTAGTACACACAGCGGCTCATCAAGCTATACATTTCCAGGATAACATGGCCTTGCTTTGTATAGACTATCCGTGCAATGAGAGATCCGTATAAACTGGTTTTGTACAGCTTGATTAGCCGTCGTGCGTACACCTACGTTTGGCCAGTTATGTTTAAGTCCCATGTAATATGGGGCGAGCCTGTTGCCATCAACCGGGCACAAATCCAGACTCCGTGGCTGCTACTGAGAAATTCTTGATGGAAAAACCCAATAACACTGACCGACCTGGGAATCAAACCCAGGACCTCACGCTCAGCAGTCGTGATTGCGACCACTAAACCAACGAAGTGGTCCAGTAGGACCAACACGTTTGGGTTTTTCAGATCTAGTTACCTGGATTATACACTAAACTAGCGGCCCGCCCCGGCTTCGCACGGGGTCAATATATACATATAAACCTTCCTCTTAGATCACTCTATCTATTAAAAAAAACCGCATCAAAATCCGTTGCGTATTTTTAAAGATCTAAGCATACATAGGAACAGACAGACAGCGGGAAGCGACTGTTTTTAAATACTATGTAGTGTTAAGCCCCTTAAACATTTTTACTCTACTACAAGCCGTGTGGAGAATATTATTACCCATCAGCAAAAATAACGAATTTTTACAGAAAGTTTCATCCCCAATTTAACCCCTAATTTGAGGGATAATTTCCGAATATTGTTCTCTTACACTCACTTTCGTCATTATTAGAAACCTTTGTGCAAAATGTTCATTCTTCTAGATCCAGATGTGCATTGCCTATCAGTGAATTTAAGATTTATGTATAAATATTTTTTTTTAATTTCTTTTTTTAGTTTTATATTAAATAAAAAAAAAAAAAACAAGATATGAATTACCTGTTTGTTTAATTAGGGGAATAATAACGAGTTCTGCATCGTGACTTTTCGTTCAAAAGATTTTTGTTAAATACACTTATTTAACCGTATAAACGCGGGGGACATCCTCAGGCATTTTTTTTACCACTATATTGTTATGCGTATTTTTTACTCTAGCCGCTTCGAGTTCTAGTGTTTGTGTAACCGAAAATCCTCGCGATTGCCCTACATTTACTATTCACACTTTCCATGTCTCCAAAGGTAGGTCAAGGTTATACTCATAATACGCGAAAATAAGTACTTATTCTATGTCTACTCGTCGTAATTTATAACGTAAGACGTTTGAAAGAGATACAGGAGAAAACAGAGAGAGAGGACCGATTAACACACAGATTACATGTTTATTCATCAAGATAAGGATTTGTTTGAATACTAATTAATAGAAGTCCTCAAAGACACTTAACATAACCAGATTTCGAAATTGTGTGACATTAAATCGTAATCGTAGTGGCATAAATATTTACAACAGAGAGTTCAAGATCAATGTAAGTTGATGTAATCGATCGCATGGTTTTATAAATCAGTGAAGCGGTCAAACAACTACTTATTATTTTTGTAGCAGTTAAAGGCGATGCTATTGTGAATTGGGTCTAAATAAAAATGATAAAAGAAAAACACAGGACGATTCCAACTCAGATAATTATGTTACACCGTTTTAAACTCGGAACTACGATCATAGACAGCGACCTATTTGCCTAAAATAAGAACGTATTATTAGATAAACAACAAGACTATATAGCCCCAACATTCTCACCATCGTCTGTCTTCACCATACCAATGGTTCCGCCGGTGTAAATAACCAAAACACGTCTTTCACTTGGCTCAAAGGCCCTTGACAGCCTCCTCCCTCGATGAAAATCGGGAAAGAGATTCGCGCCCAATTTTGACATATCGAAACCATTGTTTATTTTTTTTGAAACATCGTCGATGACTTCCATTTTTGACAGTTTAACTTTTTAATCGAACTTTTTTACGCGCAAACAATCCGCGGTCGCTCCGCTTACGGTGCGTTCGTCGTGGCTCTGAAACGCAGACTGAAGACTGAAACGAGTTGCGGAATGAGATGCCAGTGCTATCGGCGCGTGCATAGATGACAGGTGGCCCTTACAGCTTCTCTAGTGATGCGAAAATTCCATCTTAGATCATCATAGCGTGAATTTACGGACCTTGAACTTTTACCGAGTTTATCTAAGCGTAGGCCTAAATTAAGAATAGATGATAAAGAATTTAATTACATATGTAGACATTTTAGATACCTACATTATACTTATGAGGACATAACATTTCTTATAATAAGTCACGTTTACTAAGGTCAACCAGCTGTCACTCAACCGCTAAGAGAATAACATATTTGTATTTCACATCATATCTTATTCAATACACAATAATAAATCTCGTATTCAAAAATACGCTGAAACGGGTGCTGTATCTAGAAGGTATACACTTATATCCACTTTGCCGATACACACGAATACATTCTGCACAGTAGCGAAGGGTCAATTTTTTAAAGAGGTGTGATTTTATTATTTGTCTATGGAATACTTATGGTGCCTGTTTTCAAAGGGAAGCCAGTAGGAATCGAGTTGTATGGAACCTTCGCCACTGATTCTGCATAACAAAATGTTACGTTATTTCATACCGAAACCATAGCAGAGATTGATAAATGTTATCGGATGGATATTAACCTATGGCCTAGGTAAACCCCACCCATTATAATAAATTCTCAGTAATTTCTAGTAAACTACGATGCCCATAGACATTTTTTTTGCTCACCAATATTGTCTCACTCCTGGGCCAAGGCCTCCCCCATTCCTTCCACTTGACATTGTGACTACATAGTATAAAACAAAGTCGCTTCCCGCTGTCTGTCTGTCCCTATGTATGCTTAGATCTTTAAAACTACGCAACGGATTTTTATGCGGTTTTTTTTAATAGATAGAGTGATTCAAGAGGAAGGTTTATATGTATATATTGCACCCGTGCGAAGCCAGGGCGGGTCGCTAGTAAAACATAAAATACAACATAAAAACATTGATAAGATACAACGTTAGTCATCCCAATTTGGGCTATTACCGCTCATAGCTTGGACAAATGTATATTTCCCTCAGCCGATCGTGAAAAATCAACATAGCATAACATCACGCCTGTAATCTCCGAAGGGTTAGGTAGAGGTGTATCTAATAGTACACCCACATCTCGCCAATTATGTTAAAGTCCCATGTAATAGGGGGCGAGCCTATTGCCATCAACCGGGCACAAATCCAGGCTCCGTGGCTGCTACTGAGAAGTTTCTAATGAAAAACCCAATATCACTTTGCCCGACCCGGAAATTAAACCTAGGACCGCATGCTCAGCATTCGCGTTTGCGACTACTCGACCACCGAGGCAGTCATTATTAAATTATAATAAATTCCCAGTAATATGTAGGAAACTAGGATGCACATAGAGACATTGTTAATTTAACATAAAACTTTGATTATGTATATAATATAATCGTTAATCATCCGAATTCGTAAAGAGCGCGGATCAGGGTCCTCAGCCGATCGTGAAAAATCAAACGAACATAAATTGCCTCGGTATTCAAGCCATTACACAGTTATAGCCAATAATAACAGGCATGTTCTATAAATATCACTACCTAGGTTATAGGTATCCAGTATACATAGGTACACCAGTTTCTCGTCAGGTTTTTCCCCGCGTATAAACGCAGAATCAAAATGCAGCCAAGTGTGAGTTGGACTCTGTCGCAGAGGGTTCAGTTTTTTTTATTCTGTTGCAGGTACTTCAAAACACCCAAAATTTGTTGTTTTTCATACACCTTATACTAACATTTTTGACGTTAAATTGAATTTGTTTGTCACGTCTTAACGGCTACGGAGAGCCCACCTCGGTTAGGACATGGGATAATTTTTATCCCGGGAGAAAGTTCCCGTGGAACAAATTCCAAGCTCTTCACGAGCATACAGGGTGTAAACAGACCCTTCACATATTCGTCAACCAAGCATTCTGTACATCAAACTAAGTAACTTTACGCAAAAATTATTGCTAGGAATCGACTTTTTTTTGGGGTGAAAAATCACGTTTTAAGGTAGGACTCGATGGAAAGCACTCAAAGCATTGTGTTGATGGATGGATTGAATAGTACGGGGGTCGTGGAGGTGTGTAAAGTAAAAATCTTACATTAAAAACATGTATTAAAAAAAAAAAAAACTTGTGAAAAAGTTGGAGTTTGCCCCCCAATATCTCCGTAACTAGAAGGTTCCCAAGTATGGTCTAAAACAAAAAAATGATCGCAAAGACGGGGAGAACAAGTACCTTTCGTATATGTTAAGGGTCTATTTACACCCTTTATATCAATAAAAAATGTCATGTCAAGCCTTCCTTGTGCTTGTGAATAGTTCACGTATTTTTTAATCGTCAACACCTTTACAGGAGTAGAAGAAGAACGTAAAGGCTATTGTTTCCTTGTCCCCCCACATATCTATACTAATATTACTTATAAATAAGTAAAATTTCTTTATTTTTTCTTTTTTTCTTTTTTTCTTTTTTTTTTTTTTTTTTTTTCTTTTTTTTTTTTTTTTTTTTTTTCGCACGGGACCGGTCAATGTGGCGACACTTGGGGGAGGCCTATGTCCAGCAGTGGACGTCTTTCGGCTGAAATGATGATGATGATGATGAAGTAAAATTTGTAAGTTTGGATGTAGAGTTTAATGGTCAGAACTGATAAAATCAAAATCAAAACATTTTATTTCATACAGGCCTTGTTGGGCACTTATAAAACGACGACAAAAAGATGCACGGTTCGGGTTGGTCGTTTCGATTCCTATGGAGAAGAACCGGCAACAAACTCCGTGGTTACTCTTTTCAAATCATTTGGTATTACAATATTATTATGTTACAGAATTTGTACTTAAGTATGGGGGACAGCGTAGGCCCGAAAACAAGTCGTTGCTTACTACACAAAAGATGTAAAACAATATAAAAAGTTAACAAGCAGCTGGGAATCTACAATGCCTACAATTTTCACACATTCACAAACATTCGGTATCGATAAACAATTTATTTGCAAAACAGCAATGTACTGTAACAGCATTTACTTGCTCTAACTCATTCATCAGGCACTGCGTCTACTAAGTCATAAAGGCACTAATAAATAAATACCTAATAATATACATTCTACCTGGTTCAAACTAAAAATAATCGGTCTTATGATGTGCTTAGATTATTCGGTTAGGCCCACGGTTCCTAACCTGGGGGTAATTACCCCTGCGGGGGTAAAACTGGTATTCTGCGGGGGTAATAAGCTGGTAATATATAAAGATAAATAAATAATGGTAATTTATAAACAGAGTTTATGAACTTTGTGAAGAAATAGGATTGTTTTTGGAAAACCAGAGAACACAAAAAGAATCAGAGTTTTACTCAAAAGTCAAAGACAAAACATTTATCCAGATGCTCTACGTAGACAGTCAATTTGTATTTATGTGTGTTGTTTTGTTTCGTGTTCATTGGTAACATGAGGGAGAGCGGGAGGGGTAAATCAGATTCTCTAGCTAAGTCTTGGGGTGACAAGATCGACAAGGTTAGGAACCACTGGGTTAGGCTGTATTCGGTTGAAGCCCAAATCGGTGACCTCTACTGAAATAAAAAGTGTTATTCGGTTGGTCGTATTCGGTCGCAGTATGTATTCGTTCCCGAAATGTGATTCGCTGTTGCTGAATTAGTTCAGCTGACCAAACAAGCAAACTTAGTTTTTAACCCTGCTCAAGTGGAGATACATTGAGGAGCTTGTGGCTAAATAATAACAGCCACTCGGGTCGATCTCTAGGTTGGTCTGTAGATGGGTTACCGCCCATTACATACCGAGTTTCCTCCGTGCCTCGAAAAGCACGTTAAGCCGTTGGTCCGGGGCGTCATTTGTAAATCTTTGACAGTCGTTAGGTAGTCAGTGGCCCAAATAGTCTGACAACCAGTCTTACCAAGGGGTATCGTATTACCCAGTACTAACTGGGTTGTAGAGGTCAGATAGGCAGTCGCTCCATGTAAAATACTGGTATTCAGCTGCATCCGGTTAGACTGGAAGCCGACCCCAATATAGTTGGGAAAAGGCTAGGCAGATGATGAAGTGGAGATACATTGATGACTCTGCCTTGGAGTTTATATGTGGGCCTGTTCCTCAAACGACAGGACACGCGGGACACATAATATCGTGTCCTGTTGTTTGTTCATTACAGAAACTGATGGGCGCTAGTACGCTACTGAAAGCGCCAAAATCGTGGCCCAGGGGGGTTACTATGACAATACCTTAAAGCAGGACTAATTCCTGTGTAAACAAAATATGATTCTATTTAGTCTGTCAGTTAAATTATCGAAAAATATTGAATACGTATTTTTTGTTTTATCAAATCAATAAAAAATGACGAAGATAAAAGTGGGGGCCTGTGACGTCACTTTTCGGTAAAAAGTCAGTACACTTTACTTACAAGTATGACGTCACACGAGTTTTCGACGCACTGTATCGTCTTCATTTTTAGTTTTCGTGAAAAAAGAAAAAATACGTGTCCAATATTTTTTGGAAATCTATCTGACGGACTAATTAGATTTTTTCAGGAAACATCCCTATTAAGATTGCCATCAACACGCTAAGAAGGTCCTGCCGAGAAGTTGCTGTGAGTGCCTGCTGTTGTTTTGTTGGACTGCCTCTTTGGTCCAGTGGTCGCAATTGCAACTGCTGAGCATGAGGTCCTGGGTTCGATTCCCGGATCGGGCATATTGGGTTTTCTGTCAGGGATTTCTTAGTAGCAGTCCCGGAGTCTTAATCGGTGCCCGGGTGATGGCAATAGGCTCGCCCTATTACATGGGACTTAAACATAACTGGCGGAATGTGGGTGATAACTGGCGGAATGTGGGTGTACTATTAGGTACACCTCTGCCTAACCCTTTAGGGATTACAGGCATTCGGATAAAATGAAACTGTGCACATCTCACCTTGCTCTGTCTCTATCATACCAATGGTGCCGCCAGTGTAGATGACAAGGACTGATTTAATATTAGCATTCTGTTTGTGTGTTTCCACTTGGACATAGTGGACGCCTGTTGAATAATCGTCCAACTCATTCGGACCCAACAAAGACAGCATTGCGATGACACTTTTTACTTAATTAAAATTTTGACTAGTTCAATACAACACGGTGAATTTTGTCAACTAATGTCAATTCATTGTCATCGAGACAGTAACTTCTTTTTGTTTTTTTTTTTTTATATTGGTACAGGTCAGCTGTTGTTCTGTTTCAAAGTATGGCCTTTTTTGGAGTTTACTCCTTAAGAAGCCGTTTCCTCCGTGCCTCGGAAAGCACGTTAAGCCGTTGGTCCCGGTTGTCATTTGTAGATCTTTGACAGTCGTTATAGGTAGTCAGTGGCCCAAAAAGTCTGACAACCAGTCTTACCAAGGGGTATCGTATTACCTAGTACTAACTGGGTTGTGGAAGTCAGATAGGCAGTCGCTCCATGTAAAATACTGGTATTCAGCTGCATCCGGTTAGACTGGAAGCCGACCCTAACATAGTTGGGAAAAGGCTAGGCAGATGATGAATCCCTAAAAATCGTTTCATATACAGGGTGATTGGTAATTCAGGGTGCATTCCCTGAAATGTTGATACTAGACCTAATTTGCAACAATTTTAACCCCGATAACTTGGGGTTCAAACAGGGTTGTTTTGGAGAAGGCGAACTTTCCAGGTTTTAAACCGTTCAGGGTGTTAAACAGATCAGACAGTTCGGGTAGCTTAATGTACTGGCGTCTGCACATATTTTTAATGTTAGATAATTATGTAAATTGGAAAATAAGTAATATTTACATGTTTCATACAGTGGAACACCCTGTATGAGCTAACTTTCACCTTGTAACCACAACTACTAGATATCTAGGAATCCTATCCATCTCAACTACTTTCGATCAGCTTCCTACAGTGCCACATTACAAGTCATCGGACTCAGTTCAGTTGTATTGCTTGCCCACACTGTTACCAGTCTGTGTTCGACTTTAGTTCATTTGCAATAAGCATCTGCAATGGTAAGCGAGTTTGTTTATTGTGATTTTAAAATGAATTTAAAGGCCAGTTTGCAGTTTTTTTTTTAATTTTGTTCTTCTGGATTTGAGTTTTTGTAATTTTACTGTACCGGGTAAAACGGGGTGAATAGGAAAGGCAAGTGTGAATAGACACAAAACTTTGAAAGGGATTTTAATGTACTCGTAGAATTGATATGATATGTTACCAAAAACTACTCTATTTTATTAACTGAATTATACTGGATGCTTGTTTTGTCCAATCTATTATGTTGCCGTGCCCTAACCGGGTTTCATGTTGGAACTTACTTACTTATATGTAACAACTAAATGTACACATGAATGCAATAAAGAGTTTTGAGTTTTTGAGTTTGAGTTACTTAATTATTTAGAGGCCTTGTTCACCCCGTTTTACGGTATTTTATTTATCTTCTTTATCATTTGGAAATTCTCACTGTGCATTTGGGATTCGAAGTCAGGACATGAGGTAGTTATTGATCTCATGACCACTGGGGAAGTCTTATCTAAATAGGTACCTACATCATCATCTGCCTAGCCTTTTCCCAACTGTGTCGGGGTCGGCTAACAAGATGCAGCTAAATACCAGTATACCATGGAGCGACTGCCTATCTGACCACCACAACCCAGTTAGGTACTGGGTAATACGATACCCCCCGATAAGACTGGTTGTCAGACTTTTTGGGCCACTGATTATCTGTAACGACTGTCAAAGATCTACGGATGACAGCCGGGACCAACGGCTTAACGTGCTTTCCGAGGCACAGAGGGAACTCCGTATGTAATGGGTGGTCACCCATCCACAGACCTACCTAGGCAAGCACGGCTTAACCTAAAGATTGACCCGATTGTAATTTCAAAATAACAGCCTTTTACTGAATGCACATGAAAGTATATGGTACTTATAACAAAAAATAATAAATTTACAAAAAGGACCATTAACAACCTTAGCACACCGATGAGGACCATTTTTGATATTATGAAGAGTTTAGGCCAAAAGCAATCGAAAATGGACAAAATGTACCTACAGCGAAAGGTCTCTTAGTTTTTTGTTCCATTCCTAGTATTTTAGTCTGGGAGGGGAATCCCCGACCAGAAATATTTTCAAGTTGTTATAAAACGTATAGGTAGTACTTAGTTAATCTTTTACCTCTAATGCTTATATAATCCTGCGTCTACACCTATAATAATAAGTAAGTAGGCTGATAAGTTGTCATATCTAATTCTTTTTCAATACACTTCTTCGAAAGCCGGCTCTTATCGCACTACTATTAGGTTCAACATGCAATTTATATCTCATTCGTGGACTTTTTTCGTTTATTAGTGTTTTATTTCCACACACAACAGGGGTGATTGTTTTTTTTTAATTTCAGCAATGAGGAGCATGTTTTTGAGGCCTAAATTGTGTTTATGGACAGAATATCATAAATAAACATTTTTTTATCAGTGAATTAGCATTTATTTATTTATACTTTGTAAATTTTAGGTCGGCTGCAATGACAAAGTTTCGCCACTTGTATCAAAATTTTTTTCTGAAATGTTTTGTTCACTTTTGACATTTCTTACATGTGTATTTACAAATATTGGATACAAGTTGTCTGTACTTGCTTTAGGTGAAAACTATAAACATAAACAGTAGCCTCAACATTGTATGGAAAACATGCTTCATCATCAGCATTGGCCGCCTTGTTCTACACATTGCTGAAGATAGACCTCCTCCCATTTGTGCTATACTTTCCAGGTTTGCGCGAGTCTCAGCCAGGTCTTACCCCAAGGTCCACCCACCCATCTAGCTGTTGGTCTGCCAACATTTCTTCTACCGTCTCTCAGCAGGCGAGTCAGTTCTCTGCTCCTCCTACCATCACATCTTATCAAGTCTCCTACCCACATTCATATTCATACCTTGATGCAAATCCAGGGTTTAGATCAAGTTTGAAAACTAAACAAAAATCTTGTTATGGTGCCTTAACACTCAAACAGTCAAATTTTCATTGTTTTCTTTGGCAACAGGTCTTCGAAGTTGAAGGCGTACTGGCACCGGTGTTCACTCCCTTCTCGGAGTCAGGGACTGTGGACCTTTCCATCATACCGATGTACATGGCACATTTGAACAAGCATCAAGTTAACGGGATTCTTGGTAAGTAACGAATAATAGTGATAGTTACAGTAGGCTACACTGCTATATTTATTTTTTATGTTATTGTTTGTTTGTTATTTTTTCCAAAGTTGGTGGAACTACAGGAGAAGGCATGTCCCTGAGTGTGACTGAGAGGAAGTCACTTCTGGAAGCCTGGATAACAACTGCTAAACCTTTTGGTGCTAAAGTCATCGCCCAAGTCGGAGGTGCGCCTTTACCAGATGTTTTAGAACTGGTAATCCATTGATCATTCATCATTTTTTCAAAGCTTATTGCCAAGTCTTTTACACGTGCAGCCTGTGGGCCAATTATACTCAGCGGACCATCAGCGCCCTACGGGTCCAGTATAATAATGGATTCAGGATGTTGATGGGGTTGTCCCGTTTCTGCAGTGCATCTGCACGCAGGCACGCGTCGACGACTTTCACGAGATCGTTAGGAAGAAGTCTACATCGTTACTCTGCAGAGTACGCGCCAGCTCCAACTCCATCCTGAAGACTATAGCAGGGAGGTTCGACTCCCCAATTTTTGGGGCTATTGTTCGTATAAAGGGTGTAAATAGACCCTTAACATAAAAATAAAGGCACTTGTTCTCCCCGTCTTTGCGATCATTTTTTTGTTCTAGACCATACCTGGGAACCTTCTAGTTACGGAGATATTGGGGGTCAAAGTTCCAACTTTTTCACAAGTTTTTTTAAATACATGTTTTTAATGAAGATTTTTACTTTACACACCTCCACGACCCCCGTACTATTCAATCCATCCACCAGCACAATGCTTTGAGTCCATCGAGTCCTACCTTAAAACGTGATTTTTCACCCAAAAAAAAAAATCGATTCCTAGCAATAATTTTTGCGTAAAGTTACTTAGTTTGATGTACAGAATGCTCGGTTGACGGATGTGTGAAGGGTCTGTTTACACCCTGTATGCCTCTCGAACAACAAGCTTGTATCGAAATAAGTTATAATTAACATAGTATAAAAGTTTTATTTTACTAACCCTCTATGGATGTTGCTTGTCCGAAATAAAAGTTATTTTATTTTTTTATTTTATTAATATTATAAATGCGAAGTAATATGATTAAATCCCCGAGGCCATGGAATAGGTTCCATGATTTACCCCTCGATCTCAAACTATCAAGTATTTTCAGTCTACAAAGCTTATATGTTTTTGCGTGTTGAAAACCAACCAAGAGTTAAGTAAAATATCGTGCAATGGAAAAATTATGCAATAATAAGGAAACTTGCTCTTTTGTTAACTATTGTGCAATCCTCCATACTAACCCTAAACGTTCAAAAACAATGAAGGGTCGGCGCAACATTGGTCGAGGCCATGCTGCGGGGCGAGACGGAGTGGGAAGCGGTCGCCTCGTTCTGCGAAGCAGTCATGCTCGCGAAAGAGGAGGCGGGCCGAGTGAGGAAAAGGACAGCGTCCTCCCTCCACACCAACCGCAGTCGTAGACGCCCACGGCGCCGGACGTCGGCAGACGATCTCCGGCCACCGTAGGCGCGGGCATGCGGGCGGCGAGTAATGGGCGACTCGCTGTCCGACCATGGACCATGCCCGGGTCGACGGCGCGTTGTGTTCCACGCGCGCCTCAAAGAGTGTCAGCATAATGACGGGGCCCCCCTCTAGAGGGCCAAAGCCTGCCGGGACCCTGGAACATAAAGGGCTACTGAAGGACACCGTGGATTTTAGTCAGTACAAGTCTGACAGTCCCTCCCGCTTTGCCCTGGGTGGGAGGACTCATTTCATGATTTTACAACGTTAAAAATAAAAAAATAAAAGGGTCGGCGCAACACGTTTTCTACTTCCATTCTCCCCCGTCAGACGTCACGGCATCATTTACTCATTTCTCTTTCTTATCAGTCTTCACACAATCCATCCATCTTTTCTTTGGCCTTCCTCTCCCTCTCCATCCATCAACATTAATGTCCACCACTCTTTTAGTCACAACACATGCGTTTCATCCCTCCTCAAAAAAGTAGTCATAGTGCGAAACTAGGCATCGTGCTACGAAATCCTCATTACGTGTCCATACCAAGACAAACGACTTCCTTTCAATTTTTCTGTAACAGGCGCCACTTTCAAACTTCCTCGTTAAATGTGACGGCACGGTTGGCGCAGTGGCTGAGCGATCGGCTGCTGCGCTGCGTGTCGCGGGTTCGATCCCCGCACGGAACAAATATTTGTATGATCTACAGGTAGTTGTTCCGGGTCTGGCTGTTTGTGTATGTGAGTTTAAAACAGGAGAAATTCCTAGTGTGAGAAATTCCAACGATTAAAGAAAAAAATTTTTTTCGAAAAAGAATGTATTGTATTTGACAGGCTCGTTCCCGCAACTCCACGTCCCAGGCGAGTAGGTATATCGCGAAACCACCAACATCTCCAAAATAACAGTTCTCCAAACTTCTCTCTCACCTCAGGCAGAACACGCTGAGAAGCTCAAAGCCGACGGTATGATGACCCTTCCGGAGCTGTACTACAAGCCGAAGACAGTCGACCAATTAGTCTGCTACTTGAAGAGAGTTTCCGACGCAGCGCCGACACTGCCCCTGATCTACTATCATTTTCCTATGATGACTGGAGTCGATGGTAATTTAAGAAAATATCTTAACGTAGAGGTCTTACAAAAAAGTCAGTATTAAGTAAGAAATGCCGATAAAAGCGATTTCAGAATGCCCGATCCTTCTATTGTTTTAAAGTTATACGGGGTTAAATTAATTTAGCATAGGAGTCTGCAGGCTACTGCCACCCATATGATAGAATTTTCAACACCAGCAAGCCATGCGGGCCTCCGCGGGCGCACCATTTACCATCCGCACAAGCCGCGCTGTCATAGTTATAACGGGTGCTGAGCCCGCCGGAGCAGCTGCTCGTATGGCCTGCCGAACTCATTCAGCGCAGCGTATAAGTGGCGTCTCATACTCGAAAAGATTTATTACGACTTGCCAGCGGACCGTGTGGCAGCGAGAATGCCAAACATGACAAAACAAAAATAATGTTTTGATCACACAAATCCCTTAATCTTGACTTATCTGTACAGACTGTGTTGCAAAACTCATTTGCAGCTATTTGCAAATGCTATGATTGTTTTTTAGGGTCATAGATCGCAGTTATTCTATTTACTTTAAGTATGACTTAAGAAAATCTGTATTTTTTACTATCACATCTGTGAAGTTATGCTAGCTAATTCAATTTGACCTTGTAGTGTCGTAAGAGTTTCCGTAGCCTGCTTTGAACAATCCAGAAAAAGTATTAATTCGAGCATCAAACATTAATTTTCTTTCCAGTAAATATGCGGCAGTTATTCTCTGAAACTACTGCCAAAGTTCCAAACTTCAAAGGTGCAAAGGCAGACCTTGGAATAGCAGACCAAGTTGCCGACGTGCTGGGAGAAGACCATAAGGTTTTCATTGCTAACCATGTAAGTTTTACTCGAGATTTCTTCACAATCCATAATTTCTATTGTCCTTAAGTATCTCGCTACTATAATTACAAGAATGAGTAAAGAACAACGGAGAGCGAGTCACTCTGAACATTCGAAGATATGAGATATTTACCTACACGAACTGGACCGCACGTGGAGGATTGTCACCCTCTCATACAGAACTAGAAACATTTTAACTTGATTATATACACCGAATGCACTTCAAAAAAATCGGTTGTCTGTAAAGTCGGATTACTGACGATAGTTGAACGTGACAACGTCATAAGAAAATACTGATGGAATGGTTGCATTTTTCAAAAGAAAATTTTAATTTTATTTGTTTGATAGATATTTTGTATGGATATAGAGAAGGAGGTAAATGGAAATCACAATTGAATTGATCAACTTACATTTATTTGTACGCATAAATACAATTAAGTAATTATTTTTTTTTTACCATGTACATAGTTTTTACAAGTATGAATGTGCGTTGAACAATTGTTTTATGCAACGCCTCAGAGCGAGGTAGCGCCCGTTTTTTCGTGCGTGCAGCCGGCTCCATCGAAATATAAGACGTTGTCACGTCAAAAACCTTTAAAGAAAAGACCTTGTGGGATGTGTTCCTTCATCGCCAAAAGTACTTTGAAAGATAGCTTCCAAAACTCCAACTTATCCAAGCTTCTTTCTGCCTTTGTTCATTTGCTGCTTGTTCTATACTTATTTACAACTAAAATTCCAGCACATCGCGCCGTCAGTTCTGATGGGCCACGACTCCAGCATCGCGACCGTTGCCAACCTGTTTCCAGACCTGGTCCATAATATTGTGGAGGCTGTGAAGGACGGAGAAGTGCTGAAGGCCAGAGTTCTGCAGAAAAGACTGAATAAAATTGTCGATGCCGTAGCCTCACAAGGTGATCAATCAAAGATTTATTCTTACTAGGTGCAAAGGAACATTGGAACATTTTTGTATGAAGGCTAGCCGGCCTAACTTCCGCCATTTTGTTTTATTTTCAAAATAGCGGCCACTCATAAGACCTACATTAATCGATGGCTGGCATCAATACAAATAAGTTTTGTGGCAGACAAAATGTTCTATAATGTCACGTTAACGAGATATGAGCTATCAAAGTTAAACCATCAGATGGGTGAATATCATATCAGCAAATACGTGTCCACGTTGAGAATCGAGGTGTAAAATGATTGGATGTTTCTTATTTTTTTTGTAGTGTACTACATAACTTATTTCAATAAGGGCCACATTTTTTTTTATAAGTCTATGGCATCAGTAAACCAATTCTTGAATTTTCAGACGTACTTAACCCCCGAATTTAAATATGGTGTTCTTAATTAGGTCGCGCGAATAAGTCTGCACAGCGAAGAGTATTCTCTTACTTGCCACAGCGAATGATAGATACGATTTTCACTATAAGTAAGCGAGATTTGACGCGGTAGAACAGATCTAACGATTAAAATCTTTGCCTGACCTAACAAAATAGGACACAGATTTATGTATGCAATTACTGCTTATATTCACAGCAACGTTTTCCAGCCATTTTATGAGTAAATCTTCAATGGTTTCTTTAGTACTAAAAACATACAATGTCATTTGCAGGTGACTTCGTCCCTGCCATGAAAACTGCTATGGAACTGGTGACAGGCATCAGGGTTGGCCAAACACGTCAGCCCCTCGTGCCTCTTACCAGAGGACAAAGAAAGCGAATCGGAGATGCCTTGATCAGTTTGGATGTCCAACTCCAATTAGCAGTCTAAAAGACGACAAAGATTTGGGCCAGCTGTACTGCATTGCAAAAATCCTTCACTTTCGTGCACTTTGTTAACTATTAGGCGAGCCGCACTTCACTTTGGTTCTGTTAGGATATCGTATTCCAATTTTTAATATATCAATAGTTGGAATGCGATGTTCTGCGGTCCGCGCAAATTGTTGCAGACAAATTCAGACAATTGTCGTAATTTAAGTACTTCAAGCGCAATAGCTATCTCTTTCTGTATCATGCGTTCCGGATTATCTATCGCAGTCGTAACAACGCAACGATATTCGAACGCCGCTCAGTATGAACGTAGCTTTATAATATCAATGTTGTACTGTTTTTGCACAGCTGCCTCGTAATGTTATTTTATAGACTCGGAAATCAATGGTAATAACTTGGTAATGAAATAAGGTTGACTGCATCAGGCTCTGTAGTTCTTTATAAGAAGAACTGATTTTTCAATCTTCAGATAAGTTTTATTTTAAGAATAAAAATGGTTTGAAAGCTTATAGAAAACTAGCACTACACCCGCGCTTCGTCCGCGAAAATTGTGATAGCTCGGCTAATATGCACGATATCTTTATAATTTATAGCCTATTGCACTCACGAATAATGTAGCTTTCTACCAGTGAACAATTTTTAAAATTGGTTCATTACTTCCGGAGATTACCCCCTACAAACAAATTTTACCTCTTTATAATATTAGTATAGAGTATAGATAAATCAAACCACCATATTTATTCTTCAGATAAAGCATATATGAGTATTGGAAAATTAGTACAAGTAAAGTTAACAGATTTATTTTATGTTTTTCTAGCTGCAACTATATTACAAAGAAACCATTTATGTTGTGCTCGTAAATATAATCCTTTCATAAATTGTGTTGTATTGTTCGAAAGTTAATAAAAGCTTAATGTTTTGTATTTAAATAAATACGATGTCGTCTAAATATTTTTATTGATAATTTACTCACTTTTAAATCTAACTAGTGACCCGCCCCGGCTTCACACGGGTGCAATTTTCAAATGCATCTCAAAATTGTCTTTCATAAAGATGTCCTGGTAATTAGGAACACAACAAAAAAAATCTGCCAAATCGATTGAGCTGTCCTCAAGTGATTGATTTTTATTAAGATAGAATTTAAAGAAAAAATTGACGATTTTTTGTAATTTTCACTGAATTATTATACAAACCTGATCCAGCCTGAAAACACGGCTCAAAACTTCCAACAATTGTTTTTCGAAATTAAACTCTGATCCTTCTAAATACAGATTGTTTTTGCTTTTGCAACATTTTGTGGAATCTACATGAAAAAAAAAGATGATTTTGGAGCCCACACACATAACATCACGCCTGTAATCCCCGAAGAGTTACTCAGAGGTGCACCCTAATAGTACATCCACATTTCACCATGTAGTAAGGGACGATTTTGGAGCCCAAAATAATAAAATATTATCTATAACTGACAGCACGATCTACGTGCATAGAAATGCTATAAAACTGTTAATTATGACTTTCCCACGATTTTTCAATAAAATTAGCGAACTTATATGAATCAGATTCGGTTATTAATTCCTGCAAATTCGCTTTGTCCTTCTACAAGTATGGGGCTTTCAGTGGTGATTATTCTTATCGTTTCAGTTACTTTGCCTGTACTGGATAGTAAAAGGTTGGTAAGTATTGTTCCCTATTCAAATTCATTCAAGAAAGGTGTGTTTTTTCTTCTTGACATCACTATCATCTTCTACCGTTGTCCCACGTTCATCATCATCCACAGCCCGAGCTCACCCACTGCTGCGGGTATAGGCCTCTCTTTTCTTGTGCCAATCTCCATGGTCCTGTGCCAATCTCCACAGTCCTGTGCCAATCTCCACGGGCCTTTGCCAATCTCCACGGTTCTGTGCCAATCTCCACGGTCCTGTGCCAATCTCCACGGCCTGTGCCAATCTGCACGGTTCTGTGCCAATCTCCACTGTCCTGTGCCAATCTCCACTGTCCTGTGTCAATCTCTACGGTCCTGTACCAATCTCCACTGTCCTGTGCCAATCTCCACGGTCCTGTACCAATCTCCACTGTCCTGTGCCAATCTCCACGGTCCTGTGCCAATCTCCACGGTCCTGTACCAATCTCCACTGTCCTGTGCCAATCTCCACGGTCCTGTACCAATCTCCACTGTCCTGTGTCAATCCCTACGGTCCTGTGTCAATCTCTACGGTCCTGTGCCAATCTCCACGGTCCTGTACCAATCTCCACGGTCCTGTGCCAATCTCCACGGTCCTGTACCAATCTCCACTGTCCTGTGTCAATCTCCACGGTCCTGTACCAATCTCCACTGTCCTGTGTCAATCTCTACGGTCCTGTACCAATCTCCACTGTCCTGTGCCAATCTCCACGGTCCTGTACCAATCTCCAGTGTCCTGTGCCAATCTCCACGGTCCTGTGCCAATCTCCACGGTCCTGTACCAATCTCCACTGTCCTGTGCCAATCTCCACGGTCCTGTACCAATCTCCACTGTCCTGTGTCAATCCCTAAGGTCCTGTGTCAATCTCTACGGTCCTGTGCCAATCTCCACGGTCCTGTACCAATCTCCATGGTCCTGTGCCAATCTCCACGGTCCTGTACCAATCTCCACTGTCCTGTGTCAATCTCCACGGTCCTATACCAATCTCCACTGTCCTGTGTCAATCTCTACGGTCCTGTACCAATCTCCACGGTCCTGTGCCAATCTCCACGGTCCTGTACCAATCTCCACGGTCCTGTGCCAATCTCCACGGTCCTGTGCCAGTCTCATCCAAGTTTTTCTCCCGATGACAACTATGTCGTCTGCCCATCTCGCCGCCGGACGACCCACGTTTCTTTTGCCAGTTCTTGGACGCCATTCGGTGACAGCCTTAGTCCACCTGTTATCACTGCGCCTTGCTAGGTGTCCTGCCCAACTCCATTTGAGTTCCGTAACGCGATTTCCAATATCGAAAACCTTTGTGCGTCCTGCGCAACCTACGGGACCAAGGCGCTCACCCGCGCTTCCCTCGCACCGCCCGCCCCCCGTCGTCGCCTCCACACCGCACGCGCCTGGCCACGGCTCACGTCCCGCGGCACTCGCTCACTTGCCCCCCTCGCGCACCCGTAACCGTCATCGTCGTCGTTGTAGAACATTGTTCCGTAGGTTGCGCGTAGACAGTGTGTTTTTTTGTCCCATGTTACTTGCCTCCTTCTTGGATCTTGGACACAATATCCCCAAGAACTGAAATCGTTAGAATCTCCTGACCGCGTCAAAAATGGCCACATTTGTGGGTTTTCTCAGTATTTAAACGAGATTTAAGTATTTGCATATAACCCCAGTTTCTGAAACCTTGGCTTGGCAGGATCGCCTTTTGAGACATTTGAAAAGCTTTTGTTTTTTTTACCCAAACAATTAAAATATCGGCAAGCGTAAGGTGGGACGCCCTCTGGCTCGGTGGTGCGACGATCTTCGTAGAGCGGCTGGTAGCTACTGGTTGCCGAGAATCCAGTTGAGTGGCGTGCGAGGCTTATGTCCAGCAGTGGACTGCTGTAGGCTGATGATGATGAATTACAATATTTCCAACATGAGATTTGACTAGTCATTTGATCAGAATTGAATCATGAAGAAGGTTCTTTCTTGAGCTGATCAGATTTAATTCATTTTAACTATTCTTGTCCAACCACAAAGATACTTACGTGTTACAACTCAACTCCTTTGTTTCAGTGTTTTGAGGTAAAGGGAATCGTCCCTCCGGTATTCACTCCAGTCGACGATGATGGCAGGCTCAAACTCTCCGTCGTTCGTCCATATGCACAATTCTTAAAGGATCAAGATGTAGATGGCGTACTAGGTGCGTTTTTTTATTAGCTTTTCCCCATGGGATCGAAACTTATCCCACGGGAACGTACTGTCGAGTTAACTTTGTCCTAACCCAGTCGAGTCGTGAACAGATTCGACAAATGAACATCATTAAAAAAATCATCAAATCATTTGTCGAATCAGGAAAGTGAAAGACAGACATAGGTACTTTCGCATGTGAAATACATATTATTATGAGTTAGTAAATAAAGTACACCCTGGCACCAGGATTGCCACGTCATCTGCGCGTTTCATTTGTTTACTAGCCACGTATTCGTGCGATGCGTGGCCATGGGTTGCAGTAGATCAAACCGCCTACATTCAATCCAAACGAAATTAAGTGCACGAGTGCATTGCCGTGTGTGGAGCGACGTTTGCACAAGCTATGTGCGCCGTGTCTGTAGACTTCCTCTTTCGTCTGAACACTAACAAGCTATTGGCTGCCTCATCGGTCTAGTGGTCACAAGCGCGACTGCTGAGCATGAGGTCCTGCAGTTCGATTCGCAGGTCAGGCAAAGTGTTATTGTGTTTGTCCATCAGGAATTTCTCAGTATCAGCTGCGGAGTCTGGATTTGTGACCGGTTGATGGCAATAGGCTCGCTCCCTATGACATGGGACTTAAAAATAACTGGCGAAATGTGGGTGTACTATTAGGTACACGTCTGCCTAACCCTTTGGGATTACAGGCGTGATGTTATGTTACTACCAAACTATTTAACACATTCCGTGGTAAAACTTCAACCAGCTAGATCAGATGAACGTTGGTGGACGTACACCAACGTGGGTATACTTTAATTCTCAGTGCTCTAATTTCTGTTTCTTCCAGTGGCCGGAACTGCTGGAGAAGGACCGACCCTGAATGTAACTGATAAGAAGAGCCTGATCGACGCCTGGGTGCAGGCCGGCCGGTCACTACAACTATCTGTCACCATTCAAGTCGGCGGCATACCCCTGCCAGATGCGCAGGAGTTGGTGAGTGAAGCGTTAGGAAGATCAGAGAAATCACAGTTATTAGAGAGCTTCCATTTAAAAAAGTTTCAAAGAAAGTTACTGCTAATAATATGCTGAACAGTAGTGTGGGCAGTGGTAGCCAAGTGCTGATAGTGCATAGTCAGTGCTGCGGTATTTAGGCAGGCACTTTACTTTGTGCACTTTATTTCATCACCACTGTTCGAAAAAACCACTAAGAAAATATTGAGAGGAAACTGCCATGTCCTCGAACCGAAATTCGAGATATGTAACCTCTACTAGTCCCCACTGGGCTTGCGTAGTGGATTATGGCGCACTCCCTCTCGCAAAGAAACGGCTTGGATCCAAGCGGTGGAAGATACTAACTACTATTCAAGTCTTCACTCATAGCCCTTAAAAATAAACTTCGCTTCTACTGTTTCCAGGCCGCACATGCAGAAAAAGCTGAAGCAGATGCCATCCTAACATTACCAGAACTGTACTACAAGCCGAAGACTGCTAAGGAACTGGTGTACTTCCTCCAGCAAGTCGCACAAGCTGCACCTGATACTCCTGTGTTGTACTATCACATTCCGAAGTACACTGGTGTTGATGGTAATGTTGGAAAGCTTAAACAAGTCTCTTCCTTGCATAAACCAGCTAAACTGTTTTCACTGCTAAGACTAACAACTCTTGACCATAAGGTACAAGCTCGACACTGATAAAATCGGTGACAGCGATTGCGTGGAAAAAATATATTTTTTCTACCACATGAACCCGAAGTCGTGGGTCTGTCAAGATTCATTGAGTTTTACAGGGCGATGGATGCATCATTTGCCAAATTAAACAGGCTGAAAGGAGGGATGACCTTGCAATTTTTCGAAATATAATTCATGAATTGGTGGGGCTGAAGAGACATCAATTCTTTCGGCCCGTTCAACCTGCATCATCATCATCATATCAACATCGAAATCAACCACTGCTGGGTATAGGGCTCCCCTTTTTTCTGCCACACTTCCAGGTTCTGTGCGTCCGTTATCCAGGTGTTTCCCACGACTTTGACGATTTTGTCGACCCAACGGGCTCTGGTTTCCCAAACATCCCGCATAATCAACCTGTATCGCTCTCACAAATAGGAATAAGGTTCTCACATATAGGACTCCCGAGGGTGGGAGCGGGCCGTAATCCATCACGCATATGTACCGCGTTTTGACCTTCATTGTCTCGATGGTTTCCTGATTGGTATGCGGATTGTAGATTTTGGGAGCTACAATAGTTGAGAATCGAGTGAAGTAAGAAACTCCCATCTCGCTAATACTTTATCTTACAGTGGACATGGTGGAGTTCTTGCGGTTAGCAACGGAACAGATCCCCAACTTCAGAGGACTGAAGTCAGAAGATTTCGGAACTTCGCTCCTACTTCAAGACAAACTGACGAGGGATCAAAAGATTTTTGTTGCAGACTCTGTAAGTATTCATTGCAAAAGAAGCTCTGCATATCTTTATCTTTTTTAACGATGGAAATTGGTAGGTGGTGGAAGAGTCTAATATTTAGACTGACTTAAAAACTACTAACCCTAACTGCCTCATTGGTGTAATTGTCAGAACCACTACTAAAGAAAGAAAGAAAGAAAGAAGAAAGAATAAAGTTTATTTGACGTCAGTTCATCAAGCACACATAATTATAAAAAATACAAAATAAAAAAACCACAGTTTTAAAAAAATTAAAAAAAATGACAAAATAGGTACATGTGCTGTGTGCCTCACGGCTGCGCCAAAAAGGTCCATTTCAGCATTCATGCCAGACAGGTGATGCTGTCTGACGCTGGTCTTCCAATGAACCTTTGGGGGGCTACTACTGGCTCTGACCCTGAGGTCTTGAATTCCATCGGGCAAAGCGTTATTAGGTTTTGCATCTGGAATTTCTCAGCAATATACAAGATGTAAACGGACCCTTCACATAGCCGTCAACCAAGCATTCTGTACATCAAACTAAGTAACCTTACGCGAAAATTATTGCTGGAAAAGGAGCTTTTTCTTGTGGGTGAAAAATCACGTTTTACGGTAAAACTCAATGTAACGCACTCAAAACATTGTGCTGATGGAAGCATTGAATAGTACAGGGGATAACCAGAAGGTTCCCAGGTTCCGCAATGACGGGGAAATCAAGTTCTTTTCGGGTTTGTTAATGGTACTTTTACACCCATTATTAGCACCTAATGAACTTAAGGCTGACCATATGTGAGTAATCTAACAGTTTAGGTTAGATTACTCACATTTCGTTGGTCAGGCGATCAGAGGCGAGATGTTACGTTTATGTTACATTGCTTTTATTTACTACTTGTTCTTCCTTTTCCAGCTTTATCTAGCACCAGCCGCGTGCATGGGCTTCGAAAACTTCATAATGACTGAAATCAACCTATTCCCATTACTATTTCGGAATATCGTATATTATGGCACGAGAGACGTTTGTAGGAGGGCCAGGCCTCTGTACAGAAAAATGAGGAGACTGAGGGACGTCATCACAGAAGATCATGAAGGTAAACCAAGAGTAACCTGCTCCTCAGTAAATGAATCATCATCTGCCTAGCCTTTTCCCAACTATGTTGGGGTCGGCTTCCAGTCTAACCGGATGCAGCTGAATACCAGTATTTTACATGGAGCGACTGCCTATCTGACCTCCACAACACAGTAAATGAATATGGCTAGGTATTTAATTGACGGTGTGACTGTATATTGACAATGATGCAAACTGCAAAAAGTGGTGTTTAAATATTTGACCTGCCTAATTTTCGCCATTTAATTTTATTTACAAAATAGCCAGGCACGTATTAATCAATAGCTGTTATCAATACAAACAAGAATTGCGTGAGATAAAATCTTCTGAAGCGTGCTCGTGGCTGCTATTTTGAAAATAAAATGGCGGCAGTTAGGCAAGCCAGGCTCCGTACAAAAATATTCCATCTCCTTGACTCCCCTGGCTTAGAGGGAATTCTTCGATATGCATTTCCTCGAAGGGCCTTCTTGAGCATCCACGAATACATACAAGGTAGAAAATATAAACATACGTATTTCACCAGTTACAGAACACTAACTTAGGTTCTTACCGTACTTTTCTTTTTCCAGATAATGAACTGGCAGCCCTGAAGGAAGCCATGCCAATGATAACCGGTATCAACGTGGGTCCCATAAGGCCTCCTGAAATAAGACTCGAACATGAAGAAGTTCTCCGCCTTGAGGGAAGACTCATAAAAGCTCAGATTGAAATAATTGACACTGCATTAGATGATGTTACATATTAATCATTTGAAAACTGTGAAATAAATAAATCTACAAACTTAAGCGCAGGCCACACCGCCAGCTGGCGGGCGGGCGAGCGACGCGAACGACGCCCTTTTCATACTTTGTTCGTATCTTTCGATAGTTTGCGGTGTGAACCAAAGTATGAAAAAGGTGAAACGACGCGTCGTTCGCGTCGCTCGTCCGCCCGCCAGCTGGCGGTGTGGCCTGCGCTTTATTGACAGTAAAATACCATAAAATTTTAATAAATTCTTTGAATTCAACATTAGTTTCCGTTTTCTCCATTTTGAGAAGGTTTTGCTGTGACGATACCATAGTAATGCAAGCTTAGATAAATAAAACTCGATTAAACTATACTAAACCCTTTCTGAAATATGGAAGGTTGTGTACCTGGACACTCATTTTCCGCAAAGACTTTTGAGGATATTCTTTAAAGCGAATATCGTTAATATCCTTCTATCAGATTTAGTGAAAGCCATATCTTCGTAAGATTTGCCTATCATCTGTTCAATACAATCCACCCCGCTACGCAGTAGCGTAGACCTACGCAGCGGGGTGTAGCGCTACGTAGTGGTGTAGCGCTACGCCGTTGCGTAGCAAGGTTGCGTTCACATTGCGTAGAACTGGTACAGTTGTACGCAATGTGTTGCTGTACATTTTGAGATTATCATGGCAGTTATAGCTTTTTTCCTATGTTAATTATGGGATGCTGACTTGTGATCCGTGTTCTTCTATTCTGTGAGTGATTTCAACAATGTGGCAAACAACATGTAAAATACTGGCTTTCAGCTGCATGTGATTAGACTGGTAGCCGACCGATGATAATGATTAATTCCCACATTTTACTATAAAATATCGTTGATGCATTCTGGCATTATCATACTTTTCGCAATGGGCTACATGAGCTGTCCTCGACTTGGTCATACATTAATGAGATAAATATGTCGACCTCTGCATTTAGTGAATAACCGTGCGCTGGTCTTCATGGTGTACTTTTTCGTCTGACATCCACAAATAAATAGATAGGTATGAAAAAATACAGCAGAAATACACCTCCGCCTCACTACACCCACACCCATATTTCGCAAGTCTGGTGCAACTAAGACCTACCTATTGCTACCAACCGAACACAAAATTAGACCCCAAGCTGCTACTGAAAATTTTCAAATGGAAAACACCAGGAATCGGACCCGGAGCCTCTTTTTCGGCATTAGAACTTGTAACCGCTAGACGAACAAGGCAGTCAGGCAGTCTATTGAACAAGTGTTACAAAAACTGACTGCTAAGTTTGCGTAGGAGAAAATAAAGAAAAACTAACAGAACTCTTGGTGCAGGCCGGTCAAGCAGCATGCGATAAATCTATCCGATTCCCAAATAATTCTGGCACAGTTCGTGATATACGGAGTCAGTCTGAGGGATCGGATCTGGAACGAGCCGAGCCGGCAAAGAACCAAAGTTATCGACATGGCTCACAAAATAAGCAAGCGGAAGCAGCAAAGGGCCGGTCTTATTAGCTATAGAGCGGATGACCGCTGCGGTAGACATGTTCTTGAGTGGAGACCGCGAATTTTCAAGCGTAAGTTGGGACGCTTTCAGGCTAGGTGGAGCGACGAGCTCCGCAGGGTGGCTGGTAGCAGTTGAGTGAGAGTCTCCGAGAATCAAGCGAGAGTTGCGTGCAATTGGAGAGGCCGTTATCCAGCAAGGAACTGCTGTAGGCTGATGGTGATGATGCTGACCATGGTAAAATGTGGGTGTGACGCAATGAAAGAAAGAAAACACGTCGCACTACAGGAGCGGTAGGTAGAACACAAAGAAAAATAATTATAATAATAATAATAATCTACCTAATGGCTGTCGTTAGGCAGCTGGATCAAGGGCTTGATTCAGAAAGCGGTACTATTGGATACGGCTCGTATTGTTAGGAGGTTCATCTCTCTGGACCCCCGACCTTAGCTTTAGCTAGTAGCTTTCACCCTGTTCCCGATACCGGTAGGCTACAATTTTTTATATTTTTAAATGTTTTTTTATATTTTTTTATTTTAAGGAATATTTAAAAATATATTCGATTTGTATAGAAATAAATAATCTACTATACTTAAATTCTTCCTCTAATGGGTTCACTAAAATGACGAACTTTCATAAAAGTTTTCACAGTTTATTTATGAAAGTTCGCCATTTTCGATGAGAAATCAAATCGTGTTGCACAGTATGTCATTGTCTAATAAAAAAAATGTTCTTAAATTCACTAACACAGCGTACAGCTTACGGATGGGTCGAGAAGCGTGACATAAGAATGCCTTGAAGCTGAGCACGGAGGATTTTCGAAGATTCATCCCCTATAAGTTTTTTCAGTCGGATGGGTAAATCCCATCAAAATTAACATAAATCACCGGACAAACGTCTTGTATACTAAGGGGCGGGACAAACAGAAAAGACGGAAGACGTGGACGCGTCGCCCCTTTTTTTTTTTTTACGTGGTAAAATCATCAAATGAGTCCTCTCCCACCCAGGGCAGAGCGGGAGGGACTGTCAAACTTGTACTGACTAAAATCCACGGTGTCCTTCAGTAGCCCTTTATGTTCCAGGGTCACGGTAATTCTATGAGTCCCGCGACCCCGGCAGGCTTTGGCCCTCTAGAGGGGGGCCCCGTCATTATGCTGACACTCTTTGAGGCGCGCGTGGAACACAACGCGCCGTCGACCCGGGCATGGTCCATGGTCGGACAGCGAGTTGCCTATTACTCGCCGCCCGCATGCCCGCGCCTACGGTGGTCGGAGATCGTCTGCCGACGTCCGGCGCCGTGGGCGTCTACCACTGCGGCTGGTGTCGAGGGAGGACGCTGTCCTCTCCCTCACGCGGCCCGCCTCCTCCTTCGCGAGCATGACTGCTTCGCAGAAGGAGGCGACCGCTTCCCACTCCGTCTCGCCTCGCAGCATGGCCTCGACCAATGCCGGGCGCGAGAGGTCTCCGCCCATCGCCGCCGTGAGGACACGGCGGTACGCGGCGCCCCTTCAATAAATTTTCATACAAAATGTATAGAAGCGTCGCGACACAAAATAAACAGAAATGACAGGGCGCGGACAAGACACGGAAATGAAAAACGCGACCTCGTCTTACGTCTTTTCTGTTTGTGCCGCCCCTAAGAAGTCAGTTGTTTATTCCCGGAACTTAAAGTAAGAAAAACACTATAGTAAAATACATTTACAACTGAAATTTGTGTTTATGATAGTTATAAATATTCAACAACTATTAATTTTTCCTACAATCGGGGTCGTGATCATCAAATAACTCAGTGTAATCACTTTCACACACTCATGTTCACCGTGCAAAGAAATGTTATAAAAAGGAAATTTTTATCACTAGATATCTTCGAATTCATCACGATTTTTCGAGTATATATAGCTGTTCCACCATCGGTTATATAAAGTCCTGCCTACAAATTAGCTGTGACGATGTGTATTATAATTTGGGTTGCATTCGTCATTTCAAGTGTGGCGTATTTGCCAACACTAGAAGCCATCGATGATGTAAGTAGCGGAGAGCAGAATTTATGTTTTTACTAGCTGTTGACCGCAACTTTGGTCCGCGTGAAATGATTATAAAAGTATTAAGTATTAAGTTCACTATTTGAATTTTGTTAACAATTTAAAAGGTTTTAAATTTTTTGCACAGAACCCTAATTATTTTTCTATAATACAAGTTAGTTTATTGACTCCTTATAACATCAGCTATCTGCCAGTATTAAGTCCCGCCAAAATCGGTGCAGCCGTTTCGGATATTAGCTGGAACAGACAGATAGAAAAAAATTAAAAAAAAAATATTTTGTTATAAGTACCGTATATACCTTCAGTAAAAAGTAGACCGATGTTAACAGGACTTTTACTGGCTGATAGCTAATGTTATCAATCATCATCATGAAATAAATAAAAATAACATGTTATAAGGTCTAACACAGGCTGCTTTTATATTAGAAAAACAATTAGGGTTTCGTGCAAAAAAATTAAAACCTTTGAAATTGTTAACAAAATTCGATTCAAACGGCTAATCTCCGAAACGGCTGGACTGATTTTAACGGGACTTTTACTGGCAGATAGTTGATGTCATAAGGAGTAACTAAGGCTACTTTTATTTTAGAATAAGAATTAGAATTCCGTGCAAAAAAATTAAAACCCTTGAAATCGGTATAACATAATTCGATTTAAGAAGGGAAGTAGTATTTTTTATAATAATTTAACGCCAACGAAGGTCGCGGGCTATAGCTAGTCTGCAATTCGAATGAATACTCAATTCGGAAACTTATTTATTTGTTCTTTGTTCCAGTGTGTCCAACTGGAAGGTCTTTTCGTCCCAGTATTCACTCCGGTGGACGATTATGGCAACATTAACTACGACATCATTCCTCAATACGCACAATTCTTAAGAGACGGTGGAGTAAACGGTGTCATAGGTCTGTGGCTCTTTTTTTTTCGGATGGGAAATCATCAAATGACCCCCCCCCACTCTGGGCGGAGCGGAAGGGAGTGTCAGACTTGTACTGACTAAAACCCATCCATGTTCCTTCTTTGCCCTTTGTGTTCCAGGGCCACGGTATCTCTTTCGAACAGTCCCGCAGCCCTGGGGTCCGTGGCTCTTTCAAAATGCTTTTTTCTTGCTACATTTCGAAGGAATCTTGGCGACTGAACACCGGGAGGGATCACCCCACTAGACGAACCAACGACCTTGTGAATCAGAATTCAAATAGAACCAGTGATTTGCATAGTACTTGGATATGGTCTAAGTTCATCCATCAGTAGGCATCTTTTGGCTGAATAATCTTAAGAAAAATCAATCATGATTTCAATTCTGACGTGCTCAACCAGCGTCTCCATCCGCCAGTCGTGTCTAACCACAGTTACTACTAATGTGATGAATATGTTGTAACTACTTTCAACCAAGACTTCCAATCATGCTCGATCCTCATATCGATTCTTTTTCCAGTAGGGGGAACCGCGGGAGAGGGACCAGCCCTAAATGTGTCTACCAACAAGAAGCTGCTTGATGCCTGGATTGCCGTCGCACCATCGCTAAAACTACTCGTCATCGCGAGTGTCGGAGCGGTGCCTTTTCCTGATACCCTGGCACTGGTACGTACCTGCCAGCTGCTTGGAATAAGACAGCCATGCGTGGAGTGTTACATCTAAAACCCTACGAAAGATGTATCATTACGCTCAGCTGAGTATGGACGTGGCTAGTTGTTCGGATCCCGTGATTGTGGCGATGCTCATGGGAGGCAATTTTAATAATATGGACTTAAAATTTTAGAAATTCACGGATTAGTCCAGCTCTTTCTCAAAGGATCGGCCTACAATCCCACTATATCGCGAAATGTGGAGGGAAGGGAGGCCTTTGCCTTGCAGTGGGACAGTATAGGCTTATAATAATAGTCAAGCTCCCCAGACACAGCACATCCGCGATCGCCACAGTGTTCAACGACAGTCACCGTTAGCCTTTTCAGACAGTGCAGTTATGGCCCCGAATATTATTTTAGTTAGAGATCTATATCAGATGGGGCACGTTCTACTTCATCAATTACCCTCTTGGAAGAACGAAGATAACAACATAATTAATAATGTAAATTACGTTCTACAGACGAGGTATTCGGAAAAAATTGGCGTGGATGCCATCTTCGCTTTGCCCGAGGTCTACTTCAAGCCTGAGTGTGCCGAAGACTTGGTCTACAACATACAGCTGATCGCTGAAGCCTGTCCAGACACACCAGTGGTCTATGATGACATCCCGGATTTTACCGGCGTAGTAGGTAATGTACCCTGTTGTGGAGAAACAGATCGACTCTAACCAGCTTTAATCACCGTCATCGCCACTTTGGCTCCGGGTTAGACCATGCTAGGTCTCCTAGATGAAAAATACATATTCCTGGATCACAGCAATGATTCATAACCTCCCAATAACAATTACATTACATAACTACACACAGACATACACAACACACCAGTGGCGAAGGTTTCATAGAACTCGATTCCTACCGGCTTCCCTTTGAAAAATGAAACAGTTAGTATTCTATAGACAATTAATATAATCACATTGAAGATAAGTACTCCGGCTTACCTCTTACAAAAATTGACCCTTCGTTACTGCAACACACACACACATACACACACACAACGCACACACACACACACACACACACAAACACACATTACATTATTACTTTGCATATTTGCAGTGGACATAGTGGAGTTCTTCGAACTGGCTACAGAAAGGATCCCCAACTTCAGAGGAGTGAAGTCAAATGAGCTCGAAAACTTGCTGTTACTTAGACCCAAGAAAAATGACCAACAGAAGCTGTACGCCGCTAACTATGTAAGCTTTTATGTAATGTAATTATCAGTTAGCCTGTGATTCTTCACTACATAGTATAAAACAAAGTCGCTTCCCGCTGTCTGTCCCTATATATGCTTAGATCTTTAAAACTACGCAACGGATTTTGATGCGGTTTTTTTTAATAGATAGAGTGATTCAAGAGGAAGGTTTATATTTATTTTGCACCCGTGCGAAGCCAGGGCGGGTCGCTAGTCTACTATAAAAGAAGAAAGAAGAAACGATGAAAACCATGCTTTAGTTCAATAGCTTCAGGTGACCTACCATGACGTCTCAAAGCAGGATTAATTCCAGTGTGAGAAAGAGATGGCGCTAGACGATTTGTGTAACTCTGTCTCTTTCCCACACTGGAATTACTCCTGCTTTCTCTGCTTTCTTTGGAATTGCTCCCCCCGTAGCATGACCACCGTAGACAAGGATTTCTTTGACGGTAGAATCGACAAAATGACAGATTGTGTCGACACAATGACAGATTTCTTTGCACTATCTGTCATTTTGTCGATTTTTCTGGTCGTTATAAAACCAATAAATTGAAGCTAAGAGTTCTTGCAATGTTTCTAAATATTCAAGATAAGGAAGTACTAGTTTTCCTCAACTTCTTTCTCATTGATCTGCGAAAATCTTCTATTTCTGCCTAGCGTTGTGTCGGCTTTTAACAGTTATAATTAAACTGTTTTCCTTACAAATCTGCATTCTTCGTTTAGCCGTCGTATCTCTTTAATCCGATTTTTTCTCAGCTAACCACTTACTTCATACTTCAGTTCACCCTGGCATCGGCAGTCTTCCTACGTGACTTTGAGTATGTATCGGTGTCGGCCAACTTTTTCCCGGAGCTGGTACTCGATATTATAAGTTATGGAGAGAAAGGAAACTTGACGCAGGCCACAAACCTTTACCAACGACTGGTCGATCTGATCGGTATCATCACTAAAAAGGGTGAGAAATAGTACATTTTGATATTAGTGCGGAAAGTTTTTGCTGAAAAGACGCATATCTCTTTGCCGAGATTAAAAAAAAAAACAATCACCATTGACATTTAACCCATTTGGATTTAGTATAAGTTTAATTATCTGTGGATTTTTTTTTCCGCACGTGTGCGGAAAAATATAAAAAATCCAAAAAAATATATTGCGTGTGGCGACAGCTCCCTTTACTTATATTACTATTTCTTCCAACAGGTAATATAATTGCAGCCCTGAAGCAAGCTCTGCCATTAATAACTGGCATCGATGCGGGCCCACCACTAGTCCTCAAACCTCTTACTGCTGATGAGAAAGAAGATCAACTTCAAAATCTAAAGAGAGCAAGAGTTTCGATCGTCACTTCTGAGATCTATTATGATCAAGGAGACTAAAATGATCAATTTCTTTAATTTTCAAATGGTTTTGGGTTTTTGTGCGAAAAAAAGATTTCTTTACGTTTTGAAACACTATTGGCAAATACATTTTAAAACATTTTCTATTCACTTTAATTAATTAATTATGTAAAAATAAATTTAGTTTATTTTCACAATATAATATACATAACTATCTGTTATAAATATAAGGTGACTGGTAATTAGTGACCGATACTTAAACACGTGATTGTAGTCATAATAACAAACAACTTTCCCAAAGAAACATTTTTTTTATACACAGACTTTTATCACAATAAATATCACAAGAGCCGTATGAAATTCGCACGCGCGCGCCTGTTACCTATCAGCTGTTAGCCGTTTAAAAAAAATGTTAATGTTGTTTGTTGTTGTGGTTGTTTGTTGTGTTAACATGAATTACAAGAACAAATCTATCTTCACAATATGTATTTCAAAAATTTACATATAAATGACAATTGTTGTATTTATTTTCTCAAATAAATTCTGAATGGCTGACATAAGGCACACTTTTTTATTTGGTACTAGCTCCCTTCCCTGACAGAATGCTTCTAAAGGCCTAATATTTTCTAATATGGTCGAAATATAACCAAATGCCGAGTATAAAATAATTAAAAAAATAAAATAAAAACAGAACTGTAAGTACTAAAACATTATATGTATACAAAAAAAAATTCTAGAAAAGTGTGAGTAGCACGGTGCCCTAAGCGGTCCGTCTCAAATCTGTGGCCGGCTGCCAGCGGTTTTACTGATGTGACATGAGTTTGGGAGTGTTAAATTCCGGGTTGAAGTACAAACTTAATTTAACACTTACTCTTTTGGAAGAGTGGAGTCGTCCACTTGCAAGTGCAAGTGCAAGTGCAAGTGTGCAAGTGTGCAAGTGCAAATGTGTTCTAAATTAAAAATAGAATCATAGACTAAATGGTACTTCAATATAGGACCTATAGTTTTCCGATTCAGGATTGTATTCCGGAATATAACTTTGCAGCTAAAAAACAATCTCATCATTTTATGCTCCTAATGGAAACGTAGGGTTGTAAAGGCATTAACAAACATTTTTGTGTTGTAGGAGGTATACCTGACTATTATAACAAATGTCAGTTATTTTCTTTCAGGTATTTGTATGTATTGTGGGACCTGCTCCTTGCAAAATCAATTCAACGAGAAGTGGGGCCCAGTGGCGAAGGATACATACAACCCGATTCCTACTGGCTTCCCTTTGAAAAATGGCACAGTCAGTATTCTATAGTCAATAATATTCCACACAGTAAAGATATGTACTCCGGCTTACCTCTTAAAAAATTGACCCTTTGCTACTGGTGTGGTCCTATAGGTTTTGACAATCATTAAAAACGAAGCTGACAAAAAAAAATACAAAAAAAAGTGCTACTTTGGCCAGCTAGCCGACTGGCCAAATAGTAGGTTGCAAAAAGGCCGATTAATCTGCCGAATAATCATTGGATTCGGTGGAGTAGTGGAGACAGGAAATGTTCATGGCATTTCATGCACAGATGAGTCGCTCACATTGAGTACATCATCCAACGCACTCGCTCGCACCGATTGGATCTAAAAAAAGCCTTCGACACCGTTGCGGTTCCTATCCTTGGGCGTAGTATAGGTAACATAGGCATATAAGGAGACCCTTTGGCTCTGCTAAAAGATTTTCTCAAGGATAGTAAGCAATGTGTAAAGATAGGAAACTACGGTAATGATGAGTTAAAGGCGAGCTTCGGTGTCCCACAAGAGATCCCTTCATGCTGGCTTTTTTTTTTTTTTTCGATGTGGCATTCTCGCAGACATCATAGAAGATGGTGCTGCTCAACCGGACTAACCTGTGGTTGCCTTGAGTGAAAGGCATCCAGCCAGTGCAAAGAACTTAAAAGCTAAGCGCCTTCATGCTGGTAACCGATGCACGTTTTTCACCACTTCGGAGACGACCCTGACGACACGGCGCAGCACATTCTGGAAGAGTGGGCCTGGACCTGGGCAATGCAGCGCCGTGATCTTTTCACTGTGGTCGGTGCTGCGGATAACCTCTAGCTTCCGATCATGGTTCAGTCCATGGTCGGGAGCGAAAGCGCGTGGGACGCCGTCATTACCTTTTGCGAAAAATGATGAAATGATGGTCGCAGAAGACGCGGCGGAAAAGGACTCCCGCACCCTTACCGCTGCCTCCTCTGCGCAACATAACTATCTATCAGTGGCGAAGGTTCCTTATAACTCGATTCCTACCGGCTTCCCTTTTACAAATGGCACAGTCAGTATTCTATAGACAAATAATATAACCACATTAAACATATGTGCTTACCTCTTACAAAAATTGACCTTTCGCTACTGCTATCTATGTATCCAAAGCAGACGCAACGGGCGCGTGCACAACAATCTCCGGTGGCCATAGGGTGTGGCCTGCGGGTGACAGATTTGGAGTGTTTGTGTGTGTTTGTGTGCTGTCCGTATGTTCATATGAGCCAAAACCAGACCCAAGGCAGTCGAAGAACACCGTGTGATATTAGTCAGCAGAAGTCTGACAGACCCCTTGGCCCCACCCCAGGGCGGAGGACATCCATGAGGCTCTGCACACGAAAAAAAAGGGTTGATGGGGTATTGTATTACCTATTACTTGGGTTGAGGAGGTGAGATATAGGCAGTAGCCCCATGTAGAATACTGATATTCAGCTGCATTTGGTAAGACTGGAAGCCAACCCCGATGTATTTGGGAAATCGCTAGGCAGACCACACGCGCTAATGTGCAAAGTCTTTTTTATTCATTTGTATAATTATGTATATGGAGACTCGGGACAGCTACCTAATTTTGTTTTTATTCGTAATTGACTAAAAAGGGCGATTCGTTTGTTGTTGTACATTTTGAATATAGTAAAAAAACCGGCCAAGTGCGAGTCGTACTCACACACAGAGGGTTCCGTAGCACCAAACAATATAATAACAATTGTTTAACGCAATGAGCGTTAAATCAAATGTAAATTTACACTCAACAGAAAAATTAAATATGTTTTTCATAGCATGTTAATGAAAAACAAAGTTACTGCTGCGGTTTGGCGAAAAAGTCCCTTAACTCAAAAACTAAATATCAAATCTTATTCAAACCAACTTCGTTGAAACTTCTTTTTACGTTCTACAAACGAATATTTTTTCAGAATTTTCATCCCAGACCCTTCTCACTCGGATAAAAAGGGACAGATAGTAAAAAAACCATAAAATCTTATGGTTACCTTGATATTGGGAATTTCGTGGTAAATAAATATTTTTCACTAATAATTATTTAATCACGTTGAACGTGCAAAGAAAGGCAATAAATTGATAACTTTAATATATCACGACGAATGTTTGGGGGACTGTTAGGGGGTACCTGCCAATATAAAAGTGGCAAAGTTTATTTTTCTATATCAGACCTAGCTATTGACTTATAAGGTGTGAAAATGGCTGGAGTCATTTTAGGCGTAATATTTATTGTCATATCAAGTGTGGCTTTATTGCCCAGACTGGAAGCCATTGTAAGTAGAACAATTTACCAAATTACGTTTATCTATCAAAAACGTTACCAAATTGTCTGTGCTGTGTAACATATCGACAGACTGACAGTACTTATGGTTGCTGATTTTGCCTTTTATAACTACACGGAACCCTAAAAAGGGAGATAGCAAAAACCCATAAAATTCTGCGGTCACGTTAATATTGGGAATTTCGTGGTAATTAAATATTTTTCACTAATAATTATTCAATCACGTCAAACGTTAAAAGAAAGGCAGTAAATTGATAACTTTAATATATCACGATGATTGTTTTAATTACACTTTAGGGTACCTACTAATATAATATAAAAGAGGCGAAATTGCTTTTTCTACATCAAACCTAGTTGTTATAACAAGGTGTGAAAATGGGTGTTTGTGTAATAGGCGCATTATTTATTGTCATTTCAAGTGTGGCCTTTTTGCCCACACTGGAAGCCATTGTAAGTAAAACAATTTGTCAAAATCTCTTCTCTACTCTCTACATATAATAAAATCATTAAAATCCGGTCCGATGTTCCGACTTGGCGCAAAAACTACTGCATAGATCCTGTTCAAATTTTGCACAAATATCTGTAATAGGCTTCTTCAAATGTTAGGCTATATATTATCACGCTACTTGCTTAAGGGGATGAGCAATATTGCATTATGTTAGTATTATTCAATTGTTTATCGTTTCAGCCATGATATGCGTAACAACGTCTATTTCAAAGCATATTTCAGCGAAGCAAATAGAGAAACGGTTTCATGACCGCTTTACGTGCATCATGTCGCAAGTTCGATCCCCAGTAAAATTATATTTTTTGTAGTTAGTTGTAATTTTTTTTTATAGAGTTTATTATTATTTATTTTATCTATTTTATGTATATTTTTCCACGAGAACGAAATCGCGGGCAACAGCTAGTTAATAATAAGTAAGTACTACCTGTCATGCAGCCTAAGTGCGGGCGAGACAATGCACGGCACGACATCATCCGACGAGCTCTTGTCACCGTCGGCGTTCCAGATGTATTAGAACCCAATGGTTTGGCACGCGACGATGGCGAAAGACCGGACGGCATGTCTTTGTTTCCATGGAAGATGAGTAGGCCTTTAGGATGGGACCCAAGATGTGTCGATAGTCTTGCGTCATCCCATCTTCCTAGCTGATCGTGCTTTGGCTGCCGTTGCGGCTGCGGAGGACCTCAAGCAGCATAAATATTCCGTTCGGAGTTGAAACTCTAGGACTGTGGGGGTCCGAGTGCTCACAGCCTTTTCAAGGAAATTTCAACACGGTTAATTGACACTTCCCGCGACCCAGGGGCTGGCTTTTACCTTGGCCAATGGCTTACCGTTGCAATACAATGTGGCAATACCGCCAGTCTCTTGGGTACATTACCAGTCCACAACGTTGAGGAGTTTTTTGACGCCATTTTTTAAGTTTTTTGTTAAGTTAGTTATTTTAGGTCTTTTTGATTTAAAAATGTATATAATATTTGTATGGACAAGTGAATAATGTCAAGATGTGTAGTTGACCCTACCAAGCATTCTTAATTCAAATAATTCTTTTTTTCTATTCCAGTGTTACAATGTTGGAGGAAATCTCGTTACAGTTTTCACTCCGGTGGACGATAATGGTTATCTTAAACTTGACGTCATTCCTCAATATGCACAATTTTTAAAGGACGGTGGAGTCGACGGCGTTATAGGTACGTTAGATATTTCAAAATAAATCGCAAAAATGCTTTTTATCTTCTAGATTTACGCAAACACGTCATGGTGACGTGACCATTTGTCGTCTAGAGGGGGGTGCACTAGCGGGGTACAAGTGAACCCCCTGCACCAGGCTTTAAAATAAAATTTAAAAAAACATAAAGTATATAAATATAAGAACAATATACAAGGTGTAACATAATAAACGCAAGACCTCCCGTGTGGTCTCGCGCACCTTGAAACTAAACATCTTTTGTTCAACGAGTTCTTGAAATTCGCAAAAAAAAAAAAAAACTTTCTATAGGAACGGTCGCAATCAGCTGATCCACATGTATGGTAAAACTAAAAAAAAAGTTATGAATTTCCAAAAGTCATAGAACAAAAGTTGTTCAGTTTCATGGTCTGAGACACCACACGAGAGGTCTTGCGTTTATTACGTTACACGTTGTATATATAGAAACTAATAGAATGCTAACATTCTGCGTTTTATAATCAGGTAAGTTTTTCTGTACCCACACGAATGGACAAACGAAAGCTAAAGAAAGCTGAAGATGCACCCCCCCCCCCTGTAAATAATCCTGCTGGCGCCCATGATGGCGACTGCGTATCGGAAGGCGTGGTGTGTGAGCAAGTAGGATCAGCCACTCCGTCAAGCATAGAGCAAATAAATCCGGGTGCTGTGGCAAAACAGTGCTGCCCAGCAGTAAAAGTATTTTCGATCCGAATAGCTGATGATGAAGAAGTCATGATTACCTACGGTTCGATGTATCGTAAAGTCTCTTTCGCTCATCCAAGTGCAAATTATAATTTTAATATCCCGTTTCTACTGTTAATGATAGTTTTACGCTTCGCTCTCGATCTTCATATTGACCCTTTTTGCAGTGGCAGCAACTACTGGAGAGGGACCATCCTTAAATGAGACTGATAACAAGAAGCTGCTTGATGCATGGATGGCTGTCGCACCATCACTAAACTTATTCGTCATCTCGAGCGTCGGCAGCGTGCCCCTACCTTACACACTAGAAATGGTGCGTATCTTCCTATTGCGTAACACCCACGCATTCCCAATGATATTTTCGACTATTGAACAAGGCAACGTACAGCGGTGGCCCAGAGGAGCAGCTGTGGTCCAGTAGTTGCGGCCTGACTTACGAGCAGTAAATCGTGGGTTCGAACACAGGCAGGCGCATTATTTTGTGTAATTTATTTCAGCACCGCTGCTCCCAAAATGGTGAAGGAAAACATCGTGAGGAAACCATTATAGTCCTAGAACCAAAAATTCGAAGACTTGTGACATCTACCAACCCTCACTGGGCCCGCATGGTGGATTATACCCCATTTCCTCTCATAAAAAGGTGGCCTGTGTCTCAGCAGTAGGAGCATTATAGGCTGATGATGCTTACTCAACAACATTTATTGCGTTTTTACGCTGATGAACAGGTGAACCTTTCAAATCTATGCGGCAATGTATTAGAAATGTATTTTACGCAATTAGGGTCCTGGTCGAACCTTATCGTGAGCAGGATTGCCTCGAAAACTATACCCATGGTCGCAATAATCCGCAGGATTTAGGCAGCGCCAGACCAGTCGAAATGGCGATACTTATCTGACCTACGTACTATGTCCAGCAGTGAGTGTCTTTGAGATGAATTTAAATATTGATTAGCTAGAGGACTTCCACCTCTCGATAGAATTAAGGTTCCAAATCTGGCAGTCGAAGTCAAAAATACTAGGAATTCGAAAAAACGAGTCCAAATATACTTATTATTAATCAATATCTTACAGTCGAGGTATTCAGAAAAAATTGGCGTGGATGCCATCTTCGCATTGCCCGAGATCTACTACAGGCCTAAGTGTGCCGAAGAACTGGTCGACAACTTGTTGCTGATCGCCGATGCCGCACCCAACACTCCCCTGGTCTATGATGATATTCCTGCGTTTACCCGCGTAGAAGGTAATGTATCGAATGAAGTGGTGTCATTGATACTCATCAGTGATTTTCTTATATCAACCAGATCTATATATTTCATATATCTACAATCGCTGCTGATTTACAGGCCGATACAATTCTTTCCCTTACTAGCCTTTTTCACCTCTGTGATATAAACCGTTCCGTCGTGTGCGCCCTTATCCTGTATCCCTGTACCCAACAAGGAAAAGAAAGCTCCTATTTCAGAGTCTTCAATCATTTAGTAGTTTTTATCATGATGATTTTGTAATTTCTAGTCTTGTATTGCAAAATGGTTGGTCGGAGTCGAGAGACGGTAGGGGGCTGATTGATTGGTGGTTGGTTGAGATCTCCATCCCCGTCACAGTTCACAACCCTAGATAATTAGTTATAGTTCCTCTGTATCTTTGCAGTGGACATAGTGGAGTTATTCGAACTGGCGACGGAAAAGATCCCCACCTTCCGGGGAGTGAAGTCTGATGAGTTCGAAAACTTGCTGTTGCTTAGAAACAAACCAAAGGGCGACCAGAAGATTTACGCCGGGAACTACGTAAGTCTTGGATCCCACTTAAGGGAAAAATTACAGCAGCCGGTATCATCCCACTGCAGGCATTCTCTTAAACTCGAAAAAAATCACAATCATACCTGGCACCGAATTCATCTCAGCGTGTCGTTAGCAAACTAAATTGAATCGGCCAAAAATGTGGGACGAGTTGGTGACCTTCACCTCCAGTAATGTGCAAACAACAGGACCGACAGGAAATGGGTGCTTGAAAGGAGCCTCCTCCAGTGGTGAACCTATCGATCCATTATACGCTTGAAGAAGAATTGAATTGGATTTGCTAATCCTTTCACCACGATGGCAATCCAAAGCACCGAATTCATAACTTACTTTGTACTCCACTTTATATTTCAGTTCTACCTGGCACCAATCGTCTTCCTACAGTACAAGAACATTGTCTTGAAAGAGTTCAACGTCTTCCCGGAACTGATCATCGATATCATAAAGAGCGGCGAAAGAAGAAAACTGAACCGGACCACTAAACTTTACGAGGAACTGGTCGATCTGATCGAGGTCATCACTGAAAATGGTGAAGAACAACTATTCTATTCAAAATGTTCAATTCAAAAAGCATTGAAATACCCGAAGGTCCCCAAAAGAGGGGATCGATACTTGAATCTAGGGTGCTACATCGACCAGGCCACCTCGCTATACTGTCTTGCTTCAAATATTGTTGACACAGCTTGCAGTATCTTTAGACCTCCTCCCCTCCACTTATGGTCTGTTAAATAAATGATTTGATTCGATTTAGAACCAAGAGGACTAGACAAAGTGATACAATGTCACTGTCTTGGGCTACAACGGAAAAGCCACAACGGGTAGGGCGAAGCCTATTTAAGTCTTTGAATGCTGAAAACAGCGTCTTACTTGCACTATTTAAGACGAAGTGTTCGTTTTTTCACGAATTAACTTGTTCCCTAAGATAGATTTTTTGATAATATGTATATGAATTTTACAACTTAACATTTTTTCAATGTTTTACTTTAGGTGAACGCACGTGCCAGCCGTCCTGCGAAGAGTCATCGTGTGAACCAAAAATAAGTAGGTCCTGAACAAAAATCTGAGATCTGAAAAAGGTTTTTAACCACCAGGGCTCCGGTTCACGAAAATCGCACCAGAATAAAGATATGATGGGAATTATCTATTACAAAATTTAATAAGCAGTTTAAGGGAGAAAATCAAGTATATGTATAAAAATTTGTGTGTCTTTGTTCGTATTTTATGCGATATACCGTTCATGCGACAGCGATAAAACTTTTTCAACTTAATTACGCGGATGAGGCCGCGGGAGGAAGTTAGTTTAAAAAAAAAATATTTGGTTTGAGCCCTTGGCCTGGCAAGGCCTACTTACGACATTTTCAACTCAACATTTAAATATTATTTATGTTCTTCCCCCAGGTAGTAGGATTGCAGTCCAGAAGGCACTTAAAGCAGCCATGCCTATCATTACCGGTATCGATGTGGGTCCAGTTTTGCGTCCCATTGTACCATATTCTAAAGAAGAAAACGCGGAACTCGAGCGAAGGCTCCGAGACGCAAACGTTACAATCGTCAAATCTTACAATTATTATGATTAGTAATCAGGGACCGATTAATCGGGTTAAAGGGTTAACGGGTTAGACCTATAACCCATATGCTTGATTAACCATTATACGGTTAACCCTTATAATATATGGCTTAACCATTTTAATATTGTTGAAAACCAGAATGAAAAAGAAAAAACACCAGCGCGGGCTAACAACGTCACTTTTTTTGCATATTTTTATTTTAAAAAATTAACCTTTTGAACGCCAGAGCAAAAACGCACGCGCGAGTCCTCCACGTCAAGCCACAATTTCACCTACCATTTTTTCACAAATTTTTATCGTTAGGCGTACAGGGCACGCGCATGCTTGTCACGTATATGTGGCAATGGCGGTCAAAAGGTTAACTATTTGCGTGAACCGGTTATAATATTCCGATTAACCCTATAATTAAAATTCCGGTTAGACTGGAAGCCGACGATGATGATGACAGCCCTATATAATACGGGTTAACCTACAAAATAACCCGATTATAATCCCTGTACGTGTAACCTTTTTGGTCCCCGTATTTACAGATACATTGAATTTTTTTTAATGAATCTTTGGAAACTACATACCGAGTATATACAGATTGGCATTCATATTGTATGCATGTATGATTTTCATATGTGTACGTTTTTTGTTTCATCAATTTGTTATAGATATATATAATTGATTTTCGAAAATAAATTCTGATCACTTAACATAAAGCATATTTTCATTTGTCATTTGACTTGTTCTCCTCCCTGACAGGCAATAATAATAATAATAGGCCAAGATTTAAATTTATGAAAAAACCAAAATCTTGTTCTAAAAAAAACTGTAACATCTGTGATTTAAAGCTCCCTGTGACACACTTTGTTCAATTCTGCGTATCACCTGTATTTTCGAAATCACACATTTCGAAGTTGTGCGTAGCGTGAAATATCTCGTGTAATGTTATCCCCGACATTGTGATCATCTTTTTGTTCTGGACCATACCTGGGAAACTTCTAGTTACGGAGATATTGGAGGTCCCAGCTTTTTCACGTTTTTTTTTTTTAATTCACGTTTTTTTTTTTTATTGTTACTATTCAACGCATTCACCAGCGCACAATGTTTTGGGTAAGTTACATTGAGTTCTACCGTAAAACGTGATTATTCACCCAAAAAACTTTTACCAGCAAAAATTTTTGCGTAAAGTTACTTAGTTTGATCCACAAAATGCTTGGTTGACGGCTTCGTGAAAGGTCCACAAACACCTTGTATGTTAAAAGGCTAAATAAATTTTAACCTTGTGTTTACAACACAAAAAGGATTATTCAATGTGCAATGCAGAACCTTGTCTAAATACAAATTCAGTATTCATAAAAATAAACTCTTTATTAAAAATAAATCAACAGCTGTAAACTTACGATTAATATTCAAATTCATGATTTTCGAGAAGAAACCTTATTTTGTAGACATTGTGGCACATTTTCATTTAACTACTTGCTCAGGCCTAAGGCCCTCAGTTTGGTCTGGATTCTCAACTTGGCCTCAGCAGAGATGGGCCTCTGCGGGAGCGAGGGAGGACCGACCTTGATTCCACTGGCTATTTCCATACCAGCCTTCATTATTGGTACCCACGGACCTGGAAAAAAAAACATTCATGTTAGAAAAATATATGTATTTTTTTGTGCATTCCCGCTGACCCCACTGCCGTGGATCAGAAAAATATGAAGGTAGATATCTCATCAGTTGAATTGAAGTTATTCTCATATATTATACAGGGTGCAATACATCGACGTACAAACGGTCATCACGTATTCAATACGTCCCGAACCCCACAACTTAATTCATCATCGGTTATTTAAAAAAAATTCATAACTTTGAACGGGATTTCAACGTTGAATACAAATAATTTGTTACTAAACAGTTTTTTTTTTTTTAATATTACTTTTAATTTAATAAAAAATTGTCGTTTTAGGCTACCAATAATATAGAATTAACGTGGATTCAGTTTTGTCCCGATTCACCTCCGAGCCCCTAATCCTATTCACCCCATTTTACCGATACCGTCGCGTCGCGTAACTAGTATGTGGCAAACCAGTATAATCTGCCCAAAAAAACACGTTACCTTCGCTAATGTGAGCTTCAATAGCCAAGCTGAGTTTCTCCTGCAAAGCCCTCGCTTTGGCTACGTCATTCTTTTCGACGGCATCCAGGATCTCCAGCGCTAGTCTTGGGAACAGGTTGAAGCTGGTCCCGATGCTGGATTTGATGCCTAGGAGCGCTGCTGGCGCGAGGAGCTGGAATCAAAATTGTGTCGTTAATTAATTGCACTGGAATTTGAACTTTGTCATGAACATTGAGTTAGCTGTTCCAAAACTTGTTATTTTTTTTCGAATTGATGTTACTCACAGTATCGGCTCCGAGGAACATCTCCTGGCCTGCCTTCAGTGTCCTCAGGACTTGAGCACCTTCACTCAGGTCGTTGGACGTGAACTTGATGCCTCTGAAGTTGGGGATGGCGACAGTAGCCGCAGCCACGAATGACGGCATATCAACTGAGGAGTAAATAAATCAATAAAGGACGATTATGATTAAGCATCAATAAGACCTAAATAGACCCTTAACGATGCCGAAAGGCACTCGTTCTCCCCGACATTGCATATTTTTTTTGTTCTGGGTCATGCCTGGGAACCTTCAAGTTAACGAGATATTGGGGTCAAAGTTCCAACTTTTTCCGTTTACTATTCAATGCATCCATAAGCATAATGTTTTTAGTGTGTTAAAGTGAGTTTTAACGTTAAAAGTGATTTTTCACCCCAAAAAAAAAAGTATTATCCCAGCAATAATTGTCTGTGTACCGTAAAACGGGGTGAATAGGAAAGGCAAGGGTGAATTGAGACAAAACTTTGAAAGGGATTTTAATGTTGAATTGATATGTTATGTTGGCAACAAGGCCTCTAAATAATTAAGTATTATTAAGTTAATAAAATAGAGTAGTTTTTGGTAACATATCATATTAATTCAACATTAAAATCATTTTCAAAGTTTTGTCTCTATTCACCCCTGCATTTCACCCCGTTTTACCCGGTACTTAGTTTTATGTACAGAATGCTTGGTTGACGACTTCGTGAAGGATCAGTTTGCACCTTGTATTATACATATAATATTCGCACTGTCGAGACTCAGGCATCCGTGAGAGGAAGTGACCATATTCCATTTCTTTGGTACTTGGATGGTTAATTCACCGTTTTGAGAGCAATTTTTATGGAACAAGTTTCTCAAGGTAAAGTGCCTGCCTGGGTTCAAAGACGACCTGCCCCCGTAGCATGACCACCGTAGACAAGGATTTCTTTGACGGAAGAGTCGACAAAATTACTGATTGTGTCGACACAATGACAGATTTCTTTGCACTATCTGTCATTTTGTCGACTCTTCCGTCAAAGAAATCCTTGTCTGGGGCCGATAAGTCGAGCCTGTTTATCATGGTTTACACTGTTCACAAATATGATCCTATCATCATCTGCCTAGCCATTTTCCAACTATGTTGGGGTCGGCTTCCAGTGTCGGATGCAGTTAAATACCAGTATTCTGGAGTGACTGCATATCTGACTTCCACAACCCAGTTAGTACTAGGTATTTGAGTAATAAGATACCCCTTGGTAAGGCTGAATGTCAGACCACTGACTACCTCTAACGACTGTCAAAGATCTACAAATGACAGCCGGGACCAACGACTTAACGAGCATTCCGAGGCGCGGAGGAAACTTGGTATGTTATGGGTGGTCACCCATGCACGGATCGACCTAAGCATGTGCGACTTAACCTCTGAAGATTTTTTTTTTTTTAATCTTTGCCCCACATTAGGAATTTCTCCTGTATCGTGGGTGCGTTTACAAACATTTAAAACTCACACAAACAGCCAGACCCGGAACAACTACCTGTAGATCATAGAAATATTTGTTCCGTGCGGGGATCGAACCCGCGACATGCAGCGCAGCAGCCGATCGCTCAGCCACTGCGCCAACCGTGCCGCCCGTTCCACTTAATAAAAAAGAAACATGCTTACTTACTCTCAACTTTGGACATCCTAGGAATATGGTAGTACAAGACAGGCAACTTAGGAGCAGCCTTAGCGACCTGCGACACGTAGAACACCAGGTCTTGAACCGAAGCCGGCTTGAAGTATAGCTCGGGGAGTGTCAGCAGAGAGCCAGCCCCAGCTTCTTGGCTGTAACGGGCCTGGTGGAAGAAATTAGGATGATGATAAAGAAGTGAAGAATACTTGTTACTCTATGGTTGATTAATACCCCAAAGAGGTTTTCTACCATAAAATAACATCACGCCTTGTTATACCCGAAGGGTTAGGCAGAGGCGTACCTAACAAATACACCCATATTTCGCCAGTTATATTTAAGTCCCATGTGTTAGGGGGCGAGCCTATTGCCATCACGGGCACAAATCTAGACTCCGTGGCTGCTACTGAGAAATTCCTGATGGAAAAACCCAATAACACTTTGCCCGACCTGGGAATCGAACCCAGGAGTCCAGGACCCTATCTAACCTTATCAAGAATCTAAATATCTGTAATCATTATAGGAACAGTAGGTATCTTAACTAACTGGTCCCGATGCCCCATGGCAACGAAAACTTTTAATTGATAACAAATATTTATTACTTTATGTTATTAAATTTTTGTGGATAAAATAGAAAGAGATATCATTCTAGGTGTGGTGATAATGAAACGTAGGTTTTGTGTACATACTTTCTAATGCCATACATCTGTCACGGACAAATCCGGCATTGTAGCTTAGTGTCGGGAATGCGGGGGAATTTTAAAATATCCAGAATTTCGAAAGATCATAATTTTGAAATCGTCTATGATCATATAGAAAATAACGATAAGTAGATTTTATGATTGATATTTTAAGCACACCGCAATGATCTGCAATAGGTAAATATTTCTCCGTTATTATATCTTTGTAAACAAATAGCAGAAAAACATTATACTGCGTAAAAGAAAAATCCTGGAATTTTCTTCATATGTCCCGAAATATCTCAGTAAACCTTGGTCATCGATCTAATGGCGTAATATTGCATTCTACATCTCATGCAATGGTAACTATATCTAATCAGTTGAAATGTAACTCCACAGTGGAAGAACCCACTTCAGAAATGTCATGTCATTATGTTATACCTACACTACGACGATATTATTTGGACAAGCTACTTAAATATTACAAGTAAGCATTGTAATTTATCTTGAATGACATTTACAAAAACAATATTTCGAGATAACAATTTTATCGCTTGACTGCATTACATAAGAAGTTAAGTGGGGTATATGATAATTTAAATACCTACCTAACCTATAGATACTATATTTCGTACGGTCTACTGATTACCAGTAATTTTATAATACTGCAACTCCTGCAAGCCAGAATCAACAGTGTCGATCACCAGAAAAGCGCCGAAGTAATGAAGCCCGACGAGTCCCGGAGCAACGATTCCCCTGTCTTAGTTCAACGAATCATCTGCCTAGCCTTTTCGCAACTAAGTATGTAATTAGGGGTCGACTTCCAGTCTAACCGGATGCAGCTGAATACCAGTATTTTACATGGAGCGTCTACATAACTGACTTCCACAAGTAAGACTGGTTTTCAAACTTTCGGGCCACTGACTAACGACTGTCAAAGATCTACAATTGACAGCCGGGACCAACGGCTTAACGTGCTTTCCGAGGCAAGGAGGAAACTCGGTATTAATGAGTGGTCACCTATCCACGGACCAACCTAGGCAAGCGCGGCTTAGCCTGAAGATCGACCCGAGCGGCTGTTATTATTTATTTTAATCAGAAAAGAACAATAAATTCTCTCCTGTGTCCGTGCCAACACAAAAAACAAAATCAGATGCTATACCTAGGCAAAGTATTGTCTCAATAAGATTCTTACATAAGGTTTCAAATTAATTTTCATTTTAAATATCATAAGCAATATGATTGACTACAAAGACTGAACTCGTTTCTGGCTTTCAATATTGAAAATTATAAAAAAACTGACTCATTGTGAAATTGAATTTTTCATTACCCACTGTAAACTTTGATTTTTAAATGTAAATCAATTTTACTATTATAAATGCAAAAGTTTGTGAGGATGAATGGCTGCTTGCTATTTATAACCTGGATTAGCATATGCACATAAAAATTCTGACTTCCACAATGATGGCATCTAATGAACTCACCAATTCAGTGACATCAGCAAGGGGAGCTCCACCGACTTGCACCTGTATGTGAAGACCAGTAGTCTTAGCGACAGCTACCCAAGCGTCTATCACCTTCTTCCTGTCTGCCACTGCCAGAGACATGTGCTCGCCTGTCGTACCTCCAACTGCAATGAGACCCAGCAGAAGCTTTCTTTAGAATCTATTTTAATTTATTTATATTCGCCTCCTTCTGCGAAGCAGTCATGCTCGCGAAGGAAGAGGCGGGCCGCGTGTGGGAGAGGACAGCGTCCTCCCTCCACCCCAGCCGCAGTGGTAGACGCCCACGGCGCCGGACGTCGGCAGACGATCACCGGCCACCGTAGGCGCGGGCATGCGGGCGGCGAGTAATAGGCGATTCGCTGTCCGACCATGGACCATGCCCGGGTCGACGGCGCGTTGTGTTCCACGCGCGCCTCAAAGAGTGTCAGCATAATGACGGGGCCCCTCTCTAGAGGGCCAAAGCCTGCCGGGGTCGCGGGACTCATAGAATTACCGTGACCCTGGAACATAAAGGGCTATTGAAGGACACCGTGGATTTTAGTCAGTACAAGTCTGACAGTCCCTCCCGCTCTGCCCTGGGTGGGAGGACTCATTTGATGATTTTACCACGCTAAAAAAAAAAATATTTATATAAGTAGGTACCTATAAAGGGTGTAAATAGACCCTTAACATAGCCGAAAGGCACTTGTTCTCCCCGTCTGCGATATTTTTTTTGTTCTAGACCATACCTGGGAACCTTCTAGTTACGGAGATATTGGGGGTCAAAGTTCCAACTTTTTCACAAGTTTTTTTTTAAATACATGTTTTTAATGTAAGATTTTTAATTTAAACACCTCCACGACCCCCGTACTATTCAATCCATCCATCAGCACAATGCTTTGAGTGCTTTCCATCGAGTCCTACCTTAAAACGTGATTGTTCAAACCAAAAAAAAATTTTTGCATAAAGTTACTTAGTTTGATGTACAGAATGCTTGGTTGACGGCTATGTGAAGGGTCTGTTTACACCCTGTATAGGGTAACTGGTAATTAGTGACCGATACTTATACACGTGATTGTACTCATGATAACAAACAACTTTCACAAAGAAACATTTTTTTTAATACTCATTCTCTAGTAAAATACTCACATCATAATAACACAACAGCGGAGCATTACGGAGCGGGCTTGCGAGCCGCGCGGGTGCTCTGCCTACCCACTGTTGTACTGCCTACACACGGTAGTAATGAGAACGGCGTCATGCGGCTAACAGCTGATAGGTCACAGGCGCACGCGCGACAATTTTATATGGCCACACGCAAACACACGCACTGTGCACTGTTATTGTGATAAAAGTGAACTGCTGGAGGTATATTTTTTATTATTATTGTGTGCTAGCTGATATGTGACAATAGGTAATTTAATTTAATGGATTCTTTGTTTTTATTAACTTAGCTACACACTATTGTATTAAATCTGGTTCTTCTAACTAATCTAGCAGACCGATGTGTTGCTGGGGAGTTTGTTCCGCCACTTCATCTTCCCGGCTACAACACTAGGAACTGGTGAAGGGTGGGTGTTTCGGGGGACTGTCTCTTTTAAACTTTGACATTCAAATAGTGCTGATTATCAGCTTAATTTGAATAAATGACTTTTGCTTTGATTAAAGTCACTTTTTGTGGTTGTCTGCTTAATCATGTAGTTCTTTTATGCTACAGAACGGATTTTGATATAGTCTCCAGCATTATTTAAAGAATATAATTTCGGATGGTTTATGTGTACAATACACACAAAGAATTCACATGGTACATGCATATTTAACTTCTGATGTAGCATGGGAATCCAGCAGAGCTGGTAGTTTGGTTTCAAATTATTTAGTGATTGAGTTTCAAATTAGAAAATTCTAAGCATCACCTTGGAGACTGTCCAATTAATGGAAATATGCTCGCCCCCTGTAGTGGAACTTCTGTGTATCCTTAGGTGTTGGTGATTAACTACAGGTATATTTTGAAAAGGTCAAACTCACCCAGAACAGACTTAATTCCTGCATCAGCTAAGTACTTGGCATAGGCAGGGATGGCTCCATAATTGACGGTGAGGTCATCGTTAAGGGGAGTGAAGACTGGGGGCATCAAACCACGGGGAGTGAAGGACACCTGTTGATAATAAAAAATGCAGTTTTAAAAATAAAAAGTTATCTTGTATGCATTAAAATAATGTTTAGAAGAAATCAAAGGAGTTTATATTTGATAATTATTAAAAACATGCATGGGAATGGTAAAAGTATAATGAAGGGAGATATGAGATAGGGATACTGGAGTTTGTAAGTAAAATTGTAGGTATTGGGAATAGTTTATAAACAGATACTTATTTGCTTCATTATAAGTAAATTCAAAGGGAAAATGATAGTTATTTAAAACACATGACAGTATCCTGCCATAAAATCCTATAAAGCAAAACTCTACAGCTTTACTTACCATTTTATATGGTTTTTAATTCTGTATTTTACTATAGACCACACCGCGTAGCTAGCACGACAGACGAGCAATGAGAAACTTTAAAAAGTTTATCTCGTGACATTTGTTATATTTACTTCATCTTATCAGTATTACAGCTCAGTCGATTGTTTACAATTCTCTTATCACCCCTTCACCATATCAACATTTGAAATTAAAAACTTTTGTTTTGATTTTGATTGAAATGTCAATGTCAGATGGATGGTGTATGGCTATCTCTTTTGCTACCAAACGAAATGTATCAAGCCATTCTGCTGTCAGTTGTAAAGCTAGAAATAGATGCCAAATTTAAATGGAACGCTCCCAAGATTTGTTCGTTCATTCTTCCGCTAAGCTTTTATTTTTGTATTGGGATCAAGATTTACAATTTTGACAATAAGATCAAGTAATGTAAATAAATAGATAAATCTTTAGTTAATAAATAAAAATAATGATAAAGAAAACACGACTGTCCATTTTGAATTAATGACAATTTTATATTTATTAAATATGTGACTGACTCTGTAAAACGATTTTTTGACAATTATTATGTTAACATCGTGTAGAAAGAGATGGATTGATTTATTATGGGGTAAAATAGAGATAGCACTTTCCCCATGAATGAAAAGGCAATCAATCAATCACAACAGCAATTTTTCAAGAATTATATTTTATTGTGAAGTGTGTTATTTCTCATCAAAATTAAGAAAACCAAGAAAATGAATACTATAACAAGCGAGTTGAGTATGCACGATTTGAACGTTAGGTTTTTTGAGATAATGCAAAATGAAAATAACGCCGAAGCTGCTGCAAATTACATCTATGACGCTGTTTGCGACGATGTGACCCTAGGATTTGCCTTCGAGTTCCACCACGGCTTGAAGACCGGTCTGACGGACTTGATAGAAGGAGAAAAGGAAGAGGAAGAGCCTTACAAGATTGTGAGCACGCCAGAATGCGATGTGTTTGGCTTCTCCATGATGAAAAAGACCCCTGATTCAAATTGTTCCTGTCCGAATTGTGAGCGGCCAGTTTCTGCTACCAGGTTCGCTCCTCATCTAGAAAAATGCATGGGTAAGTCTGCCGAAAAGTACCTAACAATAACCTTGCCTCGTCACTCAAATAATAATTACTGTAATATTTTCCTTGTAACTCACAATCGGTCATTTTGTTATTTGTCCAACAATAACTAATGCATTCTCTGCCCTGTTTTGCTTGGAAGCTACTCTATAAATTAAACATTTGTCATAACATAACAATTAATATAGTGGGTACAAAAAAAAAGAAAAATCTGGGTCTGTCTAGTATTGCAACGAAATCATAGACATTAAAATGACACAATGAAATCTCTTTCTCAAAAAAATAATAGATGATTGGAAAAAGTTAATCAGTATCAATGAGACTGGCCTATGTGGGGACTAATAATGAAAAAATTACAACATTCTATTTGTTAGTTAGTTTGCATAATCTTAACCTCTATTCACCCTTTCTTTATGCTTAGCAACACTAAATGTGACCATCATATGAAAAAAATCCGATTCTCGTCAAGATTATGTAATTTGCAATAGGTACAATGTTGGGACCCAACTACACTATTTTTAAAAAAACAGATCAGTGGTCTGGTTTTAATTAACAATGGCAAATCAGTCGTCTTCTTCTTTCTTTCTTTCTTTAACACACAGTCGAGCGGTTGAAAAATAAATTGAGGCTGGGGGAGTCTTCTCAATGTATTCTGAACCTTAGGACCAAAGGAATATTTTACTGCAATCTTACGGCCCATATTTTTGTAAAATAACCATTCCCTATTGCACAAATCCAGATAGTCAAACAGAAGGATTTTTTTAAATTTTACTGTGCAATGTAAGAGTTATTAGTTAAGTGTCAAAACCACTCTCTGGATCTGATTTTTTTTTTCATTTGTAAGTTGGTTATGTTTTTGTGATTGTTAAGTTTTCACTCATCAATGATAAATAAAAACTAAGAAGATAGCCTGAGCTCTTGGCCTGCCATAGATTCATAGGCAGCAATCAGAATTTTTTTTCTTCCCACTGTTCTGCTATGATGTTTACAGTACAAATAGGGGATTTTTATTGATGCCATTTAGATTGGATGTGGTTTAAAGCCTAAGTTCCAATACTACAATATCCAAGATCTTTCTTCATTAGATTGTTTCTTTTACATTTGGCTAATAGCAATTTAGTTATGAGATTGTTTACAGAAAACTGTCATAAGGACATTTAATTGTCTTTCCTGTAAATTTTGGCTTTTTCTTGTGATTTTGGTCTAATTTAACTGAATGCTTTGACTTTGAATGCACTCTTTCTTCCACAATAGCTATACTATATTGTTACTCTTCTTTGTATGTGGTTAATAGATTCAATAAGGCTTCCACAATATAAATAGGGACATAACCACAATGATAATACTTATAGATTTGTTTATGTCCAAAATAATCAAATCATGTTTAATTATTACTGTAAATTTTCCTTAATTCTTACTAAAATAAAGCAATTTTAATACAAAACCACACAACATATTGATTATGTATCAATATTTTGTTTATTGTTTGCATTATTGTCACTGCAGTACTACTTAATAATAGTCTATTAATATAACTGCCTCGTTGGTTGAGTGATCGAAATCGCGACTTCTGAGCATGAGGTCATGGCTCCGATTCCCAGGTCGGGCAGTGTTATTGAGTTTTTTCCATAAGGAATTTCTCAGTAGCAGACACGGAGTCTGAATTTGTGTCCAGTTGATGCCAATAAGCTCACCCTTAAAACGTAGCAGGCGAAATGTGTATACGATAACTTACACCTCTGCCTAACCCTTCGGGGATTACAGGCTTGATGTTATGTTATATAAGTAATATTAAATAATAATAGTTGTACAAAACAGGAAAATATTAGGAATAACACTGTTATTTAAAATATAACTTGCAACCAAACCTATTTTGGTTCAATCCTCAATGTTTTTTACTTATCCTGTACGAGTTAATTGATTTACATTGTTATTTTCCTAGTAATTAAATGCTGTGTATGTTATAAAAATAACTTTGACAACAAAACAGGATAACTTTGTAGTCTTATTAAAAAAAAAGCCCAGGCAGAAAATCAAATTTTTTTTTTTTCAAAATGGGCCTGCTGTTGACCTCGATCACGCCTGATGGAAAGCGATAGATGAGGTCTATGGTGGGACGAGCGTGCCCAGAAGATGCCTGTTCACTCTTGCTTTGAAGGCTGACGCGGACGGGTTAAATGTTAATTTTATATAGAAAATGTCCACCATACAGAAGAAATTACTAGTGTGGGCAATGTTTTTTAAAAGAGAGAGAAAATAGAAGAGAGATCTTCTACCATATTTATTGTATTTTAGTAGTAGATTTGGGAAAATGGTACCCATACATAAAATAGGTCTAAGTTGTAATTATTATATTCCATAAGAAAATCACTTTTGAATTTAGCTTAGATACAATCGAAAATCCTGATATTAGCTCGTAAGAAATTTACTAAAATCTTTCAAATACTCCAATAATCCTGCCACATAAATATTTGTGACGCCATATCTCTGAGGAAAACATAGGCTTAATAACAGTATAAATACTTCCTTCAAGGTATGGGCCGCAACAGTTCGCGGATAGCGTCGCGACGTATCGCATCGAACAGCCGCGAGCCGACCTCGTACGCAGGACTCCTCAGCGACGATGAAGATGACGTCGACTGGTCTGGAGGCTCCGTCCACAGCGAGCGGCGGAAGCGCAGAATCAAGAACAACAATAATAGGAAGCCGAACAAGATGCATAAGTATGTATACTGTAGATATTGTACTAGCAGTTTTTAGACTTATGCTAAATACTTGGACCAGGTGTTCCATGAGTACTTTACTCCCCCTAGGGGAAAAGGCCCGCAGGTCTATGGGGGCAGCGGAATTCAAAGCGCGCCGGGGGTGGTTTTAGTCAGTACGAGCCTGCCAGACCCTCCGCTCTCCCCAAGCCGGAGGACATCCATGGAGGATTTCCAACTCAATATGTTCCATGGGTATACTTTGACCAGGTAGCCAGTGGACGTTTGCTGTTCAACTTTTTTCCATTAGCGTAAGTGTTCCGTGTGGGATAAGGCGTGGCCGGTCAACTATTTACGTCCCGCTCACTTAGTACGTGTGCGAAGGAGACAAATAGGAGCAGTAGACACTTCCAATACATTTAGTTGTCATACAAAAGGGAGGGTGTATACTTAGTTGAATTTAGATTTAGTAATATATTACTTATAATCAAAGTCTTAAGGAACATAATATATAAGCAATTGAATGTAATAAAGACTGAACCGTTCTTTGTTTCAAACAACTTATGCCCTGGCTGGCTACAGTATTCATGGTACGTTCATATGTTCCAAGAATCAGCTTTTAGAAAGAAAACAAAAATATAGATACGCATTTATATTTTATATAAAATCTAGCTAGCACTTGCATGCATTTTGAAAATATAATATATGCTCTATGTTATTTACCTACTCAATGTCATAATTGTGTGTTATAATTTGAAATGTGTTTGTGCATTTGAAATGTCTTAGTACTTAAATATTCTCGAATTAAAACCATACCATAGTAAAGTGCTCTGACCCTATACTACCACCTTTGGTAGCGTATTATTTTAATCTTCTTTAGCGTGGGAAAGAGATGCATACGTCTGGTCCTCTCTTTCAAACACTGGAGTAAAATTAAAGTACCTAATACTGCTGTAAAAGGTGTTGGTTGGCCCCCACATACACCAGTGCAGTATTTAATCATGGGAGGGACCAAACAGCCAACCCCAGTCCCCCCTGATTATGAATTACAAAATGTAATATCCACTCTACTTAATATAGTCTAACGGCGGGTTCATTTACAGTCCTTCCACAGTTATTGTACCTCTTGACTGTAGCAAACAATCCACAACGTAAAAAAAGATAATTGTGATTTTACTGACGCGCATTCCAACATCATCTTTCAACGAGTATACATAAAGATCACGGTAATTTTGCTAGTAATTCGAAATCAGAGATTAAATAACTGTGAAAGTCTGTACTCGTCTTCCATTCTTTTTTCGATCCGCCAATGCATCGGTAACTTCTAAGTTCTAAGTCTTTATAAAGGCCCCAATGCACAAGCACACACGTCTTGTTCTGAAAGTACGTAAAAAATGTATGGTACCAACAGGCACAACAACGGGACGACGAACTCGGACGCGAACGACGGTGGCGCCACCTACGAAACGATGACCGCCAACGAGAAGAAGAATTTGCTGCAGCAGATCTGCGGCGTTGTGTCAGAGCACACTAAGAAATTATGCACTAGGTAAGAAGAATCAGAATTTATTTAAGATGTTTTTGTAATTAACTAGCCCATGCCCGCGGCTTCGCCCGCGTGGTTTTCGGTGATTGTCCCACGGGATCGCACTATCGGCTTAAAAATTATCTTACATAACATTATACCACGCCTATAATCTCTGAAGGGTTAGGCAGAGGTACACCTAATAGTACACCCATACTTAGTCAGTGACAAAAAAAATATATCATGTTATTTTTTGCCATTTCCGTTCTTTATTCACTTCCTCAGAAACTTTCGCATTTATAATAGTAGTAAGATAGAATTTGGCTGAAGATATTTTACCTCACGGCACGCAAGAATTTGTACATATAATAACAAAAAATACAATTTCTTTTTTACAAAGTTTAAAATTGCAATATTACAGTTACCTAGTTAGTTGTTGTGCTCCTTAATAAGCAAAGTCTTGAGTTCGATTCCCAGGTCAAGCAAAGAGTTTTTGGGTGATGAATTTCTCAATAGCAGGTCGGAGTCGGGATTTATGCATGATTGATCGCAATAGGTTCGCCCTCGATTCTTTCTTTATACTCTGTTCCTCAGTGGTGAAGATCGCGAATTTATGACCTTGTCGCCCCCTATTAAGGTCCGTCCAGATTTAGTAATATTTTACAAATCTTTTGCTATCGTCTAATTTAAACAACATTGCTAGTCTCTCTATTGAATCATGTTAAATAACCATGTTTTATAACATGTTATGTTATTAATGTGGACACACCCTTACATGCGACTTAAACATAAAAAACAACACGTATAAAAGTGTCTGTAAAAACCTATTTGCAAAATAAACATCATTTATCATGATAACTGTTGAAATTTAGTGGTTAATTGGTTATACTAGGTACACTCCTGCCTAAACCTTCGCGAGTTACAGGCATGATATTAGGTATGTTATATTTTCATCCACAATAATGTTCTACAATGAGCTCACTAGCTAGAGAATTGATAAGGCTTCTAGCAACGTGATCTTTTATATATTTTCCTTAAGGAAAAACACCCTCGTATTACCTAAAATGCCTACTTGTTCTCTGAGTCAAATCCAAGTGACACACAAAATTATTAAATTTTAAAGCGACTATAATATTATTATTAATTAATTATTAATTTAATTAATTATTATTATTATTATTAATTTATTTAATAATTAATTTATTTAATTTATTATTAATTAAACACTGATTGATGTCAATAGACTCGCTCACTATACATATTACATCATAATCTGCCTAGTCTTTTCCCAACTATGTTGAGGTCGGCTCGGTAACTGGGTGCAGCTGAATATGAATATTTTTACATGGAAAGACTGCCCTGCGTATCTGACCCTCCACAACCCAGTTGGTACTGGGTAATAAGATACCCCTTGGTAAGAGTGGTGCTTTCTGGCCACTTATTACCTGTAACGACTGTCAAAGATCTACAACTGACAGCCGGGACCAACGCCATAACGTGCTTTCCGAGGAAACTCGGTACAATAAGTCTAGTACATCCACATTTGGTTATTAGTGAGGTGTACCAACAGCTCTGCCTAACACTTCAGGGTTTACAGGCGTGATGTTATTTTATACTAAATGAAAAACTCAATTTCACAGATCTACTCGCTGTCCCCAACACACTGAAGAGCAACGCCGCGCCCTCCGCAACAGTGTTCTAGAACCTTCGACCCCAGAGTCCCAATCTATGGGCCTCACTGCCGAGGAGGCCGGCTCCCCCCCTGACTCCAGCCCCTCTTCCTCATGCTCATCGTCTAGCCGCAAGAGGGACCGCCACCGGGCCCCACCCAAGACAAAGAACAAGAGAGATCGGAATATATCCCCTAATACAAGGGATTAAGGACTGAATTGTGTAAGATGAACTTTGTAGGAACTAATTTTATTTTGCTTGAGGGTGTAAAAGTTAGTTACTGGTACAGTCAACCGCTTGTCTGTGGTACCCATTTGAAATTGCGCCATTATGAAGTAGCAGTAAGCATGCTGCTAGTTCCTCACACTACTACTCAAAAGTAATTGTTATGAACTCAGATAATTATTATTTCAATAGCGGTCTGTACACGACGCGACTTACTAACGCGTTATTAACTAGTTTGTAATTCATTGCGTCGTAGACGATGAGCCTTATGTTGATAGTCTTAAAAAGTTCTAGCATCGCATGGTTGACACTGCTAATTTCTTAATTTTTTTATTACATTTCCAAAATTATTAATGGCATTAGTTGTTACATCGTTGTATGTCGTGTAAAGCAAGAATACGCTTTTAATTTTTTACCCAATTTAGGCTAAGCCTGAGAAGGGTTAATGTTTTATTTCTGTTTTCTTCCAGTTGTGCCTTCAACCATCTTGACTATTAAATTTCTTCGTAAACCTTTTTCTCTCATTAGTATTGTATTTCTTCGTAATTATTTTCCGATTCGTTTTGACGTATTTCGTTGGATGTGTCGAGACAAAAACAGATATTCATTATCTGCATGTTTTTTCTTGCATGATTACAATATTTTTTTCATAAATGTATACAGTAAACATAATTTATTACTTCGTAAACATTTTTCTCTCATTAATTGACTTTTGAATTTCTTCATAATGATTTTCCTACTCGTCTCGGAAAATTTCATAGTAAACGCTGGCTGGGTCGAGACAAAAACAGATATTCATTATCTGCATGTTTTTATTGCATGATTACAATTTTTTTTTTCATAAATGTGTTCAGTAAATATAATTTATTACTTTGCAAACATTTTTCTCTCATTAATTGACTTTTGTATTTCTTCATAATGATTTTCCTACTCGTCTCGGCAAATTTCGTAATAAACGCTGGCTGGGTCGAGACAAAAACAGATATTCATTATCTGCATGTTTTTTATTGCACGATTACAATTTTTTTTCATAAATGTATTCAGTAAACATAATGTATTACTTCGTAAACATTTTTCTCTCATTAATGACTTTTGAATTTCTTCATAATGATTTTCCTACTCGTCTCGGCAAATTTCGTAGTAAACGCTGGCTGGGTCGAGACAAAAACAGATATTCATTATCTGCATGTTTTTTCTTGCATGATTTAATTTTTTTTTCATAAATGTATACAGTAAACATAATTTACTACTTCGTAAACATTTTTCTCGCATTAATTGACTTTTGAATTTCTTCATAATGATTTTCCTACTCGTCTCGGAAAATTTCATAGTAAACGCTGGCTGGGTCGAGACAAAAACAGATATTCATTATCTGCATGTTTTTTTCTTGCATGATTACAATTTTTTTTCATAAGTGTATACAGTAAACATAATTTACTACTTCGTAAACATTTTTCTCTCATTAATTGACTTTTGAATTTCTTCATAATGATTTTCCTACTCGTCTCGGCAAATTTCGTAGTAAACGCTGGCTGGGTCGAGACAAAAACAGATATTCATTATCTGCATGTTTTTTCTTGCATGATTACATTTTTTTTTCATAAATGTATACAGTAAACATAATTTATTACTTCGTAAACATTTTTCTCTCATTAATTGACTTTTGAATTTCTTCATAATGATTTTCCTACTCGTCTCGGCAAATTTCATAATAAACGCTGGCTGGGTCGAGACAAAAACAGATATTCGTTACTTGCATATTTTTTTCTTGTTGTTATAAACATCTTTTTTTTCATAAAAGTACACAGTAAACATATTTCATTCTTTCTAAAACGTTTTTGTCTTATTATGGCTATTGAATTTCTTCGTAATGATTTTCCAATTCGGCAGATATCGTAGTAAACTGTGTCTGGATCGACACAACAACAGATAATGCTTATCTGCGTTTTTAAAATATTTTTCTCTCATAGTAAACATAATTTTATTATTACGTCAACGTTTTAGTCTTATTACTTGGCTATTGAATGTCTTCGTAATTATTTAATAGGCCGGAACACTGATAGCAGATTTCTTTCAAAACTATTCTAGTGTCTGAATTCACACAAAAACAGACATTCATTATTTCAATCAATTTCCATATTTTTTCTTGTATGTTTACAAATTTTTTTTCCATAAATGTAAACAAGAAACATAATTTATTACTTCGTAAACGTTTTTCTCTGTTTTGAAAGATGTTGACTAAGTGAGTACCCCACTAGAAGTTCAATTCTAAGCAAAATTGAATTCTATTTTCATTTTCACTTTCACTTTTAGTTCGTTATTTAAAACTATTTCAATTTATTTCATTAGTTGACAATCGTTAACGAAGGCGTTCCATGAGGTTTCCATTCGTTTCAAGATGTGTGTGTGTTGGTGTGTTCCTAGTGGTTTGCGTTTTGTTCAAAAATGTTTCCTAACTGGCAATTATAATATGACTACACAGCCAACGATAAGACAGTGGCTCCTACGGAGAGGTCTGATAATATCAATTTGCAAGTTATCATTTCACAAAGTACTTATTTATTTTCTAAACTTTTTTTTAGCAATTCTCTTAAGTCGAAAATTTCGATTTCAATTTTGTTTTTAATAAAAAACCGAACATTCAACGATTCTGATCGGTCACCCCACTTTGACGTGCGAAAAGGACTTTAATGCTACGACTATGCGGCCATTAAAACAGCGATTTCATCTACGGAAGCGTTTTATTGAATTAGTTACGTAGAAAACGGTTTTGCGCTGCGTTCTGTCGTTGTGACTTAAGTTACTGTCGCCTTCGTTACTGCACCTTATTGCTAACATACTAACTAGAGCATTATTTACTCAGCAGTGCTTTTTTTCTTGTGTGCCACTCACGGGCGGTTGAATATTCGTAACTTTGTATGTTGCGTGTACACATTTTTATATGTTCATGTAAAATGTTTTCGTTTTTTTACCGCCGTTTGAGTTGAAACTTTTTAAGTGATGACTTGAATGGGAGACATAAGTACTAAGTTCCTCAAAATACTACCTGCAATAGGTTTAATTTTTATATGATAATAATCAATGATATTGATGTTTTTAGTTTCTATTTCAATGATTTTTCTTGGCGGTTGGTGGTTTTTGCGCATTGTATATACTTCTGTGTAAAAATCAAGCTTGGCGAATTGCGCGCTTTAGGACGATGCATATTGTGCGATATAAGTATTCAATATTGCTATCTTAGATAACTCCGTTTTCTAACTTAGATTTCTTTTTGGACTGAACCAAGTGCATCCTACGTTATTTCAAATAGTGATCTGTAGGCTTAAATTGGTTAAGCTTGTTTATTATATAATAATAGGTAAATAAATAATGGACTCGTAATTCCAAAGTTTGTACGAATTCAATCGTATTGACACTGGTAAACACTTCTCTATATTAATACGATTCATAAAAATGCAAATACAACGTGTAACAGTTTTTTTTTTTTTTTTTGCGAATTTCAAGAACTCGTAATACAAAAGATGTTCAGTTTCATGGTCTGAGACACCACACGAGAGGTCTTGCGTTTATTCTGTTACACGTTGTATTTGCAAGGTACAGCGCCTTGCGAAACGCGGTTTTCAGTGTTAAACAAATATCAACATTGCGTAAGACAAAAGTAAAAAATAAATGAACCGGCCCTAATTTAAAAAAATCGCTGTAATGATATTTTTTTTCCGATGGAAACCGCGCCTCACCAGTGCTGTACTGTCCCATTAAGATCGATTTTTACTCTGTACCACAAATCAGTAAATGCATTTACCACAAAACGAAGTTAACAAAAACACATAAATTTTAAAAACATTTAGCATTAAGTACATTAAGTGATTTGTGGTGCTAGTGCTCGTATATGTTTGAGCCCACAAACTTGCTCGATATAGTAGATTAGATTATTGCGAATACTGAATTAAGTAGGTACTTCCTTTTGAATTCATGTAATAGTGCGTCTGAAATCTTATGACCTGATAGATAAGAGTTGTCTATCAAAAATATAGAGCTTGTCTTTGAGAGGGTGCATTCTGAAAGTTGGCAACGTCGCGATATATTTGACAGATATTTGCGACGTTGCCAACTTTCAGAATGCACACTCTTTATTCTAGGTAGTTTTGAAAATTATATAATTTAGGATAGGTAGGAATTACAATTTCAAATTGGCTAGATTCCACCGCGTGAGGTGTTACACCTTATCCCGCGCGTGCGCAACACTTTTGGGCAGTCATGCTAGTTGCCGATATGGCAACGAGCGAATCTTGTGATAGTCTTCACATAAATTCCACATAGAATAAAGATAACATATAGTGTCACTACTAATTAGTGACCGATACTTAAACACGTGACTGCACTCATGATAACAAACAACTTTCCCAAAAAAACATTTTTTTATACTCATTCACTTTTATCAAAATAAAACTTACGGAGTGGGCTTGCGAGCTGCGCGTGTGCTCTGCCTACCCAATGTTGCACGGTACGATAGGAATGAGACAGAAGAGCGTCACGCGGCTAACAGCTGATAGGTCAAAGGGCGCACAAAAAAATCTTTGGGAAAGTTGTTTGTTATCATGAGTACAATCACGTGTTTAAGTATCGGTCACTAATTATCAGACACCCTATATAATAAAGATAGATTCACGCCGAGCTGAAAAAGTGTGTAGCACTCCTGAGTCATCACCATATTATATTTTAGGTTATAGACCTGACGAACGTGTCAATCGACGGAATTTGTTGTAAAATTATAAACATATTATTATTCAGATTACAATGTATTAATGTATTAGAAATCGTCATGTATATACCTACTATATAGGGTGTTCATGTAAATATTCATCATTTAAATGTATACTATTATTTTATTATTACCTATTTGACTGAAGTAGCTATTTAATAGTATTAAATAAAGACATGTATTGCGATACAAATTATAACGTTTCATTTTCCTTGCGTTTATTTATCCCAAACTCTAATTATAGCAGTGGAGTGTTAAATATTTCCTCATGGACACCGCATTTTTCAGTTTCCTTCCTATTGGTTAAAACCTAACACAGCCTACTCTTTACTTCATCCTTAGCACATAAAGGGATCTTTCATAAAATGACAGCTAAATTAAAACGTGATATGATCATAAATCTGACCACAGAGTAAGTAACCTTATCATATAACTTAGGATAATAAAGGCCCCCAAACACTATGGCACCAGCATGGCCGCTGCAATAGAAGAAAATCTACATACGCGCTTTGGACGTGGAGTTGCGGACACCACCCCGTGCTGCGGCGGGATAATGTGTAGGAGGAGCCTTTACGTAGAGCAAAGAGCCTTAACCTTTTGAACGCCATTGTCACATATACGTGACAAGCAAGCGCGTGCCTTGTACGCCAAACGACACAAATATGTGACAAAATGATAGGTGAAATTGTGGCTTGGCGTGGAAGCACGCCCGTGAGTATTTATGCTCTGGCGTTCAAATAGTATGCGCTTATGGTAAAAGGAGACTGGTCTAAATCTTAGATGCAATCTAAACTTCCCATATTAATAATAAACAACAATGATTTTCAAAGATATCTCGGAACATCCGTGTTAAAAACATCGCTACCTACACAAACTGCATTAAGCAAGCACAATCAGACTTACAAGCTCCTAGCGTAGCAGTCAACAGGTTGACCTTCAGACGCAGCAACCTGTTGGTCCCACCTGTGACCATGCTCTAGTATGACAGGCTACTGTCGCTAGGACCTATCTAGCTCTGGTTTTATAGTTTTTAACCTGTTTGCTGCGGACTCGTTTTGATCCCGATGTCGTTAGCACAGGTGACTGGTTGGATTATCATACTAAGTTGGTCGAGACTTGCATTTATAATTTGAAAATTTGTTTGATATCGTAATATCATTATTAGCATGAATTGGGGTTCATAAAACAACATCACGCCTGTAATCCCTGAAGACAGGTGCCCTTAATAGAACTCCACATTTTGCCAGTTATGTTTAAGTACCATGTAATAGGGGGCGAGCCTATTGCCATCAACCGGGCACGGACTTTCTCAGCAGCAGACTCCGTGGCTGCTTCTGAGAAATTCCGGATAAAACTCAACAAGACTTCGGGAGTCGAATCCGGGAGCACATGCTGAGCAGTCGCGCTTGCGACTACTAGACCAGCGAGGCAGTTTTTAAATTGTGGTTCCACTTTGAATAAAAACATAATCAGCCTGTATCGTTCCCACTGCCATTATCCACCAGGTCGGCCCAGTGCGGGTGGGTATTAAATGGTTGAATAAAACAAACTCATAAAAGAATAAACCGTTTTATTGGCATATTAACTGTAATTAAATACTTATATTAACGTAATACACAAATATTACATCAATCTAAATATTTGTATTAATTATACACAATTATATCACATAAAAACACGACTCACAGAATGTAGAAGCAAAACGATGATTCGTTATTAATAAGTACATAAAATATTTAATTTGAATAGATCTTTGGAATGGGCCTTTTTAAAATTTTATTAGATTAGTAAAATAATGTCTAAATTGTCTCAAAGCTTTTCATGATTTCTGAAAGCTATAAAGTAGCCCTAAATGAAAAAGTTAGTATAAAAGTATTGATTTTAAACAAAAGTTAATACATAATATTAACACTAAAAAGGTCTTGATTCAATAGTACTGCTATTTCGTTTGTGCAAAAAACCGACAGTCAATTTATAAAACATAAAAATTTAAAAAAAGACGTTGTCGTCCCAGGATATTCTTGTGATTGCGTGCTATCTATAGTACTTTATTATTAGCAAAATGTAACATTTGTCTTGCCATCCTGGAACTAAAATTGACACCTTAGAACGAGTGAACTAAAAATAAACTTTAGGAATAATTAAGCCTTGGTGTCTTTATAATAATACTTCACAAGTACATAACTCCGCCATAACGTGTCTCCTTAACAGATTGTTTAAACATTATAATTAGCCTATTATTGCTGCGAAAGGAAAGTTGGCAATGCGCGGCCAATACATACCGTCAACAGTTATTTTGTACTAACTCTGCTGTGAATATATTCTATAAACTTTAAGATTACAGATAGCTCTGTTGATACGTTCATTTAAAATTAGCTAAATTATTTTACTATTGGGAGACAATTCCGTAGTGCGATGCAACGAGTCTTCACCAAAAGAATCGATATTCAAAATCAGAAATCGATTGCGAATAGTTCGACTAAAGGTGCTCTTCGGAAAGCTACTAACCGTAGCGGCAACGTCGTGCAATCGCAATTTCAGACCGCAATGACACGACTGATTTCTTTGTAACTTTAATGGATGTAAAAGTACCCTTAACGGAGCCGAAAATCACTTGTTCTCCCCGTCATTGCGATAATTTTTTTGTTCTGGAACATCCCATCGGGAACCTTCTAGTTACTATATATCTCCATACTGGGGGTCAAAGTTCCAACTTCCTTTTTTTAATGTTATAACTTTACTTTGAACACCTCCACGACCCCGTCCTCTTCAACGCATCCATCAGCACAATGTTTTGAGTGCGTTACATTGAGTCCTACCGTAAAACGTGAATTTTATCCCCAAAAAAAATCGTTTCCCAGCAATAATTTTTGAGTTACTTAGTTTGATGTTCAGAATGCTTGTTTGACGGCTTCGTGAAGGGTTCGTTTACACCCAGTGTATAAACGGTGACTGACAGCAATTTGCCATTTACATAAGAGTTGGCTAATCTGCAACTGCAGTTACCTACAGAAGAGCACCTTTATCATAGCATTGCAAAACGCAACCCTACCAAGTACACCTCAAGCGATACTTCCCGATAAAGACATTTATATAGTTCTAAATACTTCCACGTAAGTTCGACAATTCCGATACAATATCAATTTAATAAATTCACGTACACGACACATGTCTATAGAAGTACGGAGGCAAGATAATCTATTAACACTTAGCCGATACGTTATAGGTACAGTACCCGGGAGTTAAGTGCATTCTGACAGTTGGCAACGTCGCAAATGTTTGTCAAATATTTCACTGTTATGATGATTTCATGAATATAACTAAATGAAAATGGAATTTCGCTGTGTTGTACTAAAATATTGATTATAAATTGCAATAACTCGTATAGTTACAGTGAATAATTCGTTTTAGGCGCAAAATATCTTTTGGAAATCTTCTAGATGCTGTTATTACATTTAAAACTGTTACAACACCAGAACTGTTATTATTTCAATGCTTAGTCAATATTTTAGTGCAACACAGAGCGCTATTTCATCATTTAATTCAGTAATATTGATAAAACAATGAAAACAGTGAAATTTTTGACAGCTATTTGCGACGTTGCCAACTTTAAGAATGCACCACCTAAAAACGACACATCGGCCTTTAGAAAAAGACTGCCAGACAAGTATGAGCGACAGAGACGGCGCTCTACGATTTTTTTCTAAAATTCCATATGTATTTACGCCAAGGTACTGTAGTTTCAATGAACAATACTGAATTATATTTCTTGTATAAAACCGGCACCTTCAGTTTCAATTATTGACTAGTGATGTAAGCTTGTATATAAAATATTTTGTGTTCCAACTACTTAATAGAGTATTCTTGAGATTGTTGTATTCGAGATAGGTAGACATCTCAATGTTTTAGGGCACTTTTTAAATTATGCCTGCGTAGTTTTCTATCAATAAGGCGTTACTACAGGGTGTAAGGGACAGCCCTCCGCAAACAGACGGGGTGCATTCAGCTCCTTATTTTGAATCATATTTCACCGGAATTTTTCGCAGGATTTTTTTTTTTCAGTTACTGTTCCTTTATTTCAAAGTGAAATTGCATTATCTGTACGCAACACTCCATTTATGTAAATAATATTAAAAATGAAAAAAAAACAACAATGGGTGTTGAAATGCTCTAACGAACGACGCGTGAGATCAGCTGTTCACTTCCTGCCTATCTACAGAGTTCATCGAACTCGTCGTCAGGCTTGCCGTTCGCTACGTGCGTTTTGTCCACGGTAATGATACATGCGTATAAATAAGGAAACAAAACAAATCAAATTTATTGGATTCCCATAACGTTCCTGAAATCATTTCTTGCACCGGTTATCTTAGTATTATATACTGAATTCACCCCATCAGTCTGCAGAGAGCTGTCCCTTACACCCTCTATACTCATGTTCCGGTTGACCTAGTTCAGCACAGCCGAGCGGTAAAACAACCACCCGATTTTGCACTCGGTCTGTATAGAATCCTGCCGAATGAATCCGACCCGCACATAAGTGTAGCACCGCAGTACTACAATGCAATAAGTACAATATAAATCGTTTTTTTTAGAACAGCACCCTTATTAACGTAGTTGAAACTATAAGTACACGGAGGCATACTATTATAAAAGTAATAGCTATAAATTATATGACGGCATTCAGGCCGAGATCTATAAACGTTACTTAGCGCTCTGGCTAAACGTTATTACTATCATATCGCACAAGTGCCAAACGACAAGTTTGAATCAGACGGGAACATGTCTAAGCATGTCTCAGGTCCAGTTGACCGGCATTTTGTTGAACTGGGCGTATTTGGCGCAGCCGTGAGACCACAGATATAAGAGTCACACAATATCTTTTTCTTTTCGTGTTTGAGTTTAAGATTTTTCGTTATTTCTTTTTAGTGTTGTGTGCACTTGTGGTTGTGCCAAATAAACCTATTTTCTTTCTTTCTTAAGCACGTGCAAAGTAACATTTATAGACTCCGGCCTCATTGATAATCTGTACACAATATGTCGTGATCGTTTCGAAGGGCACAAATTGACAGTTACAAATCAGGCATGATGCTCAAAATGGTTTTTAACACATTATAATTATGGTGTATATTGTCATAAAAATTGTTGTTAAAACGTTACATATACATACATTCAATTCCAGTTGTGATAGGCAATTGGTATACGTAAGCCCTAAACATATAAAAATGTGTTTTAACTGTGGCCTCGACTATTTAATAATGTATTGCCTTTTCAGAACATCTGTTAGGTAAATAAGCCAGCGGAAAGCTGCTTTGAAGATCAGTGCCTCTTTTGTGCTCATTACAAAAACCAGAGATTATTCACATACTGTTACGATCTCCTTCTAACTATTTTGTCTGTGATCTATGACTTTATTTCTTTCTTTTGTTAAATTCTAGAATAAGGAAGTGACCACGCGAGAGCTTATATCCATACAGTAAAAGTCAATCGATGCAGCGTCAAACCTCGTTTGAACAAAAACAGGCGAATCACGTCTTGATCGCTTTTCTTGCATGGACATAGAACCTCTTTTGACTGGCTCAAGCCGGTAAGCGTACTCATTCCTCAAAATCTTTTCTTTATCTTCAACGAGAGCAAAACTCCTTGTCACGGACTTTTTCATTGTATTTTCAGCCAGTATAATAAGCACGAAAGAGGCGCCTGGCCGGGCAGCCATACCTTCACTTACAAGTAACAACATTACATAAGAAAGTGACACTAGGTTGCGGAAATGCTCCGGCGTTAAGCTTCCGTGCTGATGATCGACTCCCGGCCTTGGCCGACGCCGATGTACTTAACTGTAAGAGAAAAGAGTGGTATTAATGGATGCTTTTTGTGACAGGCAGGTGAATAGTTCTTCTTAGCGTATCGGTAAAACGTTCAAATGTGTTTAACCCAGCTACGTGAACCCCGCTCACTGATGCAGTAAATAGATTAAAAGGTAAATATAAGGTGAATAGGGAATATATGATCAATGTTTGTTGGTTCATTGTAGACTTTTATGTACAACAATATCCGAACTGGGACTACGTGCGTTTAACTCCCCTGGACTACGTGCTTAAAAAAGTTAATATAAAAGTAAACGATGCTTGTTGTAATGAATCTCACCAGGTATTTGTAAGAAGTCCTCGATGGCCTTCACGTAGTTCCGCGCCTGCTCGGGCAGTTTGTCCAGCTGCCGCACATCTTCTATGTTGCACGCCCAGCCGGGCAGGGTTAAGTACTCCACCTGGAGACGGAATGGTATTTACAATAGTGCCACAACAGGTACGCGCTTCGACAATCATGACAAGAATGCCGTTATTATTATGTACGTCGGATCCGTCTATTGGTACGGACATAAAATGAATCGCAAGCGCGCTAGTAGTGACATCACGTGATACGTCATTAAAACAATTTGTTCTGGAAAGTTGATGTGTAGGTACGTAATTAGAAAAAAAACAATCACAATAGTATCCTAAGTGCACCTTGGTTTGCTAGTAACGACGAAATCCACGACAACTTACAAATGCTGTAGGTGAACTCTGATATCGAGAGGTACAAACGTCAAAACAGTCTACGCCTAGCCATGCATGCAAACCCATAAGTGACGCCGTCGCTAGTAAAAAGAGTAATAAATATTCACCTCGACACTGCTGAGCTCGGTCATGGACGAGGGGAAGTACTCGATCTTCTTGCCGTTCAACTTATACGCTATGCCGACCTTGATCTCATCCAACGTGTCTAGGATGTCCATCTTTGTGAGGCATATTCTGGAACATTCATTTACTTATATTAGAATTTGATTATCTGGAAAAATAAAAACTGGGTTTTCTTCACTACTTTCTCACAAACACATGCCATATTCTCGTCCCCTACACGTTATAAGATTGATTACGCTTGTAAAAAAATGTATAGTCCGTCGGCGATTTAGCGCTGTCAATAACTGTCAGTACATATTCCATAGCAATGGTGAGACTGAAAGCTCTTAAACGTATTTCAAATGTGATGATCGCGCTTAGCTTCATTGGTGAAATTCGCCCTAAGAGTCGAAGGGCCGACTGTACTTATGAGCGATCCAATGAAAGTAAGCCCAAGATTAAGCAATATTTTGAGGATATTTTGTACATACAAGACAATATAATCTTTTTCAAAGTAAAACTAGACTACTATTTTATAGTCTAAAAAATATTGATCCAATAGGGGTTGGGACACTTCCATATTAAAAAATATTGATCCAATAGGGGTTGGGACACTTCCATATAATGACATAATTAAAGTTTGCAGATGCCTATAACAGAAACGCCACTATAGACCGACCGCTTTAATGAGTCCTCCGCCTTGCGCCATCAAAGACATTAAGTCTTCAAAGTCCTAACAATATCCCACAGGCTGTTTGCTTTAAAATAAAACAACCGTAATCCACGTAAGAATATTCCATTTAAATTGATACCTTCGCGAGGACAGTGGTCGGTCTATAATCCTATTAATTTGAAATAAGGGGGTATCGACAAAGTTCGAGAAGGCGCTTCCTATGGCATACTATTGCGATGCTTAATAAGTAAACTAAAGGATATACTCACGAGGTGTACCCGTTAACCATGGCGGTGTACCGCACGACGACCAGGTCGAGCCAGCCGCAGCGCCGCACGCGCTGGGTCGTCACGCCCACCTCGTGCCCGCGCTCCTGCAGCAGCTGGCCTGTCTCCTGCGAACGTCAACTTACAGTATAATATCACACTTGTTTAATCCGAATAGTTGGGCAAAGGAGTACTTATAGCACACTCTAGTTCCATGTAATCTCGGCCGAGCCTATTGCAATCAAAACCAGGACCAGCAGCAGCGATTTCTAGTCTCTGCTGAGATTGCCCGCCATGACCGGACCTCGGTCAGCAGATTACTCTACAAACATATGTACATAATTCACGCAGTTTTCAGGCCGAATATACAGAACGGCACAAGCAATGATCTTTACTAACATATTTCGCTTCATCCACGTTCATACATCGGGGGGCTTAAAATGGGCGCTTGTAACAGAATCATAACATGAATTACGTTACAATTCGTAAAATGGTCACAAAGTGACAATTCATAATATAAAATGCGTCTTTGACCATTTTAAGAATTCAATTGTTACTCTATTATGATTCTGCTAAAGCGGCCATTTTAGGCCTTCTGATCATGCGCGCACGCCGGTAGCGAGTACTACACATCTGACCTTTCTGAAGAACATCACTATTGGGATCAGTGTATATCTTTCTGTGGCGTCCTCTACCAGCGTTATCCACCCACATCTGACTATCATAAAGACACATTACTAACATGCATCACTAAGCAGTGATAGTCTAGTGGTATGGCCGTCGGACTGACAAGTCATAGGTCTCGAGTTCGAACCCAAGACACGCACCTGTGATTTTCGGATTCATGTGCGTATTGTATAATTATCACTTGCTTCGGTGAAGGAAAACATCGTGAGGAAACCAGCATGCCTGAGAGATATTTCTCGACGGCATGTAAAGCCAAGTCAGAGGCCCATGGGCGGCATAAAACTCTGACACCAGGTTAGGCACTAACCACACGATAAAGAAAGAAGATTACTAACATCATGCAGCTCAGTAGGGAAGGGTCCGTCGCCGACACGCGTGGTGTAGGCCTTCACGACGCCGAGCACCTCGCCGATCACCAGCGGGGGGAGCCCCAGGCCCGTGCATACGCCGCCGATGCTGCAGTTTGATGACGTCACGTACGGGTACGTACCTGAAAAATAAGGGTGATATATTAGGGTGGATTATTACATATAGTAAGTTAGGCGGTAATGTAGGAAAAACCGAAGGAGCTTTTTAGCGAGAATTTTCACTCATATGCCTTAAGTTATAAAGTTCAAAAGTCGTCGACCGTCAGTGAACTCGGGAGTACACTGGCATATTAGAAGGCTTTAGTAAAAAAAATGTGTTGTACGTAAGCAACATTATAATCACAATTACAGACCGACCGCTTTAATGAGTCCTCCACCTTGCCCCATCAAAGGCACATTAAGCGTCTACAAAGTCCTAACAATACCCACAGGTTCTTTGCTTTAAATAACCATAATCTATGTAGGTATTACGATACTAATTGAATCAATACACGATCAACCTTCTGAATATTCCATTTAAAATTGATACCTTCGCGAGGACTCATTAAAGCGGTCGGTCTATAGTTCAATAAATTGCTATTATACCAAAGGTGAGTCTAATGCGATAACAATGGTTTAACTTTCAGTTTTGCTAATATGTTTGCGAATTCTTGATTCGCCGTGTATGTTAACCTCAACGCCCTCAACATGAGCTCGTATTTATTTGTTATTATTCTCAAAATCGAACGAAATAATTACTTTTTGCCATCATCAATCCCGTCTCCCAAGCATCCTAACCTAACTAATATTATAAATGCGAAAGTAAGTTTGTTTGTTACCTTTTCACGCCTAAACCACTGAACCGATCATCCTGAAGGCATATACGTTGTCGGGTGTACAGAAACGGACACCCACCTTTCCTCCCGAAAAAACTACTGTTCGCGAGAAAACAACAATAACGTTCTTACGATAATAGATGGCGCCACGTGTCTTTCGAATCATGACTATTATTACAGAAACTTTAGTTGTGTGAAAAGGACTGTTCCCGAAGAAAACAACAATAACGTTCTTATGATAATAGATGGCGCCACGTCTTTCGAAACATGATTGAATTATATTATTATAGAAACTTAAGTAGTGTGTTGATTGTCAAATTCTAAATTAACGCGAGCGAATCCCCGGGCAAAAGCTAGTATTAAATGAAGGCAAAATCGCTGCCGAACATACTGATACTAGCAATCTTTTTTGTTTTTCAAAGTGACAGGCAATGTATTGAAAAAATGATTGATATTACACAGAATATCCACCAAATACATCACGTCATTCCCAGATACGAGTATTCCGTACGCCTGCACTTATCAGTTGAATGATAACACTGTTATCATCTGACGAACCCTGTTAACTGTCTCTAAAGTAACGCACGTGGATAAAAGCGATTAACTTTGTCGATTTAGATAAGATTGATCGTCAATACGGTTCACTTGTGGTTTAACAGTGTTTTATCAGTGTTAGTGTTGTGTGTAGTGTGTTTGTGTGTGTGTGTTGTGTATTTTTGTGTGTGTTTTGTGTGTGTGTGTTGTGTGTGTGTTGTGTTGTGTGCTTGTCTTCTTAGATGGTACAGGCCGAGGTGTAGTTACATTTTTCTAGACTCGTATTATGCACATTAATTATGCTGACAGTCTTACTATCTGTTTCCTACAAATTATATAATAAAATGTAGCCGCATGTCAGTGGTAACAAAACCAGAATAAACTGGCCTCGCGTTCTACTGTAACAGCATACTAAACTAGGCCGAGCGAAATGAGTCTAGTTCATTCTGCCATTTCCCTCCATTGCTACCGGTACCATCCCAGTTCCATGTTGACTTGGCAGCTGAAAGATGAGCATTAGCTATCAGTGGCGAAGGTTCCATAAAACTCGATTCCTACCGGCTTCCCTTTGAAAAATGGCACAGTCAGTATTCTATAGACAATTAATATAAACACATTGACCCTTCGCTACTGTTAGCTATGTTTTGGACAGAAGTATAGTTACGTATGCGGTCCGTAAGATTGAACGAGCTGGGGTATCTCTTCACTTCATCATCATCATCATTTCAGCCGAAAGACGTCCACTGCTGGACATAGACCTCCCCCAAGTGTCGCCCCATTGAGCGGTCCCGTGCGTCTCGCATCCAGCGGATCCCTGCAACCTTTACCAGGTCATCGGTCCACCTAGTGGGAGGCCTTCCAACGCAATGTCTTCCGGTTCGCGGTCGCCACTCCAGAACTTTTCGGCGCCATCGGCCATCCGTTCTGCGAGCAATGTGCCCTGCCCACTGCCACTTAAGTTTGGCTATTCTTCGGGTTACGTCGGTAACTTCTCTTCACTTACCAAAATCAATATCCAACATGGCAGCGTTAGCTCCCTCCACGAGCACCTTCTTCCCCTCTCCGATGGCCTTGTGGAGGTACGACACGGTGTCCCTGACCATGGGCCTGATCCTCGTGGCGTACTCCTGGTAGCGGCCCAGCTCTCCGTCAATGTCTACCTCAAGGGAGGGGAACATGCGCTTGTAGTTCGCTGCTAGGGTGCGGAACCTGGAAGATGAAGGAATTTGTTTTAGTTCCCTGGCCTTTAGGAGTGTTCCTGTATAATTAACCGACTTCAAAAAAGGAGGAGGTTATGTATTCCACCAGCATCTTTTGGAGTTTAGTCTGGAATCGTGTTCCAATATGATATCGTCGGGGATAGTGCAAATCCGCGGAACAAGCATTGGATAAACACTGTTTTAAGCTTTCACGGTTTACAACTAAACTTATACTGTCACTTACGGGATATCTTCCGTGATTGTTCATTATTTTGAGCTCCCGATATTCCACAAAACCTGGTGATACTGTGAGTGTGTTTTGCCGTGACTTAGAGTCGAGTTCCAGTAGTTCGCGTAGCAAAAGACAAAGAAAGAGGGTAGATAGATTTGTCTGCTCTTAACAATTTATTTTCCATCCACCCGCATTCTCCAGACAACCCGCGATCATGGCGCTTGCAACAGCGCCGAAATATCGAGAGCTCAAAATAATGAACAATCACGGAAGATATCCCGTTAGTGACAGTATAAGTTTAGCATTGGATAATTCTGCGTATCTGACAATTGTAGACAATTTCAATTACGCATTGTCGTAGCGACTTAATTAATAACTTCAATAGATTTCTACTGTTAACAATACATAAAACACATAAAAGTTAGGTCAAAAATCGTTGAAATAAAAAGAATATTAACTTATAACCTTCCCCTGTAAACCTACTCGTAGTGCATACGCGCACTTTACGTATGGTAGATTCGCGGATTTGCACTATCCCCGACGATATGGCGTGAAACTAAATGCGACAGCACATTATTTCTAACATAATATAATATCACGCCTGTATTCCCCGAAGGGTTAGGCAGAGGTGTGCCTAATAGTACACCCACATTTCGCCAGTTTTGTTTTATATGCCATGTAAAAGGGAAGTTATTTTAATGTCCTATTGCCATCAACCGGACCCATATCCAGACTCTGTGGCAGCTACTGAGATGTTCCTGATGGCAAACCCTAATAACACTATGCCCGACCTGGAAATCGAACCCCGGACCTCATGCTGTCAGCTGAGCAGTCACGCTTGCAACCACCAGACCAACGAAGCCGAATATACGTCGAATATCGTGTGGAACGAATAGTAAAATTCACGACAGTACAGGCTTTCCTGTGCTAAGTGAGAATAGCATTAGAATATGATTCAAACGAATTTGAACCTTATTATTTCAAACAATGTCCATATTCCAATGACCAGTCCAGGTGGCAGTATTCTGATTGAAACTCATTTAATTTGAAAGAAATCGCATGCGAAGAAGAGTTTTATTCTAAAACGAACCTTAATCTTCTAAGAGAAATGTTGATATAAGTATGAAAGGCCTATTTTACACATGATACTCAGCGAGTGGAGCTCGTGGCTAAATAATAACAGCCGCTCGGGTCGATCTTTAGGTTAAGCCGTGCTTGCCTAGGTTGGTCTGTGGATGGGTGACCGCTCATTCCATACCGAGTTGCCTCCGTGCCTCTGAAAGCACGTTAAGCCGTTGGTCCCGGCTGTCATTTGTAGATCTTTGACAGTCGTTAGGTAGTCAGTGGCCCAAAAAGTCTGACAACCAGTCTTACCAAGGGGTATCGTATTACCCAGTACTAACTGGGTTGTGGAGGTCAGATAGGCAATCGCTCCATGTAAAATACTGGTATTCAGCTGCATCCGGTTAGACTGGAAGCCGACCCCAATATAGTTGGGAAAAGGCTAGACAAATGATTACACAGCGAGGGGCGACTTGAAGAATCTCATAGACAAAATTCAAGGCAATTAGAAATTAAAAACCTACACTATTTATACGCAAACAGAAGATCTTTATCATTATAAACAAACGATTTGTTTTCCAGTGCACAATATAGGAAGTCGTTATGTTGAATGATATGCACTCGAGATGGGCACTTAGCATGCGATATAAATGATACGCATTATGTACTACGATCTACCGCGCGCACTGCTGTCGACCACTTTTCATCCTTAAGCCTTGAGTGATAAGGTGGAAAAGTGGTCAGCCGTCAGTGACCGCGGTGGTACCTACTCATATGAAAACATACTGTTGATAGGGATGTGTATTGCATGCTTACAGTTCACAGAAACAAAAGTTTTGAACTAAAGGTATTATAGAGGAATATGGTGACGTAATAAAAGTATTCCCAAGTATGTTGAAATCGGATTTAAGCTCAGTATTTCACATGGTGCGACTGCATAACTGAAGCCCATTTATTGAAAGAAAAAGTATGTATTTGTCGCAGGGACATGCCTACAAAATAAACAATGTCCAAAAAAAAACAATAAACAAACAACGCTTAACAAATATTTATAAATACAACAGCACGTGTAGAGTGAGCACCGTAGAAAAGGGTTATGTCGACGGACGAATCGACAAAATGCCAGATTTCTTTTGTTGATCTGCCATTTTGTCGATTCTTCCAGGACGGAACAAAAAATTGACAGCTTGCACGTCGTGACTGCTGTATTGGATAAAACGATACCCCATGGCAAGATTACTTACGAATGATAGTCAGGAACAACTGCCCCTATTTGTATGGATGGTTACCCAACCACGACCAACCTCGGCAAGCATTGCTTAACCTTAAAAATCGAGACGTACAGCTGTTATTATTTCGCCATGAGCCGCTCTCGAAGCTGCTTCTGGAAAGTATTAACCTTTTCACCGCCACGGACTTCAGTAGAAGTTCCAGATTTCCGTGCCACCAGCGCCACGACTTCATCAGAAACTCTTAATTTTTAACTACCTATCAAACATAAAAGTACTGTATTTAAAGCGTGTAAATCTCATTCATAGATATGACGATACCCTGATCACTACTGTTTACTTCGTTATACAATTATAGCTTGGCGCTGGCGAGGCATCGCGTTCTGTGTGCGTTGGCGGTGAAAAGGTTAAAGGCCTATTTCAGACAAAACACCTAACAATTCTACACGGATATTAGGGTGATTAATTAAAACTTACTTCTCTTCAAACATAGCGAAGTCCCCGAGTAGGTCTCCAATCCGCAATCCATTGCGGGTCGCCTTGGACGAGTACGTTGGGCCGATGCCCTTCTTTGTGGTGCCCAGCGAGTTCTTGCCCTTCTCAGCCTCTTGAAGGCCGTCCACCTGGAATAAATATAATGAATATTTAGAGGTGCCACATTAATGGGAAGAGTATCAGTGCTAGCCTAGTAGTGTGGCCGTCTGACAGCCAAGTCATAGGTCTCTCAAGTTCGAACCCAAGACACGCACCTCTGATTTTTCGGATTCATGTGCGTGTTGTATATCAATAGCTTTGGTGAAAAAAAACATCGTGAGGAAAGCAAACTAGCATGCCTGACATATATTTCTCGACGGCATGTAAAGGCAGAGACAGCATTTAAAGCCAGAGACGGCATGTAAAGCCAGAGGCGGCATAAAAACAGACACCATGTTAGGAATTATGGCTTGTTAGTTAACAATCGACACTTTTTTTGCATTTCCACGCTTGGGGGAGGCCTATGTCCAGCAGTGGACGTCTTTCGGCTGAAATGATGAATGATGAGTTAACAATCTTCTGTTGCAAACGAACTTTGAATCGAACACAAAGCTGCTTTAGCTTTGTGTTCGATTCCCCAAATCGGGCAGTGTTACATTGAACTTTTTAACTTGAAAATTCTCGGGAGGGGCCTGGACTACAGGAGTCTGAATTTGTGACCAGTTAAAGACAATAGGGATTTTCCTGAAAAAATCTAAATAGTCCGTCAGATAGATTTCCAAAAAATATTGGTCACGTATTTTTTCTTTTTTCACGAAAACTAAAAATGAAGACGATATAGTCCGTCGAAAACTCGTGTGACGTCATAGGTCCCCACTCATGATCATGATCTTTGATACGTTTTATCTTCGTCAATTTTTATTGATTTGATAAAACAAAAAATACGTATCCAATATTTTTCGATAATCTAACTGACGGACTAAATAGAATCATATTTTTTTTACACAGGAGACATCCCTATTCCCATGCTATAATTCATTAATTCGATCACTAGCTGTTCCATACTCTTTTATCAAAGCCCACATTCAGACGTACATAACATAACATCACGCCTGTAATCCCCGAAGGGTTGTTTAGAGGAGTACCTAATAGTACACCCACATTTGGCAAGTTAAGTTTTTTTTTAAGTCGCATATAACATGGGAGCGAGCCTATTGCCATCAACCAGGCACAAATCCAGACTCCGTAGCTGCTACTGAGAAATTCATGATGAAAAAACCCAATAACACTTTACCCAACTTGGGAATCGAACCCGGGACCCCATGCTCAGCAGTCGCGCTTGCGACCACTACATCAACGAGGCAGTCGTACATAAATACGTAGACGTACATAAACATATATCCTCATAACTGTAACATTATCATGTCCAAACACCTATCTATACATGTGTGTATAGGCAAAAATAAACTATGGACTTTGATAGCAAACGACATACATTACTCAGAGCTTAGTCATATAAGTCCCGGTTGTCACATGACCTATGATAGGTATTTCAGAAGCTAGAAAGTAGGACAACCCTATATTATACAACATTAGTTTTAGTATATGCGAAACCTGAAACACGTGTCTAGTATTTTTATGTAAAGAATCTATGTACAAAATTTCAAAACTGTATCATGAAAAATCACAAAGTTATAAGTTTGTTCTGTTACCTGGTTATCCGCACAAAAACATGGTCACCACGCAGCGCGCACGCGCGCGCGCCTCCAGAGTCGTCTTGAGCTCATTAATAATAATAATTTGGCAGTAGGTAAAGAAATTATTGCGATAGCTTCTTAATGTCGCTCGGTGTCCAACTTGTAACTTTTTTTAAATATTTTAGGACATAATGTAACATGGTTTAAAAATTATTGGAATCGACTCAGTTACTTATTCTGAACAAACTATATTCAGGTTTCGCATATACTAAAAATAATGTTGTATAGGTACTTAAGGTACTATCTACTCTTATACATATAATCATATGTCTTCGTCCGATATTCTGGCGAGCCAATATCAAGATATCGGTTTTTCTCACTAATTGGGTTACGGAGGTTAGATAGCACTCTATTTCATTTAATTAGTGATAAAAGAAACTTCACGCCTGTAATACCCTAAGGGCTATGTAGAGGAGTACCTAACCTACACCCACATTTCGCCAGTTATGTTTAATCCCATGTAATAGGAGGCGAGCCTATTGCCATCAATCGGGCACAAATCCAGACTCCATGGCTGCTACTGCGAAAATCCCGATGGAAAAACTCAATAACTCTTTGCCCGACCCGGAAATCGAACCCAGGACCTCATGGTCAGTAGTCGCGCTTGCGACCACTCGACCAATGAGTTTGGATGTAGAGGGTAGGTATCTTCAGAACCGCTGATCCGATTCCGAAAAGTCTTTCACTAATGCGAAGCTACATTATACCCTAGTGTCTTAGGCTATCATCATCATCATGCTATCATTATCATCATCATCATCATTTCAGCCGAAAGACGTCCACTGCGGGACATAGGCCTCCCCCAAGTGTCGCCACATTGACCGGTCCCTTAGGCTAAAAATTAACAGAAATAAGTCACTGTAAATGCGTCGAAATATCTGGAGTTCAAAATAATGAACAATCACGGAAGATATCCCGTAAGTGACAGTATAAGTTTAGTTATAAACCGTGAAAGCTTCAAACAGTGTTTATATTAACTAAATTGGGACGTTTCCGTGGGGTAATTTTAGACCATAACGCGAGGGGCCCCGTAGGCAAAAACAAGTTTAAAAAAAAATCGTTATCATTGGTTTTTTTTTTTTTTTTTTAAAAACTTTGCCCCACACTAGGAATTTCTCCTGTATCGTGGGTGCGTTTTCAAATATTTAAGCTCACATACACAAACAGCCACACCCGGAACAACTACCTGTAGGCCATACAAATATTTGTTCCGTACGGGAATCGAACCCGCGACACGAAGCGCAGCAGTCAATCGCTCAGCCACTGCGCCAACCGTGCCGTCAATTGTAGTTTTTGTTCAGTGTTTGTTTGCTTTAAACACTGTTGTTATTACAATTTAATAATGCATTCCATTCTATACATAATTATGAAAACAATGAGACTGAGCTCACATGACTTGAGTAAATAAATTAGAAAATTTAAGTATTGTGACTATGTTTTTAAGTATACAATAAACCACAATTTACTTCGGTTTAAACGCGACTTAATAATTTTTACATTAGCGTATCAATTAGTTTACCGAGTCATTATCAGACCGTATCATATACGTATAAAACGATCGTTAAACCACGTGTTTCGATAATAAAGTATATATGTACTTTAATGTTCATGTTTGTGTATTCAGTACATCATTCTGAGCCGGCCACATAAAAAATTCTCATCGGTTATTCAAAAACAATTGCTGTTCCATACTTTTTGACCACAAAGGCATTGCACTTTTGTACAGCTGTTTTAAAAAAAATAACCAATGAAAAATTTCTATGTGGCTCCCCTGCTCAGAATGATGTACTGAATACGTGGCAACCGTTTTCGCGTCGGTGTCTTTTCCACCCCGTATATGTACTTTAATGTTCCACAGATGAGGGTACCTATGTGTGCTAAGTATATAATGTTGGGCGTGACTTGCTAGTGTAGGTAATTTTGAGATCACGTTTTGATAAGGTAATCTATGTAGGAGTGGTTTTTAATGGAAAATGCTCCGTAATCTAAAACAAGAAGTTGTATGTTTGTCGGTCTTTTACAGACTGTACTTCGGTGACCGTGCCCATGAGCTCCACGAGCTCATTCCACCATCTTCCTTCTTCCAACGGGAGTTCAGACGTACTGCAGGTTATCACCCATACCTGGTAATGTTCCACAAATCGCACGAAGCGTTTTGCTACATCTTTTATCATGCGCACAGCCAAGGAGTGGAATTCCCTGCTTGCGTCGGTGTTCCCAAGTTCATATGACCCCAATCTATTTAAGTCGCGAGTTAATAGGTTTCTTTTAGGTTGGCTCGTTCCATCTCTCATCTCTGTCCTCAGGACTAGATTGAGGTCAAGAGAAGTCACACTAAAAATTAAAAAAAAAAAAAAAAATTGTGATCGAAGGGAAGATACGCTACATATTTGCAATAACCCCTTACACGAAAGGGAGTTTTTTTTTATCACGCATTGGATTTTTTACTTTCGATATGGAGCCGAGGATTGAGTTTCCAACAGAGCGTATCTCAGTGCGTCAAAACAATGTAGGTACTGTACTGTTGGATCTTAAATCGCTAAATCCGCCTTGATAATATACAAGAAGAGGCATTTGCCCAGCAATATGTCAACTATACGGTGATATGATTTTATTATATTATCATAATTATTCATAAACTGCGCGCTACGTAACATCTCCCGCGCCTCCTTGACCGCTGCTGACGTCACAGCGTTCTCGCGCAATTATGTGCGCACGCGACTCGTCACGCGGTTGCATTTTCAGTGAGCGGGAGGCCTTAATGCTTACTGTTGAATATTGCGTTTAAGTATAAAATTCTACACAAACATTCTCGCATTCACCGTCTTTCTGCCTCTCCTCGTGCGTACCCGAGGATGCGCAAGCGCACTATTATTTAATTTTTTTTACCGCATGTGCAAAAAAATGATGATTCTTTGTAAAACGTTAGCTCTGGGCTGATATAATTTAAACAACCAAGAATAAAGGAAATATTTAAAAGTTAATCGCATTACTATGAATAACCCTAGGCGATTTAAAATCTTACAACGTAGTGGTCGATAGAAAAACGCAATTGTTCTAATCATATTTATTGTATTGTACATACTTGTATGGACTTCCCCTCGTTTATGCGATTATTAATTTAAGCCCGTTGACACGGTCCGAGCATACTCAGACCGTGTCAACGCGGCACTGGATCGGGTGCGGAAGAAATTCATGTAACTAAATCCGACATGTTGACTATGAAAAATAATTGTAGAATGAAGAAAATGATCCGAGTGAACTATTACAATATCATCAGCTATCCGAGTACACTCGTATGAAGCTTACTCGTACGAGTCCACTCGTGTGTGTGAGTGTCAACGCGACTTTATACAAAATATCTACGGCATATAAAGCGCGCTACACAAACGGACCAATCGGGCAATCACAAACCAATACGCAGATATATAGGAAGCCCCCAGCTTAGCCCGAATTGTGCCGAACTGATCAGACTATGTTTCAGCGAGGGTAGATGTTGAACGGAATTTGCTGATCGGCACGGACTCAAGGAAATGAATCATCATCATCTGACTAGCCTTTTCCCAACTATGTTGGGGTCGGCTTCCAGTCTAACCAGATGCAGCTGAATACCAGTATTTTAAATGGAGCGACTGCCTATATGACCTTCACAACCCAGTTAGTACGGGGTAATACCATACCCCTTGGTAAGGCTGGTTGTCAGACTTTCGGGTCAATGACTACCTGTAACGACTGTCAAAGATCTACAAGTGACAGCCGCGACCGAGGCACGAAGGAAATGCGAATAAGCGGAGTAAATTGCTTCGGGTCAACTTTGTCGTTCAACAAATATTTCGAATCGTATATGCGGGCCCTAGTAAGTGTGATAGCTCCCTTACACATTATGTACATACAGGAACATCATTGTTTTAATCATACTGTATACTTGTATGGACTTCCCCGCGCGATGTGATTATTAATTAATACTGGGTACAGGCTGGAATTATCCAGAATTGTTGAGAGCAAACTGTAAATATCCTGTGGTGTACAATAAATTTTTGCGAAGCTTGATTGTGATAACCGGTACAATGAAATTGTATTTGCTTTGTGAAACACAATTCAAAGCTCGAAGCTTGTGGGTAAGTTTTAGATTTGCTTGAAAAATAAATAAGCTCATAACGTCTCCACTGATGATAATTTGTTATCATGGACTTAAGATTTAATACTCAAACACTGTTTTGCAGGTAATCTATGTTACAGGTTTTTCCTAGTGCAGATACCAGTCTCCCACTAAGGAGGTACTCCTCTCTATAAGAGGGAATGGGCTGTAATTGTGCTCGCGGGTCCAGAGCAATTCGGATGCCTTAGAATTTTTTGTTCCCAATTGGTAATTCGAAAGAGTCATCACGTATCGGTAAGCATAGTGTTGGAACCTTCTAGATGGACCGACGAGTTCAGAAAGTTGCCGTGTCAGTCTAGAAGCGGAAGGTGACCAGAAGCCTTAGCACGAGCCCACGGTGTAGGTAAACGTAATGTAAAAACGTCGGTTTTTTAAGGGGGAAGGCCAGGCCAGGGTAGCCCGCGAAATTCAATTTTCTTACCTTTTTTTGCAATTTGCAGGTCAGTACCAGCTTGTATGTTGATGAAAAATGAGTCGCGCAAGTTCGCTCATTATTCATAATCGAAAATACAATTATCCTACAGCATTTTAGTAAAACTGTTTGCAACACACGATCAGTATCATCCATAGATAATTATGAATAAATTATGAAAATATTACATGTGAAACCAATACTTTTAATTTTAGGGTGTCGTGGCGTAGCCGCAGTAAGCCGATTTGATTGAAATGACAGTTACCTGTTGCTGCATATCGAAGACGAGATGCGCTCTGTCTGATATGATGAGTCTTTCCTGCCAGCCCTCCATGCCTTTCAGTTCGTTCTTCTTCAGCTCCTCGAACAGCCCCGGGAGGTGGATCACCACACCGTTTCCTAGACAAAAATATAAAGCAAGTTAGAGAATGTCGAAGACATCACATTTTTATTCGTCTGTGCATCAATGTTCGAGATCAGTCAAAAAAGGAACGTAACGTAATTAACGTAACTTAACGTAATTTATATTATTATCCTATTATGATTCTGATAAAGCGGTCATTTTAGGCCCCCAGGACGTCCTAGTTCAGGGGCCGAGACCACATTTATGTTATCTTTAATGAAGTTCTAATTTACTAAAATTGTAACATGTGCTTGAAATGACACTGGCCCTCATACCCTGAACACAGGAAAACAGAGATATTCTATTCAATACAGCCACTTTATGTCCTGAAATACATGACAACACATCAAATCATTTCTTTTTAATTTTTTTTTTTTTGTTCAGTGCCGCTTTTTTCTGTGGGTTTATTTTTGTACGTACTAACAATAGCTTTATAAGGTTTTTTGTGTTACTAACAGTATATGGAGTACTTCTGAAATAAATGTCTTCTATTCTGTTTCTCCATCTTATGTATTCGCAAACAAGTCCTCAATAACCACCACCACGTTCCGCCAAGACATGCCATGACAAGTACCTTGCATTAACGTAGTAACGTCAGCAAAATAAACCTTAGAACATCTTCGTGCATACCTTAACCTTGAAAGTAATAACTCGTTATGTAAAACTATTAATACTACAGTGATTTTGTTAACCGTACCAGGTACAGAGCCCGATTACCAATGTCACGAATTTCAGTTGATTTTTTGCATGTTAGATTAGCGTGCTGGTTACAACAAGCTATTCAGTTTGTTGATCATTTGACATGCTAACAGTAGGTTTTTGTTTCTTTATAATGATGTCTTTGTTTGTTCAAATTAGGGACGATAACATACTCGCACATCTATACAAATAAATAAAATTGAAGTGCCTGTTTGTAATAGGGAGGGTCTGTCTGTTTGTTCCGGCTAATCTCCGAAACGGCTGGACCGATTTTGATGGGACTTTTACTGGCAGATAGCTGATGTTATAAGGTGTAACATAGGCTGACTAACATTACATAGAATAACTTTTATTTTAGAATAAGAATTAGCGTTACGTACAAAAAAAATTAAAACCCTTGAATTGGTAACAAAATTCAATTAAAAAAGGGAAGACATATTTTTATAATAATTTTACGCGAACGCAGGTCGCAGGTAACAACCAGTAATATAAAGGGTGTAAATAGACCCTTAACATATCCGAAAGGCACTTGTTCTTCCTCGTCTTTGCGATCATTTTTTTGTTCTAGACCATACCTGGGAACATTGTTATTAAATAAATGTTTTTAATGTAAGATTTTTACTGTACACACCTCCACGACCCCCGTTCTATTCAATCCATCCATCCATGCTTTGAGTGCTTTCCATCGAGTCCTACCGTATAACGTGATTTTTCACCTCAAAAAAAAAAGTCGATTCTCAGCAAATTTTTTGCGTAAGTTTTTGTGCAGAATGCTTGGTTGACGGATATGTGAAGGGTCTGTTTAAAACCCTGCATGAATTTGTAATTCTGGAGAGTATTAGGCAGAGATGTACCTCAAACTCAAAGCATTTATTTCAAATGTTACATTCCAGTCAAGGCTTCATACCTGTGATAGACCTGTAATGGCCTCTACCGATAGTACACCGACATTAAGCATAAAGCTAATTATGTTTAAGTCCCATGTAATAATTGATTATGATAATTAGGTTTGGTATTGTTGCTTATTCAGTCGTTAAGGAGGATAAGAAACCCGTTCTTGTGTATTTTGATAACTAACTGTGTAGGTAAGTGTGGTTTCCTATTGAAACAATTTTTTTTTTTTTGTATTTTACTCGGCAATGCTGGCAGCATTCGCTGGAGCAGATATTGGGTAACATTTATAAGGCCTAACTATTCATACACGAAATATTTTCAGGGAATCATCTAACGGCTATAACGAAGCCATATCAAGGGATTATTTTTTTATCTGATTCTATTTTTCTAAAAAATAAATAATTTAAAATTACTTGACCCACAAAATAAATACTAGCTCCTTAATTTTGGACATCCATTACGATAGTTTACTACGTCGTATTTACCTATTGTCATTGTTAGAATATGGGAGTAAAGGTTTTATGCAAAAAGTCTCAAAAAAAAATTAAAATTATAATAATTTCGTAAAAAAAAAACACAGATAATTTTTTTTTTCGTCGGTATTGGGACTTTACCGACTTAAAGAAGTTATATTTTCACGAATATGGGTAAATTGGATAATTATGCATGTTTGTTGCATAAATGCCGTGAAGCTGATTAAACAATGAATAAATCTATACTTATATTATAACTAGGTAAAATTTTTAAGTTTGCAAGTAGGGGGTGTAATCTTCGGAACTACTGATCTGATTCCGAAAGTTCTTTCAGTATGGCGAAGCTACATTATCCCCGAATGCTATAGGCTAATTTAAAAAGTTCCCGTGGGTTAATTTCCGTACATAACGGGAGCAAAGCCGCGAGCAAAAGCTAATTATTCTTATAAAAGTAGTCTTAAAAGCCTATCGTTCTGTATTTTTCTGTCTACTTTCACACCACAATTATTACGTAGAACAATAAAAAACATAATGGTCATAATGGTGCGGCACGCGTCGCTAATCCCATCGAATGGTCATAACAAATTGATGGATTGACGTTAGATTATATATTTTGATCCGCCTGATCCAATAAATTACTAAAACCGTTTCGGGCGATAGCGCGGTAATGGACGCGATGACTTTGGAGCTTCACTGAAGGTTAAATACTTTATAGTGGAAAGAGACAGCTTTTAATGGTAAGATATAGTTGACAGAAGTTTGGTCATCGGTTGTCATAGTATGTGATTGTGATGGCTATACAGGTATAGAAGATAATACCTTCTGTTTATCAGCCAATATGTTGTCTCTCTTCAAAGCACCTTAGCAGTAGCGAAGGTTCAATTTTTGTAAGAGGTAAGCCGGAGTACATATCTTTAATGTGATTAGATATATTATTTGTCTATAGAATACTGACTGTGCCATTTTTCAAAGGGAAGCCGGTAGGAATCGAGTTCTATGGAACCTTCGCCACTCAACTTAGTATGTGTTGCGGAGGAATGAAAAGATTTCGTGGGAAAGTGTTCAGTGTAGATTTGGATGGCTATAAGAGTAGGAGAAGACCAAAGAACAGGTGGATAGACTGTGTGAATGATGATATGGCTAGAATGGAAGTGAGAACTGAGAAAACGTGTTTGACAGGAATGAAAGTTGTTGATGAGCAGCCTTAAATTCAGGTACAGTGATCCTTGTTCGAAAAGTATTTTAGGACATCATCATATATGAAAGGAAATCGATTGTCGTGGTATGGGCATGTGATGACGAGGGATGAATCGCATTTGACTTAAATACTGATGAATATAAATGTTGACGGATCCAGAGGGAGAGGAATACCAAGGAAAAGATGGATGGATTGTGTGAGGAATGATATGAAGGAAAATGGAGTAAATGATAGCGTGACGGTTAAATCATAAATCATATTTATTGCTGCAATTAGGTTTACCAAACTCTTTTACATGTCATGTTTTGTTTTAAAGCTAGATGGTAGATGGGTCCGGTGTTTCGTACCTGACTACTCTGAGAAGAAACATCCGAAACAAACTCAGAGGTCACCCTCTCTTTTAAAGTCCAGACATTTCTCAAGTCATATGAGGACCATGTAGATTAATGTCCGAGATGGTCTTTTGAAGAAATAACCACACAGATTTGAGTGGACCTGTCCAAACCAGTGCAAGAATTTGTCAGTGATCGTATAGCTCAACTCATGATACAAGGAGCTCAACGACACGACGAACAATACCAAAGAAAGGACATTTGGGTAGGCCGCATAAAGTACTCAAACTGCCAGACAATCGTGAAACTAATTAAACTAAAAAATAAAATAATAATAATGGTTGACGGGGGAGAATGGAAGAAAAATAAATGTTGCGCCGACTCCAAGTAACATGGGACCAGGGCAGAAAGATGAAGATATACCGTTGTGTGATCAGAGTCACTAGTTCACTACAACGTTTGCCCGCGGCTTCGAAGGTCGGGAATTAACCCTCGAGAGCGTTTTTCGGGGATAATAATTATGTCCTAACACAGGTCATGGTCTGGGCGCGTGCCAAACATCGAAGGTTCAGCCGTAGAGGTGTGAAGCGTGAACGGTTACAAGACATACAGACAAGAGTTACTTTTGCACACTATTATTAGAAAAACGTGGATAAAAGGACTGTGTATGACTAAGGGGCCGTCTCCACGAACGAGAGAATCGCGACGATATTATCGTTGTGTCACGAATGTCTATACGATAATATCGCCGCGATTCTCGCGCTCGTGGAGACGGCCCTAAGAGGGTATTTAGAAATACGTGGCACGGCGATAATATCGCCGCGATTCTCTCGTTCGTGGAGAGGGCCCCTTAACTATAGCTAGTTTTTTCTTCAGCTACATACAAAAGCCGAGGTAAACACTACAGGCGATATGTAGAGATGTGCTATAATGATGCAAGCTTTTGGCAGCCGTTCAAGGATAGATTAACAGTGTTATCGGTCAATTATCACTGTTGTATGCTGACGTCATTGAAACCAAAAGTTTTTACATACATACAGAAAGTCACGCCTGTTTCCCATGGAGGTAAACCACAGAACGTCACCTGCTAAAATCCTTACATACTCCTTTTGTCTTGTGCACATTCATACATCTTAGGCGCGAATTATACACAAACGGCGTAAGGTGACGGTGCGGCGCAGGCGCAGCGCAGGCGTGGAAAGTATTATGAAAAAAAAGAACGGCGTGCCTGCGCCGCGCCGCTTGAGTGTAATTCACGGCAAGTCGCCTACGTACATTTTGTATGAAAACGTTTTGAAGCGGCATCATGCTTGCGCCGCGCCTTCACCTTACGCCGTTTCTGTATAAATCGCGCCTTACAAGTCTTTTATCCTAATTTTTAGTGTTAAGTCGTAGTCAGCGGCTTGTTGGATACATCCTAACGGTAAGTCCGTAAGGGACAGTCTCAACTTAAGTTTTGAAAAAAAACAAGCCGGACGGAGCACTTAATTTTGGTAAGTTCTTACTTATATTTTGGGGTACTTTTCTTACTACTAGATACTACCGAGTTCACTGACGGTCTGCCAATTTTCACCCTTATGCCCTAAGTAATAAGGTTGAAAAGTAGTCGCCCGTTAGTGAACTCGATTAACTTTACTAAGGACAACCACAAAAGCGTAACACACTGTCTATTACAATTCTAAGGATTTTGTAAGAAACACCTAATCCATTGCTTTTATACGTTTGAAGAACTCCTGCTCAGCAAGATAAATAACGTAATGATTGAAATCTCAAAATGAATGGCATTGACATTGTAAGAGTGTTACGTAATTAGTTCGCGGGTTTCATTGTAGTATTCTAATCAATATGATGTCCCCGTCTGGTTTTCGAATTAATCCATGTGGGTGCAGCAGGGAGCATCTTAATGTCGGAACACAGAGCTATAAAACAAAGTACAGGAACCTCTGTTAAAAGAATTTGCTCTATCATCATAATAAAGACATACTATTTATTTATTTATTATATTTAGTACAGCATAAGCCATTAACACTAAATTAAGTAATCCTTTTACTCGGTCTTCTCACAGAACCACAAACATTCTAATAGTATCGTCTTCCATTCATCAGCAAACAAATCCAATCCAGGGTTGGTCTCCACGAGCGCGTTGAGCATCGTAATCATACGCGGAATAGGGGAGGTAGATCGAGCTACAGTGCGACAAAATGGGACATTAAACAATTTATGCTTTCTAGAGCGATTATAATTTATTTTAAAAAAGTATTCACACAGCTCCGCATGTAAATCCGTACTTATGTCTAGAGGCGAAGGTTTTTTAATGAATACTGTCTGATAATACTAATCCTATAATGCCGTGCTCTGATCTTGGAATTCTAAACTTCAAGAAAAGTCTGTGCACGCGAAACATCATGGCATTTTAAACACTAATGCTTGTTTATTATAATTTCTTTATCGAACTATTCTAGGTCACAGCCAAGGAAAATATTGGCATTGCTTATTCATAAAGGAAATGCATAATTATTTCAAACGCTATTTTCGAATAAACTGGTTCCGATAAGATATTGTTCTGTATTAAATAACATGTTTTAGACGTACTTTCGAATAATTTCACAATAGTTTTGAATTTTGTGTTTTAAATTTCATGCGATAAGTACTTGTTTGTAATCGCAAGGAGTTTTATTGCTCTATTTACGCGCAGCTGGCTGTGGCGAATTGACAGAGGTATAAATTGGCAATACATTACAAGATAACTCGACATAAACAGCCTATCAATACACGAGCTAGGAAGCTTTATCAACACTATGAATGACACTATGAATATGCTTTTAGGCTAAAAGCATATTTTTCCCGACCCGGGAATCGAACCCAGGACCCCATGCTTAGCAGTCGCGCTTGCGACCACGAGACCAACGGGCTATCAAATGCGATGATGACGAACAGTCAAACACACTCAGCCTATTAAGTCTACTGCTGGCCATAGGTACGCATCTCCCAAGATGCGCCATGATGCTAATGAAACTGTAGCAACATTGAAAGGTTACTTACCAATAACTGAGATGCATTTCTGGTTTATAATACCGCTGGGTAGTAAGTGGAAGTCGAACTCCTTGCCATTGACGACCACTGTGTGCCCGGCGTTGTTGCCACCCTGCGAATATAAATATAAAGTTGACCATAATCCATTTATACTATTAATCTATAGTAATATTATAAAGAGGTAAAATTTGTTTGTATGTAGGGGGTAATCTCCGGAAGCAATGAACCAATTTTAAAAATTGTTTCACTGGTAGAAAGCTACATTATTCGTGAGTGCTATAGGCTATAAATTATAAAGATATCATGCATATTAGCCGAGCTATCACAATTTTCGCGGACGAAGTCGCGGGCGTAGTGCTAGTATTATAATAAAGGGGTAAACTTGGGATGTAGGCGAGCGATACCGCGGGAACAAGCAGTATATAGGTACGTAATGAATACATACACGCTGTGTTTTATACGAAGGGATGGCTCTGTGACCTTTGTAAGTCATTGATATTTAAATGTAGGTTAGGCTTTCAGGCCGTTGACTGGATGTTACGATTGTCTTTTGTCAGGATCTTTTACGGTAAATGGACATACATATACAGGGTGTAAACAGACCCTTCACATATCTGTCAACCAAGCATTCTGTACATCAAACTAAGTAACTTTACGCAAAAATTATTGCTGGGAATCGACTTTTTTTTTTTGGGGTGAAAAATCACGTTTTACGGTAGGACTCGATGGAAAGCACTCAAAGCATTGTGCTGATGGATGGATTGAATAGTACGGGGGTCGTGGAGATGTGTAAAGTAAAAATCTTACATTAAAAACATGTATTTAAAAAAAAAACTAGTGAAAAAGTTGCAACTTTGACCCCCAATATCTCCGTAACTAGAAGGTTTCCAGGTATGGTCTAGAACAAAAAAATGATCGCAAAGACGGGGAGAACAAGTGCTTTTCGGATGTGTTAAGGGTCTATTTACACCCTTTATTTAGAACGATTTTTTACTAACTAGTAACAAGCATTGGATTACGATTTTATCGCTCGTAAATATTTGAATGTCTGCGCTGATCCGATCACATAAGTTATGAAAGCATACAAGATGTAAACTGACCCTTCACGAAACCGGCAAACAAGCATTCTGTAGCTATACATCAAATTAAGTAACCCTACGCAAAAAATATTGCTGGGAAACGACTTTTTTTGGGTGAAATATCACGTTTTACGTTTCACGCTGCGTTGGAAGGCCTCCCACTAGGTGGACCGATGACCTGGTAAAGGTTGCAGGGATTAGCTGGATGCGAGACGCACGGGACCGGTCAATGTGGCGACACTTGGGGGAGGCCTATGTCCAGCAGTGGACGTCTTTCGGCTGAAATGATGATGATGATCACGTTTTACGGTAACTCGTGCTCTCACACTCTCACTCAATACGATGTGCTTGCCTCGTTGGTCTAGTGGTCGCAAGCGCAGCTGCTGAGCATTTATTCTTCTTCTTCTTAGCGTGTCGATGGCAATCTAAATTGTGTCAGCTCAGAACTGAGCTACTAGTTTGGCGCTTTCGGTAGCGTCCATAAGTTCCTGAAGTGAACAAACAACAGGACACGCAGGACACGATATTAAGTGCCCCATCGTTTGTAGAACAGCACCACATTTACACTGCAGGGCAGAGTCATTAATGAATCTCCACCTGAGCAGGTTTTCCTTTATTTATTCATTCGATGCGCCATATTATGGTTAGCATGAGGTCCTGCGTTCGATTTCCAGGTCGGGAAAAGTGTTATTAGGGTTTATCCATAAGGATTTTTTTAGTAGCAGCCTTGGAGTTCGGATTAGAGCCTGGTAGATCACAATACGCTCGCCCCCTATTGCATGGGACTTAAACATAACCCAGGAAATGTGGGTGTACTATTAATTAGATACACCTCAGCCTAAACCTTTGGGGATTACAAGCGTGATGTTAAGTTATGAATAGATATGTAACCTATCAGTGGCGAAGGTTCCATACAACTCGATTCCTACCGGCTTCCCTTTGAAAAATGGCACAGTCAGTATTCTATAGACAAATATATAATCACATTAAAGATTATGGACTCCAGCTTACCTCTTACAAAAATTGACCCTTCGCTACTGTAACCTATTTGCAATTTGCCAATAAGCCGATTCCGTCATACAAATCGGTGGACTTTTTTCCATATTCGTTACGCTAAACAGTAAACAGCAATTTCAAGATTTTTCATTGTCATAAAGATTTTACAATGGCATACGGAGTCATAAAATACGGAGTTGTATGCAAATTTTCTTTTAGTATCTACAGCATTATAGCCAGTCGATCAAGATTAATAAATGCAACAATAACACAACACAAGTAAACAATGTAGACTACTTTTGACCCTTATTACTTAGAGCATAAGGGTGAAAAGAAGCAAACATAAAATAAGTACATAACCTTTTATGAATACAATGTGACATTTATAACGCCAACATCATTTTTGTCTTCTGGTTTTCACAATCGGTTTAGATTTTTCTATAAAATGTATGTCTCATTATCTATACAGCTATACAAATAAAAAAAAAATTAAAAAAAAATTGAAGAGTGTTTGTAATATAAAAATAACAGATTTTTACTGAATGATGCATATGAAAATGTATACGGCACTTATATGAAAAAAACATTTTTTTTTTCAATTTTTGTCTGTCTGCATGTTTGTTCCGGCTAATCTCCGAAACGACTGGGCCGATTTTGCCATTTCTGGCAGATAGTTATTTTTTAAGGTCTAATTTAGGCTACATTTATATAATAAAAATAGGTAGGGTTCCGTGAAAAAAAAAAAAAAAATAAAATTGAAGAGTCTGTTTGTAATATAAAAATAACAGATTTTTACTGAATGCATATGAAAATGTATACGGCACTTATATAAAAAAAAAAAATTACAATTTTTGTCTGTATGTTTGTTTGTTCCGGCTAATCTCCGAAACGACTGGGCCGATTTTGACAAGCCTTTTCTCGCAGATAGTTAATTTTATAAGGTCTAACTTAGGCTACTTTTATTTTAGAAAAATAATTAGGGTTCCGTGCAATAAAATTAAAACCCTTGAAATTTTTAACAAAATCCGATTCAAAGAGAAATAATTAATGTTGGCTACCGTACTTTGCCGTGGTCATATATTTTACCAAGCCTAAACTCAAACTCAAAGCATTTATTTCAATTACAGACAGTTTCGAATGTCAAAAGACAAAAGGATGAAGTAAAAAATCGAAAAACATGTCAAAGATGGAATAACAAATTCAAAAATGGTAATAATCCACATTCAGTTTAAGTCTCAACCTGATAACTTGTGAAAGTAGTGTATTTGCCCATTCCAAAGCGCAGATCTCTATGGAGAAGAATGGGTAAGAAACTGTAAATGTAGCTCTGGCATATTCAATAGCGTAAAAAGGAATTTTTGAGACTTGTATTCTAAACTCGTCGTTAAATCACTTTGTGCAGCTGGCTTTCCACGCGCAATTAGAAGAAAAATCACTACTACATAACTGAGCTGCCAGTAATATTTCACGATTTTTGGCACATTGCTTCCGCTGGCATGACATTGTGGACGTGATCTTGAGTGTGTACGTGTTCATTCAAAAAACACGAATCTGTCATCTTTGTAACGCTATTTCTGCCAGGTCATGGGCACAGACAAAATATGTGGAGAGAGATGAGATAACAACCTCGGTCAAGTCTGGCATATACGCATTATCTCCATTCATTCGGCTGTAAAGGTGCTCCCACACTGCTGTTAAAAATGTTTACAAAAATTTTCTAACACTAATATGTAATACATTTACTAACAAATGTTAAGAATTGTTACATTCTGTTGGGAATTGTAAGATGTTTGAGTGCTTCTACATTGATGGAAAATGTTTACAAATATTTATAACATTTGAAAACATAACACGGAATGGCACGGCTCGGCTACGCTAGAACGAGCCCCACACTCTCCGCATACCCTGTTGTCTAAAAAATTTTTTATTTGTTACAATTTGTTAACTAACAATTTTGTTTAGAATTTTATGCTAACATTAATTACCTTACATCAAAACATTTCCTTAACAGCGTGATCAAATGTTTACTAATGTTTGTAAACATTTATAACAGCAGTGTGGGAGCACCATAATGCTTCATTGATTCAAGAAGAAATTCCTATAACCCAGTCCAGACCAGATAGATCTCGAAAAGGCAATGAAACATCGTAAGGGGCTAACGAGTTATTGTGGTCACATGATTTTAATGTAACGTAAAGTTGGACAAAGACCTTGCCATCCTCTTCAAGTCTAATTAACTCATTATGTTTTTTGGCCAGCTTCGTCACAGCTAAGTAAACATAAATTAAGGAGCTGCATAAAAGCCTGTTTAGAACAAGGACTTTTTTTGTTGTTTGGATGCGCCTTTATTCCCCGAAGAGTTAGGCAAAGTTGCACGAACAGTACACACAGATTTCGCCAGTAATGTTCCGGGAATTTTTGTGCTTCGCGGGCAGTACCACCTCGTCTGTGGGATTATGATGATGCAGCATTTAAAATATACGTGACCATCGACTTTTTCATTGCAATTGTTATTTATAGCAAAGAGGCCTTCAAAATAACTAGATTTACCTTTGTTTGCACTTCATAAATAGTTCTTAGTCCGACTATACTAAATACGGGCGTATCGCGTAATCTCGCTACGTTTTATGGGGCGATAAAACTTGGTTTTTAATGATTAAAGATCTTTAAAGGAGATTCGAAATGTTTCTAGAAGTCTAGACTATTCAGCCTCCCACTAAGAAGAGGTGGGAGTCCCCAGAAGTGGGAGTTATGAATAGCCAGATTATGCGTATGCTAAGCTGTGATAATCTCAAAAGTTACGTCTTCAATATTGCATTAGCTACAAAGAGCCAAGATTTGATCACTGGTGTGAAAACTGTTTGGTAGTATAGTAATGCTTATTTAGTAATATAAGTGGCTGTTAATTGAAATGATTCTAAGACGTTAAGATGGGTATGAAGTCATTATTTTCCAGATTAGTTCACTCAAGGTTTCGTCAAGGTCGCGTTACTCATACAATTGTAACTAATAACTACTCTACTGTCCGTACATATTTATGTCTATACTTTGAGTTTATCCATGTATAACCAACTGTGAGCTGTTGAATAAATGATAATCACGTGTTTTTCATAAACTGCGTATGAAAAACAGAAACGTGAGTTGGTTAATTTTAAGGTCCCTCGATCAATACTCACGTTGAACTGGCGAAGAAAGGCCACCTTAATTTCTCTGTCAGATTGAGGGTTTCTTTCAAACTTGATGCTATTGTATTTACACGTGATTATCCGGAACTTCTCATAGGATTTATAGATGATTCTAACCTAGAGTGCAGATTTGGAGATGGTCCACAAACGATGGGACACGTATTAGCGAGGACCACCCTGCTGTCTGCACGCTACAGGTATTGACGGACGCTACCGATAGCGTCAAACTCATAGCTGAAGTCTGGGCCGACTGAACATAGATTACTGTCGCCTCGCTAAGAAGGTTATATTAACAATCAGGAGTTTACCAGCTATTTCCGTAACATCATAATGTTACTCGTACTTTATGAAGGTGCTGCCTATTTTATATAAATTTCATCACCGCAAAAACAATTTACTAGATATAATTAATAATGTACTTTGTATTGGATTTTCAATCAAATAACGAAAGTTTGCAGCCTTGTGATAAATAAGTTACAGAGTTCTCTAATTGCCTGGCGTTCGCATCAAATAAACAAAGTGACACAACATTGTGAAACACAAACAATATAGTCTGTTCAACGTTGCAAAATCTTTGCTTTGTCAACAGTGAACAACTGATTAAATACGAAACTTTACGTTCGCAATTACATTACCATTTCATTCTTTTCCAATTATTTTATGGTGAATTTCAAGGGCATGGCTTGCGTTTGTTTTCTTTTTTATTTTACGAAAGCACGAACAGCCTAGCAATGGTTCCAGCTCATATGGATCCGAAAAACCAAAAGAACCAGAAGATGAATACGATGGCATTGGGTCTCCAACTGCAATAATAGTAGTTAATAACAACGTGGATGACAGAGAAGTACCTGACGAAATCACCCGACCTAACCTAACCTGAGATGTGGGCATAGGGTGCTTACATAAAGAAGCAGGTTTCCGGTACAGACAAATCTGTGCGGGTTGGTACCGATCGGTGCAGGGTTAACTTGCATGTAGAAACCTGTTTCTTTATAAGTGAGCGCATAAGATAACATAGATACTTACATACAGAATACTGACTGTGCCATTTTTCAAAGGGAAGCCGGTAGGAATCGAGTTGTATGGAACCTTCGCCAGTGATGGGTATAATAAGACCTCTATTCGTTTTTATCATAAACCGAACGCGATGAGCGAATTAAAGTGGCATTGTGGTAAAGTCCGCAGTTCTCCAACCCACAAACATACGTTTAATCTTTATTAATAACGCGTGTTGTGTTCGTGTAAACTCCGCCTGATGCTAGCAATAAATTGTGTTGTATGTTTACAATAAAAAACGCGGTAGCCTAAATAATCACAGAAGCTCTTTTGTAATACCTATTTTTCTTACGGCTCCTGTATGTAGGCTGTTAATTCAGACAGGATTTATCAACAACCGCTTAATGTCTTTGCGGTGCACCGCTGGATTCTTGGTAATGCCCGATTTGGAAGAGGACATTCTAGCATAGGTAGTCCTGCCAATGATAACAAAAGGCTGCATGTGGCTTGCCAGGTAATTAATTTTTTAGGGTTTCGCACCTGAAGGGTAACCAACGGGACCCTATTACTAAGCCCCCGCTGTCCGTCCGTCCGTCTGTCAGCGGGCTGTATCTCATGATCCGTAATAGGTAGACAGTTGAAATTTTCACAGAATGTGTATTTCTGTTGACACTATAACAACAAATAATAAAATAAAAAGGGCTCTCCTACTACTATGGCACGGAACCCATCAGGAGCGAGTCCGACTCGCACTTGACCGGGTTTTTTTTCCTATTATACTCTGTCCCACAGCTGGGCAAAGGCCTCTCCACTGCTTCCATTTCTCTCGAATCCGCGCGTCCTCTTTCCAATTCCGATAATATGGTTGCCCAAAAAAAATTAAATTCGCGGGATACCTTGGCGCGAATCGGGTCATAGTTGAGGGTGTTGCTTCGGAAAATTGATGACGACGATGCTTACAGACATAGCAATTTAGTCAGTCAATTCAGTAAGATTTCAGGTCCTATCCCGAACCTATACGATTAAAGGTTCGGGGAATGAGCTGGAGTCACGAACTCACGAGAGATGATTGGAACTATGAAACATCCATATATTATCGGATAGATAAATTAGTATTTTAATTTGGTCCTATATTACAACTGTATTGAAATGCTTTTCAAGCGGATTCAAAGTTTGTGGATTGTTCAGTTTATTAGGGGTGACGATTAACTAACATTTTTTTTTTCTTGGAAATGTCTGCACCGATTTATATGCAATTGCAAACTATAGTCTGTTACGAGCAAAAAACAGCTGCGCTGCACTGCGTATCTTAAATTATCATAACACAGTCTATGACAAAAATATAACCTTCTGGAATTACAGGCGTGATAAAAGAATACGATAATTTTAATTTACTTAATTGTCAAGAAGTTACGTCGATCTTCGTCGTTTTATTGCGAACAATACAATAGGTTATAACTTATTACACAATATACTGATTATTCTCAACATGCAAACTACATTTTCTTTCATTTAATGAAAATATCATTGAACTGTGAAGGACAGATGAATCAGTTGTTTATTTTAGATAACACAACTTCCTTATTTTTAAAGATAACTTCAGTTACGAATATTATTTTTAATAACAACTGCAAAATGTGATAACTGCAAATATCTCTTACCTACACAATAAACAACATTATTTTTAGTATATATATATGCGAAAGCTGAATATAGTTTGTATCAGAATAAGTAACTGAATCGATTCCAATAATTTTTAAACCCATGTTATATTTCGTCCCAAATACTGGTATTCAGCTGCATCCGGTTAGACTGGAAGCCGACCCCAATATAGTTGGGAAAAGGCTAGACAGATGATGTTATATTTCGTCCCAAAAATATTTAAAAAAGGCTACAAGTTGGATATCGAGTGACACTAAGAAGTACCTATCGCAATCATTACTTACTTCTTACTGCCAAATTATTACGTACTTACTGCCAAATTATAATTATCAATGAGCTCAAGACGACGCTGGAGCATGGGGCGCGAACGCTGGGCGTGGTGATCACGTTTTTGTGCGGACAACCAGGTACCAGAACAAGCTTTTATAAGCTTGTTCTGGTACTTTGTGATTTTTCAAGATACAGTTTTGAAATTTTGTACATAGATTCTTTATATAAAAATACTAGACATGTGTTTCAGGTTTCGCATATACTAAAACTAATGTTATATATTAAATAATTTTGTATGTTTTCTGTATCATTTGCTTTTTTTTTTCCTAGCCTGCTCTGTCCCAGTCCTGGGCGAAGGCCTCCCTCCACTCCTTCCACTTCTCGCGAACCCGCGCGTCTGCCTTCCAGTTCGGACGGAACTTGTTCAGTTCGCATCTCCTTCGTGGCCTGCCACGATCCCCCCCTCACTGCGTCAGGGCGCCAGTTTCCTGCTATTTTGGTCCACAATTTGTCCGGCATGGGGCAGATTTGACCTGCGCAGTCCCATTTGTGTTGGGCAGCCTTTTGAGCCACGTCAGCAATATTCGTTTTAGAGCGCAGTATTGTGTTTCGAACACGATCTTTTACTTACACTTCGATATTTTTAGATCGCAAACAAGCCTTCGTATTTTACGATAAGTACAACGTCCGGCGCACCCTGGCATTGAGCCCCGATGACACCAACTTTCCCGTCTACATACGTAATCTTCACGACGGCGACGCGAGCTATTCTCGTATTTAAACGTTGTGAAGAAAAATAAAGACTGCGCGTCTGAAAAAGGCGGGATTCTCTATAGCTTCGGTTCTAGACTGCCTAGTTGGTTTTGTCGTCGCAAGCTTGACATCTGAGCATGAGGTACTAAGTTCATTTCCCAGAGAGGGCAAAATGTTATTGAATTTCTTAATGGCAGCCACGGAGTTTGGATTTGTGCTCGGTTGACGGCAATAAGCACACCCCACATTACATGGGACTTAACATAACTGGTGAAATGTGGATGTACCTCTATTAGGTACACCTCTGCCTAACCCTTGGATTACAGGCGTGATGTTTTACCTATTTATGTTATGTTTAGAGAGTACTAGATAGATATACCATCTTGCCAATCTGTAACAGATTTGATTTGAGATTGTGTGACAGATTTGCATGACGTATTAAAGAACTGAACAAAAATAACGCTGTCGGTCACACCCTCGCCGATTCGCCTTGCCTTCCGTGTGACGCGGGCTTTATATCGTGACCTTCGCAAAATACCAAAGCCACATAACAATTTTTAACAAAGTGTTTACAGATGTCTACATAGAAACTGTGGATTTTGAACTAAAATTTATATACATAGTAATTTATTGCAATACTGAACTTGACCTGCAATTAATGCATACAACATTGTGACTGTACCCACTTCCTCAATGGCTTTTGTAAAGAATATATCCATTCCTTTTTATTAAATAGGAAAGAATGTGGATATAGTCCTCCTGTTTATTTTAGGATGTTTATAAAAAAAAAAAAAAAAATTATATTTATTTCAATAACTAAAATGAGTTTTTATTAAAAAAATTAATTGGTTGTGTACTAATATTTTAATTAAATGGGTATTAGGGTTGGAGTATCTATCACCCATCAACTTTTGTCATTGCAAAAAAATATTCTGCAACTCAATTATACTGAAAGGTTATTCACCTCAATTGCTACCCACAGTTACCTTTTCAGCAGTTCTGTTTTTCACCAATGGACAAAATAAACATTTATAAATATGACTTCAAGTATATGAAACAAAGCATTTAAGTAACATGCAACCTTGTTTTAAAATAGATAAAATATCCAGGCACGGTCATGATCTAATATAAAGTTCAGAGTGAATAATTAGCATTATATAAATATAAGTGTCATCATAGCAGCTGGTTCCTGTTCAAACCAGATTGTAAATGAGATATTATGACAATATATCATCTATAAGTTCTGCATGTGATAAACTAATTTAATGAATCAATATCTGCACAATAAATAAAATAATATAATAATAATTAGTATGCTTATGTAGAAAAATGAGAAATGGAATAGTCAAAGCTTTTTTTTTATTCTGCCATATAAATGGCAGAATAATTTCAGGTAATCAAGTCTGATAGTCATCAATTAAAAAGTTACACACAAGACTGTATCAGTATCACAAACACTATCAGTTCATTATGAAAAGATGTCATAAACCATACATTACTACATAATGAAAAGAGATCCAATCATGTCTGATTAGTATTGGGAATTCTGTACATTCAAACACATGGATTAAAAGCCAAGATATCAAAGCTAATATGCAGTGGTTCCTTGAACTGTCAAACATATTAAAAAAAAAACACAATCAAAATTATATTTAGACAGAGCCCTAGCCTACAGTCCTACACTGTGTAGAATTAAGAAATATTCATAGCATAACAACAATAAATGGCCCAGACCTTGGCAATAATCCACAATTAGAGAGCACATTGCACAAGGTCTATTTACGAATATAAATATACTACAAGTCTGTATCATCTTGTCACATGACCACTGAAAATATTTTGTAAAAATCTACGAATTTAATTATTACATAATGATGACCGGAACTGGCGGGTTTACGCAACATTGAACTAGCGCACAGGAGTTCTGAGTTCCCGCTAAGACACTTGGCACGCGCCGTGTATTCGCGAATTCATACAAAAACATTGTGTTCACAGTTCACATGTTTTCAAACAAATTCTGGCGCCCCGCCAACACCAAAGGCACTTCAAAATATCTGTTTTCGTAGCCCGAAACATGATAAGGTAGATGAAAGTAATGAAAACACAATAAAATCAATTAATAGCGTTAGTTGTAGTGCCAAGTATAACCTCAAAAAGTCATCTATAAACACAGCGGTGGAGACCAAGTACTGGAAAGTTCTCAGTTAGGAATATCGACACTAGAAAACAATGATATTGTAGCACTTATCAAGAAAAACAATAAAGATATATCTAACCTGACAACGGCACACGATGTCACAGTTAACAGCCAATAAATCCACAACTTTTCCTTTTCCCTCGTCTCCCCATTGAGCACCCAAAACAACGGCAACTTTATTTTCCATTCTAGATTTTTTCCACGGACTCCTTGACGATACGTCACCGTTTACGGCTGTTTGCTTCGAATTTACAGTCGAAGCCATTATTTATTGCAAACTTCTGAATTTTATATGAAAGAGCGAGACATGCGCGCGCCGGGCTCGCAGTTGCAAAAAAGTTTCTGGGATGCCATACTCAAACATTATAACTACCTTTGTAAAGCTGGCGTTTGTTGGAGTATTTCCCAATAAGTTCAAGAAATCAGTATAATCATAAAAATAATTTCAAACTATATCTGGTATCCGCTGAAAAAAAGTCAATTTACAAAAAGAACCTACAGCTGCTCCCGAGTTCCTGCTGATCTCATATTAAGTAAATAAGTTACTTGGGTGCTTTTTTTTCATTGAAAAAAAAACCGCCACATAGTAAAATAAATTAAGGGATTCTGTTATCAAGCTGTCTGGGTAAAACCTTAGTTGCCGGGCATTACTATACTTTAGAAGCCAATCAAAACCTGTACCTATTTCGGAACAAAGTTTTCCCGCATTCCGAGGTATACTCGAAAGGTAGCAACACTGATCTTAAAATCATTCACTCATTGAATGAATGAGGGCTATCGCGCACATATCACGCATGAATTCGCCGCTAGAGGCGTTCGTGTAGAGTAAGTGTCTTCAGTAATGTCAGATGCAGTTATATAGTTATATTGAGGCTCTGTGGTCAGATGTCACAGAGTGTTCGCGCGTTGCGCGCTTTTATTTACTATCTCGTATTAAGATTGGGACATTCCTAATTAATTATGACTTGAAGATTTAGGATCTAATTTGTTAGTACTTGGAGGAAGAACGATTTTTTAATGTTTCATGCTTGCTAATTTTAGGGACAACATTAGACTTCAGAGAAACATACTGAAGTTTACACTATGTTGTCATACGTAATAAAAATAATTATTTGTGAAGTTATTGGTACTTTAGCATTTACTAAATTTTACAAGTTTTTCACATCTTTTTTCACAATCAGAGCGCCACAATCCCCGTTCTGTAAGAGTTTGTTGGCACTTACATTTTGATCCAAGTTGCAATAGGGGACTTAAAATACTTGTGTCCGAACTGATAAAAAAGTTTCAAGTCTGACAGAAGACGGGTTGTTTATTGACATTATAATTTGACATTGACAAATAGTTTGTTGATTGATTAATGTACGGTCGTGTGGCGGTCGATTCGCTGTTCGTTTATAAAACCGAGTGTATTCCTAAATATTTAAATGATTGTAAAATATATGTAAATACTTTTGAATTAAGATAGAATTCTTTTTAGCATCTGTTCATGTTTCGCGCTTGTAATCGGGGCGTGTTTTAGGCAGGTAGGCGTTAATCGTCGAAATGAGAGTTTGCCTATTTTTTCTGTTATTATTTGTGTGCACCGGGCTTATTCTGGGTGAAAAAGACGAAATAGAAGATGATGCGAACAGGAAAAGAATACTTGAGCAGCTAACGAGAACCCGCACAGTGTTACTAGATGATTACCATTTGGTCACCAGGCAGATTGCCACCGATGTATATATGTTTAGAAGTTACCGCACCGTTTCTGTTGTGTTCTACCCTGTTATGAGGGATGTCACCGACGCTCACTTCACCTTCCAATCCGAGGAGCTTCATTTAAATAACCTTGGTAGGTGTCATGCTAACACTTTTTATTTAATAAGCTTTGTCCAGGTCTTGTTCTGCTGAATGATATTGCTGCAACTGGAATGTGTAATAATAATTTAAATTGAAAATCCTGCATGACTGTAAAATTGAGCAAATTCATCAGACCCCAGTCATATGGAGGAAAGCACCCTTACGGGTTTATTCATAAATGCATCATAGAGCAGTTGTAAATTTCGAAAAATGTATGATTAAAGAGATGGTGTCATTAATTAACATTAAGCAGTGTTTATGAATAAACCCCACACTATTTATAATTATTGTACCTTAGCATGCTACTCTACACTTCGCTGTATAATTTTCCTAAGAAATGATTGGTAAGTTATTTATTCTCATGGTTTAAATAATGTTTTTAAACACAGTAGTGTGTGATAAAAAGTAAATTAAGTATATATAAGATATTATTTTTACCTTGAGTTATACAAGGTAAAAATAATATCTTATATAAATAATTCCAAAATCTCATAATCAATAGCACAAAATGCGAGGAGTTAAAAAAAAAAATGTAAGTAGTCAGACATTACTGGCTTAAAATGTTTCATAGGAACTGTGACTGTTCAAAATAGTCTATATCAGCATATCCTAACCTTTTTCAGCTATGCCCCCTAGGAAATCAAGCGCAGTTATCAAGGACCCCCTTTAATAATAAAACAAAAATTATTTTGTTTTCGTTGTATGCTGTAAAACAGGCTGGTGTCCGCAACTCCACATCCAAAGCGCATATTTTGCGTGCTATTTTTTTAAATTGTTTTCGTTATTATTAATACAATTCTTAATGTAAAGGTTGGTCTTGCTTTTTTGCAATTTAATAGGTGGTAATCGGGTTGATGTTACTATAAAGTTGTATTCTCATATTGAATTCCACTTGTAATCTGCTTCTGTATTTGTTTTAAATATATAAGAGCGGAGAATGCCTTTTTATAGAGGTATGTGGCAGAGAAAAGTAATAAATGTGCCAGAGCATCGGACCCCCATACAAATACGCGCAGACCCCGGGGTCTACGGACCACAGGTTAAAAAACACTGGTCTACTTGACCAATAACAACCACACAAATATGTCGTTAGATAGGCATTTTAATATGATGTTAGAACATTTTTTTTTTTTTTTGTTATGCCTTGACTGTCCTGCTCCTGGGCCTCCCCTCATTTCTTGCATAGTAAGAACATAGTCTAATTTAAATTGCTGTGTGAAAAAAGTTTTGGCAAATGAGCCTACAGAGTATTTAAAATACCTCTTCTATACATATAATACTGCCCCATTGGGACCAGAACGGGTTCGATTTACAGTCCAATTAATATTGATCAGGTCAGGTATTGAGTTTTTCCATAAGATATTTCAAAATTAGTTGATGGCATTAGGTTCACCCTTATTACATGGTACTGGTAAAATGTGGTTGTACTAAAATAGGTATACCTCTGCCTAATCTCTTGGGAGATACAGGCATGATGTCATGATGATAAAATACTTGAATAGGTATTTTGTCATAAAGGGTGTAAATAGACCCTTAACATAGCCGAAAATCACTTGTTCTCCCCGTCTTTGCGATCATTTTTTTGTTCTAGACCATACCTGGGAACCTTGTAGTTTTACGGAGATATTGAGGGTCAAAGTTCCAACTTTTTCACAGGTTTTTTTTTAAATACGTGTTTTTAATGTAAGATTTTTACTTTACACACCTCCATGACCCCCGTACTATTCAATCCATCCATCAGCACAATGCTTTGAGCGCGTTCCATCGAGTCCAACCGTAAAACGTGATTTTTCACCCCAAAAAAAAGTCGATTCCCTGCAATAATTTTTGCGTTAAGTTACTTAGTTTGATGTACAGAATGCTTGATTGACGGCTATGTGAAGGGTCTATTTACACCCTGTATAGATGTGTCTGTTATTTATTCTTTCATACAGCTCATTCTCCTTTAAAACAGTCCCTCCAAGTACATCTAAACATAGCCCTAACCTTGGAGCTGCATTGATTAACGCAGCTGTATGCACTAATTTTAGCACGGCAAAGGTATGATGCAAGCTACACCCACAAGAATGCACTTACTGATCAGTTATTATGCTGGGTTAAGTGGCTAACTGACCATCTTGTCTGCGGGTAATTGACAGACTTCCTGTCTTCCATTTCTTGTGATGAGACGTAATGAAACTGTCATTGGTGTCATTTTTCAGGGTACTTGAAGTTTATTCAAAAATGTTTTGCCTAAACTAGATGGACGCGTCAGCCCAGCCCAGATGGACGGGTAGCCCGCAAAATTCAAATTTTCTCATATTTTTTGCAATTTGCAGGTCAGTGTCAGGTTGTATGTTGATGAGAAATGAGTCGCGCAAGTAATATGTATGTAGTTACAGAATTATAATCATTAAAATCATCATTTTAACCCTCTAAGTTCATTTAGCCCCATTGAGTGACTTTTTCATAAAATAGTTACAGAGGGTTATACACATGCGTGTTATACCTACCTGACCTTAAGAAACTACAGGAGTTTGACTTTAACACGATACTAGCGACCCGCCCCGGCTTCGCACGGGTGCAATATATACATATAAACCTTCCTCTTGAATCACTCTATCTATTAAAAAAAACTTGCATCAAAATCCGTTGCGTAGTTTTAAAGATCTAAGCATACATAGGGACAGACAGCGGGAAGCGACTTTGTTTTATACATATCATCACTACATGGTTATTGACAAATTCTTGGCTGAGCTTAGTAAATCGCCCCTAAGACGACCTTTGCCCTAGCTTTTGGGGAAATACATGCGTGGTGCAGTAGCGAAGGGTCAATTTTTGTAAGAGGTAAGCCGGAGTACATATCTTTAATGTGATTATATTATTTGTCTATAGAATACTGACGTGCCATTTTTCAAAGGGAATCCGCTAGGAATCGAGTTGTATGGATCCTTCGCCACTGGCGTGGTATAATGTTATGTTGTGTAAGGTATTGACTTCCTCCTAATCAGTTTTAATAAATTTTACTTTATTTATTTATAAATAAATATATCATCAACTTAATATGCTATCAGTCTTAAAACCTGTTTTTTAATGATTGGTTGAAGTCTGTCCCACAATAATGAATTAATAATGATAGTAATAAGAACAACGTAATCAATTAATAATAAACATTCTTTGATAACTTTAACGGGAGGTCACTATTTTGGCTCAGACCAATCCATGTGTTAATACATTTAATCGACCGGAAATAATTGTGTCTTAGGTCTTAGGGTCGAAGTTTTGAATCCAGGCAAGCATTTTTGGTTAGTCATCACTACGCTCTAAACCGTGAAGGAACATCGTGAGGAAACCATGGCGTATCCTAGAACCAAATATTCGAAGACAGTACGGTTATCATTCTTATCATCTATCAAATCGCATTGGACCTACGTAGAGCGCAGACCACACCGCCAGCCAGCGAGCGAGCGAGCGAACCTGGGGGGCATCGTTTCTCTTCTTTTTAACTGACTTCAAAAAAGAAGAGGTTCTTTTTTCGGCTGTATGTATTTTTTTTTGTGTTTTTGTAGTCGGTTTTTATTTTTTGCAAAAAAAAAAGTTTCCATTCTTCATACCTCTTAGGTTTTTTCACTTGCTTTTTTTCACTTTTGCTAGTTCGCGGTGTGAACCGAAGTTCTTCAGGTTTGCTTGCTCGTTCGCTATCTGGCGGTGTGGCCTGCGCTTAGTGGACGTACTTTAATAGAAGTCTACAAGCTTGGCTTGCCCTTATAACCTACTACTCTTCATGATCGACGTTTTATAAGTGCCCATCGAGGCCTATGTGAAATAAAAATATTTTGATTTTGATGATGTTACGGTGTCTGAACAGTCTGCTCGCCTTATGGGCTTGCCGTGCTTTTGGCCTCTAGGCACGCCACTGGTCACCTGATCTGATCGGTGGGTTATGGCCGACTCACAGTTCATTTTCACATTACCACTGTTGGAACACACCAACAGTGGTAATGTGAAAATGAATTGTTAACAAATTAATTACTCATCACTTGTCTACCTGTATTGATAAAGAATGCTGTCTTGTTTAAAATCGTAGAGTTTACCATTAATAGTAATAGCCTAACTAGTTCTATATTCTGACCTTTTTGGAGACGGCCTTCAAAAAGGTCAGGTGTGTTGTGCACGCTACCGGCGCGCAACGCCAGTGTTTGACCAGAAAAAATGAGTACCTAGAGTAAAATGGCGTATCCACACCGAAGTTACTTTTTGGGGACTAACGTTACAGTACAGGGCAAAAACGAATGAGATAAAGTTATAACAAAAGCCGCGAAAGATTGAGAAAGTTTGCTCTACAAAAATTAACTCGTGTGTGGATGCAATGTTACACGTGGCGTCCTGTAAACACCTGAAGTTACTGCCTATCTAAGTAGAGGGACTACTTACTACTAAGGAAAAGTCGTGAATTTATTCATGTATGGTTCTATGAAAGTACGTCAAAGCCAGATTAACTAGTAACATGCACAATCTATAATTAATGCTGTGTGACCTGTGTGTATGCTCGTACTGTAAATTAAAATAATACCAAAGAATTATTCTGCGCGAGACCCGCCGCGCTCCGTGAGGTGTGAACAGGTGTGAATCGTGCATAGTGCCAATAATATAATGGTCAACAGAAGTAGTCTTGTTTTGGCCTAGTCATAAAAGCCTTGACGTTTGGACTTTCGAAACTAGAGGCATGCATTTTACTAAGCGCAACTTTATTCGTCATCACTACTCTCAAAACGGTGAAGAGTTCCCTAAGGAGCCGTCTCCACGAACGAGTGAATCGCGGCGATATTATCGTCCTGCCACGTATTTCTATACACCCTCTTAGGGCCGTCTCCACGAGCGCCAGAATCGCGGCGATATTATCGTATAGAAATAGGTACGTGCCACGACGATAAAATCGCCGCGATTCTCGCGCTCGTGGAGTCGGCCCCTAAGGTAAGGGTAGTCCTAGAAACAAAAGTCAAAGATATGTGACAGTGACAGCCACTTATCCTCACTAGGCCCACATGGTGGATTACCGGCTCGCTCTCTGTCACAAAGAGGACGCGCCAGGTTAGCCCGCGAAATTCAAATTTTCTTATATTTTTGCAATTTGCATTCCAGGGTCTGGCTGTATTTTGTTGACACTGACCTGCACAATTTCGCGGGCTAACTTGGGGCATTCTCTTTAAGATCAGTCAGTGTGGTGTAGGTATAGTTACAGGTATACTCAATAATTGATCACTACTAGTTAATCATAAGTATAAGTGCCAATTACTGAGTGTGAGTCATGCCTGTTACAAGTATCCACACATCTTAGGCGTGAATTACACAAAAACGGCGTAAGGTGAAGGCGCGGCGCAGGCATGATGCCGCTTCAAAACGTTTTTATACAAAATGTACGTAGGCGACGTGTTGTGAATTACACTCAAGCGGTGCGGCGCAGGCACGCCGTTTTTTCGTTCCCTTATAAATTCCACGCCTGCACTGCACCTGCGCCGTGCCGTAACCTTACGCCGTTTCTGTGTAATTCGCGCCTTAGGGCGGGACCACCTACAGTTAATACCGAAGTAGTTGACCCAATCCAAGTAATTTGTCGCTATTGTCGTGAGACGTAATAGCGTGGGCAGTTGTACGACACTGGCCAAATTAGTTTTAATATCGTAGGTAAACGGTTCTCTTATTAAAAGGCACACATACCACCCATTTGTAAACAAGCTGATACGAGCGTTAACAAGTCAATACAATGTAGGCGCAGGCGCGGTCCCAGGGGGGGGGGGGGTCACAGGGGTCATGACCCCCCCCAAAATCATACACGCCAAATTGATAAACCTTCTTAAAATAGCTTTTTTGGGATATAAATTATTATCTAATTTCCTGCTTAATCCTTCAACAAGAGAAACTAACCTTTTTGGAGGCAGAATTCTAAAAGTTTCGAGCTCGCTTCGCTCGCTAATGCATCCGAATTACTTTTGTTCTCATCTCTGTGTGAATGAACAAATAGAACCTTATTCACGGCACAGAGGCGGGCTGCTTCAATTTTGAGCTCACTTGTCTCGCTCTTGCATTCTATTAGTATCAAGAGCGGATCCGGGAGGGGGGAGGGGTCATGGCCGCCTGGGTTGGGCCTAGGTTGACCGTGATCATGTTTCTGAACTCATTGATTTAAATAAAATAAAAAGAGGTCCAGCTCGCTTCGCTCGCTCTTGCATTCTCTTCATCTTAAAACTTGAAAAATCTTACTATCTCAGGGGCAGGGCCGTAGGTCCAATTCTGCAAAAGTTGACAGTGCTTCTATTCTCATTTCTGTATAAATGAACAAAAAGAACTCAATTTATCCGAGGAGGGTGCAAAAATTTTCGAGCTCGCTTCGCTCGCTCTTGCGACTGCATACCTACACAACTCCTGTATGAATCGTCTAAAGATAATCTAACTTACCCGATGTAATGCTAAAATTTTTGAGCTCGCTGTACTCGCTCTGACATTCTGCGTTCTTTTCAGTGTAGGTATCTTTATAAACTGTCACAATTTGTTTTCGTTTTTCAAAAGTTGTTGATAATAATTTAACACCCTCCTCCCCAACCAAATTCCTGGCTATGACCCCTTGCGACCCCCCCCAAAGACTTAAGCTGGGACCGCGCCTGTGTGGTAAGTTGGTAACCCTGTGACATTTAATGTAAAAGTACTGCCCTTATCATCGGCCTTGTGGAGTTACAATACAATACGGGTGCTGGGGGGATGACAAAGATGAAAAAAAGACATAGCAGTAGCCAGTAACCCTGCCCATCTTCTTCTTCTTCAACCTTTGGCCACCCAATGCTGAGTGTAGGTCTCATCCAAATCTCTCCTCTTTTGGTGGTTCTTCGCCATCCAGTTTCTTCCATCCACATTAATGAGATCGCCCTGCCCATGTCGTCTAACAATTAAAACCTGACATTTCGGGGCGTACCCTTGTGTAAATATTTGGCTACCGTTGGGTAACTTTAGGGCACGTCTATCTACTTTTAAATGTATTTTGGTTGTGGGCAGGAACCATGCTGCTCACATAATTCTATAAAGCAGCATTTCATCCGATTTGGGAATATAACTTTGTAGTAACAATTCAATTCATTTATTTCCGACACAATAAATGATCCATGATTTTGTTACATAGTAGCTACACTTTTTTTTAAAATTATGTTAGTAATTAAAAAACAACATCAACTCGAACATCTCTAATGTAGTTGCAAGAAAGTTATAATACAGAAAACAAAATACGTATTTTAAGAAAATGTTTTTTTTTTCCTTATTTGTAGCACTGAAATAAACGGTCTATTTATTGCTATTATTTTTTTATCAAAGGGGTCCTTGATAATTGCGCTTAATTTCCAAGGGGTTCTTAGCTCAAAAAGGTTAGGTTAAAAATAAGGTAAAGGAAAGAAAGGTAAAGGGTTGAGACGCTGCTATAGAGCATTAATCTATAGACATAGGTAGATAAAGCATGCTTTAAGGTGAAAGCGCCAGTGTAGCCCACGAAATTCTATTTTTCTTACGTTTTTTTGCAATGTGCTGGTCAGTGTCAGGTGATTGACTTTTTCATGAAATAGTCAATCAATGGGGTTAAATGATCTTAGAGGGTATGTATTAGGATTTAGGGGATGATTTTAATGATTACAATTCAGTAACTACATACGTGTTACTTGCGCGACTGACTTGCAAATTGCAAAAAAACGTAAGAAAATTTTCATTTCGCGGGCGACCCCGGTGTTTTCACCTTAAGGTACCTAATAAAAACGCATACAAACCCTGCACTGCACGGGATCACCATTGCTTCGCCACGAGCCGTTCGGGATTCTTTAAATTAGACTTCTATACTGCAGCGCACAATTTTAAACACCGTAATCGCCCCTTTTCGGGATCAGCTAGTACTAAATGAGGTAATGGTTGAAGACGGTGCAGTGCTTATAAGTAAGCTGTGTTGTACCCACACCAGACGAAAATTTTGACGGCGAAGTTAGGTCGTTTTTATCTATTACAAGTGCTGTTTTATCGGCTCTTGTTTCAATCCGTTCGATATTTATCAGGTTTTTCGGACCGATAACGTAAAAACAAGTATGTACTTACAATATTTTATCGCAGTATCGGCTGATTAATTATTCAAACAATTTCGTTGATAATCGAATACGTAAATGCACCCACTCACACGAAAGGTTGATGTTCTTTTTCTCAATTACAGGGTCATGCACTCCTCAAGAAGTGATTATAAACTTAAAACACGGTGCATATCCCGCACTGAACCCTGATGGGTACCCCTTTCCTAAAGACTTCGTAGATCCCAAGACCAGGGAAACAATCTATTCTCTGGCAATCCAGTCTGATGGCAGCAACAATACTTATACGATATGGAACCCAAAGCCAGGGAACTGGTACGCGCTGATTTATATTAAATGGGAGGATCCGAGGGAGCAGAAAGTTAAACAGCAAGGTAAGCATCTTATTTCACTTTTTACTAGCTTTAATTTGCCCGAAGCTGGCTTGGAGGAAATGAGGAGTTGGTTCCGCCACGTCTTCCCAACTTAAACACTAGGAAGTTTGAATAAAATATAAAAGAAACCAAATTTGAATAAATGACTTTTTTGGTGATGGCGGTTTGTATCGGGGAAATAGAGAATGTACTACCGTACCGGGATAAAAAGTATCCTATGTCCTAAGCCACGGCATGGTCTACTTTGTACTAACTTTCTTCGAAGTTTGTCAAACCGTTAAGGCATGAAGGGGTTACAAATAGAATCACTTTTTTTCGGATTTTGTAATGAAGAGAAGTAGAACTATGGAAGAAGAAGATATGCTGCGCCAATAAGGGCAGGGGAATGATGACTTTCGCATTTATAATATTAGTTTGGATTTTAAGAAAATTGAGGGGGCGGAGGAAGGTGGGATTATTGAACAACTAAATACACATTTTGACGGGTTCGAAATATAAAGCTGGATTTCCGAGATACACAGTGCCGTCCCAAACTGTGCCTTTGGAAAGTCGCCTCGCGACCCCATGGAGTAGCAAAATTAAAAATCGACTTCTTCATCTATCTAAGGTTATGAACCTTCATCATCAACAGCATTTACTCCTGTCATATTTCACACAATCCATCTTCATGTACGAGTATAATATTCTACTTCTCTGCAAGTCTTCATAAACGCGCCTTAGAATCGTCACAAGTACAAAGTCATGAAATGAACTATCATTTAATCATGCCACGCCTATAAATATCGTGACCGAAGACCTCAGTAGTTATCAGCACACTAAACAGATGCTGTGGCTATCAGCTTGACATAATGTTGATTGATTGTATCCTGAGAACGTTTGGGAAGGCAACAGCCGCTGAACCGCGTCTAGCTACTTACGGCCGGACTGGTGACGAACCATTATTGGTTAAACGGAAGTCTACTTCCAAAGTTTGGCAGTGTAGATGCTCCCGAAATTGTATTTCGTGTGTAGATAAACTACTGAACTATGCGAGGTGTCATTAAAATAATTAGAAACCACTTAAGACAAGTACTGCGCATGATAAAAAACATTCAATAATGGAACAACACAAAAAAAAAAACTGATTGTTTCCTACATTTTGTCGAGTTGTGAGAATATACATAGATGTATAGCAGATTTGTTTTTTCGTTCAGTTGTTTCAATTACACCCAGACTTACAGCCACCCTAGTTTCTACTTACAACAATTTTCCGCGGTTGTTTTTCCATCTGCAAGATGTGGAAAAGGATCTTGAAGCCGTTCTGATGGAAGACTACAAGAAAAAAAGGAGGGTCAATGGGTCGTCTTAGGGGCGGATTTCCTCTACAAGATGGCTAAGGAGTAGGCAAGGCACGCAAGTGCCATGCCGTGCCGTTGGTATAGCACAGATTGTCCCAATTCACCACAAGTTATAAAAGCTATTGACTATTATTTAAATAACTCAAATTCCCTCAAGGCATAAGACGTAAAAATACCGCCGATCGATGCCCACTTTGGCACTCGCCTAATGAAGATTGAGAGCCGACTTAAGTAAATTAAAATTTGTTAGCAATATCCCGTTTTAGATATCTAAGATTCTCGACAAAATATCCGTTTTTGCGTCTGGGATTAAAAAAAAACGTTTATTCCCACTAGTTCGATTCATTAGTTCGATCGTCGAACTAGTGAGATTTTTTTTTCTCGTTTGTTCGACCGTCGAACTAGTGAGAATTTTTTTCCTCATTTGTTCGACCGTCGAACTAATTAGATTTAAAAATAGTTCACTACATTTAAATGTTTTACTAATTTCGTAATAAAATAAAAAACGCTTGGTTCGTTAAAGACTCGTTGCCTTTGATTTAATTTCGATTTTGATCCAGGGGTAATATGCTCGCCCCCTGTTACCCTAGTACTTAAACATACCTTTTGCGAACCGCCAGTCTGTGGAATTCACTGCCAGCTTCTCTGTTTCCTGATCATTATAATCTGGATCTATTCAAAGTTCGAGTGAATCGGCAATCTTCTAGGCAAGCGTGCTTTACCCTAGGCCACATCATCGCTTCGCATCAGGCGAGTTGTGGCCAAACGCAAGCCTAATTAAAAAAAGAAAATAATTAAATAGTAAAACACACGTGATGTTATGTACGAACCAGAATAAGCAAATTAGTCAGTGCACTATATTAAGCTAAATTAGAATATGAGCAGTGTATACGTACGATATGATAACTACAATAATTCTTCGTAACTTTTCCTTATACACTTCAGGAATTCCCACAATTGAAACTCATCAACCGCCTCGTATGTAATTTCCCACGTATCGCAAACCATTGCTTCACGATTCCACTATTATTTTTAATTCTGTAATTATTCAATTGAGTATTCAATTTGATTACTTGATGTAGGAAGGCTGTATATATAAATACGAAAGAGGGATCCTACAGTATTAGAGCTTGTTGAGACACGGCGGGAACCGCGCGATTTAAGAATCGCATGGAAATCGCGAGAGTCTTATTTTTTGAGTTACTAGCTGTTCCCCGCGGTCTCACCCGCTGCTTCTGACTTGTTTTTTTTGCTCGGGTCATAGCGTGATGTTATATAGCCTATAGCCTTCCTCGATAAATGGGCTATCCAACACTAAAATAATTTTTCAATTCGAACCAGTAGTTAATGAGATTAGCGCGTTCAACCAAACAAACTCTTCAGCTTTATAATATTATAAGTATAGATTAAGGTAATCGTTCAGACATAACCGCGCGGTTAGTCAAGCCGCGCCATGCGGGAACCGCGCGGTTCCCGCATGTCTGAACTAGCCTTTAGTTACAGTGCCTTCTTTAAAATTGTGGTTCTTCTTGACGTGCCGATTTGACTTGATTTTTGTCAGACGGTATGAAACCTGAATAGCTCTGTCATTAAGGCTGCCTTATGGCCCGCGAAATTCAAATTTTCTTACATTTTTTGCCATTTGCAGGTCATTGTCAGGTTGTATGTTGATTGAAATATGATTCGACAGTAAAAAATATGGTATGGTATCTTTCCTTTATTTATTTCTATACAAATTAATTACATTTTTAAATATTCCTTAGAAAAAAAAAACGATTTAAAAAACATTTAAAAATATAAAAAAATTGTAGCCCACCGGTATCGGGAACAGGGTCCAAGCTACCGGCGGTCAGGGCTCCAGAGAGAGGAACCTCCTAACAATACGAGTCGTGTCCAGAAGTACCGCTTTCTGAATCAAGCCCTTGATCCAGCTGCCTAACGAGAGCCTCCTCAGATATTGGTCGAGGTTCTTGGCAATTAAGCCATGGGCTGATACAACTATCGGCACAATGATCGCTGAGTCCACATCCCACATGTCGACAACCTCGTGAGCCAAGTCAAGGTACTTGATTTGCTTATCTATTACAGAGATATATCCTTACAATCATCAATACAACCCTCTTAGTTCATTTAATCCCACTGAATAACTTTTTCATGAAAAGTTTAGTCTTATGATAGGTAGTTCAAAAACCAGACTTTTGAAACCTGTGGCTTTTTTCACGCTCAAATAAAGGGTGTAAATAGACCCTTAACACATCCGTAAGGTACGTGTTTCACCCCGTCTTTGCGATAATTTTTTTGTTCTAGACCATACCTGGGAACCTTCTAGTTACGGAGATATTGGGGGTCAAAGTTCCAATTTTTTCACAAGTTTTTTTTTAAATACATGTTCAAAAATTTTTACACACCTCCACGACCCCCGTACTATTCAATCCATCCATCAGCACAATGCTTTGAGTGCTTTCCATCGAGTCCTACCGTAAATCGTGATTTTTCACTCTAAAAAAATCGATTCCCGTTAACAATTTTTGCGTCAAGTTACTTGGTTTGATGTACAGAATGCTTTTTTGACGGCTATGTGAAGGGTCTGTTTACACCCTGTATACTCGTAATGTTCTAATATTGCAGACCTTGAATTTCAAGGTGTTCACCTTGCATTTTGAATAGTATGATACTTTAGGATTCTGACTTGCTTGCTTGTATGCATTCCGGCCGTGCTCAAATCCTGTCGAAACCCGGAAGTTCGTTTATGTTTATCAATGGGCTTCAATACGCAATAAAAACTAGAATGCTTCGTGCATTTTAATTTCATTATCTTATTGGAAGGTCTGAATCAAAAAACAAGAGGTCAAACAGTACATGTTATCAATTCAATTCCGAAAACCGAAGTAGGTGCTCCAATCAAATCTCATTATGTGAGAGCGTAGGGTTGCTAAACAAGAATAATATCACGGAAGATATCCCGTAAGTGACAGTATAAGTTAAGAATAATATAGGATATTACCATTTAGAGTGTACAAAAGCAGTTTTTTTAAGGAACGTTGCTTCTCTCTAGGAATTTCTCCTGTATCGAAGGTATAAACTCACATACGCAAACAGCTAGACCCGACACAACTACCTGTAGGTCATACAAATATTTGTTCTGTACGAGAATGGACCGTTACACGCAGCGCTGCAACCAATGGGGAAGACCGCTCTAAGCTAATTGTAGATGGCGCAACCATAGCTAGGTCAATCTGACCAATGAGGCCAAGCTATTCTGAAATATAAAATGACATTACCAGACTTTCAACCAATGACGATGCTTGGAACCAGCTATGCTAGCGCCACTAGTTCCGCAGTTGCCATCCCCATTGCTCAGACACTGCGCCCACCGTGCCGACAAAGCAGTTAGTATCCATTTAAAAAATATAGTATCCTTGTTTTTAAACTATACCTACTCTTGGACCTACGGCTATTTTTCTGTTCAACAATTTTTGAAAAGCATTTAACGCCGTCGCTCGGAAATTATGATCCGAGCGAGGGCCACATCTGTCGCATGCCGGAGGAGCTATGGGCCAAAGTAATAACACAATGGGTCCCAAACAGCAGCAAACGGCAACGCGGTAGGCCCAGAAGGAGATGGCGGGACGAACTCGACTCTTTTCAAAAAGATTGGCAAATAACAGCACTGGATAGGGATAAGTGGAAAGAGGGAAGGGACGCCTTTGCCCTGCAGTGGGACACAAATGGCTGATAGTAATAATTTAACGCAGTACACCATTCTTTCTTTCACAAGATGACACGAACGGCAGTGTTGCCGCTGTCTGTCTAAAATATACTCATCATCATAATTCAGCTCGGAATCACCCCTTGTTCGGTATAGGTCTCCCCTTTCTTCTGCCATACATCTCTGTTCTGTGCGTCCATCATCCATGTTTCCCGCGATTTTTGCGACATCGTCAACCCAACTTACTTTTGGACGGCCCTGGTTTGTTCGCGCGACCTTGGCCACCATTCCGTCAAGTATACATTTATGGTAGATTTGGTTATTATTATTATTATATATTTCCCAACAGCATATAGTATCTTGGCCCAAAATATGGTAGAATACTATACTTAGTACATTTGACAACCCTATTGGCATATTATGAAGATAATGCGGGTCGAAACTCGATACTGTATCATACTCAACCGCCCAAAACCACTGCACAGTTCTTTCACTTACTTTAATTCTGATTAGGCATCACTGTCAATACGACATTTATCTTTATTCTCATCACAATAAGGTTACAATTTGGTTGCTGCCACCGACATGTCTGTCAAATAAAAGTGATCTCTATGCTCATTAAAATAAGCTTCTTGTTGGGTTGTTGCTGTCAAACTTAAGCTAACTGTCAAAGGACTATATGTGACCTCGTTATGCCGTTGATTGTTCGACTACCGACATCCTGCGGCAATTGTATGCAGTCGTGATAGTACGCACAAAAGCTTTACTGTAATGTAATATAATGTTATTTAGATTTATGGTAACTATTGTTGGTTGGAGTGACTATTATGAAGGATTTTCCTTTGAATCTCTGTTGGCTGGTTAATACAAGGAGGATGCATTTGTTCACTGTTATATGATTGTCGGTTATCGTACCTAGAATCATAATAATGATGTGTATTGCAGATAATGTTTTAAAAGATAATTCCCCTGCCCCTATCCCAATTTATTTAGGGTCAGCGCAACATGACTTCTTCCATCTTCTCTATTAGCCGTCATCTAATGGGTTACCCCCTTTCCCCAGCCAATGTGACGAAGGTTCCATACAACTCCGCCGGCTTCCCTTTGAAAAATGGCTCAATCAGTATTTTATATACAAATAATACAAGGTGGAGACGACAATACGACAATTTTGGCCAATGTTTTTGAAGTAGCGAGTTGGCAATATGTGTTTAACGTTTATACCGATGCGGGATTCGTTAACCTGTTCGTGGTAGCCTATTATCTATACTATGTAGAAAATGCTAAAAATGAAAATTAACGTCCTGTGAATAAATCGCATACAAAATTCAATCGAAAATTTCCAGTAATTTTCGATTGAATTTTTGTATGCAGACTGGGAACGTCATGAATTACATACAGTTTAATTTATTGTCGCATTGTCGTCTCCACCCTGTATAATTACATTAAAGATGACATGTGTACTCCGGCTTACCTCTTACAAAAATTGACCCTTCGCTACTGCCAGCCATATCATCTTTAACACATTCCCTCCATCGTCTCTTTGGTTTGTGTCCTTTTTACGGTTCCTTACATCTAATAAACAACTAATCCGTACAAATATTGCAAATGCAAGAGTAACCCTGTCTGTCTGTTACATGTTTACGCCTAAGCGGCTGATTAGGTTTGGATGAAATTTGGCATATGGATAGACTATGAAGAGAGCTAGGACATAGAATAGTACATTCCCGTGGAATAATTTCCCGTCTCCAAAGCGGGCGAAGCTGCAAATACTAGTATACAAATATACTTAATCAACTTGTGCATAGAATAGGGATGTTTCCTGTGTAAAAAAAATATGATTCTATTTAGTCCGTCAGTTAGATTATCGAAAAATATTGGATACGTATTTTTTGTTTTATCAAATCAATAAAAATTGACGAAGATAAAACGCATCAAAGATCATGAGCCTGTGACGTCACTTTTCGGTAAAAAGTCAGTACACTTTACTTACAAGTATGACGTCACACGAGTTTTCGACGCACTGTATCGTCTTCATTATTAGTTTTCGTGGAAAAAGAAAAAATACGTGTCCAATATTTTTTGGAAATCTATCTGACGGACTAATAATTTTTTTTTAGGAAACTTTCCAATTGTCACCTAACCATTATTAGGACGTTTAACTTAATCTTTCCGTGTTTTAACTTCACTAGAATCGAGTTACGTAACGTAAGCAAAAAAAAAGTCAATTCAAATAAGTTGGTGCGCCTCCAGTCAAGGTCATTATGTTTATTTTGATTGCCATTTGCTACATACCTACGGCATTCTAGTTGAATTTACTCAAATAGTTTAATAATTACATCTTTGGGTTAATAGCCGTAAGCATGACTGTTGAGCATGAGGTCTTGGGTTCGATTCCCAGGTCGGGCAAAGTGTTATTGGGTTTTTCCATCAAGAATTTCTTCGAAGAGAAGAAGTACCCGGTTCTGCTTCCCGGTTTCATGAAAAAATCATTCAAAGGGGTTAAATTAACTTGAGGGTTGTATTAATGATTTTTGATTAACTTTGTAAAGCCATATCATCATCTGCCTAGCCTTTTCCCAACTATGTTGGGGTCGGCTTCCAGTCTAACCGGATGCAGCTGAATACCAGTATTTTATATGAAGCGACTGCCTATCTGACCATCTATATATATAAATCTATCTATTTGTAAAGCCAATTCGCGAATCATAAATATCTTAATCAACATACAAACCGACACTGACCTGCAAATTAAAAAAAAACGTACGTAAGACAATTTGAATTTCACGGGCTACCCTATAGCTTTCACCTTAAGATCGTGTGGCATAGGATGTTCCACAGATAATTAAAATTCTGCCATTGTCTTAATTTCCAGGTCTCTCCGCGGATTGCCAGACGATTCTCTACACAGATTTACAAGTGAAACGAGACGAAAACATCGAGTTGATAGATTGCTACATTGGCGTCACAGAGTTAAACTATTCAGACCTCCCCGCGCTATTCAAATGCATGTCTGTAGACAGAGTCGACCCAATCGCACTGCAGCTTAGAATAACCAACACTTCCTCGGCGGACAAGGAACTGTTCTTCAGAGTGCAAGCTCTTTCCATACCGACAGAAGAGAGCAATCTTATCTACTGCACCTTCGACCCTCGCGCTAACAACCACCAAACTATCACGTTCATCCCTCACCCAAACGCCTGGCACTACTTACATATAGGCCCTTTCGAAGGCAATACCTCCAGAATCGCCGACTGCGAATCCTACCTCTTGAGAACAGATCTCGACGAACTAGTCAATCATACAGTTATAGACCTTATGCGCGATGACAAAGGACGCTTTTTCACTTTTGATTACGGCCTGCCCACAGCAGACATCCAGGACGCCACAAGTTTAATCAATATAACTTCGTCCGAAATTAAGTCGCTAAGGTTCAAAATCAATCAGTTTTTGGACATTGGAGGTAGCTTGTCTATAGCGGCGAGTCTACTTATGAGCTTAAAATACTACATGGGATATAAGAGAGAGTTTCAAAAGGGTGCATTGTTAGCCTTTTCCGAGGACAACCAGTTTTTCAAGGCCGTTATATGTAGTGACATTGGTCATCCGAGCATACCATTGGAAAGTGGTCACTGTCGGTACAATGATAAGGTGAAGCCAGCGTTGTTCGTGCTGAACAGTACCGACTCAGAGTCGATATACGACAAGACGTATATCCCTTTTCCGGATAGTGGGACGTGGTATTTAACGTTTCGGTTATTTTGTGACCAGAGTGTGTGTCCCTGTCCCACTTCTGATAACGGGACGAAGTACTACGTGGATACTGGTGACAAGGAAGATGATAAGTCAGTGGTCGGATGGAACGGGACGCGGGTTGGGACCTCGGAGTGCAACGCGACGGTCGTGCTGACCATATCGTCGATGTCTTGCGTCTCCGGAAGGTGCAGCAACCACGGCAATTGTTTGCTGAATACATTCGGGGCGCTGGTGATGTCGTTTTGTTCTTGTAATTCTGGTTACGGAGGTGAGTTTTTGTGATAATATGACAAATTTACGTTCTTAAATAGTTTTTTTAGATCGTATGTCATTGGTAACACTTATACCTTGAGCTGGCCTAGCGTAATATGGTGTTTCAATAAATTAAGAGGTCAGCTTAAACTGGTTTAATAACCCCTGACATGCGGTCTACCGGACTCTCTTCGGAGGTCCTTAAAGAAACGACTAATCATGTTACAAGCACATATATTCTAAGGAGTAGTGTTGGTGATTGGTATCATTTCACCGAAACTTAATTTACTTTTCATTTGACAAGCAACGAATGGCGAAAACACGATTGGTAATTTCATCATTTAACAACAAGTTAGGCAAATTATTCCCTTAAAAAATTTTTACCCGATAAACTTTTATTTGCCATACGATTCAAATTATATTTATTTAATCTCGTAAACAACGTTTGAAATAAAAACCTTTTACATATTGCATTATTACGCATGAAATAAGCAAAAGGGTAATTTTAATTAATTAAACAACAAAAACCTAGGATGCAATGGGGTGGCGGGGTCTAGTGAGCGAGCGAACTAAGACCCCGCCATCCTCTTCGTGTAAGGTTACCTAAGGCGTAATCGTCGCTGTTTGAAAGGAAATAGCGACTTCGTCGATTACGCCTTGAACTTTAAGACTGTGCCGAACAAAAGTGGCTAGCGCTATTTTCGGTATTTTAATTCATGCGCTCGCTGTGTGCGAGTCACGCATACAGCTGCACTTGCACACGTGCGTGGCTGTTGAAAAACAAAACTTGATTGGTAACTTAATTTAGTAGTAAAATATGGCATCATGTGGGTTACAACTTGTAAGTGAATATATAATTCTAGTACTTTTTTTTACCTAAGCTTTTTTATTAATAAGGTTTGAAATGAAATCAAGTCGTGCAATCTTTTAAATGAAAAATCATAATCATCTGCCTAGCCTTTTCCCAACTATGTTTGGGTCGGTTTCTAGTCTAACCGGATCGTTACGTTTTGCGGACGCTAATGAAATCGTCTAGCATTTCTTTGGTTTGCAAGACGTTTTATCATCTTGTTCGGGGTTCTCTATAAATAATTTTTACTGAGGTACGTACATGGTGTTTTGGTGTTGAAACTGACAGCTGATGCAGCACAGCGTCCTGACTGAATAATTTATACGTTTGCCGCCAATAATCACACCATTGAAAATCTCAGCTATGTTACTATTTACGTTATGTTTTTTCATTTTTTATATTAAATGGGCCTACTCTTGACTCAATCTAGTCCTGAGGACAGAGATGAGGTCGAAGATGAAACGAGCTAACCCAAAAGCCTATGTATCAAACTTTTTGCGTTATTTACTAATCTTAAAAGAAATTTTGTTATAGTGGAAAAAATTAAGCGAAACTTTTCTTTGCCGGTACTAAATTTTCATTAGAAGAGTCATTGGAATTTTTGCAGTATATTTTTGCAACAAGCATGATTGCCAAAAACGTGATGCGGAGAATTCAACAAATATTCTTTCAGTTCTAAGACTTTTTGTTCGAACGTTTTATTTTCTAGAGCATTCAAGTATTTTACACCCCCAGCACGTCTTAATCTCATTAAATTAATTTCAACTGTTTTTTTTTATATTTTAATGGGTAGCTCGTATATCTAGTTAACTCATTCAACTGTGTGCAATAATTTCGTAATAAGTGATTAGTGCACTCAATTTTCTCCACTAATAAGTTTCCGTACGGTTTTCCCCCGTTCGGTTTTTCCCCGTTCGGTATTTGCCTTTTCTATATTTCGATGAGTGCTTGAAGCACCGTCAGCTATCAGTCATGACTAAATTAGTCCGTGAGTTTGCTGTGAAGATTTAAACCCTTCAACGATTGCTGTAGCTTCCAGTGGCGAAGGTTCCATACAACTCGATTCCCATAGGATTCACGTGGTAACCGTTTTCGCGTCGGTGTCCCTTCCACCCCGTTGGTTGTAAACTAAAAATTTGGCAAAGGAGTTTCGGTAAAACATTGGTGAACCAGTAGTGTTAATATCGTTTTAATAGTACCTAGATAGTGTACCAGTACCTAACTTTATTATCAATTAATTTAGTTATTTACAATTTTACATTATGACACATAATAATCTTTTTCCACATAGTGGAACTCAATGTCGCAAATACATGATAAAGACAAAGATATATTTATTTGTAAACATGTGTAACATAAGATGTGTGATCGATAAAATAACAATCTCATTCTCATTTCCAGGTTGGGACTGTTCCGATGGCTCAAGAATGGACAGCACAACGTACATGCTGGTCTCCGTCCTCTTACTCACTCTGAGCAACCTTCTGTTCTTCTTCTCCATCTACGTCGCGGCTATACGTCTCTACTACACGGAGGCCATGATGTATGCCTTCACCATGATCTTCTCCACTTTCTACCACGCCTGCGACGCTCCTTCGCAGGTCGCCTATTGCATCATGAGAGGCAATATTCTCCAGTTCGGAGACTTTTACTGTGGACTCATGTCTTTCTGGGTGACGCTACTCGCTATGAGCATTATCCACGAGAAATTAAGGTCCTCTTTACAACTTATAGGTGCCATAGTGGTAGCTCTGTTAACTACGTGGAATATGCACTCGTTTTACGCATTTTTATTACCGGTCGTGTTCGGTGTAGCAGTGGTTTTCATATCCTGGTATTTCGATTACAGAAGACACCGCAAGCTGACGTATTCTAGATCGTACTACAAGATACACTTGCCGTTCGGTATTGTGTTAGTTAGTATTGGCTTAATTTGTTACGCTTTTCTGCAAACAGAGAAGAATTACAGGATAGTCCACTCTTTCTGGCACATGATAATAGCTGCTAGTGTAGTGTTCCTGTTACCTGACGACAAGCGAGGGAGTGACGTCAACCCGTTCTGTCCATCTGGCGGTCTTCGCAAAATTCCTATCTTTAGAATATTCCGTAGACCTCCAGCACCTATAGCAGCTGACTAACTTACATTTTCTAAGTATTGACGACCAAAATGGCATATTTTTGAACTGCATTTAAACTTATATATTAAAATACAAATAGTTGGTCATTGTACGACCAACATTTGTGGCATAAAATACAGCAACCGATACTTGATCATTGTACAGCCAACGTTTGTCACAAGTAGCTATGTTCTAACAAAATAGTTTTTCAGTTTTATGCCATAACAGTGATAATTACGAACAAATATATTGGTGCAAATATTTTAATTTAGTTTAGTTATAAGTACAAGTTATTTAAACCTAGTATTTTTTCTACTAGTCATCAGTAAAGTACAGGTTTTTTTGTATACAGGTCATGTCCATGCTAAACTTTTCTATGATGTATTTTTATAGTGAATTAGGTAGGTTAAGTTGAAAATTAAGACGACTAAGTTACAAAGGAATTGAAATATAATAATTTCTAAGGTTTGACTGAAGACGTGCAAATCTTGGCCGACCAACATTGACGAAGTTACTCGCATCAAAATTATTGGATATTTTGTTGGTGTTGGCCAGCCAAAATCTGGTTAGGTTGCGCTGATGGTCCAATGCATGTTTGCCCCATCTGGATGTCAATGTGATAGATACCAAATCTACTATAAGTACCAACCAGATTGATATTCTATACTCTCCATACGTTTATTTAAATGTACTGAAATCTAGTATAAGTGAAGTACACTTAAACCAGAAAAGGTATGCAATTCGGTAACCTTCGTGTTTCGAAATTAGTACGAATGTCGCGCCACAGAGTAACCCCTCACAGAGGCAAAGCTTGAAAAATACTGCCGCGCTTTGTCGCTGTGAAGCTATCACTTCGTGTTTGTATAAAGCGAGGGTACTCTGTTGGGTTACCTACTTACTCCCGTCGCAGATCGTCATCACGGTAATACAAAATAGATGTAATTGTAACAGATTTTCATCGCGCGGTTGTATTTCCGAAGATAGTCGATGATTTCCGAAGTGCATACTTTTACTGGGTAATCTGTACGGTGCATCATAATAATGTTAATAGAATACGACAAGACTTGAAAGTATCTTGTAGAAAATATAAGCGCTGGATTAAATTATTTTGCCCCAAAGTTAATTGAAGTGATTTAGTGATGATAGTTACTTTATTAAAATTAATTGTTCAGGGGCCGTTCAAATATTACGTAAGCAGATTTATTACAATTATTTACCCCCCCATCCCAATTGTCAGCAAAAGTAAGTAAAGCTCTTACCCCCTCCCCCCATGCTTACGTAAACATTTTTCAATTATTAATGTATTTTTTTATATTATAATTATAATGTTATAATTTTAAAAATAAGAAAGTAGATTTAGGATAGAGGTTAGATTTTACTGATACAGTATTCAACATAGAGTAAGGGACAAAAATATTTAGACAAGTGAATAGCGCGCCGTAATTCCCCTAATCGGTTCTAAAGCGAGTGCCTAAACGTTTGCATTATTTGCGGGAATCCCCGAAAATGCGTTTCGTTTTCAAGCATAGACAATGTGAGGGTTGCCATTCGTGTAAAAAAGTAAATAACTACCGATGACGTAATCATCATCTAGACTCCCCTACCCCCCATGTCATTCAAAATAAGCAAAACAAAGATCCCCACCCCCCATAGTGCTTACGTAATACTTGAACGGCCCCTCAAGTCGTGACCTCAAAGTTTACTCATTAATATTAATAGTATATTGATGATGAATGATGATCAAACAACGGTTAGATAGATATTAAATTATGAATTTGTGTTGCCAGGAATGTTGATTGTTAAGCAAATTAACACCCTGCGGCAATTTGCCGTGTACCTATGTATTATCCATTGCTGTCGTATCGACCCCAATTAACTCTACTTCGACAATAAATTTAAAAAAAAAACAGATTATATCATAACTCTTCCTTTTGGCTTTGCCGTAGTCGGCGTAAAAAAGTAGACTCTAACGTCACGACGTCAAAATTCAAAGTGCCCTACCACTAGTTTCCTGACGCTAGTAGTTTCCTATTAAATGCATTTAACACTTTATTACATTCCTTATTATTTTCGTGAGTTGTTCCTATAAGTATGTATTGCATATTTTAATCTGTTCTAAACAAGCGAAATCGAGCCGACGATATAACAAAAAAATAAGCTTCCAAAAACTGCCACTGTTGACAGCGGCGCCACTGTACTATGATCCACATTTTAAAATCGTAACGGTCGATGATCTAAGTCGATTTTGTCTCACACAGATTGAAATGTGTGGTGACCACTCGTATGAAACTGCAACTATACTTTTAAATGTATTTTGCAGCTTTTTAGTAATATTTTGGTGCTTCATTAAAACTATAAAACCAGGCCTAGGTTTTACAATTAAGTTTATCTTAATCTTGAATACAAAACCGTTATATAAGCTTAGACAAGATTTGTGCTGTTAAGCATTTTTATTTTATTTTTCTGCAACTAAACGTGAATCATGTATATTTTTCTACTCATACTTTATTAGTACTGTAAAGGTTTCTACAATACCTACTGGTTTCTATGTAACTTCTGTAAATGGGAACAATGCCATCTTAATAATATACAGGGTAGAAGAGACACCGACGCACAAACGGCACGTTTTCGGTACATCATTCAGAACCACTTTTAGTGCTGTTCCATAAATTTTAACTGTGTAGGTATTGCACTTTTGTAGGAAACAGCAGATTTTTTAAAACCGATGAAAAATTCCTATGTCGAGGGATTCAGAATGATCAAGTACTGAAAACGTGTCCGTTTGTGCCCTTCCACCTTGTATAAAAATCACGTGTCAGTAGTTCGTACACGTTAAGCTCCGAAACCGCTCAACAGATTTCAAAGACATTTTGAAAATGTGTGTGGTTGATTCTAGCTTGAAAACTAGAATAGTTTTGCACCCGACTCGCTAGCATTCGTAGTAGCTAGTATAGAATATTAGTTTTAGTATATGCGAAACCTCAAACACGTGTCTAGTATTTTTATGTAAAGAATCTATGTACAAAATTCCAAAACTGTTTCATGAAAAATCACAAAGTTATAGGCTTGTTCTGTTACCTGGTTGTCCGCACAAAAACGTGATCACCACGCGGCGCCGCCGCGCGCGCGCGTCCAGCCTCCTCTTGAGCTCGTTGATAATAATAATTCAGTAGTAGGTACCTATATGATTGCGATAGGTACTTAATGTCGCTCGGTGTACAACTTGTAACCTTTTTAAAATATTATTGGGACAAAATTTACATGGTTTAAAATTACTTCAATCGATTCAGTTACTTATTCTGAACAAACTATATTCAGGTTTCGCATATACTAAAAATAATGTTGTATAGAAACCAATATTGTGTTGCTGCGAATGTCATTGCGGTTTGGCCACTATGCCGTCGCGGTTGCGTTTGTCCTTGGAATTGTATCATAACTATTAATATTGTCCACGAAGCAAATTGTAAATATACTGAAATGGTGCCTTATATTGTCCACTTGAAAATCTATGAAGAAATTAGAAGTGTTGTGCCATTATATTTAGTAGGTTTTTTAATACTGAAGAACTCAAACTTTTGTTGTAAGTATACTGTAGGTATATGCACTTACTATACATAAGCTGAAATATAAATTATTAGAAGTAGGACACTCATATTTTTATGTTAAAATCGATTAGCCCAATTTTTTTTGTTTTATTTCTAGCAACAATTTCTGACGTTATAAGATATTGTCTTTTCTTAGTTTAATTTTTATACTCAGTGTTCAAAGTCAAAACTCAGTTGGTATAAAAATGAAACATGAAAAGTATTCAATAAAATATTCAGCTCTGTTCTTTTTAACACGGACTCTGGATTTGTACCCGTTTGATGGCAATAGGCTCGTCCCATATTACATGGAACTTAAACATAGTTGACCTTAACCTAACCCTTCGCAGGGATTTCAGGCGTGATGTTGTGTTTCTTAATAACAGTGCCTATTGGTACTAGGTTCGCGTCTGTTAAATAAATGTTGTTCTGTTAAATCAATACATAGTGCAATCTTATATTAATCATGTTTTCTTGGTGTTAAATTGGTAGGTAGGTATTCATACTTTAGTTAAAGAATACTATTATAAGTTAAATCTATACAGAAACTCCACAAATCTTGACGCCGCATGTAGTGTTAGAAAATTTGATCAATTTCATAGTCAATTTTGATATTGTGTGTACTTTTGTGCGGTGTTTATTAAATATTATATGCAAAAAAGCTTTAAAATACTTATGATTTGTTGCTTTCTAGAACATTCCTTTCAATTTATTCTGGTGTGTTACCATGTAAATTTAGCGACAAAAAAAACTTCTAAATGAGTGTTACCTTTCGAAAAAATGTTAAGTTAGATAGTAAATTAAATTGATTACCAAGTAGGAATAAATATTGGAATTAAATCTTTTACATGTGTAATAATTGTCTGTTTTACACATCAATCCTGATCTCGTTGTGTCAGCTAAGTTTCAAGACTGCAAGCCTATTTTCAAGCTCGAAGGTACCAATTAACTAATAAAAGAAGACCAATATCGAGATACTAGTAAAAGTTCTAACTTTGTAGTAAAAAAACTGGTGATTTATCCAACCCAAAATTAAAGCCAGCTGATAGTAAAAAATCTCCCGCCACTATTATTTAAAAAAAATAATGTTATCTTCTTATAGCTCAAAAATGTTTATTATTAAAAGCTCAACGTTTTGAGTGGATAACATACAAAACATTTTTTTAACTCTGGAATCAATCAAACAATATTTCACAAATTAAAGGTACCGACGTTATAAATGCAAATATTACGCTATTATATTGTATTCGTAAATCTAAGTATAAATAAATATCTGTTGGTTGCATTTATATTTGTGAAATTTATTTAATAGGTATATTATTTGTTGTCAATTTGTAAACGTGATTATTAAAATGGAAATATAATTTGTAATGCTGTAGTTTCCTTTATGTATTTCGATTCCTAGTGATAGTGTACCTTATACGTGCTTACTATTAACTAAGACGGTGCCTGAGGTAACTGCGCGATGCAGCAGTATGGTCATGTACCGCGAGACCTGCCATTCGTTCGCTGACGAGCGTCGACTAGAGATGCACGCTACCTGCATTCGTATCGATCAAAGACATTGAAATATTTACGAGCAATAGACGGGACAAAACAACGAAATTCGTGTCTAGTGTCATAAGCCTGCTTGTCAGGTAGCATTGGTATGTCAAAACCGAAAACGTTCGAGATCAAAATTTTTGTGACAATATTCCTAATGTCCGCTCTATAAGTCTTAAATCTCTGGTGTCGATACTATTAGCCCGTATACGCACTATGCGGTTAGCCGGATTGCGGCACAGGCATCGTCTTAACTAAGCGGTAGGCCTGTAGTTGGGGAAATGGGACCAAATCACTTGGCGCAGTAAAATAAAATGCTTCTATAATTTTAAAATCAATTTTAATAAAATATCGTCTTTTAGTGTTCACAGATTACATCAAGAACTAGGAATATTCACTTAATAAATACAGTAAACCACATAGAAGTAGGCACAACAATAATTATGCTAAATGACATTGTTTGTTCAAAACATCTCAACTTCACTAATGCTATGTAACACAAAAGAGTTGAAAGTTCAACATTGCAATAATTATTTAAGCATTCAATTTAGACATCTCTTAGTGGAAGGGGGACTAATGTCTTTTTTCCGTCAGTTAAGACTTAAAGCTTTATCCATACAGTGCTGGGCCAGAGCCTTCCAGATTCCGAGCCTTTTATTTTAGTCGAGTCCATTATAGGGATGCACGTCTGAAGCAGGCTTTTCTCTCTGGATATAGACATACAAGTCTGCTAATTTGAGCTTATACATGTATACTTTTAAGTCTTGTATGCTACCTCGTTCATTCAATCATTAATTGATTACTATATTAAAATATTTTTTGCTTAAATTCACAATACACATAATATATTCAATGGATCCTACAAGACAACACTGACATACGTATTTAATTACTGGTAACACAGAGCAATGACAAAAATTCTATTGATACTGAGATCCATAAAGTAGCATAGATAAAAAAACATCATTGGCAAAGGTACTCTACACATTCAGATTTTTTCATAATTTATATTAGCTACACAAGGTTTTCAAAAATTTCTAACGGTGCCCACACCATATCGTATCTCCCTTTCAAACTGCTCTGGTTTAAGTGTACCCTCGATGCTAACACAGTTTCTGTTAAACACACTGTAAGCTGAAACTTCTCCTGGCTTTCTTGGTCCAGTGCGAGTGTTCAGATAAATGCCTATTAAGATTGATATTACGAAGTATACCGCACCAAATTGTAGATATAAGAAGATGCCCCAGAATATGGCCCATACTCCAATTAGCAATACCCACCTCGTTAAGCAAAGTCTGCATGCTGGTACATTATGCTCATCAAAAGATTCCACTGAGTTCACTTCTGTGGCAGGATCTACACCATCCATGTCATATTCTTCAATAGGTTGAATTGGATGTTTCATTGGTTGCACGGGTGGTGGTTCCTCATTTTCAATCTGTAATAGGTGAAAAAAATTCCAGTTAATCAGTCTTACCAAGAGGTAGTATGTTGTGGAGGTCAGATAGGCAGTCTCTCCATGTAAAACTGGTATTCAGCTGCATCCAATTAAACTGTAGGTCAACCCCAAAATAGTAAAGGCTATGCAAATGATGAATATGTGAAAAATATTCAACTTACGTTTTTCAGTTTAAATACTAGGTAATGATAATTTCTAGGTAATGATCTAGTGACTAGATAGATAATCTCTACTAGCATTTCAATTTGTGCATTAGCATTTCAAATGTTACACTACATTATCTAGTGTAACATTTTAGATGATAAAATTTCTCTTTGCATTTCACTAGCATTAAATTCCAATTTTGAGCTTATGATTTTGAGGAGTTAATCTTGACTTTTGGACAAGGAAGGCAGGCTATTCATATTTTATTGCACAATCTTTTACAACTTGAAGTTCAATAATTTTGAATTTATACCTTTATAAAGTCAAATTAATATTTCACACTTTTATATTGCAAAAAATGGTATAAGAAATTGATTTTTTGCATCAATCATATTAATTGCATCGTGATTGTTTATGTTTCTTCAAGGTTTTTTAAACTACATCATCAATAAGTCTGAACAAAGTTACAAGGTGAGCAAGTCTGAACAACTTACCAGCAAGGCTTCTTCATCGCGCACTCTGCCCATGTCTTGTATTATTTTCGGAACCAATAAGTTAACTAATTTGTCTTTAGACTTCTCGTACTTTTCAGTAATGTTGTCTATAAGCTCCTTACGGCGTCGTACTGCCCGGTATTGTTTCAGTTTCGCCTCCATCCGGCCTACGATAACGAGCACTTGATTTCTACCTGCTGATAACAGGAGAACGATTGATTAGGTGATTGAGTATGAATAGATGATATGACAATCACAATATGTACAATTGATCAAAATTTCATGTATTTACCTCAGGTAGAGCACAAAGTTCCGATCACTATCGCAAAACACTTGTTTGTTGTCTATTTTAACTTGTAAGTAACGTTTACTAAAGAAAACATGTATTACGTAGGCCAATACAGCTAAACAAATGATGCGTGTAAGTAAATAAAAGTATGGGACCTTTAAAACAGAGAAAATTAATTGATTTTCATATCAAAATAAACACGTATGTGCACAGCTGTAACTGTCACTGTCAGTGCAAGGAACATATTTACTCCTGTCAGTGTCATCCGTTCAATAAGTATTGTGATTTTGACCCACTGACAGAAAATTGAATGAATGGAAACGAGAATAGCAAATATTGCTTTTTGTTATACGACATTGCAATAAAATTATAAACATTACAAATGATCATAAACATGGTGTCATGGCCATTTAATGATAATAAAAATTTGATGTTGTTTAAGAATCATTTTTCTGATTCTACTATAACTAAAAATTTATAATTTAAAAACTTTAATGTACGATAAAAGAACTTCAGTTTCAATGTTATTATTCTATATGGCAACTCGCAACACAAGTTAAGGGCGCGAAGGACGGGCGATCGATATCCTGCTCTGCCGGAAGTCATTGTTTAGGAAAATGGTTTTTCAGTACATAAATAAGTAGTTGTTGTTATTTAGCTAAATGGAACATCAATCTGATATGGGGGCGTACGGAGAAAATCCCAATGTGCAAAATAGTGGAAATTATATCACAATAATCCCTGTGGATTATTCAAGGCGTGGATATCCTATGCAAGCTGAATATCAATACAAGTAAGTATAAAACGTATATTTGAAATAGTATCTTATGGAAAAATCGTATTAAATAGAACCAAAACATACTTGAGTAATACAATACACAAATTCAGTCAATAGTAAATAACCATAAAATTTTCATTTTTGTTTTTTTTTGTCTATCAGTGAATTCAGATCCCGCGAAGAATACTACAGCGTTCAAAGTCAGAAATTGCAAGCAGAGGTAAATGCCCACTTGTACTCCGTGTCACAAAGACTGCCGCACTTGTCATACAGTCCCCTAGGCCGGCACAGTGACTGGGACAAACATGACCCGCACAAACCTTTGCAGCCAGATTCTAAGGAGAGCAACAGCTCGGACTCTCTGGAGAAAAGTGTTATGGGTAAGTCTTCTAGTAGAGTAGTAGCCGTCCGATAAAAAAGCTCTTGGTCCTTTAATTTAAACTCGCACGTGCGGTAGTAAAAATTAATATTTACGGATGTTGATTGAAATACGACTTTTTGGACGAACTTTCGCAGGATTTCTTCGTGTTTTAGACCAAGTAGGAAGTCGTATTAAGAAATGGGGAGATCCTTAAAAAAGTTTACTGCGTCGGGCGTCCAAAGACAGACAGATAATTTTTTGCCTAGTCGAAACCTGCCGATGGAAGTAAGCGGCTCCAAATTCCTATATATCTCATACCATGAAGAAACCAAACAGTCCGAAGGAAGAGGAAAAATGGAGGTTCATTTTTAAACCATTTCATAAGGAACATAATCGCTTGTGCTGTTTTCAAACGCAGTACGCCTTCCAGGTTCGAACCTCAGCAGCTGTTCGAACCAGACAGGGTCCAGCAGCATCGCAGCGGGGTCATTCAGCACCACGGAACCTATCACCAGTGGGGGCAGCTCCTCAAGTGCTATATCACCACCTTTGCCAGGTTTGAAAGCTTCGATACCTTACCTCATCTGACAATCAACAACTTTGTAAAGTCTTCTGGATTCTTCTACTTTTGTCTTTTATGTAACAAATATTTATTAAGCAAAAACATAAGGAGCACTTTAGTGAGAACAATCTAGTTTGAGGCGGGTCCCATTGCCGTCGATTAGCTACCAACTAGCAAGAAGAGCTACCAACTTAACTCATTGTTTTTCAGTGTGTAGCACTAACAAGTGGAAAGAGAGTTCTCGCCGGCAGTGTGAACAGTCATCGTTAATTTTCTGTGTTTCATTTACTGATACGGAACCGAAATCTATTGTACGTAGTACGTTTCTTGAGCAAGAAAAATAATAGTCTGTGGTGGAACAAGTGCCTAAAGTCGAAAAATATCTAGAAATACACACCCAGGTTCATCGGGCAGCACGGCTTCCTCATCGACCGTCTCCTCGAACCCCGTGACCTGCATCTACCTGATGTCCCGCACCGCCGTCATGATGGAGATGAGCTCCGAAGAGGTGCCGTCACACGTGACCGCGGCGCGGTTCCTCAACGCCTTGCTGGCCACTGAGGACTTGGGGCTCTCGCAGCCCAGCACCCGGAGCTTGGCAGTTAATGTGTTCGCGTTGTGGATGTGTAGTCCGTTGTTAGGTGAGACGATTTATTTGCAGCAGAATTTGCAAATACTACTACAAATCCAAGATCAATCTAATTTTTCGGAAGTTCTATAAAGTCTCTCGTGTTTTTTTGGAAAGTCGGAGACATTATATTGTGACTTCTTTCTTATATGCATGTGACATTCACCAATCCGCAAGACTGAGAAGAAGTTAGCCATAGTCCACCACGCATCCCAGTGGTGGATTATGGCTCTCTTCTTCTCACTGAGTGGGAAAAGTACATTCTGATTATGATAATGCTCTTTAAAGCTACAAATTACCGATATCTAAAGGCTCTTGGAATGCAGTATGAGACCTTACACTTTTAGTTTTGTCACAGTACCTTCGGGTAGACCAGAAATCGGTTTCTGCTCCATGTCTTTCTGTTTCTTTGTCAAACCCATCCAGAAAATTATGAACAGCATACCCTTTTTATTCCATTCTAGATCCAGCTAAAACCTAACTTTATATTCCATTCCAGAAATCCAGCTAAAACCTCACCATTGCCCATGGAGGTTCTGGGCGAACTGGCAGAAGCTGGTCCACCGCTACGGCCACGGGTCGGACTCCAGGCTCAATCGCGACCAACCCGTGTTGCGACTACAAAGAAATGTGTTCTTTCCCAAACATCTAGAAGAAGGAATCAAGTAAGCAAGTGTTGAGTTTAAGTAGGGAAGTGAAGAAAGTGGTCTATGGTATTTGAAATTTTAATCTGCTGGTGTTTAATTATTGATGTTAGAAAGGCTGACAGGACGATCAAAAGAACTTCGTAGAAATAAAAATAGATTTTTCGGTATCAGAGCAGGTACATATGCTGTTGCGTTTTCTGTTTCTGTACCTATCAACCAACCACGGCATAAATAAAGGAGTTGTGTTCTTCAGGGACTCTCGCATTCAAGAACTGTTATACGAAGAGGCTCGTCACAACGTGGTGACCGGGAGGTATCCTCTCGAGAGTGCTCAGGCGGTGATGCTGGGAGGACTCCAGGCTAGGATACAATTAGGACCTTACGACCCACATCGACATACAGCGAGATTCTTTAGGTCAGTGGACACTCTTTTTTAGGAACCTGTTTTTTATTTTATATCTGTGTGTCCCGAATGCATGATTTGGTGCAAAATTCGTACATTTTAGATTTGGCTTTTTTGCGTAGCTATAATCTTTTTTTGTCTCGCTTTACACTGCTGGTTTGAGCCTTATGGTATTCACATTCTTATTTCCACAACTTTTTTGTTTCTACGAAATTCCATTTCCCGGGATGAGCTTTCGACTTTCTTCCCCAAATAGTGCAGGAATGATGTTATATCTTTATCGGCAGGGCCCAACAAGACAAGTATCTACCCAAACACGCCCGTTCAGGTCGCTGGGCAGCGCTCCTGCCGGCGGGCCGCAAGGGGAGCCCCGAAGCCCGCCTACTGGAGCAGGCGCAGCGCCCGCCCGCCGCGCCGCCGCGCAAGCTGCGCCACAAGTACCTCGCGCACACCAGGACGTTGCCTACTTACGGGTACATACACTTTTTACGAAAGCTGCCTGGAGACGTGGCCGTCACTTGATAAGGATCTTTGAGACCCGTGGTCCTTGGTCAGGAGCTTAGAGATTACCGGCCACTTGATCAGGAAATCTAATATCCCACTAAGAAAGGACATTACTAAGAAAATCCGAGTAACGTCGTTAGTAATCCAGAAAGTCCCAGTCATTTGATCAGGAGCCTTTAATAACTGACACAAGACAAGTACATTACGAATAATTTTATACGATATTAATGATGTACATTCAGGGCGGCGTTCTTCCAAGGTCAGATCGAGCAACCAGTGCGCAGTCTGACAAGTTTGCTTACCCACGAGGACATCCCCGTGCTTGTCGCTGTCAACTCCAACGGTGTCTACGTCATTGATGACACGGAAAGCGTAAGTACTTATCATCCTTCTGCTCTTTTATCCCCACAGTCGTTTTACTCTTTCACGCTATGTCATTTTTCAAACATGTCTCTGATTTCCCCCGCTGCTAACAATCTGTTATGGCCATGTTCACTTTCGACGCAGATCTGAACGTTGAAAATCCAACAGTGTGTTTTTCTTTAGGCATTCATTCGGTTTCGCATGTTATAAGTAAAAATGGTTTTTAGGCTCTTCTCTCTAAATTTCATAGTAATTTCATACTTAACACTGGCTCAGCCTTAAAACCACAGTCACACCAAATAGCCCTTCTCAAGAAACTCCAGGCCCTTGGTGACCTACAGAATATCTACATACATACTGGTAAACATTGCAGACTGTTCTACTCGGTCTTCTCTACGAGGAGCTGTCGTGGGACTTCGGTATACCATCTGATGACAGCGAAGACTGCCTGCCGTGCTTGTTCTTACAGTTTATGGTGGTAGAAAACGGACTGAGAGTTTCCAAGATACTACAGGTAGAATTCTGTCATGTTAATCTTGCGTGAGATTTCCGCTGAAATAAGAAGCCGATTTTTGCTTTGCTTTAGAACCAATCCGAGCTTGAATTGCGCTAAACTTAAGAGATCTTTTTATTTGATTGCCCAGAATGTGAGACATGGTACAACTGGTGTATACGCAACATAACATCACGCCTGTAATCCCCGAAGGGTTAGGCACAGCTGCACCTAATACCACAACCACATTCCGCCAGTTATTTTTATTGCCATCAACCAGCCGGGCACAAATCAGGACTCCGTGGCTGCTACTGAGAAATTCCTGATGGAAAAACCCAATAACACTTTGCCTGACCTGGGAACCGACTCCAGGACCTCTTGCTTAGCAGTCGCGCTTGCGACCACCAGACCAACGAGGGTTATCTAAATATTTTGTTGTACTTCAGGTGTTCTCGAAACAAGCCATCATGATGGACACACTGATTGAGCATTTTGCCGGCGAGTACCGAAAGAGGCTCGGACAGGAGACGCCCAGTGACCACGCTAACTACGACTATCATTCTGGTAAGAACACATAAAGGGTGTAAATAGAGCCTTAATATATACGAAAGGCACTTGTTCTCCCCGTCTTTGGGATAATTTTTTTGTTCTAGACCATACCTGGGAACCTTCTAGTTACGGAGATATTGGGGGTCAAAGTTCCAACTTTTTTTTTTAAATACATGTTTTTAATGTAAGATTTTACTTTTAAGATTTTAATTTTACTTTACACACCTCCACGACCCCCGTACTATTCAATCCATTCATCAGCACAATGCTTTGAGTGCATTCCATCGAGTCCTACCGTAAAACGTGATTTTTCACCCCAAAAAAAAAGTTGATTCCCAGCAATTATTTTTGTGTAAAGGTACTTAGTTTGATGTACAGAATGCTTGGTTGACGGCTATGTGAAGGGTGTTTTTACACCCTGTATACAAAAATGATACACAATTTATTATCGTGTGGAATCTGGACCTAGTGAGGGACCACACTTATTACCGTTGAATCTGCTTGAGCCGAAAAGTCGCGTCGTCCGAAGTCCGAACCGAACCGAGGCGAATGACGTCTTTTTCGCATCTATTGCATGAACGTGAGGCTTTTTTTGACCGACTCAAGCCGATTCGCGAAAACTGCGTTTGTAGCTGATGATCATATTTTATTTGCTTCAATATTGCAATAAACATCGCGCATTAGGATTGGGCGCAAAAAAAACCTTTTTTCTTTTTGGATCAAACATAAATATTAACAGTGGTAACTGAAATCGGCATCTTTTTCCAGATTCAGGCAGCATATCTCTCCCCCCTTTATCCAGACCAGATTCCCCGCAGCGCAGATTGGCCAACAAGCTGTCCCGCCTAGCCCTCGCCACTCACGATGGCAGAGGGAACCTGCTGGGAGGAGCTGGTGACTGGAACACTGACCTCAACTACCCACGACCTTCGTGGATACTGCCCAAGCATTAGGAGAGAATGGGCAATCGTGATGCTTCGGAGATTCTTCTGCACTGATTCAGACAACTTAGTGAATACGATAGTGTGCCCACTGCTGGGACCCAAGCCTCTTCTCCATGAGAAGGAACAGCCCGTGATCCACCTCGTGGGTAATATTCGAGTTGGTGGATGAGAGATGAAGTAATATGTGCTTATACAGGGTGACCCCGTTCGTAAAGGTAGATAGTTCATTCGTGACACTACGAATTTTAGTTGGAACAGTATTTTACCTCAAACGCTGTTTTAAGCTTTTACGGTTTATAACTAAACTTACACTGTCACTTACTAGATATCTTCCGTGATTGTCAATTAGAAAACCAGGAAACATAGTGATATTGTGAGTGTGTTTTGCCGTGACTTTGTATCGAATTCCAGTAGTGCTCGTAGCAAAAGACTAAGAAAGAGGGTAGACGGATTTGTCTTCACCCAACAATTCCCCTGCATTTTCCAATCATCCCGCGATCATGGTGCTTGTAACGGCGTCGAAATATCGGGAGCTCAGAATAATTGATAATCACGGAAGATATCCCGTAAGTGACTGTGTAAGGTTAGTATTTTTACCTGTTAATACTGCCGAAAGAACGTTCTGTTTATACTAAACGGAAGGCACTGGAACTGTTCAATCGGGGTATTCCTAAAAGCGCAACTATTTTTAAGAGCAACCAACTAAGCGCAACTAAATTATTCCTCGAAGCGCAACCATTTGATGAAAAATATGGGGCATGATGGATTCATTACTTTTTTTTCTGTCATGGTTGCGCTTTGAGGAATAAACGTATATTTTTAATTTGAATTTGTGAGCTCAACTAATGGTTGCGTTTCGAGGAATAACTTAGTTGCGCTTAAAAATAGTTGCGCTTTGAGGAATACCCCGTTCAATCACCCTGTATACCAAATTATCATGACTTACCCAATGTAAAAACATTGGAAGATTACAGTCCTTAGTTAACATAAATCATTGTAATAACTAGTGCAGATGTACCTACGGTTAGTACGTTATATTAGCTAAAAGTGAGAGCTACGGGTCTGATTGTAATATTTCGTTAACTTTTTTGAAGTGATGCTGTCTCAAATAAAAACTTTATTGTAAATTGTAAATAAAAATCTTATTACCAAATAAACAAGTTTAATTTGTAACGAAATATAATTAAATAGTGGTACGATTTTGATCAACATGTTTATATTAAATGGTTAAACATAAAACGTAACGTAACGTAGGTGTAAATAACTATTTGTCTAAAAACATATGTCTAAAAAGGCCCTCTTATAAGGCCACATAAGCTTGGCCAGAACTATAGAAGCATTGTCTTCCAAATCCAGTAATGTGCCTGCTTGTACAATGTATAGTTGTACAACTACAAGGACCTTTTGGCGCATGTCTCAAATCAGAATGAACACAGCCATCTTGATTGTCGATACAATTAAAAAAAAACCGGTTAATTGCAAGTTGGACTCGCGTACCAATGGTTCCGTATCAATATGTAGGTATTTTGTTATTAAACTATATATTTACGGTTTCCCGATTTTTTCTTTTTCATGTGCTATAAGACATTACTTCTTGCCAAATTTCATGATTCTAGGTCAACGGGAAGTAGGGTACTTGACGTTCCCGTTGATTGGTTTTGTTCCCTTGTAAAATCGCACAATATGCGACATTAACGGTCGTCATCTTTTGATCGCGTTGCCATACAAGTTTGGTTTTTTTTACTGCTCCGAAGCTGAAATTTATTTCAAAAACTCAGGGTATTCAATATTAATTTCAGCTTGATACCTCCACGCGTTCCTGAGAAAAAGGGTCTTGACAGACGGACAGACCGACAACAAAGTTATGTTTTTGCCAACTGAGGTAGGGAACCCTAAAAAGCAAAATCTTTACCAAAAACGCCCTCTGTCACTCTCATTTAAGCCCCAGAAGATCCTTGTGGCACTGTAGGATTTGTGTGACGTTGAATATATAGCGTAGTTCTTATTTGACAGTATAGATGGCGCCACAATGATGATGACAATCAGTTTCCTGACTCCGTCTCTTTCTTCGTTCTTCATGGCCTAAATCTTCCATCAGTTTTACCATCTCTGGTGGTGGTGCCGCATCGCCTTGTAATACTCCTTGAGCAGCGGGTGTTTGTCCAGGTAATCCATGAGCACCTTGAACCTCGGCCCGGAGAGGTCCCTGTGGCGAGTCAGTCTTACCTCCAGAGCGTGGACTTTGAATGATAAATCAGCACTGGGAATTGAAAAATGGCTTCATTATTAAGGTGATCACTTAGAGGTCTTTACTTCACTTTGGTAGGAAGATCAAAGACACGTTTGATGGATTGTGTGAAAGATAATATAGTTAGAAAAAGGTAAGGGGCTGAAATGAAGACAAAATTGTCAAAAATTAGTTGTATTACATACATACATACAATCACGCCTGTAATCCCCGAAGGGTTAGGCAGAGGTGTACCTAATAGTACTCCCACGTTTCGCCAGTTATGTTTAAGTCCCATGTGACAGCAGTGCAAAAACCCAATTGCACTTTGCCTGATCCGGGAATCGAACCCAGGACCTCATGCTCAGCAGTCGCGCTTGCGACCACTAGACCAACAAGGCAGCCAATTAGTTGTATTTTTTCAATTTATTTACGTTACGTTTAAGTTACGTTACGTTTACGTTACGTTTACGTTACGTTTACGTTACGTTTACGTTACGTTTACGTTACGGTTACGTTTACGTTACGTTTACGTTACGTTTACGTTACGTTTACGTTACGTTTACGTTACGTTTACGTTACGTTACGTTTACGTTACGTTTACGTTACGTTTACGTTACGTTTACGTTACGTTTACGTTACGTTTACGTAGCGCGTTGTGCTGTGGCCTCTGGATGAGAGTAAGAATTAACAGGAGAGGAGTTGTGTATGCCATGATGATCACCTAGTTATATTCGTTTCTAGCCCAATAAGAAAGCAGCTAGCGAACATACCTTGCTACGAAGTAGGCGGCCTCTTTCTCCGGCGTGAGTATGAACTGGTTGGCTAAGTACCATAGCCTCTTGTTCTTGTATTCGGCGTTGTACTGAAAAAAGGGGTGTAATCACCAGGTGAAAAACCTATATTATTGATGTGACACATCTATAGCGGCGGGTTAGACCGACTGTTGGCGTAGCGACGCGTCGCCACGGCATGCTTCCAAGAAAAAATACTTGCATAGGAAATTGACCCATGTGTTCCTATGAATAAGGAGCACATTCAACTGTCTATGTTTGAAAACAAATTCTGCTGAAAATATTAAGTTAGCATAGTTTTAAGAATAATTTATAGTATAATTTTAATATTTGTACGCCGTTGTCGGCAAAACATAGCGATCTCTTTATATTTACTTACATCTTTTACACCTATGTTGAACTTTGACTTTGACTTTGCATCGCATTTACAAATAAAAAATATCACTTGCATAAGAAATTTTTCCGTAGACACTAAGGAGCAAGATCGCATTTACGAAAACTAACGTGGTTATAGAACTATTGAAGTATTGGTCGAGTACCTACGTAAGTAAGTTATGAAGTTTGTAAACAGCGCTACTCAGTCAGACCACGTGGTCAGATTACCTGTACTAAATAATTTCGATGTTTCACACCTGCCAGGCGTCCTGCAACGGCTCATTTTTGACTTATGAACGCCTTATTACCGTGGCATCATTTTGGACCCTATCAGAATACCATCGCTGTGACTTTTTTTTTAATGCTACAGCACCATGCTGAGATAGGATGCCTTTTCGCCTCGTAAAGGACAGATTTCGTTTGTTATTTTTGTTATGTTTACTTTTTTATAAAATTTAACCATTGTTTTTTGTTTTATCCTGTGTGGACTATTAAATACTTTTTCTTTATTTCTTTCTCATTATATCAGCCAAAATACCTGGTTTGGTGCACAGAGGCCTTCCTAAAACGTCCATTATTAAGTCCAGTCTCATATTGATTGGCTGCTATAATACGATACTATACATATTTTATAATACCTTATCAAACCTCTGCTGCACGATAATCTGTCTCGCCAGCTGCTTAGCCTTAAAGTCGGTGATGCACTGCTCCCTGATGATGGTGGCTTCCTTCACGGAGAGCTGCCCTGTTCCATGTCCTGAGCCGAACATTCGAGCGAGGTATGGGGCCAGAGGATCTATCTCGGCTTCCTTCTCTCGCTCTGTGACTTCAGCTTTCTTGTGTTCCTGTGGGTTTTGAAGTGAGTTATCAATAACTAGACAAAGTATCCATATACTACATTAAACTTGCACAAAACGTAATGAAAATCGGTTGATCCGTTCAGGAGCAATGATACAGCCAGACATACTGATACACACTACAAGCTTATGAGTATATAAAGTATTTTTTAACCCTCGTCCAACAAAGAGGGGTGCCTCTTTGTTGGACGAGGGTTAAAAAATACTTTGCGAATGCTGAAATGCCACATAACAATTTGACAGCACTGTATGTATGTATAGGTCGTAAAAGCGAGGACCGTCCGTACGACCTTTCGGCTCTACTTTGAAGATCATCTTCTTACAGTTCACCAAACGATATTTGTTTAATCTACTCGTAGCTTCAAGATTATGAGAAGATTAGCTAGAACTTAATAAGTCTAACTAAAGGGATGGAGTTTTATAAAAATCTTAATCTTGATCGTTGTAGATTACGGACAATCAATTCTTACTTTTTAGTAAGCATTGATTGTGGAAACAGGTTAACATTAACACATTAGGACTGCAGTTGGCCATCCCATGAACGAATGCGCAAGGAGCCGGCAGTTAGAGAGGAATGGTGTCGCATATTTAAGCGGGACACACATCTAGGTAGCAGTGGCGAAGGGTTAACTTTTTAAGAGGTAAGCCAGAGTACATGGCTTCAATGTGATTTTATTATTTGTCTATGGAATACTGATTGCGCCCGTTTTCAAAGGGAAGCCGGTAGGAATAGAGTTGTATGGAACCTTCGCCACTGCAAGGTAGGTTATAACTACCAAGACCGCACTAACTGACCTCTGACCGCTCTCTCAAGAGTGCACCGACTGAGAAGGAGTCTTCACCTCCTTAGTCGGTGCACTATTAGCATTTACTGACTGTCTTGCAGTGTCGTATCCTCTGTCCGTCGATCCTTACCTGATCAGCCCATCCTTTTCTAGCAGCCTCGTTCCTCTCAGTATCATAGAGCGCGACGTACAACTCCGGTTCTTTCAGCTCGTGGTACCTCTGGCGGAGATAGGTGTTGACGTCGGTTTCCTGGTCCCTGATGTGCTTGCAAGTCAAGTACTCCTGTGCGATGCTGTCGCACAGCGAGTAGTACACGTCGAGAGGTCGTGGCCGCTCCGCTGTTGGGTCTGCCTAAGGTACAAAAACAAGAACGTAAAATTGTAAACTATCATGGTCACTAACAACATAACATTATACAACTAACATTTACAAACATCATTCATAATTTTATTAACATTATTACTAATACTAGAAACGGGATATTTACCATGTTTACTGTTTACTATGAGTTCCCGAACAAGAAAGAGGGCTGCTCATAAACACCCACCCGCAATAACTTCAGTTTATCCGTGATCATGGTGCTTGCAACATCGCCGAAATATCGGGAACTCATAGAAAACAGTAAACATGGTAAATATCCCGTTTCTAGTATTAATAATAAGAACGTAAAACTTATCTGTTGTTGACATAGAATCACAAATCGCGCTAGCAAGAGACGGTAGTACACCTAATAATAAAAGGTATCTACCTACTTATTCAATCGAACCCCAAATAATTTCCATTTTGATTTAATAAATACCTACACGGTCTAAATTCTTATTCTTATTCTTCTGCACACAAAATAAAAAAAATAAAAAAATAATAATATAGCATATGTATAATGGCGAGCTTAACCCTGAATTGGGTTTTCTTACAGCAAACCAAATAAAAATGTTAAAAAAAAAATCGGTCGTCTGTAAAGTCGGTTTACTGACGATAATTGAACGTGACAACGTCATAAGAAAATACTGATGGAATGGTTGCATTTTTCAAAAAATGAATGTGCGTTGAGCAATTGTTTTATGGAACGCCTCAGAGCAAGGTAACGCCTCATACGTCATGTTTTTTCGTGCGTGCAGCCGGCTCCATCGAATTATAAGACGTTGTCACGTCAAAATAAAAAAGAAAGCAAAATGTATGAAACAGCAGATTTTTTTTTAATAACCGATGAAAATTTTCTATGTGGGGGGGGGGCTCAGAATGGTGTACTGAATACGTGGTAACCGTTTTCGCGTCGGTGTCCTTTCCACCCTTGCAAACTTACGACTTTTTCCCGTAGGGTTAGGTAGAAACCACAGTACGCCACTGAAGATCCTCACATACTCCTTTCAGCCCCGGATCTTGAATTATTTCGAGGCGGGGCAAAAACTGAATAATGCCGCCTAACAATATTTTTACCTTTATCATCATCATCATTTCAGCCATAACACGCTCACTGATGGACATAGGCCTCCTTCAAAGAACGCCACAACGACCGGTCAAGCGCTGCTCTTTCTCTGTTAAGCCTATATTGCATATAAGCCTACATGGATGTGTTGGACATATATTTTAATAAGGATAGGACAAGATATGGTCTGAGACTGACATTGCACCGGTCGCTGCGCGAGAAATCGCGATCTATGCTTACGCGCCCCGCAGAGAATATTTTAGTAATCGCAAAGTTGCGATAATGCTGAGTAGTGTATTCGTCTACCAAGCTTGAATTTGCCGCCCTCTAAATTTGCCGCCCGGGGCATGGGCCCCGGCTTGCCCTCCCCTAGATCCTGGGCTGACTCCTTTCGCGTCGTTCTCGTTCGTATGTTTGTCTCACACGCACGTCGCACGCCGGTCGCGAGAATTTTACCTTCAACAATATCTACACAAATGGGTACATACGATATATCCCGAAGTTTTCTCCGGATAGAACAGGATCTTTCCACCAGTTTCTGCCAAGTTTGGTTTGATGAAATTTCTGGTGTTATTAGTTACAAAGTTGTAAGCGTATTGGTACAGGATGTCTATGGTATTGTCCTGGATGTGGAAGGTCTTCTTCCAGATGTCCTTCTTGGCTGGTATATTGAAGTTGCGGCTGAATGTCTCCGTAACGTCCTTCAATTGTCGTTTTGGTTCCTGTTTCGTTGGTGGTGAGTAGATTATTTTGCGGGATTCAAGCCTGTAATCATGATGCGAATATAAGAGCACTTAGACTGAGTAATTTAAGGTTATTTTTAAATTTTGTTTTGGTAGTATCGATTAAAAAAGATATAAATGCAGCTTAGTTATGGAAAAAGGTAAGTTTTTGTACACTGATAAAGGGTTAAGAGTGAGGAGATCAATACAAACGCGCTTAAACATGTGCTAATTTTATTAATCAAACATACTATTAACCTACTTCATTATAAATAAATATTTGTAACTTCTGATACTAATATTTGGCACACAGGTGCTGTAAAGCAAGCATCGATGAAAACCGTGAGTAACAGTTATAGTTCTGTTTTCAAACTTAATGGCGGCTCGGAAGTTAGCTGCGAGTGACGATCTGCGCATTATACAATCAAGCTGATGCGTCGTCTGCACCCCAAAGATAGTTAAAATTGTGTTCTGCGCAGCTTTACGTTAGAGGTACTGAATCATCATAAAGTTTTAACCGTTATACCTGCGCAGACCGTCACTTGCAGCTAACTTCCGAGACGCCATAAAGATTGAACAGAACTATAGTAGCTGTTACCAAACTTACCTGTCAGCCCGATCAGTGTAAAGTTCTTCGAACAGTAAAGGAGTGCAGACGAGTTTGGTTAGGTGATCGATTCGTGGGTAGTAGTTGAACTCCAACACTCGGTCTCCTTCAACAGTGGTTGCCGGCGCGTCCATGGAGTATTCATGTTCTGGAGACGAATGTTGAATGAACGAGTGAATGATGTAGAAAGCAAATTCAAGTTTTTGAGGTTCAGATGGATGGATGATGTCCTAAAATACTGCAAAGTTTGTTGATTGGACTCAAGACTGTACGATTTCCCATAGAGAACGAGTGGAACGTTCTACTATCATGATCAGCAGGACAGTTGTTAAGAATATGAATTTGAATTTTAAACTTATTTTTGAATAATATTCAGAACGCATGTCATGTCTGTTTACTTAGATACTTCTCTCCGACACCGAATTCAATTCTATTTCTTTATTTAAGGCGGAAGAGCCGGGGTAGCCCGCGAAATTAAAATTTTGAAAAAAAGAAAGAATAAGAAAATAGGTGCTTTTTTTCTTCCTTTTCTTTTTTTTTTTTTTTTTTTTATTACAAATTGGGCCCGCTCTTGACCTCGATCACGCCTGATGGAAAGCGATAGATGAGGTCTATGATGGTCTATTTTGTAATTTACAGGTCTCAATCAATAACCTCAGGCTTTTTATCTTGGTTTAAAACCGACTTACTCAACAGGTGATCCCTCCTGCCAATTCCAAATATTTCTCTTATCTTCCGTCTAACATGGTCTATCTTTACAGACTGCATCTTGTCTTCTCTCTGTTTGTAATATTCATACCTGAAATTCATTACGATTGTTTATATCTTTACGTTCATGGCTAAATAATAACAGCTGCTTGGGGTCGATCTTCTGGTTAAGCCACGCTTGCTTAGGTTGGTCTGTCGATGGGTGACCACCCATTGAACATTACCGAGTTACCTCTGTGCCTCGGAAAGCATGTTAAGCCGTTGGTCCCGGCTGTCATTTGTAGATGTTTGACAGTCGTTACAGTTAGTTAGTGTCCCGTTTACTTTACACACCTCCATGACCTCCGTACTATCCAATCCATCCATCAGCACAATGTTATGAGTGCTTTTCATAGAGTCCTACCGTAAAACGTGATTTTTCAACCCAAAAAAAAAGTTTTTTCCCAGCAATAATTTTTGCGTAAAGTTACTTAGTTTGATGTACAGAATGCTTAGTTGACGGCTATGCGAAGGGTCTGTTTACACCCTGTATATGCTATGCTGTGTGCCTAAAAAACGTCTACCCCAACGGTCTAAAGTTCTACGGGTAATATGGTCGACCCAGTGCCACTTCAGCTTATAACTTATTCTGTGAGCTATATCGACAGCTCTGGTTCTCTGTCCGATCACCTCGTTCCGCAAGTGATTCCTCAAAGAGACTCCAAGCATAAAACATTGTAATCGCAAACCCTTTACATGTGGCCACACCGTTCCTACACAAAGAAATGAAAATATGAACGCAAATATTTAAATTAAAGAAGTGATGGATCTTAGAAAAAAAAAACGCTTAAAGAATCGATGGATAGACTGAGTGAAGGATGATATGGCTAGAAAGGAGGTGACTGCTGAGATGACGAGTAAAAGAGAAGTATGGAAGAAGAAGACCACAAATAAATTGGTATAAGGGTAGGAGAATTTTGATGAGACTTAAAACATAACACATTTATATTACATTTATATTTATGGTTCACCAGTAAGGGTTGTACGAACATTTCGATATCTGGGCCATATCCTCGCTGACGATCTTACAGAGGACGCTGATATAGAACGGGAAAGACGGGCACTCTCGATTCGCTGCAATATGCTTGCAAGCAGATTTTCACTTTGTAGCACGTGCGTTAAAAAGACATTGTTCCGTGCCTACTGTCTTTGTTTCTACACATGCGAGCTGTGGACGAAATTTAAAAGATCTTCACTCAGTACTATGCGTGTACAGTACAACGATGCTTACCGCATCTTAATGAAATTTCCGCGGTACTGTAGTGCGTCGAGCATGTTCGCTGAAGCGAGAGTGCCGGATTTCTATGCCGTTATTCGATCGCGCGTAGCTTCGTTCTGCAGCATTCTAAGGAGATCGATCAATCAACTACTGAGGGTCGTTAGTGAGGATTGGAACAGCCCGATCCGCAGGTATTGGTTCAAAGTCCACCGGAGTGCCAACCGAAGGTAAAGTTAGTTTTATTTTTGTTAGTGTTTGTTGTTATGTTTTCATTTTAAAGTAATTATGTATGTCAAGTGGAATTAATGCCTTTATTAATAAATAAATAAATAATAATAATGGAAATATACATTACAAAATTACAAGGAAGTTAATGAGCTTACGTGGTCAAAAGCTCACTAAGTGCGTAGTCTTGGAAAATTTTAATCCTTTTGACGATTCCATCCTTTTCGGAGTACGGCGAGAACTTCTCTAGGAGTACCTTCTTATAGTGAATGATTTTGTGGCTCCCTGGATAACGCTGTTCGTAAGCTGGAAGCATGGAGAATAGAAGAGGTCAAGGGGATGAAGGTGATAGCACCATCCAAGGGATTCCAAACATGCTGACTAGTACCAGAATACTTAAAATTTTCAAGCTGTGTTCAATAAGGTGCAACTTAATTATCTTTTTTGGGCGTGTATATATTGTCTTTATGTGTGTGTGTGTACGGCGAGAAATGAAGTGCGACGGAACTTGGTTATTTCTTTACTTGCGAAACGTGTTACAAATATTACAACGAAATACTTATTTAGGTTGAAAGCGCGACTATAGCTATTGGCGGTTACAGGCGAACTGGAGACGCCGAGCGCTGCGCCTACGACGAATACAAAATGCTGTGTCAGCGCTCCTACATACCTAAAACTACTCAGAGGGATAATTGCGTAACACTCCTACAATATTAGCTTAGGTCAGACACCACAATTTCTTTTTCTTCATCGTGTCCTACCTCTGAGGCCCTAGCGACGAGTGCGTCATGTAAACTTAACGTAAATTCGTCTTTACACTTTGCACCACCACTGTCTAGATTTTTATTCGTTAAGTACAAAAAAGTTGCAAACGAGGCTGTTAAAATTACAGTGAACTTAATTCTGTTCATGCTAAGGTTGCTATTGTCAGAGGTAAAGTAAAATTACGGTGAGAGGAATCTAGAATATCACTTTGTTTTGCTCTAAGTTTTTTCCTCATACAACAAACTTCATGGTATTCCGCAGACACCGGCTTTTAGGCAATATTGCTGTTTTTGAAGATAACGCATACTTTAGCTAAAATAAACTCTACAACCCACCATCAGCAGAGATGTCCAGCTTCTCCACCCAGCTGGCTGGCATATCCAAGTGCTTCTCGCTGTCGACAGCAGTCTTCGGGTCAGAGGTATCGATGCCCACGAACTGTCTCCTGAAGAAGGGCTCTCCCGGCAGGAGGTGCTCCCAGCAGGTCAGGTCAGCAAGGTCGTAGTTGAGGTCACCCACACCATTTTCTGTTGTAGGTTGGATGTTCACCTGTTTTGGATGATGAGTTCTGGGTAGTATACGGTAGGTACGGTAAGTAAGTGCCATACGGCGAAAGAGAGGGGGAGTGGTGGTCAATAAGGTGGTCGCTCCTAGGGCATGCGGAATTCCGTATCGGTCGCATAGTAAAACCGGTTACCGCAGGCCCTAGTCGCTCTCCATGTATATCCTACGTGCGAGTGGATTGTAGACTAAGGCCCGGACTCCACCAAAGTGGAAACAATCGGAGCGAAGAGGACACGTGCGGAAACCGACCAATCACGTTAATTGGTATCTACATCGTATTTCTCGTCTCTCCTGTGATTGGTTGAATCTTGCACACTTCCGCTCCGCTCCGCTTTTTTGAGTCGGCAGTATTTGTAAAACAACAAAACAAACAAACAAAAGTGAATCTTATATTACCAGCCGACCTGAAGCAATTATGCTTCAGGTCGGCTGGTAATATAAGATTCACTTTATGGGTCAATATCAACAAAGTTCAATATCTTTAATTTTTTTTTTGTTTTGTGGAGTGAAAACGCCACCAAAAAAGTGCTACCAAAATTTTGATTTTTGCTTGGACAAAGTTTGATCGAGTGTCCTGTGCTTTTAAATAAGATTTTATAATATCTTTTAATTGTTTTTAGATAATGTGTCTTATGCATAAACTAAATTGTTTATTTTTTATTGTTCCTCAAATTGTTACTTTGGTGAATGCAATTACATCAAAAAATGGAGCTGGGACAAGCCACCAAACTTGAATTTGAAGGCGATTTTTATTCCCTGATGATTTATATACACTTATAAAAAAAAATGTGGCCCTAATTGAACCAAGTTACGTAGTTCACTAAAAAAAAAAAACAGGAACATCCTATCATTTTACACCTCGATTCTCAACGTGGACTCGTAAAATTTGCTGATATGATATTCACTCTTATCAAGCTTGTGTCGTTAGCTCTGTACGGCTCAACGCAATCTAGACAAAGCCGCAGCTTTCTCTCAAAAACGCTTTTCATTCAACTTTTCCGTCCAGCTGTTCCGAAAAACGCCTTCCGGAGCTTGTGCATCGCTTAACCTTTTCACCGCCACGGACTTCAGTAGAAGTTCCAGATTTCCGTGCCACCAGCGCCCACGACTTCATTAGAAGCTCTTAATTTTTAACTACGTATAAAAAAATATAAAAAGTCGGTACTGTATTTAAAAGCTTCGTTTCATTTTATTATTTAATATAACACGGTCTAATACACTGTTTTTTACTTTTCCACACAAAAGTAGCCCTTATTTGTCTTAAAATCGGCAAAAACATTTATAGCTTGGCGCTGGCGAAGCATCGCGTTCTGTGTACGTTGGCGGTAAAAAGGTTCAATTCAAAAGTTTTCTCGTCAATAACAATGGGCTTGGAAGAAACGGACTTACATAATAGTTCTCATTATTATAAACACTTTCAATGTGCTGGTACCACTCCGCACTCAAGGGGTACGCAATCCCCTCACTGGGCTCGATGAAGAACGGTTCCTCAACCCCCATGTTGGGTGGCAACACTATGACCCAGGCGTGAGTGCGCCAGCCGTCAAGGTCATCCGGAGGAGGTTTCTCTAGCTCCTGAAATTATACTTAGTTTAACATGGTCTGTTGTCAAATTGTATAAAAGGTGGACGGAACATAGTGACAACAAATTTGACTATAAATTCAGTACTTCCATGATTCTAGCCGCCCAGCCAGACAAAAATATTTGCTGTTCTGTAAATTTTGACCGTGTAAGCATTTGTACTGTTGTATCAAACAGCAGATTTATTTAATAAATACCGTCGGAAATTGTCATCGCTTGTGGCTCTAGAACCATTTTATACAGAATTCAGTGCAACAGTTTATGTCACGATGTCCATCCACTCACGCCCCAAGGGTTCCCGAGTTGATTACGAAGCAGCGGTAAAAGCTTGTTTGAAATTTAAAAATAACAATAATAATTATAATTATTTATTGTTGTAGCCAATAAGCCTGATATAGTGGTGGTGGATCGATCAGAGCGGCGCGCAATGATTGTTGACATAACGGTCCCGCATGATGAGAACCTCGTGAAAGCCGAAAAAGATAAGCAAATCAAGTACCTTGACTTGTTTCACGAGGTTGTCGACATGTGGGATGTGGACTCAGCGATCATTGTGCCGATAGTTGTATCAGCCCATGGCTTAATTGCCAAGAGCCTCGACCAATACTTGTGGAGGCTCTCGTTAAGCGGTACTCCTGGACACGGCTCGTATTGTTAGGAGGTTCCTCTCTCTGGAGCCCTGACCGCCGGTAGCTTGGACCCTGTTCCCGATACCGGCGGACCACTATTTTTTTTATTTTTTATTATAATATTTAAAAATGTATTTAATATGTGTAAACAATAAATAAAGGAAATACTAACGGCAATTTTCCTGCGCCGCTCATTCTGGATCTTCTCAATTTTTTTTTGTCTCTCCGCCTCGTCTTTCGCTGCCCTCTCGATGACATACTTGGACGTGAGATCTAGTGCCGGCACAAGCTTGTAACGGGGCTCTTCTTCCGGTGGCGGGGGCTCTTCTACTATCTGTAGTAAACGGCTATTTAGGCGAAGTATTACTACTAGACGGGTGTTGTATCTGGTGGGCTACTTTCCGACTGCTTTTGTATAATATTATGCTAAACTCGCGGTTAATTCGGGTATACTTGACATTTGTTCTTTTTCTAAATTGTATTATGTTTTTGAATTAAGTATGTTAAACTGAAACTGTATGTACACTATTTGCATGCCCATTGGACGGTAAAATGTGGAGAACTTGGTTTTAAATATGAAACATCTATGTATTTTTTTTTACCCATGTTTGCAAAGAAATAAATGATTTGATTTGACCGTGATGCAGAATTTTAGTTCGCATGTTGTGAATTAGATGTCGCCACATTCTCAACTTACGACAGTCTCATCAGGGATCTCAGGACACTCGGTGCGGTATCTGATGGCCATGCACACGTCCCTCTTGGCACAGCCTACCACTACATATGAGTCGTAAGCGCCGCCGTTCAGCCAGGATACCAGCACGTGGGCCAGTTCGAACGGGTTTGCGCTGCGACGGATGATCGCTGTGTACGGTGACATTAGGCGCTCCGGCTGGAAGGAAATAATAATATGAGGCATTATGTTGATGTAAGGGTTTACTTACTAGCTGCCAGCAGTTTCACTCTTAACACACGATCTAGTGATGATACTTCCTGAAAAGTTAGGGAAACTGATCGTTAAGCAAATTGACACGCTACGTCATTTTGACGTGTTTTTGTCATTTGATAAAGCTGTCAAAGAATGACAGTTGTCAAAATTTACTAACGACTTAAATTGTCTGTATAATGCAATTAATATACAAAATAACAATTTCCTTAAGCATTAATTTGACCAACTTAACCCGAATGAAAAGTATCAAGGGCGGATTAAGGGTGGGGGGGCACACGGGCACGTGCCCCCCAGACGGTTGTGGAGTTTCCATCACAGTACATACTTATAGGCAAATCAAATTATCAGAGTTGTTAAAATATATGAATAAAACAACAGAAAGAACATGAGTGAAACTCTTGTCCGTCTGGCTGGAATAGCGGCGCGGTGCGCGGTGGGAGAGCGCAGGATGGCAGAACAAAGTTTGAATGGACTGGCTTTAATTCATATCCGTCAAGACATTGCGACAAAAATTAACGCTTATGAAGTGCTGGACATCTTTAGCAGGAAACATAAAAGAAAACTAAACTATTTTTCTTTTCTTTTTTCTTTTTTTTTCTTTCTGTTCTTTTTTTTCTCTTTTTTTTATTTCTTTCCTTTTTTTTAAATTTCCTCCTTTTTTTTCTTATTATTATTTCTTTTATTTATTTTTACACATATTAAATACGTTTTTAAATTTTCTAATATAAAACCATATAAAAAACATATAAAAATAGTGGTCCGCCGGTATCGGGAGCCAAGCTAAGCTACCGGTGGTTAGGGCTCCAGAGACAGGAACCTCCTCACAATGCGAGCCGTGTCCAGGAGTACCGCTCTTTTTTTCTTATTTATTTTTAATATGTAATTGTTTCTATTGTTTTCATACTCTAATAAACCTTTATATAAATACCTACTATAACTTTATTTTTAACAGTTATTGTTGATTATTTTTGCCCGTATGCCATTTGTGCCCCGAGCTCAGAAAAAAATCCTGGATCTATCCTTGAAAAGTATTAATACTAAGTCGCAATTCGTGCAACTAGGAAACATTTGAAATCTAAATTTCGCGGTAACCGATTAGAAGGAGGCAAACAAACGGATTGTTAGCCCTCACTACTCATATCAATGAAAAAAGTAGAACGCTACTTGACGATTAATTTACTCACATAAAGAATAGATGGCGCTAGTTGTATAACGAAAAGTCAGCTTTCAAGTGCCGGGAAACTAATTACAATAAGTTACTACTTTAGAAGGTACATAGTAATTTTAATAAAGTTTGGTTTAGATTATTGCTTTGTGATGACTCAACTATATTCGATACGATAACTGTTTTTGAAATGTGTTCATGAAATGCACATGTATGTGACGGTTTTACAATATTCATTTATAATATGGGAATTAGTATATCTATCATAAAATCTTATCTAGGTGAAATATGTAGTATTTAATTGTTACATAAAAAGAATATTGATTATAACTAAATAATATTTACATTATATACAGACTACAAATAGAACTAACCTAATGAAAAAAAAGAATTAAAGTAAGAAAACATAAACAAAATATCTAGGTTATATTTATCTAGGTTAATTCATATATCTATCTTAAATCCACGTTAGAGTTTTCAGAGACGGCAGTTTGTTTAATTAAGCAATTTCTATAATCTTTTTGCTATTTAATAATGAAGTCTTGAAAAATATGTATACAGGATGTAAACAAACCCTTCACATAGCCGTCAACCAAGCATTCTGTACATCAAACTAAGTAACTTTACCCAAAAATTATTGCAGGGAATCCACATTTTTTTTTTGGGCTGAAAAATCACGTTTTACGGTAGGACTCGATGGAAAGCACTCAAAGCATTGTGCCGATGGATGGATTTAATAGTACGGGAATAGTGGAGGTGTGTAAAGTAAAAATCTTACATTAAAAACATGTATTTAAAAAAAAAACTTTAGAAAAAGTTGGAACTTTGACCCCCAATATCTCTGTAACTAGAAGGTTCCCAGGTATGGTCTTCAACAAAAAAATGATCGCAAAGACTGGGGAAACAAGTGCCTTTCGGATATGTTAAGGGTCTATTTACACACTTTATGAATGTAATGAATTATGTATTATGACTTTATCATATGTAGGTACGGTAAAGTTATAATGCAGGGTGAAAGGGACATCGACACACAATCAAATGTCACTTATTCAGTTTCTACATCATTTTGAACTCCCCCAACATAAAACTTTTTCATCAGTTATTAAAAAAGAATCTACTCTTTCTTACAAAACTTTAATACCTACACGGACAACATGTTTGGAAAAGCCGTTTTCTTTTAAGATCATCATCATCTGCCTAGCCTTTTCCCAACTATGTTGGGGTCGGCTTCCAGTCTAACCGGATGCAGCTGAGTACCAGTATCTTACATGGAGCGACTGCCTATCTGACCTCCACAACCCAGTACTGGGTAATACGATACCCCTTGGTAAGACTGGTTGTCAGACTTCGCTTCGACTTGTCTTCGTTTTCTTTTTTAAGAAACATTAAAAAAACCACCCTGTATCTTATTTTTTCAAACACTACAACGTTTTGGATTACATTTTCAATCTTCTCAAGAGTTAATTAAGGATACAATGTTAAACAATAAAACGCTATGTTTTACAAAAAGGAAAAACGGGAAAAACCCAAAATTAAACGAAAACCAATCGCCTTTTAAAAGTCCGACAAAAAAAACACTAAACAAATCTTTGTATAAAAGTTGCGAGAAAAAAGGTAAGTTCCCACGCTTATTATTGTTAGGAATCATAAACGGTTGGGGGAGCGGGGGAGTCCCCCACCCACAAATTGAATCCAAAGTTGAGGCAAACAAAGTCGGCATTCGCAACTTTTGCGACTCAACTTTCACTTTTCGCTGAAAACTTTTCAGCACTTTCGCTATCAATTTTCTTTTTCCCATTCGCTTTTACATTTTATTGTCGCTGCACGGAATAGTTTGGAATGTTACAACTTTACAAGTTTTAAGTTAGTGCGTCGTGTTTCGTTAGGAATTGTGTTGTTTGGGTGTGTTTTGTATTTAATTTAGCACACGATGATATTGGATAAATTATAAGTATGGTTTTCATTTGTTTGTCATTATATTTTCAAGTTTTAGATAGTAATCAGCACGTTAAGCGGACTCTTAGCTTAGAAATCGACGATTTTGTATGCATTTATGATTGCGGATTTAAATGAAAATAACTCTCGAATAACCTCCTGACAAAGTTAGTATTTTTAACCAACTTCTAACAAAAGGGAGGAGATTCTCAATGCTGTATTTATTGAAAATATTTGTTACCTCATAACTCCATGATCAAAAAAAAACAAAAAAAAATCAAAAAGGGGATAAATAACTTTACTTCTGGAAGTCCGTGGCAAAAAAGTCAATGAAACAAACAAAAGTGACCGACTTCCGAAAGTTATTTTCCATTTTTTTGTTTTTTTTTTGGAAGTCGATTATTTTTCTATATTTTTTTTAAATTTCTTGTCACAAACATGCTTACTGCGATGGCAACTATTGTAATTATTTTCCAAACAATGTTTGGGCGTATCAAGTGGCTATCTCTAAATGATAACTCAAAAACCTATCAATCAATCAATCAATCTTTATTTGTGAACACAGGTATTACAATAAAGGTCTTATGTACATTTTAGTTGATCGCTATGTCTTACCAATGAAATTGGTGCACAAATATACTCGTTTTTTAGTTATAAATCTGAATTCATACAATACAATTAAGTCAAGTTCCAGTAAATAACGTCAATTAAATGTATTATTAATAAATAATCAATTGTAATTATTTTTTCATTCATATCAATGGTAAATAAATATTAAAGGGCTAGTAATGTCATATTTTATCATATTGTAAATAATGCCAATTAATTGTATTATTAATAACTAGCTGTTGCCCGCAACCTTCGTCTGCGTGAAATTTTATAGCCTATAACTTTCCTCGATAAATGGGCTATCCAACACTAAAAGAATTTTTCCAATCGAACCAGTAGTTCCTGAGATTAGCGCGTTCAACCAAACATACTCTTCAGCTTTATAATATTATAATATATAAGTATAGATTTATTTTCACATGCATTTTTACCTATCTAGCTAGACAGATAGGTCTTTGAGTCTGTTATAAGCTTTGTTTGTTGCCTTTTGTCCATCAACACTAACCCCATATCAAAGAGAAGCAACAATACCCTCACAGTCTAAGGGGAGTCTGACCGGCACAGATTTAATGTAGCGGAAAGTCGCGGGACTGATGCGCAGCACTGATGTTGACTGATGGCGCGATGGCGGCGCGTCATGCTGGCTTGGAGTCAGGACAATGGACTGGCAATGACCCGTGTGTTTGTGTGGCTATGGCATTGTTAGTACATGGTGGTAATTATAGAACCTTCATAGTGGCCATAATTATGATCTTACGAGTACTTAAAGCTTACGGAAATCTTAAAGATGGAATCAGTTAGAATATCTGGTGTCTAAATTTAAGTCATTTCGCTGTTGTGCCTGGTAATAGTTTTGGTTGAAAAACCTATGAGTATGCTATAAAAGGTGTAGCAGTGCCTTTAACGAAGCCGAAAGGCACTTGTCCTCACCGTCACGCGTCATTGCGATAATTTTTTTGTTCTAGACCATATCTGGGAACCTTCTAGTTACGGAGGTATTGGGGATTTAATACTCTCTACCTACTCCAAAACACCTTTTCTTATTTCTAAAGCCAATTCCTAGCAGGGCATGGCACAAAATTATGCATAAGCGACAGTACCATTCCTTTAGTTCAGCTCCAACCTAATTAGCAAAGCTATTTGCCAATTAACGTAGTTCAAACAAGCTTCACGGCACAACAGAACACGAAAACAATGTCAGCCTCCACAAACAGTGAATAAGAAATGGACGTACACAGACGATACGGAGATACAGACGGCAGAGCACAGAGTACATATAATATTCAGTTCAAAAGCGCAGCCTGAGGTGTACCACATACGGCACAGCTACGTAGCTACCTAGGTACCCACATATAGCCCGGTACGCTCCATAGCCGGCGCAAATTAGACCATGGCACGTCCCTCGCTTTGAGTCGCGCTTGACCAAGCGTTATTCGGATTTGGAACAAGACGCCCACCGCACTAGGGCTGCGCCACGTCCGTTGGCTCGGGTATCGATAGTCAGTATAGATTCGGGGGGCTCGCGGCTGCCGACGCGTAGAGACGCCACTCATGCGAGACCGTGCTGTGACTCTAATTGAATACGTTGTGCCTGTGTCGATATCGATAGTCGATTTTACTTATATTAGTGATCATTATAAGTTAAGTTTCTTAATATTTAATTATTTGGAATTAAAGTAGTATTTATGAAAGAATTACTTTTCTATTCCAGATATGAAAATAAAATAGTACATCAAATAAGATAGAAGTTTTATGCCTGAACCATGACGCGAGCGTTGTGTCAGCGTCCACTGTCGTCTTTCAAGCAGGCGTAAGACGAGCTGCCCAGAGCTGGAGTTATTACTTGAATACATTAATGACTAGGAGAATACAACAGAGATAAAGAAAGATGTGCGATTCTATGGAGGTGCCCTGTGCCGTGGGGTAAATAGTTTGTCAAAAAAGGCATTCTGAAAATCCTTCTGTTCTCTATTCAAATGAAACCCCCTTTGAACCAGAACTTATGACCTAAAACAGAGAACCTAAAATCACCCCCCACAAATAAACAGAAACACCCCTTTCACCTAACATAAACATACGACATAAAAGACCACATCCTCCGGTCCACGGGTAGTGCAGAGAACGGTATTTTTTATCGACAAATAAAACTAAACACGTTGATAAAGGAGCGCAACGCGGGGGCGCTCTCCAAGAACGGCAGTCCGCGCGAGTGATTTGCGCCACCCGCCGCCTAGCGGTCGCGACGATGTAGGGGTGACCCGCCATTACGACAGTTTATCGACATCGATATTATGCTTAATTATTTATTTAGCTAGGCAAATTTTTCGTTGAGGTGGGTCAAGTTAGACAAGGATTGGGAAGAGAGGCTGTTGTTGTTTGTATTCGGAGATTGTGTAGTCATTTATTGAATGTTTAAAAATGTATGTTGATGTGTCGATATTTGCCGCAGTGAATAGAACAGTCGTTCGGCTATCGACGCCGACTGCTCACGGTTGTTTAAACGTGTCAGTTCCATTGTCAACAGGGGCTCGTTTCCCAGGCCGGGGCACTTGGTCGTGCGCAAACAAAGGAGTGTTTTTGTCGCTAGCGGCGGGTGGGCGCCGCGAGTGTAGTCCGTGGCGACGCGCGGCCGCGGGCGTCGGGCCGGCCGCGGGTCGATATCGCTCGAGATCTGTCGGCCTACGCGCCCGCCTCGCCGGCCATTTGCCTACCTCGACGCCTCGGGCTCGTGTGTACATAACCTCCCTCCCACCCACCACCCCGGCCGATACTCCCCCGCAGATTACCGCCTACAAAGCAAACTTCATTGGTACGTGCATGCAATATGCGCAAGGAGCAGGCCCGAATTGCACCTCGGACGGCCACACGCCCAGATTGCTTTGATATCCTACTCGTCCCGTATATAGGCCATTGCATCTCAAATCTTGGTTAAAGGCGTCTCTATTTCAAACACAGTACATACATAGCGCTCTCGCAATCGCGTTAATTACTCAGAAGATGGGAACGGTATTAACTGGCGTTGCCTCCGGGATGCTTCTGTCAGAGTCATTGAAGCTGAGACGTGGATAACGTTTCATCGGGTTTGATTATTATTATTAAAGCGTTACTGATTATCAAGTCACTTATGTCTATTTTGTTCTCAGCAGACATTCTTACTAGAAATACCAAATCGTACATTTAAAAGTTTGTCTCCACTCCACACTCCAACATTAAAGGCAATCAACAAGTGTCTGAATAAGAGATCGATTTACTAACATTTTTGCTAAGATCATTCTTTTTTTTAGGTTATATTTTTTTGCATGGTTCAAATTCGTATTCGTTACGTCACATTAGTAGACAATTTATGTTCCTAAATGAAAAAATATCGTTTACTACAGCCATCCAAACATTGCGACGCGGCAGACAGTTTTAAAAATAGCACACAAAATATAAATATTGGTCATCTTTATAAAAATAAGTGGATTCGCGAACTGAAGTAAGTTTCAATTTGAAAGCCGGGGAGTTCCGTAAATCGGCCAAGTGCGCCCTCCCGCCCTCCGAAAGAGGGAAAGTTCACATTTGCATATTGGCCTCCGCTCGGCGCCGCGAACTTTACGACAAACTTTGTTCGATTGTGAGGCCAACTGATCAGTGTTGCCAACTTCGTGCTAATATACTAATTTGAATGGGGTTCTGTTTTTGGAACAACAAAACTGTTATTTTTTGTTGCGTTGTTTGTTCTGCTACTTATTTTTTTTAAAGACTGTTGGCAGAACTTTTGTTTGAATACACACGACAATATTTATCAGTCTATGATGTCCCCACACAACTATAGGAGTCTGACATTTTTCCTGTGACATACTTTTATTTTTTTTTTAATTGACCGTTTTGCTTCACATTTTTTACAGTAAGTATATTAAGTTTTAACAATTGTTTTTTTCGTTGGATTTAAATCTCGCAGTCGGAAAAACATAAACTGCTTTTGTTTATATTTATTACGATCCAAATCTATTTCGCGTCGCTTTGCGTTATTAGTCGCAAATTACGGCAAATATTCCAACTATATTTTACAAACATTACATCTGGCAGCAGGATTATTAAATCAATCTCAATATGGCCGACTTCATCATTTTGTAAGCACTTAACTCTATTTACAGGAATTACATCTAAAGCTTTTTTTTTTTTTTTAACGTGGTAAAATCATCAAACGAGTCCTCCCACCCAGGGCAGAGCGGGAGGGACTGTCAGACAGTACTGACAGTACTGACTAAAATCCACGGTGTCCTTTAATAGCCCTTTATGTTCCAGGGTCAAGGTAATTCTATGAGACCCGCGACCGTTACATCTAAAGCTTTATTCATTTTCATGATAGTTTGCGTGGAAATTCAACGTTTGTTTAATTCCTTTAATTCCTGGTAGTCGAGCCGAGGATTTAAAAGTACCTCAAATCAATATAAGTACCTAACTGGGATAAATTATTATACTTCACACACGATTCGACAATAATATAACTCTGCGCTAATGAGCGCTTCATTCCCAATACAAATGTACAAATAATAATACAAAAACATCCCTACTTTATACGAATTGGTATCCGCGGAGAAAAAATTAACGAGAAAACTTACTCCCCACAATAAACAAACAGCCCGAAAAACAAACAATAAAGAGTGAATGAAATGAGTACGAGAACTGAATGTGAATGAATGGGGCGCATCGAGTATCGAGTCGGGTGTTCCTACCCGCGAATATTTTAGGGTATTTCAATAAAGGCGACATCTTTAATCTAGGGTTGGGGTAGGGGCATAAATCTTGCAGGTCCGGAGTCCCGGACTCCGGGCGAGTTTTGAATCATTTAGCGCGGTGCGGCCGCGGGGCGCGACTTCCGTCCGGCACGTGCTGACCGCCCCCCGCGCGCCCTCGCCACACCCCCGCGCCCCGTGCTGCGCGTCTGTCTTGTCGAGACAAAGGGGCGCCAGTGATGTGACCAAACTACGTAGTCGATAAAAAGTTTTAAGATTTTATTTTATTAAATATTTTTAACATAATGATACTAAGAGAACAAGGTCGCAGTTAGGTTTAAAGCGTGATGACCTTAAAGCTATACCCTACAATGTCGTCAAATGGTATTCTGACATGTCCGCTTTGTGCTCGGAGTTTTTCCGCCAACGTTGGATATGCTAACCTCTTGAGAGCACGTGAAAGAGCAGCACCAGAGCTCTCGACAACCACCCGAGAAAGCCATCGAATGCAGTCGCCGTGGCCGAAATCGGCTCGATGGCATCATCATCACTAAATGGTAGATCATTCATCTGCTTAGCAAGTATCAGCAAGTGGAAGGAAGAAGTAACAGTTGACATAAATACTGGACATAAATACCGAGTGCCATGATACATTCTTATACCTATCAGGCACCAGTTATCTTAACATTCCCTTGCATTTTAAAGGATATCATTATGTTGATGACTTACAGGGAAACTTGGGTTCCTTGATAAAACTGCCACAGGCATACGTAGGCCGCAAAGATGGCTGTCATATATTGACAGCTTAGTTGTATGTTGAACATCGCTCGTCATTTTACGTCTGTCGTAATATGGCGTCATATGGAAGCACCACTTCTGAGGAATGGGTTTAGTCTCCCATAAATGGCATCACGCTTGTAGTTATAACCTAAAGAGGTAGGTAGAGGACTCAGTTCATCCATATTTTGCCACTTATGTTATGCCTCGTGTAACGAGCCTACTGTCGATATTCTCCAATATTCATGCTTGATCTGAAAAGGGTTGTTAATCTGGACTGAAATCCCATCTATACATAGTATCGACGTCCTTTGTCGACAGCAGGTTGGTCGAGGGTACTGAGCCGCATCTCTACCGCACGACGTCCGAGCCGCCTCTAATTTGAATTCACGGAGACTCCGCGACCGTCCGCCGCGTCGGGCGCGGCCGCCTTAATGAATCGCGAGGGGGGTGGGGGGGAACCACCCTCACCCACCGGGGGGCGATCGGACGGCCACCGCATCCTCCGCGCGGATAAGTGACGCCCGTGTTGCTCCGTACATAGGTACGCCTTATGTATTGCGGCACATAGCGGCCGGCCTGTACCTACGTAACGCTGGCCAAATTTATGTCCCGCACATGTCTAGAGACCGCGGCCGTACCTTCACAGGGATTTTGCGTGTTTACGTACAAACGAGAGGCTGCTGAAGATATTCGAGACGGAATTCTGCTTGGACCCTTATTGATGAGCCGGTCGGGTTTCGTTAATCCCGACCCAGAATTTGAATATACACAATTTTTGATATTCTCGTAGGAGCACGTTTCACGATTCCACAATACACATGTTACAGTAATGGAGAGTATAAGAATCCAGCAGAAGAAGAAGAAAGAAGAATAAGAAAGGAAGAAGGAAGGAAAGTAAGAATCTTAAAGACAGAGGTCCTCTAAACGCGCTTTCTGCTTAGAATTAACTGTCAGCGAAGGGTATTAAATAAAATAATGCAAATGAACCCCCGAACGGTAGAGATGTGGCCGGGGGCTACACACGACTGCTTTGTCCAACTCGTAGTTGGCTGTAAACAAAAACTTGCTAATGGGCAATTATGCAAATAGCGCGCCCGTGATGACCAATCAAATCGCAGTAAATTATTCAGCCGATACGAATGCGCCCCGGGTCGGTTTCATTTCGATTCTATAGATACCTTACATGGTTACTCGACGTCCATAAATAACTTTATAAGGAATGCAGTCGTAAGTTGTTAAACGATCTGTTAATTAAAGTTTATTAGTTCGATGACCCAAAAATTTCAAATGCAAGAAAAGAACTCTCGTTTGCGAAACTATAATACCTATCCTAGAAATAGAGCTTAGTTTAAGTTACACACAATGTCTGTAGATATAGAAACATCGTTAAATCCACTTAGCTCATCAATATAACACACCATAAATCCGCTTACTTTCCACGATAATAATAATACTACCGTCCCCTAATACATAAAGCTCAAATTATCCGCCGGTCCGTGATCGGTGGTCGGGTCTGTCAGTCCGAAGTCCGGACAGACCCCGGGACACGACGACCCGCGTCTCGCGACCATTATACTCGATAATCACGCAATATCGATTGGCATGCGTGCTGCCCTAATTTGGTGCGCGGGAATTAAGGATGGAGCGAACATCACTATTGTTTTTTTTTCGTCGTTGGCATTTTTGGGGGAATATTCTCGTTGGAATTATGCAGAATGGGGCCCGAATATCTTTGTATCGGATAGTATTCGAGTGATGTAAATGTTTATAGAAATATTTCATGGACAATGGAATTACATATCTATAATTTGCTCATTTTACACGCTCTAGTCAGACAACACGTTGTCCAAAGGAAATAACGATCCATGGATATGTCACAGTCAAAACTATTAGTCAGTCAAAACTACTTTTGACCGCTGTTAACCAGTAAAAACTACTTTTGACCGGTGAAAACTATTTTAACAGTAACTAACATTTACTTAGAAACTTAATAGGTTGTTGGATTTTTTTTTGTAACCGTTTGCAAAACATTATGTTGTAGTCATTCTAGGACTAGATAATTACAACGTTCTGAAACAACATATTTTAAATGGAGAACACGCATTTTAACATAATAAGGATTTTGACTGACACCAGTCAAAAGTGGTTTTGACAGATTAACAGTTTTGACCAATTAAAAGGTTATGTCTTTACGGTGTAAAAAAACCCACCACTACCTTTAATGGACAGAGTATTAAAATCTGTGCTGCTAATAACTAATCCACATCAAATCTGGTACCTGAGAAGCCATATTTAAGACCAACATACTACGCTGACTTTCTTTATATTTTTCTCTGACACTATCATCATAACAGCCAACCAATTAAACACCAACAGCAGAAAAAAAAACATAAAATTTAATCTACTATCAAAAGTTAACCCTCTCAAATCCACTTATCAAAAACACTACAGTTGTTAAATGAACTCTCAACCGGATCACCCGGGTGTTTTGTTGCGCAACAACCGGCTCGGCAACAGGTGGCCGTGTTACCGGATATTTTATAGCCTTCAACTGACGAAGGTTCCGTGTAGTGTTTGATGATATGATTTATTAGTGGGTCTTTATTTGAGGGTTGTTTTTTCCGGTATTAATGTGGTTTTGGGTGAAGTTTTACGTCTATTAAGTAAGGTATCCCGGCAATGGAGAAGATTTTTTTTTTTATAGAAACTTGGCCCGACACTAGGAAATTCCTGTACCGTGGGTGCGTTTACAAACATTTAAACTCACATACACAAATAGCCAGACTCGGAACAACTACCTGTAGGTCATACACATATTTGTTCCGTGTGGAGATCAAACTCGCGACAAGCAGCGCCGCAGTCAATCGCTCAGCCACTGCGCCAACTGTGCCGTCAATTAATGGCGAAAGTAATATAATTGAACGATGCTACATTAATCAGCTCTCATTTCTTTAAATATTATTCTCAAGTCAATGTTAGAGTCCTATGATTAGCTATAGGTACCATACTGGATGATTATCGTCATCTGCCTAGCCTTTTCCAAACTATGTTGGGGTCGGCATCCAGTCTAACTCCAGCTAAATACCAGTATTTTACATGGAGCGACTGCCTATCTGACCTCCACAACCCAGTTAGTACTGGGTAATACGATATCCGTTGGTAGGAACCCGCGGGTGTTATTATTTAGCCACGAGCTCCTCCGAACCATACTGGGTGATTATGAGGGCTACATCCCGTTTATTAACTTTCCCTCTTCGCCAACTAAACAAAAGACGTGTAAAACAATTGAAAAGAAGTCCCCTTTCGTAACTATTTTAATTTTCTAAGGCGCGAATTATACAGAAACGGCGTAAGGTGAAGGCGAGGCGCAGGCCTGGAATTTATAACGAAACGAAAGGACGACGTGCCTGCGTCGCACCGCTTGAGTGTAATTCACGGCACGTTGCCTACGTACATTTTGTATGAAAACGTTTTAAAGCGGCATCATGCCTGCGCTGCGCCTGCGCCGCGCCTTCATCTTACGCCGTTTCTGTATAATTCGCGCCATACATTGATTTCCGTTTTGTCAACCTTAGGAGTACTGAATGAGTTCGCAAATCACTTTTGTTTTCTACGAGAAGAACGAGTTGAAGTAGAAACTTAGCACTTTGAACTTTCGCTAATTGGCAAAACGGGTTAAATTCCAATAAGCCATATGAAGCCAACAATATTTCCACAAACTAATTCGCGTTGTTAGCTAATATTATATCAGGTCAGATGATAACGCATATTAAAAGATAACTTTTCCCACAATGTAAACAGATCCTTCAGAGCAAACCCTAAACTTTACAAACTTGTTACAACCTCGGAACCATGTGTTGACATGACCTTAAATTATTCTATGTATCTACTCTATGCCTAAATTGTGTGTTATTGTAGGCATTATTAGATTGAATGTATCGTGGTTTCAAAATTATGTCATTGCATACTCAGCTTATAATTTTCCTACCGCTGAAGCAACGACGGCACGGTTGGCGCAGTGGCTGAGCGATTGACTGCTGCACTGCGTGTCGCGGGTTCGATCCCCGCACGGAACAAATATTTGTATCATCTACAGGTAGTTGTTCCGGGTCTACGTAAACGTGAGTTTAAAGGTTTGTAAACGCACCCATGATACAGGAGAAATTCCTAGTGTGGGACAAGGTTTTTTTTTAAAAAAAAGGCTCTACTCTGTGACATGTGCATTGTTTTGTAACACAACATAATACCACGCTTAATCCCCGAAGAGTTGGGCAGGGGTGTACCTGAGGTGTTTTAAGTCCCATGTTATAGGGAGTGAGTCTATTGCCATCAACCGATATCAGACTTCGTGGCAGCTACTGAGAAATGCCTGATGGGAAGACCCAATAACATTTTTCCGACTCGGGAATTGATCTCAGGACCTCATGCTAAGCAGTTGCGCTTGCAGCCACACGACCAACGAGGCAGACTCATGAGACGACGACTAAATACAGATCTATGGAAGAAGATAATATGCTAACGCTAAGCCAACCTTGAATAAATTGGAACAACGATAGAGGAATGATGATGACTAATCATTCCAATAGACCACCAACCAAGTCAACGTAAAATTAACTATACGGTAACGTATACCGCAATTTCTTCGATAACAAGTTTAGCAGTCAATTCATGAGGCGGTTGCCAGGTGGCATCGCAATGACCGATGGCGGTACCGCGCCGTGTCGGCGGCAGTGCGCGGCACTCGCGGGAGGCGACGTGCCTCCCATGCGCGCGCGTCGCATCCGCTAGTGATGGGAGACATGTCCGTATCGATGATTAAGGATAGAATTAGAAGCTTATTAAAAACTAGACATGACAAATAGAACCTTTCTATTCTTATATATGTTTATTTATTGTCGTCAATTATAAATAGTAGTTGAAGTACGAGAGACTTGCGTAGAACGTAAAGCACTGTGCGCATTTATTTTGGACGCATAGCCAAGTCGTAGCAAACCTGTAGCAAATGCGAAACATGTGCGTAGCAAACTCGTAGCTACCGCCGTAGCAGCGTAGCGAAATTACACGAGTATTTACCCGACTGCGGCGAAGCCCAAAAGGAGAGTTATTTGGTAAAACTTTAAGAAGGTTCGTACCTCCTTTAATTAACACAGATACTTCAATAATTTATCTGCAGTAGTTTAGTGTCCAGAGTCGCTTGACGGCGCTTGAACCGGCTTGAAGGAACCTTAAATTGTGTCTACTAATGCTCTATACTAAAATACCATTGATCTATCGACACCTCGCCGGACATCACTATCGCGGCGGTTTCTCCGCGGACTCGCGTGCGGCGCTCCCCGGCGGCCGTGATACGATCTCCCGCGAATGTGCGTGACCACATCCTGCCCCCCTCTCCCACCGGCGCTCGTCCGCTGCGTGTCACCCCGCGGTCCGCTGCGCCCGCGCAGCCGGTGGGCAGGCTTCCGGCCGGTTAAGCTCCGAGAGAAGGTCACGCGAACTGGAGCCGCGGTTTGATTTATTTTGTGTTGAAAGTTGGTCATAAGACTTTATCGGTTATATTGCCCTGCTTTATTTCATTACAGTACGGATTGTAAGGCTGGTTCTTCACTCATGATAGTTGCAAGGTGGTTTACCACAATCTTCTTCTAACTCTTCACCCTTCATCGTCATATCTGAGAGTCTCCCAGAAAGATACCGTGGCCCTGGAACACAAAGGGCAAAGAAGGAACATGGATGGGTTTTAGTCAGTACAAGTCTGACACTCCCTTCCACTCCGCCCAGAGAGTGGGGGTCATTCGATGATTTTCCATCCGGAAAAAAAAAGAGTCTCCCAGAAAACGAGATTTTTTTCCGATGAGACTTCAGTCAGGTCAACGTTTCTGCTAAAAGCTTAATTTTTAACTAAAACATGTTGAAATTATGCAAAAGAAACGGCAACATATTGCTCCTGCAAAACAGCTATTAAGACTCAAGGAGTTCTCGGCCTTTTTCTATATTACAATATTATCTTCCAACGTTTTTAGCGCCCAATATGACACTTACGTAGAAAAGTGTAGTAGGATTAACTAATCTGTCGAAAGGGGCGCACCTGCACAGCGTGTTAACAAAGCTTGACATAATCGTAAACACGCTCGTAAATCGAACGAGCCGCACTTAAAAAAGGGTTCCGTAGTACCTACGAGTACCTACCTACTGTTGTTTTATGGGAAAAGAGACGAATGTCTAGCTGTAGGCGATACAAAGATTCTATCATCATCATCATCATTATTTCAGCCGAAAGACGTCCACTGCTGGACATAGGCCTCCCCCAAGTGTCGCCACATTGACCGGTCCCGTGCGTCAATGTGGCAAAACCCCCCTAATGATGAAAGATTCTATAGACGTTGGCAATTGGTGTTTTGATATAGTCTACTAGCTATATTGGGACCTTGGAAAGCACGTTAAGCTTCCGTCCCTCGGAACCCCTTTCAGCCGTTGGTCTCGGCTGTCATTTGTAGACCTTTGACAGTCGTTACAGGTAGTCAGTGGCCCAAAACAGACAATCAGTCTTACCAAGGGGTATCGTATTACGAAGTATTAACTGGGTTGTGAAGGTCAGATAGGCAGTCGCACTCAGCTGAATCCGGTTAGACTGGAAACGGACCAGAACATAGTTGGGAAAAGGCTAGGCAGATGATGAGCTAAAGAGTTAAAGTAAATAAAAATCCCATCCTATTACCCTGCCCTCTGAGACCCAAAACGTACAACCAAAGAGACCTCTGCGCTACTAACGACGAAGCCGTGGAAGTCGCGAAATTGGGCCAACAAAATAGAGAATACTATTGTGCCGACAGAAAAGAAAAAGAAATAAACATGATTCGCGGTAAAGGATAGTAAGAAATATTCAGTAACTAGGTTCAGCTGCATCCAGTGAGACTGGAAATTGACCCCAGCATGGTTGGAAAAAGACTATGCAAATGATAATGACGATGATTGGATACCTTCCATTAGTGGCGAAGGGTCAATTTTTGTAATAGGTAAGCCGGAGTACATATCTTTAATGTGATTATATTATTTGTCTATAGAATACTGACTGTGCCATTTTTCAAAGGGAAGCCGGTAGGAATCGAGTTGTGTGCCCATATTTATTAATTATTGTAAACCCTTTTACAATGCTTTTCGCAATGCTGATGCTTTGTTAAAATATAAAACTGCTCACAGTATCACGCTTGTTTAAGCTAACTCAAGAAAACGTAAGGCCTTGGCCGCAATCCGCATGGGACACAACTTCGGATAAGTTTTACGCATTTCGAGCCGCGGCACGTGTAACCGTACATTTTGTCAGGTAAAAGATCAGTCTTTTTCCGCAAGATGTGTACACAAAGTAGGAATCCCTTAGTAATGATGACACCGACAACATAGCCGCAAGCAAGCAAGCAAGCAAGCAAGCAAGCAAGCTTGCAAGCTTTGTACATCGGTGTTGAGCTTGTAGCAGGGATTCTCATAAATCTATAAGGCAGTGTTAGGTTAAGTGAGTAGGTTAAGTTTTACTAACATAGTTGTAAGGAAATATTGTTACTAACATTGTGAGTCATGTTACTTGTGAATTAAATATAAATAAATAGTAAATAGCAGTCATCATACCTGTAATGGATGGTTAGACAGCGGTGTACTTTTAGCTCATCCACATTTCCCCAGATATGTTTTGTTCCTTGTAATAGGAGAGGGGGGAGCCTATTGCCATCAACCGGGCACAAATCCTGAGAAATTCCTGATGAAAGGACACAATAACGCTTTGCCCGACCCTGAAATCGAACCCAAGACCTCATCTCAGCTTAGCAGTCGCGATTGCGAACACTAGACCAACGAGGCGGTCTATCTATGTATGTATGTATTTAATTCTTAATTCTTTAATGCACATAAAAAAAATAAGAGAAATACATAATTACAACATATAGCTTATGTACAAAGGCGAGCTAAATCCCAGAATGTATGTATGTATGTATGTATGTGTATTTATGTTTTAGTCCCATGTAATAGGAGATGAGGCGACACTATTGACATCAATTGAGCACAAATTCAGACGCCAAGCTGCTAATGAAACGTAAATAATATTTTGAACGATCTGAGCATCGAACCCAGCAGCTAAAGTGCATGCGCACCAGTAGTGTTTGTCACCACTATAACAACAGCGCAGTGTATTTAAGCAAGACATACTTTTCCCTCGCTCTCAAGACCCCGCCATCCCCTTCGAACTTATAGAACCAAATACTATTCAAACTCAAAGCATTTATTTCAATTAGACCATTACAGGCACTTTTGAATGTCAAAAATACAAAGAAAATGAAGCTACAGTCCCAGTCACAAGGCATAATAACTTGGATAGTACTGTTATTGCCCATTCCAGAGCGTAGATCTCTATGGAGAAGAATGGGCAAGAAACTCTATGGACATTCTTTTGAATCAAAATATTGTTACAAAACCGAATGTCTTAGGAATCATTCCCGTTACGTCGACTCGTGATTTTTCTTGGTTTTGATGCATTGTCTTTTGTTTCACCTCGGCATGGCTGTCACAGGGTATAGTAGTGCTTTTAATCGATAAAGTAATTTTGCTCATCCGGGTGATACCGTATCTATATACATATAATAAAACTGTAACAGGCCGATGTCTGTACATTGAAGATATTGAAAAAATATATATGGGGGTTTTATTAGAGGGGGGGTTTTATTAGAGCAACAGTTTTTAGAATTTTAGTCTGTCTGTGTTTCAGTCTGTATGTTTGTACGCGCATCACGCAAAAACTACTGCATGGATTTGAACGCAGTTTTCACCGCTCTACTGCTAAATGCTTAACTTAAAATATAAGCTACATTTGATATAGTTCTGGACCCGATAGTTGGCGCTGTGCGAACAAGGGCGGGTCGCTAGTTTATAATAATACATACATTGATAACCCACCGCGAAGTACTAGGCCAGCATAAATTCAAGGTGTTGATTATTTTTATATTCTGGGTACCCTGAGTAAGTACTTACTGTTTAATATGATCACTATTAATAGTATCTGGGTGCATTGCCTAGGATTCAAAGCACAATTCCAGACCAACATTACACAGATACAAGGCTGCAAATACGATCAATGTTCGCGAAAAAAAAATACAACTTCATTCCCACGATCTCCCCGCGCTGTCTCTAGATATATTTTTATTTTTCATCGCAGCAGGTGAATTTATCTATACGGGCTGCGTCTGCCTCGTAAAAACATTACCTCTACGTTTTACTACGTCGCATAACACCGGTGCTAAGTATCTTGCGAATTGCAATAGATATTCTGTTAAAACTTTAATCCGTAATAACTAACGATGAAATTCATAAAAAAAATAATAAGCGATTTGATATCGCATGTCTCTTGCCAATGCCTTCAGGAAATGTCCATTGGACTATTAATTAAAAAAAAAAATATAGTGCATTCATTGTAACACCCTGTGATTAAAAACTACGATTTTAATCCGGTTTTTTTAAACCATGTTTGCTATGCTATTATTAAATAAAGGGTGTAAATAGCGAACGAAGCGAACGAAGCCGAAAGATATTTGTTCTCCCCATCTTTGCGATCATTTTTTGTTCTAGATCATACCTGGGAACAGAGGCGGCGCAAGGCGTAGGCGACGTGGGCCACCGCCTACGGCCTCGCGGTAAGAGGGCCTCGCACCTCAAAAACCCAATGACAAAATTGGGACCGGAACGAAATCTCCAAACTGTACATGGCCGATTTTGGCCAATATATATTTTTTGTTGACGCGCACTCTGTTTTATTTATTTTTTATTTTTCTAACACAGCGACATCCATTTGTTCTTGTACTGACAGAAAGCCATTGTAGTTTCTGATATTTTAAGCTAGATGGCGTTGTTTCGTATAGGATTACTAAAAATGTTTTCTGCGATGGGATTTCAATACTCAATACTTTATTGCATTCCATAATGTATACAAGGCTGGTAGGTAAATTATAGAGAAACAATTATGGACCCTGTCGGGCACAGCAAGTTAGTTTTTAGAGGAGAGGATGAAGCGCTTTTTGTTTAAAAACATAATAATATTGAAATTAAGGAAGTAAATCTTATATTTAGATATTTAAGTAGATATTAGTTATGAGTAGATTTATATTAATTTTGTTTATTATTAATATTTCTATATTTATTTATTTATTTATTTATAGATATATTCTAAATTATATATTAGGTAATTATTTTATATATTTATTTATATATTAGCTGTAATTTATTATTAACTAAATAGTAAGTAATTAAAGATATTGCACGGTAGATAAGGTAAATAGATGTATGTGTGTAGATGTATGATGTATGTTCAAGTGAATTATTTGCAGTTTATTTTTTCTGTGGTTGAAGTGAAAGCTGATGGAGTTTTGTTTCGTACGTAATATTATGTACCATTTTGTTCCTGAAATTACGGCCTTTCGAATGATACATGTGAATTCCAAGTCGATGCCGATTCCTGGCCTCGCTAAATGTACTTTGCCCACATAAAATTGTGGTCTTGCCCCGCCACTGCCTGGGAACCTTCTAGTTAGGGAGATATTGGGGGTCAAAGTTCCAACTTTTTCAAAATTTTTGTTTTAAACATTTTTTTAATATTATTTTATTATATTATATTAAATGTCAGATTTTTACTTTAAACACCTCCACGACCCCCGTACTATTCAACCCACCCATCAGCACAATGCTTTGAATGCGTTCCATCGAGTCCTACCGTAAAACGTGATTTTTCACCCCCAAAAAAAGTCATTTCGTCGTGAAGGGTCTATTTACACCCTATATATATGAAAAAACACGGTTTTTATAAAATCATTATTAGCCATTACCATTGCAATCTACAATATTATTTGGTGCAATTAACCTGCACTGTAATATAGACAAAGGCTCCAATAAACATTTGATATAAATCAATTCGATACTCCAACAAAATACACAAAGTACTTATGAAGGCACTCGTCAGCGGATCATTTTCAGATTATCCTCGTAAGTTACGGACTACCCCGTAAGTGGGAGAAAGGGGGAAAATGAATCGTATTGTTCTAAGAGGCGAATCGGGGACTGATTGTATCAGGGGGATGGGCAGGCGCATTCAACTGTGTATTGATAACGATACAGTGTCCGAACCTATGTATTGGGTATATCAGGCTCTGTTATTGTTCTAGTGAGCGAAAGTGAAGCTTTCAAAAGTGAAGTGTAGATTCGTTTCCTGATTTGCGCATTGTCTAAATAAGTATTAAGTTGTGATGTACTTTGCAGAATTAAGATTTTATGTGCGTTATGTGTATCGTGGGTACGTTTACAAATATTCAAACTCGCATACATTAACAGCCAGACCCGGATCAACTATCTGTAGGCCATACAAATATTTGTTCCGTGCGGGAATCGAACGCGCGACACGCAGCACAGCAACCAATCGCTCAGCCACTGCGCCAACCGTGCCGCGAAAATTACCTTTTAGCTCCAAAAAAAAAAACTAACCACAGCGGAAACACAAGTACATAGCAGTGGCGAAGGTTCCATACAACTCGATTCCAACCGGCTTCCCTTTGGAAAATGGCACAGTAAGTTTTCTATAGACAAATAATATAATCACATTAAATATATGTACTCCGGCTTACCTCTTACAAAAATTGACCCTTCGCCACTGAATACATAGTCAGGACTATGTAATCAATTTACACATGTTATTAGTCCTCCAAAACTGTTACTAGATACTTTTACGGTAACCCAGCAACGTGACCACATTGACCGCGCTGACCATCATCCACGTTTCGAACAAACTGTACAGCCCTGGGCTATAAATATTGGGCCCGGACTCGCGGCACGTGTAAGGTTATATATAGCCCGTGGACGGGCCAAGCACGTTTAATAATTGTGCTGTTCCTGAGATGAAAGCTGCTCCTGGAGGAACTGTTAGTGTGTCACTTTGTGAGTTTAAACTGGGTGCAGAAATACTGGGAAGTTAGTGGTAGTTAGTAGACGCCCTTCGAAAGTTTCCGTGATTCATTGGACTATTAATTAAAAAAAAATATATAGTGCATTCATTGTAACACCCTGTGATTAAAAACTGCGATTATAATCCGGTTTTTTAAGCCATAAATGTTTGCTATGCTTTTAATTAAATAAGGGTGTAAATAGACCCTTAACGAAGCCGGAAGACTTTTGTTCTCCCCGTCTTTGCGATCATTTTTTTGTTCTAGATCATACCTGGGAACCTTCTAGTTACGGAGATATTGGGGGTCAAAGTTCCAACTTTTTCACAAGTTTTTTTTTTAAATACATGTTTTTAATAAAATATTTTGTAAGATTTTTATTTTAATCACCTCCACGACCCCCGTACTTTTCAACCCACCCATCAGCACAATGCTTTGAATGCCAAAATGACAGTTATGTGTTGAGTAAGTGGAATTCATTGCCGGCTTCTGTTTCCCGATCATTATAATCTAGATCTCCTTCAAAGTTCAAGTGAATATGTTTATTCTAGGCAAGCGTGCTTCAACCTAGGCCGCATCATCGCTTCACATCAGGCCAGTTGCGACCAAAAACAAGCTTATTTAGTCAAAATAATAAATAGTTGGTAGTCAAATAGTCGACTATAAAGTCGATTAATTTTCATAGTAATTTGTTTTGCGTTAATTCAGAGTATTTTTTTAATGCAATCTAGGTTTTTCCCGCTCTTTGCTCCCTGCAACAGAGGAAGCCTGCTTTTCTTTTCAATGGAAATACGTAAAATAGATTGATATTTATCGTGTTATTGTATGCAATCTGAAGTCTAGAAGGTTTTGCCCACTCCCTGCAACAGAGGAAGCTGCTTTTCTTTTCAATGAAAATACGTAACATAGGTTTTGTTTTTAACCGACTTCCAAAAAGAGGAGGTTATCAATGCGACTGTTTTTTTTTTTTTTTGTGTGTGTATTCAGCGATATCTTCGCCAATTGTGAACCGAAATTTGGTGAATCTGATCTTCGGAGTTATACAATGGAACTCTTCAATAGTAGACAGCACATCTATCGTGATTGCTGCAATCGCTTGGATGTGTATTGTTTACACAATATCATAACATAACTTAACTTAACGGCTGTATGCTCTGATGGGGTACGCAGATGCGTACAGTACACCCAGATTGCGACAGTTAGATATATTAACTTCCATTTTATTGGGGATAAGCCTATTGCCATAAAATGTATTGTTAACAATGTAAAATCAATGTATAGCAAATATTTCTATAGGATTGTAATATCCTATACAAATATCTTTTATACATTTACACTAAAAATGGAAAAATACAAAATCTTTTTTTGCAAAAAATAAAACCGACTTCAAAAACACAGAAAAGTGAAAAATAACTTTAGCTTCAGAAGTCGGTGAAAAAACAACTGAATCAAACAAACAAAAGTCACCGAGTTCAGAATCTAAATTATTTTTCACTTTTCTGTGTTTTTGAAGTCGGTTTTATTTTTTGCAAAAAAAGATTTTTTATTTATCGTGTTATTCTGGTGTCTTAGTCAATTAGGTTGGTTGACACCTCGTAATTATATGTTGTAAAACAATTTCGTTTATTAATCTTTTGTCCAACACTAATTAAGAACGAGACTTAAAACTTAACTAAATTCGGCAAGACACTATCACCTCTTTATAAATATTCAAATAACTGTTGCCAAATTTTCCCCAGCACAAATTTTCGCCAGGCTTTTCCTCCGTAGGTACTCTCGACCTTGCTACCCTCCGGGAGGACGTCTGAGTCGGCTCGTGTCGACTCGTGTAGTCGTGTCGCCCCCCCCTTGTCTCGCTCCGGACTTTTGCACTCGCTTTACTTGCGACTTTCTTAGGGAGGCTGTCTATTAAATAATAATAAAATAGACGCACTATCTAACTTAGTCGATATTTGTTGTGGAATATTCTAATAGGTTATTATTTGTTGATATTGAATTCAACTGTGGAGTTTTAAATGACACCTTTTAAATACAACGTGTAACAGAATAAACGCATGACCTCTCGTGTGGTGTCTCAGACCATGAAACTGAACAACTTTTGTTCTATGACTTTTGGAAATTCATAACTTTTTTTTTAGTTTTACCATACATGTGGATCAGCTGATTGCGGCCGTTCATATAGAAAGTTTTTTTTTTTTGCGAATTTCAAATACTCGTAGAACAAAAGATGTTTAGTTTCATGGTGCGAGAGACCACACGGGAGGTCTTGCGTTTATTATGTTACACGTCACGTAGTATATATTTAATCGTTAAAAAAAATTACTTCTGGTTTTCCCGAATTGAAGGACAGAGTAAATTAAAAGTGCACCCACATTTTGCTTCACATGAAACATAGACAATACTATAGAGTAAGATTCTAATCCACAATAAACCTTTTTTGATTCTTTAGCTAGAAACACGTGAAAACGCAAATAAAATGTATCAAACAATAAAATGAAACTAGAGATAAAAGGCGACTCGATCTACAATCTCAACTTTAAAATGCCCTCCATCTTTTCCAATTCCCCGTACCTTTGAATCACCGATTCCGAGAACAACAATTACAAACAAAGCCTGAACATCACAAGCTACAAACCCAGCTGCAGTCTGAAAGTGGAAATTCTTGGAGGCGTCGCGTAGTCCCATGGGCGCCGCATATTTTTTAACCCCCCACCCGCCGCCACCCTCGCTGGGAGGGTTAATTAGTCGCGAACGCGGTCCGGGTCCACTCCATCTAACTTGTTTCCTTCTTTATTTGCCCACTTGATACAAATGTGGGGTGCTGCGTCAGCGATGGGATGCTGGATTGAGATGTTCGTAGGAAAGTAGTGTTGCGATGTTTAACATAGTTTAATGCGCAGTATAGTTTAGTATGATGAAGTTTGACAGTAGGCGGTGTGTGACAAGTTGTGTGGCAATCTTTTGTCATGCTATGGGCTTACATAGATTACGTGATATACTCCGGAAAAGGCAGGGCGCTGGTGACTGAAAATATTTGTGGAAATCGGTTATCATGGTATGTGCATACATAGACAATATAACATAGTTGGGTAAAGGATAGGTAGATGATGATGATGATGAAGTAATGTGATGATGCCATGTAATATGGAGGAATGAGAAAAATATCGGTAAAAAAGTTTTGAGTATCTATGTGAATGGCTGGCCATGAGTGGGGAAAGATTAAAGAAACGATGGATGGTTTGTGTAAAAAATATGACTAGAAAAGTTTTGAGTATCTGGCTGGCTGTCTGAAGAGAAGCGGAAGACCAAAGAAACGATGAATGGACCGTGTAAAATATATAGCTAGCAGTGGCGAAGGTTCCATACAACTCGATTCCTACCGGCTTCCCTTTGGAAAATGGCACAGTAAGTATTCTATAGACAAATAATATAATTACATTAAAGATATGTACTCCGGCTTACCTATTACAAAAATTGACCCTTCGCCACTGATAGCTAGAGAGGGCGTGACTACTAAGACAACGACTAACATACTTCCTGTCCCATACTACTAGTATGGGACAGGAAGACATGCTGCGTCTACGAATAAACTGGAATTGGCGTGTAGTTTCCAAATTACCAAAATATTTATTGAGAATGATATTTCAGCTATTAAAAAAAAACACTGGTAAGGAAATATAATGGGAATCCTGAAAAGTGAACACAGACAATACAAAGTGGGATCGACTGCGGCTGTACCTATATTTACTCTCACGGCTTTTTAATCATCCACCAACGCTACGTTTTGACTATAAATGGTAAGTTGAAAAAATGGCGCAATGTGAGTGCAATAACTACACCCTCTGCTCTCCACCTTATGGGATTACAAGCGTGACGTGACATTATGTTGTAACAACAAATGTGCCGATTTAATATACTTTTGCCCGTCATATTATAGTGACGAACGAGACAACTAATAACAAACTATAATACAATACCTGTCAGTCTTAAAAACCGATTGTATTATCAATTTTTCAAGACACACAGTTTTTTTTTATTTATTTATCAAGGTTTATAAAAATCTTAACCTAAGAACTATGCCCCACAAAACCGTTTTCATGGTTTGTGTGAGTGAACGGAACAAACAGTATAGAGAATGTTTACAAGTGCGGACACTAAATACTTATATAAGGTCTAACTATTCATACACGAAATATTTTCAGGGAATCATCTAACGGCTGTAACGAAGCCATTTCAAGGGATTTTTTTTTTATCTGATTATATTTTATAAAAATAAATAATTTAAAATTACTTGACCCACAAAATAAATACTAGCTCCTTATTTTTGAACATGCATTACGCTAGATTACTCGTCGTATTTACCTACTGTCATTGTTAGAATATGGGAGTAAAGGTTTTATGCAAAAAGTCTCAAAAATTTTAGAATTATAATAATTTAAAAAAAAAAAAAAACACTCAGATATTTTTTTTTTCGTTGCTAAGGCGATTTTACGACTTACCCTTAAAATATTTCGTGTATGAAAAGATAGACCTTATATACTAATTTTAATTCACTAATACGAGTATTTACTAGTTTACTAAATTTACTAATATTACTAATTACCAATACTAATATACTTACTAATGCTAATCAATCAATATTAATTATTAAATAATCAATTAATTAATAATCAATACTAATCAATTGTTAATAAATTAATAATATTATCAATGCGAAAGTAAGTCTGTTTGTTTGTTAGTTGTCTACATACATAACAAATCCCCGAAGGGTTAGGCAAATTGCAGTAGCTTGCCAAATTACTTTGATTAGGCAAATTTGTACCTAATAGTACGCTTTCATTTCGCCAGTTATGTTTAAGTCCCATGTAGTAAGAGGTCACCCTATTGCCATCAACCGGGCACAAATCCAGACTCCGTGGCTGCTACTGAGAAATGCCTGATGGAAAAATACAATAACATGTCTAGGTTTGTGGTACCTTCAAGTACAGTTACAAGTTAGACCTAGTTTTCAAGAACATAAGCTTATTGAAAGAAAAATAAAGAAGAAAGAAAAAAACAACCTATATTTGGCACATGCCGCAAGTGCACACAATATAAACAAAAATAAAAAATAAAAAACTTAAAACTAAACAAAAAAATGTAGTGTACTGTGTGCCTCATAGCTGCCGCTAATGCTGCTGTGCTGTTTTGGTGATAAAAATAAACAACTAGAAAATACATAATTTGTCTTTTTAAGGTACATATAATCTTGTTCTAGGTACATTTGAGTCCAACGAACTTAATAATGATAGCCTGTAGCTATAGTCAGTAGCGACATCAAAAGCATGAAAACTAAAGGACTTTAGACGCGCAACTCACGAATTAAACTGTGAGAATCAAGGCCGGCCCCGCGGGTCGCTCGGACCCACGCAGACCCGCGTTAATGAAGGCGAATATCTTCAAAGCGGTCGAAAGGACGCACGCCCGCGGTGCTGTGAATCTTTAAACGGGTCGCACGGGGAGGGTTAGGTAAATGGAGCTCAAATGTATTCAAGTTGAATACACGAGTATTGAACGGTTTTTGTATTCGGCTTGTGTAGTTACAGCTAGGTAATAAGTAGGTATGGCAACGTATACTTATGTGTGAAATTACGGGAAAACCAAAGAAAATTCTAGAAAGAGTGAAATTTCCAAGGGCGTTTATAATTTCCCAGTACACGCCATACGAATTGGTTTTTTTAGAAAATGTTTTTCAATAAAAATGTTGAGTAATATTTTATTTCATATATTCTACGTTTGTTTGATCATATCATCGTATCCAAAAGAGTTCAAGGATGTCATTTCCACAACGACAAAAAAAACAGTTATAATATTCTGGTTTTTTTTTGGCGGCTTTTAACTTTTATTCAATTTGTTGGCTCAGGCTATGCACTTGACACTATAGAAAACTTAATATTTCAATTCCATTTTTATGTATCTGTTTTTAACACGCTTTTATTAGCTTCATCTGTAACTATGTAAAAAGTCTTAAATGAATATTACCTTTGATTTGTTACATTTACGATTGACCTGAAATTTTGCATATATGTTTAGTTTGGATGACAATGCATGGTTAGCTAAGTGGCGCCGTCATTCTAAATCCAAAATTGCTGACTCCAAAAATGGCGGACTAGTTATTTCTTATGCGTTCCCATGATATGGGTATCAAGTGAAAGAGTCTGCTGAGAAGAATAGGTACGAGAAATCAAATGACAATTCGCTAAAACGTGTTTTCTAGTTTTTTTTACTGTAATCATTATTATTCTGTAGGTGTTTTTGACATAGATATTCCTGTTGCAAAAAGTATTTGATAAAGCAAGTTACTATTGCATAGTACCTTAAAGTTGCGTTATAAAATCAGCTTATTAGGAAAACGGGTTTCTGTGAGTGATTACTGTAAAACCTTAATTAACGACTTCATGGGTTGGACTTTTTATCTTATATTTATGTTTCTTAACGATAAAATAAATGCGAAAGTTTGGATGGATGTTTGTTACTCAATTACGCCAGAACGACTGAACGGATCTGGGTGAAATTTGGCACAGAGATAGCACATAGAATAATTTTTTTACTCACATGGGTGTGAAAGCATTAAAATGTCCACGCGAACGAAGTCGCGTGCAACAGTTAGTCAATTTTATAAGTCAGACAGACCTGTAGATATCTATTAGTCAAAATCGATTGAATAATCGAAAATGAATAAATAAATAAATCATCAGCTAATAATGACCACTGCTGGGGCACAGGCTTTCCTGTGAGAGGGGGTAGGCTACTGCAGTAACCTACCAAATCCGGCCCAGTGAGGATTGGTAGATGTCACATAGCTTCGAACTTATGGTCTAAGGATACGCTAGTTTCCTCACGATGTTTTCCTTCACAGGTTTGAGAGTGGCACTAAGTAAACCTGCTTGGTCTCGAACACACGACCCAGAACCCAGGCCCTGGGTTGATACCTACCATTGGGTCACCTCTGCCAATCGATTCGGTACTTGCCTACATTTTCATTTTCGAAATCGAGATATTACAAAAATCGATCGGATAGTTGAGTAGCCTTGTTAGCGTACGGTAATATAAAACTTTTCGGCCTCCGCTACTCATAGTCGAGTAAAAATTCGGCAAAGGCATCGGCTCCACCTTTATCAGCAGAATTAATTAAAAAGTTTAAGCTTACCGAAAATGTTTACCGACAGTGTAGCCATACCCATCGGCTGTAGCACGCCTTGGATCGCTCCCTTAGTGACGCTCCGTGGAGCTTGAGGAATGGACGGCTCTGAGGAAGCCGGGGGGTGAGACGGGGGGAGATCTCGCTGGCAGTGCACCGGCTCACAGCTGACGGCACTGAGCCATAATATACGGTACATAGCGTATCGCACAGTTAGGGACAGAAGGGCCAGAAAACCAATTCAAGCATATAAAGTTAAGAGAAACAAAAGAAATCTTTGGCCTACTCTATACTCAAAGATTTTTAGCACCTTTGAGCATTGACAATACCATTACCATTTTGAAAAAGCTGTCTGAATTTGAGTCACCTAATGACATAATATCTCTCTCTGAAGACATCCGCAAGAGAACCAAGATTAACGACGTAGCCCGAAGAATTACCAAACTTAAGTGACAGTGGGCAGGGCACATTGCTCGCAGAACGGATGGCCGTTGGGGCCGAAAAGTTCTGGAGTGGCGACCGCGAACTGGAAGACGTTGCGTTGGAAGACCTCCCACTAATTGGACCGATGACCTGGTGAAGGTTGCGGGGATCCGCTGGATGCGAGACGCACGGGACCGGTCAATGTGGCGACACTTGGGGGCGATGGGCTATGTCCAACAGTGGACGTCTTTCGGCTGAAATGATAATGAATGACAATTCACCAATAGCGACAAAAAAACTTTCCAAAACTGCCACTATGAATGAATTGAAACCGACTGCAAATAAACTCCAACTTTTTAGGCTTCACTACTTTTTCATACTCTCTATGGAGTTAGTCTTCTACCCTTTCTTATTAGTCGACCATACTCAGTATATAGGCCGGCAAGATAACGCAATATGGAACACCGGTATCCGAAAACCATTGGTTCTGGTTAGCGAAATATTCTGAGGAAAACAACCGTCGAATTTAGGTCATTATGTTTATGAGGGCGAAATGAATGGACCGGGAAACCTGGATGGTGGAGAAAGCGAAAGTTTTCCTTTATTCTTCTCTTTTGGTGACACTTGCGATGTGATATAAGGACGTTCTGTGCTGTGGTAAGAAGATTAGGCTGTCAGCAAAGTTTGGTGGGGAGCTGAGTGCCCGCGGTGTGCTGGATATACTTAATCTTCCCTATCATCGGACGAGGAGAGATACGGCGAAGCGTCACAGTTATATGGTTAAAATTCCACGAACCCGTACAAAGCGCTATGCTTCCACATTTATTGTATGAACCGCCAGTCTGTGGAATTCACTGCCTGCTTCTATGTTTCTCAATCATTAGAATCTAGATCTCTTCAAAGTTCGAGTGAATCAGCTTCTTCTAGTCAAGCGTGCTCCAACCTAGACCGCATCATCGGTTTACATCAGGCGAGTTGCGGGAAATGCAAGTTCATTTAGCATTTAAAAAAATACTTCATTCCTAGTTGACGATCTTTTGTTTTATTTCCTCGCCCAAATAATATCTAGACCGGTATGACGGCTATGGAATAGTGAAACTGACTAATCAAAATCAAAATCAAAATATTTTATTTCACATAGGCCTCGATGGGCACTTATAAAACGTCGATAAAAAGGTGCACGGTTCGGGTTGGTCGTTTCCTATGGAGAAGAACCGGCAAGAAACTCCATGGTTACTCTTTTCAATCTTGAACACCGTTATTATGTGGTGATCACTTTCAGTTTTAATAGTGATATCCGCCCTTAGTATCAAAAGTGAAAGTATTACATACAAAAAGCTAGGCTAGCGTTTTCGAGCGACTTGTTTGAAATTACGTGTTAGAGAGAAAATATATCACAAACTGACCTAGTCGAATTTTCTCACACAAAGAATCCCCTAACCAGCTAAGCATATCAAGAAATTCCCAGTTAATTACAAGCAACATTAGCCCAGTGGCCGCAGACACGCTTCACAGCAGTCTCACATGTTTTGTCTCCGACAGGCGCCTCCTAAGAGGCTTTAGGCTCCAAAACAAAGGCGGCGTAAGACAAAGGAGTACACAGAATCCACAGAGGTACACAGAACAAACACAGTTGTGTATCGGTCAGGCAGGACATCGGGTGCGGCCCGATGCCGCGTCCGCGCTCTAATTAAAACACCCCTCGCGACCGACCACCCCCCAAACCCCCTCCCGATGCTCGTCAAAGATTATTTGCTGTAATTTCTGGGTAAGGGTGGAATTGGATTTTCTTTTACGTGCTTAGTTGGTGAAGTGGAATTAATGATGAGGTTTATGCAGCTCGTATTCCAGAGTAGATCACTGTTCGAAAGTTGTCGGCTTTCAGGTAGCTATGATGGCCGGGTTAATATTTTTGACAGCGAGTGTAACTTTGTTGTGTTTATTGGAATTATCTGATTTAAGTGAAAAAGTAATTGCTAATAGAAGTCGAAGTTCGAATTCACTGAAATTGGACTAGAAAATTCATAAGTGACAAACGGTTTCGAAATCGTTATCCACGTTGGTTGAGTAATTGTTCTTAGGTAAAGACACGCCCACATAACTACCTTTTATTACGAGAAAAGCTATTTAAGTCTATAAATAACTACACTACGTAAACAGTTCGTTAGATCGTCAAGGATATAAACACAATAATATCTAGATCTACACACAACCTATTTATCCTAAAAATAACCGTCTTCCCATCCAACGTGACGGTTCTGCGTCATAGTCTTTGTGTCGCGTGCCCGGCCGCCTACGGCGATGTAAAAAAGAGCATCCACGCACCGCGGAGTAAGATTGCCTCGTAAAAACTCTACGTATAAGCACGACTACCCACATGTTTTGGAGGGTACTCCTCGACCCTCCCAATTAACTGTTAATCACGCCTCCCAACGGACGGGCACGTGGGAACTCAATAATCGTTATGATTTTCACAGTAATTGCTGATTTTGGGGAATTGTCTTCTATTTTCGATGGTCCGTCGAATCTTGATCGAGCGATTGCTGATTTCGAGATTGTTTTATATTAATTGGTAGCTTTTATCGATACAGTGTTTTTTTTCGTAATAATACGTAGTCTAGCAGAGAATTCGATATTAGTAAAATCTATTCAAAATAAAATATATCTTGAAAACTTTAATATATAACGAAATAACGACACCTTAACAGTTTTAATATCATGAAAGTACTGTTATTCATGAACTATTGACAGGCCATATTTATCGAGCATGAGGCATCCATAAGAGTCAAGGTTTAATAAAGAAGAGTAAGAATCGATTGACTAACCTAGCCCAACCGCATAGATGTTGGAGGGTAGTCAACTTATTAAGCATTACATGCATGACATCGCAATACCTACTTAGTTAAAACTTATTCAAATACTTATAAATTTATTAAGCATTAAACTAACTAAATAAATAATTAATTAAAAACTATTAAATAACCTAAAATAAGAAAACTAACAACAAACTATAAAAGGCCATCAAAAAACTCCTCAACGCTGTCAGCTGGTAATGTGCCCAAGAGACTGACGGCGTTGCCACGTTGTATGGCAACACTTAGCCTCTGGCCAAAGTAAAAATACTTATACTGTTTAAATATCTCTTCATTTTGGGAGATAGCTAAATGGAGCGTATTTTGAAAATAGTGAGCGTTAATGGTTTATATGATTTCTATACATACGTTGGTTTGTAGAAAATACTTGTCAATCGGTAGAAATGAGAACCAGGATTAAATAAAAATAGGCTCAAAACATACGTTTTTTGGAGCGTTAATTATTTTTGACAAAGGTAGAACAATAGTAATGGTTTTCGGGGCAGGCAGATTTATTTATTTCTTTACAGAGTTTATAATTCAGTACATAGCTTTCTCTGTCAGTCTATTCCATTTTGAAAAATAAGTACGAATATGAGATCGTTTCCAGCAGCGATAAACAATGAGTAGGACGAAATAAGAAAGTGATAAAAATATCACGGAGAAAATATAAGTCTTTGGTCTTGCAGAGACGCCGGTCCCCGAGACAATGAAGACGTGCCCGTTTTATTTAATGCATGGTTTGATTGAAGGCTCGTTCATAGCCACGACTCGCCTATCCACCGCGTTCATATAATCAGAGTAATATTTTAATATAATAATGTCATGGTCCCAAGTGGGCGCCAGTAACAACTGCGATATTATTTAAGCATTTAAAGAATCATTTAAGAAAACTCCTAATAAAATAAAAGTTCGTATCAGATATTAAGACAAGTAAAATATTTCTTCGTAAATATTTACCCAAAACTCAGTGTAGCTGGGCGTACCTAAATGGCGCCCAGCGCGGGACCGGGGTCGACGCGAACATTTTTGCAAGCCAAGATCTTTCGACAGTCGCGACATTTGGGAAAATGGATGAGGGTTGTTTACGTGCACTAGAGCCATCCCTCGAGGTGATCCTTGTAAAAAAGCGTGATCGATACAGTGCGCGACGACACGGCGGCCCGGGGGCGCGTCAATTTGGCCTCCGCCTCGTCAGCGCTAAATTATCCCGACATCTTTAAATGGAATTTCGCGGGTCGCGCGACCCGAAAGTCCCTGCACGTTTCTCTAAAGGTTTCGAGGCGAACAGGGGGTGGATTGTGAGGCCGCGCTCCGCCGGCGACCCCCGTCGGTCGCACACGCGATGTGCCACCTGACTCCGTCGTTTATACCAGCTTATATACCAAATGAGCAGCAACGTAAATAGTCGAAGTGTTTCAAAATATATAATTTGCATTATCGGAATTGCTAAAGAGAAATAGGTAACACACGATAGGTACTTACACAGTTCATTAGTGACTGGTTGTCAATACAACACTTTAGTTTGATAAATTGTTGTAAAACAACATTTGTGTGTGAATACTAACTTGATTGATTTGATTGATTCCACCAAAAACATTTCAACATATCAGTCAGATATATTAATGTGTGGATTTATTATAAAGCTCTATAGTGAAAGCTGTATAACGCTAAGATTAAAGCTGTATACGCATTGGCCAAATGCAAATATAAAACAAAACATATTGGTATTCCAGGAAAATAGGGTTCATGTAAAACCAATGCGTGTCCAACAATAATGTTTTTCTTTTCAATAAAAAGTGGAAAAATATATCATATTTTCCACATTCATTCGAGAAAGGTATTTTTTAAGTTTGATCGCGTAGTGTGAGATAAAATATATTGACGGGTAGAGCCGTGGGGAGGCTAGGTATATAATTAAGTTAACGCACCCGTCGCCGGCTAGCACGAACAGTCGCCACCCTCGGGCGGTAGTCAACGTCCCGACATGCACACGCCACCTTAATGACTTACCCACGACGTTGGACCCAACCGGCCAAACATTTGCCAAGCCAACCAAATCCAAACGTCCTCAAACATGGCCCAGCAGAGTAACACGGCGAGATTTTGCAAACGGTCGGATTACCAGGTTCGACCAATACGCCAACAAGCGAGTGTAATCACCACCGGCGGTGACCGCTCGCGCGTAAATTACGTAGCAATGCCAATTTATGTAGATCCCAGTGTTCGTACTTCTAAGCGAAGGCGGGAATGGGACATCAGGGGTCTGGTTGTCTTGGTCGGTCTGTATAACCTACGCGTCCTTCGCTAATGCCCGCTTAGGTAGCCCCCGAGCGCGCTCAAACACAATCGTATGCCTTTTATAGACCCCGCCAAGGATAGGGCTGGACTGAAATGGTATTAGATTGATTGGGTACTCTACTATGCAAGTAACAGTTTCTCGAGATATCTGAGGAGTTTGCCGAATTTTACGTTCGATTTTATAAAGTTTTTCATGAACGCGAAAATGGTAGTCGTATGGTAATGTTAGTGAAAAATTTGAGTGGAAAAGTTTCGATCTTTTATTCAAACAGCGATCAAAAAAACTGATAGAAACTGCATTCCCATAATGCTGTGGAGCTAGCAACCTGTCAATATTCATTAGTTATTCACCATAGCGGACTTTAAGCCTTCAGAGCGCACTTAGCTTCGAGGGACACCGCGTCGTGCGATGCAAAGGGAGCGTGACACGCATAATATACTATTCTAGGTACAATAACAAGACGAGCATGTGATGTAGGGACATATGAGGAAGATATTGCAATCGAAGTAAGGTTGCTGCTCTAACACCTTGACAATAAGGGACAGAATCAAACGCATTGACCTTGACCGTTCGATTAATCGAGGATTGAAAAGTTAGCGAGTCAGACTTTACAGGAACTGCTTGTGATATCTACTGACTAGCGTCTATTAACTAGTTGTCGCCATTAGTTAATTTTGATGACAGAACGGTTTTTGTGGTATCGTACGGGGAGTTAAGGAAAGCTCAGCGCGGTGTGTTTGCGATAAACCGTGACATTCGAAGACTTATAATTATATCAACAGTCGTCATCCGAGATCAGATGGTTGGGTAAAATAGGAAAGACTATAAGTGCGATAATGTTTGGTCATCATCTGCCTAGCCTTTTCCCAACTATGTAGCGGTCGGCTTCCAGTCTAACCGGATGCACCTGAATACCAGTAATTTACATAGAGCGACTACCTATCTGACCTCCACAACCCAGTCAGTATTGGGTAATACGATACCCCTTGATAAGACTGTCTGTCAGACTTTCAGGCCATTGACTACCTGTAACGACTGTCAATGTGATCTACAATTAAAAACCGGGACCAACAGCTTAATATGCTTCCGAGGCACGGAGAAAACTCGGTATGTAATGGGTGCTCACCCACGGACCAACATAGGCAAGTTAGTATGAATAGTCATTAAACATAATCCATCGATGGAAATTTACGGTTTGTAGTGCGAATATCCGCATCCCGTTATCATAAATAATTAATAAGAAACATCTGGCTAATGGCCGCAAGACACAACTGCAAGTTTATTTCTGAGCATGATTCAGTAGATATGTTATTATTATACGAATTTCGTTCAGAAAATTATTGGTAATTTATTTGGCAAGCCCCATCTGGGTCGATTGTAAAGTACTCGTCGAGCAGCATCGGAGCGTGGCCCCCGGCATTATCTTGCGACAGAACGCCACCGGCGCGCTGCGTTCCCGCCAAATCCAATATCCGCACGCGTAATAACAATCGCGACCGTCTATCGGCCGCGCGTAAATTATGCACGCCTAGACAACTTACAACTACCCTCCAAACAAAGAAAACTACACCCTAGTTCCTTCCAATAAGAGTCAAAACAAAAGCAAAGTTAATATTGTCCGCGAACGGTCGCCGACGACGCCGTCGTGCTAATGGCTACGCGACCCTCCCTCTCCGCCCCGCTGCCCCCCTCGTCGCAAGCAAAGCACACGTTCAGAAATAAGGGAAAAGCTTTGTGCCTAATTGTGTATAGAGATAGTTGAATACAAATCGCAATGAATAATTAATGAAGTTGGTACGTTTATTTTGGTGGACCGCGATTCTGTGAGGGTTCGCCGATATAAGAACTGTTTAGCTGGCGAATTATAGTTAATTATTGAGTGCTTAGAACTCGGGTTTTCAATTATCTAATGGATTTACTTTGGCAGGGTCTAAAATGGACAGGGATAACTATTCTGGGCAAAACACCGATTGAAAAAAGTTTTCTTGGAATGTGCTGGATCTAGTATCTAAAGCGAACTTTGTGAATGCCATCTTGACAGCAGCAGCTGTTATAAGCGAAACAAACCAACTGCAAAAACCTGTCACACAGGCATAAATAAATTAATTAGTGCAACTTCAAAACTAAATTCGCGCCCATCTCCGGTCGCGTACGTATTTCCACACAAAGACTTACGAGAGGCGAGTCCGCGCTCCAATTCCCGCGCGACAGGGCGCAATGGCGGGTGGCGGGAGCGCGGTGCGCGGGAAAATACAGCGCCCGTTTGTTCGCCGTGTTTAGCGTCGCGTTCGCTATAAGGACTTTATTTTACAACCTTTTTTCTCGCTTATGTTTTTTGAATATGTTCTTTTATTAAAGAGGTCTTGCATAAGATGTGAAATAACAAAAATTATTTAAAAAGTTTTAAGCTGGCTGACCAAAGTTTTCGTTGGTAGTCGAACGATATAGGGTTTCTTTAAGTAAAAGCTTTATGAAAGTCACTGTTTTTAGCTTTTACAAATCCACACGACATGAGAGTTTTAAAAAAATCGGCTCTCTGCAGAAAATGTTTTCGCGTCCACTTTAATTACGGAAATTAAGTGTTAAGCAAGTTCACACCGTACGTCCCTAGGCGTGGTCACAGATAATATAAAACTTGGTATAGTCAATTTACAGTATTCACACAACTGTCACACAATAGTCAACATTGATATGCAGTCAATTAATTTCCCAGACATCACTTATACAAGTCTATGTATATTAAGTTTTTTTTTCTAAAAAAATTACTTATTAGTAAGGGATACTATAATGTTACGGAGTTTTTGAATGACAAATTTTGAATTTAGATAATTTAATATGACTGTGATTTTAGTTTTATTAATTTTATTGTTTTAATTATTATTATTTTTTGACTATATTTTTGTATTGACTGTAATTATGTATTTGAATTGATTGAATTGAATGTAATTTAATTATTTCTTAATTTGTTATTTCCAATTAAGTATTATAAACTATTTTGTACACCGAATACGGCAAAACATGTTGAACCAGCAATCTGAAACTCGTTGCCATCCATATGAGCATATCTATGTATCATATCACACATGTTTATACAAATAAACCTATACAAATAATCTTTTCATCTTTTATCTTTTTATTTAAAAAAAAAACCTATCTCTTTACGTCTTTCTACCAACATACAAACAACATTACAAAACTGCGAGTCAGTTTGTTTTCAATACTCAGCGGAACCACGCATCGCGATGAAAGTTCGCGCGAAGGAAGTCCATGTCGGACGTCGGGAAACGCGAAGGTTTTTTTTATGTCCATCGGATAGGCAGTCTCCCAGGAATAACGAATGGAATATTTATCACTATCTTCAGTTACATGAGCGAGGGAATCAATAAGTTTGACTTTCGAAGGGACACTTTGACTATGACAGTTTGGGCTATTGTGACAAAAAGTGAACGAAACAAGTGGTTTTCAGGATAGGAGTATTAAAAAAAAATCTAAACCCTGCTCTATTGAGCCCACCCGAGATCAGATGGTTGAGTAAAATAGGCAAGACTAATATTGCGATAATTTTGGTACTGCCTCGTTGGTCCTGCTGCGGTGACTGCGGAGCATGAGGTCTTGGGTTCGATTCCCAGGTCCGGCAAAGTGTTATTGGATTTTTTCATCAGGAATTTCTCAGTAGCAGACACGGAGCCTGGATTTGTGCCCGGTAGATGGCAATGGGCTCGCCCTACATTACATGGGATTTAAACATAAGTGGCGATATGAGGGTGTACTATTAGGTAAATCTCTGACTAATCCTTCTGGGATTACAGGCGTGATGTTATGTTATGTAATGTTTGGAACTGATACTTTATTACAAGAGAATTTGGTTAGACTAAAGTCAAATGTGTTCTAGAACCACATTAAAAAGAACTATGCTAACTATTACATCAGCAACGAAGTGTGAGGTTAATAAATAAATCATGTCGTCGATAATCACAAAACGATGGGGAGAGCGAGTGAAAACGGACAGCAGGTGCTCGATACACTATACAGTAGATTGCCCGCTTCTCCCCAAAATCTGACATGACTGAAAGTTTAACTTTATTTTTTTCATACAAAAAATTGAAGAAACTTAGCATTATTTTTTTTATTCTTCAAACTAATTATAAATAACACAAGTACTGATTGGCTAAGTCGTACTTAGATGTTACTAATGTCAAAAATTCTATTAGTACCTAATGCTAAGACTTACAATCGAAATAGTCTGAAATTCTGAATCAATCAACCAGCACAGGGCTCCTTAGAGGACTTTTATTGAAATTCCATTATGGGTAATCAGTGACTACTTGAGTCGAGGGTAGGTACAAGGAGTGGGCAGCATATTCCCTTACGTCATATTATAATCAGCGATAGCCGCTGGAGTGTAAGGCAGCGGGTGAAAGCGGCTCACTCGTCCACAGTGCCCGCATCCACCCGAGGTAACTCACATGACTAGTACACGCGCAATTTTGTTAGGGTTGTCACTAACAAATGTAATTTTTAAGCCGTTGCCATTTTTTTACAGCATCTTCAACTGTCGTTTTTCTCGTTGTATGTAGTAACCCAGTGTGACACGAGTCTTTTGACGTGTGTATGACATTGACAGGGCGGTGCAGCTGTTGGTAATCATTTGCGTGTTTCAAGTTTGATTAATAATAATAAATAGTGTGTGTTTTTTATATTTTTAAATGTTTTTTAATAGTGTTTTTTTTGTAAGGAATATTTAAAAATATACCGAGGACCGGGAAATCCTTAAAGATTTTGTCAGTTGAATAAAGTAAAAGTTTCTTGAGTATTACTTTAATGACCGCTCTTTGTGCTCTCTCGACTTCAATAAATGTGGCCTTGCCTGCACCTCCCCAGACAGAGATACCATATTGGAGGACGGACTGGTACAGACCAAAGTAAACAGTACGCAGTATAGGAGGGGGTGTGCAGTCACGTAATTTTTTCATGATGTAGATAAGTTTCCTGACTCTGCCGGATAGTGCGTGTATTTGTGGTTTAAAAGATAAGTTCTCATCTAAAGTAATTCCTAAATATTTCATTGATTGTATGCTCAATCGATATGACAAACTTATTATTTACAAACAACTAAAATGATTATTGTGTCACACGGTAATATTTATGTAGGTGTAGCGGCACTACAAGAAGTACTACGCCAACATAGAACAAAAAGCCATCTATGACACAGATGTTGAACTAAACATCGAAATACACCGAAATCCTACATCACACAAGTAAAGCTATCCGCGACTTAAGACTATATAGAAGAACCCGACAACAACTGTTGGGTTGTCTGGTCGGGGATCCTCCCTTTTCTATGGGAGATGGAGAACTTTACACCCTGTTCTCCATACTCCTAAACAGGAACCGATGACACATCAATGTTTGTCTGGTCGATTCAAAGCTATACAAGTCCTACTTTTGTCACAAATAACACATTATTTAATATCGCCAGATGTGATGTAGTATAGAACCCTTGTTCCCACGTGCGTGCATAGCCGGGGGGAGAATGCCTTCATTTCGGTAATCCCTGTGCGTGTCCGCGAGCGATGACCATGCGCTTGGGATATATCGCGCGGTTTAGTAATGTTCCAATCCAATAAAGGTCTGTAGTAAATCAACAGTCTAGCCGGCATAAAACTGTACACGCCAAGGCCGTATCTGCATGGTGTCGTTTAAATCGATTAATTTAAACGTTCCTTACTTACACAACGAAAAATTTAGAACAACCATATCTTGATACAGTGAAAATTTCAGTCGCAAGCGCAAACATAATTTTTGTGAGTGCCACTGTTAAAATTGGTGTCATTTTAAATAAAAGGTGACACGATCTACGCTTGTTCTCATCATCATTATCTCAGTCGAAAGACGTCTTCTGTTGGACATAGCAAAGATCATCAGATCTCCCTAACATCAGAACGGGGATAGGCTAGCCCCTTCCCAACTATGTTGGGATCGGCTTTCAGTCTAATCGGATGCAGCTGAATACCAGTATTTTACATGGAAGGGCTGCTCTTCCGAACTCCTCAATGCAGTTTCGATATCCCTGGGTAACATTGGTTGTCAAGTTTTTAGAGCTTCTGGCTAGTCGTTACGATTGCCAAAGATTTCTAAATTCTAAATAATGCTTTTATTATTTTCCCTTGGTCGGCACAGCCCTGTCAGTGAGGTATGGGTCGCGCGGGGAGACGCGGCCGCCTTGACAGCGCTGCGCCGTTAATTCCTGAGCGCTGCCGCGGCCGATTGACAACGCGCTCGGAATTTATCGACGCGCACACTCGCCGACGACGCTGCCCGCTAGTGTTGGGATACTGTCGATACCATGGATATTTGAAAGAAAATATTAATTGGTTGTACATTTTTAACGGTTTTGTTAAGTTTTCAAGGAGTATAAGAATTGATAGTTTCAGCAAAAATTGAAAATGATGAAAAATCAACTTTTAGCTGGAAAAATTGTTTTTTTTTTTAAATTTCAGCTTACTTGGATGAAATCGGCGGCGATAGGCGGTGACCTCTCGCGCCCGGCATTGGTCGAGGCCATGCTGCGGGGCGAGACGGGGTGGGAAGCGGTCGCCTCCTTCTGCGAAGCAGTCATGCTCGCGAAGGAGGAGGCGGGCCGCGTGAGGGAGAGGACAGCGTCCTCCCTCCACCCCAGCCGCAGTGGTAGACGCCCACGGCGCCGGACGTCGGCAGACGATCTCCGGCCACCGTAGGCGCGGGCATGCGAGCGGCGAGTAATGGGCGAATTGCTGTCCGACCATGGACCATGCACGGGTCGACGGCGCGTTGTGTTCCACGCGCGCCTCAAAGAGTGTCAGCATAATGACGGGGCCCCTTTCTAGAGGGCCAAAGCCTGCCGGGGTCGCGGGACTTATAGAATTACCGTGACCCTGGAACATAAAGGGCTATTGAAGGACACCGTGGATTTTAGTCAGTACAAGTCTGACAGTCCCTCCCGCTCTGCCCTGGGTGGGAGGACACATTTGATGATTTTACCACGATAAAAAAAAAAAGTAAATTTGGTAAATGATATTGTATCATATTTCACTTTACTTGTTACGTTCTGTATACACAGTAACTGTTTGTTGTCCGTCGTAGCATCGTCCTCCAAATATGTCGATAACCTAATCCATCAATATCGATATCGACCTCCCTGGTACATCTCTACCCGCGTCTCTGCGTTCAGTTCCCGAGTATATACCACTTATATACCTGCCAGTACATAAGGGCACGCCTTTTAGGTTCAACCGCGTCTACCAAGCTTCTGTCTGATGTTCAATGCACTGAAATACGCGCTAAGACTTGCTGGATATCGTCTAATAATGGACCAGGAGTACAGGAGTGGAAACAGATCTGAATCTGAAAGTTGAAGGATTTATTTTGACATATCCGAAGAAGATTTATTTTGACCTTAAGCAAACTAAAACGAGATCTGATGAGGTTACATAGAAAGATATGATTATGAGGTTGTTTAATAGCTCACCATCACTTGTTTATTTAAATTAAAACAGCTAAGGTTATACACATTACCTACTATTCGTAACCGGTAGCAGATACCAGTTACGCCTCGTAATTCGTAGTACACGACTTCTACCGGTGTACAATCACGAGCACCAAGATTCCTACATTTAAAAGCAATTTTCGGGAGAACTAACGGTTGTAACTTGGAGATAGGATCTTTTCATAAAAATATGAGTTCCAGGATACTATGTTCGTAACAACATAAAATTTTAATCAGAACTGTAGGAGAAAAACACTTTTAAAAGTTGTTAAGTGTTTACGTATTGGTGCTCGTGAGTGTACCTGAGTCAGCCATTGTCAGTGTAAAGCGAAGTTTACTGTAAAAAATTGTACTATCGTCAAGATATAGCATGGCATACTCATGGCTTTTTTTGAAGTGCTAAAACAAAACAATACGAATTAAAAAGGCTATCATCCTTTTGTCGAAATGTTTAGAGATATGTATTACTCTTACTGTCTGTTGTTCTGTCTGTTCTTCTGTATGTTGTGATCACTCATTACATACAGAGTTTCCTCCGTGCCTCGGAAAGCACGTTAAGCCGTTGGTCCCGGCTGCCAATTGTAGATCTTTGACAGACGCTACAGGTAGTCAGTGGCCCGAAAGTCTGACAACCAGTTTTACCAAGGGGTATCGTATTAACCAGTACTAACTGGATTGTGGACGTCAGATAGGCAGTCGCTCCATGTAAAATACTGGTATTCAGCTGCATCCGGTTAGACTGGAAGCCGACCCCAACATTGGGAAAAGGCTAGGCAGATGATGACTGTCTGTCGTCGTTATTTTGATAAGCTTAATAGAACTTCACCCCTTGTAGATATGACGCAAACATGACAGAGCCACGTGACTAAAGAACACAAAGATCGATCACTCTTCAAAGTTAAACAAAGCAGCCGCGGTCAAGCCTCGGATGGGTAGCCGCTGTTTGTTTAAGACCCTCGTGTCTTGAGAGCACGTTAGTTATCTGTTGCTATCGGAATAACTATTACAATCGTTATTTACTTAAGGGGTACTGTAGTACACTGAGGTCTTCATTAATTGAAATGCGTTGGCAAAAAGCAATAGTATTTAGAAAATGATGTCATCGAAATTAGAGTTGTAGCTAAATGGTTCTAGGTATCAGTAGCGAAGGGTCAATTTTTGTAAGAAGTAAGCCGGATTAGATATCTTTAATGTGATTGTATTATTTGGCTATAAAATACAGACTGTGCCAGTTTTCAAAGGAAAGCCGGTAGGAATCGAGTTGTATGGAACCTTCGCCACTGCTAGGTATGTAATTCTGGTAACATTTATTAATTTTAACATGCTAACACTGAAAAACTTTTGGAATCGAAATACTTCGTGAAACTGAGAATGATGTTGTATCGAGAAACAACAGTCAATGCGCTTTTCTCTGTACAACTTACTTGCTTATGTAGTCAGGAAGGCAAAGCTATTACTTATCACGCAATTAACATGTTGAAAGCAGAGGCGTTTTGTAACGTAAATACGTCGATTTTTTAATTTAAAATACTTGTTTTACAAAAATATTTTCATATATTTAAGAATTTGTTCATATGATCTGTGGATGATACCGAATGTGCGTGTTGCAAACAATTTAACTAAAATGCTGTAAGATAATCGTATTTTCGATTAAAAATCGACGTATTTACTTTACGAAACTACAGTACTTTCATAGTTGTAATGCCTTGTGACTGGGACTGTAGCTACATTTCACTGTTGTCTTTGTTTCGACAAATCAAAAGTGCATGTAACTGTCCTAAAAAAAAAAAAAAATGTGTAAATGCTTTGATTTTGATTTAGAATACGTCAAAACTCATTCTAGGGCCTCAGATCCGTAAAAAGGAAAGTTCGCAAATCTCCTGAAACCCTATCAAGAAAATCTTGTAGACCCGAAAAACTAGCACGTAACATAATTACAGCTGTCTTCCAAAGAATCAAGGTTAATCTTGGTGCTACAGTGTTTTGTCACGAGCTGGTCAAGTTTCGGGAGCCAAGTGTTCAGGACTTTGCGTCACACAACTAAACTAATTACGTAAAGGATCGCCACACATGATGCGTTCAGTGGTTGAAGAGAGGTCGTGACGTGAACGGATAGCGAAGTCCATATTATTTGCTTTAAAACTATGTGAAAATGGGGAATTCTGGAATTTATATTTACTGCATGGTAACAAGAGGTGTAAGGACGTAGTCACATGGTGTATTTCCTGGCGCCCTAAAAACTGATTGTTGCGTTTCTTTCAATTCGAATGCGCGTACCAAGCGATACAAATGTGTGCGAGAAGCGCGGTCGCATCGCGTCTGCACGGCCGCATCTGCGCTAAGTGCTTACAAACGATGTATTTTTTTAAACGTGCAAATGACGTGCGTTTCACGAACGATCGTTTACGGCGCCACCTGTAACAATATCTGAACGTGTGCTAAGAGCCTATTCACACGGCATATTTTTTCGGCGCAGATGACGCGCTTTCAACGCTCTTTAAACGAGATTCAGTGGCGCCGTAAACGCGCGTCCGTGAATCGCGCATCCACGTGTCATAAGCGTGAAGAAAATTGAACCTTTTATCAAGATTTCTACAAGCTTTTGTGTAACCTGTACCTACCTTTACCACGTATTTCTGGTGTAAACGTTTTACGAAAACAGTGGACACTGTCATGTAGAATACTTGTTGTATCTTGGTATTAACGACGACGATTAAGATGTGGATTTGATACCAAGATAGCCAAATGAAAGACGCTGAATGACAAAGCCTGTGCTTCGTGATCGCCACTTAGCTTGTCCAACTCTGATAAACCTAATACTAGTAATATTATCGAAAATAGTTATATTTGTGTAACAAACTTGCAATCCAGTATACCTACTCATTGGATGCTTGTTTTGTCCAATCTATTATGTTGCCGTGCCATAACCGGGTTTCATGTTGGAACTTACTTACTTATATGTAACAACTAAATGTACACATGAATGCAATAAAGAGTTTGAGTTTGATTTGGATTAGCCAAGAAACTTGTTGCAGGGCTACCGTTTAAATGAGACTGTGCTTGAGTTTAGACGCGTGTCAGCGGGCGAATGACAGAGCTTTTACGGCATGTCACCACACCCCTACCGTACCACAGCTACGTTACGCAAAGTCGGTAAAAAAAAAATCTATACCAACAAAAAAAAAGAAATACCAACTATCTTGAAGTCGGCTTCCAGTCTAACGGGATGCAGCTGAATACCAGTACTTTACATGGAGCGACTGCCTATCTGACCTCCACAACCCAGTTAGTACTGGGTAATATGAGTACGATACCCTTGGTAAGACTGGTTGTCAGACTTTCGGGCCACTGACTACTTAACGACTGTCAAAAATCTACAATTATGATGATGACGGTGGTTCCAAACTTCCAAGCCATCGTTTCCAGCTCGTCTTCGAGCTGTATCGATGCAGTTAGCGGCCATGTTCCGCTTAATGTATTGAGCAGTGCATGTAATGGCAAGTATAAAAGAAAATGGACTACAAAGGTTAACAGCGGGCATGAAACTGTATGTGAAACTATCACAGTTTATATTGAGGAGTCGCGTCGAAATTATGTTTGCAAGAGTAGCTAGCTAACTTTGCGGAAAAGTGCTATGTATGAGAGCAATCACTGTAATGGTTGGTACAACTTTTATGGTGTACTAGCTGTTGAACGCGACCTTCGTTCGCGTGAAACTATTATAAAAAACATTACGTCCCGTTTTGAATCGGATTTTTTTGCACGGAACCCTAATTATTATTCTAAAATAAAAGTAGGCTACGCTAGAGCTTATAATATCAGCTATCTGCCAGTAAAAGTCACGTCAAAATCAGTCCAGCTGTTTCGGAGATTAGGAACAAACAGACAAAAATTTAAAAAAAATGTGTTTTTCTTACATGTGCCGTATATATTTTCATATAGATTCATGGTAAAGAGCTGTTATTTTGATATTTTAAACAGACACTTCAATTTTATTTATACAACCCAGTTTTAGTACTGGGTAATACGATAGCCCTTGGTAACACTGGTTGTCAGACTTTGGGCCACTGCAGACTACCTGTAACGACTGTCAAAGATCTACAAATGACAGCCGGGACCAACGGCTTAACGTGCTTTCCGAGGAACAGAGGAAACTCGGTATGTAATCGATGGTCAAGCGCGGCTTTACCAAAAGATCGACTCGAACGGCTGTTATTATTTAGCCACGAGCTTCTCTTACTTTAAAGACAGTTATGAGAGCTAAATTATCAAACCGATTTGAGAAGGTATTTTATAAAAATAGATGTCTGCTTGGTATCTTAGAAACAATTTATACAGACATAACCGCGATAACAGCCAGTACCAGTATAAAGGGTGTAAATAGACCCTTAACATATCCGAAAGGCACTTGTTCTCCCCGTCTTTGCGATCATTTTGTTCTAGACCATACCTGGAAACCCTCTAGTTACGGAGATATTGGGGGTCAAAGTTCCAACTTTTTCACAAGTTTTTTTTTAATCTAAGATTTTCACTTTACACACCTCCACGACCCCCATACTATTCAATCCATCCATCAGCACAATGCTTTGAGTGCTTTCCATCGAGACCTACCGTGAAACGAGATTTATCACCTCAAAAAAAAAAGTCGATTCCCAGCAATAATTTTTGCGTAACGTTACTTAGTTTGATGTACAGAATGCTTGGTTGACGGATATGTGAAGGGTCTGTTTACACCCTGTATAGCAATATTCCATCCACACAAACATATTAACAAATCGCTCACATTCACGTCTTTCTCAGTAACGCCTCTGTGCCTCAGGGCAAGAGGGTACCAGGGCACAAGACGACCACCGTCCATCCCTCCGCGGAGGGTGCCACCCTCGGGGGAAGGGTTCCGCATACGAGTAACCGCACTCAATAATATTAAGGAACTCTGAGATATACTTGGATTATTTATTGTTATAATTATGATTGTTTTAGGGTGATTATGTATGTTTTGAATGCTTTTTAAACATGATTATCTTTGGGATTTGAATATTAAGTAGTGACCGAGACCCAAGGGCTGGCTTTTACTTTGGCCAGAGGCTAAGTGTACAACACGTGGCAACGCCGCCAGTCTCTTGGGCACATTACCAGCTGACGGCGTTGAGGAGAAGTTTTTTGATGTCCTTTTATTGTTTACTGTTCGTTTATTTATTTTAGGTTATTGAATAGTTTTTAATTAATTATATCTCAGTTTTGAAACAACTGATTTACGGAGTTTTAAGTAATCTTATACAAGTATGGTATATTCGTAAGTACTTACCTACTATGATAACAGTGATTTCGTACTTCTGCGGTAACCTTCTTCTAAAGGGTATTAAACCACATTTAGCGAAGCACTTTTTTTAAATACAATTTAGATTTTTTTTTTGTGTTTACTTTAAATACCTCAATGACACCTGTCTATGTGAGCGCTACTTTTAACCTTGATTTTTCACACCATAAAAGAGTTGTTTTCCAGCAATATTTTTTGCACAGTGTTACTTAGTTTTATAGTACAGAATGCTTGGTTCACGGTTTCGTGAAGGTTCCGTTTACACCAAGTATCGTATTTCCTTTAACTAGGCTCTGGCAATATATTTGAATGCACTGGTATCAAACAAAGATAACAAACGATATCACTTATTTACGTATTAACTATCAGTTTGAGGACCAAAAAACTAGATGGATAAATGCAATTTCTACAAGCAAAAACGACTGTACAGATTTGGATGAAATTTGGCACACAGGTAGTTTTTAACCAAAATCATAAATCATATTTATTTCTGTAAATTGGTTTACAAAACTCTTTTACATGTCAACATGTTTTGTTTTAAAACTAGATGGGGCCGGTGTTTCGTACCTGACTGCTCTGAGAAGAAACATCCGAAACAAACTCAGAGGTCACCGTCTCTTTTAAAGTCCAGACATTGCTCAAGTCATATGAGGACCATGTAGATTAACACACCTGAATTAACACATTCGTTACTTTTTATCTTGGTAGTATTGTCCCGTGGAACAATTACCGAACTTGGTCATACATAAGCTAGTTTAAAATATGCCAAAATGCTTTAAAGGGTAATACTAAGCATTGAGCAGTATCTAACACTGTTTTAAGCTTTCACGGTTTACAACTAAACTTATACTGTCACTTACGGGATATAAAATAAAAATAAAACAATTAATTAATAATTCAAAAAAAAAAAAATATATATTATATTTTTTTCAATTATTTATTAATTTATATAAAATAATTAATTCATATAATTAATATCGGGAGCTCAAAATAAAGAACAATCACGGAAGATATCCCGTAAGTGACAGTACAAGCAGTATCTAGTCTTCTAAACATAACACAACAGGACCTCAAGACATATCCAGCGGTCATCCCTTATCACTGTCTAACTTCCACCCCGTGGTGTGTTGTGTGCAGTGCATGCTAGGCTAGACTAAGTGGATCGCCTAATTGGCTAGTAACACAGGTCGTGGTTTGACAAAATAAATGATTAAATTTGTATGAAAAGCTATAAAATAATGAATTTGATTACGTTAGTATTCCCTATTTATGCATGATATTTTTCGAGTCGTAGCAGGGGAGCCCGCTTTAATTTTTAATTAATTTTTATTATTTGGTGTTATAGCGGCAACAGAAATACACATTCTGTGAAAATTTCAGCTGTCTACCTATTACGAATCATGAGATAGCCCGCTGACAGACATACGGACGGACAGCGGAGGCTTAGTAATAGGGTCCCTTTGGTTACCCTTCGGATAAGGAACCCTAAAAAGAATAAATGAACCATAATTTAAATGTAAAAATGAATTTTTAAACAGTCTAAAATATTGTACAGCTGATAAGTATGTTACAAGGACAGGATCCTTGTAACATACTTATTAGCTGTACAATATTTTAGACTGTTGTTATAATTTATATGAACTAATATTCCTACTGCGACCAAAAATCAATGAAATTTCAACATTTGTATTCATTTCATTAGGGTGTATTTACTACATCATTTAAATACATGCCCCTTTCTAATAGACGCTTTTAGGGAACTAAACTTTGAACTTGCCATATAATCATCAAAACATATATCATTCAAGTATTAAAGGGAGCATCAAAGGGGAAATTGCTTTGAAAACCTACCCCAAATCAAAATGTCCGGGCCAGGTTCAAGTACAATTGGACGTTTACATGTTTCCTAAGCACTAAATTACAGGGAACATTATATTTTACTTAAAGTGATAAGGCGAATTAAATAAACTTAGCTTATATGCCTATCACATTAAAATACAATTCTTTCGGTTAAAGTTTAAATTATAAGAAAAATAAATACATTCTGTTAGCAAAAACCCTTCGCTTCTTTAATAAATGATTATTTAATAAGGTAAATTGTATATTATCAATTAAAACTATAATAAACCCCCAAACTATACACACGTCCGTTCCACAACAAAACTCAAGAGTAATGATTTTCTATTGACTACGCGGACGGCGTAGCAGGTTCTTTGTCTGCTACGAAAGCGTAGCAGTCGTAGCGATGACATCACCGCAATTGCCGCTTCGTAGCACTAGAGTTACAACTTGTGTTACAAAGATCGAAAAAGCGAAATAGTGTTATTTTTCTTAGACAGTGATACTGATAATGCTTGGCTACCATTACATACTAAGTCAAATAAAACGGGTATTTAATCATGACAAAATTCAAATATATAATAATCATTCTCCTGTCCTTATCCCAATTTATTTGGGGTCAGCGCAGCATGTGTTCTTCTTCCGTACTTCTCTGTAACTCGTCATCTCAGCATTCACTTCTTTCCTAGCCATATCATACAAAATTCAAATATCTAATGAGTGCAAATAATCTCATTGAGACGGTTTTTCCCCATATCCTCAAACAATAACCTTTTAAACGTAAAAAAAACTTGTGAATTTCACACAAAATGGCGTCCGAAACAACAAAACTAAGCACGAGATACAAGAAAAACAACCAATAAACATCAATGAAACACGAAACACAAAACAGTAATACCGCGAACACGGTGCCAATTGGAGCGTATTTAGCAAGAATCGGTGCGTAGGAGTGACACTACTCACCTACACGGGCCCACGCGCTCACCTATGACCTATACCTTAGAACTATAGAGGGAAGGATAAACAAACAAGCGCCCACGCATGTATGATATCAATTGCTGGTTTTAACAGGACTAAGCGACATCTAAATGAATGCTGAACTGTTCGATTTTCAAAATCAAAATCAAAATATTTTATTTCACATAGGCCTCGATGGGCACTTATACGTATAAACGTCGACAAAAAGGTGCACGGTTCGGGTTGGTCGTTTCCTATGGAGAAGAACCGGCAAGAAACTCTATGGTTACTCTTTTTAAATCATTTGGTATCAAATCTCGGCGCTTAGTTGAACCTTGAAAATCCAGTGAGGAAAGTTTTGATTATGAATGTGGATGGGTATAAGAGTATAGGAAGACCAAAGAAACGATGGATGGACTGTGTGAAGCATGATATGGCACGAAAGAAGGAAAAAGAAGAAATGCTGCGCAAAACCCAAATGAAAAAAAAAAATAAGGGCAAGAGAATGACCAATTTAATGTTGTCAGAATTAATAATCCTGGTTTTTTAGTTTTGACCGCATGATGTTTTGATTAACATGGCGGCTATCAAATATACCATGCAACGTCGCTGAGGTGAGTAGAGGTGTTTTAAAGGATTTCCGCAGTTGATTTATTAAAAAAAATGTGCCGAAAAAGTATGTAAGCTAAAACTAACTCATACAAACACAGGCATTGAAACTTTAAACGGAATATAACATCACGCCTGTAATCCACGAAGTCTTAGGCAGAGGTGTACCTAATAGTACACTCACATTTCGCCAGTTAAGTTTAAGTATTATAGGGGGCGAGCCTATTGCCATCAACCGGGCACAAATCCAGACTCCGTGGCTGCTACTGAGAAATTTCTGATGGAGAACCCAATAACAATTTGCTAGACCCGGGAATTGAACCCAGGACCTCACGCTCATCAGTCGCGATCACTCGACCACTAGACCACCGAGGCAGTCATCACGTTGAACTGCAGGTTTTTTTAATCTTTCGCTATTCACTCAGTATCCCTATGGCCTTTGTTGCACTGTGCTTCTGTGACGCATCCAGTGAGTCATAGTTCTGTATGCCGATAACTTTGTGTACCGATAACGATGAATACCGCGTCTCCTAATGTCTTCATTAGTATTCAGATTTACGTTCGAACACACAGCACAGGTAGTTTGTACGTATACCGATACCGGTGGGTAGTGGTCAGTTGTTCGTGCCATGTTGGATTGTGTGTGCTGGCTTTAACTTGTGTTTGTCTATGTTTACAGTCGATTAATTACAGGGATAATTTGATAGGCACATACATTGCCGGCTACTGATTTTTTCTACATGCATTATTTGAGTCATAATGTTGGGACGAAATGGACAAGTTCCGTCAGAACTGGAAGGAGGACGTCCGGGGTCCGCGAGAAGTGGAAGGAGTGGAGGGATGTTATATGAATTTCCAGCCATAAAACATATTTCACATTGGGTACTTCATATAACATCACGCTTGTAATCCCCGAAGTGACCGGCAGAGGTGTACCTAATAGTACACCCACATTTCGCCAGCTAATTGGGTACTTCATTGTAGCTTAATATTAATAATAACTTGCGACTGGTTTTTGAAATGGTGGTTTGTTTAATGTGATTGCAGATCTTTGACAGTCGTTACAGGTAGTCTGCAGTGGCCTGAAAGTCTGACAACCAGTCTTATCAAGGGGTATCGTATTACCCAGAACTAACTGGGTTGTGGAGGTCAGATAGGCAGTCCCTCTATGTAAAATACTGGTATTCAGCTACATCCGGTTCGACTCGAAGCCGACCCTAACATAGTTGGGAAAAGGCTAGGCAGATGATGATTGTCTGTTTAATGTGAACAAATAAGTGGGCTGTTATAGGATTTGATGATGAAAAAAATTGATTAAGTCTCCATTCTCGGTGACATTTCAGACGAAATGGTACCTCGTCAAGTTTGTTACGTAGCTCCTACTTAGATATTTATGAGTAAGGCCGAAACAGCGTCTCTCTAGAATTACTCGACGATACTGCGCAAGATTTATTTTTACAGCAGTTCTTTACTTAGTTTATTCTTTCCCAAAATTGTTAAAAAGAAAAATATTAAGTATTGTTATAATAAGTTTAAATTAGTAACTGTGCCTGCAGGTTTCAGTCCGTTAGACTTTATAGATTTCTTATCCAATCTGAAAACAGCTATTTTAACTTCATGCTGATACTCAAACTGCCTCATCGGTCTAGTAGTCACAAGCACGATTGCTGATCATGAGGTCCTGGGTTCAATTCCTGGGTCTGCAAAGTGTTATTGGGTTTTTCGATCACGAATTTCTCAGAAGCAGCTACGGAGTCTGGATTTGCGCCCGGTTGATGGCAATAGGCTCGCCCCCTATTAAATGGGACTTAAACATAACTGTCGAATATGGGTGTTCTATTAGATACACTTCTGCCTAACCCTTCGGGGATTACAGGCGTGATGTTATGTGTGACACTCAAAGCAGGACAAAAAGTAAAAAAAATATGACATCTTAATTTACAACAACAACTTAATCATAATAAAACGGCCGTTTAACACGTTTTTAATAAAGCCCCTTTCAACAAATTAATCTCCAAATCTCGCGGAAACGATAAATCAAATTCAACGCGGAGTAATAAAAATGTTCACGAAAACAGCAATTAATTTAATGAATTCGCCGCGCAGACAGGCCAGACGGCAGACGGCAGACGAGCCCAGTCGCACTTCCAGACAAACTCGCTTACATACATATTTCCAACCCTCGCAACTTTGACCCACTTCGCCGTACAACGAACTGAACAACTTTTATTGTTCAACTGTGTACTCAGCTACCTATTTGTCATTCGAAATAATACCTGCATTTCGTATTGAACAGTTCACTTGAATTGTGTTACCATCAAATCCTGACGATGGTGATTCGATAATGAGGAAAGCGCGACCCCCCGCCAATTTACATTAACGATTCGACGAAAAATCCAACATAAAACGACAGACTCACATAAAGGCGTCGAACAATTCCTTTCATCTCACGGCGTCTTCCGCCGCCAGCATAAACAAGCTCTGAGAAAAACTCCCTGAATAGTAATTAGGGTTGAAGATTAGGATGGTGGAGCGGATTCGGCCTCTTGCTATTAATTACGGTGCCCAAGGCGGACGCGCTATGTGCACGGTATATAGGCTCGAATTTCCGGGCATATACCTAACGTGGCACGTATCTGGGCAGCGCGGCGTCTCGCGTGCCTCCCTGGCACCCCCCGCCCGGCCCCGGCCGAGCCCCTCCCCGTCTAATTGACGGCGCGCCGGACGCCGCCGTCGCCCGCGGGGACTGCGCTCCGCCTTCCGGGCTCCGTGCTCAGCCTCCGATTTACAACATCGGCCGATAATCTTTTCTTGATGACGCAGCCACATAGATATACATACAACTATCCTCAGACTTTTCTTTCGTTATCGCTTCCTCGAGCAAATCAGCATCAGGATTTAACCTAGATTCTCCGTCTCCGCTGTTGCTATGCCGGCCGGGCCATCTCTAATAGCGTTGCGATGGAGCTCTGCGGTCCCCGGTCCGCCGCATAGATATAACCTCGGTATGACAGGACATCGAATTTTACGAGCCATCGGAGCAAAGTGAACAGAACAGAGGATTACTTGGAGGACCCGTAAGCTCCTGTCGTAACGGCAACTAACGTTTTCAATGATCTTGATGTCCTCAATAACAATGGGATGGAGTGTCCGTCGTAGTGGTCCATCACGATCACCGGTGCAGATACTATTGAGCGCATCGTCCTCTACACATATACATAGTACCGAGAGTTAATCTCGCAGGATCGCACCGAAAGTAAGTGTCGTCAAAGGGCCCATCGTGAGTTTATTAAGTCTCATCAGGACGGAGCAAGGTGTCAACACGACCGGCTGCTCCCGTTGGGATAATTAAAAACTCTCATCGCAGCCGGAAGACGTGGAGAGTGGTCGGGGAGTGAGGGGGGAGAGGGTTCGGGCGGGGTGGAAGCCACGGGGATCCGCGAACGCACTAATTAATAAGGGTCCGTCGATATTGATTTACGAGCTCGCCGGTGCCCGGTAATGACGCAACGTGCCCGGGAGCACGTGCCGCGCAGTAAACACGGTGACGTCACACGAGGAGCCCCTGATGCTTTTGAACTTGTTGTGTAATCGTGGGTAGCGAGAAACGTGTTGGAGGGTGTTGTTACTTTATTGTGACAAAAGAATATTTTGAAACGCCTGTTACGTATCGTCACCAGACCGTTAAACAATGCAAAGGTCTCGTGACCATTTATTTTGTAATATTTTTCTTAGCTACAGAAATATCTTCTAAAAAACGCGCGATACAGGATACTAGCACTTCGCCCGCGACTTCGTCCGCAAAAATTGTGATAGCTCGGCATACATGATATAAATATAATTTATAGCCTATAGCACCCACGAATTGGATCATTAATTCCGGAGATTACCCCTACAACAAAGTTATAAATTAACATATTTTACCTCTTTATAATATTAGTATAAAGGGTGTAAATAGACCCTTAACATAAAAGAAAGGCACTTGTTCTTCCCGTCTTTGCGATCATTTTTTTGTTCTAGACCATACCTGGGAACCTTCTAGTTACGGAGATATTGGGGGTCAAAGTTCCAACTTTTTCACATTTTTTTTTTTAAACACCTGTTTTTAATGTAAAATTTTTACTTTACACACCTCCACGACCCCCGTACTATTCAATCCATCCATCAGCACAAAGCTTTGAGTGCTTTCCATCGAGTCCTACCGTAAAACGTGATTTTTCACCCCAAAAAAAAAGTCGATTCCCAGCAATAATTTTTGCGTAAAGTTACTTAGTTTGATGTACAAAATGCTTGGTTGACGGTTATGTGAAGGGTCTGTTTACACCCTGTATGTTTCTTAGCTATAAAAATATCTCCTAAAAAACGCGCGATACAGGATACTAGCACTTCGCGACTTCCTCCGCAAAAATTGTGATAGCTCGGCTAATATACATGGTATAAATATAATTTATAGTCTATAGCACCCACGAATAATGTATCTTTTGACCAATGAAATTTTTTTTAGAATTGGATCATTAATTCCAGAGATTACCCCTTACATAAAAAGTTACAAACAAATGTTACCTTTTTATAATATTAGTATAGACTAGCTTTTGCCCGCGACTTCGCCCGCGTGGATGTCGAACAATATCCGATTACTTACCTTCATCCCCCTTTTTAACCCTTCGGGGGAAGAATTGTCAAAAACGCTGAGACACGTATCAATTAATTTTCAATCGTCAACCTAAACACAACATTTGAAGATCCTAACTTCAAAACTGACGGACTTTCATATAAACTTACATCCCCTATTTCACCCCTTTAGGGGTGGAATTCTCAAAAATCCTTTCTTAGTGGATACTTACTCTTCACAAAGAACAAGCCGTCCAAGTTTCATGCCTCTAGGACCAGCGGTTTGGGCTGTGTGTTGATATCACCCAGTCAGTCAGTCAGTCAGTTTACCATTTTATATATATAGATTAATACTACTAACAGTTGACACTGAAAAAAGTACCTTAAAATCACATACCTACCTACCACCTTCCTTTACACAAACTTACATCACGAACTTATCTCCCCGACATAAGTTCGTTCACACTTCCATCACGTGATATCTTAAACAGCGCGCCGGGCATTAGCGGAAATTCCCGATTCCCATTCGACGGGCACACGGCGCGTCGGGGGATTTGCATCGCTCCGGGAAGAAACGCAAAAAGAGCGAGATCTGACACCCCCTTACACCCCCACGTGGAAAAAATTCACCCCCTCCGATGTGTACCGCACGAGTAAGCGCACGTTATTAGTAAAAGTACAGAAGTTTCGACGTAACTGGGACTGGTAACTGGGGGGTGAAACTTTGGGCTTATTTATAGTCTGGATGTATTTACAGGCTACAGGGATCCAGGATGTACATCCTGAAACATTAGGGGGGGTAATGCTTCATAACACGTGTCACTTGAAACCTACATATTATACAGGGTGTAAACAGACCCTTCACATACCCGTCAACCAAGCATTCTGTACATCACACTAAGTAACTTTACGCAAAAGTTATTGCTGGGAATCGACTTTTTTTTTGGGGTTATAAATCACGTTTGGTTAAAGTTGGAACTTTGACCCCCAATATCTCCGTAACTAGAAGGTTCCCAGGTATGGTCTAGAACAAAAAAAATGATCGCAAAGCCGGGGAGAACAAGTGCTTTTCGTTTATGTTAAGGGTCTATTTACACCCTTTATTCTAAGGAGATTATTATCAGCGGAAAATTAAAAACTTTCACGCGGTCGATGTTGTTGAACATAGTTTAGTTACTTACTTACTTTATAATTATAACCTGAAATAACCCTTAAGGGGGAAGCGTCAGGGTAGCTCGCGAAATTCAAATTTTCTTACGTTTTTTTGCAATTTACCTGTCAGTGTCAAATAATTTACTGTAGGTCATAGGTTCTTAAGATGTGTTACAGTACAGGTTAGTCAGCTATGTCCGGCCATTGAGGCATACAATATTTAATATCATAAGTTCTGTACATATGTAGTTAAATACAAAACATCCAATTGCCATGCAATACATTATGATTAAATTAGTAAATTAATAAAAATAGTAAAAAAATTAGTCAAATTACAAATTATTCATTCAATGTCATGTCAGGCTGTTTGTTGAACAAATTAGGATTTGTGGCCATAATACGCATGTAAGTACAGAGTTATAATCATTAAAATCATCAATACAACCCTCTTAATACATTTAATCCTATTGAATTACTTTTTCGTGACACTGACGCTGACCGTCAAATTGCAAAAACGTAAGAAAATTTGAATTTCGCGGGCTACCCTGGGGCTTCCACCTTAAGAAAAGGAACAATAATAACTTATTTCATACAACTGCCATACAACGTGGCAACGCCGGCAGTGTCTTGGGCACATTACCAGCTGACAGCGTTGAGGAGGAGTTTTTTGATGCCCTTTTATAGTTTGTTGTTAGTTTACTTATTTTAGGTTATTTAATAGTTTTTAATTAATAATGTATTTAGTTAGTTTAATGCCTAATAAACATTCTTTTCGAATTCTACTAACAAGTTTGCCAGATCATCCCAATAAAAAGATGTGACGCACTTATTCGTCACTATAATCAAACAATGAACCGCTAGAAAATGAATGGAAACGCCTTTAATCCATCAACCAATACTCTAACAGCTTTTAAATAAATTAATTTTTAGACCGTGTCCCATCGCACGAGCTTATTGTACAGGACACCAAAGATTTATATTATCAGATGTGCCCTCACTTACTCAGTCGCTGGAGAAAGTGTTTAACTATCCAGAGAAGGATGAGCTTGCACATGACACATGCGATGAATATGCGAGACAATACTATTCAAATGTATGTTATTAGAATGAGATACTTTCAATGATTAGACCGCCGTTGTACCCATAGAATTAGTAATATTTTAAAATTTCATTTCATTTATTCAATAACAATTACATTGTGTCTGAATGTTACATGTAAAAAAATATTGCGAAATAGCAAAAAAAAAAAAAAAAAACATAAATTGATTAATAACAAACAGAAAAAAACACCATTACTATCATATAAATACTACATTCCATATACTACATATATTGTGGTGTACAATAAAATATATTCCATCTATCTATCAAAATAAATTAATTGTCAACGAAATATAACCGTGTTTATTTATTGCCGCGGTAGGCCGAATCTAACGATTCAAATCTTTGCATGATACTCAAATCATTATTCTCACCCCTCAATAACCTCCCCATACAGATTTACGACAACACTTTCACAATATAACTGATTCACGCTACTTATTATAGGGCCCACAAGATAGCCCGCAGACTCTTGAACTATAAGTGTAAGCGTTTGCATTAAAAATTGATGCTGAACCCTACCTCTGTTGAGATGGACTGTACGCACGACGGCCAATCAAGCTATACAAAACCAGTTTATGCGGATCTCTCATTGTACGGAAAACCTATACAAAGCGAGGCCAAATTATACTGGAAATGTATAGCTTGATATGCCGCCGTGTGTACAGCTGAATATTTATTTATTTTAAACCGAGTTCTAAAAAAGGGTGTTGGAGGTTTGTAGCTGTGTTTTTCTATTCCTATGGGATCGATTTCCCTTAAGGGGGAACCGCCCGGATAGCTCGCGAAATTCAAATTTTCTTACGGTTTTTGCAATTTACAGGTCAGAGTCAGGCTGTACGTTGAACAAAATATGACATGTGCTCATAACACGTATGTATTTATAGAATTGTAATCATTAATGTCATCATTACAACGTTCTAAGTTCCGCTCTAAGTTCATTTAATGCCTTAAGTAATGATTTTTCCATGTTGAAGTTGAATACAAATTCTACATGTGATGTAACAACTTTTTTTTTTCATTTACTCATATTATTGATCTGGATACCAAGATGTTCTGGCCAGTCTTTATTTTTTTCACTAGCTTCATCCGCGGTATCGCCCGCGCGCACGTGAGAGAAGAAATTATCCTAATTTTTTCACCGAAATCTGTGAAGTTGTTAAGGTGTGCAAACATTACAGACAGACAGACAGGCAGAGTTACTTTCGCATTCATAATATTAGTATGTGTATTGCCTCGTTTGTTATTGGATTTTTCCATCAGGAATTTCTCAGTAGCAGCCACGGAGTCTGGATTTGTGCCCGGTTGATGGCAATAGGCTCGCCCCCTACTAGACTTAAATATAACTGGCAAAATATGGATGTACTTAATGGGTACACCTCTGCCTAACCCTTCAAAGATTACAGCCATGATGTTCTGTTACGTTAGTGAACGGTGATCCGTTCACTTACATAAAAACCTTTGTTAACATCGGCAAGTAACCTACTATTTAAAAGCACACAGGTAAGTATCATCCAAGGAATGATCCCGTCGAGTGGACAACTTTATTCTCGAGATGGATGACTTTATTCCCGTCATGGATGACTTTATTTACGGCCGGTTTATTATCATGAGTGTACTCGTTAGTTCAGTACTCGTAAACAGTCGAGCTGGGCTCACCTGCCCGCTGCTTTATTACGTGTTCATAGAGATTTTTCGTCTCAGAGGCTATCGATCAAGACATTTAGGTCGTCTAGAAGAAAATTCTAGACGTTGGCACGGACCAAATGGATGAGAAAATTAAAAGAGGGGTTTTTTGGTGAAAACTTCCACCTGGACACGAGTTGCCGTGGCCGACTTGAAAATCCATAAACAGACTTCGAACCCAAGTCGGCCGGAGCAAAGACAATCTCTGCAAATGGGGGTTCATGGACGGCTCAGACCTCAAATGCGTATGCGGCGTCTCCCCACAAACAATGGCCCACCTTCCATCTTGCCCCGCATGCCCTATCACCTGCGCTCTTGATGATTTATTTACTGCATCAGTGAGCGGGGTACGCGTGGCTGAGATTTGGGCTAAACATATTTAAACTTTTTGCCATCGAAACGCTAAGAAGTGAAAACATCAAATAACTTCTGTGTATTTGCTCTCATTTCCAAAAGCTACAGTAGATCACTGACATGTCTGCAATAGCTTGCTGATTTCAGCAATATCCAACAGGCAATATCTATCTAATCTTACGTTTAATTTCCACAATTAAATTCCACTAAAATCCTACTTCTTCAAACAAAAATCGGAAAAGCGAAAACACGACCCATCTCCCCAAAATGACGACCCCTGTTCACTAATACTCACAGAAGGCCACCATCCACCAGCATCAGAATCGGGGTCACAACGATAGCGACTGTATCCATGACGTCACGAAGTACAGTCAGCACAATAAAGCGGGCGCATCGCCCGGACGAACTCGTAAACGCGCGATCTCAAACGACCGCTGCTGAACAGGAGCTAGTGCGGCGATACCGCCCGCATCCACCACGAGGGGATGTGGAGAAGGTTTACTAGAGGATTTCAACCTTTTTTAAGGGTTGTAAATGTTTGAGGAGGGACGAATCACATGTGACTAAAAGAGTGATGAATATAAACGTTGATGGATGGAGAGGGAGAGGTAGACCAAAGAAATGATCGATGGATTGTGTGAAGAATGATATGAAGGAGTAAATGATTGCGTGAAGATTGACAGGCGAGGATGGAAGAAAAAAACGTGTTGCGCCGACCCCAAATAACATGGGACAAGGGGCAAGGGCAGGAAGATGATGAAATGTTTAAGGATGTCCTTTTTGCTGAAGCTTGATTGTGAAAGTCCTAAACCAGAGGGTGTCGTAGAACTGAGATGGTGATGAGTCATCTGTGAGTCTTGTATTGACTATCTAAACCTGTGTGTTCCTTTTACAACCTGTGGCCGAGAGTCACTCGTTCATTCACCCCACTAACTAAAACCAGATTGAACGTGAAGAGCTCCTATTCAATCGGTGGAATCCCTGTCAAACAGGCCATGTGTATGTGCGCTACCGAAAGCGCACCTACATGTGGCGTTCGCGTAAACGTGAAGCTTGGTCGCTCTTGCCTGTCCGTGCTTGTTGACGCTGTTGCATAGTCCGTTTATCGGTTAGGCTACCAAATAGGGGAGTTATGCTATTTGAAATGTGCAATTCAGTAGGTAAATAATAGGTCTGTATTCTATACGACTGACAGTTCCTTGATGACTAGCAGCAGTCTACGAGTAACAGGTAAATGACGGGACTCTTCAAGCTTGATTGTCTCGGCACGTTTCTGGTAAATAGGTACAAGAACTACTTGTACGGTATTTCGAAAATACAAAGAAATCGTTTGATGTGTCCTCCCTTGCAGTACTTAGGTCGCGCGAAAAGTGTTGAGTTCGCATCGAACGATACAAATGATTTCCAGAGTGTGAGCGAGATGACACTATTGAAATGGTTATGTATGTCAAATCTGACGGTTAAAATCTTTACTAAAAAGCCTACAGTATGACCATTTTAAACTTCGAGGTGGCGCTGCTTGTCAAGAAATATGTGCATTGATATGTCAAACTTGGTACATTTATTTTAGTACTGCTTTTAGATAAATTGATTGAAGTGTAAAATTCAAAGCCAGATAAAACTTAGACTTCTTCTTCTTCTGTTTGGGTGGCTTCTCTGAATAACGTCATTACCAGCTTCAGATATAACGACGGCGTTCGGGAACGGCACAATACTGAATACTGAGAGCTGGGAACATTCGCCGTTTGTTAGAGCACGGATAAACTTCTTGGCTCGCCTTCAAAGAAGAACGCGCCAGGTGCTGCACAATTTGATCATTTTTCTTATGATGGATGCCGAAAGAGTATTGGAAGGAGCTCGTTTTTAATCTTCTTTTTTTCGACCAGTTTTTTAGTTTGGACTTTCGCCTGGATACCTGTATTTCGTAAGTCGCGGCTATTCTCGCTGGGTCAATGATTACAGGCTAAAAACATTAAAATACAGTATCTAGTATAGGGTTTTGAACTTACTAAGTTCAAACTAAATACTGTTTGTTAATCCTGAAGAAACCGTGAACCAACATTTCGAAGACATAATTACATGTACCAGGCCCGAAGGCACCTAAGAAGCCGATTCCTGCCGGCTCCCCTTCGGGAAAAAGGCACTCTACGTAGTGTCTAGGTGTCTATCAAGCCGATTCCTGCCAGCTTCCCTTCGGGAACAAGGCACTCTACGTAGAGTCTAGGTGTCTATCTACCAACCCTCACTGGGAACATGCGATGGATTATAGCCCACTCTATCTCACAGAGAAGAGGTCTGTGCTTCTGCTGTAGGGTCGTTACAGGATGATTGTACTGTTAGTTTATGATAGCTTCGGCCATCTCAAGTCACAAGATGGTCGGATTACAGTGTCTCCTAAGGTCCTTAGTCAAGAGCAAGATGTCGTGCCCCCAAATGTGGCTCGCACATGCCTGAGGGTTTACTGGAGACAGGTGTCTTGTCGGCTAGAACTCGCCACGTGTCTTATGTAAATGAATCTTGATTGCGGTACCACTGATTTGAGAAGCATAAGTAATTATTTACTTAGACATAGGTAATGATTTTGAGGGACACAGGAGACTACACTAATCGACGCCGGATCGGTTTGACGTGGTCAGATGATAATGATCTTAATGTCCATGTAATAAAAGCGATAATGACGCAATTCCCTGGAATCAGTACGATCGACGCAACTCGATGTCACGTCGGACTATTCACTTTAATTGCAAGCATGTTGACCTCTTTCTGTCCGACTCAAGCCGATTCTGCGTCTATAAGAGCGGTTACTCCACAAAATTGAACTTACGTACTTCTCACAACTCGATTTTAACGGAAAAAGTATCGCAAATAGGCGCACTTTAAACCCTGTCAGCAACCAGTGAGGCGCGGCGTGGTGGATCCGAAGCGCGGACATGAAAAATGACGTCACATTAAACAGCACGTTGATAAATACTCGGCGTTTTGCATAAGTCACAGGCCACCGTGTAAACTGTTGAAGTTTATGTAGTTCGAAATACCCGCTTATGGGGTCTATACTTTTCTGTCTGAAGTCTGAACTGCGTTGAAAACGTTTGCTATGTTGGACCGGCAAAGTCGACGTTGGAAACTGTTTTCTGAGGGTTTTGTTCGTGAATTTAATTTTAAACTAGATACAACTTAAGAACCTAAGGGATATTTCTCGACGGCATGTAAAGCCAAGTCAGACGGCTGCTGCAGGACTGTTCGAAAGACATACCGCGGCCCTGGAACACAAAGGGCAAAGAAGGAACATGGATGGGTTTTAGTCAGTACAAGTCTGACACTCCCTTCCGCTCCGCCCAGAGTGGAGGGGGGGGAGTCATTTGATGATTTCCCATGAAAAAATGTTTTCTTATTTAACCCAAAGGTTGACTGGTAGAGAATGCCTTGTGGCATTAAATCAGTCTATGTACCACTATTGTACATGAAGTTTAAATAAATAAATAAAATAAAAATAAAAAATAGTCGGCTGGCGTAGACGGCTGGACCGATTTTGATTTTTACTGGCAGATAGCTGATGTTATATGGAGGAACTTAGGGTAATATTATTTTAGACTAGCGACCCCCGTTGCTTCGCACAGCGCCACCTATCGGGTCCAAAACTATATCTAATGTAGCCTATATCTTAAGTTAAACATCTAGCAGTAGAGCGGTGAAAACTGCGTTCAAATCCATGCAGTAGTTTAGTGTTTTGCGTGATGCGCGTACAAACATACAGACAGAAAAAAAAACAGATATATATCATGGATGAATATCTTCAATGTACAGAGGCCGTCCTGTTACAATTTTATTATATGGTTAAAAAAAGGATTAGAGTTCCGTGCAAACAAATTAAAACCCATAATATTGTTAACAAAATCAGATTCAAATAGACAAGTAATCTTATCTATAAAATTGTCGTGTCACAATGTTAGTTACCATACTCCTCCGAAACGGCTTGACCGATTTTTATGAAATTTTATATGCATATTCAGTAGGTCTGAGAATCGGCTACTATCTATTTTTCATACCGCTAGGGTTGGTAGGGTAGGTGGTAGGGTAGGGTAGTTAGGTAAGGTAGGTAGCTAGGGTAGGTAGCTAGGGTAGGTAGGTAGGGTAGGTTAAAAAAGGCGCAATGCAACGCATGCCGGGCACAGCTAGTATTTTTATAATAATTCCACGCGTAGTAAGGTCTCAGGCAACAGCTAGCCATCAATAAAGATCACAAGATGTCCACAGTGATGCAAAGGTAAAATAATTATGAGAGCCAGTTATAATATAATGTACATTTCGCAGAAACTCGAGTTGTTTTGTCCAGTGAAGATCAGTTATATTCTTAGTAAGAACCCAGATTAAGGGACGGTCAACAGCGTTACACGTGGCTACGTTTTGTCACCATTTTAGTTAATTACCACGTAACGCGGGAGATTTTTCTCGAGACGGACACGGTTCTCGCGAGGTTGGGCTACGTAAAGCTGAGTAAGATTCAGATATCATTTATCCACTGAAAACTTTTAATAAGGAACAAGACAGCTTGAAATAAGGAAAAAATATTAAGCACGACGTCAATATTATACATTTATAAGCTGCTTGTATTCTTTTAGAAGTACCTTTCAAAATTTTTAGGTTATAAAGGTATTTTGATCCTTAGACAATCATCACCTACCTAGCCTTTTCCCAGCCTATATTGGGGTCGGCTTCCAGTCTAACCGGATGCAGCTGAATACCAGTATTTTACATGAAGCGACTGCCTATCTGACCTCCACAACCCAGTTAGTACTGGGTAATACGATACCCCTTGGTAAGACTGGTTGTCAGACTTTTTGGGCCACTGACTACCTGTAACGACTGTCAAAGATTTACAAATGACAGCCGGGACCAACGGCTTAACGTGCTTAAAATTATTGCTTGGTTCCTTAGACAAAGCAATCAAAAAATTAAATTAAAAAAAAACCCCCTTCGCGACCAAGAAAAGCGAACAAACATTTGAAGAGTCAATAAAATGGCTGACCCGGTTTTGATAAAACCTGTCTAATTGTAATATACAAATCACGCCCTTTCGTTTGATACCCCACTAGGGTATATTTGAAAATATTCGATTCTTCATCACCACTTTCATCCCCCATATCCAGTAAATGGCTGCACCGATTTTGATAAAGCGTATCTAAGAACCATCGATCGCCAAGAAACTAGCTTTCAAATAAAAAGAAACTGCATCCAAATCGGTTCACTCGTTTAAGAGCTACGGTGCCAGAGACAGACACGCACACACACATTGCGGTTAAACTTATAATACCGCTCTTTTTGCGTCGGGGGTTAAAAAGAACCATTCCCTCTACGTCGATTCGCAAAACAAATCACATCTGTTTAAAAAGTTTATGCTTGACCTCGAGGTTGGTTAAGTACAAGCAAAACAAAAAGTGAAACGCTTTTAGTTACAAATAAATTCTAATTTTTTACACCAATTATAACTTACTAGCTTATGCCCGCGGCTTCGCCCGCGTGGATTTAGGGAATTTTCCACGGGATCTTACTTCTGGGATAATAAGTAATCTATGTATCTATCTATAAGTCATATCAATTCAATTAGATACGTGAAATATTGATACCTTGGTTTAAGATTGGACATCGGATTTACTGGATTTTATCTAAAGAGTATGTACACAAATTTTCAAGTCAATCGACCCCGAGAGTAAAAAGTTTCACAGAAAATTCAACACCCCATTTCACCCTCTAAGGCAGTGGTTCCTAACCTTTTCGATCTTGTCACCCCAAGACTTAGCTAGAGAATCTGATTTACCCCTCCCGCTCTCCCTCATGTTACCAATGAACACAAAACAAAACAAAACAACACACAGCATCTGGATAAATGTTTTGTCTTTGACTTTTGAGTAAAACTCTGATTCTTTTTGTGTTCTCTGGTTTTCCAAAAACAATCCTATTTCTTCACGAAGTTCATAAACTCTGTTTATACATTACCATTATTTATTTATCTTTATATATTACCAGCTTATTACCCCCGCAGAATACCAGTTTTACCCCCACAGGGGTAATTACCCCCAGGTTAGGAACCGTGGCTCTAAGGGATAGGAATTTCGAAAAACTGATACTTACTCTTCACAAAGAATACACCCTCCAATTTTTATATCTCTGGGTCCGCAGTTTGGGCTGTGCGTTGGTTTATCAGTCAGCCAGTCAGGACATGGAATTTTAAATTGGGGGATGATTTTGGAAAAACTGTGATACACGTATCTCATCATTTTAACTGAAGTATATGTAGACCCATTTTCAAGTCAATCGACTCCGAGAATAAAAAGTTTCACATAAAATTCAAAACCCCATTTCACCCTATTAAGGGTGGAATTTCATAAAACCCTTTCCTAGTGGATACCTACTCTTCACAAAGAGTACACTGTCCAAATTTCATGTCTCTAGGACCAGTGGTTTGGGCTGTGCGTTGATGTATCAGTCAGCCAGTCAGGACATTGAATTTTAAATTGGGGGATGATTTTGGAAAAACTGTGATACACGTATCTCATCATTTTAACTGAAGTATATGTAGACACATTTTCAAGTCAATCGACTCAGAGAATAAAAAGTTTCATAGAAAATTCAACACCCCATTTCACCCTCTTAGGGGTGGTATTTCGAAAAACCCTTTCTTAGTGGATACCTACTCTTTACAAAGAGTACACTGTCCAAATTTCATGTCTCTAGGACCAGTGGTTTGGGCTGTGCGTTGATATATAAGTCAGTCAGTCAGTCAGTCAGTCAATCAGTCAGTCAGTCAGGACTTTGAATTTTATATGTATAGATTTCTAATCTTACCGAGGAACAACAAGGCTATTCTCCAAAATATTGGCTGAAATCGTCTTTTTGGCGACCAAAAGTACTAGGCTAGCATAGCAGTCTTGACTGCATCCTGACTAAAAGCAAAAACTTCTAAATAAATCCACAACACCTGGTAAAGATAGCGATACTCCTATATTCTTTGGAGGAAATGAAATGGAAGGAGTCCCAGCACATGTGTCCGCCATGTTGGCTGAATGGCGTATCGTGACGTCACATTACCCTATTATACGGCACACTTAACCTGTCCTGCGTTCGCAATTTGTTTTCCAAACATGCAAACAAATGTGTGTTTTTCGAAAAAAACCTTTAACACTCACACATACAGTTCAGTTTGCACGACAGCTTCAAAAAAATACTTGTGATAGTACCTACTTTTATTTTGAAATCAATTTAATTTACGCTACTATCAAGTTAATATTTGTTTAAGTGGAAATAACTTAAGTAGGAAACATCATCTGCCTAGTCATTTCCCAATTATGTTAGGGTCGGCTTCCAGTCTAACCGGATGCAGCTGAATACCAGTATTTTACATGGAGCGACTACCTTTCTGACCTCCACAACCCAGTTAGTACTAGGTAATACGATACCCCTTGATAAGACTGGTTGTCAGATTTTTTGGGCCACTTACTACATGTAAAGATAGCCGGGACCAACGGCTTAACGTGATTTCCGAGGCACGGAGGAAACTCGGTATGTAATGGGTGGTCACCCATCCACAGACCAACCTTGGCAAGCACGGCTTAACCTAAAGATCGATCCGACTGGCTGTTATTATTTAGCCACGAGCTCCTTAAAAGTAGGAAACAAAGATTGAAATATGGAATACGTCCTAGGTGAGCTAGAGAAGCTGTACAACGCTACTTTACTACATAGAAAAATATATGAAACAGTAGACTGGATTTTGAACTTTGTGCAGCACCGCATATCATAGCAAAATAACAGTTTTTTTGCATCGCTTTTCTCGTTTGACGATCATATAGCACAAAGGATATCCATGGGTTCATATTACCGATGCACGGCCACTTCGCGACAACAGATTTGATTCCGGAACGTAACCAATATTTTTTGTCCTACTACAAGCTGTGCTCCGCGACCTTCGTCCCGACCGTCTTGCGTGAATTTAAAAAAAATATTATTCCCTATTTGAATCGTATTTTTTTAACAATTTCAAGGCTTTCTTTTTACACGGAACACTATTCCTTTTTATAAAATAATAGTACAGTAAAAATTTACTCCTTATAACATCAGCTATCTGCTAGTAAAAGTCCCGCAAAATCGATCCGGCCGTTTCAGAGATAAGCCGCAACAAACAGACAGACAAAAATTTAAAATAATGTTTTTTTTTTCTTATAAATACCGTATATAGTTTCATTTGTATTCAGTAAAAAGCTGTTATTTTAAAATTACAAACAGACACTTAATTTTCTTTATTTGTATGTATGTAGCAGTAGCGAAGGGTCAATTTTTGTAAGAGGTTAGCCGGAGTACATATCTTTAATGTGATTATATTATTTGTGTGTAGAACACTGACTGTACCATTTTTCAAAGGTCGGTAGGAATCGAGTTGTATGGAACCTTCGCCACTGGTATGTAGTATGTATATATGCAGTCAGTGAATCCGTCGTGTCAATATCTTCGAATAATGAACCGAAACAGGAGAAATATCTGCTGTCAAAGTTTAAAAAAAAAAAACTTTCTTTCCCTGCCTAAGAAAGTCTTTTGTCGTCTGTACGCACATAGGCCAATCAAGATATAGAAAACTAGTTTATGCGGATCTCTCATTGTATGAGAAATCTATACAAAGAGAGGCCAATTTATACTGGAAATGCACATGTGTGAATGTGCTTCATGCGTCGTGTGTACATAGAAATTTATACTTCACGTCTCCTGGTTATTTTTCTATTCCAATAAAAAGTAAACGCAGTGTGCAAAATAATAGTCATGTTATTTTATATTGCGTATTGTACATTATAATATATTGCACTAGCTTTTGCCCGCGACTTCGTTCGCGTGGAAATTTTGATGAATATGTGTGAGAAAAATACGATAACCTATATCATTCCTCAGAATATAATCTATCTCCTTGCCTTTCATTACGATCCAATCAGCTGTTTAGTCATGAAAATGTAACAAACAAACAGAGTTACTTTCGCATTTATAATATTAAAATGGATTATTTTGTAGAGGATATTATGAATATACTATGACTTCACGTTCCCATGTAATGTTCCCTAATAATGCCAAAAGAATACGCGCTCACGTGAGCGAAGCCGCGGGCACAGCTAGTCCCCAATAAAATGGATCTTAGCATACCTAATTATCAAAATGTGGGTGCACTGGTACACATCTGCGTACACCCTCAAAGCATACAGGCGTGATGTTATGTTATGGTGTTTAAAAATCCAAGCGATTGCAGCAATCACGACAGATTTGCTGTCTATTATTGAAGAGTTCCATTGATATCTCCGAAGATCAGCATCAGATCTTCACCAAATTTAAACAGGACCACCGCGAAATTATATTTGTCCAAACAAAAAAAGAATCATCAAAATCGGTTCACAATTGGCGAAGAAATCGTTGCACAAACACACAAAAAAAAAAATACTCCTCCTTTTGGAAGTCGGTTAAAAGTCATTTTTATCTATCAAAAAACTTGAACGCGTAAACAAAGTTTCGTGACCGTGCTACTAACCGTTGAAGAGTTCTCTTCTCTCTTGGGGAGACGATCCTGGATGCTGGATTAAGAAATGTCTGTCATAAAAATGTCACCAGAACCAAAGGTGTGTGCAAAATTTCAGCTCAATCGGTTGTACAAAATTGAGTTGCATTCCACCCGAACAAACATAGTACCTTCACCTCCCTTTTTAACCCTTCGGGGGTAGAATTATCAAAAACGCCGAGACACGTATAAATTAATTTTCAATCGTCAGCCTAAACACAAAATTTGAAGATCCTAACTTCAAAACTGACAGACTTTCATACAAACTTCCATCCCCTATTTTACCCCTTTATGGGTAGAATTCCCAAAAGTCCTTTCTTAGTGGAAACCTTCTCTTCACAAAGAACACACCCTCCAAGTTTCATGTCTCTAGGACCAGCGGTTTGGGCTGTGTGTTGATATATCACCCAGTCAGTCAGTTACACGTGATATTGTGAGTCAACCATAAAAGATAGACATATGCTGTTGTGGGATATTTTTTATATAATTTTAAGGAGAACATTTCCGTCATACATGATTTCTGTGTAGCTTTAACCATTAAGGTTGCACACGCGACGGAAGCTTAAAAAATGGAGTAACTTCTCCCGTTTTCCCAACATTTCCCTTCACTGCTCTGCTCCTATTGATTGTAGCGTGATGAAAAGTATACTATAACCAACTCAGGAGTATGAAAAATAATTGTACCAAGTTTCGTTAAAATCTGTCGAGTAGTTTTTGTTTCTATAACGGTTATACAGACAGGCAGACAGACAGACAGACAGACAGACAGACAGACAGACAAACAGACAGACAGACAAAAATTTTACTGATTGCATTTTTGGCATCAGTATCGATCCCTAATCACCCCCTGATAGTTATTTTGGAAATATATTTCACTAGCTTATGCCCGCGGCTTCGCTCGCGTGGAGTTAGGGAATTGCCCACGGGATCTTACTTCTGGGATAATAAGTAATCTATGTATCTATCTATAATACATACATTGATTTACATGTACTTGCTTATAACTTGCAATTATTAGTTTAAAGTTATATCAATTAAATTAGATACGTGAAATATAGATACCTTGGTTTGAGATTGGACATCGGATTTACTGGGTTTTATCTGAAGAGTATGTACACAAAATTTCAAGTCAATCGACCCCGAGAGTAAAAAGTTTCACAGAAAATTCAACACCCCATTTCACCCTCTAAGGGGTAGGAATTTCGAAATACTGATACTTACTCATCACAAATAATACACCCTCCAATTTTCATATCTCTGGAACCCGCGGTTTGGGCTGTGCGTTGATGTATCAGTCAGCCAGTCAAGACATTGAATTTTAAATTGGGGGATGATTTTGGAAAAAGTGTGATACACGTATCTCGTCATTTTAACTGAAGTATAATGTAGACACATTTTCAAGTCAATCGATCCCGTGAGAGTTTCACAGAAAATTCAACACCCCATTTCACCCTCTTAGGGGTGGAATTTCAAAAAACCCTTTCTTAGTGGATACCTATTCTCCACAAAGAGTACATTCTCCAAATTTCATGTCTCTAGGGCCAGCGGTTTGGGCTGTGCGTTGATGTATCAGTCAGCCAGTCAGGACATTGAATTTTAAATTGGGGGATGATTTTGGAAAAACTGTGATACACGTATCTCATCATTTTAACTGAAGTATATGTAGATACATTTTCAAGTCAATCGACTCAGAGAATAAAAAGTTTCATAGAAAATTTAACACCCCATTTCACCCTCTTAGGGGTGGAATTTCGAAAAACCCTTTCTTAGTGGATACCTACTCTTTACAAAGAGTACACTGTCCAAATTTCATGTCTCTAGGACCAGTGGTTTGGGCTGTGCGTTGATATATAAGTCAGTCAGTCAGTCAGTCAGTCAGTCAGTCAGTCAGTCAGGACTTTGAATTTTATATGTATAGATATTGAGTTTCCCAGGTTGAGAATACTTCACACAAACTATAAAACTTTGAAGTGTCTATTAGGCTGAACGTACGGCAATAGCCTAGATTATGATGATACACTTTGACTTGATGTGTTTTAGACTGATTCCCGAACCAAAAACGAAAAAAAAAAGTTTGATTAAATCACCACGCATGTAATCCCCGAAGGGTTAGGCAGAGGTGTACCTAATATTACACCCACATTTCGCCAGTTATGTTTAAGTTCCATGTAATAGGGAACGAGCCTTTTGCCATCAACCGGGCAGGAATCCAGACTCTAAGGCTGCCTGATGGAAAAACCCAATAACACTTTGCCCGACTTGCGAATCGAACCCAGGACCTCTAGCTCAGCAGTCGCGCTTACGACCACTAGACCATCGAGGCTGACCAATGAAAAACTAACACCAAAATCGTGAATCGCAATATTAAAAATATCCTTCTCGTAAAAACCCGATTAGAACCGGCGGACAGCAGCCCACCAGACAACCACCCGTCTGGTTGGAGGATCCTCCCTTTTCTGCGGAGTATTGAGGAACTTGACACCTTCTTCCTCATACTCCTAAAGATGCATTTCGTCTGATGAGATGACGAATAATATATTTAAATTAAAGAAGTGATGGAACTTAGACGAAAAAAATCTTAAAGAATCGATGGATAGACTGAGTGAAGGATGATATGGCTAGAATGGAGGTGACTGCTAACATGACGAGTAGAAGAGAAGTATGGAAGACGAAGGCATACTGCGCCGACCCTAGATGAATTGGTATAAGGGCAAGCGAATAATGTCTCCTAAGTCATTTTACGAGTACTTGTAAAGAAAATGGTGGGACGCCAATAACAGGTTTAAAATGCTAGGAACAACATCGTAACTATTGCATTAAAATTAAACCAGAAACCTTAAACCAAGTCCCCGAGATCAGTGATCTATCTGGTGAATCTGATCTTCAAAATCAAGTTACCAACCAATATTGATAAGGTGTGTAATCTAAACAAATAAATAAAGTTAGAGTCTGTTTTAATTGCAAAATAACACCTTTTTACTGAAAGCATATGAAAGTTTAAAAGGTACTTATAACAAAAAAAACTTTATTTTTTTATTTTTTGTCTACCTGTCTGTCTGTTTGTTCCGGCTAATATCCGTAACAGCTGGTTTTAATTTGAATAGCAGATAGCTGATTTTATAAGGAGGCTACATTTATATTAGAACGAGGAATAGGGTTCCGTGCAAAAAAAATCAAATCCATGATATTGTTAACAAAATCCAATTCAAATAGGGAAGTCATATTTTTGTAATAATTTCAAAGTCAAAGTCAAAATTATTTATTTGCTATAAATGTGGTACAAAAGATGGTAAAAATGACATAAAGTGCAATGACACATCTCGCCATAAAAATAGCATGCAAATATTATTAAACACAAATATTAAATTAGGTAGGTAACTAAATAAAGTATTTATTTATTTATAACAGGTTAGTTAGCCTATTAAATACTAAAAACGAATAATGTTAACATATTAAAGTATTTTCACGCTGACGAATGTCGCTGGCAACATCTAGTTGTTGATATGTTGTGTGTTGATTGGTTACTGTATACACCGTGACTTTTTAGTCATCTTACAAAGGTGGTCCACTCAATGTACCCGACATAAAATAGCTCTAGGCACGATTTTATTTTTTACCTACTATAATAGGTACAAAGAAAATAAATAAAACATTTGAATAAAATTATAAAACATCCTGTTAATGATGTTTACGTGTCAAACGGCAGAACATACGTACCCAGCGCTCGAGTCCATTAGATCATCGCTCGCAACAGGGTGTTTTATATACGTAATGCGTCATAATACTGAATAATATTTTTATTTTTAAATTAATAAAATCTCATAAATACCTATATTTTTTTTATGAATGTTTAGTAGTCATTAGATACATGAAGTGGGCTGCCGTTGTAAGACGACTTAAAAGTCACGGTGTATAAAGCTGCTCTCTATGCGTACTAATTGGTCATAGCTGTGGTCCCTTGTACAAACTATTCAAATTCAAATATATTTATTCATTTTGTGAACATAGGGTAAAAGAATATAGAGATGTTATATAAATAAATGTTGATCCATACTATGTCCCGCCAGAAGGCATACAAAATAGCGTAGGTAATCTAATGTTAATTAACAAAATAAAAACCAAAAAAATAAAAACGTAAGTAGATGTCACAATTTCATGATAAACACTAAACGCTAATAAAGTGTTTTGTCCATCCTAGGTTCCGCCATTCAAGGCATTCAAAATAGTGTCACTGTTAAAAGTTAAATACAATGTCAGCAATATTAAAATTAAATCAATTTAAATATAGTACTTAATTTCATGAAAAAATACAATATCAGCAAAATTAAAATTATCAAAATTAAATTCATTGATTAATTTTGTGAACACAGGGTACAGTGACGTTTTATAAAATATTCGGTCTATCCTATGTTCCGCAACTATAAGAGGTAGCTAAAGCAGTAATCTTAGTAGAACCGATCCACGTGTTATATACATGCCCCTCACTTTATGGCACGTGCCAAATTATTAATCCATTTTTGCTGAACGATAAAATATAAAAAGCCTGTGTAGTACAATACACGTGCCTATCACAATTCCGCATGGCGACCAGACAACTCAACCTAGTTCACGCCTGGCCGAAAACTGTACGACTGTGCCGCGGATCAAAGAAATAAAACACTAAGCAGATATCCAGAGGAAATCAATATTAAAGTTAAGTGACTGGGAGGAGCTCGTAGCTAAATAATAACTGCCGCTCTGGTCGATCTGTAGGTTAAGGTGCGCTTGCCTTGGTCCGTGGATGGGTGACCACCCATTGCATACCGACTTTAAGCACGAAAGCACGTTATGCTGTTGGTTCCGGCTGTCATTTGTACATCTTTGACAGTCGTTACAGGTTGTCAGTGGCCCGAAAGTCCGACAACCAGTCTCAACCAAGGGGTTTAGTATTACCAAGTACTGACTGGGTTGTGGAAGTCAAATAGGCAATCGCTCCATGTAAAATACTGGTATCCATCCACGCCGAACACGACGACACGACACGACACGAAGATCGATTATTGACGTATCCATCTTTTGAAATTCATTGATGAAATCCGAAACGCCATGAAAGCACCAGTCTAGGCCTTCAGGCACCTGTGTTTTCTCCAGATATTTCTAACAAGTATCGAAACATTCAGGTTTCTTACGCTTTTTAGAGTTTCGGGCCTAATCAAGACTTCTTTCTTCTTTATCGTGTGGTTAGTGCCTTACCTGCCCCCGTAGCATGACCACCGTAGACAAGGATTTCTTTGACGGAAGAATCGACAAAATGACAGAAAGTGCAAAGAAATCTGTCATTGTGCCGACACAATCTGTCATTTTGTCGATTCTTCCGTCAAAGAAATCCTTGTCTAGGGTGGCCATGCTACGGACGGGGGTTGGTGTCAGAGTTTTTATGCCGCCCATGGGCCTCTGACTTGGCTTTACATGCCGTCGAGAAACATCTCTCAGGCATGCTGGTTTCCTCACGATGTTTTCCTTCACCGAAGCAACAATTACACAATACGCACATTAATCCGTCTTGGGTTCGAACTTGCGATCTATGACTTGGCAGTCCGACGGTGTCACCACTAGGCTTACGACTAATCCATTATTAATCAAGATTAATAGGTTTAGATTAGTCAATAGTAAAAGATTGTCCCCATATTAGTAGTTGCAAAGGAAGCAAATACCGCATCTCCATCTTTTTATCTGATCAGGGTACAAGACGAGTAACCATAAGTACGGTTTAATAAAGGAGCGGGAACAACTTATAGCTAAGAACCTCCTTGTGTAAGCCGTTTGGCTTAATTGGATTTAATTCCTTTCCGATTCATCATCTGCCTAGCCTTTTCTCAACTATGGTGGGCTCGGCTTCCAATCTAACCAGATGCAGCTGAATATACTCGTAGCTGTGTCTTCGCAAAAATAAGGGAAATCCTCAAAGGACGTAGTTAAGCGAAAAGGATCCAATCCACAACATGGCCAAAAATGACTTTAGTTCACAAACTGATGCTAAATGTTGATACTATAAGCCGCATGTACGTGTGGGTTGGTTCTAATGTTGATAAAAATGATAACCTTTTGTATTTTGGTTGGATCTTTTTACTGGCTGATAGTTTCGATATTTAAGCATCAGTTTGATGCACTAGAGTAATTTTTGGCCATGTTGTGGATTGGATCCTTTTCGCTTAACCACGTCCAATTTATTGTAGTTCTTATTACTATTGTACTAGCATATTGTTTAAACATTTGTATTGATCTAGCCTGAGATGCTGAAATACAGTGCCTTGAAGCCTCAAAGACCAACTGTCAATGGCACAAGTACCTAAATGTGATACGACTCTTCATTAGACAAATTCTATCCTAACCAAGTAAGAAATTATTGAAACGTTGCATAGACGTTCCGATAAATATGAATATCACTACAGATCTTTAACAAACTATATATTCCCTAAGTCTCCCGTTAGTCCAGGTCCCACGCCTCGTTCCGTACAAAGTCAAAGAGCCAAACATCTAAATACTAAATACATCGTATTTGTACACTGATGACCGTCCGACTGTGTTGGGATTAGGCTAGGAGCCGTCAAAGCGCTGTTTAAGCTTCACATGAGTCTGATTTTGCAGAAATAAACGGAGAGCGCTCTATATTTTGTTTGTAATGTTATTTTATTAGAATATAAGTCTGGTTTGTTGGAACATTAAGGTGATTTTCTATAAAAAAGTGGAATTCTATAATCTATACTTCAATACTAATATTACAAAGCTGAAGAGTTTGTTTGTTTGGTTGAACGCGCTAATCTCAAGAACTACTGGTTCGAATTGAAAAATTCTTTTTTTTTTCTTTTTTTTTTTTTAGAATAGAATAATTTATTTTAAAAAAGTATTACAAAAGGGTGTACATTTAGGCGCAGTAGTATTATTTCTCATGCAATAATAATTAGTGCTTATAAGTAAACTATAACTAAAATATATTTCACAGTTGCAAGTTATAATAGTCCAATTCAGATGTCAGCGACATCTTCAGTGTTGGATAGCCCATTTATCGAGGAAGGCTATAGGCTATATAACATCACGCTACGCAAAAAGAAAACAAGTCAGAAGCGGCGGGTGAAACCGCGGGGCACAGCTAGTTATGAATATGTCGGACTCAATAATTTCTGATCACGGTGTTGAACGATGGTGATGGTGATGGTGATGGTGGTGTTTAAGTAACACAATTTGTTAATATCCTTTTCTGCAAATCTCACTGTCAAAATTTGGTTTGCTGTAAGAAAACCCAATTCTGGGTTAAGCTCGCCATTGTACATAAGCTATATTGTTGCAATTTGTATGTATTTTTTGTTTTTGTGTGCAATAAAGAATAAGAATAGGATGGTGATTTGAGTCTGAGACTACCATTTTCATCATCTATTCAGCCCGGTGTATCCCACTGTCAAGTATAGGCCTCCTCTTCTGCCATTCTTGTCTGTTCTGAGCGTCCCTTATCCATCTGTTTCTGAGACTATGTCATGAACAAAGTATTGTCTTGTTTGTAAACACCAAGATGTGGCTAGGGTAGGCAGGAATAGTTTAAATAAAGACAAGCTGAAACTGCGAAATGATAAAAGAAATTAATTAAATTTTTGACGTCATAATGTAATGTAAGCAAGGTGTCAAAATAAAATTCAAAAAAAATTAATTAATTAATAATCAAATTAATGTTAATATCAATAAATGAATAATAATATTATTATTTTATTTTATTATTTTTTTAATTTAATTTTTTTTAATTTTGTTTTTTTTTTTTAATTTGTGTCATCTATTTTTAATTATTGACATTCCAAATTTATTAAATTTTAATTTTAATTATAATGTATGTACTAGTTTTGCACACCTGTTAGGGTAGGATATGGTCCTGAGCTTTATTTGTTGTATTTCATCCTTATGTGTACCCATATTCAAGCAAAAATAAATGATTTGATTTGATTTGATTTGCGAGTAACAGGGCCGAGTGTTTCTTGGGAAGATTTTAAAATCTAAAACTTTCTATATTTAATTTCGCCAATACAACACATAACATACAAAGGTTGACTGGCAGAAAATGTTTATGGCATTGAGTCCGCCTCTGTACTTTCTGCTTGAAGTGTTAAATAAATAAACGTATTAACATCACGCCTGTAATCCCCGAAAGGTTAAGCCGAGGTGTACCTAGTAGTACACCCACATTTCGCCAGTTATATTTAAGTCCAATGTAATAGGGGGCGAGCCTATTGCCATCAACTGAGCGCCAATAATTAAAAAAGAAACCTCATAAAGCAATGCAATCCATGTCTAGGGTTTCCAATTTTCTTAGGTCTATTCTTAAAGGTCACTGATCGGTTGTGACATGCTCTGCTCACACCGTTTTGGTCAAAAAGCGTAAACGATAGGCTGGCTAGGTACAGTCGCAGTGTCAACACGCGATAAACACTGTACATAAGTGTACACAAGTATAGCGGTACAATCGCGCCCGATGGTAAGACGACCGACCGCAGCGGGCAGGCTTTGTGCGCGCTCGTGGCGAAATTAGGCTGTGAGCACGCTAATGAGCTAAGCGGGCGGCGGGTATGTTAATAAATAATGGGTAATTCGTACCTTTGTTCTTCGGTTACCAAGATGTACCCATGACTGCTTTGCAGCCTAGAAGTCTAACGACACCTCTCATATGAATTGAACCCCATCCATCACAGTAACTAACGAATAATTTCATCAAAAAGATGAATGAATGGCTAACTACGCAACTACGATTTCGTCTTCCCGAAATGGTCGGGCAAGTTATTGATTAAACTTGAAATGACACAGGTTTACTGCATAATAATATGTGAGCATGCACGGCTATTACCTCGCCTCGTGTTGGAAGACGACTTTTGGCCGCAGGGAGTGGTGTTCCGTGGCTTCCACAGGCAAGTGCCACATGAACGCACAGTGACGTAGTGCACGAGTGAAGTGCTACTAAAATAGTTTTAAGGGTCTATTTACTTACACAAATTGTATTTTATCATATTTATGTTAGTCTGTAATCTATGGGCAAAGTTGCCTGGGAATGTTATGTGTGTTATGTTATGTTAAGTTAATACAACTTTACGGGGCTAAAAAAATATATACTAATATCGATGCCACCAAAGCAAGGTCCAAGAAACGCTGGCGTGACGATTTGGACTCGTTCCTGACTGATTGGCCAGAGAAAGCAAAACACCGAGAGAGGAACGGTATGGGGGAGGCCTTGCGCAGCAGTGGGATAGAATAGGCTAATAGAAATTAAACAAAACTTAGTGAAAGGTCCCGCTACGCTATCACCACTGTGTCCCCAGCTTGGCCGGGTTGCGAGCGGGCGTCAGGTGCCCGTATTTTGGTCGGTCGGCTCCGACTAGCTGTCGCCGGCTCAGTTTATGTAACACATACACTTATATACACACTGTATGTATATAGGCACACATGTATATATACACGCGTATATACAACGATTTCCACTTCACAAATCGATGCCTTTTACCAGGTGTCGTAAAACACGCGAAATATTGATGTGCGAAACGATTTAGAACTTTTCGCTAAAAGTGCGTTGCAGACGAGTTTTATTTTAATGTCACATTTTCCAATTGTTTTCTCCACCTCTTCATGTCTCCTTGGTACAATTGACATGCACATGCAGCACATTTAGCGCTGAATAGGTAGGTAACGCCAAATCAGCATTACCCCTATAAGTAATATTAAAAGTATGCAAAAACGTTCACTTTATTATTCACTAGCGACCTAAATCTTCCTCTTGAATCACTATCTATAGCTGAAAACTGCATTAAAATTCGTTGCGTAGTTTAAAAGATCTAAGCGTACAGACAGCGGAAGCGAGTTTGTTTTATTTATACTATGTTAAGAAAGAAGATTAGAATAATTATGCTAGACCCATACAGATCATTATAAGATCTGACAAAATCCCCCTAATTTATGATTTGTCCCCCCCCAAAGAAACAGTCAACTAAATTCATAACTTTTGCAACAAAACAAAGCTATGAAACGGTCAAATTATGTTAGGTGAACCTACAGAAGTCCAAATCGAGTTTTCTAGTCTGCCTAGAAAGTACCAGGCTGCCATCAATAAGTAGGAGCTTATCGAAGCTACAAATCGTCTCATGGTAAGACAACAACAGTAACATATCGCGTATGGTATGTCTATAGATAGGTAAGTGGTGGGGCTTATTACACTGAGGTCTATTTCGCCGCAGTCTCAAGGCGAGGAGCTCGCGTGACGACGCAGCTAAAATACCGCCTCGCTTGCTAGTCTGACATACTGTTGACGAAAATGGCGGACAGAACCTTGCCAGACAGTGACGGTACTCTCATACAAGTCTGAAAGCTTGGCTTCTGGCTACTCTTCATGATTTTAGGGCTTCTGAACAGTCTGCGTGCCTTATGGGTTTGCTGTATTGTTGGCCTCTAGGCACACCACTGTTGCCCGATACCAGTAGCGAAGGGTCAATTTTTGTAAGAGGTTAGCCGGTGTACATTTATCTTTAATGTGATTATATTATTTGTCTATAGAAACCGGCTGTGCCAATTTTCAAAGGGAATCCGGTAGGAATCGAGTTGTATGGAACCTTCGCCACTGCCAGATGCTCTAGTACAGATACCAGCCTAGTATATGTACAATACAATTCAATATTTAAGATTATTTACTTTGCATGAAATATGGTATATGATGGTCTTATAAATAAAATGGCTTCACATATATCGCTGACTTCCTTCAGCATGCAAACTTAAAATTAAAATACCTAACACAATGTACTCGTAGTTTAGGTACTTAGTTAAAAAATTAACAAAACATTTAAGAAACATTAAATTAATATTTTCTTTGCCAATAATTTTATTTCATGCTATAGCAAGTGTTTTGAAAGAGAGTGCTTCTTGACTGACTGGGTGATATGTCAACACACAGCCCAAACCGCTGGCCCTAGAGACATGAAACTTGGAGGGTGTGTTCTTTGTGAAAAGGAGGTCTCCACTAAGAAAGAATTTTTGGGAATTCCACCCCTAAAGGGGTAAAATAGGGGATGGAAGTTTGTATGAAAGTCTGTCTGTTTTGAAGTTAGGATCTTCAAATTTTTGTTTAGGCTGACGACTGAAAATTAATTTAAACGTGTCTCGGCATTTTTGATAATTCTACCCCCGAGGCGTTAAAAAGGGGGGTGAATTTAAGTAATCGGATATTTACGACATCCACGCGGGCGAAGCCGCGGGCAAAAGCTAGTCTGGTTATAATTAAACGTACCGTCTACAGTTGGGCTACAGAACTCTTCTTGGTGAGAGAGAAGGGGGTGAATCTATCACGCGAGCCAAGTGCGGGTTGGTGGGTATCACATGTTATACGAATTTTGGTTTTAGGACATGGCCGGTTTCCTCACGATCATTTCCTTTACCTTTTTGAAATTAATTTATCAAAGTGTACCTGCTTGGACTCGAACTAACGACTCGTAAGTCGGAGTCTATACCACTGAGCCATCACACCATTTCATTAAAGATGCTCTTAATACTGTAAAGTATCGAAAGTAATAAGACGTTATACAATGCTTGTTTTTAAACAATGACAAAGATATTACAGTCTGGTCAAAATAGAATCCTTACAATATTATAAATGCGAAAGTAAGTTTGTTTGTTACCTTTTCACGCCTAAACCACTGAACAGATCATCCTGACATTTTGCATATACGTTGTCAGGTGTACAGAAACGCACATAGGGTACCTTTCATCCCGAAAAAAAATACTGTTCCCGAGGAAAACAACAATAACGTTCCTATGATAATAGATAGCGCCACGTGTCTTTCGAATCATGATTGAATTACATAATAGAATTGATTGTCAAATTCTAAATTAACGCGAGCGACGCCGCGGGCAAAAGCTAGTTTATTATAATTCGCTTATGACTGAAAATTGATACAGATCATATGTACACATGGCGTCACATCAAGTTATACATAACCAATATAACCTGACCTTGCTTTGTATGAGCTTTCCTTACGATGAGAGATCAGCTTTTTTTTCTTTTTTTTTTAACTTGGTAAAATCATCAAATGAGTCCTCCCACCCAGGGCAGAGCGGGATACTGTCAGACTTGTACTGACTAAAATCCACGGTGTCCTTCAGTAGCCCTTTATGTTCCAGGGTCACGGTAATTCTATGAGTCCCGCGACCCCGGCAGGCTTTGGCCCTCTAGAGGGGGGCCCCGTCATTATGCTGACACTCTTTGAGGCGCGCATGGAACACAACGCGCCGTCGACCCCAGCATGGTCCATGGTCGGACAGCGAGTCGTGAGAGATCAGCTTAATTTGGTTTTGTATAGCTTGAGTGGTCGTCGTGTGTACACACATAATTTGTCAAAAGTCTCTATGATCCTACATCTGCTAAAAACATTCATTGTCACAGGACAAGAGTCTCGGATTTTAGAATTTTTCTCGTAAACAGTAAATGTTCATCATAAAAATAAAGTTGTAGGATAATCAAGTATCTTTACTTGGCTCACGAGGTTGTCGACATGTGGGATGTGGACTCAGCGATCATTGTGCCGATAGTTGTATCAGCCCATGGCTTAATTGCCAAGAGCCTCGACCAATACCTAAGGAGGCTCTCGTTAGGTAGCTGGATCAAAGGCTTGATTCAGAAAGCGGTACTTCTAGACACGGCTCGTATTGTTAGGAGGTTCCTATCTCTGGAGCCCTGACCGCCGGTAGCTTGGACCCTGTTCCCGATACCGGTGGGCTACAATTTTTTATATTTTTAAATGTTTTTTTCTAAAGAATATTTAAAAATGTAATTAATTTGTATATAAATAAATAAAGGAATTATAAAGTTGTAGATCACACACTTTATCAACAAGATTCCTTTCTCCGTTCATTTGTCTTTGAAGGGCAATTAATTCGCACACGGGTTCTACCCATCTGGCAACACGTGTCGCGATGAAATCGTACGTCGACACGTGTCCCTGTGAATACATATTCATTCCACGGCGTAACTATAGTAACGAGAAGTCTTATTGTTTGCAAAACATGTTGACATCCCCTTTAACGTTTGGTGTATTTTTACCGTTTTCAGGTTTCAGGTTTGGAGATCTCACCTTCGATTTCACAATGCCCAAATTACAATCCCATCCATAGACTTTACACTAATATTATGCAAAAGTAACGCTATCTCTCTGTCTCTCTGCCAGTCTGTTACCTTTTCAAGCTTTAAATACGCGAATTATACAGAAACGGCGTAAGGTGAAGGCGCGGCACAGTCGCAGCGCAGGCGTGGAATTCACAACGAAACGAAAGAACGGTATGCCTGTGCCGCGCCGCTTGAGTGTAATTCACGACAAATCACCTACGTACATTTTGTAAGAAAACGTTTTGAAGCGGTATCATGCCTGCGCTGCGCCTGCGCCGCGCCTTCACCTTACGCTGCTTCTGTATAATTTACGCCAAAGGCACACATTTACACCAAGTCCTGAGGTACTTTCATCCCTGTACTTAGTTCGTGCGGGATGATTTCCCGCCACGTGAGCGAAGCCGCGGGCAAAAGCCAGTACCTACTTTATAATTCCTCAACTCATTGATTACCATTCCGCTCACTAAGTAAAAAGAAGTTTTAATCCCTAAGTTTCAAATTTATTACATACTAGCACTACACCCGCGACGTCGTCCGCGAAAATTGTGATAGCTCGGCTAATATGCATGATATCTTTATAATTTATAGCCTACAGCACTCACGAATAATGTAGCTTTCTACCAGTGAAACAATTTTTAAAATTGGTTCATTACTTCCGGAGATTACCCCTACATACAAACAAATTTTACCTCTTTATAATATTAGTATAGATATTTTTTTTGTTAAAAACTATTCTGGATAGCAACAGCCTTTTCCACGCAACTTGACAACCTTCCAGTCTGTATGTAACCAATGTAACCGCCGGGCTCTGTTCGGTAGACGCGGACCCGCGACTCAGCTCATTTTCTGAGTGGCCACCCGACAGAGAATTATATCCACCGGCTCCCCACACGCCTAGCAGGGAAATTAGATCGTTATATTTTCAGGATTATCGCTCGGAAGATACTAACGTTAACTAGCAGTGGGATGGCTCTAGTTTAGGAAGTTAAATAACGTAGTGGATGGCTGGTCTGGTCGGAGAGATGTGACGGATTGTTAGGAGTTAGAGACGTGACCACGGCTTATGCGATGGTTTGGAGTTAACAAGGATTTGGAGATTTGGACTGGTCGTTATAATTGAAGGATACAGGCAAAGAAGAAGAACAGGCAATGTCACATTTTTTGTTATGTACTGGTAACCAATCTATATCTATGGTAATTGCATTCCCAATCACTAGTTTTTACAAATACTCAACAGATGTCGCTAAAATACGTTTTTATCTATGCCCAAAGCGAAAAGAACTGGGAACTTCTAAACTTTAATTTGCTTTTTACTCATAATTGATTCATTAGGACATATCCTGTTCAAATATTAGCAAAAAAGAAATAAATAAGTGTAAATATGATAAGGAAAACAGAAGAGCTGCACATCAAGCTGAGCTGTGGAAAACACATTTTTGTAAAGAAATAAGACTGAAGACTGAGCAAACGAAAATGGGAGTTTTCGGTGAATGAACATGTAATTTTACACACTTTTCGACATTCAAAAAAGGAACAAAGAAAACTTAAAAAAAAAACAGGAACTCAAGCAAAAGTATCATATACGGGGTGGAACGCACACCGACGCGAAAACGGTTACCGGTTGTATTCAGTCCATCATTGAATTTTTTATTATTATTATTTATTTATTTGTGTACACAAAAAATACAAAAAAAAAAAAAAAAACTTCATCGGCTATTAACAAAAAAATCAGCCGTTTCCTACAAAAGTGCAATACCTACACGGTTAAAATGTATGGAACAGCTGTTTTTTTTTCATAACCGATGAAAAATTTCTATGTGCCGACTCAGAATGATGTACTGAATACGTGGTAAACGTTTTCGCGTCGGTTTCCATACCAACCCGTATTATAATTTCTAGCTAGAGACATACTCACAAATTTTCATCGACATCTCAAGCTAAAACCGAAACACATAACGGTTATATACAGTGTGTACTCGCATGATGGCTACAGCGCTGTATATAAGGATTTATATACGTTCGTACGGTACATAGGTTATACGCGAACGGCTCGTGCATGGTCGGGCTTAGAATACGACCTCCTGTGATGACGATTTGAGGCAGCTGCCTTAGTGCGTTGCTTGGGAGATGGTGAATATTTCGGTGGTGGAATATTATTATTATTTACTAGCGGCCCACCCTTGCATCGCACAGCGCCACCTATCGTGTCCAAAACTATATCTTAGGTAGCCTATATTTTAAGTTAAGCATCTAGCAGTAGAGCGATGAAAACTGCGTTCCAATCCATGCAGTAGTTTTTGCGTGATGCGCGTACAAACATACAGACAGGCTTCTGTTGCTCAAATAAAGACCCCCAAATAATATTTTTTTCAATATCTTCAATTGTACAGACGTCGTCGGCTTGTTACAATTGTATTATATGTAAATAGTAATAGTAATGTAAATGTAGTAGTAATGTAAATAGTAATGTTATCAGTTTATGAGGCAGGCTGTTGAGACAATTTATATTATAGGCTGAGACTACTATCTACTATTCTGGGAGCGTATTCCTTAATATTGAAGAGATTTTAAGGTGAATTTCATCAATGAAACTGCAATCAGCTCATTTAAACTGCGTTCAAGAGCTATAAGGGTGAATATTCCGTAACAATCATGACACTGACAGCTCTAAATGGGATTTAGATGTGCTGATCTCGTTCATTTTCAATGGTGAAATCGCTCCTAAGTGATGAAACAAATCTAAATTAAAAACATCATGTATGCTCCTTTTGGACATCGCCGCAATTAGCAGTTTGGTTTAATATGTAATAGATTAGGTTATAACTGCATCCGAAAATGTTTCTGAAAAATTTTTCATAAAAAGTACAATGGTAAAAAAATTATTTATTTTAATTTGAAAAACCTAGAAGCTGTTGTGATAAATTTCTAGCACCTTACCTTCAGACATTTCAGAACAGGTGAAGAAATAGTTACTTCAGAACAAACTCTGAATCAACAATATTTTCTCAGACTGCCTAATCACGCACACTGCGTCCATTAAGCTTTATTTAGGCACACATGTCCTCCACATTACCCATTGAGCCGGTCACCACGGCCACAGTCCGGGCAGGTGCGTCGGCATGGAAGTGGGTAGTCACGGCCGCTGAACAAAAAAGTGATTTCCTGTGCATGCGCGCACTTCACACCGCCATACCCTCACCCTTGCGGTTGGTGGTTTTAATGTAATGCGTTAATGATCTTTTCTCCTACTGTGTTTAGGTTCTGCTTTAATATTTAGAGCTGTGATAACAATGTTTGGTGCTCAAACAATTAGGTGCACCTCTGCCTATAAATTCGGGGATTACAGGCGTGATGTTACGTTGTTGATTCTAAATGCTGCGAAGCCCTGTTGGGTTTTTCATGTTATATTGTTTTCCCTGAAGATATTTCAGTAATGTGAAGTATGAGTTTATGAGTACTGGTTTAACGAGATTCTCAGTTTTTCTGTGGCGTTTCCTGTCCAATTTGCGAAGTTTTTAGACGATTCATCTGGGTAACTTCATTTTCAAATAAACACTTTAGTATTTTAAGACACATGCTAGCCTACTGTTTACCATATCTTAAGAATTTTAAAATAAAAACCGACAAAAACATTTCTAATCTAATATTCCCGCTACCTCTCCCGCTCACCTCATCAACAGAACCGCTTCCCAATCCTGCGGCTGGCAGCTGCAACGTCATGGAAATGGACGGAGGCGCACCGTGAGACATAAAGGACTTACATAACGTTAACTATATCATGTTCCGATACCACGTATCGTCTCAGGTATTAAGGCGATATGCTCTCCTGGTAACGCTCGTACGTAGTTAGTACTTAGTACCTCCATAATCAAAGAGAGGAGCAGCTTACCTTTTTTCTCACACGGAAAAATGTAAAGCAAAATTGTTCCTTGAGTTCAGTGAATTTTTTCAGAATTTTGCGAAAGAATTTTTCGGGTGAAAAGTGTATGAAAAACAGAAGTTGCCAAAGCCTTGTCTAGATAGAACAGGATTTAACGCCTGTCTGTCATTGCAACACGTTTTTTTGGACGGGTTTTATCCAACTTGCAGTATGAGGACGTTTTTATTCAGGAATATTTTTGTAGGAAAAGGAAAATTTGTTTCATTCGTAAGCTCTGTGCGTAGTTCTAAAACAAAGCCATAAAGAAGACCACCACTTCCAATATTACTGATGACCGGTAGATCGGACTGCGGTAAGTAATGATAACGAAGGAAATAATCTGTTCATCTATCTGATTTAAAAATAACCTCTTCAATTTCACAATAACGGTGCATCGTGTTAAATCAAAGATGAAACAAAGATGGCTAGTTAGACTAAGGTCACGAACGTGTTTGAAATTAGATTATATGACATTAAATGTTAAGCAAAATATTTAGTTATAATTTTGAAAAAAGACCTGGATGCAGGATATAGTACCACCCCTCCCCCGTCCGCAAAAATAGGCACATGCAGAAAAAACAATAATAATTAGCATGCAATGCACCTTAACCTATACTCGACACGTGTTACGCCCCTCCACGGGTGCAGATGAAATATTTTTCACGGAATTAAAACTAAATATTTTGCATAACATTTAATGTCATGGATTTCCGCAATGTAACGCCCGATTCTATAACTTAGATAAAATCTTAGAGTCAAATATTTCGGCGAGCCATTAAAGCGCAAATTCTGCATCCCAAACGCGTTGACCTCACGAATCGAGGGGTCACATACGTACGCATTATCGAACAGTCGTGACAGGTATATTTTACAGGAAGCTGAGTGTGGAGAAATATTTATTCCGAGTGAAAACTGCTTGAAAGGGAAAACTCTAATGGATCGAACGTTTTTCTATCAAACAGGTCCGTCTCTCAAAATTATTTTTGCTTGTCGGCCACTGACATTGATACTGTTAGCCCACGTCATCCCACTGCTTGGCAAAGCCCTCTCCCCACGACTTCCAGTTGTTTCGATCCAGGGCCAATGTGGACCACTGCCCCCGTAGCATGATCGATTCTTCCGTCAAAGAAATCCTTGTCTACGGTGGTCATGCTACGGGGGCTGGTCGCTGGTCTTGTCCATCTCTGACATTAATATTACGACTGCGTAAACAGAACCAACAGATCAAATTACTGTTTAATGTGTAGGTTAGCTTTGATATAAACACAGAGGCTGCAACTAGTTAATTAGGGAACCTAATTAGACTGTGAAAATAACAGTCAGCCATGCCTTGACAAGGTTAGCGAGTGGCCGACAGCGAACATGTTATGGCCCTTGAACTATTGTGGATTATAGTGGAACCACCTTCTCTAGCTACGCGAAACATGTTATAGGAGTGGCCCACCTATGAGACAAAGTATAGTTAGGTAACATTTATGAGCTCGTTAACGTCTATTGCTTAAGATGAGACTCCTATAGTCTAGGAGTCATTGTGACCTGGTTTTATTTTAAATTTATAGTGCTTGCAGCTTCTGGACAAATCAAACTTAAAAAACTTTTGGTATTCACTAAGGGTGAATATAACATGTGAAATTGAACGAGATAAGCAGTAACGATTATTTGAGTCATCACAAATAATAATATAAAATTAAATTTACTAAAAAACCCATTGCAACAAAGAAAAGCGACGAAACATTTGAAAAGTCAATAAAATGGCTGAGCCGGTTTTGATAAAACATGTCTAATTGTAATATACACATCATGCCCTTTCATTTGATACCCCACTTGGATATATTTGAAAATGTTCGATTATTCATCACCACTTTCATCCCCCATATCTAGTAAATCGCTGCACCGATTTTGATAAATCTTAGAACCATCGATCGCCAAGAAACTAGCTTTCAAATAAAAAAAACTGTATCCAAATCGGTTCACTCGTTTAAGAGCTACGGTGCCAGAGACAGACTCACACACACGTTGTGGTCAAACTTATTACGCCCCTCTTTTTGCGTCGGGGGTTAAAAAGCTTACAAGACTTGTATCTTGTTCCTAACCGCAAAAAAACATTTTTTGATGATCTCCGAAACGCAGTAGACACAAGAAACAGTCGTAACCTACACTTTACCTAAGACTATTAGTTTCAGACGGCTTTTAATATCATCATCAGCATGTCTTCATCAAAAGACCTCGACTCCTAGGCTAAGGCCTCTCACAAGCGTCGCGATATCGACCTATTGGTTTAGGATCGGTGTTAATAAATCTAAGAATAAAACAATGGCTTAGAAAATTGTAAAATATAATACACTAGCACTTCGCCCGCGACTTCGTCCGCGAAAATTTTGATAGTTCGGCTAATTTGCGTGATATCTTTATAATTTATAGCCTATAGTACTCACGAATAATGTAGCTTTCTACCAGTGAAACAATTTTTAAAATTGGTTCATTACTTCCGGAGATTACCCCCTACATACAAACAAATTTTACCTCTTTATAATATTAGTATAGATAACATAACATCACGCCTGTAATCCCCGAAGGGTTAGGCAGAGGTGCACCTAATAGTATCTACCTACATCACCATCTCAATTTCATCCTTATATCGGGCGACTGGGCGAGCCTATTGCCATCAACCGGGCACAAATCTAAACTTCGTGACTGCTACTGAGAAATTCCTGATGGAAAAACCCAATAACACTTTGCCCGACCCGGGAATCGAATCCAGGACCTCATGCTCAACAGTCAGGTTGCGACCACAAGACCAACGTACAAACGTAAATCTCTTCATATTGTACAATACTGCCTAGTATTGTACAATATGAAGAGATTTTGGTCCCGAATGTTGGCAATAGGAAAAAAACATCCTCAGCGCTATACCGCAAGCCCAAACAACCGTTCTTGTGTCAGTCGCAGTGCAGACATAACCGTCAGCGTGTTGGCTTAGCGACCAGAGGACGCCTCAACTGTCCGCTCCTCAAACGAACACAAAGCAAGCTGCACGACACACCTGTATTTAGACCTGTGTGTGTACCTGTGTGTGTACCTGTGTGTGTACCTGTATTAGGTATGTTCTTTGTCCAGTTCTGAGGTTGATAATATTCAGAATATTACCAACATCAGAACATAGAACTCGTACAAACTGAATGTATAGATACTATGTGTACGATGACATCGCACATTTATTTAGATCGCTAGCTTAAGTATTTTTACCTTATTGTAAAGAGAGCAGCGGTGGCCCAGTGCTGGCGGCTCCAACTTACGAACAGTAAGACGTGGGTTCGAACCCAGGCAGGCGCATTACTTTGTGTAATTTATTTCATCATCATTGCTCTCAAAAACGGTGAAGGAAAACATCGTGAGGAAACCGGCATGTCCTAGAACCAAAAATTCGAAGACATGTGACATCTACCAACCCGCACTGGGCCCGCGTGGTGGATTGTAGCCCATTCCCTCTCATAGAGAGGAGGCCGGTGTCCCAGCAGTGGGAACATTATAGGCTGATTATGCTATTATACTTATGTAAAGAGACTATTGAATTATTAAAATTGAGTACACTTTGGTCCGTTTAAAACACCTTTGTTAAAATTAATAAATATTTTATCAAGAAATCAGCAAGAATATTATTCAACCATCGAAACTTTTATCAAATGTCTCAGCAAGAGAGGGTTCGTACACTATGATACAGAAAATATTTTTCATTCGGTAAGCAGATGAGTGAAGGTCGACCTTAGGCGGGATCTTAGACTAAAACAAATTGGGATGAAGACATAACAGAAGGTAGTAGGTACAGTCACGAGCAAAAATATGTAAACACTTTCCTAAATTTAAAAGCAATTTTCGAGAGAAATAACGACTGTAACTAGGAGGTAGGACCTTTTTCATGAAAATATGAGTTCCAGAATACTATCAATTTTCGTAACAACAAGAAATTTTAATCAGAACAGTAAGAGAAAAACATTTTTAAAAGTTATAAAGTGTTTACATATTATTAGTTATAAGGTGCTCGTGACTGTACCTACGACGGTTTTTAAGGGACCGAAAAAATGAAAACTAAAACCTGTATGATCTCACTTTCTTGTTTTTAAGTAAATACCAGTAGCGAAGGGTAAATTTTTGTAAAAGGTAAGCCGGAGCACATATCTTTAATGTGATTATATTATTTGTCTGTAGAATAATGCCGGTAAGAATCGAGTTGTATGGAACCTTCGCCACTGGTAAATACCACCTAAATTCACAAAACATCACGCATTACTAAATAGTATTACTGTGCTACAGTAGTTAGTAGCATATAATCGTAGGCGCACTATGTGGGCTTAGTTGGCAAAGCGCTGCCCTAGTTGCCGCGCCCCACGTGTCCTGCAGCCTGCTCAGACGAACGCTAAGCCAAGTGTGTAGCAGCTTACGTACCTACCTATGTGTAGTGTGCACTAGGTACCACAGTCTTGCCGAATATTCAGAGGGTATACTAGTTTAATAACCTAATATTGAACTTGATTTGCCCTAGAGGGGGTAATATTGGCAAAGTTTTCGATTAAAAATAAACTGAAAGAGGTTCTCAAATGTCATCATCATCATTTCAGCCAAAAGACGTCCACTGCTGGACATAGGCCACCCCCAAGTGTCGCCACATTGACCGGTCCCGTGCGACTCGCATCCAGCGGATCCCTGCAACCTTCACCAGGTCAAATGTATCTTAATGTAATTTTTTATGACAAGTCTCTTTAAACTCTTCTAAAAGCAACATCAAACTATACAAAAACAAATCAAAACAGCGAAAACTAAACGCAACACGCACATTTACAACTAAAACAAAACGTAGAATAACTCGAGCAATTTCTCAGCGGACACTCCATTACACGATAGTACAAGAGTACAAAATAAGTCAAAACAAAATAAAACTAAATGCGTAAAACAAATCTGCACGGGACGACGACGCGGGGTGGCAGGGTGCTGCGGGGGCGGGGCGGGAAGGGGAACACAGGCGGGGGGCGCGGCGCGGGGGCAGGGGTACAGTCTACAACTCTACTACGGGGCACTCTCGGTTTCATTCATAACTTTTTACAAGTTTATCTGCGGCGATACCTCCTACATATTTATGTGTTTGCGACTGTGACGCGCCAAAGACTAAGTTTTTTTTTTTATTGAGAGGCGATAGGACTTAGCTACATTTGTTAAGCTATTGGTAGAAGTTGGGAAAAAGTTATTTTCATGTTTCTGTAGATGTTTCCATTAAAATGAAAAAATATTCCAAACGATCTCTGACGATCGAAAGGAAGTCGAAAATACGGCGACATTGCCCGACCACTTCTGTTGTTGTTTCGATAAGTGGCATAGGTTCATCCCTTTCTTAAGTGGCATGAAGTTTGCCGTGAATGAGACGACGGGATTTGCAGCTATATTCTGTCATGTCTCTCGCTGCGACGGAGATAATGTATTCGACAGCCATTGTTGCCGGATTTTGTAGCCCTTGTACAAGACAAACATGAGTCATACAAGTTCAGACATATTGCTGGTATATCTATTTTTCAAACATAATCGGCATCAAAATGTTTTTCTATCAATCTGATGGCCGGACTATAGTTGACAATATTGTCGCTACCTATTGCATTAAAAATATCGTCCGTTTAGGTGATCCTTTAGTTAAATTATTTATCTCATCAGACAACTTGTTTACTTGAGACATTCCCAATTTCGTTCTTTTGCTTCGAAAGATCCATCATTCACAAACCCCATATACCCAGTACCTACTATTTCATTGCAAATTCACCACACTTTCTATGAGCTGAAATAGTAAATTTTGATACAAGTGGGGAAACTATGTCATAGTAGCTGAGGCGGAATTCACACCCGAGCCGTAGCCGGTGTTAGCAGGGTTGGCAGGGTGTGTTTGAACCCGAGAAGTGCATTGACAAATGCCCACGTAAATCAAACGACGTTTTTCAATACACTTACGAAGAAATAAAGAAAACAACAGTCTATTTCTTTACTTCATCCAATCCTACTGTTCAGAGCAACAAAAGAGATTTACTCCTGAACATTTTCTGAAGAAAAAAATAGGCATAATACTACCCCGTCCAACTATTCTGTGGCCACAAACGCACACATGCGCAGTTCAACAGAGTCGTCGTAAGACACACATTTATAAATTGAAATAAAGTTTGCTTTAGTTGGGCATCGAGCATGAATGAAAACGAAAGGGCGCGCGATTGTTATCACAACAAGTCGTAGCTTCACCGCTACGAAATTATTCGTTTTGTGTTATAAAATCATGTTTTACTGTTTATTTTTTATTGTTCTTGTTTTTGATGTTGTTTTGTTTATTTTTGATGCTGTTTTGTTTGTCGACGACTTTTGTTGTTGAACAGTCGGATATCGAGCTTGGCTACATGAATTTGTTAAGGAATTGAAGTAATTATCGTATTTCGTTGTATTTAGGTTCAATTTATTATTACGGTGTCGTAAAAGGCATATAAAGCTCAAACAGGTGAGGAAAAGCTTCGGTAGGGAATAATGGGGAACAATGAATAATTCGGGGATATGAATAATATGCTTTTCTTATAAAGTTATAAAGTATAGAGAAAAATTTAAGAAAACATTAATTAAGTAGGTTTTCCAACTAACTTACTTAACTTACTTTGAGTAAAAATCATGATATAGCTACGTTACTCAATTTTCAAATTTTCAGCTTCAACAATTGAAAAAATATTGACTAAATATTCTGAAGAAAACTCATGTTCAGAATATTTAGTCAATATTTTTCAGCGATTTCAAACCAAAACTCATTATGACTCTAGATTACATAATTTACAAATCTGACCATCAATAAGAGGAGCAACAAGAAGCTTTAATATATAAACAAATTGCAAGAAAAAGCCCTTAGATCTAACACAAAACACAACTGAAAACCAATTACGAAAGACATTTTCAACAAGATCCAAAAGAAAAATCAGGTCCTTTCAACAATTTTCCGCGAAAACTTTCAAGTTATAAATCATGCGACTGTTCTATAAATTTAGTTCGCGCGCGCTCCAACAGATGGCAGCAGCTGTAGCTTCAAGACAAATTAAAACTATTTGTCGTATTTCATGAGTTATTGTTAAGTGGTAGTGACCTACTTCTGAGCAGACTGTATTGACTGGTTGCCTGGAAATTAGCCCAAGTTTATTGTCATGTTTGGCCTAATTTATTTTGTTTTTGGAAATAAAGGCGGTATTTCGGCGTCCAAGTTCTAACACCACGTGAGTCATTTTTTGGCGGTTTTGACATTTGAATTTGTCATGCCGTTTCAATTGTTGTTGTTTGTCGTTGTTTCAGCCAATCAGAAACAAGCAACGTCTCTAATTTAAGGTCTTTTTCTTCTTTGCGTGTCGATAGACTCAATTAATACCCGACCAGTATAATTCCACCTGCACAGCTCTGCCGTTGTTTTCGTTTAAATCCTGGAAGGTGCAATAGAGAGTTTCCTGTGTAAAAAAAATATGACTATATTTAATCCGTCAGTCAGATTATCGAAAAATATTGGATTTATAGTTTTTGTTTTATCAAATCAATAAAAAATTACGAAGATAAAACGCATCAAAGATCATGAGTGGGGGCCTGTGACGTCACTTTTCGGTAAAAAGTCAGTACACTTTACTTACAAGTATGACGTCACACGAGTTTTCGACGCACTGTATCGTCTTCATTTTTAGTTTTCGTGAAAAAAGAAAAAATACGTGTCCAATATTTTTTGGAAATCTATCTGACGGACTAATTAGATTTTTTCAGGAAACATCCCTATTTGAAGTGAACACAAATTATCAAATAGTATTGTGCCTACCATTACCTAGGTATAGTTAAGCAATATTTTCACTCTCCTGTAAATTTGCTATTTATGACTTACGTGCTGTTAGCACTACAACGACGATTTGGGAAAATTAAGGTTAGTAACGGTCAGACTCCTTTAAACATTTCATGTGAAATGGACTGTAGGGCTCCGTCCATCACCAAAATGGACGGGAGCCTACAGGGATCCCTACATTACGATTACCTGTCATCATGTATTTATCAAGCATGGCGATTAGGTACTTTCTGTAAAGGCCCCTTGGATACCTAATCAATTATCAAAGACGTCCAAATTGAGCAACGAAAGTTTTAAGAGTTATAAATAGAAGAATTATCATTAGTGAATCTATATTGTATATGAAATGGTAAACTGACTGACTGACTGGGTGATATATCAACACACAGCCCAAACCGCTGGTCCTAGAGACATGAAACTTGGAGGATGTGTTCTTTGTAAGTATCCACTAAGAAAGGATTTTTGGGAATTCCACCCCTAAAGGGGTAAAATAGGGGATGGAAGTTTATATGAAAGTCCGTCAGTTTTGAAGTTAGGATATTCAAATTTTTTGTTTAGGCTGACGATTGAAAATTAATTTATAAGTGTCTCAGCGTTTTTGATAATTCTACCTTCGAAGGGTTAAAAAGGGGGATGAAGGTAAGTAACTATGTTTGTTCGGGTGGGATATTTTTCGACATACACGCGGGCGAAGCCGCTGGCAAAAGCTAGTAATAATTAAAAACCTCGACTGACTCGACTTGATTGCCGGCCTCGTTGGTCTAGTGGTTGCGCAAGCGCGACTGCTGAGCATGACGTCCTAGGTTCGATTCCCAGGTCGGGCAAACGGCCAGGAAGTCTGGATGTATGCCCGGTTGACGGCAATAGGCTCGCCCCCTGTTACATGGGACTTAAACATAACTGGCGAAATGTGGGTGAATTAATGGGTACACCTCTGCCTAACTCTTCGGGGATTACAATCGTGATGGTATGTTATGTGTAATTATTAAAAATTTCCAATTGTAATAACAATTTTTTAAAAGAAAAATAAAGAACAAGAAGATTTTTAAGCTAGCTATTAAAACCAAAAAGGGTTTACATTAAATTATCACGCGAAGCACCACAGGAAAGCAAAACTCAACAATTTATATGACTACGCGCCCCAAAACTTCATAAACCCATCGCAATTATGCAAGCTAACTTATAAAATAACTTACACAACTTATTTAACCACTCATCCATCACGCACAAGAGCTTCAGAACCTGCGATATATCTCAAGATTTACTACCTTTTGTTAAACGTACACGACGCGACGGAACAAACATCCCTATCTGCCACGTTAATCGTTTCGGGACGTCATACTATAGATAACAAAAGACTGTCGCCGTCCATGTGACGTAACAGGACGGGGACCGTTCGATTTATCGCCCGATAATTGACCCCTCTGCACCGGTGACTTAGAATGTAGACTTGTGATGGGGTTGAATATGTTGTTATAGGATGGGCGGAATTGCTTCAGGCATGGTCAAAGACGACAGGTCATTCGTGGTTGGAATTTGAAAGCCAATAACATTGTGAACATTTAATTACAATCAGTACACCATTATTCTGACGGGAAGACCAAATAAGTCACGGATGAAATTGATTTTGTGAGTAATATGGCTGGAAGGAAAATGACTTCGGATTATTAACATCATTCTCCTGCCCTTATCCCAATTTATTTGGTACTTTAGGTAGTCCATACTCCTCTATTACTCGTCAACTTAGATAATTACTTCGGATATGACTACTAACAGAGATATAAAGAAAAAGAAGAAAAGCTGCGCCCGCGCCGTCTCAAAAAAAATTGGGATATGAGCAGGAGGCTTCTGAAGACTCGCCATGTTTCAGCATGCTTTGGTAACTTAATAAAGCTTAGGCGTCTATAGATTGATGGACTGAAACACTCGCTTTCATTTATTTAGTTACTGCATGGTTCCTTTAGTGCTTGGTCTTAATGTCGTGGCAACTGTCAAGCTAATGGCGCTGGCATAGCTGACTCCAAGCATCGTCATTGGTTGAAAACCTGTTAATGTCATTCTATATTTCGAAATAGTTTGACCTCATTGGTCAGATTGAGACCTAGCTATGGTCGCGCCATCCACAATTAGCTTTTAACGGTCTTCCCCATTGGGAATTCGGAACCATGCTACACCGCAAAAACACACTTACCTATGCTTAATATTACCATAATTACATCCTATCTACTGCCGTCCCCTACAAATCACAATTACTGTACTAAAATTTCATTAGTAGCATAAAAATGTTGACTGTCATACAGATCTTCGAAGTTTAACATACCGATGTACTGTATTCATAAAGTTCAATAGAACGATTTGCGTCAGTTAGTACGCTAGGACAACTTATTTAATTGAAAATGTTCATCATCACGATGTACCGAACTTCGAAAGCTTGTTATGACAAATTACTTAATTGAGAATGTTCATTATTCTCAATTAATATCCTGTGTGTAATTGTTATCCCGTCTGTATCCGTTCATGTATTTGTTTGTTTATAGGGTGTAAACAGACCCTTCACATATCTGTCAACCAAGCATTCTGTACATCAAACTAAGTAACTTTACGCAAAAATTATTGCTGGGAATCGACTTTTTTTTCGGGGTGAAAAATCACGTGATACGGAAGGACTCGATGGAAAGCACCCAAAGCATTGTGCTGATGGATGGATTGAATAGTAGTCATGGAGGTGTGTAAAGTAAAAATCTTACATTAAAAACATGTATTAAAAAAAAAACTTGTGAAAAAGTTGGAACTTTGACCCCCAATATCTCCGTAACTAGAAGGTTCCCAGGTATGGTCTAGAACAAAAAAATGATCGCAAAGACGGGGAGAACAAGTGCCTTTCGTTTATGTTAAGTGTCTATTTACACCCTTTATGAGTCTTGTTACTTGAAAAACTATTTTTTATTTCATTTATTTATTTTATTATCGCGATGTACAGAACTTCGAAAGCTTGCTATGACGAATGACATCGAATGTTCATTTGTTTATGCAAAGGTAGAAGGAAGTAATTACACCAAAGGTAGCCCTTATTCGAATAAGGTGTGACAAATAGGTAGCCGTCGTTACAAAGGCCACAATAGGCCATAACCCTGCGCCGACTGTTACTGCTAACCCTTGCGCGGGCGGGGCAGCTGATGCACGTATGCGCATGAGCATCTGCAGGGTTACGCGTAACTAATAGTGTGTCTAATAAAAATAATGTTAGGTTGTGTTTTATGCAATTTTCTTTTATATACGATCAGTGAAACTGATACGGAGATATTGCGGACGCAACCGTGACGAAGACTGTCCGATATTTCAGTATAGTATTTGTCATAGTCCAAAAACTCGTATTCACCTGCATCCGGATAGATTGGAAGGCCACCCCGACAAAGTTGGGAAAAAGCTAGGCAGATGATGATGATCTGTACTGGTTCGAACCTTATGGCAGTTCTAGGTACTTTTGTAATTTTTCTCATGACTTATGATGGGGGATAATTTGCTGTGAAAAATGTAATTGTGGATTTCCTCAGGATGTTTACTCTTTGAAGGACTATAAACTAGAAGTCTTACATTGGGTACAAAACGTTTGAACATAAGAATCGGACATCTTCGGGCCTAAGGTCGGTGCTTGAAGCAACTTCTTGTGTAATGAATGGTGACTGTACAGTGCACACTCACGACCGGGAGCTCTCTCTATGTCTCTCCCGAGACGTCTCGCAAGAACCAACACGGGTCACAGGTCTAAACACACTCTCGCACTCGCCCTGCCTCGGAGAGTCTCGGCGAGAGTGTACAGCCAACACAATAAGTAATGCACATAATTACAATTACACTTGTAAGTGCGTAGGTAGCTCGTCGATTTGCGTCGGATATGACAAACCGCGATTCTATTTAATTCTAGTGCGCAATACATAATAGACCCATAACTCCTGCGCTACGTCCTCGAGCTAAGGCTTATAATTAATTCGCGATGCTTCGCTGATCCGGATGCTCTCCATCTTCCACGAACATCTGATGACAATAACTTCTGCGAACGATTTTCTTAGTTTAAATCGAACCAAATGTTCGAAGCCGTTCGTCGATTTGGCGCGTTCTGCGCTATTACTCATTTGGCGAATACTTGTTATCTATGTATAGGTCGTGTGTCTATTAGCGTCCCGCGTTCGCGACCGTGCGGTGCGCGGTGACGCGAGTACGTGGCGCGGACACGCGAAACAAAACACGATCGCGGGTGGCTGACCGTCATAGGTAACGTGACGCGCGCGAGGGCCGCGGGCAGGCGAGCGCGGGGGCTGCGGGGGGCAGGGTGTCGAGCGTCGCGAGGCCGCCCTTGCTCGAAGGTGACGCGACAATTAACGTCGGCCGGTCATTCCACCGCGGCGCTGGCGCGATGTCAACGATTCCGATCATCCTGGAGCGATAGCCGACGACGCCGAGCCGCGCCGGCCGCCGGCGCATGCACGCGCCGCGCTCGCAAGGTTGCCGCGTGATACCGATATTATTATTACCTACCTATACATCCGAGCTATTTATAAACATCCATAAAACGAAGCCTAGCTCAGACTGGGTCTACTTCGGACGGATACGATAGACGCATAGTAAAATTTTATGTTCACGGAACTCGAAGACTTGGACTTAACTTGAAATGCATTCGCATTATTGCGCATCATACGCTTTACTAACCAAAAAGGTAGCTCTCGAAATCGGAAGAGATTGCAAGGCCCTGAAACACTAACATACATAGATGCAACATTGATTAATTCAATTCTCGAGATTCGCTTCTACTTTTATACCAAAATCCAATGATTAAGTTACCAGAACAAACCCACTTTCTATTAATCCAACCTTGTTCCCAAACCTAAGGTGCTGGTCATCAAAAAAGGCTGACTTCACCATCATAAAAGTGACAAGAGCCAACGGACCCATAACTACGAACATTGTGCAAGGCGAACAAAACAACATCGCAAAAATGAACCTTATAACCTTAGGATAAGGAGTTCGTTTCGTAGCGTGACCTTATTTTCCTCACCCCGCCTTTATGCGAGTCATTATCGGGGTTAAAATGCTGAGTTTTATGACAAAATATTGCCTTGAACTTGGAACTGGTTTTATGAAATTTTAACATTATGCTGATGGTCATGCATGGGAACACCGATCGGGAGGCCTATGTCTAGCAGTGGGCTGCGAAAAACACAACGTAGATAGCATCATAGGGTGGCGTTATGTAGTTACTGCCTACCTTATGCGAAAAAGGGGTGAGTCTGTGAATGTATCTGTAACTCTTGAACAATTGAGATCGATCAAAATGGCGATGCACAGCCACATTTGGCCACGGCTGGCGATGCCTATATGCAGCAGAAGCATAATTAATGATGTTGATAAAGGTCTGAAAAACAAGTTTTAATCACGTGTTTAAATAGAAAATTAGTGGTGAACGAATTCATGCTAATAACGCAATCAAACGTTGAACAGCAAACAGATTTATTGACAAAGCTTTGTTGAATTAACTGTAATAGTACAAATCCAGGAATAGTTTTCATTAAACGTAGCAATTAGTAACATTCGCTGAAAATCATCAAACCATGTTATACACTAGCGACCCGCCCCGGCTTCGCACGGGTGTAATGTAGATATACATTTACATATAAACCTTCCTCTTGAATCACTCTATCTATTAAAAGAAAACCGCAACAAAATCCGTTGCGTAGTTTTCAAGATCTAAGCATACATAGGGACAGACAGACAGCGGGAAGCAACTTTGTTTTATACTATGTAGTGATGTATATACGGATATTTATCTGCCCAGTCAAAAATGATAGAATTATGAGAAAATTCTGGAACACATGTTTCCAGATTTTTTAAATAGGTAAATCATTCAAAGGTTTCGTCATACATAGTAAACATAACATGCTTTTTCTCGAATGGTTTGGTTGGAGACGCGCGATCGGCTCCATTCGCCTGTCGTCGCATCCGATCGGATGAAATGAAACTATTTGACTAGGCGCAGAAACGTGAGAAACGGATACATTCGCAAGCGAATAACAAAACAAAAGCGGTACGGAGCCAACCGAATGCGTCGACATCCTGCCGGACACGATCAGCTGTCGCTGCATCCGTTCGTATCCTTTCCGATCCGATTCGATACGAGCCATTTGATGGAAATTATCCTTTAGTATACGCACATTTCGCCAGTTATGTTTTTAGTAAGTCCCATGCCAAAAAAAGTGCGTGAGCCTATTGTCATCAATAGGGCACAAATCCAGACTCCGGAATTTCCAGAATTTTATTTTGACTATTATCTAGAAAACTCTTTTTTAAGAGACGCGTATGTGAAGCTCACGTATTATTGCCAACGAATCCAACATCATTTCTAAGTTTGGTTTTCTTTTCGCTTTTACACATCTTGGACTTGGAATAGTTATTCATCACCAAAACACTCCTCTCATTACGTCAGTCAGACCAGAGGAGTGACGTACAGGTAAAAGTTTGACGGAATGGGATGGCAAGGGCCCAAAAGAATGAACAACAGCTATTAAAAAGGAATATCGTGATGAGGCAATTTCAGAAAGTCAATTGAAAAAAAATTACAGCTGTTCCATACATTTTGACCGTGTAGGTATTGCACTTTTGTAGGAGCAGTTTTTTTTTTAATAACAGATGAAAAATTTCTATGTAGACTCAGAATGATGTACTGAATACGTGGTAACCGCTTTCGCGTCGGTGTCCCGTCCACCCCGTATTGTTTGAGAGGAACAAATTTTTTGTACTCCATAAGCAGTTCAATAAAGAAGCAACTTTCCGCAATGAAGAATAAGATAAAAAAGCTCAACCTATCAGTAGCGAAGGGTCAATTTTTGTAAGAGGTAAGCCGGAGTACATATGTGTACTGTATAGAATATTATTGGCTATAGAATACTGACTGTGCCATTTTTCAAAGGGAAGCCGGCAGGAATCGGGTTGTATGGAACTTTCGCCACTGCAATCTATTCACAATTTCAGGTAACATCCAAAAACTAAAATGAGACCTAATTCAACGCGTATAATAATTGCTACAACTTGGGAGAGGCCTATGCCTGCTGTGGATTGAAGACTTTCTTTTCCTGTTCTAGCAATTTCTTCTACTAAGCACCCTTGAATTTTGGCAGGCTTATCCCCATTTCTTCTTGCTAAATTATAAATAATAAGTCAGACAGCCCTAGGTCGGGTCGTGTCGGACGCTAAATTGTAAGTTGCACGCGCCACGACGACTGCAGTGCGGTTATCGGCCAGCCCGGCCAGCCGCGCCAGCGACGAGACCGCTACCTACCGTGCGCCCACACACGACACATCTCGTAAACTTAGCTGGTTTAAGTGGAAATTAGCTATAAGTATGTCTGAAGTACAAAGTTTTTCAGACTCTTTCCTAAGTAGATCTCTGAATAAACTTATACTGTCACTTACGGGATAACTTCTGTGATTTATCATTATGTTTTTTTTTTAATTTATTTTTTTCAATTTATTTTCCATCCACCCGCATTCTCCAGTCAACCCGCGATCATGGCGCTTGCAACTTGCAACAGCGTCTAAATATCGGGAGCTCAAAATAATGATCAATCACGAAAGATATCCCGTAAGTGACAGTAAGTTTAGTTGTAAACCGTGAAAGCTTAAAACATTGTTCTAGATCATGGATGGTATCCAGAGCTACAGGTGTAGTGCAAAAACTCTGATATCAGGTTAGGCACTAAACATAAATGAAAAAAAAAAAGAGAGAGCAACTTTCATTTGTCTGTGCCACTATTATCTAGGACTAGCTTATGCCCGCGGCTTCGCCCGCGTGGAGTTAGGGAATTGCCCACAGGATCTTACTTCTGGGATAATAAGTAATCTATGTATCTATCTATAATACATACAGGGTTTTTTAATTTTTTTTCGTTAATTTATATCAATTAAATTAGATACGTGAAATATTGATACCTTGGTTTGAGATTGGACATCGGATTTACTGGATTTTCTCTGAAGAGTATGTACACAAATTTTCAAGTCAATCGACCCTGAGAAAAAAAAGTTTCAAAGAAAATTCAACACCCCATTTCACCCTCTAAGGGGTAGGAATTTAGAAAAACTGATACTTACTCTTCACAAAGAATACACCCTCCAATTTTCATGTCTCTGAGACCCGCGGTTTGGGCTGTGCGTTGGTATATCAGTCAGCCAGTCAGGACATGGAATTTTAAATTGGGGGATTATTTTGGAAAAACTGCGATACACGTATCTCATCATTTTAACTGAAGTATATGTAGACACATTTTCAAGTCAATCGACTCCGAGAATAAAAAGTTTCACATAAAATTAAAAACCCTATTTCACCCTATTAGGGGTGGAATTTCAAAAAACCCTTTCTTAGTGGATATTTACTCTCCACAAAGAGTACAATCTCCAAATTTCATGTCTCTAGGACCAGCGGTTTGGGATGTGCGTTGATGTATCAGTAAGCCAGTCAGGACATTGAATTTTAAATTGGGGGATGATTTTGGAAAAACTGTGATACACGTATCTCATCATTTTAACTGAAGTATATGTAGACACATTTTCAAGTCAACGATCCCGAGGGAGTTTCACAGAAAATTCAACATCCCATTTCACCCTCTTACGGGTGGAATTTCAAAAAACCCTTTCTTAGTGGATACCTACTCTCTACAAAGAGTACATTCTCCAAATTTCATGTCTCTAGGACCAGCGGTTTGGGCTGTGCGTTGATGTATCAGTCAGCCAGTCAGGACATTGAATTTAAAATTGGGGGATGATTTTGGAAAAACTGTGATACACTTATCTCATCTTTTCAACTGAAGTATACGAAGACACATTTTCAAGTCAATCGACTCAGAGAATAAAAAGTTTCATAGAAAATTCAACACCCCATTTCACCCTCTTAGGGGTAGAATTTCGAAAAACCCTTTCTTAGTGGATATCTACTCTTCACAAAGAGTACACTGTCCAAATTTCATGTCTCTAGGACCAGTGGTTTGGGCTGTGCGTTGATATATAAGTCAGCCAGTCAGTCAGGACTTTGAATTTTATATGTATAGATAGATAGATGGAATAAGGTGGGTATCTTTGGATCTTGTTACATCAATAAAGGAAGAGGGTGGGCTTCTCATAAGATGGACTGACGATCTGACGAAGGTCCTGAGAATACTCTAGATACGGGATGTTTAGGATCGTTGGATGTAGCAAGATTAGTGGAAGGCAGATGTGGACGTCTTTCGGAAGAATGGTGATGTAATTATAAGAGCGAAAAGATTGACGGCACGGTTGGCGCAGCGGCTGAGCGATTGACTGCTGCGCTGCGTGTCGCGAGTTCGATCCTCTTACGGAATAAATATTTGTATGTTCTACAGATAATTCTTCCGGGTCTGGCTGTTTCTGTATGTGAGTTTAAATGTTTGTAAACGTACCCACGATACAGGAGAAATTCCTAGTGCGGGGCAGCTTTATTTTTTTAAAAAAAAGCTTTATAAATATTTCATTTATTCACAACCTATTACTATGTGTAATAAACGCACATAAATGATATCAAATCATCTAGTCTCACACACAACTCAATGTAATAACAAGCAATTCAATTTATTTATCGTTCAACAACATATCACTTTAATTAACTGTTCATTAATTCATTTACTAACATCGAAAGACAGTAATAATGGATTTCACCAGTTGATATGACAATAAAGGTGATATTTATGAAGTCTCACTATGATAGGGTTTCAAAGACTCTAAGATATGATAAGTCACAAGACTATCAGGGAAACAAAACACATAGCTCTAACTTAACGACATTTAACCCTTAATTTGGCAGAGATCCGAGTTGTTTTATTTTATGAAATAAGATGTATTTCTGAAGTCCTAGGGTTAAATACAACTTACGAAAAATAGACAAAAAAATATTTTATTTACAGGTTTTCAGGAAATCAACGTTCATCACAGTGAACACTGCGAAATACATTGAGAATAACAAGTAATTTGTAATGTTCACTGTGGTAAACATTGTCAAATTAGTGTAATTTAAACATGTTAAATAAAACCACTATGTATATCAATACATCAAATTATTTACTATGGAAATGTAAAAAACACTTGCGAGAATTTTTTTTCGTAACAAAGCAAGTCTCTTAATCATTTTATACAATATATTATTTCAATATTTATTATATTTTTTGGCAAAACTTGCATCGCCCCATGTCTTCTTTTGTGCTGAGATAATGTCCTGTTTTGTCGAATATGATGGGGCTGGTAGGCCTGGCTGGATCTTGGGTTTATAATTTTACATTTTACATACAACAACATATCAGCCAGGTTTACACCCCCATATGTTTATTGTACACGTGAACAATTTGCGGACAATCAACTTCAATTTTTTGTTTCTGCTCTTTACAATACCTTTTTATTTTTTGTACTGGTTCAAATCCAACAAATGAGCTTATAAGAGTTTCCAGCGTCATCATCATCATTTCAGCCGAAAGACGTCCACTGCTGGACATAGTTTCCAGCGTACAAAAACTAATTTGTTTGCATCACAAACAACTTGTGAAAACGCACCCCTCTGTTTTTTCTTCATCGACTTTTCATCCGATAAAAACTTTTCAGCTTCTCTAATCCTGTTGCTACGTATCGTACCAAGACCAAAAACACTATAATTTTCTTTCAATATGTAAAAAAAGCTCTGGCGATGAGAAGAAATTATCTCAAAATATACTTGCTGGTTTCTTTTGTGTAGTCTGAGTCAAAGCTATAACTATTTTGTGCTCCAAACCCAAGTGAAGATTCTTGCTCTGTAAACTTATGTGACTGAAAGATATCTTCTCCTGCATATAAAATTAAATCATAAATCATTCCACACCTTCACCAGCACGTACATAGAAGCATATTATTGGTAAACAAAAGTTATACCTAATTTGGCAATGTTCATCACAATTAACATATCAAATTGACAATACTTGTTCGAGTATTTGGCAGTGTTCACTGTGATGAACAAACAAGTTTTCCTTCAATAAAAAGTTACCAAAAACACAAAACATTACGTCAAACCTATTCTAAACCAAAGTATAAACATTGTTTAGTAAATAAAAGCCACAAAAAAGTTAGCTTAGTTATGTAAAACATGTAAAATAAAAATATTTACCTTGCGAAGAATCGAGTGCCCGCGTCTCGCTGACATCTTGTCTCGATAATGACATATGAACAATGTTGACACTAGTAGAATTATGTTTTATACCGATTAATATACTTTAAACTTGCTATAATTAAAATAAAAACCGAAAAATAGTAGATAATAGTCGTTCAATATTTATTTTTTATGAATGTTTACCACAGTAAACATAATCAAATTAAGGGTTAAGTCGAAGTGGTCACACACTTATAGACCGACCGCTTTAATGAGTCCTCCGACTTGCCCCATCAAAGGCACATTAAGCGTCCACAAAGTCCTAACAACATCCCACACGTTATTTGCTTTTTAATAACCATTATCCACGTGGGTATTACGATACTAATTGAATCCTTCAGAATATTCCATTTGAATTGATACCTTCGCGAAGACTCATTAAAGCGGTCGGTCTATAGTTTGGACATGAACGGTGTGGGCCTCCACGCACACAAACATAATTATAAGCAATACCTGCTTACTAATGAGGAGATATCTGCCATTAATAGTTAGTTAATGGTATTGAGCAACCGATACTTATTGCAGTAATGCCAATAATTTACTATTCACGACTAAATTGAAGATTTAAAGACGATTCTTGTCTTAGTTTACCATTACTTTTACATAAAGGGTATAAAAAGACCCTTAACGAAGCCGAAAGGCGCTTTTTCTTCCAGTCATTGCGCCATTTTTTGTTTTGGGCATCTAGTTACGGAGATATTGAAGGTCAAAGTTCCAAAGTTCCAAGTTTTTTCACTACTTACACCTTATTAATGTTGTAACTTTACTTTAAAAATACCTTGATGACCCTTGTACTATTCAATGCAACTATTCATCAGCACAATGTTTGAGTTACACTGAGTTCTACCATACTCCAAAATAAAATACACCCCAAAAAAGAGTCGTTTCCCAGCAATAATTACGTAGAGTTACTTAACTTCAGGTAAAGAATGCTTGGTTGATGGCTTCGCGAAGGGTCTGCTAACACCTTGTATATTCAGAATTGTATATTGTATATTCAGATTATTAAGAAAGATGAAGCCACTCAACCACTTTTCAGTGCCAGCCCTGAACAGTCGCCATATTAGTTCAGTAATAGTGATCAACACGCCATCACGCCATCGCCAGTCGGTCGCGACTCGCGCTTCTTATCTCGCGCCCCGACGACTACCTACCATGACGCACCCACGCACTCGCGACTGTGTATAAGGAACTTGAAGGACCACCACTGTGCCTGCTGTGAGTCAGGATTAGGATGGTCTTTATAATAATAGACAAACTCATGAAGGAGAGATAAACAATGTTTCCAGTTGTCGTTAAATAAAGACAAAAAATATTTTTATTTTTTATTTATTTTACTATTTATGTACACAATATATACAACACAGGAAATAACATTATAGTACATGAGTACATAGGTACTGCTTATTTCCTAAGAAATTTCTGCCAGCAGACCATCATCATTAACACTAACACTGAAAACGGGATATTCACCATGTTTACTGTTTGTTTTGTGTTCCCGATATTTCACGATTTTATACCGTTTTCAGTGACCATGTCAGTTTAAAAACTTATAAAATATAACTGTAGGCAGGTACCCGCAAAGGAAAAAGGAGAAAGGCCAAAAAGGCACAAAATCAGTAAACAGACTTCGGAAAAGTAAAAATTGTATAGTAAAAATAATCTACCAATTTCACGGCAATCCTGGAACGCGAGATAGCTAGTTGTTACCCTGCTAGTTTAGACGTACACCGCTCAAGCCAGGAGGCGAGAGTAATCCCACCATGATGACAGTCGCTGTATCTGTGTCCCGAACAAGCGGAATCTTTGAGTATCTGCCACAGGAGACGTCGCCAAGCCACATGGCATTCTGTCTGTGCTTTGGGCAAAAGCAAAGACCACGTAGTCTATAACGTAGCTAGTAGTAGCTATTTGACAAATTAAGCCGTTTATGATGGCAGTTGTAAATAAAAACATGGCGGCGAAGAAAATTACTGGTGTCAATAATAGAGCGATCAAGAGAAAGAGATGCAAGTCTCTAATTATTTTAACAAATAGGAAAAACATACAACATACCTGCTTTGAAGAGAATTAGCATCTAGATCACATAAAACTGACTTGTCAAAGAACCAATTCAATGAACGCCAGAACATGACGCACGCGCGTGCCCTCCACGCCAAGCCACAATTTCACCGCAATACCTACAAAAAGAATAGGGATTTCAAATTATTTAATTGTTTATTTCGTGTTATTGTACACCGCATTGTTTGTCACATATTTGTGTCATTGGCGTACAGGGCACGGGCTTGCTTGTCACGTATAAGTGACAATCGCGTAAAATAGGTTAAAGATTTCCAGAAAAAGACAAGTTATTGATTTCTTGATTTTAATAACTTTCTAACCTAAAAAGCATATCTAACAGGACTTACGCCAGGCGTGAACTGTGTTCTACTACGCCTTACAAGTCTTGCAACGTACGCAGGCAAGCTGACAACCCTACAGTAACATGTTGCTCCTCTAAACAGAGTTTAGATGGCCGCGCTTATCGGCAAGACGGCTACCTACCATTACGCACCCACACGCTATCTGCGCGTAGATGGACAATTTACCGTCTGCATCGCTAACGGGTCTGTCCGTTCTATTATGTTCTGGACAAGCTGAAGTTTGTACAGTTTTAGAAGTTTGCAAGAATGCTTGGAATTCCTGGGAGCTCCATTGAAGTGATATTGTTTCGAAAATAAATGTCACGACTGCTGTTTTTTTTATCTGAGGTATAGAGCAATAGAGCTTTTTTATATTTTTTTTTTATACAACGTCGTCCAGGTAAAAGCAAGTTAGTTTGTTTGTTTGTTACCTTTTCACGCCTAAACTACTGAACCGATCATCCTGAAATTTTGCATATACGTTGTCAGGTAAAAAAAAGTAATGTTCCCGAGGAAAACAACAATAACGTTCTTATGATAAGAGATGGCGCCACGTGTCTTTCGAATCATGATTGAATTATATTATTACACGCAGAGTCCAACCCGAATTGATTGTCAAATTCTAAATTAACGCGAGTGAAGCCGCGAGCAAAAGCTAGTTAAATCATAAATCATATTTATTTCTGTAATTTGTTTTTAAAAACACATGTACACGTCACATGATGTTATGTTTTAAAACTAGATGGGGCCGGTGTTACCTGACTACTCTGAGAAGAAACAGGCCAAACAAACTCAGAGCTCACTGTCTCTTTCGAAGTCCAGATTAGTGTCTGAGATGGTCTTTTGAAGAAAGAACCACAAAAATTTGAATAGACCTATCCAGTCAGTACAAGCATTTATCAGTGATCGTGTAGCTCATTAGTTTTGGTGGTCGATGTACCATGGGCAAACAATCGCTTCAGAAACTATTATAAAGGGTGTAAATAGACCCTTAACATATCCGAAAGGCTTGTTCTCCCCGTCTTTGCGATATTTTTTTTGTTCTAGACCATACCTGGAAACCTTCTAATTACGGAGATATTTTGGGTCAAAGTTGCAATTTTTTCACAACTTTTTTTTCAAATACATGATTTTAATGTAAGATTTTTACTTTACACAACTCTATGACCCCCGTACTATTCAATCCATCCATCAGCACAATGCTTTGAGTGCTTTCCATCGAGTCCTACCGTAAAACGTGATTTTTCACCCCAAAAAAAAAGTCGATTCCCAGCAATAATTTTTGCGTAAAGTTACTTAGTTTGGATGTACAGAATGCTTGGTTGACGGCTATGTGAAGGGTCTGTTTACACCCTGTATTAGTAGATTGATTGAACAAATAACTGCTTGATCAAGTTTTCAGAAACTGGTATAGGTACTTAGTTCGGAGTTCAAGTTTGCAACCCACTGATGCTTCACGATACCCGCTACTTCAGTCTTTGCATCCTGTATGTACAGTCACGAGCACCAATATGTGAACGCTTAACAATTTTTAGGTGTTTTTCTCCTACTGTATTGATTATCATTTCATGTTGTTACGAACATAGTATTTTGGAGCTCATAATAGGGATGTTTCCTGTGTAAAAAAAATTGATTCTATTTAGTCCGTCAGTTAGATTATCGAAAAATATTGGAAACGTATTTTTTGTTTTATCAAATCAATAAAAATTGACGGAGATAAAAGGCATCAAAGATCATGATTGGGGGACTGTAAAAAGTTGTTCGGTAAAAAGTCAGTACACTTTACTTACAAGTATGACGTCACACGAGTTTTCGACGCACTGTAACGACTTCATTTTTAGTTTTCGTGAAAAAATAAAAAATACCAAAATTTTTCGGAAATCTATCTGACGGTCTAGACTTTTTCGGAAAACATCCCTATTTTTATGAAAAAGTTCATATCTCCAAGTGACAATCGTTATTTCTCGCGAAAATTGCTTTGACATTTAGGAAAGTATTGGTGCTCGGGGCTGTACGATGCTTTGAGACCATCTGACCATTAGGCTATTATATACTACACATAGATCCACCCGCACTCACGTAACTAAACTATCCTAACCGGTACTTTACGCTATAATATCGATACAACTCAACGATCGATACGCGATCAGCCCGATCGATTGCGTAGGTAAATCTTCAATGACACGGTACCCAGTACCAACTGATCAGCTAGTGGTTAAATAACCCCTTTGTCTCGGCTGACTCATGCCTCCCTAGTACCTACTGTTCGCACTTAGTACAGTTTCCGCGGCGGCGAAACAATTTAACAATCAGCTGGGTTTAGTTTAGTCGACACTCTTTATGTTCCACAAACATGTATATCGTTGTAACTGTATTTTAACCGTTTCAGCTGCAAGTGTAACATAATGATTGGAATAAATTCCTTCAGACATCCTTCGTCTAGTTGTCGCAAGCGCGACTGCTGGCATGAGGTCCCGGGTTCGATTCCCGGGTTGGGCAGTGTTATTAAGTTTTTCTATCAGGAATTTCTCAGTAGCAGCCACGGAGTCTGTATTTGTGCCCGGTTGATGGCAATAAGCTCGCCCCCTATTAATGAGACTTAATAAAATTAAATTTATAATTTAAAAACCCCCATAGCGACAAAGAAAAACGCGAAAAAACATTTGAAAAGTCATAAAATGGCTGAGCCAGTTTTGATAAAACATGTCTAATTGTAATATACACATTATTCCCTTTCATTTGATACCCCACTTAGGTATATTTGAAAATATTCGATTTTTCATCCCCCAAATCTAGTAAATGGCTACACCGATTTTGATAAGAATAAGAATAAGAATAATTTATTTAAAAAGTAGATATTACAAAAGTACATTTAGGTGCTGTAGTGTAATTTCTTAAACAATTTTAATTAGCGCTTATAAATAAACTATGACTTAAATATATTAACAGGTGCAAGTAACGAAAATGTCGAATTCAAATGTTAGGTAGGGCCTGCCTGATCTAGGTTTATTTAAACCTGTGTTTCAGGTATGGCAGGATAAAACATGTCTAGTAGAAAGAATAGAAAGATTGCCGCATTCAGAATTAAATTCAATACTCAATACTCAATTCTTTATTGCATTCCACAATGTAGGCTTTGGTGGTAGACATTTTTTAAAAGAAACAATGGTGGACCCTGTCGGGCACAGCAAAAGAAAGATAATAATAATATTTGGAGATGAGGTCATCTTGAATGCCGCAGCTATGTTCGTAATATCAACTCTTCATCTATTTGCCAAGCCAGAAGGGTTGAGATCCCTTCGTCCAAGGAAACTAAATGAAAAATACTCTTGAAATTTTTCAAACGTTTAGTGAAAAGAACTACTACAAGGGACCTGTTGATCAGCTTGTTTAGTCCATTCTATCGGAACTTCTGCATTCAAAACTAAGTTTAAGTTTAGAAGGGTCAAAGGTACTTTATACAAAGTCGGTTTTGAACCAATACACATATATTCTTATAACGATACTTCCATACGAAGATTAAAAATGCGAAAGTGACTCTGTCTGTCATCATTCCATTTCCGCGCCTAAAAGGCTGAACGGATTCGGATGAAATTTGGCACACGTATATACGACGACCTGAGTTAAGATAAAGCATAGGGTACTACTGAAGGGGTATGAAGAAAAAGGAGTAAAGTTCTTAATTCCCCATAGAAAAGGGAAGATTCCCCAAATAGATGGATGTTGTGTCTGGTGGGCTACTGCCCGACAGTGATTGTCGGGTTTTTCTACATGGTCTAAGTCGCGAAGAACTTTGATATCGCCATTTAGGAATTTGATGTTAGTTCTTCATTTTGTCATAGATGGCTGTAGCACTTTTTGTACTGTGTTGCTATAGTACTTTATGCCAGTACCTTCGCGTGAGATAATTTCCGTCTTTAAGATCTTCACATGGGTGTAGCCGCGGCCAAAAGCTAGTCTTTTCATTTAACATTCGGGTTTCCTTATATGCAGTAAATTAGCTGCGGAATCCAAAGACAACGTCAGAGCGAATGCAAATGTTGGAGCGATCACAATCAAATGAATTATTTAATATGTGCACGTGTGATGCCAACACGTGCCACACTAAGACTGCGCGCGCGCATCGTAGGAGTGTTGTTTAGAAAATCGAACTTTGCCTTTTACTCCTTTTTTTTTGCAGAAAATCGGTCCTGAACATATTGAAACAAGACTTACTTCAATGAAGATAGCAGATTTGGTTAAGTTCATCGTGTTAGCAATTTTTTGCTAGATTCTGTTTGTAGATACACTGATACAATACTTCGACACAATAGGTTTTGATTGAAGATCGCGCACCTCTGAAGAAAAAACATCCGCTTCCTGAAGTGATCTTATCGTCGAAGCCTATTGAACGTAATTTCTAACTAATGCAAGCCCAGCCCATCATATCAGTGGTATGCTAAGAAATAAAATTTCTGCTTTAGCGTAATGCATACATATCTACCCTGTATACGACAGGGTGGAAGACACCGACGCTAAATCGGTTACCACGTATTGAGTACATCATTTTGAACCTAGAATTTTTTGTTGGTTTTTAAAAACAGCTGTTTCCTACAAAACTGCAATACGCGGTCAAAATGAATGGAACAGCTGATTTTCTTCTGTATCTATGCATTAATATAATAAAAGCGAGAGTTTTCCCAACCAATCACTGAATCAATCGTTACCATTCTTAATTATAGGAATCTTGGAAAGTTTTAATGCCCTTTAATGCCGTCATTTCTTTAAAACGGTCAGTCTGGTACTTTTCATCCTACACGCAGACAAAGTCATCTCATCAAAACAGGCAACAGCTTGTACACTTACACATAAAGAAAACTCTACTAAATAAATCAGAAACACGAGAAAACCTACACAGTACAAACAACATAATACCCACATAATACCGAATACGTCTGTACATAACAAACACATAGGTACTAATGTACTTATGTGAGCACCGCGCGTGACAAGTCACTTGGCTGACATTCAATATTTTTTATCTACCTACATCCAAAGTACATAAGCATTGTATTTTTTTGTTGTTTTATTCTTCGCGTTCAAAATCGCCAACTTGTGAACTGACAGGGACGAAAATAAAATGAACAAACCTTTAAAAATTGAAGGTAATAAATTAGTGTTCGTGGATCGAATTTTATCACTGGACATCACGTTTATCATGACCCTTTTTTATGTATCAAATTATCTTAAATGCTCAGAAATATCTTTATAGTATAGTGTCATCAGATTCTCGTAGATCAGAGAGTTTGTGATGTTTGAAAGTGGCGCCTGTTCGACTCGCTGTCCGACCATGGACCATGCCCGGGTCGACGGCGCGTCGTGTTCCACGCGCGCCTCAAAGAGTGTCAGCATAATGACGGGGCCCCCCTCTAGAGGGCCAAAGCCTGCCGGGGTCGCGGGACTCATAGAATTACTGTGACCCTGGAACATAAAGGGCTACTGAAGGACACCGTGGATTTTAGTCAGTACAAGTCTGACAGTCCCTCCCGCACTGCCCTGGGTGGGAGGACTCATTTGATGATTTTACCACGTTAAAAAAAAAAAGAAAAGTGGCGCCTGTTACAGAAAAATTGAAAGGAAGTCGTTTGTCTTGGTATGGACATGTAATGAGGAGGGATGAAACGTATGTGACGAAAAGAGTGATGCACATGAATGTTGATAGATGGAGAGGGAGAGGAAGGCCAAAGAAAAGATGGATGGATTGTGTGAAGACTGATATGAAAGAGAAAGGAGTAAATGATGCCGTGACGTCTGACAGGGGAGAATGGAAGAAGAAAACGTGTTGCGCCGACCACAAATTGAATGGGACAAGGTTAGGATGATGATGATGCTGATGATGAAAGAGTTTGTTATTTTCAGCTGTAACTTCTGAAGCCACGTTCTTTTGTAGGGGTCTGCAAGGGCCGATGCCTGCTAGGGCTGCGGGACTATTCGAAAGAGATACCGTGGCCCTGGAACACAAAGGACAAAGAAGGAACATGGATGGGTGTTAGTCAGTAAAAGTCTGACACTCCCTTCGGCTCCGCCCAGAGAGCGGGGGTCATTTAATGATTTGCCATCCGAAAAAAAAATCGGTTGTCTGTAAAGTCGGTTTACTGACGATAGTTGAACGTGACAACGTCATAAGAAAATACTGATGGAATGGTTGCATTTTTTGAAAAACGAATGTGCGTTGAGCAATTGTTTTATGGAACGCCTCATTTTTTTCGTGCGTGCAGCCGGCTCCATCGAATTATAAGACGTTGTCACGTCGAAAAAAAAAAAAAGCCACGTTCTTTGACGGGAAACTATGTATTCAGTTCTAAGTAACAAGCGTCAAGTGACAATGAAGCATCTTGCTCCGGGGCACATAACAAGGGTACCGTTTCTGTATAATTTTATACCTCGGATGGTTGGAGCGACAATCTTCGCAGAATAGCTGGCAGCAGCTGGGTGAGACTTGCTGAAGATCGAGTTGATTGAAGAGGCTTATATCTATCAGAGGATTTCTATAATGACCTCATTGGTCCAGTGGTCGCAAGCGCGACTGCTGAGCATGAGGTCATGGGTTCGATTCCCAGGTGAGGTAAAGTGTTATTGGGTTTTTCCACCAGCAGCTTCAAGGTTACCGACGTAGCCCGAAGAATAGCCAAACTTAAGTGGCAGTGGGCAGGGCACATTGCTCGCAGAACGGATGGCCGATGGGGCCGAAAACTTCTGGAGTGGCGAACGCGAACCGGAAGACGCTGCGTTGGAAGGCCTCCCACTAGGTGGACCGATGACATTGTAAAGGTTGCAGGGATCCGCTGGATGCGAGACGCACGGGACCGGTCAATGTGGCGACACTTGGGGGAGGCCTATGTCCAGCAGTGGACGTCTTTCGGCTGAAATGATGAATGATGATGATGATAACTAGCGAAATATCGGAGTACTATTAAGTACACCTCTACTTAAACCTTCGGGGATTACAGGCGTGATGTTATGTTATGATTTCTATAAGCTGAGGATGATGACAGTTGACAGTCAAAATGATAAAGGCCCTTATTCTGGCTATTTTCGAAAATAAAGCCATCACTCACCAAGTCGATGACAGCAAAGTTGTTCTTCACAACAAATCGAAGGTGAAGAAGGTGAATGTACTCCTCCCTTGAGGAAAACATTTAATAACACTGGCATGACGATGTATTCTTAATTTCCAATATCAACGGCGTGTCACCAACATTTGTTCAAGTCTACTCAGGGATGAGAATCATTTATTTTGTACTTAAGTGAGCTTTCATAACTTATGTGATCGGATCAGCGCAGACATTCAAATATTTACGAGCGATAGACGGGCCAAGACGAAGAAAACCGTAATCCAATGCTTGTTACTAGTTAGTAAAAAATCTTGCTGATTTCTTGATAAAATATTTATTAATTTTAACAATATAATATTTAAATAGTCTCTTTACAATAAGGTAAAAATGCTTAACCTAGCGATCTAAATAAATGTGCGATGTAATCGTACAAATAGTATATATGCATTCAGTTTATACGAGTTCTATGATCTGATGTTGGTAATATTCTGAATAAAGGGTGTAAATAGAACCTTAACATAACCGAAAGGCACTTGTTCTCCCCGTCTTTGCGATAATTTTTATTGTTCTAGACCATACCTGGGAACCTTCTAGTTACGGAGATATTGGGGGTCAAAGTTCACTTTTTCACAAGTTTTTTTTTAAATACATGTTTTTAATGTAAGTAAGATCTTTACACACCTCTATGACCCCCGTACTATTCAATCCATTCATCAGCACAATGCTTTGAGTGCTTTCCATCGAGTCCTAACGTAAAACGTGATTTTTCACCCCAAAAAAAAAGTCGATTCCTAGCAATAATTTTTGCGTAAAGTTACTTAGTTTGATGTACAGAATGCTTGGTTGACGGCTATGTGAAGGGTTTTTTACACCCTGTATAGTGTCACACGCCCGCTTGACAAAATTGAAAATGTTCAGGATCAAAAATTCAGTCTCTTAAGTCTTTTAAATCTCTTTGGATCAGTGGCTACAGGCATTTGGCACTGAAGGCACTTCGAAAATATTGAAGATGCTAACTTTTTAAAGCATTCGTAGCGTAAGTATGACAACCCGGAAGCTCCATACCTGTCTACATTATTAATAGAAACATATACGTGATAGTCTAGTGGTCTGACCGTCGGACTGCCAAGTCATAGGTCTTGAGTTCGAATCCATGACACGCACCTCTGATTTTTCGGATTCATGTGCGTAGTGACTATAATTAACACTTTTTTTTAGGATGGTAAATCATCAAATGACCCCTCCTGCTCTGGGTGAAATGGAAGGGAGTTTCAGACTTGTACTGACTAAAACCCATCCATTTTCCTTCTTTGCCCTTTGTGTTCCAGGGCCGCGGTATCTCTTTCGAACAGTCCTGCAGCCCCGGATATAATTATCACTTGCTTTGGTGAAGGAAAACATTGTCAGGAAACCAGCATGCCTGAGAGATATTTCTCGACGGCATGTAAATCCAAGTCAGACGCCCATGGGTGGCATAAAAACTCTGACACCAGGTTAGGCATTAACTACAGGATAATGAAAGAAGAATAATACAGTCTTCCCGGGAGAAGATGATATCGTCTCCCTCCAAATCGAAGTTCCTAATAGTTTTCATCCAATCTTAAATAAGAAAAACCACTATCTTAATGACATTTCTTTCACAGAGGTGACCGTAATCAACAAGTATCTTGTAACCACCTCAAAATATCACAGCAAAACATTTATACTTAAAAAAAAGTCGTCTTAACAAAGTTTATATACCACGGACTTGAATGCAGTGAGCCGATACCCAATCAATGTGGAGACTTGTGAAACCACAGGTGGCCGGGATCCCATCGATCTCGCTAAAAATACGATAATATCGTATATTGCCTTGCCTACACCGCACTTACTGACACCCAGGACATAGTGGGATTGGAAGAGCGAGAGCGAGTTTAAATTGTCCAGTCGACAGCACATCAAGTTACCACAGACTGTCATATTTCTCCATATGATTTTAAACCATGAAATGTGGATGGTTAAGTTCAAAATCGAATGAGAAAATTTGACAGTTTGTAGTAACTTGATGCGCTGGCACTGTATATTGAAGAATCGACTAGAATGAATAACAAGAGACTTGCTCTCAACTACAAACCACATCAAATCATTTCGTGTGTCGTATAAAAAATTATGAGAACATGAATTGAACCATTGAGCTGACATTATTTTACATCAATTCAATACGAGTCTACTGATATATAATGTACGCACTAGAAACGTTTTGAATACGTTTAAAAAAAGGGTTTTTCAGGCAAGGAAAACTGTTCTTTCGCGCGTAAAATTATTTTAAACAAACACTTTCCTTTTTTTCATAGCTTGCTCTGTCCCACTGCTGGGCAAAGGCGTCCCTCCAGTCCCTCCATTTCTCGCGAACGCTTCCTCCTTACAGTTCTGACGGAACCTGTCCAGCTCGAATAATAATCCCTGTACACGTAAAATTAAATTGAATCCCAAACTTGTATAATATGTTGTCAACCCCAAATCTTTCCGCTTATACGTCTAATTCAACGTTCAACATCAAAATCAAAATCTATTCAAATAATCTCACAAACCGCTTTCCGCTCTCTCTCATGCAACAAGCCATCAGGCTGGATCCTACGCGACAACAAAAATACCCGCGATCCGTCTCGCTGTCAGCTACCGATAACGCGGGCCTTCATACCGCCTACACAGGACGAACAGGGTACTGGGAAGTATTGGAAACTTACCATATACACTTAGTGTACATAATATCACGCCTGTACTTCTAGCAGAGGTGTATAGTATACCCAAATTTTGTCAGTTTTGTTTAAAGTATCAACTCCAACTGCACTCATACAGTGCCATGAATAGAACACAACTCTAGTTCAAGAACTTCCGCTTATGAGATATCCTCTGAGAATATCCCAATTTCACAACTGGAACCCAAGACCCTCAGCAGTTGTCAGCTTGCGATGACCACTAGACACCGAGGTAGTTAAGCACTGCTGATTCGCAGTTTAAAACGTTTAGCTGGACAAGTTATTTAAGAAGCAAAGTACAGAATATGGTCGAAATGAATGGCAGAGCGAAGTTCATTAATTAAAGCACCACGCTCTAACTGTAATGAAAAGTGAAAATCAAATCTTGTCCCACAATTTCTTGGTTCTTTTTAGGTCATTCAGACTCGACTGGACCGGTAGCAAAACAGATTTTTTTTTTTTAGCCCGTGTTATCCCACTCCTGGGCAAAGACCTTCCCCCCCATTCCTTCCACTTCTCACGATGGTGTGCTTTTTTCGCCAATTCGCGAGGAAGCCATCCTAGGCTCCGTCTTCTCGTCATAGATATATTTTATTCTTTAATAACAATAAAATAATATTAAAACTGTTTGCTATCTTTTTAAATTTAAAAAAAAAAACTTATTTCTGCGTAAGCATTACTTTTTTCATGGAATTTGAATACACTGAGAGTTACTGGCAGGGCGCTGACGTGTTCGCTGGAACTAGCTAAAAGGACAATCATCCACATGAATAGAATAGAAGTTGAAGTGGGAAAAGTTCTCGGAAAATCGCTGGAGACTTCGTAGAATTCAGGATTCAGGAAACGAGATCCTTCTGTGTAGAGTAGCTATATGTCAACTTTTTTTTTCTTTAGATACTTTGCTGTTGTAGTTGAAGAATTGAAATAGATCCAGCTATAGCAGAGCGAAACAAACGCGTTGTTGGACGCAATGCGATGTACACAAAACCTGTGCGTCTCGCTGAATGCGCTGGTGGATAAGTATAAAAGTTCGTACGTCGCCTCAATATCAGATAGCGGGTTAAATTTATCCCGAGCAGTGACTGCAAAAGGCGAACTCATAAAAAGCGCGGCACGGTTGATTACAAAGCCGCGTCGGGTTTATGGGCGCGCATCTCGCGTGCCTCGCTGCCTCGCCGCCGCCGCTCCGACGACGCGAGGGTAGTTTTTCAGTCGCCGAGCGAGCCCCCGCCACATAAATAAGTGATCACGGCGCTGCCCCCCCTCCCTGGGCCCCCCTCGCGACGCCTCCCCCCTCTAGCTCGTAAACTAAGCGCAGATAGCGAGAGGACTTAATGGCTGATCGGATTTTGATTAGCGTGGGCCGGCGACGCAACCCCGCACCCAGAGCCGAATTTGAATAGATAAGTGGGCACCCGAGGACCGGCGCTCGCGACCGTAATTTACATACTTACTGGCTTTCGGCGAACATAGAGGGTGCCAAGTTATGGACGACGCAAAAACGATAAAGTTGAAATAAAGCTTCGGTCATCGATTCGGTCGCGTCGAGTGGTTTTTTACAGAATTCTGTTTGTTATCGCTGCGGTCAAGCCGACCGGTCAGCGCTCGTTTTTTATTAGATTTAATCGTTCCGCAGCGCACCGCGGCACACGTGCCCGCTGAGCTCGGCGACCTGACCTGCGGAGAGGTGCCGACTGTACCGTGATACCGCCTGTCCCCGGCGCCGGCACGTGAACATCAAGCGCAGTAAAGTTTCGCTGCGTGCTATGACTTCGACCGTTCGGCGGCAGATCTGTAACTTGTCGCTATTGACGGAGGTCGGAAACTTGGGGAACGTCGGATGGAGACGTACGGACAGGTAGGTACGTCGTCACCAGGCCGGCTGCGGTTGCCGCGGGGCCGCGGACCCCCTGCCCCCCTCGCGTTTGTTTAGTTTGGCAGGTAAAGCACAACAGAGGGGCCGGAACGTGTCGCGTGGGAGTGATCGCCGCCTGACGTATCGGGCGGCGCACGAATAATTGAAGTTTGAAGGAAAACACGCGAGACGCTCACTAGTGGAGTGGGTAGGTATTATAACAGACAGGTCGGTAAACATCGTCTGTGCTCGCAAGAAAAACATTGGTGTTTAATCGCCTCGGGGATAGATTGGTGAGTGGAAACTGATCAAGGCACTTCGGTATTTACCTATGGTTATTTTGGGTTAACTACGAGCTTATGAAACTTTGTGACTGATTGGTTAAATCATGAAACGCGAATTTGCGACAATCCACCACTCATATCAGTGTCTTTCGCAGAAATGTCTTCCTCGCAAGTGCACCATATCCACATTAAACTTTGCTAACACCACCCAGCTTCAAATACTTCTACGTCCGTAAAATATCGCCAGCTATAATCACATGTTTACGAACCCTGCTTACCCCCTAACGCTACACAAGTCGGCGAGGGGGTGGCGAATATAATTAAGAAAGGACAGCGCGAGCCGGGCCGGCGATGAAGTCGTAAAAACACGATGCACTGACATCAACATACCTTCTATATGTATATGAGTATATACGTAGCAATAGCCTGCTCTACATACATACATACGTATGTATATGTATGTGATAGTACAAACGTCAGCTCAGTTAGTGAATTAATTAACCAGGCATTTTTAGTAAGTTAACGGCTGTCTCGTTGGCGCAGTGGCTGTAAGTGGGACAACTGAGCATGGATTCATAGGTTCGATCTCCACGTCGGCTGTTGGGTTGGGTTTTCACTTTAAGAATTACTCAGTACCTGTACGCATACTGGATTTGTGCCTGGATGACCGCAATATGCATTAGTTTGTACTACCAAGTGCACTGACGGTCGACCATTTTTCAACCTTATAACTTAGGGCATTAGGGTGACAAGTGGTAGACCGTCAGTGAAATCGAATACCATGCCTGCGTCTTCGGGAAACACAAGATATCTTACTACTAGATTCCACCCTAATGATGTTCACAGATAAAAATATGACAATCGTGATTCTTCTCCTACTCCAAATCCAAGGAATATAATTAAATGGCTTGTTAATAATTGTTTTTAAAGTGTCAAAGAATTTCTTCATAAAAGTATCTGATAGATATGGCTACTGAGTTCTAGAAAGTGTTATAAGTTTTTTTTAAATTATTCTAAGCATCTATTAATGACACGAAAGCATATATTATAAATGTATATAATACTAGCAGGTCGCCCGCGACTTCGTGCTCGAAAATAGTGATAGCTCGGCTAATATGCATGATATCTTTATAATTTATAGCCTATAGCACTCACGAACAATGTAGCTTTCTACCCAGTGATTGAATTTTTAAAATTGGTTCATTACTTCCGGAGATTACCCCCTACATACAAACAAATTTTACCTCTTTATAATATTAGTATAGATTACTTGGACATTTTATAATATTGACAATTTAAAAAAAATAATGTTTAGTATTTAAATGTTACGTTTAACTTGTTCTAATATTGGTATGTTAGTCTACGGCGAATGATGTAAGATCATAACCCTATTTTTAAGACCTTAATGTACTATGCTTCATCACAAATAAAAAATATTCTATTCTGTAAGGAGATAGTCACAGGTAGGCCTGGTTCATAGACGACAGGTTAGCAACATCGCTCGCAAAACCTGTGACCCAGATTCGAAATAACCAAAGGATCTCTTCAGATATCCTGTTTACGTGCCTTCTGAGAATGCTATGCTTCTCAGAATGGACTAATTTATTTATTTATTTATTTATGTACACACAAAATACTTAATAAGACATTACATTAAGATAGAAGAGCACAAAGGTACTGCTTATTTCATGAGAAATCTCTTCCAGCAGACCTGCGAGAGGAAAGTAGGATTAGAAATGTAGACACAGTGTGTAGAAAAGACATAACAGGAAAATTGAAATTGGAACTTAAAACAAAGTTATACTAATTGGATAATTACTAACTAACGGACTAATTGGATATTTTGGGCAAATTATTGGAACTGATAAATTGCATTCCCGTTTTCCATATCACCTACAGAGAACTGCTCTGTTGCGTTGCCGGCCCGTCCGTACAATTAGTGGAAATTAAAATGGATTTAAAAACAGATATACCTACATTATACTCGTATCTAGAAAACGCAAGTATCACGATCCGTATGAAAATCAAGAGTGCCATTTTTTGACTACCTATTATGAAGTCATATGCACTATTTAGATACTATACAAATGTAGTGTGTATTATGGGATTTTCGAAATAAAACGGGGCAAGCAAACTTTACTTCTTATATTTTATTTTTCAATATTTTACCACGTAACAAACGTAACGTCTTTTCAATCGTCATTCGTCTTTTTCACTCTGTGTTGTCACTCCATCATCTTTCATTCCCGTATATAATTAGTGTTGCCAAATAACTATCCTTATATTCCCACACAAATAAGTATACAAAATAGACTACATTTTTGTGTTTTAAATGTCTTGAGTTTTAACGTTGTTCTTTTAAACAAATTAACTTGCTGCGACAAGGCACGCGAAGTAGGTGCTCTTGCGTTATCTACGTATATCTATAACTGTGGAATAAACCAGTCAACAGATAGGCCACTTGCTTATTCTTGTTAAAATTATAGTACACGTGCACAATGAGAAGTTACAATGGCGCCTGGAAGGTGCAGTGCAATAAGCACGAACTGATGCGCCGGACAGACTGCGGACATCGAACTTTAAAAGAAACTCCCAGTACATTATCTGTCAATGTCCGTTCCGCGATTTGTCTGTGCTGGTTTGATTCAAACTCAACTCAAAGCGTTTATTTCAATTAGACCATAAACAGGCACTTTTTTAAAAAGGCGAAGCTACATTCAAAGACACACCGCACCTTTATTCTACTTACAGAAGAAAATAGCACAAATTACTGAACACCCAAAAAAGCTATAAAAATCGTTCAACAACAATCAAACTAAAACACGATTAAACTAAAACTAAAATCTCAAAGGATGAATATTAAAAATCGTACAAATAGTCGTGGAGACCGTGGCCGTACGCCTGGCCCGTAGTACTAGATATAACGCTATGTACAGACTGGCCGACTACGCTGCGCTGTTTAAAAGGCCATCAAAGAGCCGTCTACATAAAACGAGTCCCATTTTACATTCGGGCAGCTATGACCAGGGTTTATAGCCGGCCGGTCAGGAATCCTGCCCGTAATGAGGAAACCCGGCACCTACTATTGGCCCTCGATTGTTCCGCGTACACTATCGATCGTCTTGCAACGTTAGTCGCAGGCTGTAAAAAAGTTTATGATCTTTGGAGATTCGACGTCTTAACGTCTCTCTTTTTGTTGATTTTGGTTCGATTTTCAGCGGATAGGCTGGTTGTATAGCTGTGATATTTTTGGTCCCTTAAAAGGCAACTAGTTCAAGACCCTACTAGCCTTTTATGGCACAAAAACTCAGACCTGAACGTGAGATATGAATGAAAAATCTTACGGGTTCTTAGCAAACTTAAGACATAAAACTTAGTGATTGCCAAAGACCCAGTAACTTACAAAATCATTTTTTTCTATAACTTCATGGGAAGCTTACAAATCGTCGTCAGATTCATGAACCATCAGAGACGAGGGAGACGATGGAGGACGTGGGAGGACGTGGAGTAAAAAAAAAAAAAAAAAAAAATTTAAATATTTATAATAGCCCTCCTCCTTTCTTATTGTGTTATATGCCCGACAGGGCCCACAACGATCCAAAACTAATGTATATATCCTAATGTATGCACCTACCACCTAAGTTCACATTGTGGAATGCAATAAAGTATTGAGTATTGAGCTCAGTAACTCAGTGTTTATTGGTCATAACTGGCAACGAAAAGCACCTACCTAAACGTCACTTTACAATCACTTTTATTGCGTTTATAATTAAATCTAGATCAACAAATGCCACGGATTCAGAGCATCTTTCTAGTCATCAAAGTTATGAAACCTAGTATCCTATCAGTCTTCTTATATTGTTATTGGGTTTTTCAATAAGGAATTTCTCAGTAGCAGTAGTTTGTGTCTGGTTGATGGCAATAGGCCCGCCTCCTATTACATGGGACTTAAAACATCGGGTCCTTCTGGGATTACAGGCCTGATGTTATGTTATCTTATAAAATCGTTCATAAAAATAAGATTATGTTATGCAGGCAATGAAAATCTTCAGGAAGAAAAGCAAACAAACTTATGTGCTACATGAAATATGAATGCAAAAAATGTCACTTCTCACTTCGATCTCGCAAATCAATTTTAAATCGATAACCATTGGTAGTGTCGTTGGAAGCGCGGTTATTTTCGCTCTCGGCACCTTATCTGCGTCAAAGGCAAGGTGGATGCTGGGCTCCTCCCGATAGCAACTCCATATTTATGTAGGAACCTCGCTGGATGAGGTAATAAGAGGAAAGTGATTAGAAACGCTAGGAAATGTGGAACGGGAGTGCGAATGGGGAGCTTTTGAAAGAAAACGCGGGAAAGCGAGGAAAAAGTTGTAAATTTTTAGGGTTCCGTACCTCAGTCGGCAAAAACAGACCCTAAGGCGCGAATAACACAGAAACGGCGTAAGGTGAAGGCACGGCGCAGGCATGATGCCGCTTCAAAACGTTTTCATACAGAATATACGAAGGCGACGTGTCCTGAATTACACTCAAGCGGCGCGGCGCAGGCACGCCGTTCTTTCCTTTCCTTATAAATTCCACGCCTGCGCCGCACCGTCACCTTACGACGTTTCAATGTAATTCGCGCCTTATAGGATCACTTTGTTGTCCGTCTGTCAAGACCCTTTTTCTCAGAAACACACGGAGGTATCAAGCTGAAATTAATATCAAATACTCAAGTGTGCTACCCTTTGGAACAATAAAATTCGACTTTGGTCCGACTTCTGTCACCAGACGGCGCTAGCTTAATTTCAGTACTACGAATTGAAGTAGACGTTAACGCGATCGTATAGGCCGGCCCAAAAAGAGGTGGCGAGACGATCTGGACGTGTACCGCGAGGGCTGGTTCGAGGAGGCATGGGAAAAGAGCACATGGAACGAATTGGGGGATTTGCCCAGCAGTGGGACAGTACAGGCTGGTAAAAAAAAATAGGGCCCTCTGAAACTTAACATTTCACACTAACTGTGAATGTTTAGAAATTACCGATGTTAATAATAGTACAGAATGCTTGGTTGACGGCTTTGTGAAGGGTCTGTTTACACCCTGTAGATTACAGGAAAACCTATAAGAAATGTATGTACGGAACCCTCTCCACGCGAGTCGAACTCGCACTTGTCCGGTTTTTTTTATTTAGCTTCAGTTTGAGAGGCTGTATAATGGAAGAGGTCACATATAACGATGAATCCAGCCCAATATTGCACTTTCTAAGTTTCATTAGAAGCAACACCACATGATACGTAGTTTCCCCGAGGGCAAAAGTTTGAGTATTAAGTTTATTTTAGCAAATAACATTAATTATAAGTATAGTTTCAGGCTTAGAATTTCTGCATATAGGTACCTACCAACTTGGTTACTGCAAAATCGAGTGTCTTTGCAATATCGAATGTTTTAGATTATAATAATGACATTGTTATTTATTAATTTTTTTATGGTTGTTGCTATATTATAATTTGACATAACAGATTCTGACATTACCAGATTATGTAAATTCTATAATTAATATTAATTGTGATTGTTGTTAATGTTTTGGAATATTTAGACATTAAGCTTTTTTTTTAACATTACACATTACGTCATAGTTATACTTCATTATATGATTTGCAAGATTTATATTTAATTCATTAATTATTCTGATTTTGTTTTTTTTTTGTCTTTTTATTATTAGTCTGATCGGTGACTAACTATTAAATTTGACTATGGCTATAATATGACTATGACTGTGGCTATAATCGTACCTAATAGCTGTATCTATACTACTATTTAATTTAATTCAAACCTAATAATTAAGTTACATGCCGTAAGGTAAAATGTATCGTGACACTTAATAAATATTCCACCTTATATGTATACCTACATTATTAGCAAATAAATGATTTCTTTCTTTCTTTCTTTACTGTTTTAAACAACGTGTAGATCAGACCTTAATAGGATGAAGTTTTGTGGTACAGGGATCTGAGGGATCTATTGAAGCGTTGCCGAAAAGAAATTTATTTAAGAGTAAACTTACTAAACACATTATCAATTAAAAACTATTAAATAACCTAAAATAAATAAACTAACAAACTATAAAAGGGCATCAAAAAAACTCCTCCTCAACGCTGTCAGCTGGTAATGTGCCCAAGACACTGGCGGCGTTGCCACGTTGTATGGCAACACTTAGCCTCTGGCCAAAGTAAAAGCTAGCCCTTGGGTCACGGGAAGCGTCAACTAGGCGTTTCGAAATTTCCTTAAACAGGCTATGAGCACTCGGACCGAAATAGGAACTAAGTGCGACATCTTGTTTCTTAATACATATCAGGAAAAAAATATACAATCGCGGATCCTAAAGACTGATGCCCTATTAACCGCCTATTATGGCATAGTAGACCCCATTATCAGATACAGCATTATTTTTTGGGGACTCTCTACGGATAGAGATACTGCATTTAAAGCTCAAAAAAAGTGCCTTAGATCCGTTTTTAAATTAAAAATTAACGATAGCTGCAAGCCGTTTTTCATAAGCCACAAAATCTTGACTTTACCATCAATTTATATTTTAGAAGTCGCGATATTTGTTAAATCCAATCCTAAGCTATTTCCCCGCATGGCAGAACGGTTTCCTAGGAATAGACGTGATAATAGTCAACTCTGTCAACATAGGTCTCGGACTGCTCTTATGCGCAGGAGTGTTTTTTGTATGGCTCCCATTATTTTCAATAAGCTTCCCAATGGCTGGAAAGAGCTGGGCATAGTAGCCTTTAAAAAGAAAGTGAAATCTTTTTTAGCTAGTAAAGTGTATTACGATGTGAACGAATTTTTAAGGGAAACATTTTTTAACTGACATGCTTTTATATGTAATATTAATTTAATCTCAAATGTATGTTAAGTAATAATAGTTTCTTGATAATGATGTTTGTGTTGAATAATTTGGACCTAAGTTTGACATTATTGTATTATGTTTTTATTTTTGATAATTGAATATTTTGACAATTTTGTATATAACTCCTATCTATTTCTATTTGAATTAATTATGTAATCAATCAATTTAATTTAATTTATTTACTATTGTCAATGTTAAATTGTTAATGAATGTTGTTATTATTCCATTTCCATTTTTAAATTTCATATGTCTATTAATATTTGCACACCATGAATATGGTAAACATGTAAGCACAACTCAATGTACTTATAACACCTTGCATGCATTTTTTCATCTTATAATTGTATGTACACACATGTTCAAGCAAATAAAGTTATCTGAATCTGAATCTGAATCTGAATAAAGGGGGGGCGCCCCCGATCACTCAAAATATAACAAATAATCCAACGGTTTCAGAAGAAAGTATTGAACACCTTGAGCAATGCGCCATGGTTCATACGGAACACAGAAATACATGAGTGCTCGGAAACTCCAACAGTCACAGAAGAATTAGTGAAGTCCTGTGAGTCATCAATACAAACAAAGACTCAAACGACACAGAAATCATCTGCTACAACACTGTTGAACACAAACAACTGCATGTTCCAATTGAAAAGAAGAAGATTAGCCTCAATCTGGTGATTCGGCGAAAATCGGAGATAGCACATCACTAGATCTGCAAATCGAAAAGAGATTGAACAAATAAACAAATCTAACTAAAGCTCCAGAGCTTTACAAACAAAAAATAATAATAAATTCCCCCTGTCAGCGTCATTCGAGAGCCAAAAGACTCACGCAGCACTGTAGTGTAGTCATACGTAGTGACACACAACTCCATCATGATTTTCCCATTTCATGAAACAAAGGAAAGACATTCACAGCCTACAATTTTATAAAATGAACCGGTAATCGTCTTCCGAAATCAAGCCGACAATTAATAACTGGACTGGCGACAAAAAAACGCGCGATAATAAGAGCTGGCGCGCAATATGGCATGTCGCAGTTTAAACGTTAACCAGTCACGCGCGATTAATCGCATCGCAGCGTTCTCAGCCTGACGCAATAATGTATGGTGCGAATGTATGGTCGAATGCGACGCTGTAGTACCTATCAATAGCGAAGCTTCCATAGAACCCGATTCCTACCGGCTTCCCTTTGAAAAATGGCACAGTCAGTATTCTATTGCCTATAATATTCTACACAGTAAAGATATGTACTCCGGCTTACCTCTTACAAAAATTGACCCTTCGCTACTGGTACCTATAGGTACAGTTTGTAGTTGTTTTGGACATAAGATCACGCCTGAAATCCCCGAAGGATTAGGCAGAGGTAAACCTAACAGTACACACACATTCGCCAGTTATGCTTAAGTCCCATGTAACAGGGGGCGAGCCTATTGCCATCAACCGGGCATAAATCTAGATTTCGTGGCTGCTACTGAGAAATTCCTGATGAAAAAACCCAATAACACTTTGCCTGACCAGGGAATCGGACCCAAGACCTCATGCTCGGCAGTGTCGCTTGCGACCACTCGTCCAACGAGGTAGACTATAAAGGAGCAGTTTCCGAAAGTATTGTTTTACTCATCTTGCTCTCTTAAGTTCTTAACGTGTTATTTTTGCACTCTATTTGAAAACTTTTTTCTTCTTTTTTTTATTTTTCTTTTTTTGTTTTCTTTTTTTTTTTTTTTTAGGGCTGTGAGATAACCAAGCACACAGGTCAGTATTTTTTCCAAGGAATTACCGAAATTTTCTCATCTGGTCAGGTAGGTTTGTAAGTATGCAGGAAATACCAGTATTTCTTGCCTGATAACAATATAAGCATAAAATGTTCAAATAACGCTGCTCCACCTTCAATCCATACTAAATAACTGTAGCTATACCAACCCGACATTATTTCGGGCGCACGGCCGCGACCCGGCGCGATTTTAATTAAGTCCCGCGACCGCCTTCCCGTCGCGCGACCACGCGACTAGGGACGTGCCGCCGTGCGAAACCGACTAATCGAGTGGTTACTACAATCGATTTTAGTAAACAAAGATCTCGGTGCAATTTCGTGTAGCAAGAAAATGAGCAAAGGGGAGTAAATTAAAAATCGTGTATGTTGCATTAGACTCATGCTGTGCGCACTGGTCTTAATGTTGTTAAAAAATGTAATGAAAACTTGAGAGAGGAAAACGGGATTTTTATTAGTTTGGAGTTCCTTTTAAACATGTAGTTTAAGAAAATTCAACATTTTTGCACGTTTAATAGTCCGTGCTGTCACAGGTACTAATATGAATTCAGTTAGCAACATTGAAAATTGCTTCCTCTGTTGTTAGTGTATTGATTGTAATTTTAAGTTGTTACGAACATAGGAATTAAAGATTTTGTAACTTTTTTTATTACGTAATATAGATTTTATTTCAAAGTTGCAATCGTTACTCTACGAACAAAGTGCACACATGGTAGTGTTCGACAGACAGTGTGTGTGTTGAGACAGTATTATTCTTGTATTTTTCTTCCCATTTACTTGAAGCCCTTAGTAGCCTTCATCATCTGCCTAGCCTTTTCCCAACTATGTTAGGGTCGGCTTCCAATCTAACCAGATGAAGCTGAATACTAGTATTTTACGTGGAGCGACTGCCTATCTGCAATACGATACCACTTAGTAAGACTGGTTGTCAGACTTTCGGGCCACTGACTACCTGTAACGACTGTCAAAGATCTACAAATGACAACCGGGACCAGCAGCTTAACATGCTTTCCGAGGCACGGAGGGAACTCGGTATGTAATGGGTGGTCACCCGTCCACGGACCAACCTAGGCAAGCACGGCTTAACCTAAAGATCGACCCGATCGGCTGTTATTATTCAGCCACGAATCATTAATCCCAAAAAAAACATTATAACTAATCAGTCCCCATTTAAATATAAATTATTGGGCTGACTCGCAATATTTATGTAATTACATGCCTGTACCGGATGGCGTATTTACCAGTTTACACAGACATTTAACTCGCATTAAATAAGGTACGTTAAACCAACGGTAACCAGAGGCATACGCGATTTATTCGCTGTTTAAACCGTGACTGTATTATTTGGATATTAAGAGGATAACTGGACCATTGCTGCAGTGAGTCCTTCTATAAAATGGACTTTTGGAACCATCGATCGACTACTGCGAGCTAGAACTGTCCTGTGTTACTAGCTGTCTTGCTTGCTTAAATCTGATATCCATTAGACGAGGAAATGTAGACCTAAAATTAATATCTTCTAAACAAAATATATGTTTTTTTAAAGCGGTCATATTATCCATCTATCCTTATTCATAGATAACTGAAAAAGTGTTTTCAAAGTTAACCCCGTCACTGTTTTTCGTGACTTTAGAAGTTCCTAACAGTTATACCATGTCTGTTATCCTTGCATAGCCAAAGCAATTATTATAATATCATCATCATTCTCTTGCCCTAAACCCAATTCATTTAGGGTCGGCAGCTTGTCTTCTTCTTCCATACTTCTCTATTACTCATCATCTGATCAGATACCTCCTCTCTTGCCATATCATCCTTCACACAGTCCATTCATCGTTTCTTTGGTCTTCCTCTACTCTTATACCCATCCACATTCACACTCAAAACTTTCTTCACGACATTTTCCTCATTCCTGCGCATCACAACCTCGACAACCGATTACCACACAACTTTTCAGTCACCGGCGCCACTTACAGAATTCCTCTAATGTAGGTACTCATTTCTTATTTTATCCATTCGCGTAACACCACACATCCTCCTTAGCATTCTCATCTCGCTGGATGCAAATGCCACATGCAATTATTATAATATGATGGGGATTAAATCGATAACGCATCGGTTAGCACCAGTTTGTCATAAAATTGATACCTAGCAAGGATGACTGACATTATGGCAATGTCGTTTAATTTGTTATTAGTATTCATTTACACTCAATATTTTAATTATATCAAACTTTTGGCCAGATGTGTTCAGATTTTCTAAATATATGAGGCGTATTTTCAGGACCACATAAATTAAAATTGGAATAACGAAAAAAAAAAAATTATTTTAATGATCTGAAACTACGAAGCCACCCCCATCCATGGCCAATCCAATTAGTAACTTACTACCGTTTAAAAAATAGTTAAACTCCATAATTTTATTATCACATGTAGATCGAAATCTAAACGAACCTCAAGTGACTTAATAAAAATACGAAAGACCGCCACTATATTAAAATGAGGCATATTACGAGTACATTGTAATTCATGGATCAAACATGTCTCGAACGAGTTGTTAATTGCTGATGCATTTATAATTTTTCAATTTTCATATTCATATTTAGATATTAATTAGAATTCCCTTGAGGCGGAGGACCTGGGGGCCTACCACCACCTCGCAAAGCAGTACTATTATAATCTTACTTCAGTGCAGAACGAAAGACCAAAGAAAAGATGAAAGGATTGGAAATAAAAGGAAGTAAATGATAGCGTGACAATGGGAACAAGGGAGAATAAAAGAAAAAAAATGTGTTGCGCCGATCCAAGTAGCATGGGACAAAGGCAGGAAGGTGATGACGTCTATGTAAGAAAGAGATGCAACTATACGTCCTTATAGCGCCGTCTTTTTCCTACACTGAAGTAAGATAGAAGCTAAAAGAGGTGAACTTGCCTGTGCCGTTGGCATTGCCCGCTCATGTATGCGTGGATGACCTTAATCTAGAATGTGTGTGTAACTAGCGAAATGTGGTTGTACTGCTAGGTATACCTCAGCCTAACCCAGGTAAAGCTAAAGGTTTACAGGCGTGATGTTATGTTATTCTGAAACTAGAAGATTTCAGAATAATTTATAAGTCTGGGGACGGCAGTGGTCGACGGTTTAGTGATCTGCAGGAGAATTCTTCTTTCTTTCGATTCAAATTGGAGTAAATTGAGATTACATCCTCTTAAATGAATCAAGACTAAAAAAACGATACCATGTTTCTAACTTCTATAGCCACACTGAGTGTTATTCGCCTGTTACTTCTATAGCCACACTGTCTGTTATTCGCCTGTTACTTCTATAGCCACACTGTCTGTTATTCACCTGTTACTTCTATAGCCACACTGTCTGTTATTCACCTGTTACTTCTATAGCCACACTATCTGTTATTCGACTGTTACTTCTATAGCCACACTGTCTGTTATTCGACTGTTACTTCTATAGCCGCACTGTCTGTTATTCGCCTGTTACTTCTATAGCCACACTGACTGTTATTCGCCTGTTACTTCTATAGCAACACTGTCTGTTATTCGCCTGTTACTTCTATAGCCACACTGTCTGTTATTCGCCTGTTACTTCTATAGCCGCACTGTCTGTTATTCGCCTGTTACTTCTATAGCCACACTGAGTGTTATTCGCCTGTTACTTCTATAGCCACACTGTCTGTTATTCGCCTGTTACTTCTATAGCCGCACTGTCTGTTATTCGCCTGTTACTTCTATAGCCACACTGTCTGTTATTCGCCTGTTACTTCTATAGCCACACTGAGTGTTATTCGCCTGTTACTTCTATAGCCGCACTGTCTGTTATTCGCCTGCTACTTCTATAGCCACACTGAGTGTTATTCGCCTGTTACTTCTATAGCCGCACTGTCTGTTAATCGCCTGCTACTTCTATAGCCACACTGAGTGTTATTCGCCTGTTACTTCTATAGCCACACTGTCTGTTAATCGCCTGTTACTTCTATAGCCACACTGTCTGTTATTCGCCTGTTACTTCTATAGCCACACTGTCTGTTATTCGCCTGTTACTTCTATAGCCACACTGTCTGTTATTCGCCTGTTACTTCTATAGCCACACTGTCTGTTATTCGCCTGTTACTTCTATAGCCACACTGTCTGTTATTCGCCTGTTACTTCTATAGCCACACTGTCTGTTATTCGCCTGTTACTTTGGTTTTCTTTTGTATTTCCTACATATAAGCGTTTCAGTTTCAAAGAAAATCGATTCAGAAAATCTCTGTATTTATGACAAAATAATTTCCTACGTGGACATAGCACCAGCTTAAGGAAGATGAGATTACAGATAAATAGAACTAAAGAAATGAAAAGAGAAAAATCTAAAGAAACACCCTGACACGAGGCACTGAAAATAGTTCGCAGGAAATGCCTTTTAAAAATAAATTAAAGCTTGAAGATTTACCCGTGTATATAAAGGGTGTAAATAGAACCTTAACATAACCGAAAGGCACTTGTTCTCCCCGACTTTGCGATCATTTTTTTGTTGTAGATCATACCTTTTTTTTTTATCTGTGAACCTTCTAGTTACGGAGATATTGGGGTCAAAGTTCCAACTTTTTCACAAGTTTTTTTTTAAATACATTGTTTTAATGTAAGATTTTTACTTTACACACCCCCACGACCCCCGTACTATTCAATCCATCCACCAGCCCAATGCTTTGAGTGCTTTCCTTCGAGTCCAATCGTAAAACGTGATGTTTCACCCCAAAAAAAAAAGTCGATTCCCAGCAATAATTTTTGCGTATAGTTACTTAGTTTGATGTACAGAATGCTTGGTTGACGGCTATGTGAAGGGTCTGTTTACACCCTGTAGTGTATACCTGAGGGGAGATGAGGAGCTCGTAGCTAAATTATAACAGCCGCTCGGATCGAACTTCAAGTTCAGCTGCGCTTGCCTGAATGGGTGACCACCCATTACATACTAAGTTTCCTCCATGCCTCGGAAAGCACGTTAAGCCGTTGGTCCCGGCTGTCAATTATAGATCTTTGACAGTCGTTACAGGTAATCAGTGGCCCGAAAGTCTGACAACCAGTCTTACCAAGGGGTATCGTATTACCCAGTACTAACTGGGTTGTGGAGGTCATATAGGTAGTCGCACCATGTAAAATACTGGTATTAAGCTGCATCCGGTTAGAGTGGAGGCAAACATTGAGGCAATATTAAACTTCCACTTTCAACTTTCACAAGATTTTCTTAAATATTAGCTTGTTGCCGCTCGATCTGCTGTTGGTGTCTCTATTGCATTTTAACCTTCCTGTACCTTTTCCATTAGAACCTATGCGCACAAAACAGATTCTACCAAAACGCGCCATGAAGCGAACGTTCCAGAACATTCCGTCGCCGTACAGAATGCTGCGCCGCTGCGGACTGGCATGCAGCGTGACGATAGCTACCGACTGCCCGTGACGTCACAAGTACCCAACAAGTTTTGTATGTCACCCCAAATGTGACATGGGAGCGTCGCCTTCACCTGTGACGTCGCCAGAATTTGAAAAGAGAATTTCACGCACATAAAGGATGTGCTTTTTTGCGTAAAATTCTCTTCTTGATTTCTCTTTCGTTTTGTTTTACCAACGCATTTTCAGCGGAAACGTTCCTTAAAACAAGTAGACATAATTCAAAAATTCAAAAACCCGACTGCAAAAAAGACAATTTAAAATGAATGCACTAAAAAGACCGAAAAAACATTAACTTATAAATGTATATTTTTGTAATCCCCTTTTAATTTATTTTATTTTGATACCCTATTCGATAGGTTTGATAATTTTTTTTGATTAACGTATCACTATTTCGCGCCAAAAATCCGCCATTTTGTTTTTTTTTCAAACACCTATCTAAGACCACTTGGGTTTTTAAAACGAATATAACGATACCTTAATTGTCGAAATCCTTCCAGCCGTTTGTAAGATACGAGGTAATAAAGCAATTTACAAAGAAACACAAAGATACGCGCCAAAAATATAACCCTTCCTTGGCAGTCGGGTACAAATGGATGCATAACAAAATAGGGAAGGCATGTTGAAGCTTATTGTAGATGGCGTGACTATAACTAAGTCCCAATTCGACCAACGAAGTCAAGCTATTTTGAAATATAAAATGACATAAACAGATTTTTAACCTATGACGAAGCTTGGAGCTAGCTATGCTAGCGCCATTCGTTTCACAGTTCCATCACCATTCTGTTTCATCTGTATTTATCGTGATGATCGCATGGGAATCTCTCTTTACAGTAACTTGCAAGACGACCACGTAAATCTCAACCAAGCCTGGATTCCCCCTCCATCATATCCACCCATTCCAGGAATTAAGCTGCGCACTGCGTCCTAGCCACCGTTTCTGGGAAGTGATGTCAAAGACCCAATCGTAATAATTGTACCTTCATATCGATATGTCGGAACAATAGTGCCTCCCCTACTCCTGCGCTCCCTGCACCCGAGTTGTGTAACACAATCTCGATACTAATGATTTTGATCGATAATTCTTCGGAAAATTCGTCTGCAACTCAAAATGAAAGGCGTTGCAGCGCGCGGGCTGAACAGCGGGCAAAAACTAGAATCTTAATATTTTACCAAAACTTGACAGAGTTAGTTACCGTACGTATTTAAAAGTAGACGTCCCTTTTAATCCCTTACCACGTACAGTTCAGTTTATCCGTAATTCTATTCCACATAGCGGCTGACACTTACACAGGCAGGCGTCAGACGCTACCCATTGTCGCATGACGCAACGACTGCCAGACAAGTCGTAGGTTTTATTATTAACTCAGCGATCACGTCGCGCGATTGAATCGCAGATCACGACGCGTCGGAACGACGCTGACGTCACTAATGCACGCGAAATGCGGAGATTAAAAGTGGGTTATTAGTTTATGATAATTGATTTTGATATTAGCATGTGGATGGAATAGTAAAGGTTTCTGAAAGAAAAACGAGAACCAAAAAGTTTTGATTGGTTTCAAAATTGAAGGAGTTGTAAGTTTTCTCCGATGAACTTTCTGTATCTTTCTCCCAAAACGTCTTCCTAGACGATTCAAGTTTGAAGTTGAAGTATTCCTTTACTTAGTAGCCCAATCTTCTATCCATATACTCAATTTTCTGAATAAACATCACTTTTCGAACAGAAACTTGATTTATGATGAATTTGACCATTCAGACAAAAAAAACACGAAGTTAATCACACAATTACAGCACTATATCATCATAAACAAAGCACCCAATCTCCTAGCATATACTTCTCTCATTGTTTGATAGTTCACTTCAAGTTATACGTTCGCATCCGCTCGTAAACCTTCCATATTTCCAATACTTGAAAAACGGGAAGCCATCGAGAAAGCCCGCATTTTTTCTATTTTCCTTCGTCTGCGAGGACGAAGCCTCGGGTGGCAATTATGCCGACTGATTGGTACCAGATTTCGCCGAAAACTGGTACTTTAGGTACAAAGACTTATAGTGTGGAACTGTGGATATGTCGTGTCCTAATTGACGTGTAGGAGAATGGCAGGCACCACACGTTGTCTTGCAGAGGATCAGCTAAGTCCTGACTAGCTGACTACCAATTAGGTCCTAGTTTGAACACGCGTCCTGTCTTTACATTTTTTTCTTTGTCACCGAAAAATGGAAATTCTTTTTCGGGTCTCGGTTCTTCGGGTGATTATTTTCGGCCAAATTGAGTCTTTTAGCAGCGCATAAAAAAATATAAGTTACATAATGTTGGTACACGATTCTCATTGCATTTTAATATAGGCTAGTAATGTTTAAAACATCACAATTTCATGCAGTTTTTCAACGTCAATACAAAGTTCATGTACAGGGTTATTTTGATGTATTTATGATAAAATTAATTATGTATTACCCACCATGAAATAACTATTATTTTTCCTTTATAAGTTATAGTTTGACACGCAAAGCTATATGAAATAAAGTGAGCAATTAAAATAGTAGCTAAACTAGGACTAAGTATAACAATGGCGGCAATTACGGCATCAATGCATAAATAAAATAATATTGAATTATAATGCTGTCGGTACATCCAAAAGTTCGTGATGGTCGCCTTTCGCGGAGTAACAAGTTGCGCGGGAAAATCTTAACCCCAAACTTTTTTCCCCAAATTAAAGCGAGAAAAATACTGAATACTAATGACCTCGTAACTGAATAATATATTCTATTATCTCATTTCACCGAACTATTCTTCCAATAACTTTCCCCTCGGCCCTATCTCGAAAACCAGACGTCTTTTCCGACTTACGCAACAGAATTTACGCTTAAGCGAACCGAGGTCCGAGCACTAACGTTACTCACTCACACCCATGCAATTTGTATGAGCTGCTGGCCAGGACTGCGGGAGCTCCCCCACCCCCCGCACATCGAAGACCCGAAGGCGCCAGAGGGGTGGAATGTGCAAGTGGTCAGAGGTCTTGATGTGACAAACTATGGTATAGTGCGGTATTGGTAGCTGTCCATTATAAGTGGAGCTCCCACGTTCCTCTAATGCAGTTGGTTGCTGTGTGTTCGGGCGTCGGTGTAAACATGGTGCGGGGTCTGGGTATGCTGGACGGTCGACAGTACATTACGTAGGTAGGTATGTAGCGGCGAGTGGCGAGCGGGCGCGCGCGGCGTGTGGGTGAGACGTTTACGGTCGGATCGCTGGTCGACGACGCTGCGGTGGCCACGGCTCAGGGCATAGAAGATGAGACTTCGAAAATAACAGCAGTTAAAATAAAGCAAACTGACACTTTCAAAGATACTATGTAGGTACTTCTGTGGAAATCGCACTTTCTTTGCTAAATTTTCCATTGATTTCATGATCTCTAATCAAGTCGATCCACCGTTATTGAATGTGTAGTTGCAGGTGACATTGTATAATAAATCAATGAATGATCTTAGTAGCTAGCGAGCTGCTGGTAGCTGCATCCGGTAAGACTGGAAGTCGACCCCAATAAAAATGGGAAAAGGCTAGGCAGGTGAAATCATCTTGAACTTTTTGCAGCAAGCGTAGGAATCATTAAGATTATACTGACTGCCTAAACTATACCTATACATACATACCACGAAATACAAGGATTTTCCTCGGTAAATCAGATCACCTGTTCCATACCCTGCCCAAGCCCAGCCCAAGAAATCTGTAGGCTGTATGGACACAGCTTCTCATTTCTAAATAAGACCAAAAGACATTCCCACAAGTATCCGAAACCTAGTCACCATACACGCGGGCGCAATGCCGCGCTGCGAACGAGACGCGTCGCGGTCGGCCCCCGCGTCGCACCAATTAATTACGGTGGCCATCTTAGCCCCCGGGGCCGGCTGCCCCCCTCCAACACCCCACCGCTACACCCCCCGCTCGCTGACGGACAATAATTGCCGCCGAATCTACGTCGCAAGCCTTGCCCGCACCTACTGGGACCAAATTCGTGAGCGCTTTGTCTTTGTTACCTCCACCTACTGATACAAGATCAAATAATCAGTAGCTGCCTCGGTTGATGACGGTAGGGTCTCCCTATTAAATGAGACTTGAACACAACCGATGTGGGCTGACCATACGTCTCCGTCTACTCCTTCAAACGTCCAGCGACATCGCAGCAGACCCAGACGAAGATTTCGTGACGAGCTTGAGCCTTACAGACAGAATTGGTCCGCACTAGATCAACATGGATAGAATTGAAGCTTAGAAAGGACTGCCTTTGGTCTACAGAGGGACGACACAGGCAAAAATAATAATTATAATCCACCGCAAAATATAAGCTTGATGTCATGTAAAACAAAATCCTAAAAGTATCAACAAGTCTCCGGGAAACCGACCGAAGCTTAATTGAATGTGTGGTATCGATATCAAAGTATATACCTGTCCATTACTCGTTGATTGCACGCTTATCGATAAACCTAGATGACTTATGCGTAATAATGCATACGCAACAGGTTTGTTGTCATGGTCATGTGCAGCACTATTGAAAGGCAATCAGATTCAAATTAATCACCATAAATTCTCTCTAATATATGTACAGTACGCGGCACAACAGCGATAAAACTTTGACTTTAGACTGACCTAGCATTGTACAGAATTGCAATAGAATAAGAAGCCACCATAGGTACTCTGGTTTTGTTTCCACTGCCGTGTGGCCAATATATTCTACATTAAAACAGTTTTAAGCTTTCACGGTTTACAACTAAACTTATACTGTCACTTACGGAATATCCGCGACCATGGCGCTTGCAACAGCGTCGAAATATCGAGAGCTCAAAATAATGAACTATCACGGAAGATATCCCGTAAGTGACAGTACAAGTTTACCCAACATTAAACTGAGATTTTATTAAAAACAGAAAAAAGCCTATAGTAACATCCTATTTACGAATTTCAAAAGAAAACGCGGTAAACACCCCATGTTCCTTGATCCTAAAAGGACAGTAAAACTAGAACAAACACGCTTTATGGTCCATTCAAAAGTGCATACTACCGAAGCGTTTCTAATGGGTTCAGAAACAAAACTTTTATGGGCTCCGTCCAAGGTCGGACGAAACCAACCTCACTTTCAATGAGGTTAGGCTGCAACAACACAAATAAACAAGGGCCTGGCCGTGACCTCTAAAGTTAGCCGTTAAAATAAAATATGGCTGGCCATTACCAGGACAGAAAGGCTATCAAAGAAGTAATTTGGGTGCTACTTCTATTTATAAGTATTGAAGTATGTAGGTATGTTAAACAAGTACTGATGTATGGGTGTACATAAGGTTGTGCCATTCTACTTGGGGTCGGCGCAACACGTTTTCTTTTTCCATTCTCCCCTGTCAGACGTCACGGCATCATTTACTCCTTTCACTTTCATATTATTCCTCATATACTTGAGTATATTGGGGTCTAAATAAGAGTAAATCTTAGGAAGCGCTGACAAAACCTTATGTTAATTCAATGCACTTTTGTCTTCATCATTACTCAACCAACCGTCAGTTTATCTCAATGATCATCAGTATGGGCACCAGCTATCAAAGCCACATAACTTAATCAAAATATCAATCAATGTTATGTTTCTTGTGTCTACCACAGATAGCCTATTTGGTATGTAACAATCTTGAAGCCAGATATTCCGATTCTGTAGAAATAATCGTTGTTGTACAACTGAGTGACGTTACTAACGTTGTTATATCTGAAAAGGAAGGCACCTCAATGACTATCTACAGAAACTATTACCATTACCATGCCACTACTTCTACTCAATAATGTCCAGTAATTGCTCGTGGCTAAATAATAACAGCCGCACGGGTCCATCTTCAAGGTTAAGCCGCGCTTGCCAAGGTCGGTCTGTGGAAGGGTGACCATCATTACATACCGAGTTTCCTCCGTGCGTCGGAAAGCACGTTAAGCCGTTGGTCCCGGCTGCCATTTGTAGATCTTTGACAGTCGTTACAAGTAGTCAGTGGCCCGAAAGTCTGACAACCAGTCTTTTCAAGGGGTACCGTAATAACCTAGAACTAACTGGGTTGTGGACGTCAGATAGGCAGTCGCTCCATGTAAAATACTGGTATTCGGCTGCATCCGGTAAGACTGGAAGCCGACCCCAATAAATTTGGGAAAAGGCTAGGCAGATGATGAAAGTTCAGTAATCAGTATCCTAAAACACCTCAACAAATGGTCAATAACTTCTGATTGTAACTGTACAGCTTGCTAACTCCACACATCTCGTTGGAAAGGTTTTGCCGTCAGCGACAGTACGCAGTTTATCGTAAATAGCTGTCGGTGTGTTCGCAAACAGTTTTGTGTGACCGCCGCCTACGGCGTTACCCGTGCCTGTGATCCCGCCGGGCTCCATACTCTATTCGCGCATAAAAACTTGAGACAAAAACTATTTTCTATACGTTTATGGATGTTAGGTTGGGTGTACATGGCGGTGTTTTATTGGCCCAAAGTTCCATAAAGAATTAAACACCCCTTTCAAACATATTCAAAGTGATTCTGTTTTCATATTTTGTACCTGAAAAATTGAGAAATTTGAGAATGGCAGAGAAGAGCTTAACGCCGTGATATCGGAAAATAACATCACGCCTGTAATCCTCGAAGGGTAAGGCAGATGTGTACTTAATAGTACACCCACATTTCGCCAGTTATGTTTAAGTCTCATGTAATAGAGGGCGAGCCTATTGCCATCAACCGGGCGCAAATCCAGACTCCGTGACGGCTACTGAGATATTCCTGATGGAAAAACCCTATAACACTTTGCCCGACTGGAAATCGAACCCAGGACCTCATGCTCAGCAGTCGCGCTTGCGCCCACTAGAGCAACGAGGCAAATAACGACGACGAGTTAAATAGTGGACTGCTGTAAGCTGATGACTACTTAATGTACTTGATCTTTTTATTGGCGAAAACTCATTTCAGATCATTTAGAAGTCTATGGTCAAGCAAAATTCTAATTAGAGCGTTTAGAATCAATTGAAAGAATTCACCCATTTTATTAGCAAGATTTATTTAAATTGAGACTAAGCTGCTAGCTTTTTACAGCTAGATGCATTGTTGCAGTTACCGAATGCGATGGTAATGTCTTTAATTACGTCACTAGACAAGCAATAGTCAACGACCACAAACTACAGGATGCATTTACGCAGGGATTCGGTATTTGCCATAGACTCCCCGTGATTTCTACAACTGGCACTTCCACTGACACTACATATAATTTTGCCAAGTGTCCAATAGCGGACAGTAGAATTAATTTGCACTAGAATAAACTCCTTTTTACTGGCTGGTGGACCGTACACTATCACAAACCGTGCCAAAATATCACTAACAAAGTGGATTGCATGTATTAAGTTGGACACTAGGTACATATACTATACATTTGGTCTTATTAGACTAGTAAACCGAAAGCACTCATATAATCTTCGTATAACGTCACATTAGGTAAGAAGCTGACCAACCCCTGAGGTGTCAACAATTTGAGATTGGATTGATCTTCAGCCAAAAATACTGAGCTGGAAAAGACATTTTCAAAAATCGTTCTCAAGAGAAATTGGGATGAACACTTAAGAGGGGGAACCTTTACTTGACCGTCTTACTTAATTTTCATGATCCACTTGTGGGATAGGTTTTTATCAGCGGCTCCGGCTACCACATGAAATCACCGTCAGGAAATGCTCGGCTGGGGATCAATAACTGAAAAATACGTGGAAATGACTCATTATCCAATTCCCAATAAAACAAAGTGATAGCTCATGGCAAGAAACATGATTATGTTAGCAAAAGAATACTAAAATAAAAAAAAATCGGTTGTCTGTAAAGTCGGTTTACTGACGATAGTTGAACGTGACAACGTCATAAGAAAATACTAATGGAATGGTTGCATATTTCAAAAGAAAATACACACACATTCACTTTTCACTGCACTTCATACTTGACGAAAACATGTAAATGTATTATTGTATAGCAGCTGTCCACGCGGACGCATCGCTCACTCAAGTAGGAGAGAGACAGATGTCGAACGCTGCCGAACGCGGAGGCCGATTGTGCCTCTTTGTCGCTCGTTCCGCGCTCTCGCTTGCACTTCAAGCCTTAAATGGAACGCCTCAGAGCGAGGTAACGCCGCATGAGTCATGTTTTTTCGTGCGTGCAGCCGGCTCCATCGAATTATAAGACGTTGTCATGTCAAAAGATAACAATTAAAGGAAAATCAATGCCAATTCATCCCGAGAATTTCTATACATATTCCGACAATACCTCGGATCTCAGGATTCTCAGTACTAAAGAGAAATTTCCACGTCTACAAGCACAATTAGTAGCCATACGCTTGAGCATGCGCCACGCATCGCTCATCTCCTCACGACGGGATTAGTATTACGGATGCGTCTCGCTGGCTACCCCTTATTCATAAGTTGTTATGCAACTGCGTCTGCGGCGGTAAATGTTTCATTTATACAGTATTGTTACGTGCACGTGTTTGGGTGTGAGTGTTGTGTTTTATTTGCTTAAGGAATGGGCTACTGTTTTTCGCGAGCTGGTTTCTTTTGACCCAGAAAGAGTACGAGCATAGCTGATGCTAGATTGGGACGATACAAGAGAATTTTTGGTTCTACAACTTCGGACCAAGGAATCCCAATCTGGTCACGGGACTCATAGAATTACCGTGACCCTGGAACATAAAGGGCTATTGAAGGACACCGTGGATTTTAGTCAGTACAAGTCTGACAGTCCCTCCCGCTCTGCCCTGGGTGGGAGGACTCATTTGATGATTTTCCCACGTTAAAAAAAAAAAAAAAAAAGGAATCCCAATCTGTGTCTCTCGATTCGCCTTGTCACTTGTTTTTGGGACAATCGAGATCAAATCAACTTCTCATTTTAACAGGAAGGTTGACAATTCTGTCGACGTCCAAAATCTGAAGCCATAGAATACACGTTTTAGTAAGTTATCCGGGGGAAAGTAACCGAAAGTAGGATTGGTCCTTCGAGTAGGATTCGTCCTTCGAGTAGGATTGGTCCTTCGGGATTATTATGAACAAAATGCTGTAATAGAATGTTGTTACCCAGAAAGTTTCTCTGTAACGATTAAATGATGAGACACTACTTGATCATATCGGTACTTAGTAAACTGTCTACAGATTTTTGATATAAAAACGGTAAACTGACAGACTGACTAGGTGATATATCAACACACAGCCCAAATCGCTAGTCCTAGAGATATGAAACTTAGAGGGTGTGTTCTTTGTGAAGAGTAAGAATCCACTAAAAAAGGATTTTTGGGAATTCCACCAATTGTATGAAAGTCCGTCAGTTTTGAAGTTAGGATCTTCAAATTTTGTGTTTAAGCTGACGATTGAAAATTAATTTATACGTGTCTCAGCGTTTTTTACAATTCTTTCCCCGAAGGGTTACAAAGGGGGGTGAAGGTAAGTAATCGGATATTTACGACATCCACGCGGGCGAAGCCGCGGGCAAAAGCTAGTTTATTATAAATTGTTTACTCAGGACAAAAAAGACTTCCTTCCTCATACCACTTGACTTCCACCACTTCTAACTTCCAAACAATACACCCGCATAGCACAATATCGCGGCGGCATGTAAGCCAACGCTCGGCGCTTTCACGCGGCACACCGGCGCGCGCGCATGCTGCCAGATGCGGCACGCTCTTCCGCACATGCGCAACAACGGCCCGACGTATGCGCCGGGCTAAAGGGGCTATTACATTGGGATGAATATCGTCGACACAATTTAGTTGTCCTTTTGGGAAGAGAGTAGATATTTAGAAAGCTTCTGAACGTACTACCCTGAATGAACGGTAACGGACTTTGTTAGATAAATGTACTTAATAATAATATAAATGTATCTGTCTGTGAGTCCAGAGTCGAGGTTTGTCCGAATCTTTACTAAATCCATCTGCGGATGAAGGGTTGGAGGAGGAGAGGGGAAAATTTACTTTATTAGAAAACAAGCTTTATTTTAGAAGGCAACACTTGCTGAACTTTAACAATTTGTCTGCATTAAAAAACTGAGCTATTTGACCGACTAAATGCATGTGGGTTAGCTCCCTAACCGTCGACGCGCCGACCGCGACGTATGCGCCTGCGCCGTTCTAAAGCACCATGTGGGGCCGACCACTTTACGCGCCTAGCTTTAGAATGTCCGCTTCTTATGCCTCGGCTCTCTGGTCCTGACGTGTTGGCTAATATTTGTTACTTAGAAGGCAATAAATTTAATGGTAAATGCAGTATAAGGTAGTTATTAGGTCTATAAATCTCTTCGTCGCCAAAATGATAATGATTTTCCTATGAAATCTAGAATCAAGCCAAAAGCATTTGCTTCACTTTTGAAAGAAAATCAAAGATGCCCCTTTCACTCGAACTGAAATATCAGTACAGAAAATGAATCAAAAGTGAATGAAAATAAAATAAAAATGAACATTCACTCGAGTGAAGCGTCTGATAACAGTTTAATTGATAAATATTGTCAAACAATACGTTACACAGTTTTTATTGGTAATATAGTCCATTCTTTTGTTAACGTGATTTTAATTTCTAAATAACAATTTTACAAAAAATATCTGATTTTTTCTACACTACTTGCTGTGCGTTGCAATGCACCTTTTTTAACCCACCCTAGATATGTACCTTAAGTACCTTACCTAACTACCCTACCCTACCACCTACCCTGCCTACCCTAGCGGTATGAAAAATAGATAGTAGCCGATTCTCAGACATACTGAATAAGCATATAAAATTTCATAAAAATAGGTCAAGCCGTTTCGGAGGAGTATGGTAACTAACATTGTGACACGAGAATTTTATATATAAGATTAGCAAATCAGACAGCTTTCTTTCAAAGCAACGACACGCATTTATGTCAAAATAACAGTAACTTTGAAAACTGTCGGACTGAAAACCTAACCAAAGACACAAATTACAATAGAGCCGCTCAGTTTTCTTTTGTAAAAGACATCAACGGTGCTCCTAGAAAAGATGCATATGTATTAAGTTTTTTAAACAATTTTAAGATTCAGTTTTCATTTTTCATTTCATTTTTGCAAACGTGGTTGGAATATCTTGGAATGTATAATGTATATTATGAAATGTATAATGACGAAAACTGCTAACCGATATTTTCAAAAATTTCAATAAATTAATTCTGTATCATTCAATTCATTCAATTCTGTATCTATTGTGATTGATATCTTCATTAAACCATTAATATCGTGAAATAAACTAGTTTTCTGTACATCTGAAAGCCGGGAGGTGCGATCACTTAAGATCGGGAATTCAACTTTTCCGACGTTTTTTGCAATTTGCAATTTGACTATTTCATAAAATTGTACTAATATTTCATGATTGGCGCTTCCGTCTTAACGAAAACGAGCCTCTGTTTAGTTTTATTAATCTAAAGAACATACTACACGTAGACCTTATTGAAAAAATAGTATAATTACTTCGATAAATAAGGATTTTGGATTAATCAACACTTCCGCAACAAATCGGTAACGAAGCCAAGGACTAATTCATTTGCAGGTGCCGCATAACACAAATGATTATGAGAATACATTATTCACTGTGCTACCATTATCCTTACTAACACGATAAATGCTAAAGTAACTATGTATGTCTATCTCTCTCTGTGAACTTTCACATCCTAACAGCTGGAAATAGAGATGATATATCTAATCTTTTGTACGAAGTCGCTTCCTCGTTGTCGGGTCAGTTCACGAACAGATTGGTATGAAGCACAAGGATATTACCTTGACTTAAACTAAGACATGGGGTACTTTTATCCCAGCTGTGACAATTTCCGACCTTCACGCAAGTGAAGCCGCGAGCAAGAGCTAGTATCATATAATATAAGAGGTCTTAAGTATAGTTAAAGTTCCCGGGCACCCACGGGATAGTCTGGTTAAGCAGAAGCCAGCTCCGTTGGCTGACCTGCGAGACGCAATTACGAAAAAAAATGGTTAAAGTATTCTTAGGTTGACTCAGCAGCTGAAACTTTATTCCTTTTTTATACCACCCTCTAATTTAGTATTTGATATATATATATAGTTTTTATATATCCTTATAGCTAATCTTAGTGTTAATTAAAATGCTTGTCTCTGCATCACCCAAAGGTTGACTGGTAGGAAATGCCTATGGCATTAAGGCCGCCTCTGTACTTTTGTGCTTGAAGTGTTAAATAAATAAATAATACCCAACATAAAACCCCCCAATCAGCAACCACACACTGGCAAAATTAAACCGAGAAAAAGCACAATAACTTTAACCCTACCAATTCCTATTCTAGTAATAATCTCATTCCCCTGGTCGAGGCGGCACGTACTCGTAAACCTTCCAGTTTATAGCGCGCCGATGTCCTCCCATCCTCCGGCCCTCCATTAGTCCTCACGGAGGATCGCTAATTCCCTCTACGCCGGCTGTGCCGCACAAGAATTGGTAGCAAGATGCTATCGAAGCTGGTTTTATTACTTGGACGGGGACGGAGGTTGTTGGTTCTTGGAATTGCTTTGAGAAGAGATGTTTGGCGTCCATTTTCCCTGAAGGGTTAGGCAGAGATGTAGCTATAGTAGACCCACATTTCGCCAGTTATGTATGTTTTAGCATTATGTACTTCATAAGACTAAGGAGGCCATCACTCGAGCCACTTCACAGTTCATTTTCACAGTTTCACTGCCATCAACCGAGCATGAATCTACGGGCTACTACTGCGAAATTCCTGATGATAAACCCCAATTATCACATGGAGTCGCCGACCTGGTTATCATTAGACCAAACGAGGCAGTCGGGCATGGATGCTTTTAAACTTTACTTAAAGAACGTTCAGATTAGCACAAGTAAAAAGAGGACTCTTCCTTCATTGTGTGAAGTCGAGCTGTGTATGATGACGATGAGGTCGTTATTTGGACTAAGTTTAAAATTTATCTTATTAGTAAGTTTATTTTTATAATACCTTGTACACACGGCGACATATCGAGTTATACAATTCCAGTATAACATGGCGTCGCTTTTTGTAGATTTCACGTACAATGAGAGATACCGCTATACTAGTTTTGCATGATTGGTCGTCCTGCGTATAGACAGTGACATTTTTAAACCGAATAATTTACAATTACTGTTAGCGCTACCGTATTAAGATCGCTTTTCCACTGAGGAAGAGTAGGAGATCCTGTTAGATCCTGGGGATCCTGGGGAGCCAAAACGTGAGGTCAAGGCAGTTTGTCTCCTTGTAAACTGGTAATGACGAAGACAGCGTGTTAACCGTGGACACTAGTCATTCTGTATAGTACAGACAACAAAAGAGATTGGTGAACAGGCAAAAAAAAGCATCTTTCCACTACACTAATATTAATTGTTACAGTTGATTCTGCAAGCGTTCTCCGACAGTCGTTTCTCCTTTGGACTGATCACCGACAGGACGTTTCGATTTTGAGAGATTCGTCGATAGAACGTTTCACCTATGGAAGTGAAGTGTAAAGTTAACTTAAGTAAGGGGAAAGAACTGATGAAAGCTTCGGACTCATAGTGAAATACTAGGTTAATAAGACATGACACGTATGTACCACCAAACAAATTAAAGGAAACCTTAAGAAACATTTAGGAGAGTGGTGAACAAAAATTTGAGAACTCAGCACAAAGACATCAGGGATCGAATAGGTCATTAACCTTTTCACCGCCACGGACTTCAATAGAAGTTCCAGATTTCCGTGCCACCAGCACCACGACTTCATCAGAAACTCTTAATTTTTAACTACCTATCAAACATAAAAGTACTGTATTTAAAGCGTGTAAATCTCATTCATCGATATGACGATACCCTCATCACTTCTGTTGGCGCTGGTGAGGCATCGCGTTCTGTGTACGTTGGCGGTGAAAAGGTTAAGACATGACATTACATGCCACGTATGTACCACCAACCAAATTAAAGGAACCTTAAAAAACATCTAGGAAAGTGTTAAACAAAAATTGAGAACTCAGATCAAAGACATCAGGCATCTAAAATGCTTTAGCTGCCTGTGTACTTATTTATTTCGTCGACAGTACTAAATACAAGTTTAACTATGGCAATACTGTTGGGGAGACCGCTGACAGACGGCACATAGTTCGGCGTACCGTTACCGCGAGCCGACCAGCTCGCTTCTCACGAATGTCTTGCATAAATTGCGCATAGCGATAAACATCAACGATTCGACGCTTTTCAACGAGTTCCAGATCATTACGGCTAATGCGAACAAATAGGTTTAATGGGTTCTTGTATAATGGAAAGCTAGTCTTGTGGTTGTCTTTTCACAAAGTTTCAGTGTTTCAAAGATGACTTTACTTTCTATAGCCCGGGAATCGAACCCAAGACCCTACGCTCAGAGTCCCGCTAGCGACCACTAGGCCAATGAGGCAGTCTGTCTGAGTAAACGATTACCTTGTTAGTATGGCTTTGGCCTTGATAATAAATGATAGTAAACCTGGCAGAAAATTACATTAGTTACAATAAAACTTTAAATTCTGGAAAATGAAAGCTTTTTCGCGAGCAAAGCCGCGGTTCAAGTCACCTATAAAACTAAGAAAAAAGAATCTCCAGCCAAATGTAACGCACAACTCTGACAAAGGACTTGGTCCGATATGTAAATCCAGGGAGCCAGCCGTTTCAGGGGCCCGCAGTTCCACTAGCTATGCAAAAGTAAGAACACACCTCCGGCGTTTTTAATAAAATTTTCATTTGTCGATATATACGGAGCTGAAGTGATCCGCTGTGTCCGGCTTGGTACATATTAATGAGAGCAGGTAGAGCAGGGGGGGCGGCGGGGTGGTACGGAGGCGGGAGGGGGGTCGGTGTGCTCTCGCGATGGTTGTTATGGCAACGCGACGCGGCCTCGGGCGCGGTATTACAATGAAGGCGATACTTGCGGATCAGGGAGCGGGGCAGCGTTGCGGTTCAACGTGTACGTCTTTGTTCAGAGGAAAATTAAAGTGTGCAAAACAAAAACCTACAAATCGTGCCAACTTAGGACCTTAGGGACGTCCTTATCGTGTGGTCAATGCTTAACCTAGTGTCAGAGTTTTTATGCCGCGCATGGGTCTCTGACCTGGCCTTACATGTCGTCAAGAAGTATCTCTCAGGCAAGCTGGTTTCCTCACGATGTTTTCCTTCACCGAAGCAAGTGATAATTATACAATACGCACATGAATCCGAAAAATCAGAGGTGCGTGCCTTGGGTTCGAACTCGAGACCTATGTCTTGGCAGTCTACTTACCTCCATCGCTGTCTTTAGTGAGGCATAACCAAACATTAAGAATCATGATTAAGCGTTAACCTTCTCAATAACAGAATACTCTACACCCACCTTAAAACTATAATATTTGGGGAATCGGAACTACTGAGGCTAACACAGCTGTTCCGTATGAAACAGTGTGCAGAAGTAAAAGACCTACAAAAACCTCTAGAAGTTTCCACACATCCCAAAAAAGCTGTTGTGAACCGCGACGCTGGCCAACACGCGGTCACAGCTACCCCCCGCATCTGGAGTCGCGCGTGATACTCGCGGGGGTGGCACGGGGTGGGGGTGGCTACGTGCCACGACAAAAAACCCGAGCTGACCCGAGTCCAGCCGCCATAAAGCGCCTCAGAGCGTAATAAGTAGAGAGGCGCTTTGGTAGTTTTTTTGGCCGAGGCCGAGGACGAGTTTTTGTGGGCCGACAATTGGGTAGTGTATGAAGTGTTGCTGTAAACGAATCAATTTGAAATGAAATATTTGTATGATCTATCAAAAATACAGATTTCAATCAGGCCAATTTGACATAACACCTTATTATATCAAGCCAGAATATTTGCATAAGATATCAAATATTGCGACTTCCCCTATAAAATGACCTTATAAAAACCTTGGCAAGAAAATTCTACTTATTCAACTTTGCTTATGTTAGTCCTATCCAAGGAACTTGTATACTTACTAAAAGTATATAAGTTCCTTGGTCCTATCCTACTTAGTTATTATAAATGCGAAAGTTTGTGAGGATGGATGTTTGTTACTCTTTCACGCAAACATTACTGAACGGATTTGGATGAAATTTTGCACACAGATAGTTTATAACCTGGATTAACACATACGATACTTTTTGTCTCGGTATTATGATCTCGTGAGACTATTATCGAACGCCACGCGGGCCAAGCCGGGGGCAGAAGCTAGTTATTAATAAATAATTGACTGCCCAATCAACGCCAGCCTTGAGAAAATATCTTCAAGGCGTTGTCTATTATTACACTAGCTTCCAGAATCTTCGTCCACCCCAGGCCGAAACGTCCCACCTCTAGTAATAAGCTCCCCTTTGCTAGCGTTGCTTTCTGTCGCAAATGGTGCTCAAAGGAACGCACGTTCGCGCTCTCTAATTTCGAGTCGATCGTTTGACTCGAAATGACTCGGGCAGGCTATTGATTCGATACCGCTTGTTATGTGAGCCCAGTCGAGACACTAGTATTGTTATCGATTATCGCTAATTTCATCAGGGTGTTCGATAGATGACACTGTTATTTTGATCGGCGCTGATCGCTGATTTGCAGATTCTTACTGACTGAATTTGAACTGCCGAGAGCGGCAGCATGCGTTGTTGGTCGGTCACCACATAAGCAAATTATTTCGGAGATAGCTTTTGATTTCTTCTTCGTAACTATTTACCACTATATACTGAGCGTATAGAAACATGTGGACGGCGAGCTACGGGCTAGCTCGCCGTCCGGCCGTCTTATGACGACAGGCCGTGTCGACGGCGCGTTCGTGTTCCACGCGCGCCTCAAAGAGATGTCAGCAAAACTACAGAATAAAAAACGATAATTACATTTACTCAAATAATCACTTTGGCTTGTTTATAGATACGGGCGTACGACAATATTGTCCATAAGTTGTTACAAACGGACATCAACAAAACCAGGTAAACTATGATCTTAAATCACAATTGATACGAGTACAAAGCTACAAAACATCCTCGTCTTTCACGGTCAATTGCATCCGTCTACATATTAATTGTTTACGTAACTGATAACGTGATCGCACTGACATAGCATAATGCGTGTGACGTCACGACTAATTATGTTACTAACTCAAGTTGGACTACGTCCACGTCAAAGCAACGTAAGCGGTTATTACGACAACTAAGAGGAAAAGAGGAAAATCTATCGTTTTCCTTAATGTCGGCACTTTTAAAAGTGCCACGTGGATCATTGGGCCGTGGGTAGGTATCAATATTGAGTAACGAATTCTGTTTGAGTACGTACCCCACTGTCTAGCCGATAATGCCCGTCTATTTACGTGGCGGAGTAGGCTATGAAAATGTTAATAGAAAACGTATTTGCTTTTCAGAGTAATTAGGACGAATTTCGTGGACACTGCACGGCACGGTTGGTCCATAAATTCAAGGTCGCTCAGCGAGCTATGCGGCGGACTATGCTTGGAGTCTTGGAGTCTGAGAGATCGCATCCGAAACGAGGTGATCTGACAGAGAACCAGAGTAGTCGACATAACTCAAAGAATAGTAAGCTGAAGTGGCAATGGGCCGGCCTTATTATCCGTAGAACTGATGACCGTTGGGGTAAACGTGTTCTTGAGTTGTATCGACAAACGTAAGGTGGGACACATCTTCGCAGGGTGGCTGGTAGCAACTGGATGAGAGTTGCCGAGAATCCAGTTATGTGGCGTGCAATTGAAGAGGCCTAAGTCCAGCAGTGGACTGTTGTAGGCTGATGATGATGGGGACGAATTCCACAGATTACGTTACTGGACGCGATCCGCATATTAGAACCGTTTTAAAAAACTATCATATCGATATCTACTAACGTAGCAGTGATAATAACACCAGTGACTGCTCTCGAATGCAGTTTAGATGTGCTAACAGGATGACAATGACAAACCGAAAACTTCTGCAATTTACTTAGATATTTACGTACACAGTGTATTTAGTACACAACTAAACACATATACCTAGGTATAAGCTCACTGGTACCTAGAATTAACATCAAAAAGTCATAATGATTGAAAGATATTGTGTTAATTATGTAATCATTTGCAGAAAGACACGAAAAGATCCCTGTCTAATCTTGGGACTTCCAAAATGTACATTTGGAATAACTAGTATTTACTACGCATTCCGACCTAACTGTTGGACTTTTAATTTCACGAGTAAAACTATATCCCTACACACCATATGCCAAATATGAATTCAAATCCAAACCCGGCTCAAAACATATACAATATTAAACCACTCAACCACCGAATCATGATCACCTGTTACAGGTAGCCTAACGCCCCAGTGCGCGGAAGGCTTTATCCCTCATAAACACATATAATTTGAGTACTTTAACAACAATCTAACACAGACATCATTGGCCCAATAGAGCGGCCATTAACGAAGTTGCAAACCGAGCTCAACAGGTGGCGCTATTCGTTTCAATATCTACAAAACTTTCCGACGCAACTCAATAAATCGACCAGTTTCAGATGACCTCTACAACCACTATCCAACCCCCTCAACATATCCAAGTTCTGAGTCAAGAAAAGAGGGTGGAAGCTCATTTTAAACTGGCCTTTCTTTGCCCTGTTGTTATTATCATTGCCCTTTATGTTTCGTTCCAATTTGAACTTTATTGTTGGGAATTAAAAGTTATTTTGTTGTGTTAATAATGGGCAATTGTCGTATTCAGCAGTTTAGCGATACGTTTTGTGTTGAAAACGTTTTATAGACATGTTAGTGGTCGTTGAGATCAGCTGCTCGTAAGATGTTTGGTTTCATTGTGTTCTGTATATTCTTATGTTGCTACAACCCTTTTTTTTTGGGAGGTAGGGTCGGTAACGGTATTTATTAAGACAGTATTGGGGCATATTGTAACTAAGAAGTAAGCAGGTAATCGTGAATATTGATCGCAGGAGAACATAGCATCGTTCGCAAGGTCACGAACGTTATGCTACACGTGGCTTCAGAGATATCGATCAACGCTACTAATGATAACCGCGGTGTATTGATTATTTTGCTTGCTGTCATAATGTAGAATGGGGATTTTTTCTGTTTCGTAGTCGTGTTCTCGTAACACATGCTCGTAGCTACGTCAAAATGTATAATATAACCTTTTGGACTTCGCCGCAGTCGGGTAAAAAGAATTAATGATCTGAAATTATTGATTGAAAAGCTTAAGAAGCAGTAAACAGCAGTTTTCACTAAAAATATTCATAAAAAACAATCCTAATGTTTTTCTAAAATAATTCTGAATCTACAATCCCGTAAAAACCTCGCGAAAGTAAGTACCTACCTATAAACAAATAAAAACATAACCTTTCAAAAAATCAAGTCGAAACATTTGCATAAAACTTACACCAGCGTATAAAAATGCACGCAAATCCTGTGAATTATTCAATATGTTACCAAAACATGATCATTTATATATTACACATAGGTGCAAAGAACTCAACGATCTGCGAGCGTCAAGGGCGAGCGGTGACCGGTAGATTTCACAAGTTCAATGTTCATTGTCATTCGCATTTTGTTTTCAGCACGGATAAAAAAATAAACTGTCTGTCTGTAATGTTTTCTGATCTCGGATTTGACTGAACTGATTTTAGTGAGTTAAGTTGCGTCGGTTACAGAAAAGTTGAAAGGGAATCTGACTGTGTTGGTGACTAAAAAATAAAGTGAAGACTATTAATGTTGATGGATGGAGAGGGAGAGGAAGACCAAGAAAACGACGATGGATGGATTGTGTGAAGAATGATATGAAAGACAAAGGAGTAAAGATAGCGTGACGGTTTACAGAGGAGAATAACATGGCTGGACGACAATGACGATGACTTTAGTGAGTTAAACTGGCCTGTAATACAGCTTGCTGGCTCTGATTTTATAGTCAGTTTAGATAAGAGTGGCTATAGAAACAATTATATAATCCACGTTCAATAGTAGGTACCTATTGTAACACACGTAGCGAGTTGCGAAATTGAACATTAGCGTGCATTCTCTCCAGTTCCATTAGATGGAGCTGTTTCAATCCTGGAATTCTTACTATCAGTAAGAAACGTTCGAAAAACCTATCAATACTAAACTATGGGCGACTTTCACCAAACAATGAAACTAAACGGGATCAGTACCTACCTACATTAAAACTGCGTTCAAAGGCTGTCAGTGTCATCATTACTAAGGAATATCGACATTGAGGGGAAATATGTAATGGGGGAATTATGCTGATTGCAGACATGTAATTTAATTGCTGATATCGCTCTAAGATACAAAATCAAATAATGTGAACTGATAACATGATCTTTACAACACGCCTTAAGCAACAGAATCCCCTCAAATTCTAGACCGTACAGTGTACCAGATGACCTAAAAGCGGACGCAGGCGACGAAATACCAGCACATAGCACAAGTGAGTGATGCGCAAACATTCGTATGTTGTTGTGTTGGTATCGGCTCGCGGCGGGCGTGACTCACCGATCGGCGCGGGCGCAGTGGCTTCGCGTCCGCGTAATGCGCGCGCGACGACGCCCGGTGACCGTCAGCCGTGCAAACGTGCCGACCGACTGGTAGGGGGCTTTGTGGTGGAAAGAGCGGAAGCAGAAGCGATTTATTTCCATTTTAAATCGCGTGTCGATTTTGGTTTGTCAGCGCATCAAACATCGTACTCGTCACTCGTAGATAAAAGGACTTGCAATAATAATAATACTAAAGAGTGCGGATTAAAAATAAACCCCGCGTTATGTTCTTTTAATTGAAAATTAACGTAAGTGTATTACTTATTCTTCTTATTTATCGTGTGGTTAGTGCCTAACCTGTTGTCAGAGTTTTAAGCCGCCCATGGGCCTCTGACTTGGCTTTACACGCCGTCGAGAAATATCTCTCAGGCATGATGGTTTCCTCACGATGTTTTCCTTCACCGAAGCAAGTGATAATTATACAATACGCACATGTATCCGAAAATCAGAGGTGCGTGTCTTGGGTTCGAACTCGAGACCTATGACTTGTCAGTCCGACGGTCACACCACTAGACTATCACTGCTTGTAAACTTACTTACTTATTACTTATTTAAAGAACAATAGAATAAGTACACACCGAATACTTGTGAATTTGTGGAATCGGAGCCATGATAATAATCAGCGGATATCCCTTTGACAAAGTGAACTATTCGAATTGTTGAAATATTGGCTAGCTATTCAATGGAAAAGACTAAGCTCTTCCCTGACCCAGTTATCTCGCATAAATTCCGACATATTGAGCGTTCACGTAGCACAGCCAACTTGGTAAGAACGGTACATGACATGATAAACCTACATTTGAACATTCCAAAAATACACCCGTATCTCTATTAGAGCTAACACGATCACAACATTAACAACACGATAATGATCTCCATTTCCCATCGTTCGTTAATCACATGCACCCAACGCACTGAACGCTTCCCTCCCCGCTTCCCGCGCTCCCACGCTCTAAGTCCACACCCGCATGCATCTGCACTGTTTTCGCGCTAAAAAAACATGGCGCAGCTGCGAACAGCGCATTGCAGACCATGAGGAAACAGGATAACGAGCCTGACGTACTTGCGTAGGTACATCACAGTGGGTAATAGCTTAAGTAATAATAGTTAATTAGTGCTTAGGAGGTAATTTAGCTTTAAGGAAAGCAAAAAAACTGACTGTGACGATTTAGGGAAGTTCATCGCGTTATTACTGGTAATCTGTTGTTGGTGACCATTAGGTTGCAGGCCTGTGAACGGTGAGTAATGGACTAGCTCGCCGTCCGTCCGTCTTAGTACGACAGGACGTGTCGACGACGCGACGGCGCGTTCGTGTTCCACGCGAGCCTCAAAGAGATGTCAGCAAACTGGAAGGGGTCCGCAAGGGCCGATGCCTGCCGGGGCTGCGGGACTGTTCGAAAGGGATACCGCGGCCCTGGAACACAAAGGGCTAAGAAGGAACATGGGTGGGTTTTAGTCAGTACAAGTCTGACACTTGGCAGGGGTCATTTGATGAGTTCCCAGCCGAAAAAAAAGGTGACCATTCGGTTGTTATATAGTGTTACGTCAACATATTGCGTACGTGCACTTAAAATGGTTTGAAGGAAAACTGATTAAGGAGTAAAACTTCCTCATAGGGTTAATGTTTGCAAAATTAAGTAGCCAAGGGGAAAACGATGAAAACGCATCAAAAGGCTCACGAATAGATTTGAACTTTGGTCTTCAGTCCTTGACATTTATAACAAACGTTCGTTTAGGCCTACGCATAATGCTGATAGTAATTTTCCAAAAAAAAACTCATCATCTGCCTACCCTTTTCCCAACTATGTTGCGGTCGGCTTCCAGTCTAACCGGATGCAGGTTTATACCAGTTACCAGTATTTTACATAGAGCGACTGCCTATCTGACCTCCACAACCCAGTTAGTACTGGGTAATACGATATCCCTTGGTAAGACTGGTTGCCAGACTCCAAAAAAAAAAACAAAAAGAAAACTATGCACTAGTCAACTATGAAATTCAGAAAAGCGGGAAATTAAAAACTATTCGTATTGGGACCAACGTTTTTATTTGAATACATACTCTACTCATCTACTGTTGACACAACGTAATGAACGCATTATCCTCTAATTTTGCAAGTTCCAATATTTGTCTTCAAAATATTGCCAGACTTATGACCCTGAGTCAAGGATTCAGCGGATACTACGCGTCTCACGATCGTAGGTAAGTCCCCTCACGAGGTGTCCTTCAGAATTACGCATACATTTTCTCTGATTACCTAGGTAGGTACGACCCTAAGAAGGTAGGTAATTCGGTTTTTTCGCAATTCTGTACCTAGAATGAATGTCTAACTATTCGTCAAGACTTGAAGAGTAACGTAGCTCCTGATGTTAGAATATTTTGGAATACCTAATAGAAAATTTTCGTGATGTTTTTTGTGTGTGAGAAAATTTTGGGAAAATTGCTGGTAGAAAAGATGGAAACTTATCTACTTTTTTTTTCTTTTGTAATGTATACTATGTAGACTATTTAGAGTTCAAAATAGGTAGCAATAAATCTATTAGCACTACGGAATTAGGAAGGGGTAGATCTAAACTGTTCAGATCAGACCAAAGTTCGTTCAAACATAACATGAGAAAAATCTGCAGTGCTAGCAGAAAATAGGTCGTATTTCCCTGTTCTTAAGATCGTGAACTGCAATTTGAACTGCTGTCCTACCACACGCTCTTAACATCATGTTGTATTACCTCGCGAGGTTCCTTATTGTCTTTAAACTTTACACTTTACCGCTGCTCGTTAACTTGAGCCGTGTCAACGAACCTCAGCACACCGCTCACAACTCTGCTTACCCCGTAAACGAAATTATAGAAACAACTGAACATATTAAAGCTAACTGAAATACCGCACTATTCACTCTACGAGACATCACAATGTGACGTTATGAGCGCCATCGTAAACGAACAGAATACGCTAGAACCTGGAAACGTAAAATACATTTCTTAGCCATTTTATTTGGCTGTTAAAATCGCCATTAACAATTCAAATTGGCTGCGGCCGAACACCGAAAATGGCCGCCCACTGACAGATGACGGCGGCGGCGGCGCGGTGCGGGCGCGGCGCGGGCGCAGTGAGTCAGGCGCACGGTGCGCGCGCGCTCCCACGATGCGCCGCAACGATTGCACTAATAGAAGGCGATCGATGCGCACTGCCCTTTACATGACGGAACTTAACTATGGCCATAAAAGTCCACACACGTAATTGATTTTAGAATAATGGTATGCACGTGCAATAGAGTTTGGAGTCTATCGCCATTCGCCGATTATAAATGCATTTAAATTGGATATTAGAGCCCACTTCAAATTATCACCAGCCACCACCATACGGCAGAAATATAATAACAGAGAAATCCAATAAATGCTTTAAATTCCCATAGAAACTAATCCTGGGGAGTCAGAAGCCAACAACAAGGTCTAAAATACCAATTGTAATGTCTTAGAACGAAACCTAAACGGTGCCGCGGGCGAGGGCCCGCTAGTAATAATATTTTGGCTCGCTTTATGCGAATTAGTTGATAATATTCGTGAAACATCAACTACAAGTAGTCCTGGGAATACAACAGACGCCGAGTTCCTGGAACCACCTCCCTACGTATGTAGCCAGCGGGGTTTTCAGACAAATTGCGGGCTAAAGCTATCCTTTACCGCGCAACTACTGAAAACTTGATTATAAGCAGCGAGTAGCGACTCTTAGCAACGTGCGGACTGCCCGCGTTGTATAAACCTCTCTTTGACTATGTACTACCGTTGTAAGCAAAAAGAGCTCCAATGTAGTAAAAAAAACATATATTTCTTTTTATAGGTAACCGCCTGAGGTCTGAGAGTTAGGTTTACAAATTTCTTTTTACATGTATCGCCCCGATACATGTAAAAAGGCGCGATTAAACTCTGGCCCCAGACGGTATTGTAATGTAAATAACTGTAATCTCAGGACCAATAAACTAGATTGTTAACGTCTTGTAGCACCATGTTCGTTTCAGACAATAGCATGTTACTTACAAAACGCGGAAACAGTAAAAGAGCGAATTATTATAAAGTCCGCAACCAGCCACTAACTGTTCGCCCGGGCACACATTGTGCGCATTTCACGCCAAGCGAGAGACACGCCAAAGTGGTACACGTGGATGCAACGACATAAAATAAAACTTTGAAACTTATTGGCGAGGAGACGCCAGGCCCCTTCCCCGGTCAAGTCCGAAACCACTTCACAGCAACCGCATCGACTTGGACAACACCCATCGCTGTGTAACTTAGAGAAGTCTAGCAGGAATTTAATGTAAAGCGTTGATGGACGTGTTCGAGATGCGGTAACAAGTTTAAATAGAGTGGGCTGAAGTGCAATGATGCACCCACGCGGAACTGCGAGCTAAAGCGGTGGAATAATTCTTTCCAAGCTAGTACGAACACAACAATTAGGCGGTGCGTTTGAGATCGTCGAGCGAGTGACGTCGACAGACCACATGTTATCACCGTGTATCCGGCATCATATCATTAAGATTATTGATTATTACGTGTTTTGATTAGAAATAAAAGAAAAGAAGGGAATGCGTCTTCTGTCCATAAATTGCAATTAAAATGTTAAGATAAATCCAGCGTCAATTTATTTTCGCCAAAATTCGGCAGACGAATATGGCAATCAGGTGGTTAGAATGATAAGTTTATGAGTACTAGACAGTGGTCACAAAACCACAAATATCTGCCAGGGTCCAGGGCATATTGCGTAAACGCTGAAAATAGCCGTGTCAGTGGTGGTCGATGTCTCGCTGTCCCTCGTCGCTTCCTCAGTTCGCGTCTATTGACGCTGCATCGACACTCACATTGTGAAACTACGTATCTTTGAATAGAATAGAAAGCTAGGTACAGAATGTCGTGCCGTGGGCGAGACCGCTAGCCGTAGCTGGCTGCAAGCGATGGCGTCGCGCAAAAATAAAGGAAGCGATGTTGATCGATCGCGGCTATATCCGTTCGATGCGGTGACGCAACGCTGCAGTGCCGCCGATGTACACCGCGCTCAAATGAACAGTGTGGTGTGGTGACGCATTTAGTTTCGCGATAACGCCGCATTGTTTAAAACATTACCGTCGCGGCGTGATTGTCGCTAGGGAGAAGGATCGAAGAGCCATTGATAAATTATTGGTACATTCCGCTTAGTAGCATCGCGGCTTGACATTTGCAATGACGGCTACCTGACGTATGAATTCATTCTTAAGTAAGACCATTACAATAAGTATTAAGTAATGCTCATCATCAGACTTTACAATTGCATGAGTATTTTGTAATACACTTGACTAGAAAGAACATCATCGTCAAAACTAGGAAGAACTAACATCGCTATGCTACACACTACCCCACTACACTCATAGACAAAATTAAACACAAACGTTAGCAACAAGTAAATATTGGCAAAGAAAATCAGGTGGCACGGACAATAACCTCTCCGTCTTTTGGACAATATTACCTATATTGTACGTTATTGAGCTGTTGAATATTATCGGTGGCATCGATCAAGTATGCCAGAGATAATGGCGGCCGGTCGCATCGTGTTGCAGCGCGTGCGTCGTAGCTGCGCCCGCGATGCCGGCATGGCATCGCCGCGGTGTGCGGTAATAAGATAGATGCAGAAGGTGGACTGATCAACACTTCCTGTGTAAAAAAACATAACCCACCTTTTGGGCTTCGCCGCAGTCGGGTAAAAAGGCAAAAGAAATAACTCGCATTATACAGTGAGATTTGTCACTGCGCAATGGTTTAAGATCTGAAACTGCATCGATTGGGTTTTCTCTTTTCAGGAAACGATGTAATATGTTTTGACATCTTAGGAAGGTAAATGTCAAAACATATAACTACGTACATGAATTCATGAAAGCACTCCGCCCATTATAGGTCCGCAAAGTAAGACGATCTTTCTCTTCAAGACTGACCGAGGATACTGACTCTAAGGTCAATTCGAGGTCTTCCAATTCGAAGTGCAATATGTTTACTTATGTATGTAAAATGCCCGTCTGGTGAGATATCGCGTGCTCTGATCTAAAGTTTCGAGAAATATGCATCGACACGAATTATTTATGCATACGTATTTGAATACCCTTCGCGTTAGTGGGCATTCTCTCCTATGTTGCTGAGTAGCGGTGCGCGGCGGTGACCTCGCGAGTGCGCCCGCGCCGCGCGCTGCGCACGCGTCACCCGCGTGACGACCAACCGGCGCTTGCAGGTCACTGTCTGCCTCACTGCTCACTGCCTGCTCCGACGATTAACGCATTGTTCGAACTTTCTAGAAGCTCAATGCACGCTCGCTTTCCCCTAGTTCATATTCCGCGGATGGTCGCTCTTATCTTGTACAAATAACTCGACGCTCGCAGCTGCAGTTTGTAATTATTCAGAACCGAATCGATTGTTGTGTGAAGTTATTACGCTGGCTTTTACTTTAGCGTCAGATTCACTAATCTAGCAGCTAGTGCCAATCTACTAATGCGATTAAAAAACAAGTCGCTACAACAATGGATGAGAGAACACGTGTTATTAATGTTAGTTACTTAAGTACACTAAGCATTAATAGCACACGTGAGATCATAATGAAGAAGCAATTTAGATCCTGAACTTAAATAATTCGGCACTCTCGTAGATGGATCTGAAATCGCCTCGCAATTACCGATGCGATGTGCATGCACGAAATAATTTAGTTAGTTCATAGCACACTGAGACCGGCGTCCTAGCCGGTGTGGCTTGAGGCAATTAGCGAAATGGACGCCGGAAAGGCGAACGTACTCAGCTCGCGTAGGTCGAGTGCGGACAGAGCGGGTGAACTCCCACCGGGCGACGTCAACCGACCTCCTATTAATAGTACGACCAGTGGGTAATCAATATTCGCCGTGCAAGCCAACCCTCGCCCGCATCGCGTTTCCTGGAAGCCGCGAGCCGCGGCGATTCGGGGACACTCCGGCCCCCGGCGGCGGCGCCGCGCCTCCATAAATCTCCGAGGCCGCTCCGCTTGCCGCCGCTTCCTTTGTTTTTTTTTCTCGCCGGCGCGCGGTAATAAGATCGCGAGCGTCAACGTCAGGTATAGAGTATAGATGGGCTCCGGGCGGTCGCGCGTGAAATGCATGCGCCGTCTATTGACCGCGCAGATGTACAATTTTAAAAGCTTGTTCGATGGGCGAACACGTCGGCGACGTGTCGGACGGGCGCGTGAGTCGCCGCCGCGCGCCGCCGGAAATAATTAGTCGTGGAGATAATCGTTCAGAAACTCTGTCGGCGGCGCTCGTTAAACCCGCGCCCATTCGTGTGCTCTCGCAACAACTTGAGCCGTTCACAAAATGAAAACTTGGAGTTGACTCGATTAAGCCCGAATCTACTTAATAAAGCTTATAATTTTGATAGGGAAAGTGGCGGGCTTTATGTGTTCGGGATGGGCCTTTCCTTCGTACGTGCATATTAAATAAGGAAAATGGCTGGGCACGTAGTAATAAACGATAATGACAAAATATATTATGCTTGCCTACCATTCATTCCAATATCGCGCTACCTTTACAAAAACTGAAGCATAAAAGGCAATTTCGATCCTTTGCCTGCATACGAGTGATTAAGTATAATAGCGCGCTCACATGCGACACAATATGTCGCAAGGCGAACCTGTCCAGTGATAACAGATCACGGACGGCTGCGCGCTTAGGTGCCGCGATAACGACGCAGATATCAGACGCAATACACTTACATAATCACGGAGCGACACTCGCGAAACGCGACTCACCGCGTTTTGCGAAACAAAGCTTATCGTACGACAGGTTTCGCAGAATTTCTTCTCACTTAGCAGTTTCGCAACTCTATTCGTACTCAAGAATTAAAGGGTTAATTAAAGAGAAGCTTAAATCCTTGTTTAACCTCCAAGAATTAACTTTGAACAATGCACAGCAATTAGAGAGAAATAAGGCAGAAGTAAATGGACACAAGAAATATGATTTCGTAAATGACACGCCGGAAGTAAATCTACATTCGTAAGAAGGACAAGAGACAAAGAGACGAAACGACTTACGGGTGAGGGTTGACAAAAAACAAAGAATATTAAGATGCGACGTCACTCGATCTACATAACAATCGATGCGAAAAGGGTCCAATTAAAGTTTTTGAAACGAGACGGTCTCACGCGACGGTGATCCGATGGGCTGTTTATTGCGTTTTTTGCGTTATATCCGCGAGGCGCGGTGTGGCCAACCCCTTCTTCCCACGAATATCCGCGACAGTCTAGGAGCTCTTTGTCCGTGTTGAGCTGCACGTAGTCGCGGCCGCGGTACAAACCCGCCACCCTACGATAAGGCACGTCCCGGCGCGCCTTTGAACACTCACTGCTGACTACATAGTAATTGTCGAGCTTATCTCACAAAAGTAACGATTGTATTTTTGGGACAGTCGGCAACATGTTTTTTTGTTGAATTCTTTGTATAACTCAAGCCAATAAGCACTTTTTCATCTTTGATATAAGGTTGAGCGAGAGTGTTAGTTAAGTTTACCATATTCTGCACTTTGTGTTTAAAAATAACAGATATATATATCCTCTACAATGAAGCCATGCATAATCCCGCTATGCTTACCCACCATACTCTAAAATTGTTTCAGTAATCTACGAAGCCAGTGGCAATAATAACAGCACTGACAATTATAACTTCAAACACTAGTCCTTAGACCCAAGGTCGAAGATGTCAGGGACATAACGGCGAACTACCACTAACAACATGATAGAGGCGGTACTGAAGGCCTAGCCTGAAATAGGACATCAGTAATAAGAAAACTACTCCATATTCTGTAAGGTCAGGGTCACACCAAGTTTAGGTCGCCGGTTCCACGTGCCACGGTCTGGGTGCAAAATATAAAGTTATAGCACATTTACATTTTCGTACGGTATGGCCACCCTTCAATAAAATTATGCCAAGCAGATGTCAGATTTCACAAATTCAAAGTTATGGATCTGGTAGCGGATGAAACAAAACTCTTTTGAAATATTTTGTGGGATTGAAACTGATGAGTTGAAAAACTGGAACATGTCTGAATAAGTTGGGGCTTCATAATCATTGATAGGATTATTAATCCACTACTACTGATTTATAGATCCCTATACTTATGTGCCACGCGTTCCAGATTTGTGCTACTGTCATCCAGGTCTTCCCCGCAGTCTTTTGTAGATAAATTGCTGGATGTATGACCCTCAACTTTTATAATCCACCTTAATGACTGCAACAAGTAATAACTCGTAAAAACAAACAAAAACAAAGTTTCGAGGGGCAGACGCCAACAGATTTATCAAAACCGAGATTCAATGTCAGCGCGTAGAAAGAATTTGCATAAGTCATCGACCGGCGGCGATTGTGCTGCAGCTATTTGTGTCCCGATAAGAAAACACTGATTAGCTGATGAGTAAGCCTCAATAACATGATAACGAGTCTCGTTTGCTGAGTGTAAGTGCAATTATTGAGTTTTATAAGGGTCAATATCATACTGACTTATTCGTCGTCACACAGCACCTGAATTTTAACTGATAGACCATCAATTAACTTTTGTTAACTTTTTATTTTGTTCTACATTTTTTGTGTAGTAAGCAACGACTTATTGTCGGGCCTACGCTGTCTCCCCATACTTAAGTACAAAAGTGTATCTGATTTTGATTCGATTGTTGGTTGGTGTAAAGATACAACCTTACTGTAGGTCAAGGAATTATGATCCTTATGTAGGGTTATGGTATGAGTAATATAACAACAGACAGTAACTGGGCGATATATGCTTCCTGTTCTTGATTATAGTCAGTTTAGATAGCAAGAGCTTCGGGCGTAAATAAGCCGCATAGTTCGCGTCAAGAACGGAGAGAATACAAGAGAAAGCCGATGAAGCGATTGTTACCATATCCATAACATAAAGTGCAGTTCAGATGTCGAGTTTTTGCGTAACGCGCGTCTCACCCGGCGACAGTGGCGGCGCGGCGGCGGTGAGGCGCGACGCAGGGCCGGGAGGACCGCGGGGAGGCGGCGGCGCGCGGCAAAATTATCGCCGCTCGCGACGAACGCCGGATGGCGTACACCGCGGGCACACATTTACATTTACGCATTTTACGCGGCCGTCACCGACCGATCGCCGCCTCCGCGCCGCCATTAGCACGACACAGATACGTGTAGGCTATAACTTGAAGGGGCACGGCCGCGAAAATTGCTGCCATCAATCGTCAGCCCGGCGACACGTTGCGATCGGTATTCATGCGTAGGGGCGAGAGTATAAATTCTCTTATAACTTAGGTATCATTACTTTCCACACGCGTGCGAGCTGTGTGATGCTTTCGATGCGGGTACGGCCTATAGAATTAATATTTGGGTCTTGCTTTGAAGAAAACCAAGCCTATTTTATAGGTTGTAGATAACAGAGAAATCGAGAATCTTGTCCTAGTTTACCGTCTACTTAGCAAGGAATTGAGTAAATTCCAGAATAGATTAAAATTCCGGCCAAAATCACTAGCACCATTCAAGTCAAGTCCAAACTAGAAAGGGCTAAATACAATTACTTTCTCAGTCGTAAAACCCATCCTTCACAAAGAAGTTCAAATCGCGTTTTAGTTACCAACCGCGTCTCGCAGGTAACAACGTGCGATTACTCTTTAAAAGAAGTAATAATAACATGACATTATTAGTCACGGTCCCTTCCAGACGCATTGTTTCTTGTTTCGCGCGTAGGTACCTGCGAGGTACGTCCTGCGTTCATTACGACCCTACCTGAGTCTTGAGTCGCGGGGAATCGCGACCATTACCGCGCATCTTTACGTGCGGCGTGAGAGACGAGGCGTTGCCATTTTTCCCCGAAGGGTAGATTTTTTTTACGCGTTGTTACAAATTAGATTTTTGAGATCCTTTAGAAAAACTTAGAGATAATGGAGAGTAAGCATCTTCCTATATTATACTCCATGAGATTAATTACATGATCCGCCTAAAACTACGTTAGTTTTGCTTGATACTTATTTAATTTTAAAAGACTTCCAAGATGACCTACGAGCATTTCAGCGTCTTTACTTAAACTCCATCCAGAAATCTCACAATCATCATCATGATCACTCTCCTGCCCTTATCTCAATTGATTTGTGGTCGGCGCAGCATGTCTTTTTCTATTCTTCTCTATTACTCGCCATCTCATCACACACTTGCTTTCTTGCCATATCATCCTTAAAGGCCTGCGCAGACGATGGACAATTTGTCTGCGAACAATTTGCAACAACCAATGGACGTCAACCAATAGATGAAAAAACAACACAACAACCAATGAACAGGAACGGTCATTTCTACCCGGCGGACAAAAAGTCCGTCGTCTGCGCAGGCCCTAAATCTACAAATACATTACAATTCACAATATAAAGAGTACCTATCACTTACTGGTACTAAGGTAAACAGTCACTAGATCCAATGCAATTTTTTACCATAGCGAATCTACTCAAGCAATACATAGTTATTTTTTCGACTCGTTACCGTCTTACTCAAGTAGAGTAGTACTTCACGTTTCCTCCGAAAGTCGCACGAGGACGTGCACCATCGATTTGCGCCAAACAGCTCCGGTACCGTTCATTGCATAAAATCAAGGACACGACCAAGGTATGTACTTACGTACTAGATGAGTCATCAAAACTACTAATAAACAAGTAGGTAGCTAAATAAACAAAAACAAAATAATAAGGGGCTTATTTTAGAAAGAAAGCAATGTTCTTTCCTAAAATCAATATTCTCATAGGTAAGAACGAAATAGAATAGACACACTTTTGCAAACCGATAAAAATTATATACCTAACCCTCATCATCTGCCTAGCCTTTTCCCAACTATATTGTCGGTCGGCTTCCCGTGTAACCGGATGCAGCTGAATACCAGTATTTTACATGGAGCGACTGCCTATCTGACCTCCACAACCCAGTTAGTACTGGGTAATACGATACCCCTTGGTAAGACTGGTTTTCAGACTTTTTGGGCCACTGACTGCCTAACGACTGTCAAAGATCTACAAATGACAGCCGGGACCAACGGCTTAACGTGCTTTCTGAAGCACGGAGGAAACTCGGTATGTAATGGGCGGTCACCCATCCACAGACCAACCTAGGCAAGCACGGCTTAACCTAAAGATCGACCCCAGCGGCTGTTATTATTTAGCCACGAGCTCCTCCTCTCAAAAATTATATAACCCTCAATGAAAGAAAAATTGAAGCAGGAGAAGACAGCTATCTAAATGACAGCAAAACTGACGGGTTAAAATTCAAAACGATACTCATCTACTTAATTTGTTTAGCTCATGTAACTAAAGGCTGAACTAAATACAGACCAGTTACAATTCCATCAAAAATTTACGTTATCTCACTCGTTGCCACAAAATCTGTGGCTCCAACGTAGCTACATTACAAAAGGCTTTTGTTTCGCTGGTCAGCACAAACAGGCGCAGTGGGTTTGTCGTGAGCACCGATATTAGTGGCACAACGTCGTCGTTCAGACTACGATTTGATACGCACGCTGTTGTCAGTTGGACGTGCTTTGCTGTGTATGTCTATGGTGTGTTCTGCACGCATTACATTGCAAGTGTTGTTATTGTTTTTTGGGCAATTCGATTGAACATACAACCTACATACAACATACAGTCAATCGTACCTACATCTGTAGTAGCAACTTGTGATTGACAGCGCCTTTATACCGTAGCAGTAAGCGCGGTTTTCATATTTCAACTATCACTGATATGCAGGACTGTACTTAAGTATAACTTCAAGGTAGATATTCCAGTCATAGTCAGTTTGCATTCTTGCTGTTGTATCTGTCAGCTTGTTTTTAATGTTAATTTTATACCCAAAAAAGTAAGTTTCTGAAAGCAAATCAGCTTCGATTCAGTTAACAACTACAATAGGCGGCAAACGGCTATGAGCAGGACCGTAGGACGGTACTATTATTATCATCGCGTAGCTACCAACTACACTTCCTGCACGCACCCGCGAGAGCTTTCACACAGCTAAACTAAACGAGACCATAGTGTAGAGGGGGCGAAATACCGCGAACGTGTGTTCATTGTCGCTCTTTCCGGGAAAAGATGGCCGTCCGCGATTGCACCGCGGGCCCCGTCCGTCCGTCCGTTGTAAATCATTATCTCCGCCGCGTAAAAACTAATTGAAAGGGACGCGAGCCCGCCTTTGTTGTTACTTATTACGGCTACGGCCGACTGCCGCGATTTTGTGAGAAACGCATAAACAATCCTCATTTGGGTTTTTACTGAAATTCTTTGAATGCATCCCGGTCATGTTTGGTAAGGCATTAAGTGCTTAAAAACTTAATCACTTCATACTCGTTTAGGTACTGCGTACTGCTTGTATGATAACGAAAAGGATGTTTCAGAGTAATGAAACAATAGACCTGCGAGCCTCAACCGTGGGACAAATTCTTTAAACTTGACAATGCATCCAATCGCGCTTATTTTAGAACAATAGCTGACTTACTTTTAGAAAAACTGACTTATTTATTAGGTGATAAAGCTTTAAGTCGAACATATTTTTTACACAATAGCAACCGTCAACCGTGATATTATTCAAAGGTTTATTAGGCTCGTTTTAACTGCAGAAAAGCTTCTTCGGAACAAGTACCTGATAATCCTTTGAAGCGGATCCCCATCAAGGAAGTAGGTGCACGAGATGTCAAATGCTAAAACCTCCATGTATTCCAATGGGACAAACAATAAGAAATTAGTATTTTCTCATTTCGCGCACACTAGACTTACTTTGCAGTAACTCACATGCTGTCTATGGACAGAAGTCAGAACGTATTAACCCTGCCTGACGGCTGACACGACAATAACTCTATATCATCCAAAAACAACACAGACTTAAGACTTCCGTGTCATAAAATTATGGCAAATATAGGCACAATACAACATTTCTAATTTCAGCGACGAAACCAGTCTTACAGTGGCGAAGGTTTCATATAACTCGATTCCTACCGGCTTCCCTTTAAAAATGGCACAGTCAGTATTTTATAGACAAATAATATAATCAAATCAAAGATAATGTACTCCGGCTTACCGCTTACAAAATTGACCTTCGCTACTGCAGTCTTATAGATTTTTCAGTTAATGTTTCATAGAACGTACCTAATGTAGGCCTCGTGAAGCTCAAACTACATATTTACTTTTTAAGTATGGCTACCAAATAAGGATGTTCAAATGCGGTTTCCATTAGCCATTATGTACGGAATAAAAGATCAAGTTTGCAATTAATAAATCGAGAAAAAATAACGTCTGTCGGCACAGACTCCCGTACCAATCAGGTACCATGTGATTTGTAAATATTATTTTGGAATGATTTGAGGTTTGCCTCAATCAAACACAATCCAAAAGGTACTTAAAAGCCAATCGATTTTATATTTTTGGCTCCTACACCGACAGGTTTTGTCCCACAGGTTTGGACTGCAATGAGTGCAATTTACCACAGAATCCTACTAATATTATAAACGTGAAATTTTGTGAGGATGGATGGGTGTTTGTTACTCTTTCACGCAAAAGCTACTGACCGGATTTGGATGAAATTTGGCACACAGATAGTTTATAACCTGAATTAACACATAGGATACTTTTTATCCCGGTAGTACGATCCCGTGAAGCGAAGCGAAGCCGCGGGCTTAAGCTAGTAAATAATAGTACTAACGTATTGTACGCAGAGTGACTTTTTTTTAAAGGGTTGCTCTGCGTTATTGCTTTATTACTACCTGCACACATCGAATAGATTGTTCTAGCTAGAGTGCTTAGAGATTAAATAGACAGATTTATCGCAGGGCTTTGTAGATACTAATTCTACATAATCCTTGACAAGAAGCTTTAGCAAAGCTGCCAAACGATTACAATTATGTCTTAATGGGACAGTATAAATGATCCAAAAAATGTTTAAGACTTTGATGAATGAAAAGGCACTGTGGATAATCTGGTTTGCAGTCTTCAAAGTGTAATTCATTTTGAATAACGACTAAAATTATGTTGTCATTTATTTTATACCACGTGAGAAGTCTTGCGAAAAATCAAGTTTCGCCGGTAACTAGGTATCTTGATCTCGCGCCAGATAACTTATTAAGATATGATCGCATAAACAACTTATTTATCTTGATCACTCCGTAAGTATCAAACCTGTTGAATGCCATTATATCTCTTCTTATTTTTGTGTTTAATTAATGTAAGGAGTTATAAACATTCATGCAGTGTTTTAAAAAAAAACTCCGTGATATAAACAGTTTTTAACAAAGGTAACAGTTCTTACAGCCTTTTCTGTCAAAGTCAAGTTTTATTCTAAAATATCATAAATCACAAGTCATAACACAAAAGTATTACTTAGGTAATTTATAACGCTATATAAATTAATGAAACATCATCAAAAGTCACTCTAAAAGCCCATGGAATGGCCGTTAAGACAAAACAAAAGCTCATAAAACGATTTAATTAGTCGAAACACTGGTTGTAAACGTACAATGCATGGGGCTGGAGCAACAGGTCCCGTTTTATGACTCCATGCTTTAATATTAAATTTTGTATAGGATCTGATCGCTGTAAGTTCAGTGGGTCAGTCAGCTATTGTCGTTTTGACGGAGTTCCGCGTTTATGAAAAGTAAGTTATGTTTAAAGTTTTATCTTTGGTTCTTAGGAATGTTCAATACATAATTGTTTAATATGTATGGGTGCTTTATTTGTCAGGTATGAGAATAAGTCTGGTTGGGTAGGGTAAAAAAGGTGCATTGCAGCGCTTGCCGGGCACAGCTAGTAACTAAATAAAAACGTAATATGTACCACATCTGCAACTTAAACCCAACGTCTTATAAGTTCGTTAAAATAACCGGCCAGTAACACCCGTGATAAAAAAAAAACAAACAATGACCGAATCATAGACAATGCACCCTGCAGCCTGAAACCTGACACTTGTGATAATCTCCTGCGTTTTTTGACACTTTTACGATCACAAAATGCCAGTCAGCGAATTGTATCTGAAAGACTGCTATTGTTTAAGTGGAAACTCAAGGAGCCCGCGTGAATTTAGAATGTACCGCAGACAATGGGGTGCAATATGTCGACCGGATTTTATTTTAACGAACGGCCAATTTCTTTGTGCATAATTTCCTTTGAAGTTAGCCCGTGTCCGTTGTGTTTTAGTTAGTTCCGTGTAGAAGTAGCAAAATGATTTTGTATATTATTATTGATATAGACTTACCGATAAAATAATTATGTCACAATTGATGGCTCACATTTATATACCAGGTCCGACCCACCTTAACACTGAACATTGTTAAGTTCCGTACCTTAACACTGGTGTTAAGGTACGGAAATTACTTTCTCGACCTTAACACTAGTATTTATATAAGGTCTAATCAATCATACACGAAATATTTTCAGGGAATCATCATCTAACGGCTCTAACGAAGCCATTTCACGGGATTATTTTTTTATCTGAGTATATCTGAGTGTATTATAAAAAATAAATAATTTAAAATTACTTGACCCACAAAACAAATACTAGCTCCTTATTTTTGAACATCCATTACGCTAGTTTAGTACGTCGTATTTACCTACTGTCATTGTTAGAATATCGGAGTAAAGGTTTTATGCAAAAAGTCTCAAAAAATTTTAGAATTATAATAATTTCGTAAAAAAAAAACATTCAGATATTTTTTCGTTGCTATGGCGACTTTACGACTTATAGAAGTTACCCTTAAAATATATCGTGTATGAAAAGATAGACCTTATATAGTATAACACTAGTGTTACGGATGGGAACCCTGTCACAACAATGTGAAGGTCGGGAAATTGAGATACTGGCGTGTGACTCGGGAGAGGTTTGTAAAGAATCACTGGCCACTTGAGGTATTTATTATCAGAGTGTTTCGAATGTCTAAAATTTTTGTTTGGCTGTCCTATCTATCAACAACATACCTAGCAAAAGAAAGAAATCGCAACCAATATTACCGAAATGTTTCCTTACTTACTAAGTCTAAAAGTCTATTCTCATCGATAACAATCTACTTAATCATCCGTACAGTATCCCACGACCTTAACAATTACGAGAATTCAATAACACTGGCCGCGTTATCAGTACTAGGGAAAAAGGACCAAAAAGTATTTGTACATAACCGGCCAAATTTTACCTGGCTGAGTGGGCGCCCTGCGGCTGTGACACGTCATCATTCCGCTATTCCGCCATAACTCCCCGCCATTCGCGGAAGAACAATCAAGTTATTACCACAGCAATCGAACCCACGACTGGACATTGTCGTTAATTGAACAAAAGCTCTTATAACTGCACGCGATATCGCATTAATATTTTGTAGTTCGCCATTAAATCGATGGACGGGACAATAATCGCCTGCCCTAAGCGCCAGATGTACAGTTTCGCGGGGTATTTTAAAAATAGAACGCATCCCTTACCAGCCAGCTTGTGATGTTATAATCGCGATCGGATTATTGCAAATTGGGTGCAAATTGGAGCGTCCAAATTTAAAGAACCGTGAAGCGTAATTTTTTTCTTAAAATAGATTATATCTTCAACTATGTATTTGCAAAACTGTTCCTTTAGCTACTTAAATTCCTACGCAAGCTGTGAGAAGCTGAAGGAAGCAGTTAATTACAGCGCACGTAGGCGAGAAGGCGATAGGTCAACAGGGCCATCTCTTTCCTTGTCGCACGACCCAGCCGAGATAAGTTAACACGTAATTATTACAGGTGACTGTTGGAAGAAGCCTTGCTAGCTATGTTACTTAGTTGTTTTTTTTTTGCAGAGCGTTACTAATAAAATATGTTGGGACCACTTTGTTGGGCTTTTAAATAAGTGAAAGCCACGCGATGTTAAAGAGAAAGACTCTCTTTCTTTTTCTTTTTTGTTTGGGAAAATATGTTTATCAACAGGGCCATTTCTTTATAATCATTTCATTTCAAAGAAAAGTACGTGTGTCTAGTCTACTGCAGTGCTAATCAAAATTACAGGTGATGAAGATGAAGTGACGACATATTGAATAATCCCACATTTCAAAAAAATATTGATGATGCCCGTATTGGCCATCTCTGCTAACCCTAACCCCACGCTATCAAATAAATTGGTCTAATTAATAATCTCATCAGACTCCAAAAACAGTGCGTAAAGCCCACGAGTATATGCCACGCAGTCACGCTCCAGCGAAGGTTGTGCCCGCTGAGCCCGGCCGTAGGGTTGGGCGCACTATCTATGCGTCACCCGACCTCGCGGCGGCCGCGCGGCCCTGCAACGCGGTGTCGCGATAACAATTACACAGAAAACTTATTGTGTTGTTTACCACACACTCTGCCAACCCAAACCCAACCTTATACTCCAACGAATAGAGTTTAATAATCCTTGTGGAAGAAGCTAGGTACGGGTAGGTAGACGCAGTAACGTCGCGCCCGCTGAGATGCAAGACTTTGGAATTATAATTAGGATAGGACGCGTGTTGAACGTTTTATTTTGTTCCGTATTCAAACAAAAGTTTAGTTGTTACGGTAGCGTTTGAGTGGAGAATTTAGGAGCTGAAAATTGGAATGTCATGAAAAGAAAATAAGGTAGGTATTAATTTGCATGTGCGCATGACTCTTGCACTGTATGATTAAAAATTACATAACATTATCATCACGCCTGTAATCCCCGAAGGGTTAGGCAGAGGTGTACCTAGTAGTATACCCAAATTTCCCCAGTTACGTTTTTTAAATCCCACGAAAGATAGGCTCGCCCATCAACCGTACACAAATCGATGCTCAGCAGTTGCGCTTGCGACACTCGAACAACGAGGCAAAGCTAATTATATTGCAATAAAGTAATGACCACATATTTTGCTAATTAAAATAACACTTTCACATAAAGTCAGTGTAACATTTTGGATCGGATGTAAATTCAATGAGTAATTAATTACTACCTAATGTAGCGAAGCGCGTAGGCGCTGCCCGAAACGGCCTACGGACTAATCTACGGAATTACGGACACAGGCAGTACTGCAGGCCCGACTGGGCACAGACTAAGTATTAGGTACCTAAGAACCGTGCTTATTGTAACAACCGAAAATTCAAATTTTGTTACGTATTCGGCTCGGGTGTTAATAGGGATGTTTCCTGTGTAAAAAAAATATGATTCTATTTAGTCCGTCAGTTAGATTATCGAAAAATATTGGATATGTATTTTTGTTTTATCAAATCAATAACAATTGACGAAGATAAAACGCATCAAAGATCATGAGGCCTGTGACGTTACTTTTCGGCAAAAAGTCACTTTACTTCGGGCACGCCGCAATCGCGGCGGTAAGACCCCTCTTTGAGGAGTGGCTGGATAGGCGTCACGGCGTCCTGACCTACCGCATGACGCAGGTCCTCACCGGACACGGAAGCTTCGGGAGGTACCTGTGTCTGATGGGGAAGGAGGAAACGCCTGGGTGTCACCACTGCGAGGACCGCCCGGAGGACACGGTGGAGCATACGGTGCAGGACTGCCCCGCTTGGGCAGGGCACCGCCGTGTCCTCACGGCGGCGATAGGCGGAGACCTCTCGCGCCCGGCATTGGTCGAGGCCATGCTGCGGGGCGAGACGGAGTGGGAAGCGGTCGCCTCCTTCTGCGAAGCAGTCATGCTCGCGAAGGAGGAGGCGGGCCGCGTGAGGGAGAGGACAGCGTCCTCCCTCCACCCCAGCCGCAGTGGTAGACGCCCACGGCGCCGGACGTCGGCAGACGATCTCCGGCCACCGTAGGCGCGGGCTTGCGGGCGGCGAGTAATGGGCGACTCGCTGTCCGACCATGGACCATGCCCGGGTCGACGGCGCGTTGTGTTCCACGCGCGCCTCAAAGAGTGTCAGCATTATGACGGGGCCCCCCTCTAGAGGGCGAAAGCCTGCCGGGGTCGCGGGACTTATAGAATTACCGTGACCCTGGATCATAAAGGGCTATTGAAGGACACCGTGGATTTTAGTCAGTACAAGTCTGACAGTTCCTCCCACTCTGCCCTGGGTGGGAGGACTCATTTGATGATTTTACCACGATAAAAAAAAAAAAAAAAAAAAAAAAGTCACTTTACTTACAAGTGTGACGTTACGCGAGTTTTCGACGCACTGTATCGTCTTCATTTTTAGTTTTCGTGAAAAAAGAAAAAATACGTGTCTAATATTTTTTGGAAATCTATCTGACGGACTAATTAGATTTTTTCAGGAAACATCCCTATTCCGCCTTGAACGCAATAACAAAGTTTCCCCACTTATATCAAAATGTACTATTGCGTAGATTTACTTTATTTGATGTAGAGAATGCTTGGTTGACGGCTTCGTGAAGGCTCCGTTTACACCTTGTGGTTATTGTACCGAGAATATACTGATACTGATACTGTTAGCCTGTGTCATCCCACTGCTGGGCAAAGGCCTCTCTCCATGACTTCCAAGTTCTTCGATCCAGGGCCAATGTGGACCACTGGTCGTTAGTTTCGTCTAGCTCGTCCCGCCATCTCCTGCGAGGCCTACCGCGTCGCCTTCTGGCTGTGTCAGGGCTCCACATCGTGGTTATTTTGACCCACAGCTCGTCGGGCATGCGGCAGACATGGCCAGCCCAGTCCCACTTTAGCTTGGCGGCTTTTTGAGCAACGTCAGTAATTTGTGTTTTGGAGCGCAGTGTGGTTTTGCGTACATGGTCGGTAAGTTTGACGCCTAGGATACTGCGCTCCACTGCACGTTAGCAAAGCTTGAGCTTGGACTTTTGAATGTTTCTCAAAGACCAAGTCTGGGATCCATATGTCAGAATGGGAAGAATGCACATGTCCATGATTTTTCGCTTGAGCGACAATATATCAGTATAATTTTGATAGACTTGACAATGACAGCAACCGAACGTCAACCCCATTTGCTGTTTGTAAAGATCACTGTGATATTGACAGTGATCTAAAGTCAGAAGTAAAATAATTCTGAAAGGACTTTAGCAACATTTGAGCTTGCAACATCGACAAGTATGATAGAACAATGGCGAAATGTCTGATGGTAGATTGTACTTCGATCCCTGATCTAATCCACAACTCACAAATAATAACAAAGGTGTACTGTACCTAGGCAAACTGTACTTTCTATCAAGTCTATGTAGCCAACGCTTTTATATGACTCCTATTGACTTACTCGCTATCTATTTATTTGTATTATATATTTATTTATCTATATAGGTATATTATTTTTGAAACTGTTGTTCCGTCACTTACCCCCCAAAGGTTCATTGGAAGACCAGCGTCAGACAGCATCACCTGTCTGGCATGAATGCTGAAATGGACCTTTTTGGCGCAGCCGTGAGGCACACAGCATATGTACCTATTTTCTCATTTTTTTTTTTTTTTTTCTAAAAACTGTGATTTTTTATTTTGTATTTTTTTTTATTATTTTAATTATGTGTGCTTGATGAACTGACGTCAAATAAACTTTATTCTTTCTTTCTTTCTTTCTTTTCTTTATTGTCTGAATTCTAGATCTGCCTCTTCTTCTTAGCGTTTCAATGGCAAAAAGTTTAAGTATGTTTAGCCCAAAACTCAGCCACGCGAACCCATTTCACTGATGCAGTAAATAAATCATCAAGATATGGTAGATCTGCTCATTTCAGAAGATATGATGGGATCTAATGTCATTTTTTAATTTAGAATCTATCAAGCTATGGGCCCGCGATAAAACAGCAAAACACAACGAAAGAAAGTTTTATAATGCTGTGAAATTAACCAATGAAACGCTCTATAATAGTCGGTAAATTTGCTTTTGTAAACATCTATGCACAGAACCGTCGATGTGATGACGCTTCGGGTAGACCTACGGCCAGCATTGGACGACTTTCAACCAAACAATAATGAACTACCTAATCGATATGCAGTAAGTCACCAAAAGCATGTACGGCGACAACCTCAATCCACGGCTTACATACCCACGCTGACTCGCACTTACATCACGACTGTGAATAACTAACGCAAGTAGCTAACCCATCGGCTGTAATGTAAGCAACAGTTCGTAGTCTATATAAACACTACTTAAGTGTAGAAACAGTTGTACGATAAGCCTCGCGTCATTAGAGGTGCTACTTTAACTTTAGGTAACCTTCGTACTAACAAGGCTGTCCCATAGGAATATGCATAATGTACACTTATATACAACGATCGTCTAGATTCCGCTATCATCATCACCATCTGCCTAGCCTTTTCCCAACTATTTTGGGGTCGGCTTCCAGTCTAACCGGATGCAGCTGAATACCAGTATTTTACATGGAACGACTGCCTATCTAACCTCCACAACCCAGTTAGTACTAGATAATACGATACTCCTTGGTAAGACTGGTTGCCGGACTTTTTGGGCCACTGACTACCTGTAGATTTCGCTAGTTAAGTAAAAATTCAGGTGTAAGAGAAGATCTATTGCTGCACACATACCAAAACACGGCCTGTTACTAAGAAATTCTAAATGTAAAACGCATTAACACTGACAACCTGTTTTTGAACCCTGGATCCTACATCAATAGTCACACTATTGCAGCCAATAACGACTACAACTTGACCAAAGGGGCAGTCACTACTTTCGAACTAAAATATTTTAACAATTTTAAAGCCTTATTCTTTTTGAATCGATGATAGTACAGACGCCAGCACACCAAGCTACCCGAATCTGTCAAATTAGCCCAATCAACCTTAAACCTAATGCTTCAGCGATAAAGTTGAAAATCTATTAAAGAAATTTGACAGATTGTAGTAGCTTGATTCACGTGTCGTACATTCGTGTAATTTAACTATAGTCTGTTTTTTTAATCTGGGAGACTAAATTGTCAAGTGAAAATGTCAAAACAGACTTAAATGCTATTGAAATCTATGTCAGTTTGCCATTCGTACTTGTCAATTTAGTCTCCGAGATTAAAAAACAGACTTTAGATAATATAAACTCGTAACGTAACGCAATAAGCACAAAAACTAGAAGACTAAAGTTGTAATGGTATTCTACATCTAAATCAAGCAGGTTTACATCAGAAGATATAATACATTTTATTGTACAGCGCGGCAGCGTAACAAATATACGCGTTATTCAATTTTGTTTATGCGTATTCATTTCATATACACGTGGTAGTAATTCAAGACGCGACATCGGCAAATATTTGCTTGTTCGTACGTTTATTTGGATACCGGGACGGCAACAGGTCACTTGAATACGTTAAGGTGATCCATTCATGATTCATACTGTTTTTTATTTATGTGTTCATTTTTAGGCTCTGTTGAGCGATTATCATGGCAGGTAGCTGGATTAGAGTAGCCGAGGATTGAGCTAATTAGTTATAACATAACATCACGCCTGTAATCCCCGAAGGGTTAGGCAGAGGTGTACCTAGTACACCCACATTTAGACATTTAATTTTAAAGTCCCATGTAATAGGGGGCGAGCCCATTGCCATCAACCGGCCACAAATCCAGACTCCATGTCTGCTACTGAGAAAATCCTGATGGAAAAACCCAAGTACACTTTGCCCGACCCGGGAATCCCAAAACCTCATGCGCTAAGCATGAGGTCTTGGCTTCGTGCTTACGACCACTACACCAACGAGGCAGTCTAATTAGTTATGTCAAGCAGTAATCTGCTATACTCGTTTGTGGTTAGGCTGGTTAATGATAATTATGATACTAATATGTACCGGTTTGTGATAAAGCCAATCTTTCTAACGATCTGAGTTAACCATGACTGCATCGCTGGTCTAACGGTGGTAAGAGATATTGCTGAACACGACGGTCTTGGATTCGGTTTTCAAAATAAATCGTTATTCGGACAGTGTTATTGGGTTTTTTCGCTGTTGCAAGCACCATGATCACGGATAAACTGAAGTTATTGCGGTAGGGTGTTTATGAGCAGACAAATCGATCACGTTGATGTAAGAAACACTTCTGTCAAGCCGTTGAGGGGCGTTTGTCAACAGTCGATTGTTATGGTAGTAAACATAATCTATACTAATATTATAAAGACGTAAAATTTGTTTGTATGTAGGGGGTAATCTCCGGAAGTAATGAACCAATTTTAAAAATTGTTTCACTGGTAAAAAGCTACATTATCGTGAGTGCTATAGGCTATAAATTATAAAGATATCACGAAAATTAGCCGAGCTATCAAAATTTTCGCGGACGAAGTCGCGGGCGAAGTGCTAGTTCTCAATACAAAGAGAAGATATAATAAACGCCCTGGACCTCGTATGCGACTAATTAGATATAGTACCGCCTAATAGGTCTGCGAACGTTACAATTATCGTGTTACCGAACAGACATAGTAATTACTATAGGTAGTGGTAACCGAATATGCGGCATCAGCTGATAATCGCGAGGTATCAGATGTATTCGCGTTAGCAGTGTGTGTAGTATTACTATTCGTTCTTTGAACGAACAACGGCTGGTTTTTTTTATTAACAAGTGTAATGGGAGTCTACAGATCTAAAAGTAAGGATATTATAGATCTCCTTTCGAGAAAAGTGTACAAAATGACTCAGAAGTGAATATGATGCTGTGTTTCCGTGAGGACCTAGGCTCAAAATCGACGTTTTTCAGCGGTTGAAGACGCTTAATTACATAACTTATTCATTTGTTTATCACGCGTGGCCTGCAGGTTTTGTAAAGATTGCGACAGATAATTAGGAATATTAGGAATTATCTGTGAATCTATTAAAAAGGAACACCATTGGGATACCTTACCACGTTGCTGATTTCTATTCTCTGATAGTAATTGTAAGCTTTCATAATAAGCCGCTGATATAGTTTGGTAGGTACAGTCTGCAAACTCTTCCGCCACTTCCAAAAGAAGTCGAAAATATAAACGAAAGCATTCTCAAGCTTTCCTTTCTAATCAGCTAAGAACTCCAGTAAAAGCCAAAGGTGTAGCTTCAGATGGGCCCGATACTTGAAGACTGTATACGTATATAACTTTTACTCTTATAGGTAGTAAAAATTCAAGTCGCGGCATCGGCTGCAGGCGATCTCGCCATTGGCTAATGAGTGCGACGGAGTTGCCAGATGTGGACGAAATAACTGTAGGAGTTCTGACATTTTTCTTTATTTGATTTGTGTGATATTGCATTGTTTTTTTAAATGGTGGAATAAAAAGTAAAGAGAGGATAAGACGCTGTGCCACATTATGCTGAGCGACGGCAGTTTGAGTGGATCTGATTCATATTTTTATTTTGCCCCTACTTATTCTATTTGTCCTTGATTTTCTTTTGTTATGCGTCATGTTTTGACCAATTTAATGGCTTTTCTTTCTTTCATTCTTGAGAGACGCGTTCAAATCTTGCAGTTGTTCCAAATTGAGAACCTCGAAGGTGAGCGGGGATGGGATGTAAATATCTTGTTTGACTGAGTTTTGAACTAAAACAGTTCACATAACTGCTTTGTGTTTTTAAAACAAACTCAGGCTGACGCCACATAGAACGCGAGCCGGGACGCTGCGAGTGCAGACGCAGCTGACTTCGCTACTGAAGCGCATTCCTATCAATATGCTGCGGTGCAGCTGAAATTTTCAGCGGGTAGGTATCGAGTTTGTCAAAGGATTCCCATTTATCTCTTACCTAGCAGGAATACCATTCAAAATTTTGATTTCAAACACATAAAATATAAATGCGAAAGTTACACTGTCCTTCTACTTTTACGCAAAAAAGGCTTAATGATTTTCGATGAAATTTGGGAAACAGGTAGACCATGATCTGGGTTAAGACATAGGATACTTTTCATCCCGGCAGTACGTTTCTGTGCAACTAAATTCGGACAACGCCCCGGACAAAGGCTTTGCTCCATATTTCTTCGCGTTCAAAGCGAGCCCGAGCTAGGCATATCGGGGCACTATTGACGTCCGAACGCCCGCTAAACATCAATTATCTCGTATTTAGTTGGCAACACCGCGGGGGGGGCGAGGCGCGGGAGTTGGCGGGGGGTGCAGGAGGGGGGGCGGTAATGGCGCGGCGTCGGATGTCGCCGGGGGTGCGCGCCGATAACAAAATCACTAGAGAACGTGCATATCAGATGTGTGAACGTAGTGGGGGGCGATGCGGTAGTTTGGTCTTTGTTCTTTGTTTAGGCGGAGCTTTTGTGTGCGGTTGAGACTCATTGGCTGAACAAATTTAAGCCATACCATGTCTTTCCCAATCAGAAAATCTAACAGATTTAAATTTTACGGTGACTCCACAATAACTTTTAAGCGAAAGATATTACATTGACTTCTTCAATATTAGAATAAATCTTAAAACAATATAAATGACAGGTAATCAGCATATTATGACAACTAATTAACACGGAGTTTGGCAGAGACTACAACGTCCACAACGACGACGCTACGAATGCTACGACTGCTACGAGAGTGCTACGACACTATATTGTAACTACGACAACTATAACCTGTCAAATTTCTTTAATAGATTTTCAAATTTACAGCTAATACATTAGGTTCAAGGTTGATTGGGAAATTTGGACATTGGTTTGCATTTATTGTATATGTTGGTTTACATTATCTTCCGAGCCAAATAGGCGGGTAATTCTTAAGAGACTGTCGCAGTATTAAACCAACTAATTAGCCTAAATGATCTTAAACTACCACCTCCAACTCTTCCCACATCTCATACATCGCCAATGCCCGAAATACAGTGCGGGCGACGCGTCGTAAATCGCGGCGCGGCTCGGCGTGGCTCGCCGTCGCCGAGGCCGAGAGCCGAGAGCCTTTGTGTGGCCTCGGCGCGCAAAAACATACCTACACACACCCGTCGGCAGCGGCAAACGCGCTTAGGCTCTAAACACATCGAAATAGCACGAGATGGTAGCACAGGAACGAGTCAATTACAACAAATACAAAAGTTCATTACCGAAAATATTACAAAAAAAGATTTACATTCACCAAAGTAGGCAAAGCCTGTATCTTGGGCACCAGGGCTAGGTATCAGTTTCAAAGCATTTTTAAACTTTAGGTACACGGCCATTACTAAAATACATAATATCGCTTTAATACAATGATCAAAACTGCGTCGCGCGACTGTCCGCGCGGTTCCCGCGACCATGTAAGCGGTTCTATCCATTTTAATAATAGAGACAAAGTTTAAAATGCTTTGAAAGTGAAATTGCTCGCCGCTGTGCTACCGTGCCATGTCGATGTGTCTTCAGCCTTAGGAATATGACACGTTCGCCGTCTCGCGACTGTAGGTATTAGAAGCGGTAAACATGTACATAGGTACATAGGTAGGTGCAAGACCAGCCGCATACAAATTCGACGCTTCGACTTGTGATGGTAAACAACTTGGTAGGTTACCTTTGATTTTAATCAAATCCGTGAAATATTGTTTAACAGTGTCACCGGATTTTGTACATAACTTTGTATTATGAAGATCATAATTGAAGCATTCGAAAAGTTGATAAACTCGCACAACACGACCCGTAAGCCCTATGCTTAAACTTATTTGCCTTACAGGTACTCATCATCATCTGCCTAGCCTTTTCCCAACTATATTGGGGTCGGCTTCCAGTCTAACCGGATGCAGCTGAATACCAGTATTTTACATGGAGCGACTGCCTATCTGACCTCCACATCCCAGTTAGTACTGGGTAATACGATACCCCTTGGTAAGACTGTTTGTCAGACTTTTTGGGCCACTGACTACCTAACGACTGTCAAAGATCTACAAATGACAGCCGGGACCAACGGCTTAACGTGCTTTCCGAGGCACGGAGGAAACTCGGTATGTAATGGGTGGTCACCCATCCACAAACCAACCTAGGCAAGCACGGCTTAACCTAAAGATCGGCCCGAGCGGCTGTTATTATTTAGCCACGAGCTCCCAGCCGCTGCAGCAGCGCGGCAGCTGTATTTGCCTTATAGGTACTCATGTCCACACAAAATCACAGATGCGGATATAATCGTCTGAAATCGTTCTACAAGAAAAGAAGAAAGGAGATTAGTCTGTCTGGCATCTTTCGTATTGTAACTGGGGCGCCAAAAGAAAGGCAATGGTCACTATGCGATTTCTTAATAGGGATGTTTCCTGAGTAAAAAAATACGATTCTATTAAGTCCGTCAGTTAGATAATCCACAAATATTGGATACGTATTTTTTTTATATCAAATCAATAAAAATTGACGAAGATAAAACGCATCAAGAGATTCCAATACGTTCAAAAAAACACTCCATAATTTTTTAATTAAAAAAAAGCATACTATTCTGTAAATGAGTAGGTACCTTGAAGAAAAGTGAAAACTGATTTTATTTTATATTTTTATTAGCTTTAGTTCAGATTGTTATTATTACTTACAACTCAATAATTTTATTGTTTACTTACTTGTTACATATTCGCGTAACACGTGAACCGCTGATCGCGCGTTACCCTAATTACCGCGGATTGCAACAGCGGAGACACGAGTCGCCGACGCAGCTCAACGTGATGCAGCCCGGCACCGGACATCGCGGCCTTCGCGAAATCGTCACTTTTGGCACAGCATCGGTCAACTGTCGACATCTTAGTTAATATTTTACATTGTAATTTCTGTAATTAAATTTAAGTTCAAATAAATTTTGTATTTTTTTCCATCCTCCGGCTACAGCCTTCGTAATTGGCGCAGTCGGTAGGATACTCGCGGGCCGGTTCGCGAGAGTATATTGCTAGGATCGCGAGTCACCCGGGTGGCTTCGGGCACCGTACGAGTATCCGGAATCTACAAGAGCTGCAGTCCAGAGGAGTATCCAGACATCGATACAGAAGAGGTACAAAATCATTGCAAGTAAGTACTTTAGAATCGCTCTAGAGTCGCTTCCCTTTTTTTATCCTATAAGATTCCAAGATTTTCCATCCAAGGCAATCTCGGTCCCCTAGGTTAGGTAATAGAATTAATATTTTAGACGCTAATAGAATTTTAGAGGCAGAACAGGAGGATAGTAATAGTTCATATATATCAAGTATGGCTGACTCAGTGGATCAAGTTTACAAGGCCCTACGATTGTTGCCGGAGTTCGACGGAAACTCGAACGTATTAACTCGATTTATAAAACTACTAGCTTATGCCCGCGGCTTCGCCCGCGTGGAGTTAGGGAATTGCCCACGGGATCTTACTTCTGGAATAATAAGTAATCTATGTATCTATCTATAATACATACATAGATTTACATGTACTTGCTTATAACTTGCAATTATTATTATAATGTTATATCAATTAAATTAGATACGTGAAATATTGATACCTTGGTTTGAGATGGGAACATCGGATTTACTGGATTTTATCTGAAGAGTATGTAAACAAATTTTCAAGTCAATCGACCCCGAGAGTAAAAAGTTTCACAGAAAATTCAACACATGGGGTGTTGAATTTTCTGTGAAACCTCACCCTCTAAGGGGTAGGAATTTCGAAAAACTGATACTAACTCTTCACAAAGAATACACCCTCCAATTTTCATATCTCTGGGACCCGCGGTTTGGGCTGTGCGTTGGTATATCAGTCAGCCAGTCAGGACATGGAATTTTAAATTGGGGGATGATTTTGTGATACACGTATCTCATCATTTTAACTGAAGTATATGTAGACACATTTTCAAGTCAATCGACCCCGAGAGAGTTTCACAGAAAATTCAACACCCCATTTCACCCTGTTAGGGGTGGAATTTCAAAAACCCTTTCTTAGTGGATACCTACTCTCCACAAAGAGTACATTCTCCAAATTTCATGTCTCTAGAACCAGCGGTTTGGGCTGTGCGTTGATATATCAGTCAGCCAGTCAGGACATTGAATTTTAAATTGGGGGATGATTTTGGAAAAACTGTGATACACGTATCTCATCATTTTAACTGAAGTATATGTAGACACAATTTCAAGTCATCGACTCAGAGAATAAAAAGTTTCATAGAAAATTCAACACCCCAATTCACCCTCTTAGGGGTGAAATTTCGAAAAAGCCTTTCTTAGTGGATACCTACTCTTCACAAAGAGTACACTGTTCAAATTTCATGTCTCTAGGACCAGTGGTTTGGGATGTGCGTTGATATTTCAGTCAGCCAGTCAGGACATTGAATTTTAAATTGGGGGATGATTTTGGAAAAACTGTGATACACATATCTCATCATTTTAACTGAAGTATATGTAGACACAATTTCAAGTCAATCGACTCAGAGAATAAAAAGTTTCATAGAAAATTCAACACCCCATTTCACCCTCTTAGGGGTGGAATTTCGAAAAACCCTTTCTTAGTGGATACTTACTCTTCACAAAGAGTACACTGTCCAAATTTCATGTCTCTAGGACCACTGGTTTGGGCTGTGCGTTGATGTATCAGTCAGCCAGTCAGGACATTGAATTTTAAATTAGGGGATGATTTTGGAAAAACTGTGATACACGTATCTCATCATTTTAACTGAAGTATATGTAGACACAATTTCAAGACAATCGACTCGGAGAATAAAAAGTTTCATAGAAAATTCAACACCCCATTTCACCCTCTTAGGGGTGGAATTTCGAAAAAGCCTTTCTTAGTGGATACCTACTTTTCACAAAGAGTACACTGTCCAAATTTCATGTCTCTAGGACCAGTGGTTTGGGCTGTGCGTTGATATATAAGTCAGTCAGTCAGTCAGTCAGTCAGTCAGTCAGTCAGTCAGTCAGTCAGTCAGGACTTTGAATTTTATATGTATAGATGTGATCAACTAGTACAGCAGTTTATGAGAAACGGACCGGAGTTTCAATTAGCTAATTTAGCATTACTAAACGGGATTTTGAACAAAATAGTAGGACCCGCATCGCGTACGATTAATTCGAATGGTATCCCGGAAACTTGGGAGGGAATTAGAAGTGCTTTAATAAATAATTTCGCCGATCAACGCGATGAAACATCTTTATATAATGACTTGGCACTTTTAACGCAGGGTTCGTCCACCCCGCAAGAATTTTATGAGCGTTGTCAAAACCTTTTCAGTACTATTATGACTTATATCAGCCTACATGAAACGATAGCGAGTACCATTGAATCGAAACGCACTTTGTACAAGAAACATATAAAACCCTGGAAGGAAGCTATTTGGCGATCATCCCCTACAATTGCCACATCAAAACGCCCGAATTTACTATAGCAAACTCTAACAATCACATCAAAGGTTTCGCTCTGGAGATTATGCAATTGCCCACAATTAATGAAGATTTAGAGACGTCGAGCGAATGACCAATCATACTAAACTCTGCAAATCTAGAAAATTTGCACTCCATTAACACAAAGATCATGCAACAGGCACCAGCAAAACTCAATGAAGTAGTTGATCCAGCTCTCTACCATACTACAATTCCAATCTATCTGATACTAACCGGTGCAAGTGTACTCATTATCACACTGACGTACCGACGATATCGAGCGAAACGCCTTCAAAGAAACCAATGCAAAATGATGACGCAACATCTCCAGGAAATTATGCTGAAATTCAAGAATCGCATGGAATCAGTCCCAGCAAGATAAAAATTGACCACAGCAACATTTCATCATCTCTCTCACACAAGATTTCGAAATAGTTGCTTATCTTCGGGGAGAGGTGTTACATATTCGCGTAACACGTGAACCGCTGATCGCGCGTTACCCTAATTACCGCGGATTGCAACAGCGGAGACACGAGTCGCCGACGCAGCTCAACGTGATGCAGCCCGGCACCGGACATCGCGGCCTTCGCGAAATCGTCACTTTTGGCACAGCATCGGTCAACTGTCGACATCTTAGTTAATATTTTACATTGTAATTTCTGTAATTAAATTTAAGTTCAAATAAATTTTGTATTTTTTTCCATCCTCCGGCTACAGCCTTCGTAATTTACTTTGTATTGTTTATTAATTGTTATTGTTTAACGTATATTTTAAAAAAGATTTCTTATTAGATAATTAGCTGTAATAACCTAGTGTAAGTACCTAGTTTTAGTTTAAATACCTGCACGACTTAATGTGTAAACATTATTTGTACGCCTTGCAAGGCAGCACATAGTGATACATAATATTTTTTTTGATAACACTATGTACCTACTTACTACCTGTGTGTCACAAATAAACTTCTTTGAATTTGAATTTGAATCAAAGATCATGAGTGAGTGGTCATTATGTATTTCTCTCATTTTTGTGTTCATTAAAGAATAAGAATGAATGGGTTTGGTTGTCACTTTCCGATAAAAAGTCTACCCAAGTTTACGACGCACTGTATCGTCATCATTTTTTGTTTACGTGAAAAAAGAAAAAATATATGTTCAATATTTTTTGAAATCTATCTGACGGATTAATTAGATTTTTTTGGGCAACTAGCCTGTTCTGGCAAAAGTGACGATTCAAGTTACTGCAACAAGTTCTCTCAAGTTGGTTAAGCTGTTGCCGGTCAACAATATTTGGAGGGCAATTGAAAGTTTATACCATCACAGAATCCAGTAATTATCTCGTATTTCCCAGTACTAACTGGGTTGTGGAGGTCAGATAGGCAGTCGCTCCATGTAAAATACTGGTATTCAGCTGTGTCCGGTTAGACTGGAAGCCGACCCCAATTGGGAAAAGGCTAGGCAGATGATGGTCAGAAGGTATGGTCATTGGTGTATGACCAGCATAGTAGCAGCGTTTTAGTGATCGATTGAAGTGTCGCGAGACAAAACATCCTTTTTGTTTCGTATTTCCTTTCACTTTGTAAGACCAGGTCATCGATGGTAGCACTGGCTTAAGGTCAGGGTGTACTGGTTGTAGCTACTCACAATTATAAAATTTCTCAAGCAGGATTGATGGTACAGATATGAATGATATTTATTTACATACATACATAAGCTCACACCTTTTTTCCATGGGAGTAAGCAGAAACCACAGGACGCCACCTGCTACGATACTAACATACTCCTTTTGCCTCGTCCACGTTCATACATCTGCATACGTAGCATGAGCACGGTAGAAACGGGTTTTATCGACGGAAGAATCGACAAAATGACAGATTTTTTTCTTGATCGGTCATTTTGTCGATTCTTTCGTCGACCAAATCTTTTTCTACGCTGGTCATGCTACGTGTGCTGTCACAGGTCATACACGCACGCCGGTATATTTTTGAATAGTTATTTATTTTCATTCCTTATAAAGGAAGTATACTTATAAATGTTACATTTTCAACTATCAGTAATCCTATTAATTTCTCAAAAAAAAAAGTATGCAAAGAGCAAGTTCTCATAATAGCAACGGGCATATTTCCGCGAACTTGTGAACCCTCGCTCTCCTATAATCGTACCTACTGAGAATTGACTGATAAAAATTACAATAACACTTTGCACCACCCGTGGATCGAACTCAAGACCCTTTGCTAAGCACTCGATGCTCGTTTGCAACCAAAAATAAAGTTACGATACTTAATCTGAGCAATCTTTATAAAAACAGTACAAAAATCCACAAAATACTTATACTTAGGTACCTTGTACCTCGTAGACGGACAGTTCGGTCACTGATCCCCCCTCTTTTCCACGTAAACGACCAGCAACTGGTGGCTAGACGGACTAGTCCATGTAATCTCAATTTCCTGAAAACTGTCGCAAAATAGTTAACTTACTCCTGAATCGATGACAAAGGGCAGGTAATGCTAAGCACGGTGGATTATACTTCAAACCGATTCTGATAACATTGTGAATGGTCCTCTATTTCTATTATTAAGAGCTTATACAAAAATAGAAATGAGCTTATATTTTAGTGAATATACAAGCGTTTTCAATCTTCGAATTAAGTCCACCACTAGGCCTGTCGATGCGGGCCTAAGGCGAGATGGGAAATGGTTGCCGCTCCATGTAACCGCCAGGGCGTGCTCAGGGGTTACTTACATAAAGTTAGAGATAAAACCAGCATTAATTACCTGGTTTATACACTGCCTCTCACATGTCAGCGAATATCGATATCATGGATTTAATCACGATTTTTTTTAGATTTGCCAAAAGTCACTGCCGGTTCTTCTCCATAGGAAACGACCAACCCGAACCGTGCACCTTTTTGTCGACGTTTTATAAGAGCCCAACGAGGCCTACGTGAAATAAAATATTTTGATTTTGACTCACTTTAAAAATGCTTCTGAATCCATCAAATGACTCTAACATGTAATCATACGATTCTGTACAACCCTTTCGGGGATAAAAAGAGTTAAGTACAACTGAGTAAGACAATGGCCGTCGTAACATGGGTGTAAATGACATAAAATTCGATGTCTATGGAGCGTGACATAAGTGCTAGTGTCAACTTTGGCATTTAGCGCCTCTGAAACACGTAATGTGAACACTTTCACTACGCGAATTAGTACTATCATAAGTACCTGTGTGTGGCACCAGGGCGAGAACGCTATCGTGAAGTGTCAATATGTGCGTAACCATGATATCGCAATATATTTTCTTCGTAAATAAAGCACTCCGATGACATTTTTTTGGAGACAACAAAATAAATGTGCTCAAAATAAAACATCACCGAAGTCAGTCAGTGCAAGTCTACAATTTATTGCCACACCGGCCGCCCTTGAACCGACTTTACAAAACCCCATTAAAGTCTTAAAAGTTTCCGACAACTTAAGATATCCCTAGCCTTCAACAAACATAACATTACATAAATCTCCGTCAAGTTACTCGCTACGGAAGGAACAAGTACTACGCATAAAAATTAACTGCTACGTATAACATAATCATAATATCTAACGTAGCGAGCGCTACGAGAGTTCGTAGCATATCAATGAGGCGAGCCCATCGCTTATCATCTCTCTAACTACATTGTTTTTGTTTCATTTGTTTGTTCGCCGACCCACTGAAAAACATCGAAAGCGACTCGAGTCGCGGGAACTGGAGTAATTAGTTGGCAACTATTACTTGGTAGACGGGCGCGAGACGTTATTACGAGACAAAGTTCGCCACTTAGAAAAGTTGTGAAACACCACGATTGTGAGAAAACTTTCGTCCTACGACCGCAAGTTGACGTTGGAAAAAGTTCCTATTTGGACGAGGCGATTTTTTCGCTGGGAAAGTTGATGCGTTAAAATTAATAATTAATCGAGTTAATATATTGCGGGAGATAGGTGGGCCGGCGAGCGCGGCTCGAATGTCGGAGGAATAGGCGAGGTGGTGGCAAGACGCGGGGGGCGGCGGCGCCGGGGGGGTGACGGACGGACACAAAGGAGAGGAGCGGCCGGCCGCGGACGCGAGCCGCGGGCCGGGCGGCCTTATCACCGGTGGCCACACAGTCGCTCCGCGCGCGCCGCGACAGACGCACCGTGACCGCGCTCTCTCCTACTCCGCAGTCCGCTCAGTGACTTGTGATCAACTGATCTGTGAAACTGGAACTTGTGTGTACACGTGCCGCGCACTGCGCACCCGAGCTATACTTTTATTGGTTGGAGTCCTCCATTCACGGGCCGTTTATAATATCGCAATAACGGCTGGCCTGTCAAAAATTGTAAACAGAGCACACGTGCCTCCGCCGGCTCGCAAGTAAGTGAAAACTTTGTATTTCATCGCTTATCACTGTGTTGCTAGGTTCCACCGTATCAAGTGAGTGCAGGACTTATTGTTCTTTGTGAGTGAAAAGTGGCGTTCGGTTCCATTGTAGCTGACTCTGCAATAATTATTATTTAGTTCTCAGGTAAATACTTGACAAATTTATCTAAATTTAAATTTTCCCAAAATTACTAAAAGAGTAGTTTCGGCCTTTCGGGTCAGTCAGCTTATTTTGAAAAAGTTGTAGCAAGTCTTAGCTCGTAGCAAAACCAGCTATGAATATAAATATCCCTTGATAAGTGAATGTCCATAATGAATTAACACATAGAAATAAATCCCGAAATTCAGTGAAAGTATCGTTTTTTTTAAATTATTTGTGTCACTTTGTTAAGTTCTGTGTTCGAAAGATAATAATAATACATTTTACAAATAATAACCGAGAAAGCAATTAAGAAGAAGATGGCCAGATTGCGATTTAAATGAACTGGATAAAATGTAGCACAAAAACGTCCAGTTTCATTTTAAAATCGCGGGCTTTAAGTTCAGATTCCAAGATGCAAGTGAAATTTAATTGTAAAAGATTGATAGAATAAAAAAACTTAAGACATGTCATCAGCTGCCTAAAACATCCCAAAACCTGATGAAAAAACATTAATTGTATCATTTACTATTGCAATACCCATAAAAAACCCATAAATATTATTCTATTCTATTCTATTATAAAATAAACAAAACTAAAAATTTGACTTGACCTTGTCAGATACTTCGGTAGTTATTATCCATTTATTAAAAAAAAAGTTTAAAACCAAAAAGAGTACCGTAACTAGGTACATCGTTCCAACATACAATTAGAAAACTCATTGAAATTTATCTAAAAACTCATTTTCTTTATGATGAACAGTTCCTGTGTGTTCCTGTGGCTAAAATTATAAAATTCAAAATATATAGGTACCACACGCTTTTAGCGTTACTATATTCTAATTAATGAAACTGGGGTAAAAAAAACCAACTTAAGATCGTTACCCATGTTAGCCTCAGACACAGATAATATAATACTACGTCCCCAGATGTTAATCATGTTACTGGCTACTTGTTAGCAATGTTATGAAATTCATATCGAAAAAAGTTAATTTGTAAATTACCAAAATAAAACTATTACCGTTATTTCCACTTTTTCCGATCTCGCATATTCATTATGTTAATGTATAATTAAGTATTTACGCGTACTACATTCAATTAACCAATGTTAGAATGACATAAACTTTGCAATCAACTTTTTTCAATACAAATAAACAGGCTAGGTAAACGTTCGGTCGCCCAACGCCATCTATCGGCGGCCGGCGGAGGCGCGCTAACCGCTCGCAAGGTCACCGTGTCAACGACCCGACAACTTTTGCCGCCTACTGTTGTCGTAGGTCATAATTTTATGTCTTCTTTTTGTTTATCTTTTCGTAACTTTATAGCTTCCCGCGTAAACGTTTTTGTTTATGGTAACAGTTGTAAACGTGTTTGCGGCCAGTTATATTTTTCTGTAGTAATTTTATTGTAGTAACATTGTTGTTTATTGTGCAACATTGATATTGAAATGTATCGAGACTCGGTTCAAGTGCGTTAGTTGTCATTTGACTTGATTCTGTGTAAATAATGTCGTTACTTGTGCTGGAATCAAACGCGTTTTATGGTTTAATGTTGTCATGTGGCATATCACTGCAACAGTCTGGATATAGTCCGTACGTACCTAATGCACAAAACACTTGTTTGAATCTGATAATTAAGTTTAGATCGTCATTTGTTTATCTTTCTACCTCCTTTTTAACTATAAAGTCATAGCATTTTCAATACAAGCACTTTAAAAGTATGTTCAGACATCAAGATCAAGCTACCCGAAACTGTAAAATTTTCCCAATCAACCTTAAACTTAATGCTTTAGCGATATAGTTGAAAATCTATTAAAGAAATTTGACAGATAGTAGGTACTTGATGTGCCATCATAACATTGGTGCTAAGCTACAATTAGTACCTACATGATCTAATATTATGTAAAGGAAACCACAATAAGCTGCTGTACATTGCACAGCGATGCGTAAACAATACAAATTTCCAGTTAAATCATACCTATGACAATTTTATCGAAATTCTAAGGAAACCCACACACGAGAAGCATATTGATTCACCGAATTTTAACCAACAAACATGTGTTGAATAATATTGAAATGGATATTATTTAACGCGTATTCCACTTAGTCTGACCAATGAAATAACCGACCACTTTAGGAATTATCAGCCGCTGCAGAATAATAAAAGCCAAACATAATCTATAACGTATATGTTTTTGTTACAGGAGACGCGACGCCACAATGGCGACCAAGGGCAAACGTCCGATGCGTGCACTGACGCCCAGCGACAAGATCGAGGCCATCCAGCGCGTCAACGACGGCGAGTCTAAGGCCTCGGTCGCGCGGGACATCGGCGTGCCCGAGTCCACGCTGCGGGGCTGGTGCAAGAACGAGGACAAGCTGCGTTACATGACCTCGCGCCTCTCCTCACCTGATACGGATAAAAGCAACGACGGCGAGCCACCCGACAAGCGCGCGCGCACTGAGTCGCCTGCGGCGCCTCCTTCTCCTGTGCCCACCGGGCTTGATCTCTCATCAGCCGTCAGTGCAGCCCCCCTCATACAGAAGCCCACGCCGCCTATCGACGCTCCAGTCGAACTCACCACCAAGCGAGCTGTACCATCCCCCACATCCCACATTCCTCGCGAGCGCCGACCAGACCCGGGCGCCAGCGTCTCCATGAGTGCTATCAGCCCACTGTCAGGCCTTCCACACCTGCCCGGCCTCACACACTCCCACCTCGGGCTCAGCTTCAATGAGATCGCCACCAATCTAACATTACTCGCTCAACTGAACCCTGGACTATCAGCGCTATCAGCTCAACCTGCCAGTCGCGCGCTGCGCTCTGTCCGATCTCCAAAGCCTGCCCACAACGGTATGCTGAACTTGAACGACGGCAAGCATCATCATCGCAGCAAGACTCATCACCACTCAGATCCGTACCGTACGAGCCTTTCAAAACCGAACCATCACAGCACGCACTCATCTGCGGCCAACCAGCCAGTGGATGACACACTATGGTACTGGCTGAAGACACAACAAGCAATGCTTGACTTGTCTGCGCAGACGACAGCGGCGCACCCTCTACAGCTCGGAAAATCAAGTGATCCACCCATCCCGCCTAAACCAATGGCGGCTGCTGCACCACTCAATTCACATCTCGATTACAACAGGAACTCCTGGCTTTGGCAATATTACAAACAATTCGGTGGAGCCATGGCTCTGCCTGAAGACAGGCACAAATCTGCATCCCAGGTGCCAAAGGATAAGTCGGCAGAAAATATTCTGTACTCACACCTAACGAAAGGGAAGTTTGAAGAAGACCGAGGAGCTATGACTAGTCCAGGGCACTCACACGCACATAATGAGTCCGAGCCTCGCCGCACTCCCAGCACGGAGCCGCGAGTGGCCGAGCCTGCCGCTAGTCCAGAGATCGGAACCGAGAACAAGGAGCCGACGCCAGAGAGGATCCACGAATCAAGCCGAAGCCAGACGAAGGCGCGTACCGTGCTCGACAACCTGCTGTTCAACAACAGCAACCAGTCAGCGAGCGCGGACACACGGTCGGCGTCGCCGGCGAGTGGCGAGTGGGAGTCGGGTGCGGCCGATGCTCTGGAGCACGGCGACAAGTTCCTGGCGTGGCTGGAGGCCAGTGGCGACCCCAGTGTAACGCGCATGCACGTGCACCAGCTGCGCGCGCTGCTGCACAACCTGCGCGCTCGGCGCGCACCAGCGCCGGCGCACCCCGCGCACCCCGCCGACCACGCTGCCCGCCGCAAGTAGACGCCCCGCAAGGCCTGCCGCTCGCTACAGGGAATATTCAATTATGTACATAGTTACGTTGTCGCCAGTAAGCGTTCACTTGTGATATGTGTAGCCAAATTTGCGTAATTTCTTTGTTCTAAAAGAAAAGCTATGCATTATTCTTTAGTTCGTAAGACTTTAGGCTGAGGCAGGCGAGCCGACACGCGCTGCTCCGGGCAGCTGTCGGCCCGCACGGGCTCGGTCGTCTGTTTCCGAGTCTATGTGAAACTTGATGGGTAGATAGTTATACCTGTTGTAAATTAAATGTTATTATATCTGCGTTTTCACTTACCGATGCACACAAAACTTGTTAAATAATTAGTTTAGATAGTACCGCTGTATGTTGCCATTTGACGATTACATTCCTAGTTGTACCCTTACTATAGTTTATAGTTGAATCCCTATGTTCTACCTCAAGTCAAACTAATACTAAGTCACGCACGGCGTCCTTTCAAACGTTCACTGAGTAGTCGAGTGTGTACTGTGTAGTGTGAGTGGCGTGCGTGTGGCGTGGCTCAGCCGCAAGCGTGGCGACACCTCCCGGCCGATACCAAATATTGAAAGGATGCGAATGTATTGTTGTGCCAATCGTAAGAACAAGGTAATATTGTTAAGATATAGATGACTCTATTGCGTTAGCTAGGCACTCGTTGTGTAATTGTTTTCTATTGCTCAGTATTTTATATTATGTATGGTAGACAACGTCGACGTGTCGACGCGGAATTGTATTATACGTTAACGTTAACAGTTAAGGACACTGTGATCAAAATTATAAATTATTGAGAGATTATTATTATTGTAAGTACATTCCTAATTAATAGAGTGTATTATCTTAATGTTATAAATATAAGAGATTGTCCAATGATAATGTAAGGTCGCGGTGACACCCGGCCGCGACCAATCTATTAGGGAAAAGTTCAAAGATTGTATGTCCTTCCCACAGAAGATAGAATCATTAATTTGCATTTCACGTTAATATTAGCTCCACTGGAAAATTATTCGAAAGATGATATTTTGTACAAAATTAAAAGATTGGATTATAAATTCTCTTAACACGACTTGTGATCTCGAAAAATGTTGAACGATTAAACTTGATTGAACCTTACATTGAAACTGTTTTATTTCCCCTTCGAATTCAGAATTTTTATTTAAAAACCGGCTGAGCTCTACGTAACAATGCCTTGGAGGAAAATTACAGCGACCAACCTGTTGCTCTGTAAAAAGTCTTGATTGATTTAGTAGGTCCAAGAGAAGAGGCGAGTATCCCAAAAAAAAAATAGAACCTATCTAGATTAGGGTTGCCGTACGTCCCAGCACATGTCCCGGCTTGGAACGCTGTGTCCTGGTTCTGTTGGCTGGCCTATCAGAACAGATTTGTGAAATTTCGCGTTAGTTAGTGTTAAAGGCGCTGCTTCCGTATTTGTCTCGAGGAATGTCCATGCATTTACCGCAATTAACAACAAAACGTGGCTATTCTGCTAGCTTACTAGCCCCAGGCTGGCACTGTTGATCCCCTGCTCCCCCAAATATAAATCCTGGCTACACCCCTATTAAGTGTTTAGCATTCACTTATGTTAGCGCCAAAAAACTGGCGATTAAAAAATCTGTTTTCAACGACGATCTCTACGAAAAAATCTGATCATAAACACAAAATCACTCGAAAAAATGATCTTGCCCACATAATCATCCATGGTTTATTCTACTTCTATTACAAAATGTACTGGTCGGCTTTCCCGCATTTATGGCAGCCCTTATCTAGATACTCTTCGAATTGAAGGCGTTGATAGTGGCACAGAGGTAGTACACCTACAATAAATTAGATTACGGTAGGACTAGAAGCACTTAACAATGATTTCGTTGTTATAGGACGCTCATAGCACGGTCATGGTATGGTACGGTGTAGTGGGCAGAATCCTTTAATCTAAGACTGAAAAAAATATAACTGTGTATCGTCTCTTGTAATTGCACCTCAAGAGAAACAGGTAATGAGAAACCTAAGAACGAAGACGGGTAGCCTACCACTTCAGTATCTGAGCATGCGAGAAATTTTGCAGATTATTTTTTTGGGTAAATCAGAAAGAAAAATATATGATTACTATTACCCTCTTATCTCCTGTATGTCCCGCCTGACCCTCAAAAACGTTTTTCTGTAAAACAATCTACGAAAAACGAATCATAGTTAATTTACTGATTTGTTACTCCTAGCGACACCTATGTACCTTGAGTTTAAACTGTTGAATTAAAATTCCCGCTTTGTAGGTAAAGGAAGTTGGCGAGGAACACAGAAACAGAGTAGGATTTTACTTCATACAAGTAACGCCATCTACCGGCCTGTAGACCTATTAAAATTTACTTGTGATTTAAATTATGGTACTCGGGCAGTTATTTGTAATTTTTGGTGCATAAAAACTTATAATCTATTACTCACGTGTAACATGGGCTTGGTTAAAGGCTCGTAATCAAAGTAATCCGCCACTAAATTCGCGATTCCCTGCCAGTTAGTTGTAGTTTCAAAGCAAAGTTTGGTCGGCCTTATTGAAGTACACACCATTTTCTGAAAAATAAAAATACAGGTTATTGCGTATGTTTAAATAAAAAAAGTCACGACCTAGTGTTAACTTAAAGATGTAGATGCCTACCTGCAAACCACACTCATTTGGAACCTGCAGTAATATAGGTTTCCGCATCTGATAGTGAAAATGATACTGTCGCCGGAAGTTCTCTGCATACGTCAAAAGCAACCGCTCTTTCGTACTGTTTGTGTAATAACTTTTAGGAAAACATGTCCGAGTTTCGAATACTGGCTCATTGATCTCTGGCCAGCACATATTTACAACACCAAGTTCGTAAATTGCATTATTTAGCGAAGGTATTGTTAGTGGCTCCAAGTTTGGTATTATGCCAAAAATCTTTGATGGTATCTCCACAAAATGTGTGGCCTCAATCGGTTTCTCAAAAATCTCACTAGGCACATTTTCATTGAGTTCTTGTACTGTATCTAGTTGCTGACTAGAATCCGCTAATTTTTGCCCCGCAGCAGCTACGTCTAATTTCGAAGCTGAACTCATTTTATGTTTTAGTCAGTTGATCTAGTTAAAATTAAAACTATAATTAAATCTTCACCTCCACCGTCATAAAAAATAAATTTCTACGCTGAATATGTGTTTTTCTGAATAAAATATACTTTCAGTTATTTTAATAATTGGCATAATTTTGACATAACAAAATTTCAGGATTTCAGTTTCCATGCAACCTTATTTGATCGTTTGGAAACTGAAAGCGAGCCTTCATTATTGCAACATTAGCAGTCACTAAACGTAAACGCAGATCTTCATGATCTACACGTCTACAGATGCGTCCTCGGACGCTGACAGATGCATTAGCAGATGGATCACCACGAGCTGTACACATATCTGTAGGTCGATCAGTCTATCTATATATATAAAATAGTAAACTGAATGACTGACTGACTGACTGACTGGGTGATATATCAACACACAGCCCAAACCGCTGGTCCTAGAGACATGAAACTTGGAGGGTGTGTTCTTTGTGAAAAGAAGGTTTCCACTAAGAAATAATTTTTGGGAATTCCACCCCTAAAGGGGTAAAATAGGGGATGGAAGTTTGTATAAAAGTCTGTCAGTTTTGATCTCCAAATTTTGTGTTTAGGCTGACGATTGAAAATTAATTTATACGTGTCTCGGCGTTTTTGACAATTCTACCCCCGAAGGGTTAAAAAGGGGGGTGAAGGTACTATGTTTGTTCGGGTGGAATGCAACTCAATTTTGTACAACCGATTGAGCTGAAATTTGCACACACCTTTGGTTCTGGTGACAACACGTTTTTATGACAGACATTCCTTAATCCTGCAGCCAGGATCGTCTCCTCAAGAGAGAACTCTTCAACGGTTAGTAGCACGGTCACGAAACTTTGTTTACGCGGTCAAGTTTGATAGATAAAGATGATTTTTAACCTACTTCCAAAAGGAGGAGGATTTTTTTTTTAAGTTTTTTTTTGTGTGTATTTTCAGCTATTTCTTCGCCAATTTTGATTTTGATGATTCTTTTTTTGTTTGGACAAATATTATATCGCGGTGGTCAAATTTGGTGAAGATCTGATGCTGATCTTCGGAGATATCAATGGAACTCTTCAATAATAGACAGCAAATCTGTCGTGTTTGCTGCAATCGCTTGGATGTTGATTGTTTACACCACACCATAACATAACAACACGCCTGTATGCTTTGAGGGGGTACGCAGATGTGTACCAGTGCACCCACATTTTGATAATTAGGTATGCTAAGTTCCATTTTATTGGGGACTAGCTATGCCCGCGGCTTCGCTCACGTGAGCGCGTATTCTTTTGGCATTATTTGGGAACATTACATGGGGACGTGAAGTCGTAGTATATTCCTAATATCCTCTACAAAATAATCCATTTTAAGATTATAAATGCGAAAGAAACTCTGTTTGTTTGTTACGTTTTCATGACTAAACAGCTGATTGGATCGTAATGAAAGGCAAGGAGATAGATTATATCCTGAGGAATGATATAGGTTATCGTTTTTTTCTCACACATACACATCAAAATTTCCACGCGAACAAAGTCGCGGGGAACAGCTAGTATTTTATATATCAGTATTACATTGATGCTCTGTGAGTCAATGTTCATTCTCATTTAAAAAATGGATATTGATTTTTTTTTGTGGTATTTATTTTTAGGGTTCCACAAACAGTTTTCAGCTTGATATAGCTCAAGAAACTTAAAATTTTCCTCGATGCTCATATTGTTAGCCATTTCAAGGGTTTTTACGAATGCTGCGTAAAGTAGGTATAAGAATTAAACCGCAAGAAGCACGCGTGGTCTCTTAATCGCAACTCCGATCAAACTGACTGATGCATCGTCTTTCGTCTGACGTGTGGACAGACGGTCGCACCGAAACCCTTTGATCCGTGCCTCAAAAACCGACAATACTCGGATTCGAGGCGAACGCATCTGCGGACGTTAAATACCTACGCGCAAATTACCCCCTCTATACGTCGGCTATATATCCGGAGATGACGTCTGCAGATGCATCTGTTAACTTTAGAATGACACAAAATAAATTACAAAATGAATAATAATAATAATACATTGTACCACTGAACACTTCTTCAACAGTAATTTCAGAATTAGGTAAAAACAGCTGTGAATTTTGCATGCTGGCAAGCTGCAAACTGTCAAGTTCTATATTTGACAACGTCAACGTCAGATGTCAATGAGTCGAATTGATTCCTTTTCTCTTCTTTTTTGATTTACACAAACTCAAATAAATTAAAGACGAAACACCTTTGTTCTCTCTCAATTAATGTTTTCGATAAATGACTATTCATATAATCATATTCATACTCATCAAGTACATAACGTTCCTAATTCGCAGGTTGGGTGGTGTAGTGGACTTTGACTTAGTGCATATTATTCGTAAAATCCCGATTGAATCAATCTTATCAGTTGCTTAAAAGGTAAAAGGTCTCTCAGTGGCCGTGCAGTGTTAAGCTTATTCAATATGGGTAATAAATCATCTCTGTTGCTACGGGAAGAAGAAATCGCTCAAATACAGGAGGAGACTGGGTGTAAGTCCTTGTTTGTTTCTATTGTAAATGTTCTTTGAATTCTATTAAGTTCATACTTTGTAATACGAAATAATTTAGTGAGCCATGTAACATACTGTATTAAATGTATATGAAAGCTCAGGCTAAATGTGAGCTATTTTGTGCCAAAGATGCAAATAAACTAATAACACAAAGTAATCCAAAGTTCATTTTATGATTATTCATTCTGTAGCAAATCATTCTCCTTCTTAGTATTTCGGTTGTTTACGAAAAACCGTGTCAAAGGTTAATTTTGTGTAAATCTATCTACAATATGTAAATAAAAAGAGTAAACACTTACACAATTTTTTATGATTTTGTGTATTGATGTAAATAAAAACAAGCTGATAGAACTACACTTTTTATTTTTTTCTGTGTTTCTCTTATCAATTTATCCCATAGGATAGTAATCAAAAGAAGTAAAAAGCCTTTCTTCAATCAGTAGAAAGGCCTACTAATTCCGAAGTTTACCTTGTTTACTTTTATACAAACCATTCGTCATTTCTATAAGTTATTTTGTTCTTAATTCTGCTTAACAGTCACACCAAACCAAATCGAGAGGCTGTACTCTCGCTTCACCTCGCTAGACAAAAATGACTGTGGCACATTAGCCAGGGAAGACTTCCTGAGGATCCCTGAACTAGCAATTAACCCGCTGAGTGAGCGTATAGTCCACTCATTCTTTGCCGAGAGCCATGATGATAGAGTGAACTTCCTGCAGTTCATGAGGGTGCTGGCACACTTCAGGCCCATCAGGAAGAACAGGGAGAACAAGCTTAATAACAGAGATGAGAAATTGAGATGTAAGTATGTAGACAGTGGTGATTGATAAATCTATAATAAGATGCAATACTGATAGTGATAGCCTGCATCTTCCCACTGCTGGGCAAAGGCCTCTCGCAATAACTTCTAGTTGTTTCGATCCAAGGACAATGTGGACCACTGTTCGCCGGTCTTCTCCAGCTCATCTCGCATCTTTTTAAATTTTTTTAATTAGAGGCAATGAAACATTCAAATAATCAGACCAACAAATCATCATTTTTTTTTTTCCACCCTTTTTAAGCTAGTTATCCGAAACATCCGTCTTTTTGGTTGGCAATAACTACCAAAAGTGAATGAAATTTGAGACCTTCCAAGTGGAGTCTCAAATTTCATTCACTCTTGGTAGTTATCCAAGTTGAGTTTCGTTTAATTGGAATGCTAATTTATCTTGGATTTATCATGAACACTAGAAATGGGATGTTTAGTGTTTATTTTGAGTTTCCGAAATTTCAGCGCCACCATGACAGTTTAAAAACTTAAAACTCTTGGTTTTGTAGATTCAATTTATTATTTATTTAGTCTAAATTTGCCTAATATTTGTATTGCTCCTCTAGACAGAATCCTAAGTAAGGTTTTAACAATTTATTAAACTGAATTCACTTAATGGAGAAGAAAGTGCCGGTGTGCAGAACACGGACGGGACGGAGGAATGAGGGAAGACCCGAACCGAGTAGGTGGACAGACAATCTCATTGCCTGGAAGAAACTGGCTAGCCATGCCACAAAACTGCCACTGCCAAGTGGAGAGATTTGGAAGAGACCTATACCCAGCATTTAGTGGTCAAAAGTTGAAGAAGAAGATGAAGAAGACATTGTCATTAAGTAAATTCAGTTAAATAAATTGAATTGACTGCGGGTCAGCTTCGCCATTTGAACTTTGATTTATCTATCATTCATCGTTATGATGCGTGATTTATCATTAATAATAACAGCAACATAATTATAATGTTGTCAACATTAATTTGTAGTCAATTGTAATGAAATAGTTTTATGCATTTTAAGTTTTCTCTTTTTCAATAAGTTTTTTTTGGCGTATACTGGACTTAGACCAAGTTTCATGAAAAAAAAATGTTGCATAAAAATCATGAATTAAATTTTGTATTTCCAGTTGCCTTTTCAATGTATGACCTGGACAATGATGGCAAGATCTCAAGGGATGAGCTGCTGGCCATATTGCACATGATGGTTGGGGCTAATATCAGGTAACATTCACTTTTACTGCTAAGTTTTATATATTTAATTAGACACTAGCCAATCAGGGCCTGATTCTATTGTCTGGGTATGGACATGTGATGAGGAGGGACGAATCGCAGTTGACTAAAAGAGTGATGTAAAAAATGGATGGATTGTGTGAAGAATGATATGAAAGAAGGACTGCATAATGGTTGAAAGGGGAGAATGGAAGAAAAAAATGTGTTGCTCCAAACCCCAATTAACATGGGACAAGAGCAGGAATATGATGGAGAACATTGCCTGAAGAGCCCATGCTCTTCATCTTAAGACTCCATAGTCTTGGGTAGGATTCAAGTTGAGATTGGTGCTATTGAGTTTTTCAATCAGCAATTTCTCAGTAGCATTCTGTAGTTGTAGTCTTGAATTTGTGAAAAACATGTGTGATGTAATGTAGTCAGAAACCACATAGTTTTTGATTATGTGGCGCAAACTGTAACTAATGGACTTTCGGGATTAATTGGTGTTATAGAAAATCAGTAGGATATCGCTGAGTCGTCTAATTTTGATGGAAGGTCCGCAAAGATAGTGATGAATATTACAAAATGTCTTGTGCCTGCACCACACGCACAAGCTTCACCAGTTTTGCCTGCGCAAGCCGGGTTGTACACGGAACACCGTGCATGCGGTTGGTTTGTTTTACCATCCGTTCCGTGTACAAACCGGCTTGCGCAGGCCAAACTGTGGTGAAGCTTGTGCGTGTGGTGCAGGCATTAAAAGATTATTGTATGATGATAACGTTTACTAAGCACACTAGATTTACTACCAAAGCCATAATTTATAGCTTCAAATAATCGGATTACATTGTGTTTAGATTAAGATAAGAAGTATAGCATACTCCTGTCTATATCACTACCGAAACAGTTTATTATATAACGAAAGTACTTTATTATATCGTCGTGCATATACTTCGAAATAGATTCGCATTCCTCACAGTACAGTAACACAATGCAAATTGATCCTTATTTTTATGCTAATAAAAGTCATTCAATGGATTATCATAATCTGGAGTAACAAAACCATTAGTATTCGTGTCATGTGTGACCTTAGCGAATAAACTGTGACCTAATGACACATACTGAGCGGATAAACGAGAATATACTTATGATTACCGGATAAAAACGTAGCTACTGCTCAAATCATACAAGGGTCGAAGGGACACCGACGCACCGTTTTTTGACCGTGTAGGTATTGTACTTTTGTAGGAAACAGCAGATTTAAAATAAAATACCGATGAATAATTACTATGTGGGGGGAGGGGTGAGGGTTCGGAATGATGGACCTAATATGTAGTAAGTATTATTTGACCAAGTTCTAACAAAATACAGTTCTGGATCTAATGTAGGTACGTCAAATTCATAAGAAAAGCAGTCAAAACGCGGGTGACCATTCACCACAGCATTATGTGTACGTACTTATAAACTTACGTCCAATACTCTGTCAGCAGTAACTCAACCTTTTGAACGCCAGAGCATAAACAAACGCGCGTGCCCTCCACGCCACCAATTTCACCTACCATTTTGCCACATATTTGTGTCGTTTGGCGTACAGGGCACGCGCTTGCTTGTCACGTATATGTGACAATGACGTGCAAAAGGTTAAGGAATATCTTGGAGAAAGCCCCCTTTGATGTCGTAACACTTTATTATAATGGATGAGCTTCTTTTGGTGTTCCTCAAATAATTCCCGTTATGGGACTGTTCGAAAGAGATACCGTGGCCCTGGAACACAAAGGGCAAAGAAGGAACATGGATGGGTTTTAGTCAGTACAAGTCTGACACTCCCTTCCGCTCTGCCCAGAGTGGGGGGGGTCATTTGATGATTGCCCAACCAAAAAAAAAAAAAAGAAATGGTGGCCAGAAGGTTATAAAGAGGCTCATTTGTAGAGGACCAATAAAATATTTCCCTTACCAAAATGCATTATTTACAGTGAAGAGCAACTAACAAGCATCGCCGAACGCACAATCCTGGAAGCTGACACCAACAACGACCAGATGATCTGCTTCGAGGAGTTCTGCCACGCCCTGGAGAGGACAGATGTGGAGCAGAAGATGTCCATCCGCTTCCTCAACTGACCTCCACACTCCTGAACCGATTACATTAAGTACATACTGATGTTTCTGCTGGGCCTCATCATGTATGGGCTTTTTAATAAGAAATGATTGTATAAACAATGCTTAATATGTGTATATGAGTGATTAGTTAAGTGTTTTTACTTCTATTTTAGTTTTTATGAGATTTTGGGGATTTTTATTTTCAGATGGTGGATTGACTTGGGGTAATCCTTGTGATAATTATGTATTTATAACATCACAAATAATGTGTGTAGAATTGCATAATAATAATAAATAATTTATCGCTCTATTCGAAAACAGTAGACTGTCTACTCTAGAATTTCTGGAGTCCAAACCAACCGAAGTCAGAAAGTAAATTGGAAATAGTTAAGCGAAAAGGATCCAATCCACAACATGGCCAAAAATGACTTTAGTTCACCAAACTGATGCTAAATGTTGATACTATAAGCCGCATGTACGTGTGGGTTGGTTCTAATGTTGATAAAAATGATAACCTTTTGTGTTTTGGTTGGATCTTTTTTACTGGCTGATAGTTTCGATATTTAAGCATCAGTTTGATGCACTAAAGTAATTTTTGGCCATGTTGTGGATTGGATCCTTTTCGCTTAACTACGTCCAATTATCACAATAATTCTTGTAGCAACATTTGATGAATATGAGCTAAAATTATGACTTCATGAAAAGTAGGCCCATTGTTCACTACATGTCAAGCGATTGTGATGCTCCTTTGTCCTTTTTTACTTGTTCGTGATTGGTTTAATATTGACAATGACTTGTGATAAAACAGGGATGTATGTAAAGATATAAGCTATTGGAAAGTATTCTCGAAATAGACCTAAAAGCAAAAATCATATGACATTATGACCTTAAAATCTTTTAGTAGAACTAGAACCCCGATTCCTGTAAGACTCCCTTATTCATTAATGTTTTAGAAGAAACATAGTTGACTCGCTATATAAGGCGAATAGCGTTATTTACCAATGTTTTAATTGTTTAGACCTGCATAGTAACGACACAAAATGTAGGTGAACCTTATATGCCTTTATTGAACGTATCGAGTAGAGTAGAGAGACAGTGCCAAGACAACAAAAACAGTGCACTTGACCGAACGCAACTCCGAAGGACTTGGCCGAGTACTCGTAGCTAACATCAGAGCCGCCATAAAGTTTGAAAAGAACTATACTCTGTGTCGGTACTAACTGGCCACTGCACGTACACGGCACAATAATGCGTAGGGATGTCAATTTTATATGTTTAAGGGAGTTATTAAATAGTGTTTAACGGTTTATCTAGAAAAGTAGATAGTACTGTTCGCACTATAGCATCTCGCATTTATGAACTACGAATAGACTTGATGACAGCACATAAATAGATGTTCTTAAAAATAGCAGCATTTACGTCCAATAGAAGGAACCATTTTGAAAATTGTTATTTTGACAGTTTTGAAATAGTCGCAGAAATGTGTAGGAATCGTAGCTGTTGATGCTAGTTTCTCTGTCGATACCCAAAGGGCTTAGCGTGATGTATATCGTAGATTATTTAATTTTTTTTATTCGATGTTATTGGTTTAAATTATGAATTTCGTGTTCGTTTTGAATTTGTCACATGTTTGAATAAATTATGTTTCTATTTTTCCTGTGTTTTACGGATAAAGAGCTGTTTGTATAAAAGGTTTATTTATTTAAAGTGTATGTAACTAAATTGTGTTTTAATTTAAAAGTTATATGTATTTAATGTTCAAGTTGATGTTTAGAAATTAGGAATAAATATATTTTGTACAAAGTGTATGTTATTTGACAGAATCCTAGAATACGGTTCAAAAAGCGGGATTGCGGTGGTTAATTTAGGTATCTCGTAACATGTTTTTAGGTCTATCAGAGGACTGCTACTTTGTCGTATCCTGTCTTCCAACTCCGGATGAGTTCGTGACGACAAAAGGAATAATAAGTCTTTATTAGCAAAGTACAAATTTGACACATTAAAGTACACATAAAAAAGGGTAAAGTACAGTCAATACAAAGTTTGGGCCCTGACTCCTAAACTAGGAAGATCCTGTATCTTAGCAGGCAGTTTCTTCACACAAATAGTGGACAAGCAAATTAAGAGCATACTAGCAGACTCGGATAGTCACAAAAAATACATTGTATCCTGATTTTTTTAAGTCGTTTAAAATCATACCAGGATATCAAGCAACTCAAGATTAATAATACATACACGTATATAAACATACATAGTTTTATAATACAAACACCAATAATTTCATAAACATTTTTAATTCCATATAATTTACATTGTATTGTAGAAAATTATTTTAACTTAAAACAATTTGGAACGCCACGTGCGAAATTATAAATTCAGAACTGATACTATTAGGACTACAACTGTGTACAACTATATATTATAAAATAAAATTAATACGATTATATAATTATACTAAATCATAAGATGCACAAGCCCAGTACAAACTGTATTATAAACCCAAGCAGAAGGTGATAAAAATGCCCGAAATTGGTGATCACCGTGATGTAATACTGTGATGGTGAAAATTATGTAGTTTTATCGTCAACCAAGCTATTTCTCAAGTTTCAAGTTATCTTACCAGTCGATTCAGACTCGATCGAATATTGGAACTACGTACACACAGCGACACATCAAGCTACACATATCCAGTATAACCTGACCTCGGTTTATATGAGCTTCCCATACAATGCGAGATCAGCGTATACTGGTTTTGCATAGCTTGATTGGTCGTCGTGAGTACAACTAACAACACTAACTGGCAAAATGTTTCTGTTCTATTACTACTTTGCCTACCACTTAGGATAAGTGTAAATAGACCCTTAACAAGCCGAAAGGCATTTGTTCTACCCGATATTGCGAAAATTGTTTTGTTCTAGACCATACCTGGGAACCTTCTAGTTACGGAGATATTGGGGGTCAAAGTTCCAACTTTTTCACAAGTTTTTTTTAAATACATATTTTTAATGTAAGATTTTTACTTCAAACACCTCAACGCCCCCCGTACTATTCAATCCATCCATCAGCACAATGCTTTGAGTGCGTTCCACCGAGTCCTACCGTAAAACGTGATTTTCCACCCCAAAAAAAAAGTCGCATCCCAGCAATAATTTTTGCGTAAAGTTACTTAGTTTGATGTACAGAACGCTTAGTTGACGGCTTCGAGAAGGGTCTGTTTACACCCTGTATATGCGCGGTGTTATGTAAAGCAAAACAACATTTCAAATACATATTTAGAACAGTCAACTCCTAAGTGAACAACAAACTATAGATGGTCAATTATGTGTCATCACTCAAGGCTTGGTAATTTAAAATCTAATAGCGATCAGTTCTGAAAGTAGTGAGACTCCATATTGTTTTCCTAAGCTGTGGAGGAGACGGCCAGCTTCTTCAGATGCTCCATGAACACTTGCAGTGACACGTCGTCTGTCAGCACGGGAGCGCCACCGTCCTGTAAATATAATGGAGGTTGCTTGAGTACCTTGAACAGTATGGAAATTTACCACCACCAGGGCTCAGAATAGATGTCGAGATGCTGAATTTGGAAAACACATCAGTGTTTTAAGCTATAATTGAATGAAATAGTTTAGGCAACACAAATCAGAATAAATAACAATCGTTTTTTTTGCGTCAACTTTTTGTTGTAAAAGACCTATCACTTGATGTTCCCTGATAGGACTTGTTATTCATTACAGTCCACTGGGCGAAACTTTGCTATGTTATTTACTAGATTCTGTTTTAGTATCCAAAACAACTTACTGACTATGACACTACAGTTGCGGAAAAAAGACTACCCTTGTTATTTTGGAAATTGTAAAATCAAATTAATACAAATTATTCAACTGTTTGGAGAAACAATTAAAACCACCCCTTTTACCTCTCAGTTATCATTCTTAGGTTAATAAGCACAAAAAAAATCTACATAAAAGGCATTTTAAGCGTTATGTTAGTATTTTTATAATCATTTATTACATTAAATACCTGTTCAAAATGTTTCTTTTTGATGAGCAAAAACGCAAAGCATGTCAGAGTACGAAATTGTCCTACTGGGACTTACTCATTTTGTTATGAACATATTTTATCAAAGGTTTTAACTTGAATGGTTATAAGTAGAAAGATAAAATTTAAATAATTTAAGTTTGTTTGAAGATCTTACAGGATTTGACTTTATTTTATTTAAGATTTTGTAATAGTTGAACGGAGAATATGCAAAAGAAACGCATAAGCGATCACGATCAGTAATGTAAATATTTTAAAATAATGACCACTTTGATTTTATAAAAGTGAAAGAATGACAAAAGTGATGAACCAACAAAACACATTCAAAGACATTATTTTTAAAATATTTCCAGTAATTGTGAATATTAGAAACAAATGCTCAAAAAGGCGCAAAACTTTGTTAAATGAAAACTGCAGCATTAGAAAACCAACACCAATAAAAAAAAAGATAAAAGTCACTACCGCTGATGGAATCGGCATCGCCTGGATATCGCCATAAAAATGATGGAACAAAAAAAAAACAAAATCAAATTCACACCATGCTTCGATGGTATCTCGTCACACCATGCAAATTTTGATTGACTAAGTACAAACATTTTGCATAATAGAACAAGGCTGAACGCCATGCATTTACGATACAGTACAACAACAAATTAATACTTTAATTACATAGTACAATCACCTTATGAAATCGTTGACCACTTTTGAACTGTTTGAACTGTCAAGCTGTACCTGTCTTTTTGAATAGGATAGTTAACACCACCAACCAATCGGGATGACAACTGTGAAACTAATGGCTAGCTATTGGTTCCAATCATCGTCATTGGTTCAAAATCTTGTAATGTCATTTTATATTTCAAAATAGTTTGACCTCATTGGTGAGATTGAGACCTAGCTATGGTCGCGCCATCTACAATTAGCTTTTAACGGTTCTCCATTGGCATACTTTTATAACGCGATTCAAAATCAACCATAGATTTTGTATGGCAACAGTAACCTGTGATGTCGCTAATGTGCCAACTCAATAACTCAACTTTTTATAGTTTTCACAACTGCTAAAAATCAAAGGAGATCATTTTTTCGGCCAACAAAAACAAATGGGACGTATTGGCTACTACTATTACTAGCCATTTGCAGCAATAGTTATTATGGCACAAAAGTTGTAGGATCGCTCTGTACCAAGTTCTACTATTTCGATGATTCATCATTTTTATACATTTATTGATTTTTGCAAGTGCTGGGAAAAACAAAATGATACGTTTGCTAGAACTAATGATTCGAAGCAATTGTCATGGTGAAGCGACCACTCTAAAGTTGATATTTAGTATCATCGCGGGTCGGATTTGATCATATGACACATATATCGCATTGGGTCCAGCCTGTATTGTATGTTTGGAGTAAATAAATAAATAATAATAAATAAATGACCAGACAGGAAGTGGTGCAGAGGAACCTCATAGTCCCAGAGCAATTATTTGGCAATCGTGACAGTCCGATCGAAGAAAGACAGGCGATTTCTATTCTCGACGGCACTTACATATATCTACAGAAGAGCTCTAATTACTTTTTTTAGAGAAAGTCTTACAACAAGTTCTGCTAAACGGTTTGGTATATTTATCCGTTCATTAATTATATACAATGGTCTAATATAAAAATGTCACCAGGCCGTTAAAACCAGTGTCACCATACGCCTTCATTCAGTGCATCATTTAAAATCTGGGCATCGGAAGTTGTTGCAGCGTTAAAAAGGGCTTTAACCATAAGTTTAGAAACCTTTTAAAGCCCTTTTTAAATGTTTGTTGCAATGGAACCATAAATTGCGGTAGATAGACCATATGCTGCACAAGTAATTATAACAGGAGGAGACCTCATTTCGAGCCTATGGGTGCCGACATGCCTCAATTCAATGAGTTTCCTAGACTGACTAAAGACGAATTGACGCTGTTTGCTTTAGGCAGCAATCAATTGAAGCAAGCCCGTAGTTACTATGCAATATAAGTCGCCGGAGATATCCCTGTGGAAGAAGTTCGTGAGATGGCTGGACGAGATCTCTTAGTAATAGGAGGCCATATTCAATCTAGGTGTATTGCGTCAAAAACGTATTATTTGTACATTGCAGCTGATCCAACACTTCGTGGAAGTCAGGCTATTCCGCATTATTATTGCTTATATCCGATAGGCAAACGGACAATAGGGTGTTGTTTACACACCATGACTATTGTGTGATATATGGGTTTCGCACGGCATGAGGACATACGTGTACTGGCACAAGGTTTGGAAGATGAAAAAGTAACATTGAATGATAATTAGAAGACTCTATAATATAATAGTGATCTTTTTTGCAATTACTAAACAACATGAATCAGTATTTTGCTTTTTTTCTTTACTACACTATCCTACTGTATGGTACACTATGCTGTTCTAATACAGAAGTTATACAATGTCATATAAAAATCTCGTGTATAACAATAACAGCCCGACATGTCCAAAACATTCACATCATCATCTGCCTAGCCTTTTCCCAACTATATTGGGGTCGGCTTCCAGTCTAACCGGATGCAGCTGAATACCAATATTTTACATGGAGCGACTGCCTATCGGACCTCCACAACCCAGTTAGTACTGGGTAACACGATATCCCTTGGTAAGACTGTTGTCCAAAACATTCAGAACAATAACAAAAAATCGGTTGTAATTAATTGGAATACATTCATTTTTTTTTGTATAAAAATATTAAAATGACAGGTTTTTAACTTGTATAACAGAACAATGATGATCCTACAGCTTTCGCGCTATAATGACAATTGCTTCAGATAATTAGTTCTAGCAATATCAATCATTACTTTTGTTTCACAGAACTTTCAGAAATCAATAAATGTATGAAAATGATGACTCATCGAACTTGTATAACTTGGTTCAGAGCAACCATACAACTTTTGCGCCATATTAACTATTGCTCCAAATGGCTAGTTCTAACAATACGTACCATTTTTTTTTTGTGGCACTTTAAGAAAAGGCCCAAAAATGTATGGACCCGAAATGATCTCCTTTAGAGTTCATTGAAAATTAATCGTGTTTCCAAACCTACAATATAGTGTTTTTTTTTAGAGGAGTCGTTTCTTGTAATTATTGGTTAATGGTGCCCTACCCAATTCTGTATTCGTATGTGTAATATTCGCCTTCACCATTTGCATCATAGTTCTAAGTATGGTCAAAGTTTTCATAGTGCGACCGTACAGATTAATGTGGATGTGACATCTATGTTTACAAAAGCATCGTGTTGTCCAATTGAACTCACCCCTCCATAGGCGTACATGTTGTTGTGTGTCTGCGAAGGATTGACCTTCGACAGGAGGAACCGGGCCTGGAACAGATAAACACAAGTTATTAACATTGATTATGTCTCATCAGCCAATATTAACTGGACGCCTGCCTAGCACTCGCCTTCTAAAAAAACACACTTGGTTCCATTCATTCTGGCTGGGACGTCTGGGATGTTGTAACTGTTATTTGAAGGTATTATTTTCTTTATTTTTTTTTTTTTATTTATTATTATTTTTTTTTTTTTTCTTTATTTATCTTTATTTATTGTTTACATTTTTTAATATTTCTATACAAAGCATTATAAAAAATCATTTAAAAAATATAAAAAATAGTAGCCCACCAGCATCGGGAACAGGGTCCGAGCTACCGGTGGTCAGGGCTCTTTAGAAAGGAACCTCCTAACGATACGCGCCGTATAAAGGTAAAAGTTATTTATTAATATTTCCTTTATTTATATTTTTACAAATTGTTTACATTTTTTTAAATATAAATAAAGGAAAACAAAACCTTTTCGGAGAAACTGAAGGTTTTGTCTGTGCAATTATGGATGAAGTTATGATGACGAATAACTACCGGAGATTTATTGTGAAGGATGGTACGGTTGACATATGTCGGGCATGCCACCGTCCAGGCGAATCAATCCGTGACATTATCTCCGGGTGTTCTCGTCTGGCTAACGGAGAGTACTTACATAGACACAACCTTGTAGCCAGGATTATCCATCAGCAACTTGCTCTAAAATACAACCTTGTGGAATCGGAAGTGCTGTACTATAAGTATGTGCCCGACCCAGTTCTCGAAAATGGCAGTATCACATTGTACTGGGATCGATCCATCATCACTGACAGGACTATTGTAGCCAATAAGCCTGATATAGTGGTGGTGGATCGATCAGAGCGGCGCGCAATGATTGTTGACATAACGGTCCCGCATGATGAGAACCTCGTGAAAGCCGAGAAAGATAAGCAAATCAAGTACCTTGACTTGGCTCACGAGGTTGTCGACATGTGGGATGTGGACTCAGCGATCATTGTGCCGATAGTTGTATCAGCCCATGGCTTAATTGCCAAGAGCCTCGACCAATACCTGAGGAGGCTCTCGTTAGGCAGCTGGATCAAGGGCTTGATTCAGATAGCGGTACTTTTGGACACGGCTCGTATTGTTAGGAGGTTCCTCTCCCTGGAGCCCTGACCGCCAGTAGCTTGGACCCTGTTCCCGATACCGGTGGGCTACAATTTTTTATATTTTTAAAGGTATTTATTTATTATTAGCACATGTTGCAGCGGTAAAAATAAACACTATCTCAGTCACTGTAATACTTGACCGTTCTCGTAATACTTTCACTTCAAAAACCCGTGTCAAGAACTTCAAGTTTCTTATTTTCTGAATTAACTAACACAATGTTGCCACCTGCAAAACAAGCTACGGATCTCAGATAGCGCCGGCCAACAGTCGCCTATTCTTTGCCGCCGTGTTCCGCACTCGTTGGCAAAAACAATGAAAACGTTCAAGTATTCACAGCGATAACGATATGTGGTGCCGAACTATATTGACTGCAATAGCAATATCATGTACGTTCACACGTGAAATAATCGTACGCGCCCATGGTCAGGACCCACAGCGTTTAGTCCAGATAAAAGGTTCCAATAACACTCAATTAAACACTAGGTTTATATTACTAACCCATTAAACGCGTGATATGGTCTCTTATAACATTTCCGACGGTTGTTTGTGAAAACGTGTGCCATTAAAATGTGATAGTTTTCAGATGTAGTATGCATGTTGTTGTGGAGTGGATTGCAAAAGGAGGATGTGGATCCCAGCACTTTGGAGAAGCTGGCCCGGTACAATGTAAACATCGATGATATGAACAATCAGTAAGTGTTATTGTTACTTTATCAAGAATGCACATTACTGCGGTCTGCACCTGGCTTACCTAGCTCATAACATTTGTGTTGTTTTATAAAAAGCAGTTTGTTTACTCTTTAGAAAACTGCTTGAGGAATGTTTGGTACCCCACGCAACAACGGAAGTACAAAGAGAAATATTGAAAACATCTACCCCTAAAGAACGTGAGTGCCTAATACATAACAAATTCTTTAACAAATAGATAAAGTTCTAGTACATATCTTTTAATGTACTAAAAATCTAATATTTTCAGGTAATGAAAATTATGTTACTGTTGGGATATATCCAAAACTAGGAATGCTACTGGCAGAAAGTTTTGAAGACAGAACTGTCGTACAACATGAAGCAAAGATTAATGTGACAAACAATGTTGATCAAATCCCTGTAATTGGCCTAGGAATCCCTGATATAGGAAATGCAACACAAGTTTTAGACAATAAGGGTATATTAGAAATAGAATACAATATGCAGAACCAACCCAATGTACAAAGCGTGCTGAAGTTTTGGACCAAGCTAACTCGCTTTAATACGACGGTGGTAACTACACCGTCAACTGCAACCGTGGCACCCATTACTACGACTGGACAAACTCATGAAACGAAGAACATTACTGCGAACGAAAATGATAATAATGGATACGTTCACTCTAGAGAAATGGAATATATCAATAGAATTTTGGCAGAATACTTGGCAAGTCAAAGTGTTCCAACTACAACCCAAAGAATATCTACGAAAAATTTATTTCCGAATACTTTTCCAAAAAAATATTGGGAGGTATTACGTAAAGCTTCAGTCGAAGAAGAACCGAATAGTGTAAATGAGCAAAAAGAGATAAACACAATAAATAATGTAACAGAAGATGATTTGCACATGATACAAGAAACACTGGACAGACAAATTCAGAAAAACGAACCAAAGGTTATAAAACCCAAGTCAGATAAAACAAATAAAACAATAGGAATCCTTCAGAGGCTACTCCAAATGATGAATGATCTTTTTAATAATGGAGTTATTATTCCTAAACCGGAATCAAACAGTGAAACTATCAAGAGCAATAAAAGTAAAGAAAATCAAGAAGAAAGTGTTTCTTTCAACTTATTTAAACTTTTTCAAAATATGGAAGTTAACAAAAATCTCTTTAAAAACGAGCAATCTACAAGTGCGACCAAATCACGAATAACAGCTGAAACCTGGAGACCAGTACCTCTAAGCAATGAAAATCTAATTACGGAATTAAAGACTTCACCAGTAGAAAATAAAGAAAGTAATCAAGAGCAAAAGTTCCATCCATTTAAAATTACACCATCACAAATTATTAAACCGGAGCGAACTAAAATATACCATGATGATAACCGAGTACAAGACACAAAAAAATCAAGATTACACCAAAATTCTGATGTAGAAGATAACGAGTCGCGATTTCAAGCTATGCTTCAGTCAGTAGAATACTCAAAACAAAATAAAAGTGGGGAAACTAGTAACAGTCAAGTACAAGAAATGTCCGAAGAAATGGATAAACCACACCAAAATGAGAATGTACCTTTGTTCAGAGGTAAAAAAGCTGTCATCAGCCAGCCAGCAACAAAAGAAAATTTTGATCGAAATCAGTTATTTAAAATGAAAAACGATTTATTTAACGCAGACTCAGGTGATATTGAACAAAAAACTAAAAAAATAAAAGCAATTTTAGAAATCATAAACAATTTTGATCGAGACAACGAACAACTTACGTCGCATAATGTACGTGATACAAAAGCAACTCTGAATGTCGATTCGATGAACATGTCTGATGTTCAGGCTATACCTTCTCACATTATTAAGCAGATCGTTGAAAATGTGAAGAGAATGGTATTGAAGGAAATAGGAGTAAACATAAATACTACGGCAGTTGGAACAACTTCAACACCTGTGGCTCCTACTACCATATTTTCTACATCTATGTCAACAACAGTATCTAAATCAGGTAAGAAGCAATCATTATTTGTAGAACTAAAGTACTGATAAAATGGAAATTTGAAATGCATTTCATTTCAAGCATATCTCATATTATGCTCCCAACTATAGATGAACTTTACGACAAATGTTTCTCAGTAGCGATTCTGCATTCTAAGCAGCTCACATATTTGCCCACTTAAAGTCAGGGATACATCATTCTCAATAGTAGATCCATATCGAAACCATTAATTCAATTTGATCACAAATCATCTAATGTTTTTAGAAAAACCATCGATATCGCTTGAAAACCCATCGACATCACTTGAAAAACCATCGACATCACTTGAAAAACCATCGACATCACTTGAAAAACCATCGACATCACTTGAAAAACCATCGACATCACTTCAGAATGAATTTGCTCAAACTAGACATGTCATGAAAGAACTAATGGAAATATTTAAAGAGATGAAAGCAATGAAGGATACCTTGAAATTAGCCAATCAGCTGCCGCAAAATACAACCATTGTGAGTGATGGCGCCAAGAACCTTCCACAATTGCCTTTACAACCATACCCAGAAACACCTTCCAAAAATCCGTACCTAATGGAAAACCCTTCGGTATTCCAGCCGAGTCAGGCAAACTCGGATCCAAGAATAGTTAAAGTACCGATAAGTTTTGCAGGCAATCCACCACAAAATATGGCTCCGCAGTTCATTCCACCTCCAAACGTGCAGCCCACAAAGGATTACCATTTTGGTGCCATCACTATTCAGACCAATTCGCACGAGATAGCACCACTGGCCATAGAAATATCGAAACCATTGAACTCTGTGAACCAAAACTACGTTGTAACCAAACAAATGGTTGATCAACTAAGATTAGAACGGGAACGAGATAGCGCTAAATATATCGATGACAAACTCCGAATTCCGAACGAAGATACAAATCTTAGAGGAAAACTTGAGTCTGATTTACTGAAACATGTTCGATTCGCAGAAAAGCATGAGTTTCGAGACCAAAATTTCAGGGGAAGATATTTGGATAGAGAAAAGCCGTGGTATAACCATGAGTATCGTGAAAAGGTTCACAACATGGAGAACACACCCCCCGTCAAGTCAAGATTCCCAGAGTTACATTATCCGGGAAAATTGAATCTCTTGGAGCATTCACGACTACCAAAAGATTTGAGCTACTCCGAGAATTTAAGTCACCCTAGAGGTCACAGCCGACCTGGATTTAATGAACCTGGATATCAACAAAACGGGTTGGGGCGGGAACACCGCCTGGGATCTTACGGCAATTCTGACTACGACCGCCACCCGCCGTACAAGGCAACAAAATTCCACGAGAAACTGGAAAGGGTTGATAACTGGCCCCAAAGTGCTTGGAAAGATTTCCATTCGCCCTCAGAGAGCAGTAACGATGAAATATCCGCTAGAGAACAGTTGCCCTTGGTGAAGGTGAAACAGCGGAAGAGGTACGATGATACGCACTTCAATAACTTTCTGAAGTCCCAGCAGAAAGTCACGGACATGCTGGAGAAGTTACTCGCGAATAGTGTTAAGAATAGAAGCCCACACAGTGTTGAGACACCGTAGCGTTCATGTAAGGTATATATTTTAGGAATAAATAAGTGGTCAGAAATCGTTTTCTGTTTTTTTTTCGGTTTTGGGACATCATCACCAATATATTGTGGGTCCAATACCCAGACTGAGTACCGTGATTAAGGTTTTCTTTTGGGAATTTCACAGTAATTGGCTCGCTCACTATGTGTACTATGGCTATACACTTGTGCATGTGCCTGGGAATACAGTCATTGTAATTAAGAGGGAATAATTAAAAGGGCAGTGATTCTCCATAGAAATGTATTCAACTTTTTTTTCCTGAATAATGTTTCTAGCTTGTGCAATCTTTTTTTTTAATATAAAATCAAGGTCTTCTGTAGACACATCCCTGTTATTTCCTTTTTTTCAGCAACTAATAAGTAAAGAAAATATGATTTATACGCCCTATGTCAGATACGCAAAATGTCATAAACGCATGACCCTCCAAAAATGACAAAAAATGCCCCATTTTTACAAATTCGAAAAGTTTTTAACAAAAAAGAAATTGATAGGAACCTAGACATATTATTATTATGTACTCTTTCTTCAAATTTTAATATCAAAAATAATTGAATCGGCTCAGTTTTCGAGGAGGAAAAAGGGGAATACGGAAATTCGATCTTCGGGGACAGACTTGACGCAGCGCGACGGCAAGTTTCTTCAAATACATATTTTTCAAAGTCCTCTAAGTGATATGTTATATTTGTAAGAGAGAGTGTATCTGATAGCGATACGACCCAGGAATACCTTAGGTAAAAGAATAGAAAATTATTGTAAAACCTCGCTATGTTCCTATTCTAGTGCAATAATACCTAGTTAAAATTATTATCCAATGAAAATAAAAAGAGTATATTAATATGTATAGTTATGTCATCCATTCCGTTTTATTGTTATTATTTTATATTATAAGCCTTTATTTTATGTTTCGTATACCAGAAATGGTTATTATGAGGATCCTTAATGTTATATTGTGTAATGTAACATTTATTTATTTACCATCTATGTAGACCCATATTATGCGAATAAATTATTTGATTTGATTATTTGATTTGATAGCGTCAGACATCTTGTGTCTTGCATTACAGCTGAAATAGGCTTTATTGGCGCAGCTGTGGGCACAAGATGACTTTTACCTTTTTTTTATGAACAAGTATTCTCTATGTCCGGCCTTCTCCGGCCAAATTGCGAAAGGCCTGCCTCCGCGACGACGCCTTTATTTAGGTATTGCACTTGACATAATTAATCATTTTGTTTACCGTGATTTTTTACATCATCATCTGCCTAGCCTTTTCCCAACTATATTGGGGTCGGCATCCAGTCGTGCAGCTGAATACCTGTATTTAACACGGAGCGCCTGCCTATCTAACCTCCATAATCTGGTATTACTCAGTAGTATTTAGATTATGGGATCCCCCTTTATAAGACTAGTTGTAAAGACTTGTAGTCCCCGACTACCTGTAACGACTGTTAAAGATCTACAAATGACAGCCTGGACCAACGGCTTCACGTGCTTTCTGAGGCACGGAGGAAACTCGGTATGTAATAGATGATCACCCATCCACGGACCCACCTAGGCAAGCACTGTTTAACCTTGAAGCTCGACCCTGTTATTATTTAGCCACGAGTTCCTCTCTACCGTGATCCTTTTACATACTATTGCAAATTAACAATATTCTATTTTTCTCACCTGTGAGCCTCCGTGCTCGGTGTCGATGTACCGCGGCACGGGGAACCTACTCTGCAGGATCTCCTGCGCGTCGTCGATGGGCGCGCGCAGCAGCTGCGCGAAGCTCTCGTACTCCGCCATATCTTGGTAGCGGAGTTCACGCCATTGTGCTATTGTCTGGTGGAGGTGAAGTAGAGTTTTAGGATGTATTTTATGATAAGACAATCTAAGGTAAGGTCATTTGTATAAGGGTAATAACAACATTGCAGAAACTAATTCAACAATAGGGTATTTGCCTGGAAAAATCTATTTAGTCCGTCAGATAGATTATCAAAAAATATTGGATACGTTTTTTTGGTACTCCCTTTCTTCTCCTAAAATCGTTTGTCCGAAAATCATTATCCATAACACGTTTGCTATAAACTTCAGTAACCATAATGTTCAAAATCCCGAAATTTTGTTTAACATAATTATCTTTTGTTCTAAAAGTATTCTGTCACAATATCGAGTACTATAACAATTGAATGTCCTAATTTTACATGACCTAAAGTAATATGTCCTAAGTATTGTGTTCAATAATGTGTATTATTCCGAATGTTCATTTATAATAATTTTTTTAGTCTAAAACATTTGCTAAAAATTAGGTTTTAGTGACAGAAACGAATCGCTGTAAATCCGACTCCACGCAGTCTTGTCTGCTCTACCCCTAGATTGTAATTTAAAATCGCGTGGGACCGCCGGAGCCCCGCTGCGCCGGAGCCGTGACAGAAACCATGCCTGCTGCATGCTTGCTTGCATGCTGCATGCTGCGTGCTTGCTTGCATGCTGCATGCTGCGTGCTTGCTTGCATGCTGCATGCTGCGTGCTGCATGCTGCGTGCTGGCTTGCATGCTGCATGCTGCGTGAACAAGTGAACGATCTCAAAACAAGTCGGTAGAAGAAAAAATATTGCCCGCTCGTTTCTACGTAACGCCTGAGAGAAGTTCAAAATCAAAATCAAAATATTTTATTTCACATAGGCCTCGATGGGCACTTATAAAACGTCGACAAAAAGGTGCACGGTTCGGGTTGGTCGTTTCCTATGGAGAAGAAGCGGCAAGAAACTCCATGGTTACTCTTTTCAAATCATTTGATGTTACAATATTATTATGGATACAGCATTATTTTGTACTTAAGTATGGGGGGACAGCGTAGGCCCGACAATAAGTCGTTGCTTACTACACAAAAAATGTAGAACAAAACAAAAGTTAACAAGCAGCTGGGAATCTACAAAGCCTACAATGTCCATACATTCACAAACAATCGATAAAAAGAATCTATACAAATCTAAACAAGTGACACAAATACTGTTATCAGTGCTGTAACTATTTTGAGCAAAAGATAAAAGTGATTTGAAAATTACTGTAAAATCTGATTCGAAAGAAGAGAAAAAATGAGATTGAGAATAGTTAGAGACATCCACATATTTGTTTCGTTTATGAGCTACCAGGGAAGCCGCAAGCGCAGAAGGAACTAAGGCCAAACTTCTTTATCTTCAACATAGTCCTTGATTTTGTAATATGCTCTTTTAATAAGGACACATTTGATGTGGTTTTTTAAACTTTCCATCGGTCAGTTCAATAACTGATTTTGGCAACTTCATAGTTCATAGCAAAAGCTTTGTTTACAAATTTGTTCTAAGAATATATTATTATAAATAAACATTATTTAATTTGAATTTAGGACATAACTTTTATTGAAAACGGTTTTATGGCTTTTGTATATTATTGATTGTAATATTTATGACAAACGGATTTAGGACATATTATATTTAGGGATTTCAATTTTATGGCATGTGATATTATGTGATATTAAGTTCGGCTAAGTTATCATTCGGACAAATGATGATTAGGACAAAAAAAGTTATGGCACTTTAAATTATGGATAAAAAAGTTAGGTGACACAATAGAGAACCGTATTTTTTCTTTTGTCATGTAAACGAAAAATTACCACGATAAAGCGCGTTGAAATCTTGCGTGACGTCACAATGTCTGTTACTTTTACTGTCCAGTGACGTCACAAGCCCTCTTGAACTTTGATGCGCTGTATCGTCGTCATTTTTTGATTACGTGACACAATGGCACATGGCTACAATCGGAGCTCGAGCCGCCATCTTGATTTTTCAACACAATTTCCACAGAAGATTTTATAAGGACGCCTTCCTGTCATTAGTATCAGTCTAGCGCAAAAAGATCTGTGCTGCACTGTAGTGTATAATTTAAGTCGTATATGGTTGTGACACCATAAGTTTTACTTTCATGTTATGCCATCTCCAGAACATTGTATTAATTCCTCACCTCTCCATGATAAATAAGTATTTGGAAGAAGGTGTCCATGAGTAGAATGCGATCGGGCTGTATGGACGACGTGTCTAACAACACGGGCTCCGGAGGGCCGCCGAAGCTGTAGGAGTACAGGATCGGCTGGATCATGATGAGGGACTGCGTCAGGTCCTCGCGCATCAGCATGTGTCTGCGGGAGATGACAAATGATGTTCATATTTTTGTTTTTAGTTTCACACGCATACAGATAAAAATTGGTCACAGATAGCCAACCCTTGTTAAATGCTGTAATGATTGGCTTTCTGAAATGACATCATCCACGAATTAGCAAATTTTGTTAGGCAGAAATTTACGTATACTACACCCACATCTCTACTTTCATTTATAACTCCGTGTGTAATAGGGCGCGAGCCTATCGCCATCAACCGGGCACAACTTCAGACACGAAGCTGCTTCCGAGAAATTCATGATGGAAAACCCAATAATATTATGCCCGACCTGGGATTCGGACTCAAGAAGTCATGCTCAGCAGTATAGCTTACAAATACTGGACCAACGAGGCTACAAAGCCCAGGAAGTTCAGTGTCCTTTGACAAACGGCGGTAGTTACTGACCACACTTTTCACTCAAGGGGCAGAATCTACGTACTAAGAAAGATACTGATGTACTACTATACCTGTAGAAGGTCGTCTCATCAGGCGAGTTGTTGAACACCTGTAGGAACTGCGAGCGACGCAGGTGGTACATGAACTGCGGGTACAAGCTGAAGTTCTCTGACAGACGGAAGCTGTTCGGGTCGTCCTTGCCGTACTCGCCGAATTTCTGGCACTGCAGGTATAATGGCGTGTTAATAAGACTGATAGTCGCATGTTTAGCATTGTGAAACAGTTTCTTAAATACGAAAGGAGTTTAGTAATAATTATTCAATTTTTATTTTTTTTTAAATACAGTACGGCCTCGATAATCCGAACGAGATAATCCCACCGCTCGCGCATACCGCTGTCTCATCAAGTATCGCAGCGCCATTCAGTGTTCGTTCACTTTTCGTGCTACACGTACGCGTCGACTCGTTCACCGTGCGTCGTTCCGCCATTTTGTGCATTTCTCTAACCATTTTCGTACGTTTGAATCACTATACTATAATCCGAACGCCTCATTAATCCGACCAGGGTGAAAATTTTGAGTATTCAGATTATCGAGGCCCTTCTGTAATTGAACACTTCAAAGTAGTAGTAGTAGATTTTGTTAGTATGTTGATGGCAATCTGAATGGTGTATGCCAGAATTAAGCTACGATTGCTTAATAGGTTTAATTTTACCCTGAGATAGGCTGTTATAATAATGATGAAGTTATTATGAAGCGTTTTATGCTATTACGAAACGAGGTAATTCATATATCTATTTCCCGTAAGGTGAGGTAGAGGTGCACCCACATTTCGCTAGTTATGTTTCAAGTCCCATACATACCAGTCGGATGAGCATCCTGTCGAGCCAGCGCAGCACGTCGGGGCCGTCCTCCAGCTCCGCGCGGTACACCACCAGCCGCGCCATCACTACTGCCGCCGCCTCCTGGTCGAAGCCCGCCGATATGTGGTGCAGGCTTACTGCGGCGTCACCCCAACTGTAGCAACGAAAAGGGTTTGAATAAAAAGAGAAAAAACGGTGAAGCCACGTTCATAAGAAAATAAATATAAATAACAGACAATCTGAGGCGAGTTCTTCAGGGACTGTATTCCTCTCTGGAGAGCACCACAACATTCATGAAATTGTTTGGGTGGTTTAAATTCTCAGGTCTCGTGATTATGCCAGTGACCAAGTGACAGTAGACGTCCCTAAACACGGCAATAACGTAACCGAAAAGCAATACTTAAGTCCGGACTGCATGACTAGAGGAAGTCCATCAATAGGCATGTCTTGCCTATCTTAATTGCACTCTTCGATTCACTTTTACCCCAAAAGCAGCTAATACCATGTATTGAAAGGCAAAGGAAGAGAAGCTCAGCAATAAGAATAAAGTATAGCTATCTCACTTGCGCGCTACAGTGGTGACGCGTACGCGGCGTTGTCCGCTCGAGTGTTGGTACTGCGTGATGAACTGGACGCAGCCTCGACCACCCTGAGGGACCGCTGCGTGCTGGTTTATCACCTAATGAACAAACAATAATAGTCAGAATTACGAGAATTTCAAAAGAATCGTAAATTTGGGTACTGTCGAAGCCTGAAAAAATATCACTCGCACAACACAATCATATCACAATTTTTCGTAAGAAATGTTTTTGTTTTGTCTTGATCACAATCCTAAAAGTAGGGCTGTTTGGGGAATTGTCAGCGTCACTTTTATTCTAGTGTGAGAAAGAGATAGTGTTATTCGTCCTGTATAACTCCATCTCACAATATAGTAGGACGTGGTAACGGGCGAACGTTTTATGACGATAGGCTTATGTAAATTTAAACTTTTTACCGCCAACGTACACAGAACGCGATGCCTCGCCAGCGCCAAGCTATAATTGTATAACGAAGTATACAGTAAACAGTAGTGACGAGGGTATCGTCATATCGATGAATGAGATTTACACGCTTTAAATACAGTACTTTCATGTTTGATAGGTAGTTAAAAATTAAGAGTTTCTGATGAAGTCGTGGCGCTAGTGGCACGGAAATCTGGAACTTCTATTGAAGTCCGTGGCGGTGAAAAGGTTAAACTTTAAAAAAAACTCTCGATTTTCGGCCTAATTTGAATAATTGACGCTTGATTTTGATCTATCTTATTGAACACTCACCTCAAAGAATATCGCCATGGTAGTGCTGGGGGTGAAGGTGCACATCTTCCACTGGCACGTGTTGCCCATGCCGACCTCCTGGTCCGACACGCACGGACCCTTCACGTTCAGGGATACGCAGGAACCGATCGCACCGGATACTGTTAACAAATACGATAGATTATATGAAATTACTTTTAGGTATCAGTATGACTATATTACCAAACTAGCACTTCGCTCGCGAGTTCGTCCGCGAAAATTCTTATAGCTTGGCTAATATGCATGATATCTTTATAATTTATAGCCTATAGCACTCACGAATAATGTAGCTTTCTACCAGTGAAACAATTTTTAAAATTGGTTCATTACTTCCGGAGATTACCCCCTACATACAAACAAATTTTCCCTCTTTATAATATTAGTATAGATTAACATTAGAAAGGATTTTCGAATTACGGAGGTTCTCATTGGTGCTGTTCTCAAACCTTTAAGGCTACGTAACATTACACAAACACGCACAAGCACACGCAAGCTACGCTTCATTAGCCTTTTGAACGCCAGAGCATAAACGCACGCGTCTGTCCTCCACGCCAAGCCACAATTTCACCTACCATCTTGTCACATATTTGTGTCGTTTGGCGTACAGACCACGCGCTTGCTTGTCACGTATTTGTGATAGTGTCGTTCAAAAGGTTAAAGTTTTCATGACCCGAAAACGGTTAGTAAAACTAATAACAGTGCTTCTTCTATGTACTCACTAAGTCATAACTATGTGAGTACCTATATGGAAGCAGCACTGTCAGTGATATTTCTATAAACAGCTTTCGCAAGACCATGCCAATCTGGTTGCTACATGCACTCATATTTAATACTTCTGATTTCTAAAATAATGCCCAAACTTAACTTACTTTTAAGTTCTCTACTACATTTGACTTCGAGAGTGCCATTAAATGCCATCTTGTAGTCGCCCCTCTGGTCCTTGGCGAAGACTCTCTGGAATGTCTGCTTGAACAGCGAGGAATTGAACGAGTCTCCCATCACCATGTGTCCACTGGGAAACAAAAAAAGATAAATGAAGACAGATGAACTTATTTCATCAATGTGATTTATTGGGCACACACAAAATGGTGAACAATACAACCTGTTTGGATCAGTTTACATTCGTTTTTCTTAATGGCAACTCATGCTGTCTCCGTTACTTTAAGGTATTGCAATGGTGACAAGGTAAAAAGAGTTGTGTTTTGCCTTTGTTAAATATTTGTAAAGTTTTCTAAAATCTATAACGCGGTAATCCCATTATTTTTATTTGAAATCTATGTTTTACATTTATTTAATTTTCTCCAAGCAAGCCAATCGGTTCGTGTAGTATGATGTTAGTTCTTCATGTTCGTCAAGCATACAGATACGTGTGATATTGCTAATTGAAGAAATATCAAACACAACCTCGATTATGCAGAGAAAGTGTTTTATGTCGTAATTATTTTAATTACGTAGTCATTCATCAGAACGAGTAATAAAAAAATATGTACAAGCAGTCTTTCACGGGAGTCTAGCACTAGGCAGCATCGGCAGCACGCTCTGTTTCTCGCTCTTACAAATGACGGTTCTGAGCGACAGAAAAGGATAAGAGCATTGAAAATGCGATTTCGTGCTGCTAGACGAACTTTAACCCTAATACAATCACCTATAGACCAATCGCTTTTATGAGTCCTCGCATCAATTTAAATGGAATATTCTGAAGGTTGATCACGGTTCAATTAGTATCGTAATACCTACACGGATTACGGTTATTTTAAAGCAAATAACCTGTGGGATATTGTTAGGACTTTGTGGATGCTTAATGTGCCTTTGATGGGGCAAGGCGGAGCATTCATTAAAGCGTTCGGTCTATAGTTATATTGCGCAATGGATACAGCTCAATAATTTATAGTCATCCACTATCTTTCAGTCACCATTTTCGAACCTACAGGCTATTCAGCCATTTTTACCAAATCAATGACACTACAAGTATGCAAGTCTACTCACCCAGTAGAATTACAACACTGCTTCATCTCCAAAAGTCCAGTCTGATCCAAGGCACATGAGTAAATATCAATGGAGTGACCGTTCGTCGCCGCCCTCAGAGACAAGGCTTCATAATGTTTGATACCCTTCTTCATGTACTTAGCATTGTCCTTGTGAATGTCGTGGTGAGAACGGATGGGCTGCTTCAGCTCATCGTTGACTACCTGACCCGGCCCTTGAGAGCAGGGTCCACCGAGGAACATCATGATTCTTCCACCAGTGTTCGGGTAGGTCACTTCCAACAGACCAACGGCCAATGAGAGAGCAACACCACTGCTACGTAGTGGTCTCTTTCCGACGCCTAATGGCCATGGATCCCGTCCTAATTCTCCTAGCAAATCAGTCAATGCCATGTCACATGTCTTAACAGGTTGTAAAAATCTGTGTGCGGGTGGTTGAGGGGCGGGTGCGCCGGCTCTTTGTTGAGGGTTAGGAGTGTTGACGCGGCCGATCGCCAATTGCTCTTGAATCTGTTTCGCTGACAAGTCTTTCGTCCCTTTGAAGACATAGCATTTGGATATGCCTTCTGTGCCTGGAGAAAGGAAATCAAAGGCTTATATTAATGCTTAAAGATGGAACATTCATAGTAAACATTCTTGGCTTCAAGCCAAGAGGTTGTGGAGTCGTTCTTCTTGGTTTTCAGCCAAGTGTTTCATACCAGGCAATTTATTCAAAACATGTAAATAGTTGAGGAATTGTAAGTATGCAGGAAGTGAAAGTGAATACACTATTGCTTAACAGTTTTGTCATGTAATTCCATAATACTCTGTGAAGATAAAACATGTACAAATCTAAGCCTAGCTGATAAAGGCAGGAAACATAAAACTGTATTAATTAAAAGAGATATGAAATAATTGATAAATGTGAATGTTGCATAGGGCTTTCTAAATTGGTATTTTGTGACCTTGGTTGCAATTTCCAACAGCAATAGATATACAAGGTGTAACATAATAAACGCAAGACCTCCCGTGTGGTCTCTCGCACCATGAAACTAAACATCTTTTGTTCTACGAATTCTTGAAATTCGCAAAAAAAAAAAAAAACTTTCTATAGGAACTGACGCAATCAGCTGATCCACGTGTATGGTAAAACTAAAAAAAAAGTTATGAATTTCCAAAAGTCTTTGCTTTGTCTTTGCTCTGTGCTTTGAGTCACATCTTATTGGAAAATTGATAGCAATTTATAGACGACTGAGGCTTGATGAGAACCATTAAGACTACAATGTATGCAGATTATGGCATTTCTGATGACTTTCAATTTTAATGTAAGTGATGATTTGCATTTTTTTTTCAATAGCCTTGTATGTCTCAATGCTGGGCAAAGGCCTACTCCATATCCTTCCAGGTACTCTTCCCCTGCGCCACGTCGAAACAGCCTTCGATTTGCATTAAAGCTTATTAAAAATTCCAATGGTTCTCGCTATCTCCAAAAGGAGATGGCTGGATGAGCTGGACTCTTTCGCAAAGGATTAGCCTACAATCGCACTAGACCGCGAAGCGTGGAAGGAGAGAAGGGGGGCCTTTGCCCTGCAGTGGGACAGTATGGGCTTATAATAATAAAAATTAATAAAAGCCCTCACCACCGGTAGCTTGGACCCTGCTCCCGATACCGGCGGACCACTATTTTTTATATTTTTAAATGTTTTTTTTTATATTGTTATAGATTAGAATATGTAAAAATGTATTTAATATGTGTATAAATAAATAAAGGACATAAAAATTCCAATGGTTAGATCCCACTTACCTAGCTCATGTATCTGCACCATGCGTCCAAAAGTAATCAGACCAACAAGAGCATTCTGCGGCATAAGACTTAGCGATGTCTGAAGAGAGTCCTTCAGTGCCCCGAGTTCCTCCTCATCCAAACATGTATCAACTACCAGCAGGTAGATAGGTGGCATAGTCGTGGCACGGGTTATGGTGTACTCTATGGTGGAGAAGTTCGGGATGAGCTCTGCGGGCTGATGCTGCTCCGATATTGCGGAATATTGCGGAGGGAACTGGAAAGGAACATTACAAGAAATTAAGGAAAATTTCCTGTCAACATGATCAATATGTATGTATGTATATTATATCGAAATATTTATATAGAAATATTATATTATATAGAAATATTGTCGACGTTTTATAAGTGCCCATCGAGGCCTATGTGAAATAAAATATTTTGATTTTAATAGGATTTTATAGTTATGTATATATATATGTACTATATGTATTACGTATATTATATTGTATGCATGAAGTTTATTTTGTAACATTAATTAATTTAAGTAAGACAATGTAATGTTAATGCACTTAAGTGTATCCTTTTCTGCAAATCTCGCAGTCAAAATTTGGTTTGCTGTAAGAAAACCCAATTGTGGGTTAAGCTCGCCATTGTACATAAGCTATATTATTGCATTTGTATGTATATTTGTTTTTCGTGTGCAATAAAGAATAAGAATAAAGGATAGTTCAGTTTTAAAGTTATTTTAGTTCAGGCTGAAAACCTAGTAAACCACCTCTTTAACACAAAACTCTGCAAGGTTTATTTATTTATTTAAACTTCATGTACAAGAGTGGTACATAGGCATACTTAATGCCACAAGGCATTCTCTACCAGTCAACCTTTGGGTCAAACAGGACATCATTCACCATTTTTTCTTTCATTAGATCAACTTGGTAGATGTACCCTAGGACAATAGCAAGCATGTCTAACACATGAAAAATACCCAATACCCTATTCTATAGAGGCAGACTATATTAGCAAGTAGAGACAAAAAACCCATTGCTATTCCCTGAATATTAGTAATAGTATTAGGGGTTAAAGTATGAAATTGCCAATTTGTATGGACGATTTCGTGAAAAGTGATATTTCCATCCTAACATTTTTTTCTTTTTCTTGGAAACGTCTGAACCGATTATGATGCAATTGCAATCTATAGTTAGCGTGAAAACAGGTGCGCTGCACTGCATATCTTACTTTGTCAAAACACAGTGTATGACAAAAATATACCTACTTGAAGTAGTAAACCAATGGCACATTGAAACAGGTGTTTTGACACACTAACATATGAAGTAATATGCAACTACTAGTACTGTTTTAAACTCTAAAAGGTACGTAATTTAACAATTAATCCAATAAAAAATAGAATTAGGAAAAAATATAACTATGCCTCGTTTCAGATAGAACAAAATGTGAGAAAAAAAATGGCAATTTCATAGTTATAAACCTAATATTTGTGACCTTCAGATACCTGGTTCATGCCTGATAATATTGTTTCTAAAACAAGAACTAATGCATAGTTATAGTCCATTTCATTTTGTAATCACAATTCACATTGGTTTTTGCATACATTTCTGTAACAGACTATAATTGACCTTCTAGGTAAATCAACTATACTGTTCTATTATTTTAACTTAAGAGGTGTTACATCATCTACACACAAAACATGGTAAATCCAAGCATATTGAATTTCGACAATTAAAATTTTGCAATAAAATCAAGGCAATCAAAATGTATGTAGATAAATCACAGCATTCACCAAATTCTGTGTGAAGGGCATGTTATGTATTTATTTATTCACATGACATGTTTCCTTATAATAACAGATAAATAAGAATAACAGACAGATATAGAAAGGAGGAGTAGTAGTTTAACTGCCTCGTTGGTCTAGTGGGTTCGATTCCCGGGTCAGGCAAAGTGTTATTGGGTTTTTCGATCAGGAATGTCTCAGTAGTTGCCACAGAGTCTGGATTTGAGCCTGGTTGATGGCAACAGGCTCGCCACCACACACCACACCACATGAGACTTAAACATAACTGGCCAAATATGGGTTACATGTAATAATACAATACAATAGTAATATATTTCTCTCAATAAACTGCCTAACCCTTCAGATATTACAAGGTGTGATGATGTTATGCTATAGAAAGGAGTAATATTGCAAAACAATGTCATCATCATTCTCTCAATAAGCCATAACAAAGCTCTATATTTTGTTGTGTTTGAATATTTAATAAAATAATAAACAAAAATGGGACATGGGATTTTGAAACCTATTCTAATCCTTATCCATATACATGACAATCTAAATGGCAGTTTATCGGCAAGAAAGAACAGCCAAAGCAGACAAATTGGAGTCATGAAAACATAAAATTAAATTAAATAGTATGAAATTCTGTCTACTCACAGGGTTTCTCTGGAAACAGAAGTTGCATGACCATAATTTGGCTCTGTAGTCCACCTGGCACATCGGATTCAGGATAGCCCTGCATGTATTCCGGGTACATAGCACAGGTTCATACTGAATCGGCGGCAAATCAGGCCTTTCCTTCAGCGGCTGGTACAAACATGCCAGCGGCACCACCAGCCTGGTAGCCTCGATTCTACTCGAGGGCCACACGTTCCACGTGAACCGTATACCATCTCTGTCTTCATTCTGCTGAATAAACTCCTCATACGTGGCCATATCGCCGATCTAAAAACGAAACATCGATAATTCACAGATTTAGCAAACAGCAGATTACAGACGAGGATATATCTGTTATTTCTTTATTTTACGTACCAAGTGTGCATGCGGCTACTCGAGTCCAGCCACATATGCAATATATAAACGTTTCACTAAGTATTCATTCAGAAATTGGTTGTTATTGGGTTTTTACAACAATTTTCACCAGACGGGAGAGGCTGGCTGATTTGGCAATTGTCAAAATCATAGACAAATCAGCTGTCACATTGGCCACGTCATTTTGGAAAACGCAACATATTTTTTCTTGTCATTTTAATTTTAATTTCCATAATTTTGAATAAAGCTTAATATTTATGATATTCTTTATTAGTAATTAGAAATAATAAAATGTTAAATACTTTTTACCTTTTAATATTTATGGTTTTGTCTCCGGTCATCCATAGATTGAAGAAGAAACTTCATAGACAAGTTTAGCGTCCTTGTCTATGGCAAAAAGTGACGCGTTCCTTTACACACATTTGGAAATAAAAAAATGTAAAAAATAAATAAATACGCGTTTTCACTTAAAATTAAAGAATTCTGAAGTTAATTACACTTTAATGCAGTGATTAGCAACGTTTCAAGACAAAAAGTGCGGAACATTTTTGAAAATTATGAAATACATGTGTGGAACAAACGGTTCAGTTGTGGACATTCTGAGTAGTAATGAAACGTTCTTGAATGAAATATTTTTTTATTTTTAGGACATAGTAAATTATATTACAATTATGGACATTATTTGTAAAATAATTCGTATTTAATGGTATAAGAACAAACATCCTAATATAATTAGTGGATACAAAATTAATGACATGTCATTGCTTTGTTTGAAGAGCAGGAAGTTTACGCCAAAAAGTGCGACTGCGCACTGGCCAAATTAGTAGTGTGAAAGAAAATGGCGATCAGCGAAAGGCGTCCGGAGTTAACGTGATGAAAAACATTGTTAAAAGCTCAATTACATAGTGTTATAGTTATTAATTGTGTCAGATGTAGATTAATTAAGTGTTAATGAATAGTGATTGTGTATAAAAATGGCTGCGAATATGTACAGAGTCGGCGGTAAGTGGCAATAATTGGTTATTTTTGTTGTAGCTTCGCCGGTTCACCGCCAGCCGACTAGCGGTGCTTTGCTTTGATTGTCGTACCATCATTAATTGCTCACATTAATTAGTTCAGTTAGCTAAGTTTCTTAACTTGTCTGAAACAAAACTAATCTAAAGGTTTGCGTGTAAAACATCGCGGCAAAGCCTTGTTTGCGGGAAGTTATATTTATTTTACCAAAATTCGTCAAATAGGACATTAGCATTTGCATCTAGGTATCATTGTATCGGCTTGCGTATCTGCGTGCGGGTGGTTAGACACGAAGCGCCTGCAATTATCAGACGGCTTTTATGATTTTTAGGGATTGTTTGACGAAGTTTTGATGGTTTCAACGCGAGATTTTAGGTTATATTCGATGTTGTCAAAACATTTTGTTGGAAGTATTTTGTATTGTGGGGGTCGTTGATGGCTTGGGGGTTACTGTGGTGTACCGGGAGTTTGGGATGAGTAGTTGTGCAGGTTATTGGGGTTAGTTTTGTCATGTTTGGTGTGTGAGTGCCGGCGCTTCGGTGTCGCTGGTGTTAGCGGGAGCCGGGCGCGGGTGCCGCGTGCCGCGCTCCACGGGCCTCGCGTCGAATTTTAATTAGCTCTTCCTTTTATGTTAACTTCCTATATAAAAGTGTAGTGCCACTCAAAAGTTTGTTGAGTCTTTGTTTTTGGACATCAAACTTTTTTTAGAGTTGTTTCACCTATTCGAATATTGTATCATGAGTTGGCCATCCCTAAGTTACTCAGCACCTCCACAATCTTTTTAAAAAACTTCCAATTTTCAGAAATTAAAAAGATTTTAAAGTTACTTATTTATTTCACATAATATCTGTATTTATCATTTTTGTGTTGACCTCAAAATGCCTGCATACATAATACACTTGTATCTGACAAAGAATGACTTGACCTACATTCACTACCTTGGATTTTTTCTTTGACACTGAATTTTATTAATAACTATGGCCCTAACAGAAGGGCTGCAACTATGTGAAAAAGTTAATAAACCAAATTTAAGAAAATAATATTAAAACTTTTTTGAACAATCAACTTGAACAAAGTCAACATACAAACAATTCTCTTTAGGTATCAAGGTTACCGAAGGCAATCTATTTTAGTGACATATTAATCTGCTGATTTGCCTGCTGAAATTCTCAAATAGGTAAACAATGAACTGTAGTTGATGATATCGGAAAATTTTCCTTTACAAACATTTTGTGCATTCTTTATTCTGATTGTTTGAAGAAGACAAAAGACATGATCAATGTAACTATGAAGTTAGGTAAAATGTTCAAAAACGCAACTGAGTGATTATGAAATAATTTATCTAAATGGCAACTGTTTTAATTTCTAAAAGTGAATGATTACCAAGCTTAATCTATAAATACACAATGTTCAACAATTTTTGACCAATCACCATGATAGTTGGTATGTAAATTGTATTTATAGTGTAACATCCATGCGGGCAATGATGCTAACAAAAAATAGTATTGTGTATTTTGTTTATTTACTTCACAGAATCTTAAAATGTGATGTTGATATAAGACAACAACAATTCTGTCAAACTAAATCAAAATGAACAAACTAGTTTACACTATCAAATAAAAACAATTTCAAAATCTCATCTCATTTTATGAGCAAACACAAATTAGAAAAAAACGAACACAAAGTAACTTTGCTGCCATGACAGACTCACCTTTACTGCTATGAAACTAATAATCAATTAAAAAACATCATTGAAAGTTAATAGATACACGCTTCCCTACATTTTCTTACTACACAGACATTGAATAGTTATGACAGTAAACATAAAACTCCTCATTTTGTTTAAGATAACCTTCAGTCATGTGAAAGTATAAGTTCATTGACCTATTACCTAAGCATAGGCTGTAACCCTACTACCTAGCCTGACTTTTAATATCTAGCGTTAGCTGCACATAAGGCCTAGCATTATTACATAGTATTGAGTAAATACTTTGGTATTTTTTCCTATTGATACATTTCAAATGTGGTATGGCTCCGCTAATTTATTGTTCTTACGACTATTTTCCTCTTAATCATCATCATCATTCATCATCATTTCAGCCGAAAGACGTCCACTGCTGGACATAGGCCTCCCCCAAGTGTCGCCACATTGACCGGTCCCGTGCGTCTCGCATCCAGCGGATCCCTGCAACCTTTACGAGGTCATCGGTCCACCTAGTGGGGGGCCTTCCAACGCAGCGTCTTCCGGTTCGCGGTCGCCACTCCAGAACTTTTCGGCCCCATCGGCCATCCGTTCTGCGAGCAATGTGCCCTGCCCACTGCCACTTAAGTTTGGCTATTCTTCGGGCTACGTCGGTAACTCTGGTTCTCTTGCGGATCTCCTCATTTCTGATTTGATCACGCAAGGAAACTCCGAGCATAGCCCTCTCCATTGCCCTTTGGGTGACTTTCAGCCTTCTGATGAGGCCCATTGTGAGCGACCACGTTTCGGTCCCGTATGTAATCACTGGCAACACACACTGGTCATAGACTTTCGTCTTGAGACACTGCGGTAAGTTGGACGAGAAGATACCACGCAACTTCCCGAACGCTGCCCAGCCGAGTCGGATTCGACGATTGACCTCTTTCTCGAAGTTTGACCTACCTAACTGGACCGTTTGTCCCAGGTAGACATAATCGTCTACAACTTCGAGTGTAGAGTCTCCGATCTTGATAGGAGTGGGTGTTACATGGGCATTCAACATGACTTTGGTTTTGTCCATGTTCATTTTAAGACCCACTCTTTCGGAAGCTCTACTGAGGTCATCGAGCATTGTACTGAGGTCCTCCATGGTCTCAGCCATGACCACTATATCGTCGGCAAACCGAAGGTGAGAGATGTACTCGCCATTGACGTTGATGCCTAGCCCTCTCCAGTCCAGAACCTTGAAGACATCCTCCAGTGCAGCGGTGAACAGTTTCGGAGATATGACGTCTCCCTGTCTTACACCTCGCTGCAGAAGGATAGGTTCCGAGGTCTGGTCCTGAAGTCGGACTGACATGGTGGCGTTTTTGTACAAACTCTTCAGCACCTCGATGTACCGATAGTCGATTTGGCACCGTTGGAGAGACTGCAGTACAGCCCAAGTCTCGATCGAATCGAAGGCTTTCTCGTAGTCCACAAACGCCAAGCAGAGAGGCAGGTTATACTCTTCGGTCCAAGCAGAGAGGCAGGTTATACTCTTCGGTTTTTCCTCTTAATATCTCGCGCCAATAATAATAGCTAAAGCTATAATCACATGACGTAACTTCACGCGTTCCAGTACAGTCAACTGCAGTTAGTTAATAAATTACTAATTAGTTCCCCATTAAAAGGATAAGCGATGAATTTCGTTTCGATAGTCGGTTTCATTTGATTACGAAAACGAGTGTACCTCACTGCGGGAGCTTACTAGCTTGAGGAATGATAATGCAAAAGCAAAACAGCTCCAGCAATATTTTAAAGGACGTCTAATTATTTGGAGCCAAGCAATCAGTTCACAGGCCAATATTTCTAATCAATCGAAATAATGTTTTCAATGGTTATTATGCAGGATCCAGGGTTTATTTCTGAAAATATCCATATTTTTGGTCCAAAACGTCGCCAAAAATCGATTCGATTCGATCCATTTGAATAAAATTACTCTAGATGGCTTTCTAAGATTAGCAACCCCACCAAAAATCAAATGAATCCAAGATCGCCAGCGCCTACATCCGACGACAACCCCAACAACATGAGCCCCTATCAATAAAAACCGATGCTGAATAACAGTGTCACTGGTCTCTCGTTTCGTAAACTCCAGTTTAATCGTCGGTTTGTTCAGCCTACGTTACGCAACTATCTTTATTGTTATTGTGGCTGGCAGCGTCCAGATTTTCTAATTGTGTTTGCTTCCTATAAAACGTTACCGGTTTTGCATAGAAACAGTTACTGTTCAAAGACAAGCTGTCACTTTAAATTCGCCTTTAGCTTATCACATTGCCTTATCTGAAGAATACAAAGTGCGACGTTTTATTATCTAATAAGAATTCCATCAAAATCGGTCCTGTGATTTACCAACTTGCGTCTAACAGATCGATCCATACAATTCTGGTGTTCTCTCAATATTCCCGCTATATTTGAGCAATTGTTTACCTCTGTAAGATGGCTTAAAAAATCTTAAGTTCAACATAAATGGACCAACACCAAAGCCTGGTTTCACTAACAAGACGCGACACCCAGATTAAACCACCACTCAACGAAATAGTATCTATAACGTCCAGTATTTGTCGGCGTGATGAAAAAAAACCCGTCCAACAAAAAATTATGATAATAATTAGTAAGTGGGAACTGTTAATCGAAACATCTAAATAATTTGTCGACATCAACTCATTAACATTACAAATACGCTAAGCTGACGAAAATCACACCGCTATCTTAGGTTTCATGAATTAACAATTTGCTCTGTTCCTATTAATGTATCACAAATCAAAATATAAATTTCACCGCAATAACCTAAACGATTGTTTACGTATATTGTATACTAAAGATAAGGTAATAGTGATATCAGCTAAGTACCTATTACATCGCAGATGATACTCTAAATCTGTGGCTATACGTATGTCGTCGCACCAAGATCCCAAGCAGATGATTTTTTACCCTATTACATATTTATTTTAGACACACTCGAACTAGTGTGTTTGAACTCGTAAACTTAAACGGAAGTTCGGTCAGTAAATGAAAATAGTAGAATGACTTACGGTTGTGGTTTTACAATGACTGGCTTATCCACATGGTTAGCCAATGTTAGAGTAAAATACGACACTGAGATGCAATGTGTTATGTCACAAACTACGGTGCTTAATGCATAAAAACTTAAAAGGGTACTCGTAAATAAGCCGCGAAGAGAAATACTTCTGTTAATATGAATTTTCATTGAGCTATTAACAGTATATAGGACAGAGCTATTGACGGATAACTACTAAATAAATACATGCAGTTTAATGCATGTAGTAACCACGTATCGGGGCCCGTGAAAACGTTCATTGACTGAACAAATCGACACCAACGCTTTGTTGCGTACACAAACGACCACGGAATCGCTGACAGACGAACACACAACGCGGTTCACCATTGCCAGACGACGTAGTATTCTAGTAGAGTTCCATCCTCGTAGCAAATACTTGGCCAAATGTAGTAGTATCAATGAATGCTACTCATTAATCACTTAATTATATTTAAAATATTCACTTACAATAGCGAAAGATATACGTCAGGTCGATGAGAATTTGTGAGCTTTTTATTCGATCCTGCTTTTGTAAAATTTCACGTAGAAATTGTCTTGCTTGTCGTATTTCTATATGGCGTTCCACAAGGAGGCATATTGGGACACCTTTCCTTAATGGCGCCCACATGAAATATGAAAATGTATTAACTATAATACATTTTCATACATTAAGACACATTATAAGTTATTAAGGTAATGATTAAAATACGATACTAATAGTATTTTAATCATAGCTTAATAACAAAAGTTACATAAACTTAGGCCAGTGATCTGATAGGAAGTAAATATCCTATCAGATCACTGGCCTAAGTTTGGATTTGCTACACGTAAATGGGATGTCTTACGTGAATTTTAAAGGCTAGATTATCGTTTTGGAATCCATGAAAAGGGAAACTGTCCTCTGATAATTTTGAAGACACAAGTTGGGTGTTTTATTTGCCGGGAATCGGATCTCTATCTTTATCACTGTTGGATTTTAAAGCGCAATTTCACTGCTTTTGGGACTTGTCTAAGGCCGAGATCTGTAAACGTTACTTAGCAAGCACGTACTTCGCTAAGCTAAGCTTCGTTATTCCTGTCACTGTCGCATTTCTGTTTAATTAGAAGTGCAAGTTACAGACGGGAACAAGTCTAGGTGAAATCACTTGCTTTTATATTAGACCTCGGCTCGTTTCGCGCCATTTCAGTCCCTTTCAGGTCGAAGCGAACCTGTTTATTGTACCCAAATCTATATTTTTACTAAATAATTTATAGACATACACGCCATACAATGTATCCCATTGAATGACATCGCCAAAAAACCTGTGATAATACTGTAGCGTCACCCTATACAATTTTTTGACGCGGAGTATCCGTTTGGCTGTAACTTCCCTGATGTGTAGCGATGATGCGGCCTAGGGTGGAGCACGCTTGCCTAGAAAAAACCGATTCACCCGAGCTTTGATCCAGTGTTCTGTTGTCATCAAATGACCCCCCTCCCACCCCCCGCTCTGGCCGAAGCGGAAGTGTCAGACTTCTACTGACTAAAACCCATCCATGTTCCTTCTTTGCGCCCTTTGTGTTCCAGGGCCGCGGTATCTCTTTCGAACAGTCCCGCAGCCCTGGCAGCTCTTAGCTTTCTGTGAATGATCAGAGATCAACAGTTCACTTTTCACGTGCTTGAATAGAAAGGTCTCTGCTTCTTATGAATAGCAGTACTAGCAGTAAATATTACGTATCACTTGTTTTACTTCAATCAAATATAATTTAGGATGATCTCTAGAAAACGTATTGTTTATTTTATTACAATTACAATCGATAAAATGAACTTTATTATCATTGAATATAATGTTTCATATATTGTTTGCTCATCTGTTAGGTAAGCTATAGAATCTGAACGATATTTTAAAACATCTTCATTGTCCGGTAAATCAATTGAATCATTTATTTTTCGAATGGTAAATCTAGTGTACTCAAATATTTGAACCATAGCTCAAAAATGGGTTTAATTCTTGTTTATCCGTGAAAAAAATAGGCGACTTTAACTTACACCATGATCTGGCGACACTTGGGGGAGGCCTATGTCCAGCAGAGATGATGATGATGATGGATCTTAACTAGATTTTTGTACAGTTTTTTTTCCTCAACCCGTACTCATCACTTCCTTACGAGTTACGACTGGTTGCTCATTTGGATCAATGTTACCAAAAGACATGTTGAACGGATTGTATCAGGTGGCGTTCAGTAGTTTCTGCTTACCCCCATGGGAAAAGAGACGTGACTGAAATAAGCTTGGTGGACAAAATCACTCCGGTGCAACGTCCTCAATGCATCTACCTATTAAAGCATTTGTACAAACGCACCAGACAACAAACAAAACGAAAAGTAAAGTGGTCAGACGTGCACGTCCGAATAACGTACTCATTAAAAATTGCAACAGAAATACTTAAGTAAAAAAGTAAAGTTAATGTCAGATGACATGTCCCAGTGATTTAAAACAATAGAAAAGAAATAAGACAAAAAAGGGTTAAAACACTAAACAATGGCAACCTCTAAAGCGAAGGTGCATAACGACTGTATAAAAAACATCAAGGGCTTATTTAAACTTAATCTTTTGTAGCTAGGTTAGGTTTAACGGTTGAAATTTTCTTGATTAATGTCAAATCTCCTATAGCCATTGCTTTGATTACGAATATTTTAATCGTAAACTTAATTATTCGTAACAAAAAATTGGATCATTCTAAGAGTATGGCTACGCATAGATTCATGTTTAATTACAATATTTTTTAAATAAAACTGGAGAATAATTGTCTACACGTCATTCGTAACAGGTGACTCTGAGGCCAGTTATGGTAATTAAAAACAAAAGAAACACAAAGCGTCGCCACGCGAAATCTTAGTGTGAATTCAATCATTCTCCGCCCTCTTCTGATGACGTGTCCAGGCTAAATTTACTACACACTTACTTATTGACACGTTCCAAAAATACACTTCTTGGCAAAACTGAACGGGCGTTAACATCGCTATCAGCCGCATAATGCCCCAACTTACACACATACATAACTATAGGTAATATCGTATACGTATAGATGTATCCGTAACACTCGTATATTGGCCGGCTAATATCTGTGTAGATGAACCACTGCGTACACATGTATAGCTACTGCATACCTATTGATATAAGCGCTGGTGTTGTTTCTTGTAAACGCCAGGTCGACCGCGCGTCTACACTCTGCCTTTTACAAGGCTTTTTTCAGTTTTATAAGCACCTTTTTACTGTGCATTGGATACTCTAGAATCGTTTCCCACGAGTTGAATCTCCTATCTGCAGCCAATCGAAATGTCCAACTGTCATAATCTGGTACCAAAATAGTAACGGTCCTTTCAATGTCAGTCTAACCTAACCTTAACTAGACTACATTGTTAAAGTACTATAAATACATCTAAGTGCCACAATAGTCTAACAGGAAGTACCACATCACAATGATAATGGTAATACATGAAAAAATAAAGCGCTCTTTCGTATCTATTACACGTGAATTCACGTCTCATCGTAAGTTAATTTTAGTTCACCTCGCGATCGTACCAGAATGGAAAGTTTCATACGAAATATGAGATCTACTAGAATTATAATTTCTGGTGATTATTAAGCGGCACAAGTTGTCACAATACTTAACGACTATAATAAATAGAAAAAACTGAAAATTTTGTGAGACGAAAAGTCTGCAAAACTGTTTCTAAAATAATTAGCTACCTACTAAATCGCTACCAACCAATTATATTAGGCCTTCCTGAACTACCTCTTTGAACGCTTCTAAGAGCACATCAAAATCATTGTTAGTTGAAAATCTCCATAGTTGTTATACATTTTCGCTGACGAATTGCGAGGGGGCCACGTCACTCTTGCACTCAGTCTTGCAGCAATGGCTAGTATTGTCAGAAGGTTAATCGTCCAAAACTAACGCGCTTACGGTTCAGAATGAAAGGTTCCAAGCGTGTCATTATGCGCGCAAGTTATTTAGTTGTGTTGTACGGGATAACGGTAAAAAGGCACCATTTACATTAGTTGTCCATGTGGCACAACACTTACATAAGTATCGCAGGTACAGATAAACAGCACCCGTCCGTTCCGCACCAACTACTTCCACACCTAGAGTTGGCACTTGTAGCCTAAGAAAAAACGTTAAAATGTACCGAAGAATCATAAATGCACTCCGCGAAAATATTCAAGCGAGTGCCGATGGTTTTGGGAATAAATTGATGTTACGTGACACATTAAAATGCTAATCAATTCTATTCAAAGAAAAAAAAATCTATTGACTATGATAACACCCACCGTGTTGTATTGTAACGTGCTCGGTTTGAATTTAAGTATAACATTGTATTGCTTTTAATTTTATACCTTTCCTCCAGCTCTACAAATAAACTAAATCTGTCTTAAAGCCTGTTGTAAATAAACTTTACGAAAAGAAATGAGACTGTTTACAATAAAGTGTTGCAGGTTACAGGTAGAGCCCAATCTAACCAATGTCCATTATGTTTGTCTGCAGACTGCGTCTATTTCGAGACGTCGTCGACGTCTCCGTACCAGATCCGACGGATAGAGGAGCTGAACAAGACGCCGTCTGGGAACGTGGAAGCAAAAGTCATGTGCTTCTACAGGCGGCGAGACCTTCCAAATCCTCTTATACAGTTAGCTGATAAGCATCAAAGTAAGTACCAGTCAAGGATACACCTACACTAGGGTCTTTCATGACCTATGACAGCAAGTTTAGTGGCGTTTTGACTTAGAAGTAGTCTTGAGCTAGATGATAAATAAAACAACACGTTACACCAGACAGAATTCTCGGGGAGCAAATAAAAGCGAAGTGTAACGTGGTGGTTGCTTTGCTAAAAGACGTGGTTTTTCGTTTATATTACCCAGTTGAGACAAACATTCAGTCTCTCGTCTTGGGTCCACAAATCATGTAACCGTTTATTGATCGAATTTAAATTAACTGTTGCTGAGTAAGTCGAAAACTTTTAATTCTATTGCCTGTTCGACCAATTTCACTCTAATCGCGCTTATACACATGTATACTATGTATATCAACATCATACACAAGGCTACTTATATAACTACTATATCCTTGGAGTCCAACTTTATAATAAGACATTGTTTTGATATTGATTTTCGTAACAGACCAGTCACGCACATCGACTGACGAAGACAGCAGTATTAGGTACTACTTGTACGTTAATAATATTCTGCAGTGGCGGCTGCGTCACGTGGACCCATGCGGATTAACGCGTGTTTGATTCTTTTCTATTAATAGATTTGTAAAGTATCCTATATCGGAGCTGTATAAAGGATTACTCAGCGGGTGTCGGTACTCGAACCTCGAAATCTCAACAATCTCACTGCGTGCTGCCGTGTCTAACACACACGCACGATTGTCGACTTGCAAAAAATAAATTGAATATCGATATTTTATGTAAAATTGCTCGTATCGTAATTCTAGTAATCTACAACTTTTTATAATAGAGCCACAACAGAATCATCTTGTTTTAGTTTTATTGCCATGTTATAAAAACTTGGAATGCATCTGACGATTCGATTTAGGTTTAAAATCTGGCAAGAGTAATTATGTATTTTAGTCTTTAAAAAATTTCTAGTTACATGGCCGGTGGCAACAAAAGTTATAAAAAATCTTGACCGAAACCCTCCCGCATTATCTTAACGACAAGAATGTATTATAATATCAATTGGAATAACATGATTCAATTCTTCGTGAACAAAAAAAACCTCGGTGTCGAGTTTTAGTCAAAACCAGTCTACAATTTAACCGTTCACAGCCGTTACCGAAATGTTGATAGGGATAATGATCGAGTTCGTAAACTCACTCGAATCGATCCACCGTCTCACCATACCAATATCATGAACAACAAGGGCTCACGCGATCGGGCGGTTGCCTCGATACGCGAACTAACTCAGCTCCAAGTCCTTGGACAACATCTTTTAATATAACCCTAATATTGATTAATTAACTTGTGTTAGTCCGTGCAGCACTACGATGTCCTAGAGAATCCTACTTGCGTTTCAAAATACATAACCACGTTCCAAATAATACGCTTTGACCTTTTTTGAAGGCCAAATGCGCAGTACTTCGATATGGACAATAATGTAATGTCCTTCGACTCCCCTCGACACTTCTCCAAATACACAGTACATAAGTAAATATGTATACATTGTGATCCACTGATCAGACCGTCGTCGTCTGGCCCTTAGTGAGTTGATTCGTTTCCTAGTCTTTTATAAAGTTCCACTTAACAAGATCAACTTACAGTCAATTTTGATTAAGTGATTAGATAACCACGATTAATAAGATTAGGTTTGTCGTTGACATCACATGTAAATATCCTAGCTGGCAGAATGTTACCGTGAAAATTACAATAATTGTAGATAATATTCGCGTCAGCCAATAACAGCCTCGTGTGTCCTCCGATATGCAACAAATACAATAAGCAATGACGTGGTTTTATCCATGCCTTCTAATAGATTTCCTAACAGTAACACACGTGGGTCCAGTTTATATAACATAACATAGTATTTTACAACGAGACTTGATTGTTTCATCCTACCCTCTCTGAATAAGCTATATCTTTGCCGACGCTCTTTGTTAAGGCACCCCTCATGTCTTACCATAAACAAATAAAAATAATCTATTGAATTAAAACCTTGAATTTCTTGATTACCTTGGTTTTAGGACTCTGTAGTAAAATTGTCAGGTAGATAGAAAGGTATTGAACGTATTCATAGAAGTTAAATCTAAATCTTCCTTATTCAGAGCTCCACAGAACGATTACATCTGCAAAACTCCGATTTTGAATGTCAATAGCACATCAACGATTTGTGGTTCACCCAGTCATCTAGCCTAGCCTTTTTCTAACCATGTTGGGGTTAGCTTCCAGTCTAACCAGGTGCGGCTGAATGTAGTTCACTATTAAACAACAATAATAGTAATAAGTGTTTCGATATCTTATTATTTAGATTACTAACACGTAGGACAAGAGTGTGCAAGTCTTAGACATCGAACTAGTTGACGTGCAAAACTTCAGCGTGTTTTTTTTACGCGTCATCTTCTGGGAAGCCTTATGTCGCTAACTCCTAAAATTTCTGAACTCAACTCAAACTAATTTGACAGGTCGTTTTTCAACGGGCGATTAAAAATGTCAGCCAATAGTTTTCACAACAGATTTGATTTTGATGCCAATAAAGCACGCTTGCAATCAACCCCCTTATTATTTTCTTTTCGTCAAAATACGTTAAGTTTATGTGACCTGCCCCCGTAGCATGACCACCGCAGACAAGGATTATGTTGACGTAAGAATCGACAAAATGACAGTGCAAAGAAATCTGTCATTGTGTCGACACAATCTGTCATTTTGTCGATTCTTCCGTCAAAGAAATCCTTGTCTCCGGTGGTCATGCTACGGGGGCTGTGAGTTTCCCACTAGTACGAAGCATTCTGGCATAAATCGATTCTAATTAAAACCTAAACATTCATCTTATCGACTTTCATCAGGCGTCCCTGTACCTGAATAGCCTTGTGTGACTGCAAGGCTGCTACTTCGCAGACACTTATAAGCATGCTATTTGCTTATTTGTATGTACTTGGGAAGTTTCTTTTAACTGCACAAAGTGCACAATTTTATATTGAGTTTGTAAATAGGACATCACCCTTGTAGGTTAATTTTCAGTGCTCTTTTGTCGTTGTTTATAGTTTGTCATTTTGAACCATGCAATTCTAGAAAATGTCTTGTTTATGAGCTTAATTTTTTTGGGGTCTAATTTTCCTGTCTTAATAAATTGGCCGTTATACTCATGTGTTACTCAGACAAATCTTATATCCAATCTACATTTGTCAATAGAACTTTAACACACTAAAAAAAGAATACTAAAAATTCCTTAGTAGCCACTAAGGAATTTTTAGTATTCTTTTTTATTACTTTTCCGCGCGTTTGGTCGAGTATCGATGGACTAAAATTCATATTATTTAATTACACGTAGGCAAGCTCAAAATACTAGTTTTCACGAATAAAATTACGATAAGTGTGGTCTCCACTGCACTCTCAGCTACAGTTTTCATTACGCCGCACCGTAAGGATTTCGAGAGAAATAAGTCTATACGGTCCCTGAATAAAGGGTGCAAGGTGCAACCAAACTGTGGTCGGTCCTCTGAACTATGACCTCCTCTAAATTTCTCGGAAAAATGTCTTCGAAGTCTGTTTGCACCCTAAAAATAAAGATTCCGTAAAAATATAAAAGTAAGATTTTTGGTTCACCGTCACGCTATGCAAAGTGGTCCAGTTGTGTCTACTCGAGGATGTAGAATCAAGGGCATCTCGTAAAATTAATCAGAGGTGTCATAAAGACAGTGTTACGTAAACGTTGTCGGGAGCACTTGGCGCTAGGAACGCGCCCCCAGCCGCGTGGTAATGACCCTGCAGCCCGTGTGGTATGTAGTCGGCACGAGACTCCGCACCAAACATTCGGATGCCCCTAATGTTGTGAAATATTCGGTCGCTCGTAACACTTATAACTTTTTTTAAGTATAGCCGCTAGGCCGTTTGCATAAAGTAATACATTTATTATAAACAGCGCACACTATTTTTTTTTTTTTTACAATTACGTATTAACCTTTACTGCCTGCCATTTTTGTGATACTTGAACGAATTTTCTTAATGGTGCACGGTAATAAAAATCTCGATCTTAATTTTCAATTTTAAAATAAACACCAAGATGTTTAAGATCCACAGTAAATTCGCTTTTGTGCTGTTATTTCAATTCACTATTCTTTTTATTCATCATTGTATGTACTGAATGAATGAATAATTGTTCAGCGTGCCGGTTACTTACACTCGCGCGACCGGTGGTCAGGGGGCTGGCTTCGCCGCGGTCGAGTTTTTAGACGATTACCAACGGCAGCGTAAAGAGGATCAGTGGGTCAACTCGGTACCACAGGATCACAACACGGCAATAGTTTTACTAGTGTTGTGTTCTGTTTAACTATCCATTTGTTTTTTTAACGTTTGTGGGTCCGTTTGATAGTCACCTTCTGGGGTTCAATTTCTGAAAGCTCACACACGTTGAGGTATGATTCTCCGAGCAATACTGAGTGAACTACCTCGAATTACTTGACAGAATTTCTACGGTTGACTTGAACTGGTGATTTCCTGCTCCGAACCCCGAAATAGATGTAATATTTCTGTGAGCGTTGGGAATCGAACCTTGAATGATCTGAGTCGGTTTGGTTTGCCACTGATTCCGTTTATTTCTCTATAGTAGCTTCTCTATATTACATCATGCAGTGAGTGAACCCATATTTTTTGTTTCACTCATATCATAACACTTGATTATGCTGTGGTTGCCGTCTGGCCGCGCCGCCTTGTGGGCACGCGCCTTGATTTACTGTTTAAACGTCTTTCTTTTTTTACAAAACAGAATGTGGGATACCTGCTCTTCCTTCTTCTGTCAAACCATTATTGGTATTTAAATCCATTGAAAAACTTACCAGATTCTATGAGATATAAAACCAACTCAAATAAACGTGCGTAATTATTTAAAACGATAATCATGTAACCTAGTAAAACAGCAATGTATTTTCAATTACTTAGTGTTAGTGTACCAGTAAAAGTGTACACGTGAGTCATTCCAAAATAGAATGCGTTTAATACTGTATTTGGTTCTCGAACAATCGAACGGATAAACAGAGTGCTAACATATCCGCCATTCGCAATTTCGCACATAGCAACACCGATCGGCAGGGTGGCTATGTAAAGACCGAGTTTTGGGACAAAGATCGTGTGTTAATTCGGACCGCGTAGACTGGGGGCGCGGGCGGCCGGGGTTAGTAAACATAATCATGGCCTCCTGCCGCTGTACAATTCAGTAGCTAAATGGGAATGAAGAGTTGGCTCACCCGCACCCCGCCCCACCCCCGCGCACTCTGTCTGCCGCCTCAACACCCACACATCTTGTGACGCAGATGTTGAAATTGCTGAAAACATGCTTATTTTTTTTACACATCGTAATGGAAATCTATTATTCCATATACGAAGTTAAATAGCACGCCTGATCATACGCGGGTTTGGTACAAAATGTCTAGTCCGACAAAGGTATTTTTGCGAACCATATAAATAAAACTGTTCTCACTCCGACTAGACAAAGGCTACCTGCAGATAGACAATACATCGTTACAGCCCGTCATACTACCTTCCAATCTACCGGTACTACACGCTCAGACGATGTAGTGCGGGTTGATGGGGAGCTAGGGACTGTTTCATAGTTGTCCTTTTACGCAATAAAAATAACACGGGAGACATCAATACTCCGTGACTTGTATTCTAAACTCCTTAACCGAATGGCCCCTCCCCGCGGGTGGTTCCTCCTCGTATCGACCGTGGCGCCCTCATCTCGCAGGTACACTTATCCCGGTTTTAATTGTCGCCACGCGCCGATGACCCTCGCCGACGACTTCGATACTAGACACCGTTACGCGGCCTGCTCATGCCAACTCACTGCCTATTCAAATACGTAATGCATATTTACTTAATTCTGTATTAGACTTAATTACAATTTACATCACTGGACATAATTTTCTATTCCCTAATTTTCAATTTGTCTTATTGCATCGGGCAATTTTGAGACCACGTAGAGATTTCAGACTTAACAAAGTCTGAAATATCAACTTTGTTTAAAAGCTTTGCTCAGATCCTAGTATAATAATAATTCTGCACCGATCACTGCAACTAAACTTGATTTCGTAGAAGAATTGAGTTTAGTGATCATTAGAGAACCAAAAATATTTGGCTGACTGACGCATGTAAAAGAATGTTTAAAACCATCTGGTTGATAACGAATCACAACTTTCTATTACGCAATTGATTGTGTAATGGTTGCTTACACGAGTTGAGTCGATTACTGCAACATTGTTAAGACTGCTTCTACCCCTGACTGAGCAATAAGTGATAGCGGAAAAATAATCTCCATCAAACTAAAAATAGTAAGCAACTTTAAAACCTGGTCAAGACAACACATCCGTAAATACAGTGACTATCTTTTTCTACGGGAATTCCTTACTATGCTATGGACTAAAACCAGAGGTACGTTTGTATAGTGTTCCCTTTCTCTGTCGTTCCGACCAAACAACAGCACCAGTTAGCAACAGCACCAGATAGCCACTAACATCACAGCACAGCAAGTAACCTGCTTGTGACATTAGATCAGTTCATCCTCTGCTTGTCTTGGAAAGCCATGACACTCAAATGATGATCTGATGTTCCCCTATCAGCTGAAAAGTCTGGGTTTGAAACACATTTAAAATTAAATGATGTGGAATCCGCTTTACTAACCGCTGGAACTTCCAATGTATCCCCGGCTTTATCAACTGGATAGTGTTTCGTTTCCAAGCAAAACGCTAGCGGGTTGATGTCGCGATAAATTTTACAAATTACTCGACTATCATCAAATATTTCGACATATGTTTCATTAATGTGAGCTTCATGGGGTTAATGGACTTAGCCAGACATAGTATACATGTTTGGACCGACAGCAAAAGTCAACAAGCTTGTCTAGCCTGAGTGATGCAGCACAGTTTTGTAGAAATTCTCAAGATATAAATGCTCAGGGAGCCGGTTGGGTGTTGGGGTTATTGATTATTACAAACAAAGAAACTGATTTTGACAAATTCACTTTGCCTCAACATCGGTAGCGGCTGGCCGTGCTAAGACCTCACGGTTTCAATCTCGGCATCGCGGCATAATATTTGTTCAGTCTGAATGTTTGTTTGTGATGTGCACCCACATACGACCGAGGTTTTCCTTGCGTTGGGCCATCGTTGTGTGTGGTTATGGTCATTAGTAATGATGCTGAAGCCGTTGGCAAAATCGACGTCAACAGATTTTACGTATTTGTTCCGGACTTCGCCCTTCTAAGTGCTAATTCGGTCATCCGCACTAGTTCAAGCGTTGTCAATATGTCAACTATTACGTATGAACTGCATGTTAATAATGTTACCGATTTCTTCTGGCTAAGCGGGCTTGGAACAGCACTATAGATGGCCCAGCATGGTGGTTCCTACTCATTTCAGCATATCAACTTTGTAGTGAAAGATTAATATCGCAGACGGCAATCAGTGCATAACGCAAAATGAGAAGACGAGAACTGACTACTTCATAATACACATACATACTTCGTACGTCTAGCTTCCCATAGTTTATAGTTGACAGGTTCGTTTGCCTTTACATTTGCACTAATGCGTGATATTTCGCACTTTCTCACCATTCGGAGTTCTACATGATTTGTGTTACCTGTTCTTTTCTGCTGACTAATAAGTCAGTTGACATTATGGTACTAATGTTATAAAACTATGAAAACTTGTAATTGCTTGTTGTATTGCTTTAATAATAGTAGTAGCGGATACATAAAAAGTACGGAATTTTCAAACTACCAGAAATTCAAGAACTATTTAAACCATGTCAGTAAGGGAAAGGACTGTGGCTTCCGTTGTTAGCATGGTTCCCATGGGTATTCTAATGAAAAGCACAAACAGCTTCACGCTCTGGCAACTAGCACCGTTGCGCGTGGTCCTGGAGGCGATGACGTCACCAGCGACGGCGTCGGTGGCTGCGCACGGGCACGTGGACTCATGGAGGCCTCGGGCGCATCGAAAGTGAGACCGCGGCCAGTGTACGGGAGGGGGGGGCACAGGGTCGATGACCCCCGCGCATCCGACCGATCCGCACTTGTACAAGACCGTCGCATTGTTTCAACATCCCGTAGCTCACACTCTAGCGTCTTACTCATTGAAACCGGCCTCAACAATATTTGAGACAGTAGGCTACCATATTTGGACAAACAACTTGCCATTGCGTTTGCGTCGTTCACTCAGCAGATTTTGTACAACGAACGCCGCCTCACTCCGATAACTCGTGCTCTTTGAGGCTAATCAACGTTCAACGTACTCTAGTTTTCGAACTAATCGTATCGAGTTTAGGACAATAGTTATATAGAGAAAACAATAACGCATTATAAACTGATTGTTAGTAGTGCGTTTCTTGTAATTATCGAGCGGAAGCGAGCAGGTGAAGCGAGTATCCGTTTCGTCGCTCTGCTGGCTCACTGCGAGCACACGTAGTGGCGCGGTGACATCGTATCGTAATCGTATGCTATAATGGCAAACACGTACCGTTGTACTTTTTTTTTTGGAGCCTTACTGAGGATATAAAAATTGTTCAGGAAGTACGACTTAGCAGGAAATGGAAGAGGGTTAAAGTTACCGGCTCGACAGAAGTTAACTGGCGAACAAACTGAAGTCAATCGCCGGTACCCCCAAAGGATTTTAAGAAAATGTTGGCCTACCAGAAAGTAACGAATATTTTTTGATTAGCTGATAACAGACTGTTGATGTAATCACCATACTCACTGATATTACTTAACATTAACATAAAACTCACACTTGTTTATCAAGAACAAACAGTCTGCACCAAACGTGTCGCTAAGCTAATGGTCCGTATAATTTTTTGCCATATCATAATATCATCTATTTAATAATTCCGCATAATAGTTATGGTATGCCGATCGCTGACCGTTCAAGTAGGTATTGCGTATACAAGGTCATACTTGAGGCTCTGCAGGTGCCGCCGTTAGCCGCTCCATATATCGAGTGGATATCAAACTCGATGTACCTACTCATGTTGAGAATTTGTACACTAAACCAATAAGGCACATTAATCTTCCTGTAGCTGTAGACGATTATGTCTACCTGGGACAAACGGTCCAGTTAGGTAGGTCCAACTTCGAGAAAGAGGTCAATCGTCGAATCCGACTCGGCTGGGCAGCGTTCGGGAAGTTGCGTGGTATCTTCTCGTCCAACTTACCGCAGTGTCTCAAGACGAAAGTCTATGACCAGTGTGTGTTGCCAGTGATTACATACGGGACCGAAACGTGGTCGCTCACAATGGGCCTCATCAGAAGGCTTAAAGTCACCCAAAGGGCAATGGAGAGGGCTATGCTCGGGGTTTCCTTGCGTGATCAAATCAGAAATGAGGAGATCCGCAAGAGAACCAAGGTTACCGACGTAGCCCGAAGAATAGCCAAACTTAAGTGGCAGTGGGCAGGGCACATTGCTCGCAGAACGGATGGCCGATGGGGCCGAAAAGTTCTGGAGTGGCGACCGCGAACCGGAAGACGCTGCGTTGGAAGGCCTCCCACTAGGTGGACCGATGACCTTGTAAAGGTTGCAGGGATCCGCTGGATGCGAGACGCACGGGACCGGTCAATGGTGGCGACACTTGGGGGAGGCCTATATCCAGCAGTGGACGTCTTTCGGCTGAAATGATGATGATGAATCTTCCTGAACTGAGTCATTGTTCGCGGTCCTTATTTTAATCGAAAGTTCAACTGAAGCTGATGCATTGGACTGATTAACTTGTCTGGGTCCCCCGGTTTTGCATTGTAAGCAAGCAAATTACGTTTTTTTTGATCCCGCAATGCACTAAGCTTTTCGTGCAGACAGTATGTCCCTCAATTTACGCTCTGATCAAAAACGTGTTCTTCCAATAAGTTACAAGAACATCCATTGAATACAAAGTAACTTAACATGCCTTCCTTACAGCCATGCAATCAAGGCAGTAAGCTAACTAAATTATTGGCCGGCATTCAGTTGTTGATCTTCATGTACCACACAAGAAAAGATGTCCCTTTGGTCCCAAGACCCTCAAACACAGCGATGGTCTTGTTAAAACGAGTCTCCTAGTAGCCATTTTTATTAAGGGACCGTTAATTATATTATTCTTTACTGTGTTTAAATAGATAAGTAATGGAAGTGTAGAATCATTTGATCACTTTACTGAAACTGTTTCAATCGCTGTGTTTTTTTGTATGCTCTTGAATATTGTATCACTCCACTTATTTTCGGGAATATCACAGATGGAGTAAGGATTGGAGATAAACTGATACTGAAGATCACTGGCTGAGCTCGCAGCTCTCTTTGAACAAAACGACGAGACGGTTGCTTGTGTGTCCGCGCAGGATCTGCACTCTGCTGACAGTGCTCTGCAGGTTTCTTCTACACTTCCAAAGCATAACAAACTATGATGTTATGTGTAAATGATTTTAATCATCAGTCTAATGTCTTCCTTCCTGAAATAATATCAAAACGTTATCATTATACTTATATGTCATCCTAGTGATAAGGCTACGCAGCGACATTATTATTTACTACACCGATTCGAGTAGGTCAGCTCTTATAGGTATATTATTACTTCTTCGCAATACAAAACATACTGGGTGGAAGGAACACCGACGCGAAAACGGTTACCACGGATTCTGTACATCATTCTGAGCCGATGAATAATTTCTATGTGGGGGCCAAAAAACAGCTGTTTCCTACAAAATTGCAAAACCTACATGGTCAAAATGTATGGAACAGCAGATTTTTTTTAAAAATACTGTTGAAAAATTTCTATGTGCTCAGAATGATGTACTGAATACGTGGTAACCATTTTCGCGTCGGTGTCCTTTCCACCCCGTATGGTCTGGATCTACAAGAGAGGTTTTGAACGACAACTTGACCTTTGTTCAAAGCCATCCTTCTCGGCGTCTTTGAATCACATCTTCCTTTTTCATGTTCTTATTAGAAGCCTTCTCAATAATCATCCCCATTGAGCCAATCATCTTTCACACAATTCATCGTCTCTGGTATTCCCGAAACTCAACTCAAAACTTTCTCCTCGTGTCCCTAAATCCTCCACATCATATGCCCATTCCATTCTGAAAACCAGCAGTGTCATTCAGTCTGTGTCTCTTTACAAGCATTCTTAGAACCATCAACTCATTCTAACCGTCAGACAGTCTACATAAGCCTCCAAATCGGCCATGGATATGATAGAAACTAAAATCGAGGGTTGTCGAAGAGTCGAGTAACTTAAAAACTGGGAGCTATGTTAAAACATTAGGTCCTTGTTTCTGGTGGCAAATGTCATTGCACCATGATCACTTCGTTTGTCAGTTTTCACTAATTTACGTAATATCCAGGTCACATGACGCTTCGCTGTGATTCTTGTGTACTTTTAATTTGTTGATACTTTCGCGGTACACCGCAGGTCACTGAGTTGTAAACCGTTAAGTCTGAGAAGGCGACGCGGCAATGAATATGTATTATCATTAGAACAATTTACTCGGTTCGGTCGCATACTTTGACACTCAACTGTATCTGCTTTATTCCGATGAGCCATCTCCCTGACTTTATTCTGTCAGGAGACTGAAGAAAGCTCGAGCTTATTTTACGTTGTGCTAGAAGCTTCAGAGAAACTTTTGCATTTATTTTTTGTGTCGTAACATTGCAGATTTATTTAGATTCTGTTCTACGCTGTTGTTAACGACAATGATTATGCTCATAGAAACACCTCGTCAACATCCCGAAGATTTCACCTGTTCCTTATTACGCTTTTAATTTGAAATCCATTTATGAGTTGCCAGTACCACTACAATACCAGCTCTCTAATTTCCATCGCAGCTCAGCGTATCATGAACTATTTTCGTATATCCATAAGTTTTTGGGACTCTTTTCAAATGAACATTCTCTGGACTTAATTACAATATACACGGAATGCTTATTTGCAAACGAAGCTGACAAAGCAAGGAAACCAGATAAATATCGATCGAAATCGTGTGAATAGAATGCCAGAATGGAACTTACCTAATATACAAAGGTACCTTCACCCTACACCCTACGGTGTATCCTTTGCATCCCTCTCAAGAGCGAATTTCTTTCATTTTGAACTGGATCACTTTCGGAGGATGGTTATCTTAACTTCTTTGTTCCGTATTGCTTGGTTTGGTAAGGTTCCAAGTACGAGCGTCTAGTTGGCCACCTAGAACCTTGTTAAAGTGAGCCGACATCGTGTCATTAGAGGGCGTGAATATTTAAGTAGAGATGGCGGGAGCGGCCCGCGGTTTACTCCCATTCCCGCTTGGGTTATAGGACGGTTGGGATTACCTTCTCATTGAATTAATTCTGTTTGTTGATGAAAAAGGCGCCACCAAATTCCATTTTAGTAGAATGGATGAATCGTAAGCGTACCCTGGTATCGAACGCCTAACAAATGACAATTTCTGGATCATGAAGGGTCAAGATATGATTGAATTACCATAAGGTTGTTTCTGCAGTTGTAGATAAATTCCTTGTTTTGGGAGTACACTACAAACATTTATTTGTGATCAATACAAGAAATTCATTTGCCATCTTCTGCGTAGTACTCTGTGACCCAAATTCGAAGGTTTAGTATTTCTCCGAAATGTACTTTTCCTTCATTCAACAGAACTATTTAAGACCACCCCAGCTGAAATCAGAAGTGAATATTGTGTACTTGTGTAGATTGTAGATTTGTTCTACAAAGAGTTTCTTAAACTCTAAAAAATAACTAATAACCTCCCTTTAACTCTGCTCCAATGATAATGAGGTATAGCTAGGTGGGATTACTCTGAAAAGTAACGTTGTTTAGAATTCTCGTAAAAAAGTGTCAAAACCGTCTTAACCCCGAAATGAAATCATTGTTTGGGACCTCATAAACTTAGTAAACACTTGGTATACATTACTCGGAAACCATGGTACGATAGTGTAAATCGAGGTGGACCAATATTGTAACACAATAAAGCTTCGTCTACTGCCCAGTGCACAACTGTTTACCCATATTGGCCATATTGGTTAAATGATGCGGCAATAACGTCCTCGTAAACCTCGAGACTCGAGACGCATCGCAAACTGTTCCCTACCAACGGCCACAGCTAACTCGCTTCATTATTATTATCTCAATTAATTGCTGCCTCTTAATAGCTAATTATTTAATCACGTTTGCTCATCTGCTAGCAATTCTAGCTAAGATAGGATAGTATTCAATATTTCACCACATACGGACGTCGTACAAACCACCTTGAATGGAACCTTATAGCTATGTGTAGTATAGTCAAAACTTAACGTGACGGTTATTTATAAAGAATCCTGTTCGGAAGGTGCTATACAAACATTTGTTCAGGCGAAAAGCCCTTCGGTCTGTTTATATGGTTATGATACTTACTTAGATTTTTCCTCTTCGCCCGCCTGTTGGTTTTGTTTTAATGTCGCTACATTTCGCCGGCGGAATCTCGCCCGATTCTATTGTTCACGCGCTTTGCGTTACGCAATCAAGAGGGGTCATTCAGTCCGCGCCCAAAAGTCGCACCCGCGAAGTGGAGAACAGTCATATCCTATCGATTTGTTAAGATGGCGTGCGCGGGAGGGTTACGGGGGGGAGCATGAGGGTGACGCGGGGTGGCAAGGGTGGGCGCAGCCTCCGCGCGGCGCAGCGTGCAGCCTCGCTTGCACCTGCCCTGCCGTAACCACGACACACTAGCGACACCGCGCCGCACGACGTGTGTGACGCCTGTACACTGTACACTGCCCAATACCCACAATGCCCACCACGTCACCACGTGACGTGACATAAGCGCGCCGCTTTTTATCCGCGCCACCTTGTCAATCCACTAAACCGCCTGAAACTGGTTTCTTGAATGTTGAAGAGATGTACAATCACAATGTTTCAACAAAGTAGTTTTAATTCAAATAGTAGCACCAAACACCGCGTCAACTTAAAATTCTTACTGTTATGGCACTAATTATAATCAGATAGGAAATCACAAGCTTAACACGACACTTTAGTATGCAGCTGGGTTTCATGACAAAATTATCATAAACAAAATGGAAACCTACTCAAAAGACGAGGTCGTCATTTAATCTGTCACAGAATACGTCAATACACTTGATAGTTAATATTGATACACAAGGTTTATTACCAACGCGGTAGTTGTCGTAGGTCGTGGCAATATAAAAGTAGTCGACAGTGTACGCGCACCTTTACCCGGGATCTCGAGTCGCGCCCTCGACGACCGCGGCGTCCCGGTCTCCGGTGGCCGACGCTCAGGCCGTCAAGGTCGCAGACGAGACCTGGCACACTGTTACACTTTCCAACTATACACTTTTAATTGACCATTCTGTACATAGACCCTTTTTTCACCTCATTATTCATTAAACTTTTATGAGCTTATAGGGACTGTACGCTTGACTAAGCAGTTAACATTACAACTTTCACTTTGAAAATTAATATCGAAACTTTTAATTTACCCATACTCTACATAAAACCACTAATACAAGTTTCAAAACGAGTTTTGTGCTCGATTGTAGAATACGATCAATGCCCGATCGAATTTTTGAATACATAATATTGTAAAGCAACGTATTTTAATCATTCACCCACTAAAACTTCGCAGACGTTCGCGTGAATTTTAAGGTCAACATTTTGTCAAGTAGCCGTTATTGTTGTAGACATGACAAGTCTGTTGTTTGTGCCCCATAATATACACGCACCTGTTAAAGAGCCCAATTATAGATAGAGGTGTTTTACTTTGCTACTTTGAAAACAGACCTACTTGGGCATAAACACATTTACGTCACAATAAAAAAAACAGAAACAAAAGCAATCAACTGTTTACCCCGAGGCCGTACGATTAATTAAAGAAAAAGAAATGCGCTCAATGGTGCTTGAAGTAGACTTAAACGTGGTTACCGATTAAGCAAATCGATACAATCATAATTACATGAAAATATGAATGTGCTTCTTTGTATGCCGTGCCTGAAAGGCGCTACGATGCAGTACTAGAATGTTTGTGATCTGCTGCACCTCAATAGAACTGAAATTTAATTTATAGGTCAAAGTCAACATGATAACAACAAATCGAATTTTTGCGAAAAAAGAGATTCAAATAGTACTACACATTTTATCCAGTACTGATCAAGGCTCACATAGCCTACATCATTACTTGACTGTATAATGTTTTCCGAATGCGGTTACTAACCCACTTCCCTACGTGGTCGGCAGACACTATATCCCTTTTTAAAAGGGGCTTATATCCAAGTATATTGCGATAGGGTTAAAAACTAAAGATCAGGGTGAACTGATCTTTCAGAGATGGTCTTCAAGTGTCAACAGTAATATCCCAAATTCCCAACCACCATACGTTGACTTTACACAGAACAAACTTAAATTCCGAAGTTTCTCCAATAAATCTCTGATTTGTATCATATCGACTGTTGAGATTAGTTGAAGGAAAAACCGACATCCACTCAAATCACTCGACAGGCATCTTGACAACAGATTTCATCAAAATGGGCGTTCAAACACTACATATTTCGTAGTTGCGTTGTTGGTGTCTGCTGGGATGCTTCCTGTTGCTGCATAGTTGCAGAAAGTTATCAAATTTTATTAAATAATTAATAATTTATATTTTTTTTTTTTTTATAAAATTAGCAATAATTAATAAAAATAAAAAATAACAATAATAAAAAAATGAATTAGCAATATATAATTTAATATAATATTTTAATTTATTCAATTTGATTCTATGTTATTTTATCGGATTTTATTTGTCCATGTTTTCGGATTGTTATTAATTTATGTGTGGCAATGGGTGTTATTTACCTGAAATAAATGAATTTATTATTATTAGCCCGACCTCAGTCCTTAAGATATGGTGAGACAGTTGTTCCACCATGTCTTAAGAACAACACGCTATGGGAACAAAAACAGGTAAAACATTACAGGACCAAGGCCATGATTACAATGTATTTATCTTTAAAATATTGTACTTGTATTGTACCACTCTTTGTCGCAGAAATGAACAGAGCTGGAATGTCGATTTCCTCTTGCGCTATGTTATCATTTACCTCATGTCATGGTGGTAGAAAATAATTTTACGTTTTTGTATTTAAATGCTTGATTTGTTGTTAATGTTTTTTTGTTTTAAAATATCAACAGGTCTAAAGGTATATTACACGCATGGTTGAAGAAAACCAAGATCATATTACAATGTTATTAGTAGGTGTGCAAAACAATGCGTAATAGAATGTAATGTAAAAGCCATTGGTAATAGATCGTATCAATAGTAATAGCAAAGAAAATGAGGATCGTGAGGCTCTTCATTAATAATTATGGTTCAACATTTCTTATAGTAGAATACCGCGAACGACTAATAAATTGAACGAGTGTGCTTTCTTTACGGTTCATAATCTTCCAAGCACGCTTAGCTCACCTCTGACTAAGAACTTATTTGGTAATTCAATATCAAAAACTGGAATAGATTGAACATCATATTAACTCTAAGTTTGTGTTACAGTGGCCCAGTCGGAAGACTCACCAATCGCGATGAAACTCAAGAAAATATGCCTTAAGACGCCGGTCGGCGAGGAGCAAGCAGCACAAGCAGTCCTCGACCCCGCGCTAGGTGAGTCTAAACTTGCATCTCCAGATGTAACTTGGCACAACACTTACTGTGTTTGTGTCACGTGTGTGTGTCACGGTCAAGACAGGCCAACGATACTCTATACACTTGACCAACTTTTGATAGCGAACAACATATCGGGAATCTGTAATAGTTGCTCGCAAAACGTTTTATAAGTAGAATAGAGCTACAGATGTTCGAGCAAACTGGGTATAAAAAGTTCACGAACTTTGCTCTGGTTCTCTCCTAGGTTTAGTTGCCTAAAGCGAAAGTATATCAAAGATTTTCTTGTTTCTTAACTCTTAGTTTTGTTTGCTGTGGGTAACGACTTGCCACCTTACCGTAGTCAAGCCATTGAAGCCAGCAAAGAACCATGTTGTGATTGCTTCCTGTGCTTCTGTATTTTTCATAAATATAATTAATTGCATCTGAACAGCTGAAGATTAAGTAAAATAAGTCTGTGCTCTAAATAATAAAGTCCATGTATAATGGCCACATACATGGATTGGGCCAACGTGTCGCCGTCCCGTTGATTGAATTGTGCTTTTATTTCCCATCACGCCACGCATCGAGGCTATGATGTCATCGATTTAATTGCGGCGGCCACTTCATTACCTACCTATAAAAGCGACATTTATTTCAGTCTTCATCGAAGTAAGCTTGAACGAGTCCGACATGAGTCGATCGATCTGTGGAAACTTTACAGCGTCGTTATCTTTTATGCAGCGTTTTGATTTAATTTCCTTTTCAATGTCAAGTTTCGTTTTTACCGAGCGACGTCGCTAACTAATTCCTTTACTGCCGTTTTATATCTTTCGAGTGTACTCTCCACCACTGCGGCCGACCAGAGTTCAGTATGCGTGACGGGTTACATCACATTTCTCTGTATACATCGGTCGCGTATGTGGTATATGAACGCTGCCTATGTGTAGATACAGGGTAGACATTCGTGCACAGGTCGTTAATGGTACAACGTGGATCTGTTGTGTGGTACGCGGGTGGAATAACCTATAATTAGATGCGCGTACACCAATCCTCAGCCGTGGAACTCGTAGATGTGTCGTTTACGCTACATCCGTTGATGTATTTGATGCAGGAACGCTGTCGAATTTGCGCATACCGTAGCAACATCCAACTTTTGCGATATAATATGCAATATCATATTAATTTTTCGTCTTTTGGCAGTTTGTGATATTGTGCTAGTTATAAACTTGACCTCCTTTTGCTTTAGATAGAACTTCGCAACCTAAAAAGCGACTCCATATTTGTATCTGTTTATTGTTATGAATTTTGTCCGCATTTTCTCAGTTGTTTACATAATCACTCAACACATAACTTGCCACGTGCTAAGGCTTGAAGTTCTTCACTGTATAGGTACTTGGGAAACCTGGGTTTAAACTGAACCTCCTAATAGACTTCCCCTGCTGCCAAGAAATGGTAAAAATCTTTTATTTGTAAACTATAAACCTTGCTTCAGAAATATATGTAAATATAAATTTGCTTCAGAAATCACCTTTCAATTTTAACCAATAGTAATTTAATCCGCATCTCGCAAGCGCAGATAGATTATGATTCTCTTGTAAGATAGGTACCCATACGATATAACGCCATCAGATATGTATGTATAGAACCTTAACTCACACATGGCTTATTTTACCTAGCTCGTGTACAAATTGCAGCCGTACAAAGTGGGGGGTTAAGGGGGGTGGGTCTCGCATATCGGGCGGCGTGATAAGTGACGACTATCCGTCAATGTGTTGCATAGGCGAACGTATGTGAGGTGGTGGTGTATCGGACAATAGGAGCTCGTCGGTGCAGTTTCGGCGGCGGAACGCGGGGTCGGCACGGGAGGTGGCGGCGGCGGTGTGTTTCTCCGGCGTGCGTGGCACTGCAGTTCTCCTCCACGGCCGGTAATTTGATTGGGCCCGAGCTGTCACCTATGCGCCGCAGTCGCCCGGCCGTCGCTCGCCGGCTATCGATTAGAGCCCCCGCCCCCTGCCCCCGCGCTGCCCGCGAACCGGATCTCGTCACGCCGCCATTGTATACCCGCGACGCTTAAACGCATTCGTTTCTCCCGATGCGAAAACGACGCATTCCTTCCGCGCGCCCTCCCGCCCCGCACCGGCCGGCCGCGCGCCACACCGCGCGGCGCCACACAGGACCGACCGACCCTCTCATTACACTCTTACCACATTACCACTCCAAGCCTCGCCGCCTCGCGCCGCCACGCCGACCGCGACTAGTGTCAGCGATGGATGACAATTGACGTAATAATATAAAATAAACGTATCAATGACCTTACCATAAATCTCGCTTTTATTCCTCCAAATATGTGACGGAAACTGAATTTTATAGCTCGATGAGGGATACAAAGCATTCAATCTTCACGTACCACGGGCATTACACACACACTAGTTCTTATTACGCCATTTCAACGGTTCAAAGTAAAATTACAAGAGGTTGTTTGTAAAATTGCAATACTATCAACTTGTTGCTTTTACCGTACTGTAGTATGAAGCCTACTACGAGTAAATGACGTTGCATCAACGCTGCGCTCGCGCAGATCAACGTACTAACATTGTTGTGCAATTCAGTATTAGGTCCACTTGCACTGACGCCTTACTTACAACTGGTTTGCATGCGAAGTATCCTTAAAATTTGGGTTATATCTGTAATACTGCCTTATCGTTCCAAGTAATCTCAGGACCTTAGGCGGTTCTCTAACAAGATTTAACGTGGAAATTTTGGCTGTCAATAGTCAAATACTGTTGAATTTTGAGTAAAATCAGTCTGGAAAGCTAGTATACAAGGCAACAAGTAGGTAACCTGTTGCTACAACATAGTTGGATAACACGAATGAAGGGGAATGATTGGCTACTGGTTATCCAGGATCCCTCGTCCAGTCATCATATCCGGCAGTCGTTAGCCAAAATCCAAGACAGTCTAGCGTTCAATCCATAGACGATTCTCTTATTTCACCAGCTATGCTGGTAATGAGATCTTAGAAAGAAAATTTTGAATGATGAAGACGTTAGTCTGTTATCTGTAAGTCTGTAAGCCCCGGAGCACGAAATCACCGCACCGGCAACATGAATCTACACGGTGATACGCTTGTTATGTGTATGGGAAGTCTTGAAAAAGAGGCCTTCTAGCATTGGCCGCCTAGTTGTCTCCGTGCTCTGTGTTTCTAACCAAGCATGTAGCAAGCATTAAGCAGTGATAGCCTAGTGGTGTGACCGTCGGACTGCCAAGTCATAGGTCTTAAGTTCGAACTCAAGACACGTATTGTATAAATATCACTTGCTTCGGTGAACGAAAATTTTGTGAGGATTCCAGCAAGCCTGAGAGACATTTCTCGACGACATGTAAAGCCAAGTCAGAGGCCCATGGTCGGCATAAAAACTCTGACACCAGGTTATGCACTAATCACAAGATGAAGAAAGAAAGTAAGCATGAAAAAAAAACTACTTTGATGTCACCATAATTAAATAAAGAAAGCTATGCTTTACACGTGTACAGTTTTCCGTAGACATTAGCGCGTTTTGAGGTTCGCGAGACATTTTTTCAAAGTAGTCTGTTTGGACTGTTTGCCCATGTTTGTTCAGTCGATATGCTTATCTCGATGGCATCCGGGTTTAGACTATACGTGCTTTAACACATTCTGGTGATGTATCTGCAAGGGTCTATAGTCTGTAATGACGAGCAGAATCTGTCTCTAAGCTATGAAAGAAAATAGACAAAATTATACACCATAACTACAGCACATTTAGAATTCATAAGTCTGCATGTGTATTTGAAATCAGAGGTAACGGTAATTTGTTATTCAGGCTATCCCATTTTGATTCCAAAAACCCGTACTAGTTGAATGGAAAACAGAACAGATCAGACATACCGTGGACCGTATAAATAAATCATAAAACAAAGGTAGTTGGAATCAACACACATGTCCAACGGCTAGGAGACCAAATATATTTATGCAATATTCATTGGTAACATTTCCAACTCCCCGCGGTAAAAACATTTGCCTCGCAAAGTTTTTGCATTTTGGATTCAGCGATACACTCATTACAGAGAAACTGGTGACGGTCCCGAATAACGGTAAATATCTATTCTTTAACAACTCGTGCAACATATTCAAATATACATAGCGTCAAGCTTCTCACTCGCCTTTAACGTTTTAACTAATCGCTGTTTTGAAAAACTGGTTTTTGACGGCGCACCAGTAACTTTAGCGTTCATACCTCGGAGGAGTGTTGTTTCTATGCGGTTAAGAAGTGATAGAAACAACAGAGTACCAATGAATGTGCCCATTGAATGTCGAGTCCAGAAGGTTATCCTAGCTGAAGGTTGATTTGAGTAAACCTTGAAGTAGCTGGTTTTAACGTCCGGATTTGTAAGACACCCGTTATTCCGTACTATTTTGATGGAATCTTGTTGAAACCCAATATGTAAAATTGTAATTGTGACTATTAGTAAAAGGCCCAAATTACTAAGATGGACAGTTGCAATATTTTAACACTCGATTACTAGTTGCACGTGGTTCCGAACAACCGTCTCACTAATGTGAGAGGCGCTCGAAGTTTTGCTCATAAGGAAACCGGGACGAAAATGTATGAACGTGTTTGTCGTACTCCTATCAAAATCACCACACATTTCCTTCTGTTGCCTTTAAGAAAGTTACTGTATCTGCCTCTGGGTATTATACCTCGTATACGGAGCGGAACAGGATTCAATCTTGAGTATTGGAATGTCACGCTGGAATGTTTTCAGTACTAAATATTATCTCATCATCTTCATTGTCGCTGTTTGATGTATCATTTTATCTGCCCTATATCATGGACCATACTTTCACTGAGTTCTTTTCTTACCAAAACATAGGGTTCGACGACCTAGTTTGCTTACTTTCGCATCACCAAACTTGGTCTGCTCCTTCCGAAGAGACGTGTCCTTTGTGGTCAGGAATATGAATTAATTACTAAACACGTTTATGTGTGGTCATGAACTTGTGTAACATGTGCCGAACGTTTAGCTAATACTTGTAGCTTTTGAGAAACAAGCTGACCTATCCATTTATGTTGATTCCATGTTTTCGTTTTAAAGACTTAAACAATCTATAAACATGCTGGGTGCGCTGTAATTAAACAAAGATAACCTGAAAATCTGCTTTAACTTCTTCGCTAAATAATTAGATAAAGGTGGTTTCTACATATTATACGTATAATGATTCTGTAAAATCTTTATCACGTTGCTAATGTGAGTAAGCACGGGTCATTGTTGGCGTGAACTTCATAGCTACTGTGTGACAGTAACAATCTCATCCTGTGCCCCACTAAGATAATGTCACATCATCGGTTCGTTATCACTACATTAGCAATTCCCTATTTATTAGTTCTCAGATTTTTATTTGAGAAGTTCTGATACTGAATCCATGAATTTCTACGAATAAAAACAAATGTTCATTTCCACCCCATCTAAGCTGATTCAACTACCATTTCAAATTCACAAATGTGATTGCAATTGCGTACTAATTAGTTTTAAACAAACGTTACATTACATATCCGGTGTTTGGGAAACTTGACGTCATTGACCCCCGTGAAAAGAGCAAGAGGCATTGCGGTTCGGTGGTACATTTAGCGAACGCGCGCATGCCTGTTTCTCTGAGGTGAGCCCAGCGCCTTCCGATAGAAATCATTTCAATTAAATAGCCTCATACCAATTTTTATGCGAGGCTCAAATAAATGCTTGTCATCGAGTGCCGGCGGTGGCTTCCCTGCCTTGATATGTTCAGTATAGAGACAGTGGGACCGCATCTTACCGGCCGCCACTGTTGTCACTGCGGTGTTTCGCGGGCGGGCAGATTTATTTGGACGTACCCCCTTCGGGGGGCGCGGGGTCGGGCGTGCCACCCACCGCGCCACCTCCACACATTTGACTGGATCAATAAGTAAGCAAAGGATGCCCGAGCAGAAAAACCATACACCCGACCACCCCAAGGGGGCACACGTAACCGACACCCCCCCACTAGCGGGGGGAGGACTCCACAGATTGCCATTTTCTCTTTGCCTACGCTTTAATTAGTTGCGTAGTGACGCGTGTAGATCCATAATCCCATGTTATTAAATTGCCAAACAGGTCCCGTCCACTCTATTAAACGAGGCAGACCATTGCGATATTGGAGTTGAGTACATAATACACAATGTGAGCTAGCATAAACTCATAACTGGTAACCATTCATGATCGACTAATGTCAGAAGATCATAAAAGCAGAAGAAAGTAATAAATCTTCGCCAACTATGAATAGTTTCCACAATTTTCCATGTTCCCTCGCTAAAATTGCACTTGCGTTACATGAATTTAAGCTTTACATTATTTTTACCCACACTAAACCACATCCCAGTCTTCAATATTTCACTCGGAATGACACTGTGTACCAAGATTAGATAAGCCATAGATAATTCATGTGTTCCTGTACGCCACGACACACCTGAAATACAACTTAACAAAGCTCTTTCTTTGTGTGCATGCTTATGCTCCCAACTTTGCTTATACATATTCATGTGCGAGGTTTCAAAAGCTGGACTTTTCGTATCAACCTTTGTCGAAGTGTCACCAAGGGAGTAAAGAGACCCACGAATAGTTTTGACCACGGTTCATGTTCATATAAAATATGTAAAAGTTACAGGTGCGTGTATCAATATATTACAACCAGTCCCTTTTCACGCAGTCGACACTCAACACTCGGACCCAATTTTCTGCTAAAAGCGCAAGTTTTATACAAGAAGTTGGGCTCATTCTGACAACTCTATTTTGTAGCACAATTTAAAAACTTTGACAAAAATTTAGACTACCGCAGTAATAAACTTGAAACTAGATGTCTCCAGGTCCCGGACTTTTTATACAGGGTGTAAACAGACCCATCACATATCCGTCAGCCAAGCATTCTGAACATCAAACTAAGTAACTTTACGCAAAAAATATTGCTGGGAATCGACTTTTTTTTTGGGGTGAAAAATCACGTTTTAAGGTAGTACTCGATGGAAAGCACTTAAAGCATTGTGCTGATGGATGGATTGAATAGAAAGTTGTGAAAAAGTTGGAACTTTGACCCCCAATATCTCCGTAACTAGAAGGTTCCCAGGTATGGTCTAGAACAAAAAAATGATCGCAAAGACGGGGAGAACAAGTATCTTTCTTTTATGTTAAGGGTCTATTTACACCCTTTATGAATTGCCGGTAGTTCTGTATCATCAATCCGAATAAGCATTTTTGTTTCTTCTTTTTTCTAACATTATATTTTTATTATTAGCTTGCGTTTGCCCGCAACTCGCCTGATATGAAGCAATGATACGGCCTAGGGTGGAGCATGCTTGCCTAAGACACCGATTCTATCGAACTTTGAATAGATCTTTCTTCTCTTCGTTAGACAAACGCCTTGTTTAATCTCTATATTTTCTTTCAATGGATTGCTATTACTTATCCAGGTTAACTCAACGCGACGACTTCCCCAAATTTTCGTCTCATCTGGCTGTTATATGCATCTAGTGCGTTAGATACACATACATGCCTTTAATTTTTTTTTGTCATTATAAGTATTGAATATTTTTCCGAACGTAATGCCCATGAATGTTAACGAAGACGACGAGCCAGACGATTTATTTAAATCTGCTAAAAACGTTACTGTTACTCTGATGAGTATGACTATCATAACTGTTTTGTATTCATGCGACTCGCATGTTGTCTGTCGTCATTCCGCATTCCATTTACTTCTAGGAATGTTATGACAAAATGCATAAGTACTATATCGTGGTGTAGACTTCATATCATGCTTATTCTGGCTAATCAGAGGCACACGCCAGTACTAGATCACCCTGTATCAGTTAAACTAATCATCCTTATTTTCTTCCAATCTTCTTAATAATAGAAAATATGTTAGATTGTTCAAAATGATTGTCAGATGATCGTGCTTTAGGTTTAAATGACTATCTCCGATTTTGACTTGGAACGCCACTGTCAGATCATTTAATGATTTTTCATGATCCCCCGACTTGGCTAGTCTTAAATACGCAACTGAGCCGACTTGATGATAGCTTTCAGTTATAAAATAACCAGTCAACATCTTTTTCTCACGCTCTGCTCAAACACTACGATTAATTTATGTAATAAAGGAGCTTTATATTTAATCGAAACAACCCTCTAAGAGCCTCTTAATTAGAATCTCTAGATTGCTTTCTAATTTCAACCAATCATGGTGCAAATTGCTTGCCAGTAAAAAGTGGTTTGGTGTAAAGCTGTGATTTTTACGGGCTCCTCGCATCGGTCGTCTCGAGATCGGCTCGAGTGCGCCCTGGCTCTTTCCTCACGATCGCAATCGAAATAATTATCATAAAGTAAATCCCCCGCAATTCGGCGGCCGCCCCGGGGCCGGAGCGTCGCGGTAAATGGCGGGCCCTCGCCGTCGCGACGCTCTAGTGATGTCTATCTATGTCAGCAACACTATCGTATCGATGAAAAAGCTTAGCGTTTCTTACAGGTATCTTCTGGTCGGTTTATGGGCAAATCATTTATTATTTTAATGCACACCCTGATTCAATTGACACCATCAGAAAACTTGTTAAATACCAGCTCCAGCCTCCAGCAAAGGCAAATGCGTTATTTTGCTGAATGATTTCCAATTCCCTTTAAAACATTCTTACTATAAAGTAGCTTAAAATACTGCATCACATGTAAAATCCGACAATATTTTAGCAGCTTCATCGATGTTCCTGTAAACTAGGAACGCAACACACTATCCTATAGCTCTTGGTGGAGAGCGAAACAATCGCGTTTCCACTTTTTGCCTCACACCGCTCTCATCTCGTATTGGCGACGGAATTAAATTCGCCCGCTTGTTTTACCGTCTTCCCTCCTTGCTCTCTTTTATTCATTTATCTTATTAATGCCATTAATGAGTTTACAACCAATCGCAATCTAGATTATTGACATATTTGTTTGTATTTTTTTTTGTTTCCCTGCGAAAGCTTACATCTTTACCCCGCATTATGGGGACCTTTGTACTGTAAACTGCATGACATCTGTCGAGCAAAGCACACCCCATTTAGCTCTAAAATCGTTTAGTTCACCAAACATGGCTTTTATTATTATTCGTGTGTGATCAGTGAGGTGTCTGCATGGTAATAATAAGTAGCCGATACAATCCCACCCCACAACACCCGCCCCTATCCAATGGCCGCGTCGCCCGAAGCCTATCTTAACACAAACCAACAAACACTGGCCTACATAATAACCTCATTTGTTTAGATTTTGGTAGTGTTTCAATAATTGTTTGTATGGTTGCCGTATATGTTTGATATTGAAGAAATCTTAGCGCGTGACGCGACGCCAATCCGGGTGACTTTGGGCCCGCAGGGGTCGCGCTTTTGTCTGCCCGCGGGGACGACTGTCCCTTGTGTTTACCTTCGACAACGCCCCGTTTCACTTTACAATGCTATTTAAGCATTGCTGCCGAAAAAATGCTGTTAACTCTACTTTTGATTGAATTTAACGATAAAAGTGAAAATTATGACAAAGAAAGTTTTAAAAAATATTTTACAGCTATCAAGCCGCTCGAATATATTTTACAAAACGTAGTCTACTGTACACATTTGTATCGCTTAAGGGACATTAAATTGGTTTGAATTTTAAAGGTCAGTAGCAATTTAAGTTCAATAGTCCGGACGTATTTCGAATTACAAAAGAACATAAAAAGCATTTTATCTTTATTCAAAAGACAGGTGTGTAAAGATATTCTTTAAGTTACTCAAGGACATCGAGATGGGTAAATGGACGATATTTATTGTCGAATAACAATAAACAAGTCTCCCTTCGCGGTTACACTTATTTAATAAGAATAAAATGAAATGCCCGACATGTTGTGTGATACGCGTAGGTACACCGCGTGTCGTAATGGCGGTCGGTACATCGGCACATAAAAATCATTAAGTTGACGTGGACATGTTTCGCAACGCACCTGCCGGCCGCCGACCGGCAAGCGCAACACTGCACAGTCTCAACACTTCAGATGTGATCAGAGCCCTTTCCAATAACACATGAATGAAGGAGTCTCACATAAACTTAACGACCTATAAAACATTCATAACAGCTATCACGATAAACCGTCAAGTTTATACCATTATTGAATCACCTATTTCATTGAGATTTTTTAGAGATTATAATATGGTATTGTCCATATTACAGTCACCGTCACCCCTCGCTGTGATCCAAGTGCATCGGTAATCGGTACGCGCAAGGCAACCATGTTTCCGCTCTTACGCAAATCATACTAGCGCGCCGCTCGGCCGTTCTCGACTCTCGTCTATGGGACGCGGTGATTCATCAGTTCAGTACACAACTTGATGTTAAAAAATACGAGATGATGTCTTGCGAAATTGTAACGTTGATTGCAACTGCACTATGCGTACCTACAACTACTGTAATAACACATGCATTTACCTACTAGTACCAACACTGGATGGTTTGTGCGCGCAATTTGCTGGCCCCTCTCCTTCTTTCTATAGTTGGAAATATTTAACGTTTCAGTTAAAAGACAACGAAGTAATTGAATGTTAAATTGCGCTTACTGACTTTTTGTAACCTTGCAACTATGCAAAATCTTCGAAATTAAAATTAACCTTCGCGAGAATTGAAGTTGGTGCCTAAAAGATATCCTTTTACAATATTTTTTTGAATTTATTTGCCTGCTTATGCATAAAACTTAAGTTCTTTATCCGATCTCCGTACTGTGGGCATACCCTAAGTCCCTCGCTTCAACATGATACTGAATATGTTTGGGGTAATGGGAAATATAACATTTTTAATATTTATTAGTACCTTTATTTAGTTTTGAAGTTAGCTTCTTCCTTATTAGCATCATCAGAACAAACACAAATTCACGTAAAAGGTCAGAAACTGACCCATTGGCTCTGTGTTACAATTCTGAGTTGGCAACTACTTCTAAAGACCGAATTCGATTAAATCAACACCACACTAACATACAAATATTTGTCACTAACGTGTTCACTTGTATGTTCCAGCGGCGATGGAGGAGGAATCTAGCGAGTTGCCAGGCACGGACGGCCTGGCGCCCAAACAGCGGCACCAGGCGAAACACCGGGAGCTGTTCTTATCCCGGCACGTGGAAACACTGCCGGCCACACACATCCGCGGCAAGTGCACCGTCACGTTGCTCAACGAGACGGAGTCGCTGCTCAGCTATCTCAATAAGGATGTGAGTATGTACCGGCCACGGACGAACACAACACGCCACTCATAGAACGTCCACTCCTTACTTGCTTTCTCTTAAAAATCTGAAAATATATAGTTTTAGGTTATTGTATTTTAGCTATTCCACTGGACCCATCGATGAACTGCATAATGATCATGATGAGGTCAGCTGGAACGTGTGACTAGGTCCATAGGCAAAATCATAAATTGGAAGGCCCACTGTAACACACAGCGAGATACCATAATCTTGGATCCTGATCGCGTGTTTTTGGTAGTTGGCCTTTTATACTTTCATATTTAGAGGTTGTAGTTACGAGCAAAATACAGTACACAATAAATGAGTATTTAAAGCATTGTAATAGTTTTTTTTTTTGGTTCATTTAAATACATGTAATGTGGTTACATGCAGAGAAAAGCAACCTTTATGGCTTAAGGAAGTGTTATATCGCTGGAAAAGAGACTACTGTGATGGTAACTAAGAGAGAACTTTGGAAGTACAGACGGCAGCACATCAAGCTATCCGAAACTGACAAATTCTCCCAATCAACCTTGAACCTAATGCTGTAGCGATAAAGTTGAAAATCTATTAAAGAAATTTGACAAATTGTAGTAGCTTGTTAAGCTGGCGTCTGTATACAGGGTGTAAACAGACCCATCACATAGCCGTCAACCAAGCATTCTGTACATCAAACTAAGTAACTTTACGCAAAAATTATTGCTGGGAAACTACTTTTTTTTTTTGGGGTGAAAAATTACGTTTTATGGTAGGACACGATGGAAAGCACTCAAAACATTGAGCAGATGGATGGATTGAATAGTAATGCGGTCATGGAAGCGTGTAAAGTAAAAATCTTACATTAAAAACATGTATTTAAAAAAAAACTCGTGAAAAAGGTGGAACTTTGACCCCCAATATCTCCGTAACTAGAAAGTTCCAAGTATGGTCTAGAACAAAAAAAAATGATCGCAAAGACGGGGAGAAAAAGTGCTTTTCGTATAAACGAAGCACTTTTAAAGAACCATCTTTTTAAGCACCTTTATAGAAGATGTGCTGCGCCGACCCCAAACAAAATAACTAATACCTATATCTAATTTCATGATTCAACTGAATAGTTTACATGTCCCATGCGGTGTGGCGTTATCTGTTTCTAAGAACATTATCCTGCTAATGAATGTTAATAATATCGATAAATTTGCACATAACACTATATCGATATTTTTAATACCATGAATTGAGTTTTGTTTTGTATCCTGTAATTTTTCGTGTGAGTGATATAAATCTGCGATAAGATCTGAACCTATGTAACCCTAAGCTAAACACATAAAGGGTGTAAATAGACCCTTAACATAAACGAAAGGCACTTGTTCTCCCCGTCTTTGCGATCTTTTTTTTGTTGTAGACCATACTTAGGAACCTTCTAGTTACGATAGATATTGGGGGTAAAAGTTCCAACTTTTTTCACAAGTTTTTTTTTTAAATACATGTTTTTAAAGTAAGATTTTTACTTTACACGCCTCCATGACCCCCGTACTATTCAATCCATCCATCAGCACAATGCTTTGAGTGCTTTCCATCGAGTCTTACCTTAAAACGTGATTTTTCACCCCAAAAAAAAGTCGATTCCACGCAATAATTTTTGCGTAAAGTTACTTAGTTTGATGTACAGAATGCTTGGTTGACGGCTATGTGAAGGGTCTGTTTACACCCTGTATATGTAAACAAGGTGCAAGCAGCACACAATCAAACTGAATTAAATTAGAAATCTCCATATTATAATGGAACTCTATTCTAATTATTCGTCCGCGACTGTATTACAACTTACGTGGGAAGATTAAGATGTGATACAAGCATTCTATAAATTACTTTAATTTCATTCCCTAATCAGCGTCGCAACGTGGGACTTTATATTGTTTCATTATCAATTTTCTCTAGTAATTACCACTTAAATGAGCACCATCTTAAGTACCATACAACTATAATAAGTAGATGCAATAAGACAAATAAGTGTGTATGGCTATCATGACTAATGAGTAGATACTCATCCCGTTTTATTTCAAGGTTAGAACACAGCGCAGCTAACAATCTCAATTAGGAAATGTCACCACGCCCTAATCTGATGTCATTTCCTATATCCGACGACCGTTTAAAGTATTAATATTAACAAATACACAATAGTTAGAGCGTTTACGACTTACGCCATTTCATACAAACTTTCAAGTCCTTTTTTTTTTTCGAAATGACTGAACCGATTTTAATGAAACTTCATACGCATAAGCTTAGTATAGGATACATAAGTCTAAAAAGTTATCAGAGGACATTTTCGAAATGTCTTTTTAAAAAAAGATAATTAAAAATTTCTGTTTGTATGGAAAATCTAAAATCGGTCTAATTTAGCTGTAACACTATTTTTCGAAAATATTCTCTGATTACTTTTTAGACCTATGTATCCTGCTTATGCGTATGAAGTTTCATTAAAATCGGTTCAGTCATTTTGAAAAAAAAACTTGAATGTTTGTATGAAATGCCACCACAACAAGTACTTTTGTTTAAAACCATAAAATATTTTTGTTTGAATTCAAACTAAACACTGTTGTGGCATTGAAGGAATTGTACATTTAATTTAAATAAAATGAATAACTTAATTTATAATTAGACTAAACAGTTGGTTATATTTATTGAATAAATTAACATAGAAGATTAAGTGACACATTAATTACTAAGTTCTTCACAAACAGTTGTCATGGGAATAATTTAAAAGATTGTTATCTGTTTATTTCCAAAACTGTATTGTTATAATATTGTCTAAGTTGAATCGTAACACATATTCATGAGAGTTTCTCTTTTTGTTTCAGGACGCATTTTTTTATTGTTTAGTATTTGATCCTTCACAAAAGACTTTATTAGCAGATAAGGGAGAAATCAGAGTTGGAAGTAGATATCAGACTGAAGTAACTAATTTATTAAAAGATGGTACGTATTTTTTAAATATTGTGTTTTGTTACAACATAATGAGTTGCGATTCTGATTATCATATACATATATTAAAATGAATAAGTTGTATAAAAACATTAAAAATCGACGCAAAAGTAGTAAAACTCTGTTATACATTTTAGGCGAAGAGGACGTACGCAACAGTGAAGAGCTGGAGACGCTGGTGTGGACGCCGGAGCACGGGCTCACGGACCGGCAGATCGACCAGTTCCTCGTGGTGTCGCGCTCGGTGGGCACGTTCGCGCGCGCGCTCGACTGCTCCTCCAGCGTCAAGCAGCCCTCGCTGCACATGTCCGCCGCAGCCGCCAGCCGCGACATCACACTCGTATGTCACACACCTTTATTGTTACCTGGCTAAAACTGATGAATGAAAGGCAAGCATATGACTGAGATGAGCATGCTAAGGGGGATGTGCTGTGTAAAACTTATGGGTAGAATAAGAAATGAGAAATATGTATAAGAAAAAGTGTGAATGTGGCACCGCTTACTGACAAGTTGTGTGGTAATCGGTAGTCAATGGTATGGTATGCATGCGATGCGAAGGAACGATGAAAATATAGTGAAGAAAGTTTTAAGTATGAATGAGGATGGCTATAAGAGTACGGGAAGACCAAAGAAACGATGGTTGGACTGCGTAAATGATGACATTGCTAGAAAGGCGATTCATGAGATGATAATAGACAGCAGTATGGCAGAAGTAGGCATGTTGCGCCGACCTCATGTAAATTAGAATAACGTAGCCAGTGACGAAACATATTCATGGTAGACCACCCGCCCCTTGGTTGGCCGCGGTTAAAAGACATGAAAGAAGATCACACAACAAAATTGTGCTTGGTGTAAGAGAGGGACAAGGAAGGCCGATTTATTATGGATAAATGGAACACGGTCTAAGAGGAAAATATTGCCTAAGATTCTGTAGTGACAAGCACAGTGGTTAGGCTCATAGTGGGGCCCACCACAAGGTGGACCGTGGTGGTTATAAAAATATAATGGATGCTAGAACCACAGGAACATGGCTCGAGAGAAGCCTGTTTCCAGTAATGGACGTCGGACCTTTGAATGCTGATGATCGCTGCACTTGTTCTGTTTTGCCTGTTACGCTTATGGGCTGGCACAATTCCTGCCTACTCAATAGTTTTATAGCATCCGTGAATTCTGTTTTTCATCAGATCTTCTCTTAATCCGAGCTTATCGTCAATAACAACAGAAGGAAGAGATAATGTTCTCTCTTTTTGCTTCTTCTTTTCAATAGCAAGAGAAAGCAAGTGGCGAGTTCATCATCTCTACCATTTATCAGTATAGACTAAATCTGATGAGTAGGGGATCCTTTTGCTTAATCTATCCTTTATTGATATCATAAACATTTCCCACCCAGTTCCACGCGATGGACACCCTGCACAAATCCGGCTACAGCATAGAGTCTGCGCTGTCGTCGCTGGTGCCCGCATCGGGCCCCGTGCTATGCCGCGACGAGATGGAGGAGTGGTCCGCGTCCGAGGCCAACCTGTTCGAGGAGGCGCTCGACAAGTACGGCAAGGACTTCGCTGATATACGGCAGGATTTTGTGAGTATCCTTGTACAACTTGACTGGATGACTGTACTGATAGATCCATGGTTCATGGTACTGGATCGTCGATGTTATCAATAAGTTTCATGGTTCCGTACGCAAAATATGCGCTTTGAACAGTGGCGTGCCTAGGGGCCAACAATACAGCAAGCTCATAAGGCGAGCAGACTGTTCAGAGACCCTAACATCATGAAGAGTAGGTTATATGGGCAAGCCAAGGTTTTAGACTTGTATGAAAGTTCCACCACTACTTTGTACATGGAGTAGCGGACAACAGTTCGATTTGCAACATTCATGGTAGCCAGATTACAGTCATCGATTGGCCGTGATGGTATCCTTTTTATTTTTATAGACTACTCTGTCGCACTGGTGGGCAAAGGCCTACCCCATTCCTTTCCAACTCTTTCGGTGTTTTGCCTTCTCTGGCCAATCAAGTATTCTTAAATATTTTTATTATATCATTGCTTTTGCGTAATTTGGGAGTTAAATGACACGAATGTACATTTTTGCACCTACCCTAAGAAAGTCTTATAAACCTAAATAATATTAGTTGTTAAATGTAGGAAAACTTTGTATTATTTTAGACAACAGCCAGTCACATATCATGTCTTAAATTGTAACAATGAAGCGTTAAATATGATTGTCGTAGGACAAGTCCGCGCCAATAGTCTACAGTATGGTTTCCGAATCACAACCGTTACTTTACCAAAAAAAAAGGGGTGATATAGCTGATTTGTAAACATGTCAAGGAGACATGCCATTTTGATGGTAATGTTCTACCTCACGATGGCAGGTCGTAATGTTTTTTTTACTTTGTTGTGTGCACTTGTGGCATGTGCCAAATAAATATTTTTTTATTTCTTTTCTTTCTTTCTTTATTTTTACCAATTTCAGTTGTCGACATAACTCTAACAACATATTTCTCTGCTCAGTTGCCATGGAAGACGCTAAAGAACCTTGTGGAGTACTACTACATGTGGAAGACGACGGACCGCTACGTGCAACAGAAGCGCGTCAAGGCGGTGGAGGCCGAGTCCAAGCTGAAGCAAGTGTACATTCCCAACTAGTGAGTGTTTGTACCACACGATGCATATACTATGTCGATGTGATGTTCTGTTGCCTTTATGATGTTACCGTGGTTTTTTTTTGCTTGTGTGATGTGGTATAGCTGATTTGTAAAAGTGTCAAGGAGACATGCCATTTTGAGGGTAATGTTCTACCTCACGATGGCAGGTCGTAATGTTCTTTTGCCAACATTGAAATAATGTGCACAAATTCTGGAGCCGTCAGTGTTGGCCGAGCTGCTTTAACGCACACAAAAACATTGTGCACATGCAAACAATGAACCAATTCACATTCATAAACAATATCTGACATAAAGAATATCCATTATTTATTGTATTAAAAAATATCAGATCTTTTTTTCTAATGCTTTTTACATAGTAGTATAGTTGACTTACCCCATTCCACTTCATCAATATGTGGTTACAATTGCAGCAACAAGCCGAACCCAGCTCTAATAACGAGCAACAGTAGCAGCGGCAAGACGGCGCCCGCCGTGCTCAACGGAGGCACCAACGGCACTGCCACCGTCACTGCCGGACAACTCTGCGCCTCCTGCCAAGGTAACCATCACACGTGTATCCCACGTGGCTCATGTGTCAACCGAGTAACATAGCTTATCGTAGTGCACGGCTGGAAATATTCTTCCCCCAAACTGACCCACAATACCCTCTCCTACACCTTATCCATCCAGTCTGTCCATTACTTTCTGAAGGAAGGAAAATAGGGACTCATACATTTTCAAAACCCTACTGTTTGCTGTAAGTTGTGATTGTAAGAGCAATAAATTTAGAATTTTAAACGCCCAACCGATTTTGCCAAGTGTATAGGACGTTAATAGATTTCAATATGAAACAAATTAAAAAAAAAATGCCCTCCACCGATATCGGGAGCAGGGTCCAAGCTACCGGTGGAAACTAAGGTTTCAGAGATAGGAATCTCCTCACAATGCAGGTCGTATCGAGGAGTTCTGCCTTCTGAATCAGGTCCTTGATCGAACCTAAGCCGAGGTTCAAGCTAAGAGCCTCATAAGTTGTTCATCATTTGATTTTATTATCTTTTCTTGTATGGAATTAGATATACTGAGGAGCTCGTGGCTAAATAATAACAGCCGCTCGGATCGATCTTTAGATTAAGCCGTGCTTGCCTAGGTTGGTCTGTGGATGGGTGACCACCCATTACATACCGAGTTACCTCCGAGCCTCGGAAAGCACGTTAAGCCGTTGGTCCCGGCTATCATTAGTAGATCTTTGACAGTCTTTACAGGTAGTCAGTGGCCCAAAAAGTCTGACAACCAGTCTTACTAAAGGTTATTGTATTAACTAGTACTAACTGGGTTGCGGAGGTCAGATAGGCAGTCACTCCATGTATAATACTGGTATTCAGCTGCATCCGGTTAGACTGGAAGCCAACCCTAACATAGTTGGAAAAAGGCTAGGCAGATGATGATGATGGAATTAAATATACTGTGATGTCATGGTCCAATTACACTGTGATATAAAAATATAACTTTTAACTCTGTAGAAAGTTTGTGTATCTAGGTACGCGCGGTAATCATGCTAGTTATTAACAAGGAAACCTAAAAGTAGGCGGACACACAGTAAAATATTATAAGAAAACCTATTTCAGCAAAATGCATACCTCCCGTTACAAGTGTCTATAATAAATCATGTTTGCTAGGATTACTAATGCTATTGCAATTAAGATAGAGAGAGATATTCAAATGTTTAACCGATCTTAATAAATCCGGTAGATCAAGAATATGCGGGATGTACGAAACCTCAATACACGCGTTGATGGCTGAGAGGGTATAGGACTAGACACAAACAAAGACGACTCAGACGAAATACACACTCTAGCGAGTAACTAGCGAATGGTCAGTGAAATACCGACTAATTTGCTTTCCTATAGAATAACATTCTCATGTTTCTCATAAACGTTTGTGACTAGGTATGATTTAGTTGACATCTTCGTATATTTTCATAGGTACATCTGTAATTACACTCATACAGCCAAGTGGGCATTCAAATTCTGATCGAATAATTTTCGATGAAAAAAAGGCTACGTTTTAGGTTACAAGCTTGTGCCTATGTTAGAATTACCATTAAATTGCATCACATGATAAATGAGAGGATTCGCTTGCAGTGACAAGTTCAAACCAGTGGTACACATGGGGCCCGCAGCATTTACAATACAGACTTTGCGGCACATGCTGGCAGTACTGGAAAAAGTATGGAGGTCTGAAGGTAAAGGTCTGTAACGTATCCTTTTGCATGTCTTAGTGATATAATCAAACGTCGAATAGATTTCTGATGTTTATTTTTCTGTGATAGACCGCTGGCGTTTTCGGCGAGACCGAAGTGGAGGCCGCTAAGGGGCCTCGCGGTGAGGGCGAGGACACCGCACTGTCTGTGTCTCATCGTCCACATCGCTGCACTGTTCTAAATTGCGCTAAGGTATGTGACAAAGGTTTTCAGTTAAGTTGCGATTGATTCGGTGACCAGATTAAGTAAGCATGTAGAGGATTACTATTTAACCTGAATTTATTCTTCATTACTAATGTAAGTTCCGTTTCGAAAGCTGTAGGTTTTGAAATACCAACGTAGTCATCATTGTTTGTATGAGCTAAAGTCGTATCGGTCGCGCAGGAGTTCAAGCTGCGCGCGCACCTGGCCCGCCACGTGGCCACGGCGCACGGCAGCGGCGAGGGCGCGCGGCCCGTCATGAAGACGCGCGCCGCCTTCTACCTGCGCGCCTCGCCCTTCACGCGCCTGGCGCGACGCCTCACGCGCGCACTGCGCCGCCCCAGGCACTTCGCGCGCTCGCCCTTCTCGCCCATCAACCTGCAGCAGGTCAAGCACGAGTGTGAGTGCGCGCAGAACGGCACGACGCCGACTTCTATATTGTATTTAGACTCTAGATCTAGCTCATTCGACTATACAGCGTCTATCAGAAATGGGTGATCGTATTAAAGGGTCCGGTTCAGACTATCAATTGCTGATTATTGTCTCGCGATTGCTGCACCAGCTCGCGTTTGTTGGTCTCATTCACATCCTTAAATATAACCACCCGTTTCAGGTAAATGCTGTATACTTTTATTTTAGCTTCATGTCCAACTTAATTTTTGTGTAATCTTAAATTTGTAAAAAAAAAGTCTGAATTTAATTTATATTATAATGGAATTAGAACTTGAATGACCATTCGTAAAATTCTGAATGAAAGTTGAACCTAACAGGTATCTTTAGGTCTCCGAGAATGATCTAAGTCGTGTTGTATTCCCAGGTTCAATAGCGATGGCGGGTCTGGGCGGCGCCGAGCTGCGCGCGGCGGGCGCGGCGGGGGGCGGGGGCGCGGCGCGCGTGCGCGGGCCCGTGGGGGGCGTGGCCGCGCGCCTGGCCGCCGCGCGCGGCACGCCGCTGGGCCCCGCGCGCCACGACTGGCTCACGCTCACGCCGCGCGACGCCATGCCCGTGCCGCCGCACGTCGCCTTCCCCAAGCCGCCCAAGGCGCCAGGTACGGTCCCGACGACTCCTACATGACAATCAGAACGACAAACCACACGGTGCGTTAAAACAAGAGAGAGAAACGAAGCAGGGAGAGTGCTACGTTGCCTATTGAAATCATGACGTTGCGACGACGTAACGCACCGGAAACGCTCGTGTGGCTTCACTCTAGACCTGGTCATTCGAAAACGCGTCTACAATGTCCACCTCCCAATTTATACACTAGTTTCTAGTAAACCCGATCGTTTCTAAAACTTGTTCTTATTATGTTTAGATGGCAGCCTAATGTACGAACGCGTGTTGTCGCGCGCCGAAATAGAAGCACGCCGCGCCGAAGCTGCGCCCGCGCAACCCCTCAAACGACGAGCGTATGACGACATCAACGGCCTCGACAGTCAGTACCGTTAGATTTTTCTGCTATATCAATGTCACAGTCAAATTAATAAGTTATACAAATATATTGAAATAAAAATTAACGATATCGTATTTTTTCACGCTCATAATGGAAACAGCGACAGGTACGCGCAATCTTTTAAGATGTTCGTAGTGTGTTTTAGTTATTTCGTTTGTCCTCGTTAGTAAGTCGCGATATTGTGTTCTGCAGGAGGCGGCCTCGGGCGCGAGTCTAGCGAGGGCGCGGCCCCTCCGCCGGCCAAGCGGCCCAACAAGCACCCGGCGCCCATGCAGCGGCCGTCGCGCGAGCAGTACGCCGCCATGTGCGCGCGCGCGCAGGCCACGGGCCAGCCGCTGCCCGCGCACGTCTTCACACACGTCAGTTGTCCCGCCTCCCCGTAACCACGCTAAGACTATCCAGTATCCGTCCCCGGCCGACCGAGATTGTAACGAGCTCGTACCGTGTGCAGGTCAACGGCAAGCCGACGAACATAAGCGGCCGAGGCGGCCGCCGGCACGTCATCTCCTGGATGGACGCGCCCGACGACCTGTACTTCCGAGCGACCGAGATCGCCAAGTGAGTAGCCACGCGCCCCGCAGGATTGCACGGTATCACCTAGTTATAAGACACCTCAAACTTTGTTCTTTTCTAATCGTCCTTGACCATGAAAGTAATATTTTCTCATCATAAATCATTTAATTCCATGAAAAGAGTGAATGGCAATAAGTATTGTTAAGTAAGCGTGAAAAGATAACTATATAATCTTGAAAATGGAAGAAAGTGTACTTGAATTTTGGAGATACAAGTATGTTGCCCTCACTGATTACTGATTCACTGTCGGTTCGTCTAAAGTAGGACTGTTGCTTAATTGCCCACATATACGTAATATATTTCCGTTTAAAACATCTAAAAATTACTTAGCGATCATTGTGCCGAAAGAAGAATGAGAGGAGAGATTCGTTTGGGAATTGGAACATATTGTTTAGTATCATCGGAGAGCAGTGGTGGTGGCCTCGACTGACGAGTTGTAAATGGCGGGTTCGAACCCAGGCAGGTGCATTACTTTGTGTAATTTATTACATCACCATTGCTCTCAAAACGGTGAAGAAAAACATCGTGAGGTAACCGGCATGTCCTACACCCAAAAATTCGAAGACATGACTGTCTGGATCCATGTGGTGGATTATACCCGATTACCTCTCATCGAGAGGATTATCATCGGAGATAGTTTCTGTGGGTTCAGAAAGTGTCGATGGTGTGGGAGTACGCTAACGTAGTCGTGTGCAGGGTGGCGCGGCGCAACCTGTCCTGCGGCGAGCTGCGGCGCGGCGCGCGCGCCCCCTGGCGGGCCATGCGCGGCGGGGCGGGGGGCGCCTGCAAGGCGGCGCCGCTGCAGCTGGTGATCCTGGACTGACAGCCGGCGCCGCGCCCGCCGCCCCCGCACGCCTACGCCATGGAGGCGCTGCTCGGCTAGCGCGAGCGTGGCACGAGCCGCGAGCACGCGAGCGCGTGTTACGCCGAGCGCGCGAGCTGTATATTCGCGCTGTACATACCCGCCGCCGCGCGCGACGCCCCCCGGACCGAACGAAGATTGTATTTTTGGTAATCGAATCGCCGAGGACGGATTCTGTAGATAATATTTTAAACTATATTGTTCTTATGTGGTTTGATCTGGCGTCGAGCAAAATAATGTATTTGATACATAAAACGATATGTAAGTCTAATTCATTCGGAGATTCATTGTAGGATAATTTACAATTTTTTTCATAAATAAAGCACAAATTGAAATATAGGTTGGTTTTATTTTATTCTTGACTATAGTAATAGTCAAAGCAGATTCTGCCTCTGCTGTTTCTGCCTACACCCCTATAAGAAAAAGGCGTGAATTTATATACTGTAAATCGGAGTGAATAGAAACAAGGGTGAATCGAGATAAAACTTAAGGTGAGAATAGATTAGAGCATTTTCTCGAGCATTTGTGTGTAATGTATTCTTACGAATGGTACAATACAGGTAAAAGCTCAGTTTCCAAAGGGTGAAGGGAAAAGTAATTCTTACGAATGGTACAATACAGGTAAAAGCTCAGTTTCCAAAGGGTGAAGGGAAAAGTAAAGGGTGATACATTAGAACATATCATAAAGCGGCTCGATGTTCTGTTACAAGTAAATGCTCTAGTCTATACTCACCTTTAGAAAGGGATTTTAACGTTGGTAGTTAGTAGTTGGTAGTAAAAAAGAAAAGAAATGAGCCACACCAACGTCAAAATGTTACTATAAAAGTTACAGCATTTAATGCGCGTACTCTTACAAATAATAATAGTTTTTGTTTCATCGAAATCGGGGCCACGATTTCTCAAGTTACAGCTTTGTAAAGTTTCACCGCTTTTTTAAATTCGCGTTCTTTCGCGCGCTATTGCGATGACGTCACACTGCGAGTGTCATGTCCGATTGCGGGTGATGCGGAGTATTTAAGTTCATAAAATTTGATTTTTGAAAAGTGGTTTGCACATATTATTTCGACTCGCAGCGTGACGTCACACGGTAGTCGGATTTGGCCGAGGACGCCGTCTGTCATTTTTGAAGATAGGAAAAACAAACATTCTTTTTTCTCGAGTTACCTATTTTTTAGACATGCGGATAACAAACTTATTGTATAGATGGAATATTATATAGTCATAGAGTACTTGTTCGAAACAGTCACATGTTGTTAGTAACATAATCATATTAATTTAACGTTAAAATCCGTTTCAAAGTTTTTTTTTTTTTTCGTTTATCCCTGCTCTATTCGGCGACGATAAAGTTTTGGAAATGGGTATTACGTATGGCACATGCCGATTTGAATGTACGGTTTTCTGAACTGGACGCCGCCATCTTGTGTTTTCAACACAATTTCACAAATGTCTACAATGTCATTCAAGCCAAAAGAACCATCATAGATAATTCACAATACAGGGTGGAATTTTTCAACGCCACCTGGAGGGATAGTACTCTAAATGCAGAGATAGGAGAAAGAAAATTTTACTTAAAGGAAACATTCATGGTATGCGTTACCCCAGCAAAATAATGTCGAAAATAGTCATTTATATCTAATAGATAATTAGTTGTATAGTGGCAAATATCCCCATTGAAAGCTCTTTCGAATGGTGCATATCTTATTGCTATTGGTTACTCAAAAAATCTTAACTTCGGTGCCCAATTAGTGTGCGTTACGATTGCTCCGCCAAGTTATCAAAAAAGAAAAAAACTTCGCCAAAACATTTGTCGAAATTTGTCAAAATCGAAGGGTGCAAACCAAAAATTTGTCAAAGTAAAAATAAAGAAGTTATAAAGGTTTTAAGTTGGCCGCGCGAACTTAACGTGGAGGATTGCGCGGCCATGGAGATCTCAGCAACTACTTGGGTTAGAGATCTAATTCTTTTTGTCAATTGAAGACTGAATTTGTCAAAAATTGTCTAAAAAATAATGATAAGCCCTGGGTCAATATTTTAAGAAATATTCACCTCGGAAGTTATGGCCGCGCAATCCTCCACGTTACGTTCGCGCGGCCAACTTAAAACCCTTATAACTTCTTTATTTCTACTTTGACAAATTTTTGGTTTGCACCCTTCGATTTTGACAAATTTCGACAAATGTTTTGGCGAAGTCTTTTTCTGTTTTGATAACTTGGCGGAGCAATCGTAACGCACACATCATTTTGACACACATTTAGGTCAATAATTCCGAACAGACTACGAATTGGCAAAAGTGGTGCTAGTAGCAAAAGTTCTCTTTGAAAAGCTCTATCCAATAGTGTATATATTATGGCTATTAGTTGCATGTAAACTCTTAATTGATTCCAAAAAAAACTTCGGTGTAAAACTAGGCAGCTATTTAGGTCAATAACTCCAAACGGAATACGAGTTGACGAAAGTGGTTACACGGCAAAGGTTTTCCTTGAAAAGCTCTATCCAATGGTGTATAACTTATTGCTATTAGTTACCCGGAAAATCTTAACTTCGGTGCTCAAATAGTCACCTACTTAGGTCAATAACTCCGAACGGAATACGAATAGTCGAAATTCGTGTAAGTGGCAAAGGTCCTCCTTAAAAAGCTCTATCTTATTATGTATATCTTATGGCTATTGGTTGCCAAGAAAATCTTAACTTCGATGTCGAAATAGTCAGCTATTTAGGCCAATAACTCTGAACGGATTGCGAATTAGCAAAAGTTGTGTTAGTAGCAAAAGTTGTTATTGAAAAAGTCTCTCCAGTGGAATATATGTTATTGCTATTGGTCACCCAGAAAATTTTAATTTCGGTGTTCAAATAGGCCCTATTTAGGTCAATCGGAATGGACAACGAATTGGCGAAAGTTCTTCTTGAAAAGCTGTGTGCAATGGATTATATGTTATTACTATTGGTTACCCAGAAAACCGGACAGACGATATGTTACATTTTGGTAAAAAAACTTATTCTAATTTGCGTTAATCTATGAGGTTCAGCTTAATAAATAAAGCCGAAAATATTGGGCTCTAACAGTTCTGACGTTTTAGTAAAATTCGACTTTCTTTTACTTTTTATCGATAAATTTTTGTGTCATTATTTATTTTTAACTAATTCACAGAGATAATATCAAAGTAAAATAATATTAAAGTGTTATTTATGTATTTCTTCAAATAAATTCATGTTTTGCAGATTCCTCAGCTCTCAGGTCAGACACATCAATGAATTGAGGGACCTAGATATACCGCCATAAATTTGTAATGTCATATTCCACAGAAATGGGAATTTCTTAAAATGATTACGAAAATCTTAACTAAATTCTAAAATACAAATGATTAACTCAGAGATAGTACTTTTTGAAATTTAGGATGTGCCACTTTACGCATGCGTCTGGATTGATGGCCCAAGTGATTTGATCATAACAATTTTAATTCACGTTTAAGAAATTCATGGGCCCTCAATCCAGATGCACTTGAAACATTCCTTTATTTAAAAAGAAATAAATCTGCATTTAAAGATTTTCGAAAATTCGCTTGCTACACTAGGGAATCGAACCGGCTTAATTCCAAAAAAAATAACATCTGTACTATAATCGATCAATCGATAGGGTCAATCATAAGGATCAAATCTCTCTAACAAACATGATAAATTAAATGAAAGGAAAACCGTGAAATTGTTACCCATCCACATTTTTGTAAAACATTCTGGCCACCAAAATGCTAATGTTTTTGCCCGACTTGGAAATCGTGTCCAAGACCTCACGCACTGCAGTAGCGATTTCGACCACTAGACCAAACTGTATTGTCTTTGCTCTACTAGTAGAAGAATGAGTAGACTACAATACAAAAACCTGACATCCGACTGTCTATAAAACTGCTCATCTAGGTCAATTTGAGTGCAAACTCCTTGGTGTCTACGATTTGTAAGACCAAATTCCTGTGGCCTACTTCCTCCTCTATTATCAGAATATGTTAAGTAATCATCTCAGTCACACATCGCGAATTCTATAAGCCCCAACACCACATTTCTGCAGTCTGCTATATGCTGTGTAGGAGTTGGTTAGACTGCAGGATCATGTCAAGGTCACCACATTATAACAGTTCCAAATCTTAGCCAAAGTGAAACGAATATCATTGCAAGACCGAGAACCTGAACCCGAGTTGGGTTCTCGGTCGGTCGGTTGGTTTTTTTTTTTGAACTGTGGACCAAATGTGAAATCAACCCAGTTAAACCCAGCCTTCTAATAAAAGTCTACGTTGAAATGTGTCCATCCGCTCCAATTACGATTCCAGACCCAACGGCAGAGGCGTCAAACTTATAAATTACTTCTCTGTTTACGTTTACGGGATCTGTTCCGATTTTTGGTAGTCAAAATCAAAGCATTTATTTTAAACTAGCTGTTGCCCGCGACTTCGTTCGCGTGGAAATTTTGGTGTCCATGTGTGAGACTGCCACGTTGGTCTAGTGGTCGCAAGCGCGACTTCTAAGCGTGGGGACCGATTCCCGGGTCGGGCAGTGTTAAAAATAAATGTTTATTTCAATTACATAAAGTTATCACACACATGATTTGGAAGATCACCTTTTAAGCAAGGAGATGCTTCTTTTAGGGGGCATCCATTAATTACGTGAGGCGATTTCCTCCCCTGGTGGGATGTCGTGAGATTTGGCTTGACCCCCTGATCTCCCTCCTAATCTCACGTGAGATTTATCAACATGAGATTGGGTGATATTTGGCGCGAATCTGGATTTGTGCCCGGTTGATGGCAATAGGCTCACCCCCTACTACATGGGACTTCAATATAACTGGCGAAATGTGTGTGTACGATTAGGTACACGTCTGCCCAAACCTTCGGGGCTTTAAGGCGTGACGTTATGTTATGTGTGAGAACTGACTGCCAGATCAAAAGGTGATAATGTACTGATGACTACAAAAGGCGTTCTTTTGGGTGCTGTAATTCTGGGCGGCAGAGGTCCGAAACAAAATTAAATGGCGTTGAGGCGACGATATGGCTTCAAAAATCGGTATATTTTGGCACTATACAACTTTTTTTCAAAGTGAACCTTGTTTAGCGCTTTTTATTCTAATACCGTTCTGTATACAACATTAAATGACTTTTTGCGAGAGCCCTTAGACCTCTTTAATTCGGCCCTGTCGCAAAATCCGTTCTTAGCGAACATCTACTAACTATAAACTACCTCACTGCCAAATATCAAGTTTGGAGCACAAAAAGTTAAGGACTTTCATCCAAACTTGCGAGAGCCCTTAGTCCTCCTTAACCCGGCGCTGTCGCAAAATCCGTTCTTAGCGAACGTCTACTAACTATTAACTACCTGCCTGCCAAATTTCATCTTTATACGTCAAGCGGTTTTCGACCTTTCGCTTTCATATATTTAGATAGATTTCTCATAATTAAACCTCTCTTTCAGTACCAAATTTTTAGTGCAAAGAGTAAAGACAAAAGGAAACAAAAACTGAATCAAACAAACAAAGTCACCGACTTCTGAAGCTAAAGTTATTTTTCACTTTTTTGTGTTTTTGAAGGCGGTTTTATTTTTTGCAAAAAAGTTTGCAAAAGCAATCACGGCAGATTTGCTGCCTAATTTTGTTGAGTTCCATTGTACCTATATCTCCGAAGATCAGCATCAGATCTACACCAAATTTAAATGGGGCCAGCGCCGCCGAATAATATTCTTCCAAATAAAAAAGAAATCATTGAAATAGGTTGTCTATTGGCAAAGGTATCGCTGAACTTACACACAATGATGATTACCAGGCATAATGCCTGCGAGTATGTGTGCCTATACAGTTTACAAAATTCCCTTGATTTCTCCAGGATCCCAACATCAGATCCTGACCTGATGACCATGGGACCACATGGGAAGTATACTGTTTCAATCAATGCCCATAAAATTTGAGGGTTGCCCTTAATTTTCCTGGGACCCCATCATCAGATTCTGACTTGATGACAATGGGACCACATCAGGAGTATAGACTTTCGAATAAAAAAAGAATTTTAAAAACCTCCTCCTTTTTTGAAGTCGGTTAAAAATTGTCAAAGGAGTTTTGGTGAAACATTAGATAACGGTTAACAATACATGCCATGGTAATAGGCTTATCCCCAACAAAATGGAACTGAGCATACCTAATTATCTAAATGTGGGTGCACTGTACACATCTGCGTAGCCCCTCAGAGCATACAGGCGCTATATTATGTTATGGTGTTGTGTAAACAATAAACATCCAAGCGATTGCAACAATCACGACAGATTTGCTGTCTATTATTGAAGAGTTCCATTGATATCTCCGAAGATCACCATCAGATCTTAACCAAATAAAAAATGGGACCATTGCGAAATAATATTCTTCCAAACAAAAAAAGAATCATCAAAATCGGTTCACAATTGGCGAAACTAAAACCTATTTACGTAAATTATTTTTATCATAGAAATCGCGCATGAGGTTACCAACTAAATTTTAAATATTAATATCTTTTGCGTCTGTTGGTCGATTTTGATGAAATAAACGCTAAATAATACCCAGAACAATGCTTCTTATTTTGTAATATTTCGATTTTGATTACAATGAGGGGTTTTTACGTGATGCGCGCACAAACGAACAGACAAACCGACAAACAGACAAAAATTTAAAAAAATATTTTTTTACTTTCTACTACTTATTTCTAGTACCTTCCAGTGATTTTTTTGTAAAAATATGTAATGTACAGACACGGAAAGTCTACGATTTTATTATATGTATAGATAGGCCAGTTACAGGCAGTTTTGAATTGTCGAAACAAAGACAACAATAGCTACAGTCCAAGTTTGTCATCATTTCAGCCGAAAGACGTCCACTGCTGGACATAGGCCTCCCCCAAGTGTCGCCACATTGACCGGTCCCGTGCGTCTCGCATCCAGTGGATCCCTGCAACCTTTAAGAGGTCATCGGTCCACCTAGTGGGAGACCTTCCAACGCAGCGTCTTCCAGTTCGCGGTCGCCACTCCAGAACTTTTCGGCCCCATCGGCCATCCGTTCTGCGAGCAATGTGCCCTGCCCACTGCCACTTAAGTTTGGCTATTCTTCGGGCTACGTCGGTAACCTTGGTTCTCTTGCGGATCTCCTCATTTCTGATTTGATCACGCAAGGAAACTCCGAGCATAGCCCTCTCCATTGCCCTTTGGGTGACTTTAAGCCTGATGAGGCCCATTGTGAGCGACCACGTTTCGGTCCCGTATGCAATCACTGGCAACACACACTGGTCATAAGACTTTCGTCTTGAGAAACCTAAGCCAAGTCTCAAGGCATAAAAACTGTGAAAGTACTGCAGTTGCCCATTCCCTAACGTAGATCTCTATGGAGAAGAACGGGCAAGAAACTCCATGGACACTCTTTTAAATCAGAATACTTTTACAAACTCTTGGTTACATCATTTATGTTGAGATGGTACATTATGTGAGGACGATGTAGTTACCTCGGATCACTTATCAGGGGCACTTATGAAAAATGAAGAAGAAATGGCGCCTGTTACAGAAAACCTGAAAGGGACTAATCTTTCTTGGTATGGACGTACGATGAGGAGGACGTGACTGAAAAAAAAAACAAACATGAACCTCCCTCTTTTTTGTTGACGGTAAAATGGAGTGATGAAAAATTCTGATGTATGGATATTAATAACATAGAAAAAGGAGTAGGTAAATGATGGCATGACGGTTTACAAGGGAAAATCAAGAGTATGGGAGAAGAAAACGTTGCGCCGGCGCCAAGTAACATGGAACTAGGGCAGGAAGGTGGTGATGTTTACGTTCTAGGGAAGATAAACGGTCCAAATTCTTAAGGTTTTATATGAGGACGCGGTAGGTGTTTTATAAAAACGTATCTGGAAAAACAGTAAGGCCGTTTTCCATCAAATCGTAGAAATAGAGAAAGCTATTGCTTTTTGGACCTTAGTGGAGATATGTGAAAATAATACAACCCTAAGGGCGTCCGCTAAAACACGCGCGGGAGAACGATCTCGTGTCTGTATTGAAAATAAGTAGGTATGAGCAGCGCTAAAAAAACGCGGGCGGACGAGCCCGCAGTCAAGTTCTTTTCTAAGGGGAATTTGACGGCGGGCTCGTCTCTGGTGGATACATTTTTTGGTGGCTCAGATACGCCAACGTCAACATGTCATATTGTGTATCTCAAATCAAGGCCCCTTAATTCTCTCTTAAAGAAGTGGAAGTTTATTTATTTTCAACTAGCGCTTCATATTTTTTGCCAGTGAGACCCAGTTAAAAAACAAATTTCAAAATATTTTTTGATTATTTTGAGCAGTTTCGGTAACGTTAAGTGAACGACGACCTCGATCTCGTGAAGTGCTTGTCAGTGTGCGTTGGCCTTTATACGTAGAAAAGCTAAATGCTAGTTACACTCGAGGGTTGCGCCTCATCTAGCAGCACGGAATCGCATATGTGCTGCCGAGCGCAACGTCGATGCTGCCGCGTGCGTTATCACTCCCGATCGGTTTCTCGCTCTAGCAAATTATGGTTCTGAGCGACGGAAACGGATAAGATCCGTGCTGGTAGATGAGGCGCAACCTTAAAACATTTTTGTACTTATTAGCTTGCATAGTGGACAGGGTAAGTAAAGAAAAGACCGAATTTTAAAAAGTTATATTTATTCGAGTAATAACTACATCTTAATATAAATGGATAATAACTATTTCTCGGTATGATAAATATGATTTTAGGGGGATTTTAAGACACCTGCAAGATCGCGTCTCACTTATTTTGAAAGCACTATCACATACTTCAAGTTTGGGTTATATCATCGCGTAGAAAAATATTTTAGCATTTTTAAAACAGCGGTAAACCAATGTTGTGGTTCGGAGAAGTCTGCATTTTCTATAAACACATATAAAAATATACTTAAATAAAAGCTTGTGACAGACAACCTTAATGAGGAGATGCACCATCGTGGATGGTTCTAACAACAGGCGCTAGCACATAGCTGAGAAATTATTTTCTTATAGCATTAATACACCCAACAGTTTTCACTTTAGCCACAAAAAGTGAAAGTCCTCAATAAAGTTGTCGTGTTGTCAAATGGCACTCAAATGTACTACTTCTTACGTTCTTAGTACCTAACAATGCCGATGGTGAGCAAACGATTTAATGTAGCCACCGGGTATAGTAAACAACACAAATTTTGACGAGAATCTATGATACTACCATACTAAAAAATCTTCAAGGAATGGAGAAAATTCTTGCAAAAATTCATAAAAAAAAGACACCAGTTTTGATAAAACTTGCGGTGCCCATTCATAAGATTTGCGGAAGCACTATGTGGGTAATTAATTTATTATTCTTTGGGATCATGTCACTGCTCAAATAAATGAGGTGATTGACACGATGCATTAACATACAAACGGCATCACTACATACTTGAATAATAATATGATCTTTATTGCGACGAGAAACAAAAGTAACTCCAAACACTGTCGAGTACATGCAACCCACGAAGTAAAATATTGAAGTTTAAAATAATGAACTAGTGGATAGCATATACTCAATTTCATTTTTCATAATAACAACACAAATTTTAATATAAAAAATACAGCTTCCTCCTTGCTCCATACCACAACATTGAAATAAAGTTGTTCCTTATATTTACTCAAGAGTTAAATTGAGCAGGATGTATTATAGCTACATTTACACTAAGTCAACTTGGTTGGAGGACAACACAATCGTTACAGTAGGCCTTCGGTTATATAACTATTTTATACAGTTCCATTAATGATAATATTACATCAGAAGTCAGTCCCTTACCGTCATTTAACTGTTCTTATAATACATAACCCCATACTTCAACTAAAATTGCAGTAAATCTAGCTCTACTTTTTAATCTCAAAGCCTGCAGGAGCGCGACAGCTGCTCCTCGATACACCCACTACAAGACAGACTCCTGTCATCAGCATAAACAACATAAAATACTTGTTATAAAAATACTGTACAATTACAATAATTATTTGAAGGTAATAAACTCCTTACTGATAAGTCGTAAACGATTAATGCTCTGATATATCTACGCCCCGAACTTCCATCAATAATACACCATTCACAAATTATATACAATGTCTCTTATTTTTATACATGTTACATAAACACACATCCAAATTTGTTCCCAAAACTGTAGTCTTTACCTCATTTTATTTTCTAAATTAAATAATGAGATCGAACATAAACATATGGAATTTTGCAAATGAACAAGGAACAGGAGCAACAATTAGAAATATTATATTGTATAAAATTTTATTTATATGAATATAAGCAGTACCTATGTGTTATATAATGTTGTAAATTTGGACGAAGCCAGGATTTCTCGTAATACTTTTCGTTTATAATTAAATATGATCTTAATATCTTTATTTCTTTCAAGGCACTGAATTTAACAATTGATAACTGTATTTTGTTAGATGTTAGATCATCTTAGAATCTTACCCTAAAATAATAGCCAATATTAAAATATTCAACTCGCAGTACAAATATTTCGTATGAAAATACACACATGACTCTGCATACATACATCTATACTAAAATATAATATTTCAGTGTAATATACATTAGTTTGTAAATAGATCCCCGAACAGAGTGCTCCGTCGGAAAACGACAATCTATACAAAAATATTTTTGCAAGCTTGCAAAAGATATTTGCTACAGTTACAATATATAAAATACATAATCGCATCAGCGCGATCACAAACGCTGGGTTAGGTGGGATCTAGTTTTTGGACTTTTGCATGCGCCAATCGTTGAGTGTGACAGTGGAATGTTCATAAGACAATTTTATTGACGACATGACACCACAAGTTTATATATTACTTGTCTTCCACATGTATCATTATTATACTTCATACAAACCATGAATATTGCTGTTTCGCTTATATGCTACATATTAATTTTTAAAGTCTTAGATCGCATTTTCATTATACATAAATAACGCACGTGAAAGGTAGCACATGACATGGCGGGACCCGGTGTACGACGTGTACGTGTCACGTACGATAGAGCGAAATTGACCGATTTTATTAAAAACAATGTTTGTTTGTGTGTTCAGTCTCACGTGTCAGACTTGCGCCAACGCCGTTGATCTCAGTGTTTCGACAAGTTGAGCGGCAAATCTGAAAAAAAAACAACATCTGTTAGTATGAGCATGAACAATGAATGAAATGAATGAATCTTTCTGAGTTTTATTTTCAGCTCTTTTTCCTGATGGGACAAGTAAAATTTACATTTAAATTACCTTCTTGATAAGCCTGAGTCAAAGACAAAGGCACAACTAATTATAAAGTGCATGTCATCTATTCAACTGTCAATGAAATTTCTCCAAAACTCAAGTAGCTGATGTTGGAGTTAAAACAGCCAAACTGAAGTGGCAGGGGAGTGTACTGGCTACATCGCACGAATGCACCCGGAAAGGTGGGCAAAGATCTCAGCAGAGATAGACTCCTGAGGGAGGACATCGCCGTCCAGGTCGAGCGCGGCGGAGGTGGTGTTACGATCTGATCATGTTCGTGCGGCTAACGTGCCCAGAAATTGCACAAAACAGAGGTTTGGAAGGAGAATGGGGAGGCCTTTTCCCAGCAGCGGGACACGGTATAGGCTATAAAAAAAAACAAAATTGCCCCCGCAGTGGGACGCTCCAATGCAAGGCAAAGGCCTCTCTTTTTCGTCTCTCTATTTTGGGCTTGTGTGAACAAATGTGAACCAAAACCAGCAGGCCAATAAGTAATCTCTTTGTTCAAACATTAATAATGTTCACATTTTCATCAGAGTAGGATTGTGGCTCACCTGATGTGGGTTCATCCTTAGGTATGTGGTCGTTAGGGAGCGGCATCGCGAGCGGCGCCCAAGGCCCGGGCGGCACTCCGGGCGACATCGGGTACTGCATCCAGAGCGGTGGCGGCGGAGTGCGATAGAGGTGCGGGCCCATGTACGAGTACGGGTACATGTAGGCCATGTCGCGGCCCCACTCGTCGCGCGCCGGCGAACCGCGGTACTGTGCGCCCACGCCCACGCCGCCCCACTGCCGCACGCCGTACGGCGACGTGGGCGGCGGGTAGGGCGCGCGGTACCGCGCCAGCTCCAGCGGTGGCGTGGGCGAGTCGCGTGCCAGCCCGCCCTGCCCCGGCGAGCCCATTAGCGCGGAGTACCTGTAGCGGTAGTTGTCCGGGCTGGGGCTCAAGTCCGGCGAGTTCACGCTCGACGGTGACTCGGTCTTTAGCGACGGCGGATGGGAGTGTGGCGAACGCTTCGCTTCCGGAGACCTCCTTGTGGGGCTGTCGTCTGGCATGCTAAGCAACGAGTGTATACTGTAACTGCTGACGTTCTTTGTTACGTGACTTGGCGCCTCTTTCCGCGGCGCTGTGCCGTTGTGCGACCGTACGGGCGTCTCGACGGCTGATTTATGCGCGGTGTGGCTGGGGCCCGGCGATGGCGGGTACGAGGCCGTGCTCAGCGCGGGCACAGTCTTTGCGCGGCGCTTCATCCCCTGGTCTTCGAGACTCACTCGCTCTAACTCTCGGAGAATGCGCTTTCTCGGTGAGACCATCATGTGCTCCTGCCTGCAGTTCGCTAACTTCGCGTTGACGGGTGCAGGCAGCGAGGAAATCCTCTCTCGAAGCTTGTTTATAGTTTTGGTTAACTCCTTACGTCTTATCGCCGGTTTCGTCTTTTTATACACCCTTAACTTACGATACTGATACGGTTTCTTTAGTTTCATATGATAGTATTTTTCTCGATCGTAATCTGACCATCGATCGTCATCAGAGTTGGTCTTCGCTTTGGGAGCGGGGCCGTCGACGACGTCCTCACTCCGACAGCCCCTGTTTTCAGGCGAGCCGACGTCGCCGTTCTTTTTATCGCACACTCCATTACTCAGAGTTCTCCTGGAATTGCTACCGTTCACCATTCCTTCCAGGTGGGTGGTGTCATACGGTCTCCTCCGCTTGAGCCGGCTGGCCACTTCGATAGCGGCGGTGTGCAGCGTGCTCGGTCGGCAGTAGTACATGGCTAACTCTTTGGAAATGTTTCTGCGCGGGGCAGTCTGCTTCCAGCAGTGGTCGCGCTGCCAGGGCGAGGACTGCACGGAGCTGTTGTCGTCGGAGACAGACAGCGAGGCGGAGGGCGGGTGCGCAGCCGCGGGCGGCGTGGGCGGCGCGGCGGCGGGCGGCCAGAACGTCTTGCGTGGCACCGACACCCAGCCCGCGCGCTCGCCCTCCCGCGCGCACCCGCGCACCAGCTCCAGAATAAACTTTCCATCTGGAAAAACAACACATACATGCTTTGATGCCACTTGTTGCTCCCACTCATTGTCAGATACATACAGAACTAGCTTATAACCGAGAGTTTGCCCTCATGGAGGTTGGTTACTGGCCAACGGGATCATACTACCGGGATAAAAAGTATCCTACGTGTTAATCCAGGTTATAAGATATCTGTATGCTAAATTTCATCCAAATCCGTTCAATAATTTTTGCTTGAAAGAGTCCATTCATCTGTCTTCACAAACTTTCGCATTTATAATATTAGTAGGATTCATTCTCATTCTTTCTGTTTTATATTTTGAATCCTTTAGAAATGTTGACAGCAGTAAAAATCTAAAATTGCCACCCTACACCATTATTTCATTGCATGACAAATAATAATTAAAACACTGAATGTATTAATTGTTTAAATAAACCTATCCGATTGTTTCTCATAATGAGCAGGCACTTTTATTAAATCCTCAAATCCCTGATAAGATCAAAATTATCAATGGTTTAAATCTATTTCAGAATCACAAGTGCTAACCACATCAGCCACTTGTACATGATAATTACTTTTTAATCCCCATTTCATGTTGTTAGTTGATAAAATTGTCATAACTATTAACAATATGTACATTGATAACCAACCACATAATTCTATTATGATAATAAGTATTTCTGTAAGAAACTATTGTTGACCTACATTTGTTAAGCTATTAAAAGCCATTAGATGTACTAAAGTAAACACAAGAAACGGGACAACACAAAGGTCAATCAACAAATGTATAGATTGTGGACATATACATCTGTTGGAATGTGTTGATAACGTTGTATTTGTTAAGTGATAGACCACTTCACATTTCACTTGCACATCCACCACCTGTCTGACTGGCTCAAGTGAAATTGACATTGATCAACAATGACATCCACTCACAGGTGTAAAACATGAGTTGAAGTAACTGCCATGCCATATTCAGATAAATATTGTTTAGTTATGAGATACACATAGTTTCTCCATCTAGAACTCAATATTCTATACCATAATTATGTCTGAATTAATTTAAGGAATGTAAAAAAAAACTAATAATATAATCTATTCATATAATGAATGTTGTATAAATTACTAACTAAATCTTACCATACAAGCATGTTTGCATACCATGTTGTCTGGCAAAAACAAGTTATTTTGACACTAATACCTGTCAAATAAGAATTTGTAAGGAATTTCTTATTCATGTGGGATGCAGGTGTTTAACACAATTACTATTTTACATTTAGTTTTCAATAATAGCTTAACATTCTATCACAAACTATGTTTTATAAGCGCACTTCACACTAACTGATCCAAATAATAGTATTTCACTAAGACATTATCAAATAGTTGTTTGTTTCCGCTAGGGTGGCCACAGCAACTTACGAAACTCACAACAATAGCACAGAAGCTGTGCTCAAGACAATTGGCAACGGCTCAGTCAAATGTGCTTATGTAGGTTTATCAGAGCATGAATGACTTTCTAGTTTTTCTTAACACACTAACTGGCCCAGCGGGTGCCACAATGAACATGATTAACTAACTATGTAATGAGAGTGTCTCCATACAATTATTAGCACTGTGCGATGTGACATATGACACCCACCTTTGAAAAACTTAAGCCTCCCACCAGTAGCAGAGAGAGCAGAACTGTTCACAGGAGCATCCTCACTAGCACCCTTACTACTGCTGTTACCATTCACGCCATGTCTTCTGTCTACTTCCTCTGTCATTTTGGTACATGTTGTCAGAGTTGTGTTTGTTCCTTCCTGTATATGCATTTCATGTCTGACCGCTCATACATCACGCGAGCGACACTTTAGTCCGAACCGTCTCGCCATGTCGCACCGAGACTGGGGAACACCGACGCATCAAGCACTCGCGAATTCGGATCGACATACAATATATCCGTCAAAGTCCTCATCCTAATGCCACCTGCGGATTGTGGGCTCCACCGAATCTTTCGTATAAACACATTACCGACACGGTGACTTCTGAATTGTACAATATTACAGTTGATCCTGTTTCCTATAACACTTTACGATTCTCACTGTTTAAATAATGGCTAAACAAAATCGCGACGCCGGATTCCCAATTATAATCGGGCCCACGACACTACTCGATAAAAAGCTGTTCGTTTTTCAGTACATAGTTCATTCACACCCAGCATCCATTTTGATTCGTTCAAAATCAAATATGATCGTTCTTTAAGTTCTTTTGACCACAAATAAACTCGAAATCTGAATGGTCCGAATGCGTTCTTAAATGCGTTTTGTTATTGCAACTAATTAAACAATGTGCACACGGCCGTTTTTCCACTGTAGCAAGATTTTTTTAATATTATAATGTAAGCAACTATTAACACTAAAAAGTAATTTAATAACTAACTACGTATATTTACAAAAACAAAAGAAGTTTATTGACGTCATCGTACTCCTCCATATCGGCGGCATTCGGAAAAAAAAGTGGCCAGAACTAAAGGATGTAGAATAGCAACGTCCAGTCTTCTGGGCTCGTAACCTTAGTTGGCTACGCATCCCATCATTGTATCATTCGGCCACAGAAAGAGACAGTCCTAAAAAGGTTACGGTTACAAAGGTGACTACTGACGAGCACTCAGGTCCCGAGCGTATCGACTCCTATACCGCTCAAAACTGCAGTTACCAATAAGGTTCCAGTATTTGTGCCCCATTGAGCAGCGGCAGCACAGTGCCTTCACGGCTTGCCGTACAGTGTGCTAGATAATAAAGTCAATGGTTAAATTGCCAAGAGCCTCGACCAATACCTGAGGAAGCTCTCGTTAGGCAGATAGATCAAGGGCTTGATTCAGAAAGGGGTACTCCTGCATAGGTATTCACAAACGCTTTGATTCAATTTCGATTCGACAAGTCGTATGTCTATCTTTTTTTGACATTACGAAAGCGAGTGAGATAAACATACGACTTTCCGTATCGAAATCGAATCGAAGCGTTTGTGAATAGCTATGCTGGACACAGCTCGTATTGTTTGGTGGGTGTACGTTATCCTAGCAGGAAAGTGTCTCCTAGAGCGATATGAGTGGAACTTATAATTCGTGTATAATCTGCTGTGAATGTGCACCACATAAAAAAAATTGGTGCGCTTTGTCGTTTTTCGAAAAAAACGGAAAAAACGATTCCTGCTAGGGTAACGTTTTTCCAGCAGGCAAATTCTAAACGAATGATCGGAGAGAGAAATATTGTACATGGCCAGAGAGCTTATATTTGTGTAAAAAGTGCACCGAAAATGGAGGTTGTGCGTCTGCAGGTTTTCGAGATATTGCATTTCCTGCTAGGGTAACGCTTTGCAGAACCGTGTACCTCTAAAACCATTGTATGTGTGCCTGTAGAATAAACATACACTGATACACGAGTAGCTCTTAATTTGTGTATATTTGTGACAGAATTAGATTTAAGAAAATATTTACAATTTTCAAGTAATCGCGGTTTTTTGAAAACCCGAAAAGATTTCACAGCGCCTAAATGAGAAAACGTATAAGCTCGCTGAAAACTGTATTCGGACCTTCTTGACCCTTATAATAACCATAAAAGTTGCAAAAGTGTACATGCATGCGTTATTGAATAATATTACTGAAAACCTGAAGACGCACAACCTCCATTTTCGGTGCACTACACAAATATAAGCTCTCTGGCCATGCACAATATTTTTCTCTCCGATTATTCGTTTATAATTTTCCTGCTGGAAAAACGTTATCCTAGCAGGAATCGTTTTTACCGTTTTTTTCCAAAACGACAAACCGCACCAATTTTTATGTGGTGCACATTCACAGCAGATTATACACGCATTATACGCTCCACTTATATCACTCTAAGAGTCACTTTCCTGCTAGGGTAACGTACATGTTTGGAGGTTCCTCTCTCTGGAGCCCTGACCGCCGGCAGCTTGGACCCTGTTCCCGGTATCGGTGGGCTACATTTGTTTATTATTTATCGTGACACGTGATCTGCCACGAAGCCTTCTGGCTGTGTCTGAGCTCCATAAAATGGTTATTTTGGCCCACAGCTAGTCATCACGGAACATAATATATTCTAGCGAGCTCGTCATGCAAACGGTAGACTGTTTATTGTAGGGTAAAAATAAAATTATGAAATGAAACATAGCGAACTGAAATCATAGATTTTGTTACTGAATGAAGCTACTACAAATACAGATGATTTTTTTTTGTATTTTTCTTCCTTTTCAACACTTTTTAGTTTATCTATATCTGTAGTATAATCTGTGAACTACGCATCAGAGGCCATCTTGCAGTGTTGCCAACTTAGAGGATTTTCCACTAGTTTGATGGTTTCTACTATCCTCTTATTGAATAAATATTGGATTTAGTGGCTAGTGGATTTTTCTAGTGACTTTGATTGCTTCAGTTAGTGGCAAGGTACCACAACAACCACCAACCACTAGAACGATTTTTTGTCTCGAATTTTGGTATAAGGTGCTGACTTTCAAAGACGCCATGTCTTTAAAAGTAAGCACCTTATACCAAAATGGAGAAAATAGATTTCAAGATTTAGCGACAGTTGCTATATCTTTATGGGTTTTACCGCATTCTTACGCTGACGTAGAGCGTTTATTTAGCATGATGAACGTTGTCAAGACAAAACAGAGAAACCAGATGAAGATAGAGCATCTATCTTCAATTCTCACAAGTAGTACGTGAAGGAAAATGCTGCAATAACTACATATTACCAAATAGTGTAGTGCAAAAAATTGGTACTAAGGAAATCTATTCTTCACTAATTGAAAATGCAAATGAAATCGACTCTTCTGAAGATGATCATCTTTAGCCAGCTAGTAAGTAGTTCTATTTTGTAATTACAAAAATTAAACATTATTTCTATTTCCAATACTTTTGTTTTATTTCCAAATAACATTTAGGGGTATGAGCACTAAGCACGGAATTGCTCGAGTTGAATTAGTAGTTTTCTGTAAAATAAAGTTGGCAACACTGCCATCTTGGCGGCCATATTGGTATTCACTTGTTCAGTTAATTAACTTGATAACTTCAGTTCAGAAGGGAAATCGACACGCTACTAGCCACTACCAGTATATTAATAAATATTTTGGTGATTCTTGTATCTTACGCGTGTATTCATATAAAAAAGTACAGTTATACAAAGTATAATAGGAGTGAAGCAAGATGACTGCATCAGAAGTTTCCTATAATCGTAAAATAATATCGGAAGATTTGTCGAATGTTGAATTCGATACCAGCGAAGATGTGGAAGTTATACCAACTTTTGATTCCATGGGACTAAAAGACGAACTGCTACGAGGAATATACACTTATGGTATGTATAAACATGTTGTTAATAGTTTTAAATATCTCGGTCATATCGAAACGGATAAACTGCGTGATGATGGGAACTTAAAAAGACACAGGAGAATGTTGGCCGGAAAAGTAACATGCTTGCGCGGCGTTTCGCTAAATGTACCAATCAAGTCACTGTTCAATGCGTACTGTCGGTCGCTTTAAGGCTGATTTAGACAGGGTAAGTAAACGGGTCAGTGCTGGCGCCGAGAACAGACTACATTGTTTACGTGCAGTCAGTAGTCGTGGTAATTTCTTACACTGTGAAGAAATTACCACGACTACTGACTGCACGTAAAACACGATACTTTAGTCAGTTGGGAACAATTAATTAGCGAAATCAGCAGAATAACTATGATTTAATTATTCGCTAAAGAATATTTTCATTCTGCTGTTAAATAAGTTAATAGAAATTACCACGCGAATTCAGCCTACAACGCGGCGCCAGTCAAAGTCAAAGATTTATTTGCAGATAAATATGGTTACAAAAGTTCTTACAATAGTCTAATAATAGTAGCTTAACAACAACAACAACAAAACAACAATCATAACATAATGCAAAATTTTTCATATAGGTACAATCAGATCATTTAGATTTAAACTGTAGGAATTCTTTTATATTATAGAAGGGATTCTCAACTAACCATCTGTGTAAAGCCCTTCTGAAGCGGACTATTGGAAGTTCTTTAATTTGGTTACGAATCTTGTTATATATCTGAATACAGATAGGATAGCAACTCCCCCTGTATAGTACGGTTTTCGTTCTAAAACTATTTGAATTTATCTCCGTTTTTCAAAAAAAGTTTAAGTCATGTTAAAGTCAGTTATAAATGTCCATTAGAAAGGATATCATCTGAGCTGTTTTGTGATCTGACAGGCCCAGTGGTATAACCTCAAATATTGCATCCTTACAGTTACTTATTATTTGATCCAGACATGAATTTCTTCTTATTGGTTATTTTATGTTGTGTTAAGCCGAAATCTATATATATAAAGGAAAGTCGTGTTAGTTACACTATTTATAACTCAAGAACGGCTTTACCGATATGGCTGAAAATTGGTGAGGAGGTAGCTTAGAGCCAGGAGACGGACATAGGATTATGACTATTTATTCCGTTCGACAGTGTTCAGTAGGTAGGTAGTAGGAAAAGGTGCATTGCAACGCATGCCGGGTACAGCTAGTTATTTATAATTCTAGTTAATTTGTCTATGCATTTTTTATTTCTATCGATTTATTTGCTCAAAATATCAATGTTAATGAGTCGATTGCAATTCCTAATCTTTTTTACTTCTTAAGCCTGCAATATTTTGATGAACATTTAATGAGTGGTAATTAGATAATGTGCGTTTGAGTGGTAATGAGTGGTATTTGTTAGTAGTTGGAATTTACGTCGTTAACCTTACTTAACTCATTATCATACAGGTTTTTTAATGGTTGATCACAGAGGGTTTTAGTTGTAGGTAATACTTTACTGTTTTATCGTTTAGACTAAGTAAGCACGGTTGGCGGGGGTGTCAACTGACTTAAAAATATTCAAGCTGAAAAATTGAAGTCAGCACTGGCGCGACAGGGCTGTACTGACACCAAATCAATTTTCACTAGGTAAATTTCGGGTCAGCACTGACTTGTCTCGAGTTTGGAGTAAGTTACTTACCCTGTCTAAATCAGCCTTTACACTGGCCACCTCTGATACAAGCACACACAATGTGCTTATAACACCTTACGTGTGCAATATAATAACGCATTTAGTGTATATTTGGGCTACCGTGGAGGTGTAGTGCGTCCGGCATGTTTGCGGAGAACAGAGTAGATGATTACTATGCTGTTTTACGAAAAGCGAGGGCCTCCTTTATGAGCCGAGTACATGATTCTGACAATGGAATATTGAGAGCCATATATGAGGTTTTTTTTTGTAGTATATGGCTGTCAATATTCCTGCTAACAATTTCAATTAATATTTTTTAAATTTTATTATTAATCATTTTAAATGCTATTGTAATTATTAGAATTTCATAAATTCAATTCAATTATGTAATTTTTTGAAATTGCTTTCGTATGCGCAGGCAAGATGCGCCCATTAATTTTATTTATTTTATATAAGATATCAGGGTCTAATTGCAAATAGTTTCGTAGTGCATTCGTTTTGACGCAGTAATACATCACTTACTTTCACATTTTTCAGGCTTCGAGAAACCGTCTGCAATCCAGCAGAGAAGTATACTGCCTATAGTTAAAGGCAGAGATGTGATAGCTCAAGCACAGTCTGGTACCGGTAAAACTGCGACGTTTTCTATTTCCATTCTGCAGTCTTTGGATACTACATTACGTGAAACTCAAGTTCTAATCTTATCACCTACCCGCGAGTTGGCCACTCAGATACAAAAGGTGATTCTTGCCCTGGGTGACTTCATGAATGTGCAGTGCCATGCCTGCATTGGTGGCACAAACCTTGGTGAAGATATCAGGAAGCTGGACTATGGTCAACATGTTGTGTCAGGAACACCTGGTAGAGTCTTTGGTAAGTTGATTTAAAATTCTAAGTAGAAGAGTACGGAATTGTAGTACATTGTTTTCTTAACCATGACTGTCCTGATGCTGGGCCTACTATTAATATATTTCACCACATTGTGTAATTTAGCTGAAAACAAACTTGTACTCAATCTAAGAGCTGCTCCATAAAATGATGCTCAATATTTGATAGTTGTTTTATTTTATGTAAATTTATTTTCAGACATGATCCGGAGACGTGTACTGCGAACACGGTCCATCAAAATGCTGGTACTTGATGAAGCTGATGAGATGTTGAACAAGGGCTTCAAAGAGCAGATCTATGATGTTTACCGTTACCTGCCGCCTGCGACACAAGTTGTGCTCATTTCTGCCACACTGCCACACGAAATCTTGGAAATGACTTCAAAATTCATGACTGATCCTATTAGGATTTTGGTAAAACGGTATGTATCCTAAATATTAATTACAGAACTATTATATGTTTGAGTATATTCATGAGACTATCTAGACAATTGTAGAAATCTATTATTTGAATGAGAAACTATGTCACATCATAAGAGTCCACCAATCTTTACTAAAACATACCATAATATGTTTCCAGTGATGAATTGACACTGGAAGGAATCAAGCAGTTCTTCGTAGCAGTGGAGCGTGAGGAGTGGAAGTTTGACACACTTTGTGACCTCTATGACACACTCACCATCACCCAGGCAGTAATCTTCTGCAACACTAAGAGAAAGGTGGACTGGCTCACACAAAAAATGCAAGAAGCCAACTTCACAGTCAGCTCAATGCATGGTGATATGCCCCAAAAGGAAAGAGACAACATTATGAAGGAGTTCCGGTCTGGACAAAGGTATATTATTTTTCATTATGATTACTTGCTTTACAGAATATAATCTGCATCTTATCTATCTATCTTATTTATACATATATAAATGCGAAAGTTTGTTAGGATGAATGGATGTTTGTTACTCTTTCATGCAAAAATTATTGAACAGATTTTAATAACACATTACAGTAGTATAGCTTATGTATCAGAATCACATAGAGGCTAATTATAAAGATATTGTGTAAAAAAATACATGGACGAAAGCTAGAAACTCACGTAGTCATCGCAGATGATGAGATGAGAGATGATGAAGATTCTGTGAAGCACTACACAGTGCAGAATGCCTAGTTGTAACAACTACGAGATTCTGGACGAGAATGTGTTGCGTGGTATGGTCCACCAACTGTGCATTAACAAAAAATGTTTGGTTCAAGATGTTATTGCAAAAAGGGTGAACATGGACCAGGTTTCAAGTCCTAATCCATGTCCATCTGTGTTAGTAATTTTATCTGAAAAAATATTAAGGAAAAAAACTCACAAGTTCACTTGAAATTGTAGGCATCATTAACCTAACATTCTTGTGTAACTGCTTGTTACTTCAGATGATGTAACTAATCACTCAAAATAATTGCTCCAATTTTATTGATGTTGGATTTAATTGATAAAACAAACTGAGGATGGACGGCGCCGCCGAGGCCGGCCTAGAAAGAGATGGCGAGATGATTTAAGCGCAGGCCACACCGCCAGCTGGCGGGCGGACGAGCGACGCGAACGACGCGTCGTTTCACTTCTTTTCATACCTTGGTTCACATCGCGAACAATCGAAATATACGAACAAAGTATGAAAAGGGCGTCGTTCGCCCGCCCGCCAGCTGGCGGTGTGGCCTGCGCTTTAGACGCGCATCACGAAGGCTGGTTCTAGGTGGCGCAGGAGAAGAGTACCTGGAAGGATATGGGGAAGGCCTTTGCCCAACAGTGGGACATACAAGGCTTTAAAAAAATAAAAAATGGAGTTTATAATTAAATAAAATGTTTCAGCCGTGTCCTCATCACAACTGACGTTTGGGCGAGAGGCATCGACGTGCAGCAAGTATCACTAGTCATCAACTACGATCTGCCCAACAACCGTGAGTTGTACATCCACAGGATCGGCAGGTCAGGTCGTTTTGGACGCAAGGGTGTCGCCATCAACTTTGTCAAGTCAGATGACATCAGGATCCTGAGAGACATTGAACAGTACTACTCCACCCAAATTGATGAGATGCCCATGAATGTGGCAGATTTAATTTAAATATATTATTATAAACACCACCCTTTTGTCATCTTTCGTACCTAGTGTAAACTGGTGGAATGCACAGTGGTGAAGGAATTAACAGCACCCAAATACTTCTTACTTTGTAAACTATTTTCTAGATGTATCTAGGTATAATGTCTTAATAAATAAATTTATTGTAACATGATGTTTTATTTTTGAGGCAGCAGAGCTTTCATATTACCCAGACCCTGGTGAAAGTAACTTCTGTTGTATGCAAAAAACCTACTTCTATTATTTCAAAAGACTACAAATCATTTACTAGATGATATTATGCAGCAAACCACCCAAGTAATTAAAACTGAAACCCTACTGTGAAAACATTTTCTAAAAAATCAATATTAAAACAAAAGGCAACCTTCATGTACTTTTTGTAAGATAGAATTTGGGACTGCAAATAATTACACCATTTATGTAGTGAATTTACAAAGTTTATGTTTGTCAAATAATGCAACACAATATTCTGAAAGCAATGTTACAACTAATTTACACATATTAAAATATACATTCCTAAATTATAACTTATTACTACAACAATTTTACTTTAAAAAAAAACTTATGTATTAATACAATGTTGATTCCAAAAGATTATTGTAATAACAGCTAAGCTCTTGGAATGTTAACAGTACAGGTCAGAAGCCTGGGGAGTAAATCCGGTGTGGGAAAGAGACAGAGCTGTACAGGTCGTCTAACGCCATTTCTTTCCCACACTGGAATTACTCCTGCTTTAAGAGTGTTCATCCAAAAAGTTGGCAACGTCGCAAATAGCTGTCAAATATTTACCTGTTTTAATTAATTTGGCAATATTACTGTATGGAAATAAGAAATATGGCTAACTAGTGAACTAGAATATTAATAAAGACTTGCAATTAAAACACTGAATTTGGTGTTAGAACCGTTTTAGGTGTCAGAAAGAACACACAATCAATATTTTAGTTTACTAGTTAGACATATTTCTAATATTACTGTATGGAAATCCATACAGTAATATTTCCAAATTAATTAAAACAGGTAAATATTTGACAGCTATTTGCGACGTTGCCAACTTTCTGCTTATACACTCTGGTAGGCCACCTGTACTCAAAACTAATGTACTACTATCCACAAGATGGTGCAATATTATTTTACAAAACAATAATTTAGTTATTATAATAATAAAGAAGAATTCTTAGAGATAATAAAGATCATATAAACATTTATATATTTTACAAATAACAAAACTTGGGATGTTAGTCATATTCGCTGTATCAAAAAATCAAGCATTCTAAACTGTTCTTCCAGTGCCATAGTCATTTCATAACTAAAGAGGTTGAAAGATTTTTGTATGAAGCCTGTCCTACTAACTAACTTCGGCCATTTTATTTTATTTTCAAAATAGCAGCCATGCATAAAACCTTTATTAATCAATAGCTTCGGAAATTTGATGATTTTGAAAAAATAATCTCATACAAAACTTGTTTGCTTTTCCAGCTCTTGGTTAATAAGGGTTTTATGGGTGGGTGTTATTTAGAAAATTAAAGAAAATGGCGGCTGTTTAGCATACCATAATATTAAACCCCTTTGTTAATGGATATTTGCCAGCAAAATAAAAACAGCCATTTTTAAAAGTCTTAAGATGCTACAACTATAGCTAAAAACTTTGAAATACATACATATATAATATGATTACACATTATGTAATTTGGTATTGCCAAAGCAAGTAAATTTTGCTCAAACCTCAATGGATTTTAATCACATGCCCATTGTGGCCATACTTTACAATTATACATACCAACACTTAGACATCCTTAGACATGGGCCTTGTATTATCTTAACATTCCTGATAATGTGTATGTAAAAGTAGGTCACATAGGTTTCAGAGATCACAAGGTCTAAAGATCAACTTTCCTAATATTTGGCAAGAAATAATAAGTGTTAATATATATAATTATGTAGTTACTTTATTCATAGTTACTAGGTAACCTGAAATTCCGTAACTTTTAATTTTGGAATATTATGCCTACTGATATCCAATAATAAATAAATTATACAAAATAACACACAAAATGGATTGATGCAAATTTTGTTTCCTCTTAGAGAGTCATTTGGATGCCTTTTTATGTATTATAACATCCTGACTCTTAAGGCACAATTGAAAAATCATATCATTTATCAGAAAAAAAATAGATAGGTATGATTATGACCAATACTGTTTAAGTTAACAAACCAAATTGGATTATGATCTCATAATAAAGAGGAAGATGCATTGCATCATTTGTCATCACAAGCAAATACTTCAAAATTATTCTTAAGCCCTAATATCAAAAATCTGTCAAAGTTACAGCTCTGTCTCAGAAGCTGGATAGTGTGCATTCCAACGCCTGTAAATGAAAATGCCAATGGCTCCCACTAGCAGGGCAACCAGTATTTCAGTCAGCTGATCCAAGAAACTATTGGTAGGTTCAACTGATTCCAAGACTTGAGGCTCTGGCTCTTGGACAAGCTGCTCTTCAACTGGGGGTTTAGGAGTCTGCTCCTCCTCTGCTTTGAATGCTATCTGGTTCAACACAGACTTTTCTTCTTCAGTAATTGGTTTAGCTGCTGTTGATGACAACAGAGCTGATATCTCTCCACATTGGGAGCACACCCAAGTTACGGATTTCTTGGCAAGCACCTTACGTTCAGCAGGCGAGTAGTCTAGCGATCCGATAGTCCCTTCAGCAGGAGTCGGCATAAACGCGATCAAAGCCAATAAGGCAGTTCTTATTGACCATGAAGGTTGCCAAGTCTCAGGGTGATGTCCAGAAATGGATAAACAGATCTTTTTGTTAACTTCGAATCTTCCGTTTGGTGTCAGAAGTATTATGTGAGGTGGGTGCATAGGATATTCTTTGGGCAATAATATCCTACCATGGTAGATACCACCCTCAAAGTCTGTACCTTTCGGGCCTTGCACAGTGAAGTGCCACTCGAACAGGTTGTCCTCCAAGGGCCGCGCACAATATTCCTCTGTGGCCTCCGCCAACTCCATGGCCTCTCTCATTAGGCGTTTCACACCAGGACATTTTGTGTTATACTTTTCACTTATTTCTGCCATCTTCTACAAAATACACACAACAGGTAGGAACTACTGACAGTATGATAATTAAAATGACGCAACAAACAGGGAGAGGTACACGTATGTTATTGATGTAATCACAAGAAAATTTGATAACAAAATCCTTTTGTATATGGCCACAGCAGTAAGTAATTGTCAAAATGTCAGGTGATTGTCAAGTTATAGCAGCTGAATGGCAGTGTTCCTATTACAGAAAATGAAATTTTAATAAAATAAGTAGACGAACTTCCAAAAAGAAAATAGTGGAAGACATGGGTGCTATGTTCAGTCTTAGACATTTTATCTTATGGTTTAAGTTCCAGCAAGAAGACAACATTACTCAAACATTGGAACACACAAGCTGAACACTGCACTACATGAAGAACCGCCACTAGAGATGCTCAAGGTCTTGAGAATGGACGAATTACTAAGTTATTTGGTTTAGTTAATGTTATTTTGGGTGCCCTTCGTGGAATAGGACCTCAGCCAAAGACCATTTGCCTCTAATGACTTCGTTTCGTTGTAGCCCGACTGCCCGAGCAATATTTTAAAATTTATGCACAACATGTTCATTTTTTATAATTTATTTTATAGCTGGCAATAATCTAGTAATCGACCCAAAACGCAGCTGTCTTGTCTATCTAAATGTCAGAAACATAAGTGTGAATGTGAACTGTGAAGGTTTAAGTTTGTGATTATAATTTTGTCCTACCACTCCTATTTAAATTAAAAAATTAACTAATAATGTGAAAAACCATGGTATAGTGTATACGGTTCCTGTCTGCATTTATATCAATGTAACATCGAGTACTTAATCCCTTTATTGTGCGAAGCATTTGTGTCATAAACATTGCAAGATGGGTAACATTAACAAAGACAAATCGATTTACATGGCTAAATATTCAGCATTTAATCCCTATCGCATAAGACAGAGAGAGCTGGGGTATCCTTGTTCTATCGGAGAGGGTGATGCATTCGCCAAGAGTTTGTACTGCGGAATGCGACCCATCGCATCATGGGATTCCGAACGGGACAAGATTCCCCCGACTGGAGGCGTTTTCAACCTTGAATTTTCCCCGGAAGGGTAAGTGTGCGGTTTTTGAACAACGCATGTTAGCCTTGACTTTGGTTTCGCTTGAATTCCATTCTAAAAACATGAATATACTTAATAATAATTATCTCCTAATTAACTTGATTTGCTACTAAACATGGTGTACTGCTCCTCTCGTCATTAAAACAGCATTAAGTAATGAAGTAATAATAGTTTTAATGACTTATTGAAATGGCATATCACATTAAATGATATAGTTGTTGTCATTATTATTACAATTTTATGTATGTACTTAATATGTATTATGTCTTAATGTACTTAATATTTAATTTACTATAATAATTGTAAGTTTTTTATTTTGAGTCATGTGCCTGCAACATAAGCTGTATGAGCCTGTAGGCACAATTTTTCATTGATAAATTAATAAAGAACTAAAGCACAACAACAATAGGGTCTAAAAATGATTCTGTGTATTGTTTTTATCATGCTATCTCCTAAGAACATGCTTGAGCATTTTGCTGCTCATTCTGCACTGACCCTCAATTTCCTAGTTTAAGAAACCACCAAATGTCTCTGTCTACAGTCCTGGCGAAACCCCTAAGAAAGGGTCACACTAGCATCACCATGAGCTCTACTAACATAGACTTAAGAGGGCCCTTCCCGGTCTATCTATTGTCAACGCGCTCATGGTCGAAAAGCTTGTTGTTTTTCATTTCAACTCCCCCGTCTCATCCCGCATCGACCCCGCACGACTCGTCTCCCGCGCGCCTCATACCCTTAACGCAATAACATTGAAAGAAAAATATTGTTCGAAAATTTCATAAACTTGTTCCAGGAAATACTATAGGCTCGTCTATACGAGCCTAGAAACATAACATTGTTGTTCTATATTGGTATGCGCATGTGATAAAAACAATAGTTCAGCTAAACAACTGTGACATCTATAAATGGATTTATGTAAAAGTTCCCCACAGTCCCGCACCGACTTGCTATCGTTGGTCTAGTGGTCGCAATTACGACTGCTGAACATGAGGTACTGGGTTCGGTTACCGCGTCGGCAAATTGTTATTGGATTTTCGATCAGGAATTTCTCAGTAGCAGTTACGGAGTCTGAATTTGTGCCCAGTTGATGGCCACAAGCTCACAATGGCACAACAATGACATGGGACTTAAACATAACTGGTGAAATGCGGATGTACTGTTAGGTACACCTCTATCAAACCCTTCCGGGATTACAGGCGTGTTATGTTATGTTTTGATAGTAAATTTAAACATTTCAGGACATTATTGGTGGCTGCCTGCGAAAAGAAGTCAGTACAAATATTTGACCCGCTCACACATGAGCGAATACATTCAGTTAATGGTGCACACTCAGATTGTGTCAACTGTGTCAAGTAAGTGTAACTTAGGTTAGAACTTTATTTCTATGCGTTCATTGTTTAGAATTTGGTGTTTTTAATTTTTTTTTTTTCTTACGAATCTAAGAATAGATTTTTTTTTCTTTTCTTTGGCGTCGTCAGTGAAGGAGAACAAAGCTAAACGAGTTTTATACATAGTCAAAATACTACTAAAAAACTTACTTCTTTCCATCTCTTCCAAGTCCTAAGACTTGGGTCTACATTCAGAAACTTATTCACGTTTTTTTTCAGATTCCTTGACGCACGAATGTTCGCGACATGTTCAGACGACACGACAATCGCTCTATGGGATGTCCGAAACCTTAAGAAGAAAATACGATCTCTACTAGGCCACTCCAAATGGGTGAAAAACATAGAATTTTCAGTTAAAGACAAATTACTGGTCACTTCGGGACTAGACGGCAGCATATACACTTGGGATATCAACTCCTATACAGAGTACAACCTTGTTTACGAAAGAGTATTTCACACGTCGAGCCTCATGAGATGTCGGCTGTCTCCGGACGCGAGGCAGATGGTCATGTGCACCACAGGCGGGCTCATTGTTCTCATACATGATTTGAATTTAAATACACTAGCTCGAGACTTGAATGGATTTAAGGTTAGTCTGATTTCTTCTAAATACATAAACTCACGCCTTTTTTCCATGGTGGTAGGCAGAAACCACAGTACGCCACCTGCTACGATCCTTACATACTCCTTTTGCCTCGTCAATCATAGACCTGGTCATACACGCATGCTGGTTGCGAGTACTACGCACCTCACCTTTCTGAAGAACCTCACCAATAAGGCGTCCCATCTGCCTTGCAAATACCTTTTGTCAGTCGCCTTTCACTCATTCTCTCCACACGACCAAACTAAGCGTACATTTACTTAATTTGTGCCACTACCAGTGGCGAAGGCACCATACAACTCAATTCCTACCGGCTTCCCTTTGAATTCGGGCACAATAAGTATTCCATAGACAAATAATAAAATCACATTAAAGATTTCTGCACCGGCCTACCTCTTAAAAAAAATTGACCCTTCGCTACTGGTCACTACATGTTCTTTTAACCCGCAACGATCTCTTATAACCACAGTTTGATTTCTTCTAGATTTATTTTATTTAGTAGGATCAGGATTTGCAGGGCAAAATGTGATGACCATGGTTTATAACCAGTGATCGGATAATCGGATGCATATTTGCCTAAAGTTCATTTTTGGTTAGGAAATTATGGAAGCGGCTTCAAAAAATATTATTTTAAATATAAATCCCGGGATTCCAGAAAATTCGGGAATTCGAAACTAGTCTGTAACATGGTGAAGAAACGTCGTCTTTAGCATGTGGTATTTATTTTTTTAAAAACAGGGGGATTACATAATTATTAATGTGTATTTACTTGAAGTTAATTTTAAAATGAACAATAGGAACTTCCTTCGGGTACCTGCACACAAGCAGGAATATAATTACACAGCTACATCTAAACAGCAACTTAAGACCCTACGCCGGTGTCAATATTCCATAACGATAATGAGTCTGATAGCTCTGGAATGCAATTTACATTTTCCGGTCGCATTCAGGAATACTTAGACAACCCAACTTTACTATTGCAGCCGAATCTATACCGGTTGATGCAGATGAGCCGGCAAAGTATCCCGGTCGCCGCCATGTACGATCACCTGTTCGACATCAACCGCAAGGAGAACCGAGTGGAGTTCGTGTCTGACTTCCCCGATGGCAATGACGCTGAAGTCGTCAGCGCTTTGCAGGTATGAGAGAATTTGTTAAGTATTTTTAGCCAGACACGTATTTGAAAGTTTGTGCTAGGATTATCTAAATTGTAGATTACCCTGATTTGGATATAGAGTGTTTATATTATTATGTATCCGGTTTGTGTAGGAGATTTTGGTGAAATGAATTGTTTACTATGTTTTGAAGCTTTTCATAATATACACCATTATGGAACAATAAATTGTCGTAGACAATAAAATGGTTCCTTGTACGTGTTTACATCTTTTTGGGACTGACTGTATGTATGTTAATGATGATTTTTTTCCAGATTCACCCCCAGGGATGGAGCGCATTGAGCAGGAATATCAGTCATGACGACAAATCAGAAGTAAGATTCTTTTAATATTTGACTATTTTTTATTTAACAAACAAAAAAGCATCACCTATACGCATTTTTAGATTATTTTCTTCTTGTCTGTAATTACGTATATAAACTGTTAAATAAATCAAGAATATCTACAAAAATAATAACATCAACCCTTGATCAGTGGACATGCATCCACGATATCCAGTCGACCACTGAGTCCAGCACCAAGGGTACGCGGGACACCTCCCCATCGGGCGGAGGCACCTACCCGGGCAGCCAGCCCCGCGCGATGCGACGCCGGGTGAGAACCGGCCGCATGGTCCGGTCGCCGCACAACCCTATGTGAGTTACGACCTTATTACTACCTGAAGGGTTATTCCCGGAGTTGAAAACGTTTAAAATCTTGTCGAAATCTCATTCTCTGCGACATTTATGGTTCAAAATGTTAAATTGGGGATTAATTAAGACATTAGAACACAATTCCCGTATTTTTTAGAACGTGCTTCTTATAAATACGGGAATAGGGATGTTTCCTGAAAAAATCTAATTAGTCCGTCAGATAGATTGCCAAAAAATATTGGACACGTATTTTTTCTTTTTTCACGAAAACTAAAAATTAAGGCGATACAGTGCGTCGAAAACTCGTGTGACGTCATACTTGTAAGTAAAGTGTACTGACTTTTTACCGAAAAGTGACGTCACAGGCCCTCACTCATGATCTTTGATGCGTTTTATCTTCGTCAATTTTTATTGATTTGATAAAACAAAAAATACGTATCCAATATTTTTCGATAATCTAACTGACGGACTAAATAGAATCAATTTTTTTTACACAGGAAACACCCCTATTGCGGCTCTGAAACATTATTCTGGATTACCGAAACTATAACTTTCTCTAAATCATATGCTAGGTCGTAGAAAAACAAACAATATTTCATATGTAAGCGTTATCGTAAAACTCATTCATCACTTTTCACAAGGCCAGATCAAGCGCAAATTTATTTCAAAGTTTCGAGGCGTATGATACATTTGAGGGTACAAATCTTCATCAGTCAAGGTATTCCGAAATATACAGAGTGTCACATAATAAACGCCAGACCTCTGGTGTGGTCTCTCAGACCATGAATCTAAACAACTTTTGTTCTATGACTTTTGGAAATTCGTAACTTTTTTTTAAATTTTACCATACATGTTGATCAGCGGATCGCGTCAATTCCTATAGAAAATCCAATTTTTTTTTGCGAATTTCTAGAACTCGTAGAACAAAAGTTGTTCAGTTTCATGGTCCGAGAGACCACACGGGAGGTCTTGCGTTTATTATGTTACACCTTGTATATAACATGGATTCGGGCGTTTGATATGCCCAGTGTCGCTTCTATACGAGGTTTTATTTATTTTTCTATGATTAAGGGTGCTTTTGCCGTATGCCGTAGTAACATTTAACACGTTTTTTTTTCTATTGTTGGCCAGTATTATTAAGAACCTTAAAGATTCTATCTCCACTATACACAAATATGTAGTGATAGAACTCAAGCCAAAGTACGTTAGTCGACATGAATTTATTTTATTAAGTTTTAAAAGCGCCATGCAGGTATACACAAAATTTACTCTTACAAAATACTTCCTTAACCCAACACAACTGACCACTACTGACCGTATTGGTTGTTGAACCAATATTTATAAATGGTGTTCTATTTTGTGTGAGTTTCATGCTATTTAGTTTGTTTGAAAAAATAACATTATTTTTAAATTCGATGCTAGGATTTATTTGATAGTTCAATCAAATATTCCTACGAACTAGTATTGCCAGTGTTTTCATTTATTTTCGTATTGTCGTCTCCACGTTGTATACAGGGGGATTGGTAATTGGGTGCATTCCTTGAGATGGGTTATACAAGAGTTAATCTGCAACAACTAAGACCCCCATAACTTAGAGTCCAAACTGGGTTGTTGTGGAGAAATCAATTTTTTAAGTCTTTTGAGAAATTTTCCACTTCTCCGTCGTAAGCTGATAATTGTGAAAAATCTACGCCATTTAGAACATAAAATTGATACTTTTCTGGTAGTTTATGAACCAATGAATGCTTCAAAATCTAATTTATTAAAAAACGACCTATATCTCTGGAAATTAAGCGCCGCAAAATTTATGTTATGAACCTTTCAAGACAGTTATCTCAAATTAAATGTATGACGTACAAATTATAGGAACAGCTTCTTCGTCCGTCACGTCGACTGAGTCTTTTAGTTTTAACTGGTTACTGAAAAATACAAAAATGTGTCAAAGTGATACCCGCAAAAAACACCTAAATTCAAATAGTACCTACACATTGTTTGCGTGATGTAAACCGATCGTTTTTAAGTAATCAAAATATTGTAGTCATTATATGGCTCAATCGTAGTTACCATTGATAATTTGGATCCGTAGATAATCGGTTTAAAAAAAAAAAAAAAACTTGTCGAAAATGTAGCAAATAAAAAAAAAAAGTTGTGCCATTCATGTCAATTTTATGTTGCATATTTTGGCACTTTTTGTTTATTGCGAGCATAATTTGTTCGACGATTTTGAGTTGAATATAATGCGGTCTTTACTAATAAATCTATATTACAGTGTACCTAGACCTTTGAGGCCCGGAGAGGCGCGATTGCCCCGGATGAGTGCAAGGTACGTGCAGAACTGACGCTGGCGCACGGGTGCCTCTCCGACGCATGCAGATAACCCGCTGCTATACAACGTGTAACAGAATAAACGCAAGACCTCTCGTGTGGTGTCTCAGACCATGAAACTGAGCAACTTTTGTTCTATGACTTTTGGAAATTCATAAGTTTTTTTTTAGTTTTACCATACATGTGGATCAGCTGATTGCGTCCGTTCCTATAGACAGATTTTTTTTTTGCGAATTTCAAGAACTCGTAGAACAAAAGTTGTTCAGTTTCATGGTCTGAGACACCACACGAAAGGTCTTGCGTTTATTCTGTTACACGTTGTATAACACACACTTTATCGAACTGGATATTTTCGCGCTTACACATTTGTAACTTCAAAAGGATGGCTATTGAATGTTTAAAAAGCTATCGAATACTTATTATATCTATAATACAAATAAGTATTTACTTGATTTTTTGTAAAATTGACGCATGCGTTTAACTATTTCCCAAGCATTATTACGCGGAGATTGTTGTTGGGTTATACCTGTTTTTTTCTGTTCTGTGGGTTATACGTTCACCGAGTACTACATTTATTCTGTCATACTTTAATTGCATTGCAGTTGCATGTGTACATAACTGTAAAATGTCCAAATAAAGCAAAAAATAACTAAACATACACATTGACAAAACCCAAGCTAAAGAACGTTACTAAACATGAAATTATTTTTATAAGTTTCAAAAGCGCTATGCAGGACTACACAATATTTACTCTTACAAAATACTTCTGTAAAGTAGTTTAAGACTAAGGGCTTTACGATAAATAGACATTATTTAGCATGTGCTTTGGCTAAGATATGTTCCCGTCTCTGTCTTTTACCTGTAGTTTGGCAGCTGAGCGACAGTGACAGGAATACCAGTCAGCGACGGCAACAAAGTAACGCCTATTTATCTCAGCCTAACCCACATTTTTGTCATTTATTGTTGATTCGCCGTTTTTGGGCACGGTTGTCAGTGTTGTAACGTGTATGGAGCACTATGGAAGTTTGTAGACAGATACGGCGGCATTACGACGTAGCGTCGCCGCCGTGTCTGCGGTACAAGCGACCTTAAGGTGAATGCACTAAGGCAACCCGCGAATTTAAAAAAATTCAAATCATCAACATAGAACGAGAAACAAATCTGAAAATATCAAAAAACGTGACAAAATTAGAATTTCGCGGGCTACCTTGGAGCTTTCGCATTAATGTAAGTGGAGGTACGTTTGTCGGCAGGGCGATGACTCACATTCACATAACTAGGGAGGGCGACGTGCCGGCGGCAGGGCCCAGCTCGTCGCGCGACGCGCCCGCGCCGCAGCCCTCCCGCCTCGCCGGGGTAAGCACACCCGTAACATCACATGTACTGCTACTGATGCTCTATCTCACAAAGGCCCGGTTTCCACGAGTGGAGCGGAGAGGAGACGTGCAACATCTGACCAATCATAGGAGAGACGCGATGTGGATTTTGAACAATACGATTCGCAGATTGATTCCCGCACGTGTCTTCTCCTCTCCGCTCCGCTCGCGAAACCTGGTCCAAGACGGATTGGTCTTCACAGTGGGTGCTGTATGCACGTCCACTTTGTTTCTGTGCCCAATCAAGAGAACTCTCATATTGGACAAACCTTGATTACGCACACAGGAACAAAAGGCGTCTGAAATTCTAAAAATTAAGATGAGACACCTTGGAATAAAATATCTGTAACTAGAAATACAATGGTCACCAAGTTTCATACACTATCTGCGATTAGCGTGGCCACCTACTTAGCCCAACTCATTTAACATAGTAATGGTTCTTACCATCAATTCGAAGATACAAAATCCATGAAGGGGAAGAGGAGTGGGCGGTGATCTATTGTAACGCGAGGGTTTGTCTGTTAGACAGCTACTACAGCTACTCTGTGCCTTTGACAACGATTGGTTAACTACATCACATCGGATGCTCTCTGTTTTTCATTATTGCTCGCATGCAAATATCGAATTTTAATTAACAGCAACACTGGAACATGCGTCCTAATAAAGATCAACTTTAATGTGCCCACTAAAAAAAATGATCTTATAAAATCTTCCTAACCAAACAATATTTATCGAGATTCATTATCATTATCCTAATAATTGTTAGACCTTTATGCTAAAGTCCTAACTTCATTATTCGTAAACGTCATATAACTAGAAAGACTATTGCTATCTCACTCCATCGATATGAACATGACAAGGACAGGTATTATAATCTGTCAAATGCAGAATAAGGGAGTTACGACCTTCATGTAGAAATAAACAATTAACAAAGGCTAGTATATTCTTCAGGGTCTTTCTGGTATACAGAATGACGTCTGGGAAGCTGCGATCACGGTCAAACAGCAGCGAATACTGCAAGAGATGTACAACAGGTGAGCTTAGTAACATTGCATGAATGCTAGTAGATGCATCTTAGTGCTAATATACATTCATATTGTTATGTCCCTTTTGAATGCTTTTTTATGCGTTTCGTGACGCGCTTGCCAAGAATTCGGCTTTTAAACTGATATGTAAAAAATAGAAATCTGTATATTGTAAATTAATCTTTTATTGTTATTCTACGTAAAAATAAAATATAAACGACAGCAGACTGAAGCTATTGCTGCTATTTCAAAGTATAGCCACCAAAGTGAACCATGGTTAACCACTTTTCAACATCATTGCTAAGGGCATCAGGTTCAAAAGTGGTCAACCGCAAACTTTGTCGAGTGTACTTTGAAATTCGGAGTGGTGACGCACAATCCGGACAGTAGGATGGGTTTGTAGATTTAAATGTATTAAAAAGTGATGCACCACTTTTCACTGTATTTCAAGTTATAATAATGTACCTGCATTGCGCTTTGAACAACAATATTCACAATATTTAGCTCGCCTCAACACTGAATCGCAATCACACTGAAACAAAACTTTTCATCAAAAGAATGCACCTAGTTTACTTAAAGATCCAACAGTATTGTAGGATCTTAAATCACTTTTTTAAGGCAACCACACTTAAGCTGCAAACGAAATATAAATACGTTTTTAACTTTGGCAACACTACCATTGAACTCAAAGTAGCATGTTGACATTTTACTATGGTGGAATGGGAAAAGCATGGACCTATTTCTCCGTATTCATAGTTCATAATGTTTGCATAACGTTTGGTATTTCGAACGTGGCTCCGCGAACTAAACTTAAAAAAATCGGTTGTCTGTAAAGTCGGTTTACTGACGATAGTTGAACGTGTCAACGTCATAAGAAAATACTGATGGGATGGTAGTATTTTTCAAAAAACGAATGTGCGTTGAGCAATTGTTTTATGGAACGCCTAATTTTTTCGTGCGTGCAGCCGGCTCCATCGAATTATAAGACGTTGTCACGTCAAAAAGGCGTGATGTCGTGGAACCACGTTTCGGCAGTTTATCGGGATAAAATAAAATTGCGCGGATCTACGTTCCACAATACCAAATATTGAGGCCTGATTTCACCACACACAAAAAAGGTTACGAACCCTGAAAATCGGGTCGACCTATGAGGCGGCTTGGTTTGGACAGAGTTTTAACCTTCTCACCGCCAACGTACACAGAACGCGATGCCTCGCCAGCGCCAAGCTATAATTGTATAACGAAGTAAACAGTAAACAGAAGTGATGAGGGTATCGTCATATCGATGAATGAGATTTACACGCTTTAAAAACAGTAGTTTTATGTTTGATAGGTAGTTAAAAATTAAGAGTTGGCAGGAGTTGGTGGCGCTGGTGGCCCGGAAATCTGGAACTTCTATTGAAGTCCGTGGCGGTGAAAAGGTTAAGGTTAGCTCTGTCTTCTCCACACCAAAGTAAGCTTTGAAATGGTCACCATAATATGTAACCTAACAGGAAACTGAACCATTTCAACAAGCACATCTAATCGAAGGCAAGGCCAATCCGATGATAGTGTAGATGAACCCAGGTGGACTTTTAATCCTAGGTTACACTGACAGGGTTTCGGAGAATATGTACTGTTATCATCTGCTTAGCCTTCTCCCAATTATGTCGGTTTCGGCTTCCAGTATAACCGGATACAGCAGAATACCAGTTTTCATAATATTCGTCAATAATTACCCAAATTTTTAGTTTGTTTTAACACCATGAATATTCGTCGAAATCTTACGAGTGTGGCCTTCGGTTAAAATCATAGTCTTATTTCCATGTTGGGTGTCCTAGTCAGTGTTGAAATACTTATTAATCAAGATTCTTAAGGCGAGGTTACCCGGATAAAACGTCATTTTTTAGTGTATTCGTAGATAGCACGGATTTAAATTTTGAAAAAAAAAAAACTACACTTCGATCTAGATATTTCCGCCGTGCGATACACAATTACTTGCACTTTACTGCATCCAATTAAATCTCAAAGACAAGTCTAAATTATGGTCTAATTATTATTTCATTTGAGTTTGGCTTTGAACAATAAAACTAATACGTAATGAGGGTCGTAAAAAAATTGATAAAAACCGGGCACTATAATGTGTAAATACCTTTACCACTAATTCCAAAATCAAGTGTTGTCATGCGCTCGCGCCGCGCGCCGTGTACTTTAGACCGCTTTCACATTTAGGCGACTTTAGCGGCGCGACAGTCGCGCATCTAACGTCCAAACGGTAAAAAACGTACTTTTTGCTTGCGAATGTGCTTCTGCCGCGCTACTGTCGCGCAGCTAACGTCCTAATGTGAAAGCGGCCTTAGTCCCGAGCGGAACGCTTTGGAGGTCGGACGGGTGGCATTTTTTTTAACCCGGCACCCCCGCTTGTATCTGCTACAGACTGAGCGTATCGCCTCTCCTTGCGGGGGCTTGGGGTAAGCGATATATGCCTACGGGGCTCGGGTTTACCTCGCTTTACTACAAAACCTACTCATAAAGTAAATTCGACTATAATATCTTCGGTGTTGTGTGAAAACGAATTATCTCGGCCTCATGTAATAAAACTAACCCCTCCAATAACTCCAGAGGGCAGGTGCGTCGCAACTTCAACATGCAGCGTATAACGGGCATCAACACCGGCCTCCAGCCGCCTGCCACCACGATGAACCCTCGGCCCGCGCTGACGGCCCGGCAGGGTGACGGAGACTCACCAAGGTATACTTAAATATAAAAAAAATCAGAAACGACTAGTAGAAGTATGATATGGCCAATAATAAACGAATTGAGCGCGAAACGGATTTAGCGGACAGACGAAAAACTATTCTATAGGATTTTTTATCAGTAACTCACGCATCAGTCAATTCTTCTATTACCTGTGCATCAGACACGGCATTGCAGACTATTCTACTTGACTAAGTTGCATTCCATCTCTAGTGTTATCACCATATTTTTTCGACCACACCCCTACTATCAACTTTCCCATTTGAAGGGAGTTCTATCCGGGAATAGTGTTACACCTGTCCTAGATAATAATTATGGTAGATTTATTTATTGACGCGTTTGTATGTGAATGTGACCATTTATTCGATTTATTTCAGAAGTTTGTCTCCGTCATCGTCGGGACAGACGCCGCCTGGTGACACTCCCGGCACGAGTGACGAGGATCAGTCTAAATCGGCCATTAGACAAAACAAAGAACGACTTCTTTACTACACGGAGGAGACCAACGAGGGGAAAGGCTTCATCAAGGTTGGATTTTACTTTCTTTATCCTTTATCAGCACATCTCGCATAGCAACTATTTAGTGTAGAATGATGGTCCAGCTTTGATATTATTAACTCGAGTTCGTAGACCTATTATAAATTACCGGCGTCATAAACAGTTATTAGATTTGTAAACCAATCATATCTTATGAAACTATAACTTTGTACAGGAGCTGTGCTACTCAGCGGACGGTCGCATCGTGTGCTCTCCATTCGGACGAGGGATGAGGCTCCTAGCGCTCAACAACGAGTGCGGGGAGCTGAGCAACTGCGTGCAGGACTTCAGCGGTCCGCGGCCCATGGTGGAGGTGGGCCAGAGCCTGGGCATCCACCAGGACCTGGTGGTCAGCTCCAAGTTCTCCCCACGCTACCACATGCTCGTCACCGGCTGCCTCGAGGGCAAGATCGTGTGGCACCAGCCCTTCAGCGGGGAATCCATGTACTAGATAATCATTTGCATGGTTTATTATTCGAATCATGCTGTACTTATTAGGTGAAATGTTTTAACTGCCTGCTCAGGTATCTGTCCTCCCCTGCCGGGTGACAAGGCATGTGGCATGCTTGGTCACCATGATGTTGTCCTTCGCGGCGTCCTCGGCAGAGATGAGTTACACGGTCGTCCACAATAGTAGGCTCGATACTTATGTTACAGAGATATTACAAGTATATGACTAGCAAGTGTTATGTATCATTTGATGTTAGATAAATTCGTTGTATTTCTTCTTACTTCAGGTAAGAAACTTAGCCATTAATGCATTTTAATGTTTATAATAGATATTAGCCAATTTTTTAAATTTAGCAGCTACAATTAGTAACATTGAATAATGAGGAATTTATCAATAAGGCTGAATAAAGATGGATATAATGTAATTGTAGAATGTTTGCTACACTCTCGTGAATTTGCTAGGTGAGACGGCAACTAGCAATAAATGTAATCTATTGTAGAGTTTTAGACGATATGTATCTACCACACTAGAGTCTCATCTTTGTAATTTAATCTCAAATTAAATGTTATGCCTGATTTGAGAATTTAAAATTGAGAAGTTGACAAACTCGACTTTAAGTTTAAATAGTCCCCTTGAGTATATACTGCTATAGTAGTTCGGACAGGTTCTGAACTCAAAATTTTCAATTAACAAACCAACAGTTAGACAGCCTGAGCGCCTGTCCCCAAATGACATAATGCAGTTACTTAATAAAATTAAATTATCGAGTTCCAGACTTTAATTTCTTCTACCATAAAATACGGGGTGGAAGGGATACCGATGCGAAGACGGTCACCACGTATTCAGTACATCATTTAAAAAAATAAATCAGCTGTTCCATAGATTTTGACCGTGTAGGCTGTAGGTATTGCACTTTTGTAAGAAACAGCTGTTTTTTTTAACACCCATGTCCCACCCACCATGTATTTAATAGGTACTTCATTTCTCCATTTGATTTCCTTTCATCAAGTTCCGTCACTTGTACACTAAGTGAACATGGATGCGAATTTTTAATAGAGATTGTGAGACATGTCGCAAGGAAACTAAATATAACAGATTAAAAATGTATTTCAACAATGTATACAATGTAATCTACAATCGACGCTCATACAAAATCTCAGTATAAATATAGGTATTTTTGATTTTGAACACACATTTCGATATTTACAATGGTATTCAGATGTGGCCTCCTTCTTTGAGCTTGGCGACGAGAGCATCCACATCCGGGACCACGGAGCCGGCCTGCCTCACCGGGGGGTCTTCTACGGACAACACCTTGATCCTAGGAGCGATGTCTACGCCTAAGTCTTTGGGAGTTACCTTCTTTAGGGGCTTCTTTTTGGCTTTCTGTGAAGTAAAATATTTCTTTTAGGAGGCTGAGGCTGGATTACTACAGCTATCATCCTAAGGGAAAATGATGATTGGATTCAATTCGAAATACAGCGTGTAAACAGACCCTTAACATAGCCGTCAACCAAGCATTCTGTACATCAAACTAAGTAACTTTACACAAAAATTATTGCTGGGAATCGACTTTTTTTTTTTGGGGTGAAAAATCACGGTTTACGGTAGGACTCGATGGGAAGCACTCAAAGCATTGTGCTGGTGGATGAATCGAATAGAACGGGGGTCGTGGAGGTGTGTAAAAATCGTACATTAAAAACATGTATTTAAAAAAAACTTGTGAAAAGTTGGAACTTTGAACCCCAATATCTCCGTAACTAGAAGGTTCCCAGGTATGGTCTCTAACGAAAAAATGATCGCAAAGACGGGGAGAATAAGTGCCTGTCGGATATGTTAAGGGTGTATTTACACCCTTTATAAGCCCAATTGGTATCCGATTTGATTTTTAAGGGAATATTTTAATATTTTATTTGAAATTGCTCGTGCTGCTATTGCTGTAGGTTCTCAGAAAAGTTCAGAAATAAAGTCATTATGATATAGTGACAAGGAAGAGGGAGGCCTATGCCCAGCAGTGGGACAATACAGGCTAGGTAGTCCTACTTACCATGATGTTAGGTAGGGTAGCGTATCTGGGCTCGTTGAGACGCAGGTCGGCGCTAACGACAGCCGGCAGCTTCGTTTTGATCACTTCCAGACCGCCGTCGATCTCACGGGTCACCGTCAGACCATCGCCTGTCTTCTCAACCTGGAGACGATACAATGGTATAGATATTGGGGATTTATGACCAAATTGAGGAACGAGGGAAAAAGGACCATGGAACCTATGGATGGGTGCAGTGGCGAAGGTTCCATACAACTTGATTCCTACCGGCTTCCCTTTGAAAAATTGCACAGTCAGTCAAATAATATAATCACATTAAAGATTATGTACTCCGGCTTACCTCGTACAAAAATTGACCCTTCGCTACTGGATGGGTGTCACCTGCTTAGCCTTTTCCCAACTATATTGGGGTCGGCTTCCTGTCTTACCGGACTCAGCAATACTAATATGTTACATGGAGCGAATGCCTATCTGACCTCCACAACCCAGTTAGTACCCGATAATACGATACCCCTTGGTAAGACTGGTTGTCACACTATCGGGCAACTGACTACCTGCAACCTGCAAAGATCTACAAACGACAGCTGGGACGAACGCCTTAACGTGCTTTCCGAGGCACGGAGGAAACTCGACATGTAATGGGTGGTCACCCATCCACGGACCAACCTAGGCAACGCGGCAAGAAACTTTTTTGGGTCTACAATACCACATCAAATGCTTTGTTAGGTAATTGGAAGTTTTTTACACAAGAATCTAATTTAAATCTTCTGTGCATTTTAAGGAGGTTAATTGTTTTGGCAACTAGATTAGAATCTGTATCGATGCTGATAAGAGTTATAGGGGTATGAAGAACAGCGTGTAAAGTTCTTCATCCTCCATAGAAACGGGAGGATCCTTCGACCAGACGAGTGTTGTATGGTGGGCAGTAGCGAAGGGTCAATTTTTGTAAGAGGTAAGCCGTAGTACATATCTTTAATGTGAATACCACATTGTACACTTAGTTTTGACTCTGATTATATTATTTGTCTATAGAATATTGACTGATATTTTTCAAAGGGAATCCGGTAGGAATCAAGTTGTATGGAACCTTCGCCACTGCTGGTGGGCTTCTGTCCAAAACTTGTTGTCGGGTTTTCATGCTGACAGTTCTTCATTTGTGTATTTTTGATGGCGCTGTAGTACTTCTTGTGATATAAGATTTTAAACGATCATGTTCACTAACATTATCATTAACACTAGAAACGGGATATTTACCATGTTTACTGTTTTCTTTGAGTTCCCGATATTTCGGCGCTGTTGCAAGCACCATGATCACGGATAAACTGAAGTTATTGCGGTTGGGTGTTTATGAGCAGGCAAATCGGTCTACCCTCTTTCTTGTTCGTTTTTTGCACTCAGTACCGCTACCACTGTCACTAGCAACTCGATTCTGTTCCCGACACACGAAACGCACTGTGTCCGCTCGCGAACTTTTTTCGGCACTTACGACCAAGAATGAAGGTAGACCGATTTGTCTGCTCATAAACACCCACCCGCAATAACTTCAGTTTATCCGTGATCATGGTGCTTGCAACAGCGCCGAAATATCGGGAACTCAAAGAAAACAGATAACATAGTAAATGTCTGTTACAGTGTTATTTAGGTATTTGATAATTTTATTCTGCTTGTTTCGGATCAAGTGCTTTAAATGATGGTTTCTATTTGAAATGAACAGTTCACTTACTTTGGATGCAAAGGTAGCCTGAGGCCAGTCCAGCAGGGCAGCCGTCATTTGTGCAGTTTGGTTTGAGTCATCATCAATAGCCTGAAAAAATATCACAATTTCACAAGTCTGTATGTAGTTTTATTAAATAATTATATTTATAACTAAAATAATTATTTTTTAAGCTTTCACGGTTTACAACTAAACTTATACTGTCACTTACGGAATATCTTCCGTGATTGTTCATTATTTTGAGCTCCCGATATTTCGGCGCTGTTGCAAGCGCCATGATCGCGGGTTGAAATAATGAACAATCACGGAAGATATCCCGTAAGTGACAGTATAAGTTTAAAATAATTATATTTATTTATGAGTACCTTATCTTCAGGGTCAGCGGCCCAACACCCTCTACCAAGACTGTTAAACATGTTAGAGAGACTAACTAAAGTGATCTGATTCAGCAAACATCTACTGAAGTCAATATATAATTTATACTGCTCCTACTCCTGAATGCTATTCACTATTTACACCCATTATTTTCTATACAATAGATTGTTTGATGATTGTGAGTAAAATAAACATATGAAACATTCAGTTTTACACCATTCTTTTTTCTTTGCCTTTATATCATAACAATTAATTCCTTTATTCATATCTTTACAAATCAATTACATTTTTAAATATTCCATAAAAAACATTTAAAAATATAAAAAAATTGTAGCCCACCGGTATCGGGAACAGGGTCCAAGATACCGGCGGTCAGGGCTACAGAGAGAGGAACCTCCTAACAATACGAGCCGTGTCCAGGAGCCCCGCTTTCTGAATCAAGCCCTTGATCCAGCTGCCTAACGAGAGCTCCTCAGGTATTGGTCGAGGCTCTTGGCAATTAAGCCACAGGCTGATACAACTATCGGCACAATTATTGCTGAGTCCACATCCCACATGTCGACAACCTCGCGACCCAATTCAAGATACTTGATTTTCCTATCTTTCTCGGCTTTCACGAGGTTCTCATCATGCGGGACCGTTATGTCAACAATCATTGCGCTCCGCTCTGATCGATCCACCACCACTATATCAGGCTTATTGGCTACAACAGTCCTGTCAGTGATGATGGATTGATCCCAGTACAATGTGATACTGCCATTTTCGAGAATTTCGTCGGGCATATACCTATGGTACGGCATTTCCGATTCCACAAGGTTGTATTTTAGAGCAAGTTGCTGTTGGCTAATGTGACGGATTGATTCGCCTGGACGGTGGCATTTGTCAACCGTACCATCCTTCACAATAAATCTCCGGTAGTTATTCGTCATCATAACTTCATCCATAATTGCACAGACAAAACCTTCGGTTTCTCCGAAAAGGTCCCCGGAACGTAGCCTGGCTACGGACGCTGATAGGTCTACCTCGGGCCTATGCAGGGCCCGGAAAAAGCGTCTGTGAAACTCCTTACTCTGCCATACCTCCCTGCGGTCGTTAGTGTCAAGCAGGTTTGCGCGAAGGAGAGCGGGGTGAAGCCCGTATCCACCGCAACCACATCTCGATGCATCCCCACGTCGGCTTCAAGGAAATATTCCCTGAGACTGCATATCTCGCGAATGTGGAGAGTCTTACCGTTTAAAAAGCCTCGACCCCCCTCCGCGGGATATACAGTCTCATAACCGAAGAACGCGGGTGATGCATTCGATATGCCGTCAATAATGTACGGACCCTCCTATCCAGGGCGTCTAGTTCTGTTTCGAGTCCATTTGAGTATGCCGAAAGAGTACATCAAAACCGGCATGACCCAACCGTTGAAGGCACGTACCTTATTTCCGCCTGATAAAAGACTATTAAATACTTTTTTCAGGCAGCCAAAGAAGCGCTCCTTCATAACAATACTATTCCTTTTATTTATTTCTTTACAAATTTCATCCAATTTTAAAAATAAATAAATAAAATTGAAGTGTTGTAATTTCAAAATAACAGATTATTACCGAATGCATATGAAAGGACATACGGTACTTATAACAAAAAAAAAAACATTATTTTATATTTTTGGTTGTTTGTTTCGGCTAATCTCCAAAACGGCTGGGCCGATTTTGACGAGCCTTATACTGGCAGATAGCTGATGTTATAAGGAGTAACTAAGGCTACTTTTTATTGTAGAAAAAAGAGTAGGGTTCCATGCAAAAAAATTAAAACTTTAAATTGTTAACAAAATACGATCCAAAACGGGAAGTAATATTTTTATAATAATTTCACGTGGACGATGGTCGCGGGACATAGCTAGTAATATACATATTTTTATATAAATAAACATCATATAAGGAATTTAGGGAATTTTAATCATTCTTCATAAAAATTGCCCCAAATTCAGGCCAACTGACCTGCTTGCCAACAATGACAATATCAGCCTTTTCATCCTGAGACAGTTTAGCTAAGATCTTGGCCACATGTAGAGGCTGCAGCGTGTCATATGCTGGACCAGTGACCTCCACATGGATGGCGCGGTCAGCACCCATGGCAAGTGCCGTCCTGAGGGTTTCCTGTGAAGAGTTTAGAATGAATTATGTTAGAATTAGTTTGTGTAATTTATTATTATTGTTCACCCTATTTACAAATTTAAAACATTTTTAAATATTCCTTTAAAAAAAACACTATTTAAAATTTTTCAAAAATATAAAATATTGTAGCCCACCAGTATTGGGACCAGGGTCCAAGCTACCGGCGGTCAAGGCTCCAGAGTAAGGAACCTCTTAACAATACCCTTGGCAATTAAGCCATTGGCTAATACAACTATTGGCACAATAATCGCTGAGTCCACATATTATTATAAATGAATAGTATAGTCTATCATAGTATGCAATATTGGCAAAATTCTGAATTGACAAAATCATTCCAAAGCCAAGTAGAATTATGAAAAAGGGGAATGTTAAATATGTATGTTGTTTGTTGTGCATGTTTTATTCAAAATTTATTCTAATGTGATTCTTACTTGTGCCTGTGCAGGGCCGCATGACACAGCGATGACCTCGCTGGCAATCTTCTTCTCCTTCATCCTGACTGCCTCCTCCACTGCTATCTCATCAAAAGGGTTCATGGAGTGCTTCACGCCATCTGTCACCACACCAGTCTTGTCTGGCTTCACACGGACCTACAAATTACAAAGAGGTTACAATATTTTGCTGCAAAAGATAATAACCCAGTTTTATGAAAATATTGTTACTACATAACCTTACAGTATTTTATAATGAGGTATCTGATAAGATCTTTGTTTACCTAAAGAGTTAATGTAATAGTCATCTTATAACTTATACATTTCATGCTTGGTTACAAACTCATCATAGTTTTGTTGGCATAATTCCATAAATATACCAATAATTTATTGGCACAGTAGTATATCTGTTCATCTAATCACTACACGGTATTTTTTGTGTAATGTGTGGACAGTTCAAGGCTATTAATGATAACGAATCTGACTTGAAGGTGTCCACGGTTGTCGAAAAATTGTGTTGAATGAAAAATGTAGGCATTTTTTATTCACAGAAATATTTATTTCATTCTGCTAGGGGTTGATTCCAAGGCGCAAACCAACGTTATTATCGTATTTTCTTCATGAAATTTAAATGATTAAAACAACAAAGTAACCTTTGCACTTGACGTCAACTTACTTTTACGGCATAGTCGATAACTCGCTTGACTCCAACTAAAACGCGAGACATTTTTTTATTTGTGCGGTTAACTTAACTTACAGCAAACTAACACAAGTTTCAATTTTAATAAAAACAATTGAAAAACTTCCAACGAAGTACGAAGTCCAGCTTCTTTTTTTTTAAATTGATTTTAAGACACTTAAAACGAGCCTTTTCAGTCAGAACAGCTGACATTTCAAAACTTATGTTGCCAAAAACAAAATTAGATTTTTACGGTTTTTGGAAGGTGTTGTGTGAACAAACTTTATCGGTTTTTCTGACGAGATTTTTATTTTAACAAATATTTACCAACAGCGGCAACAGCACCCTCCCGACAGCATAACAATGCTATTTAGCCTTTTGAATGCCAGAGCATAAACGCACGCGCGTGTCCTCCACGCCAAACCACGATTCACTGAAAATACCTACAAAAAGAAAAGGGATACCAAAACTATATTTCGGTTATAGCACTACACACGGCGGCACATGAAGCTGTACATTTCCAGTATAACTTGGCCTCGCTTTGTATAGACTTCCTATACAATGAGATCCGCATAAACTGGTTTTGTATAGCTTGATTGGCCGTCGTGCGTACATGGCATTTTTGTCACATATTTGTCGTTGGCGAACAGGGCACGCGCTTGCTCGTCACGTATGTGTGACAATGGCGTTTCAAAGGTTAATCGCAAAACAACCGTACAGCAGTTTGGAGTGACAGCGTTTCTGACGACAACTAAGCCTAATTAAACTCGAAAAAAGTATAGGATAATCAAAAAAGGAGATTTCTTTTATCACTGACGATGACGGGGACAGGATAATATTCTGATAAAATAAAAGTTTTCTATGGATGTAATTCTTTATTCATCATAATTAGTTGTCACGATGAAAACCTGAATGTCGAATATATTTTAATGTATTACCCAAGAATAGAATAACAAAGGTACAGATACACTTATAAATATAAATTAAAATAATAATGTCTATTATCACTATTAGAACTTGAATTCTTTGTATTTCTTTGATTGCTTGGAGTCTGTATTTTGCTGTCGCTTTCTCTTGTTCTGAAAACAAAAAAAAAAAACAATGAAAATTATTACATGGGGTTTCAGCCAGATACTTTTTCTTCGAAAAATTACTATATTACGACAAAGTTGGTGGCCACTGTGGTACCAAAACGTTATTGCCCTTCTCGCTCGTCTTCTGACCATGATTGCTAGGAGTCTTCGGGCACGTCTAGGAAACCAAACCATATTTTCTACCAAGTCTAAGCTTGCTACAGTCAACCAATTGATCGTCATACCTTCTGCCTGGCGACGTGGTCGGCCAACATGTCGGAGAGGTCCTCGTGCGCCTTGGGCCTGGTCTCGCGCAGATGGCGCTCGTAGCGCGCGGCCACGGCCTCGGGCTCCAGCTCCAGCTCGCTGGGGTCCAGCGCCACCTCCACGCCGCCCAGCGCCGCGGCGCCGCCCTCGCTCGTGGTGCCGGCGCCTGCCGCCGCAGGGGCTGCGCGCTTGCCTGGGTAAGGTAAAGAACGGTTAGTTATAGTAAAGCTTCAACCGAATAGCCACCAAGGTTAGGAAAAAGAAACCAGAGCCCTTCGGGGTTGACTATATCGTTAAAATCGCGGGAAACTTTGAACAACCAAAAACTGGATGAGGAGACGCACAGTACCGCAAAAATGGTAGAAGGGGAAGCCCCAGCAATTGGATTGAAATGATGATCTTTATCTGGATGATCGTTTTCTTCAAAATACTTTGATTTTGAAAGAACTTATCAATTTATGCTTATGGACTTTAAAATACTAGACTACAGTAAGAATTAAGAACACTGCGCTACGAAAAATCGCATTACTATTTGGCTTTTGACCTCGATCTCGCCTATAATATCGCCTTGAATAGCGATGAATGAGATCTACTATGGAACGAGCGCAAGATCACGGATCCATACATCTATAGGTGGTATCTTCAGTCTTACCAGGATTAGCGGCGCTGATATCGTACACATGAGTGGAGGCCATCATGCCGGGCGTCAGGCCGACGCGCCGCTCCGGTAGCACTTGGTATAGAGCTGGGGTGTCGCCACTGAAACAGAACAAAATTATATCATTTACGTTCTAGCAAATCAGCAGAATCTACCAGAAACAGGATCTGATCAAAAGATGGACCTTTGTGAATGGGCAACTAGAATCAATGCAAATGCTTCATAATGTTTGATGTTTAAAAGTTACTTTTAATGACCTAATTAAAATAAATGGTTGGAATTGGAGTTCAGCTAGCTCTTCATTATGTTAGTTCCAGATCCAAACCACTTTTCCTATTTTTTCCAAGGTTTTTAAGGATCGTCTTTAGGTTTCCGGGGAACAATCAGTAATGCTCACCCTTCCATATCACTTTCGACCTTCTTCTTCCTGAGCTCAATAGTGTCGGGTGTCTCCATGCCGGGCGGCACGGAACTGATACCCAGAGGTGTAACCAGGCCTTCACCAGGAGTCGCCACTCCGGCTGCCACCTCGCCCTCGCCTGGCTTCTCGCCTCCATCGTCGGATTCCTCTGTTGAGACAAATAAGGATTTAATCCAAAAGGCATTTAAAATCAAAATTAAGAAAAAAAAACTACACAGAATAGTAAGATATTATACCTTCTTCTGATTCTTCCTCAGATTCAGATTCAAGTTCTCCCCACATTGTTCTGTCAATGTCTTGGTCTTCTGTATCCTATAACAAAACAAATTAGATATTTATTAGTACACAAGCATTCTGATTCTAGATGAGGACCACAAGTTGGGTCATACTCATGTTTCAGCAATATGCTCAATGCATACAGCATACTGCACTACCCATAATACTACTACTGTCTTTGATTAAAGCACTGTTCCAACAACTGAACTCAATAAAACCTCATCTATATATATATATAGATGAGGTGTGAGGTGATATATCAACGCACAGCCCAAACCGCTGGTCTTAGAGTCATGAAACTTGGAGGGTGTGTTCTTTGTGAAGAGTAAGTATCCACTAAGAAAGGATTTTTGGGAATTCCACCCCTAAAGAGGTAAAATAAAAAGGGATGGAAGTTTATATGAAAGTCCGTCAGTTATGAAGTTAAAATCTTCAAATTTGTGTTTAGGCTGACGATTGAAAATTAATTTATACGTGTCTCAGCGTTTTCGATAATTCTACCCCTGAAGGGTTAAAAAGGGGGATGAAGGCAAGTAACTATGTTTGTTCGGTACATTCCCGTCGGATATTTTCCGACACTCACGCGGGCGAAGCCGCGGGCAAAAGCTAGTATTATATATTTACTCACATCCTGCCCACTGCTTTGATGCCCAAAGACATCTCCATAGAGGGGCTTGCCGGTCTCATCCACTGGCGGCTTGCCCCAGCCGCCGGCGTGGTAGCCGAAGGCGCAGCCCTCCGGGATGGGCGCGTTCAGTCCGGGGATCTTCAGGTTCGGGTAGGACGGCGGCGGCCCGTAACGCTGCTGGGCTATCAGCCATGGCGGTGGCACCTGGAAGGAAATATTGTGTGAATAGTGGTACATACTTTATGTAATATAAGTCCTTATTTATGCGTCGGTAAATAGATTAGGAAATAGCAGAAAAATTAAGGGCAACCCTTATTATTTGTTGTTATTTATAGATTAAAAATTTGAACAAAAAGAACTTGTGTAAAAACATTCATGATGTTTGTGTTTACTTAAAGTTTTAAAATCACACTTTGTCTACTTTATTCTTCTATTGCTGCATTGTCCAGAAATAAAAATTAGGTACTTGTGAGTTATCAAAAGTCTAGAATTCTGGATGCAATATTTAGGTGGAATAAGACATAAAGCTTTTGTTTTTAAGCAACTGGCCCATGGAGGCTAATGTTTTTATTAGTCAAGCAGTGCCAGTTGTCTATGAACATAATGATGTGCTGACCTTATGTGAGCCCGGTCCTACAGGCATACCCAGCGCTGTCCTCAGTTCCTCAGACAGGTCACCAGGCTTCTTCTCACGGAGGCGCGTTTCGAACTCCTTGCCTTCATAGTACAGGTCGCCGTGGATTGTCATGCGAGGCTTCGTCTGCCATCTAAATACACGAGGGCATTTGGTCAGATTAATTTGAAACAGACTGACATAATAGTTAGTGCCTGCTTGTCTACCCTTTTCCTAACTATGTTCAGGTAGAGTTCCAGTCTATCCGGATGCAGTTGAATACCAGTATTTTATATAGATCAACTGCCTTTTCCGACCTCCACAACCCAGTCTCTCGGTATAATAGTTACTATAGTTAGTACACATAAGAAAACAGGCACTAAACAGATGCTCCTGTTCAGTTTGTAAAGAAACCAAAATTAGTTTTGTTGCAGTTACTCACCAATGATGTCGCATTCGCTCTGTTTTCCTTCTCCTCTCTTCAGCTAAGGAAAAAAATACAGGTTCCAGCTTTCAAACTGGATGTAACATGATCAAAAACAATGCAGTTATAATAACTTGCTTTCATGATCACATTTCTTTAGAAAAGTTTGTAAATTAACATTCAAAATAAGCAGAATAATTATATTAGTATTCCAAATTGTATAAGAGAATATTTATAGGCAATCAATAGAAGCATTCATATTCAAGATAAATACTTTATAGCCTTTTTAGTTAACCTGTTGACCCACTCACTGTTGTGGAAAGGCCTCCTCTTTATTCCGCCAGTCCTGTCAATGTTTAGCGTCTTACTACCTCATCATTCAAATACAAGACACATGAACTTACTTGAAGAAAGCATCATGGAGTTTCTGGTAATCAATATCAATTTTGCCAAGCTTGGGCCTGGTGCGTTCCCTCATCTTGGCCTTCAGAGTCTTGGTTTCCTCCTTGTCCTGCAGGGAGGCTCTCATCTCCATGATACCAGTCTTCTTGATGAAGTCTGGAAGGTCGAACGGAGGCTTCTCGATACCTCGCTTGCCTTGGAGATACTGGATAGAAAAAGATCATAAAAAGACATGAATTTATAGTTTTTTCTTATGTGGATAAAATAGACTATTTTTAGTATGGTAGGGTAGACTCTGTAGACATTTTTTTTACACAATATGTTTCGGCCTTCGAGTACACTGTATGATTAATACTGAGTGAGGTTACTTTACTCTCTGCACTGTGGAGTCATGTTATAGGGGAAATTGAAGACTTTTAGAGTTATTTTTTTAAACTGCTGCAGTTCCTGTAGAAAACGACTGGGATAAATTAAAAAAGAAAGACATCATAGCACAACTAAGATCACAAAAATTGTCTAGAGCACAGTAAGCTCAGTTAATTCTTGATGCCTTTCTTCAATAGTAACTCACCTTTCTCTTATAGCACCAGTGTCTCGGCACCTGAACGGTGTTCCTATGCGCCTTCAGTTGCACCAGCAGCTTAGGGTCCCGCGCTGTGACATCGTACATCTCCACCACGTCTGGTCTAGACACCAGTTGCTTCAACTCCGCGACGGATAGCCGCGACAGCTTCTTTAGTTTACGTTTTGATAGTCGCTCTTTTTCGTCAGCGGCGTTTTTCTGGAAAATAATCAACCTTTATAACATGCCTATATTCTTTGAAGAAATAGGCTAAGTTGTATTTTAGCCAGATATATTCATTTATTTAAAACTTCAAGAACAAAGTACAGAGGCGGTCTTAATACCATAGGCATTTTCTACCAGTCAACCTTTATTTTTATTTTTTAAACATGGTAATATCATCAAATGAGTCCTCCCACCCAGGGCAGAGCGGGAGGGACTGTCAGACTTGTACTGACTAAAATACACGGTGTCCTTCAGTAGCCCTTTATGTTCCAGGGTCACGGTAATTCTATGAGTCCCGCGACCTACCAGTCAACCTTTGGGTGATATTTCAAGGGGTTAATGTTAAAGTGGATTACTGGTGGATTACTTTGAGGAAGTTATGTTACTACTAACTACAGACTAAGGGCTATTTCAATCACCTGCAAATAGGCACTTTACTTAAATAAACTGTTCAATTTGTCAATTAATTTAACTGGAATTTATTCGGAAATGGTAAAAGATCTTATTCTTCTTAGGCTATAAAGCACTTAGGTTCTTTACCTCTACAGCCTCTTCATCAGCAGCGAACTGATCCTGCACTTTCTCCTGAGGCTTGGAAGGTTTGGGAGCATCCTTGTCCTCCTCCTTGATGGCGTCATCCTTCTTCTCCGTGATCTTGAACGCCTCCAGGATGCGGTGGAACTGACGATACATCGGCTCCAACTCATGGAACTGGATGTTCTCTTGGACATATCTGGTGGAAAGTTTGTATGTCAATGGATTTTATTTTGCGTAAATGATTATTTGAGTTTTAGGTTACACACTAACTGAATCTTCAAAGTTTTGTTTGTAAATTCGTGTTTATTTGTACAACTGTTTACTGATTGACTTTAAAATGGACTAGTTTAGCAGGGACTGCAAAATGCAGAATGATAAAATTGCTTTTTCTAAAGGGTGTAAATAGACCCTTAACATCTCCGAAAGGCATTTGTTCTCCCCGTCTTTGCGGTCATTTTTTTTGTTCTAGACCATACCTGGGAACCTTCTAACTAGAACTACGGAGATATCGGGGGTCAAAAGTTCCAACATATTCACAATTTTTTTTGTAAATACTTGTGTTTAAAGTAAGATTTTTACTTTACACACCTCCACGACCCCCGTACTATTCAATCCATCCATCAGCACAATGCTTTGAGTGCTTTCCATCGAGTCCTACCGTTAAACGTGATTTTTCACCCCAAAAAAAAAGTTGATTCCCAGCAATCATTTTTGCGTAAAGTTACTTAGTTTGATGTACAGAATGCTTGGTTGCCGGCTATGTGAAGGTATATGTCTGTTTACACCCTGTATTATCATATCAGAGCCAAGGCTCATCAATATGTATACTGTAAAATGATGATGATAAAAATCCAGGTCTACTCACTCTATCTCAGCTTCCTTCTCATTTTCTTTGTCACTGGACTTCTTGCCATCTTCCACTGATGCTGTGTGGTCATCATCCTTCTTCTTAGAGTCCTCTCGTCTCTTCTGCCTTGCCGCCTTCTTCTTCTTTTTCTTTCTTTTGTTCTTATTGGCTTTGTTTGCGAGACCCTAGGATTTAAACAGTATTTATTCAACTCAATTATGGGAAATTGAACATTGTTACAAGCAGTTCCATTACTTGGACATGGTATCAAAACTGAATCAATAATGCCATACATTAAAATCAACACAAACATTTCATTTCCTATACTAGCACTTCGACCGTGACTTCGTCTGCAAAAATTGTGATAGCTAGGCTAATATACATGATATAAATATAATTAAAAGCCTTTCTGCCAGTGAAATAATTTTTAGAATTGGATCATTAGTTTTTTACCGGAGATTACTCCTACATTCGAACATACAAACAAATTTTACCTCTTTATAATATTAATATAGATTACATACAAGAGAAGCACATAAACTATTGACTATTTCGTGTTTTGGCAAGCAAGATGGGTGATGGGTGCAAAACCATCCCTGTGGCACATATGGACAAGCATGACCCACTATTTTTATAAACATTTAGCATATGTCCTTGCTAGTAATGTTCTAGTTTACCCACAAGACTCAATTTTATGAGGATTCGTATTGAACCATATTTTATGGTAGAATAAAGTTAAAAGAAACCCACTTCTAGATTAGAGATGACTGGAGGCTGTGGTGCATCAGGAATGTTGTCATCATCCGAATCCGCATCGTCTTCTTCAGCATCATACTCTGTACTGATCACTGGTGCTGGTGGAGCTTCTGGTTCTAGATCTTGTTCTGATAAAGGTACAATACAGAATCATATTACTAAAATAATGCTTATGTGATCTAGCTCTGAGGCCAAGGTAAATAGTCACTACTTTTATAAGGCGCTAGTATGTACAAATAAATGTTTTTAGGAACTTTTTATAAATTGAATGCTGAGCTGAATCCCTGTTAATGTTGTCACTGAAGAATAAAAAATTGATATTATCTTCATAGGGATTGCATGTAGAAAAAGGTAGGAGCGGATTGTGCACCTAAAATCTGCTATTTCATCAAAAATAGAAGCATCAAGGTTCTAGTATCATTAAATCAAAATTGCCACTGTTAAATTCTGATTGTTACACAATAATTTCTTAGGTAGAAATGATTTTCAATTTGGTCACAAGTTAGTGCACACAGTGTAAGCACGGGACTATGTTTATAAATATAAATCGAACTATTAATACCTTTCACTACATCTGGTTCTCCTCCAAGAGCAGCCTGTCTTTGATCTTTATAAGCCAGAGCTTCTTCCAAAGCCTTGGGAAGCACAACCCCGCCCACACCAACTGGCTTGTTCCTAAACTCCTCGGGAGTATCTATCTTCATGGTCAATAGCGATGGCAAACTGGCTGGAGGTCCTTGCATTCCACCTGAGTCCTCTCCTTCGCCTTCATCCTCATCTCCCTCATCACCGTGATCGTCCCACCCCGGTGGGCCATCCTGCCGACCCCAACCTGGGGGACCCTGTCCATCCCAGCCCATGGGAGGCATATTCGGTGGCGGTCCCATCCCAGGTGGGCCCATATCCATTCCCTGGTTCCCAAAGTTACCTTTCATATTAGGACCGCGCATCATATTTGGAGGCATTCTCGGCGGTCCCATGCCTGGGGGACCCATTGGTGGGCCCATTCCCATACCTGGTGGACCCATACCGGGCGGCGGTGGACCCATTCCAGGAGGACCCATGTTCATATTACCCATCATACCGGGTGGCGGTCCCATCCCAGGAGGCATTGTGGGCGGACCACTGGGTGGTTCTCCTCTAGACGAACTAACAGGTGGCATCGCTCCAGGTGGCCCCATGGGCGGTGGAGGCATGCTCCCAGCTCCCATCGAGCCAGGCGGCGGAGGCATCGGGGGAAAGCTTGGCATCCCCGGTGGACCCATTGATCCAGTGTTGTTGGGCGGCCCCGTGCCAGGTGGCCCTTCCATTTTCACCAAAATTTGCTCGGTACTATTATGTGTACTGTGGTTTGTACCCAAGTTATTTAAATATAATAGAAAATTCACTTTATTGACACAACACACAAATTCGCATCATAGGTTAGTTTTCGCTAGAGATGTCCTACAAAAATACAGACTAAAAAGGTATCGGTAAAAATGCAAAGTAAACTCAGATTATTTCTCATTTTGTGTTCTCAAATATAATTTATTTAAATTTAGTAATTTAAATATGAAAAGATTGGATAGGTTCAACTTTAAAATAGGGAAATTTGTTAAATTACCATTATTTTATTTTACAATAGATGCAACCTTTTCATTATATTACCACTTTAAGTGTGCAGTTGATGGGAGCGCTGCTTGTCAAGCAAAAATGCACCGAAATGTCAAACTTGGTATATTTATTTTAGTTCTGTGTTTTTCCGCTTGCACATTTAAGTTGGTTGAATTTTTTATGCGTTCAGGTATTTTATTTTATAAATTCGTTTACAGGTTTGTTCAACAACGTCTATTTTGCTCTTAAAACTCTTTGGGTATTTTTTTTGTTATAGTAAAGCTCTAGGGTCAATGCAAGCATGTAATAATTTACATAATCAATGATGCCGCAAAACGCCTTTGCAACAAACCCAACTGCAGAACTATCCAGCAGTAGCGGAGAGACAGGTCACTGGAACAACTTGCGACCCACGGATGCCCCTCAAGTTAAAGGGGAAAATATACAAGTCCGTGATTAGACCTGTCGTACTGTATGAATCAAAATGCTGTGCTGTGAAGAAGATGGATGAAAAACGATTGTATGTAGCGGAGATGAGAATGTTGAGATGAATGTGTGGCTGTGGAGTGACAAGAATAGATAAAGTGAGGAATGAGTAGAAGAAGTTTTAAAGTGAAAAATTGAAAGGAAGTCGTTTGTCTTGGTATGGACATGTAATGAGGAGGGATGAAACGCATGTGACGAGAAGAGTGATGGACATGAATGTTGATGGATGGAGAGGGAGAGGAAGGCCAAAAAAGATGGATGGATTGTGTGTGAACAATGATAAGAAAGAGAAAGGAATAAATTATGCCGTGACGTCTGACAAGTGAGAATGGAAGAAGAAAACGTGTTGCGCCGACCCCAGTCCCCAAGTAACATGGGACAAGGGCAGGAAGATGATGAGATTGATTCATACATATCCTAACTTAATTTAGTTAGGTATTCATTCCTGTACTCAAACGATTTAAAAAAATATAGTTATACCTACAGTAACTGGGTTTGGTATAGGTATTTTGCTACTCTTTGTTGTGGAGGTCCAATAGGCAGTCGCTCCATGTGAAATACAAATATCATAGTGCATAGTTTCGGTTTCGTTGGCAAAGAAATTTAAATATGTACCTAGTATCTATCGTTTCATGTGAAAAGGATGTTGAGGGCACATAGAATTATGATTTATTTAAGTCATGGACTTAAGTAAATCATAGATTCTTGTTCTCTACCAAATAAGGTTAATATTAATAAAATAAATGTAGGGTTTGCTGCGCCCAACGAGACATGTTAACAAAACATGTTATCAGTTCGTCGCGGCAAACATTTTATGTTAGGCCACGCCCCCTTTACATTAACAAACCTTGTTTTGTGATGATAAAACACGATAAGATGGCGCAGCGGACCCGGCTTAACATTGTTTTCCGATTCCGATCGTCGAGGCGAACTGTTCATGTTAGGCCACGCCCCCTTTATGTTCGCAAACCATGTTTTGTGTTAGGGCTCGTACAGATAAACACGATACGACGTCGCATCGTGCTACGACGCGGCTAATTCTTTAATGTTTGTTTGTCTTTGCCGCGTCGTAGCACGCTGCGATGTCGTATCATGTTTATGTGTACGAGCCCTTAGCGCACAGACCCGGCATTACATTAAAGTAAACAAAAATATGTAGTCAATATTTTTTTATTAAACGCTAAACAAAGTTATTATTACTGTACTAATCTTACAGGTATTTTACCTAATAAAATTATATTTCTTAAAAATATTCACAATCATAAGCATAATCATACATAATTAGTTCTATTAATAGTTGGCCTAAATATTACATTTCATGTCAAATAAAATGTCTATTTGGCAGAAATTCATTGAGAAGAGATTTTATAATTTACCCGAGTAAAGTAGCCGAGTGCAATTAGACAAAAAATACTCAAAAGGTGGAACTTAGTTTATAGTGGTCGGATTTTCATGGGACTTTTTAATTGAGTTCCTAGAGGAGTAGAGAAGAAAGTTAAAAATAAAATTACGCCGCTCGCAAGTTTTTTTTTTTTTTTTCCTTTGTAATATTTTTTTTTCTTTCATGAATAACTTGAAATTCGGCGAATTTATATTGAGTAGAAAGAATTGTATATCCATTAAACGCCAATTTGGTCTGTTTATTTGTTCAATGTTCATATTTCAAGTTTTTTTTTAGATATCCTATTTTTTTCAATTATTTCGAAGTTACCGAATTTAAGACTAAGATTTCTTTTGAAATTGGTAAGAGATACATTTTTACAGATAAGTGGACAAGAAAATGTTCAAGAAAACCATTCATGAGTTTAGCGAATTAAAATTCATTCGCAAAAATCAGAAAATCGTCTAAATTAATGATGGCATTTTTTTTCGAAATGTAACTCAATGTGCAAATTATTCTCCAAAACCTCATTTTAGTAGCTATTTAATAAGGTATAATAACTAGAAAAATATTCAAGGATACTTGTTAAATATCAGTTACTGCTGAGAAAGTAAAACATGACAAAAGGGATCTATTCGATACCGCTCCCAATTCTTAAATTGGGAGCGGTATCGGTATCAGTATTGATAATAAATGGGGCGCAGGGACCCAAGCTTGCAACAGAAATTATGAGAAATGCTTACGTTACAATTACGATAATTTTTGTGAGTTTACCAGCGGCCCCATTCCACCTTCGTCAGCAATAATCAATATTTATTTTTTGTTCTCTGTGGATAGCTGATATAATAAGGATAATTTCAGGATAATATTAACGTTGACCGCCATAGAAACATTTTGAGAAAGATGGCCTTTAACTTTTACATAGACGACTTTCTGATATTTGCGAATGAATTTTTAGTCACTTCACTCGTAAATATGGATTACTTGAACATGTTTACGTCCAGTTATCTGTGAAAAAGATTCAGTTACCAATGACAAAAGAAATGTTTGTGTTAAAACTCGGTATTTTAGAAATAATTGAAAAAATAGGAAAAACCTGGAAATATGCATTTCGTCAACAACAATGAACAAGGAAACAGACCAAATTGGCTTTTAATGAATGCACACAGGTCCCACTATTACGTTACAATATAAATTCGGCGCATTTCAAGTAATTCATGAACAAAAAAAAATATTCTAAGCGAAATAAAAAAAAAAAATCACGAGCGGTGTTTTTTTTTTTTTAACTTTCTTCTTCACAACTCTAGGAACTCAATAAAAAAAGCCCCATGAAAATACGACCACTATAAACTTCGTTCCACCTAGTCTAATTGCACTTGACTAATAGGTTGAGTATCACCAATGTATTTGTGAGGTAGATGGGGGTGCTGGCACGTCATGCGATTTTAGAACAGTCTGAAGGTAAACTTCTAATCTCGTCTTAGGCCCACCTTCATCAATATTTTCCAGTACTTTTAAATACTGATTATTTGTTAACTCTAATATTTTCCTAAATTGTTTACCATAGTGTTTGTCATACTTTGAACCACACATGATGAAAAAGTCATGCAGTAATGTTGCAGAAATATCAGGTTCAGGTTTCAAATTTAAAAAAGATGCAAGCCATTGCCATCCGAACCGCAGACCATTAGGATTTGGCATGTTCATAAACTTGGGCATTGAACCTATCCATATGGCACAACGTAACCTGAAGATGCCAGACATCCTCTTCAGAAACTTGTCCTGTTTCTCAACTACTCCTTCATCACTGTATGTGTAGCCTCTTGACATGTAGAACTCCTTGTCAGACTGTCCTTCTTTTTGGGGCAAGAACATTGGTACTAAGTAAGGACAGTATCTATGGAAGTTAGCTTCAACTAGTTTACCAAAGTGTGGGAACTGTGCCCATAAAGCTGCAGTAACAGCAGCTAGGGGATAAGCAGCCTCTGTGCTACTTGAAACTAATAGGTCTCCTTGTCTCACAATTTTCTTTGCCAATAATGCTGTGCAATAAAATAATCCTTGTGGATGCTGTGTTGCTGTCACATAAATATCTAGCACTTGTACTCTTTCCCCTTTCAGTAGTTTAGAAAGTTTTTCATACTTATCCCTCATATGTGATGCACTGACTGATGACAACGCATTCACTGGAGTATTGACTGCTTTCTGACAGTCAAATCGGAATTTCTTTAAATTGACATCTTGTAACAAATTACTATATTGAGCTTCATACTGCTCCAGATAGTTCTTAAGGTTCTCATAGTAATTGTAATTTTCTGCAGAATAAAATACTGGTTGAGTCTTCTTAGGTTGTTGTTCTAATCTAGTTTTCTCTGCCTCAGCTGCTGCAGCTATTTGGGCTGCTTTTACTTGTTGTGCTTCTCTTTCTTTGACTTGTTTTTGTAATAATTCTTCTTCCTCCTTTAGTCTTTTCAAGCTCTCTTCATTTTTAACTGTTTCTATATTTTCCAAGATTTTCCTTTTAATATTTTCAATATTCAATGCTAGGATTTCAGCTTGCTTTACATCTTTTTCTGAGACACCAGTCTTACATATTTCCATAATATGATTAACATTTCCTACAACCGTATTTATGGCTGCTGTATATTTATCACAGATGGCCTTAGCAAGTGGTTCAATGTTCAAGATGCTTGTTATTTCATTATAACATACACAAATTTTAGTATGGCTGTCTGTAATTGCAGCAAATCTAGCTGTAGCTCTATTTTGTTCTTTTAATATTCTGTTCATGTTTTCTATAGTTTCTGTGTTAATGACTTGACAATTCTGTTCATCAAAACGGGCCCTTTTCAAAACAGATAGATTGTCATTTTCCTGTAATTCTTTAAGCATTTGAAGTTTACGTGCCTTGATTTCCATTGCTCGTCTGTTACATTCCTCACCTTGTCTTGTCAAAAACTTTGTAATGAACTCGGCGCGCTTCGATATCATGTTTTCTATTAAGTTTTTGAACAGCTCCTCAGAAGATTCTTGGAGATTGTTTTCATATCCCTTCATGATGAGCGTGTATCGGAGGTCCTCACGAAGTTTATCTTCTATCAAGTTTTCGTCGTCGTTTTCTTCTTCGATGATAGTCACTGGTTCCTTAATCTCATCCCTCTTCAAAGGACTGTTAGGTCCTATAGTCACTTCTTTCACCAGAGGACTCATTTCAGCGGCTTTTGTTAGAGCAGATACTCGTAACCTTGCAAAACCTGACAGTTGATCGCTCATGCTTATGTCCCCTTTCCTTGTGGAATTATTCGTGGATAGATCTTCATAACTACTAAAGCTAATATCGAAAGATCTATCCATTTTTAAAGAATTTCAATATTTAAACGACAAAAACATGGAAAACAACTTGCCTTGCGGTGGTAGATGACAATTTGATTGACACTTCGCTGCAGTTTTGAACTTTCGAGTTTGGCTTTTGACAGCCACAGAAACGCTGTTCTGTATGCATGTGTATTTTTTTGTCTAGTGGGGCTATTTAATTTTGGTTTATGTTCAAAAAATTAGCAACTATTGAATAATAGTACTACTATGATATATTTATGAGATGAGTAAATTACAAAAATCTGCTGTAATAATTTCACTAAAAATTATTTTGTAATGTGGATTTCATGGCATAGCATAGCACTAATCGCAAATAGCTACCGTGTTATAACCACAGAACACCACGGAAAGGAAAAAAGCAGTTCTTGCATCACTGCGCAAGCGTAATTAATAATTGAACGCACCCCACAGGCCCACAGACCGTTCAATCGCTATGCCTGTGAGAAAGAAATGGCGCGAAAATATGACAGCAGCGGTAGCAGCTGATGTTATGTCAACTTAGTTCTACAATGACTACTTTTCCTAAGTTTTAAAATATTTTCGACGCCATGGTTCTACAAAACACGGGAAAGTACAGAGCAGATAGGGATGATTCCAACAGAAGAGACGCTGGCTCGTCTACTGGCCCCAGGTTAGTAAGAAATAAGCTTTCTGATACTTAACTTGCAGGTTACTTTTATGTTTTATGATTGAAGTTATTTTACTGGCAAAGTTGTTATTTTTTGTGTAAAGGGAAGAATCATCGGAGTCCCGTATCCGTGTAGCCCTGGAGAATGACAAGATTGACTCAAAGTATGGGTTCGACAGAGTACGAGACGTCAAGGAACGAACGGGCTACTTGATTAACATGCATACTGTAAGTGTTTTTAGTTTGTTTACGTCTTGAACAGTCTATACTAAAAGTAAATTATAATTTGTGGTACCATAACTTAATAACACTACCATTATACATTTCTGGACTATAAAACTTCGAAGTTATTTGACTATGTCCTTTTAAATTGTACTTAAATTCATTTTTTAAACAACTTCCATTTTCAGGCTGAAATCTTAGATGAAGACAAGAGGCTAGTGGCTGCCATGGACTACTACTTCATAGAAATGGATGGATCACGGTTCAAGGTCTCCCTGACCTTTCAGCCATACTTCCTGATCCTGGCACGCAAGGAGTGCGAGCAGGAAGTCATACAGTTCATATCAAAGAGGTTTGCTGGCACCATACACAAGATTAATGTCGTTGAGAAGGAGGATTTGGATTTGGTAAGAATAAAACAAAAAATAAATGCATTGCATGGTTACTATTATCTAGTTAGTCTACAACTTTGATGAAAAAGAATCTACTGAATATAAATTTAAACTCACTGGCACCAAAAAGCTGAGACTAAATTTTCCATAAGGCTTTCTAATACAAGTTTTTTATAAAAAGATATTTGAAAATTCATCCCATGAAGGCATTAAATAAAGTATGAAAGTTAGCTTTTGCTTATAACAAGTTCAACTAGGCACGGAGCTCGTGTTTCTATAATTCAACTCACACAACTATTGAGATATAACCATCAACTTCTATTTTAAACTAGGAATCATCCCTTCCAAACATCACACTTTTCCGTTACAGCTGAACCACTTATCTGGTATAAAGCAGCGGTACATAAAGCTCTCGTTCATGTCACAAAATGAAATGATGAAGGTACGCAGAGAGATACTGACCGCTGTCAACAAAAACAAAGAGAGAGAGAAAAAAGATCAGATTTATGCTGAAATGTTGACCAATGCGTTAACCAGCGCGGCTGCTATTGAACATGCTAAGAAGACTACTGATCATATGGAGAATATTCTTGATATCAGGTGGGTTTATTTCATTTCATCCTTAAACATTTAGTTTCATATCCTCATTTGAATGCAAGCAAATGATTATCAGTAGGGAGTGCAATCTTGCATGATAATTTCAATTCTGGTATTTTTGGGACTGACCATTCTCAATCCCGCTGGATGCTGCTAGTTTGTTTGTTGGATTTCTTGATGTCTGAAACTACCAAAAAAAAAATCTTAAAACAATAAATTCTAATCTAAGTAAAATAATTACTAAAACTAATAGTTAACGATATATATAATGCATTATTATTAATTAATAAATGCTTATGTTTAGAAATATGTATTTTTTTAAAAAAAAAAGGTTGCCCCTCTAGGAATTTCTCCTGTATCATGGGTGCTTTTACAAACATTTAAAACTCACATACAAACAGCCAGACCCAAATTGAATTATTTGAAAAAATCTTTTAGCATTAGACAGCCCAAATCTTGAGGAAGGTTATAAGCTGTGTAACATCACGCTATGACCCTAAGGAGCCGAGCACCATTAAAAAGAAATCGGCCGGGCGAAACCGCAGAGCAAAAATAATAAAAATCATTTACTAAAAAGTAGAAGTTTTAATAATTTCATCGCCTAAAAAGCTCCTGACCTTGCAAACCAGGTATTTGCAGAAAGTGTTCTTTTTACTGCCACACCAGTAGGAACAACCGTCATTTTGTCTATGCTCAGCCCTGCATTTCCTGCACTGAATCCTGCTCAATTTACTAGCTAGATTAGTTCCGTATATTGCTTGTGGGATCCTGGTATTGCATTCCCTATAATCAGATCACCTTTTCACTTTACTTTGGCTTTGAATTGTAGACCTTATTAAGAAAATGAGATTTGTTAAGTTCATTTCCACCATACACATTAAACATTTTTTCTGATAAAGGTATGTGCTTACAATTGCTTCATAACTGCCTACGCCTAGCCTTTTCCTACTTATACTGGGGTCGGCTTCCAGCCTAACCAGATGCAGCTGAATACCAGTATTTTACATGGAGTGACTCTTTTGATATGAGATCTATTGTATTGTATCTTGAGCTGGTGTCTACAACTCCACATCCATTGCGTATGGGTTATGTGATCTAAAAGTACTTATAAGCATTTTAATGTTTGCAGAGAACATGATGTCCCCTACCACGTCCGTGTATCAATAGACATGCAGATATTTTGCGGTACATGGTACACAGTCAAAAGCCGAGGGACAGAGACACCTATATTCACCAAAAGAGATGACATTATTGAAAGACCTGACCCAATAGTGTTAGCCTTTGATATAGAGACTACGAAGCTCCCACTAAAGTTTCCGGACTCACAGACGGATCAGATCATGATGATATCGTACATGATTGATGGGCAAGGCTACTTGATCACTAATAGGGAGATTATTTCTGTAGATGTTGAGGATTTTGAGTATACTCCGAAACCGGAGTTTGAGGGGTAAGTAGTATATTCAATCCATTAATACTTTATGGAATATGTTGTTTAATTTTTTTTTAATGATTTTTTTCTTTTGCAGACTATTCATAGTGTTCAATGAAGAAAATGAGCTGGCCTTGTTACAGAAGTTCTTTGATCATATTATGGATGTCAAGCCCCACATTTTCGTAACATACAATGGTAAGAATTTATAAGTTGTTACTGCCTCAAGTGCCTCATTAAATACCTTATAGTTTTACTTATTCACACAACAAACAGACCCATACTTTTTACTATAATTATAGAACAGTTTGTCAGATAGTAAGCCCGTAGCCCTATGGTCGTCACTATCTTTTCACTTCATTGTGCTTTGTCACAGAACTCATCAACAACTATCTACAAAATCAACACCATGTACAGTTCTGTTCAAACTTTATGGCGGCTCGGAAGTTAGCTGCGAGTGACGGTCTGCGCAGTTAACGGTTCAAACTTTATGGCGGCTCGGAAGTTAGCTGCGAGTGACGGTCTGCGCAGTTATAACGGTTCAAACTTTATGGCGGCTCGGAAGTTAGCTGAGAGTGACGGTCTTCGCAGTTATAATGGTTCAAACTTTATGGCGGCTCGGAAGTTAGCTGAGAGTGACGGTCTGCGCAGTTATAACGGTTCAAACTTTATGGCGGCTCGGAAGTTAGCTGCGAGTGACGGTCTGCGCAGTTATAACGGTTCAAACTTTATGGCGGCTCGGAAGTTAGCTGCGAGTGACGGTCTGCGCAGTTACAACGGTTCAAACTTTATGGCGGCTCGGAAGTTAGCTGCGAGTGACGGTCTGCGCAGTTATAATGGTTCAAACTTTATGGCGGCTCGGAAGTTAGCTGAGAGTGACGGTCTGCGCAGTTATAACGGTTCAAACTTTATGGCGGCTCGGAAGTTAGCTGCGAGTGACGGTCTGCGCAGTTACAACGGTTCAAACTTTATGGGGGCTCGGAACATCTAACGTAACGCTGCTCAAAACGCAATAAAAAAAAAAAAAGATCAATGTCATTTGTACAATGATGCAAAATCTGTGGTAAAATAACTGACAGGACTGTAATAATTTCCATACTTTCAGGTGACTTTTTCGACTGGCCGTTCGTAGAATCGCGTGCGGCCGTGCTGGGCTTGGACATGAAACAAGAGATCGGGTTCAGTAAGATAACCGCCCGCGACGGCACGTATGCGTGCCGGCCTGCTATGCATATGGACTGTTTGTGGTAATGTATAATGCTAATTTAATATATTTCCTTGGATAGACATCTAAAATGTATAAAATACAGAGTGGATGGGACACTGACGCACAAACGGTTTTTAAATATCGGCCTGATTTTGAGGGAGTGTAAAAGAATCATATTTTATCCATATTTTTATTTCCATTGAAGTCATTTTCTTATTATTTCAGTTGGGTAAAACGAGATTCGTACCTACCGGTGGGGTCACAGGGTCTGAAAGCTGTCGCCAAAGCTAAGTTAAGGTATGACCCTGTGGAGTTGGACCCTGAAGACATGTGCAGAATGGCGGCGGAACAACCTCAGGTACGATGTGCACTAAACTGAAGAGAAATAACCACGATGTGGAGCCCTGATACAGCAAGAAGAAGACGCGGTAGACCTCGCAGGAGATGGCCGGACGAGCTGGACAAAACTAACGATCAGTGGTCCACATTGGCCCTGGATCGAAGAATTTGGAAGTCATGGAGAGAGGCTATTGCCCAGCAGTAGTGTGACACAGGCTAACAGTATCAGTAAAGTGAAGAGATGTTTAACTCTGTGTTAGGTTTCCGCCATTATGCTGTGAGCCCTTAGTTATCCTTCTATACAAAGTATTATTTTTTTCAATTTGTAGGTGCTATCAAACTACTCAGTATCAGACGCGGTGGCGACGTACTACTTGTATATGAAATACGTCCACCCCTTCATATTCGCGCTCTGCACCATCATCCCTTTGGAGCCAGATGAGGTAAGTTACATAACTACAGTGCACAGAGAATACATCTCGTTGTACATAAAATCACGCCTTTAATCCCCGAAGGGCTAGGCAGCGAGGTGCCTATTATAGATACACATAGGCTCTGCATCATAGGTGTTTCAAGTCCTCTGCGGTGGATTGAAATGTCGTAAAGGACATTGAACTTGCTCTTGGATGTTAAACTTTCGACCCGGAGCTTAACTTTGAAAATCCAAGGTCGATAAGGTTTTTCGATGGTCTGTTCTGAGCCAGTGGTGTTAATTTGCAGGTACTCCGCAAAGGTTCAGGCACGCTCTGCGAGTCTTTACTGATGGTGCAAGCTTTCCACGCGAACATCGTGTTCCCTAACAAGCAGGTGGAAGAGCTCAACAAGCTGACTTCCGATGGTCATGTGCTGGAAACTGAGACCTACGTCGGAGGGCACGTGGAGGCGCTGGAGTCCGGTCAGTACCATAACCTCAAAATCTAGCTATTCTAGTACCCTTATTCCGGCTCATGCAATATTCTTATATTAGTTTGAAAATTAAACTTAGGTTTTAAGTAAAACCTTGTTTTATAATAAAGCCGAAGATGTCCATAAAAGTCCAGGTGGCCTTCCATGACGTCCTCAAGCAGGAATAATTGCAGGTGGGAAAGAGATGGCGCTAGACGACCTGTATAGCTCTGTCTCTTTCCCACACTGGTATACTCCTGCAGAAGAAGTCATAGTAACCCCCCAGTTCCTTCCAATTTAGCAAGCTTTGATACTTTGCCTTTAGAAGTCTTATCGGCCTTCAGCAAAATCATGAACATCTCAGCCATAAGCTGTTGGACATAACCATAGACTCCCCAAACCATTGCTTCAAAGAGCTATGAAGAATTCGTCAGTTAACTTTGTGAGGTAGTAGGTACCTGACACTCAAAACCGGTTCCCCACATGACCCTATGTACAGGCACTAGCACAAATATGTAAACACTAAATAACTTTTAAGTGTTTTTCTCCCACTGTTCTGATTAAAATTTCATGTTGTTACGAACAATTTGTTTTATTTTGGAACTCATATTTTTATGAAAAAGATCCAATCTATAATCGTTATTTCTCGCGAAAATTGCTTTTAAATTTAGGAAAATAACTAAATAATATTTACATTATATACAGACTACAAATAGAACTAACCTAATGAAAAAAAAGAATTAAAGTAAGAAAACATAAACAAATAAAAAACGATGACAAAAGGACAATTCAGAGTGCGTCAAAGTACTCCTCCGCATCGCTTTCAACTGGAAACGTGCCCAGAAGACTGGCAGCATTGCCACGCTGAATGGCAATGCTTTCCATTTAGGAAAGTGTATACATATTGGTGCTCGTGACTGTACTACCAAAAGCATTTAGCTCCCAAAAGAGCGTGGCAATTGACAATTTCAATTTTAGTTACACAATTTTCGACCTTAAATATCTGTTAAGTATAGATCTGATTTTAGTTTGTGTTCCTACACATAACATATGACTTTTTTCTAAAATCCAGGAGTATTCAGAGCTGACATCAAATGCAAATTCAAGATCGTGCCATCAGCAGTACAAGAGCTGATGGACACAACTGAGAAGACGATGAAACACGCCATAGAGGTCGAGGAAGGGATCCCATTGGACACGGTGACGAATTTCGAAGAAGTGTGTGCAGAGATCAAGGCGAAGTTACAGCACATGAAGGACCATCCCAGGAGAGATGAGAACCCACTTATTTATCACTTGGATGTCGGCGCTATGTACCCGAATATTATTTTAACTAACAGGTACTGTATATTTATCTTCGAATTTTGTTGCATCGACGAACAGACGGTTACCACAATATTCCGTACGTCACGTCATATCGAACACCTCCACATAGAATTTTTTAATCGGTAACTTAAAACAAAAGACCGATGAACAATTTATGAAGGGTGAATAGAACCTTAACGTAGCCGAAAGGCACTTCGTCTCCCCGTCTTTGCGATATTTTTTTGTTCTAGGCCATACCTGGGAACCTTCTAGTTACGGAGATATTGGGGGTCAAAGTTCCAAGTTTTTCACAAGTTTATTTTAAAATACATGTTTTTAATGTAAGATTTTTACTTAACACACCTCCACGACCCCCGTACTATTCAATCCATCCATCAGCACAATGCCTTGAGTGCCTTCCATCGAATCCTACCGTAATACGTGATTTTTCACCCCAAAAAAAAAATGAAAATGTTACTTAGTTTGATGTACAGAATGCTTGGTTGACAGCTATGTGAAGGGTCTGTTTACACCCTGTTTTTGGGGGTAATAAAGTACTGAATACGTTGGCAACCATTTGTGCGTCGATGTCTCTTCCACCCTTTATTGAGGTGACGACATCTACCAACCTGCTTGGGATTGGGAACCCGCAAAGTGGATTTGTGGAGTGTCCATGGAGTTTCTTGCCCATTCTTCTCCATTGAGAACCACGCTTTGTAATGTGCAACTACAGTACTTTCACAAGTTATTATGCCTTGTGACTGTGACTGTAGCTTCGCTTTCTTTGTTTTTCTCACATTCGCCTGTAATAGTCTAATTGAAATAAATGATTACAGTTTGAGTTTTACATCCTCTCACAGAGAGGAACCCTGAGTGTCATCAGGAGGAAAACTATAGAACGTTTCTATTAATACTAACGGGATATTTACCATGTTTACTGTTTGTTATGAGTTCCCGATATTTCGACGCTGTTGCAAGCACCATGATCACGGATAAACTGAAGTTATTGCGGGTGGGTGTTTATGAGCAGACAAATAAAAAAAAATTTAAAAAAAAAAAAAAATCTTATAACTATAGAACGATTATGTCATATTGAGAGGATTATACGTTAGATCCGATTTCTCCAAAAGGTAACCCCTATAAAACTCCCACTTAATTAATTACGCTAACATTCGTACAGTCATACTCACGGTCATGAAACGTGGGAGCGAGACAAGAAAATTATTCTCTGTTCTTTTCACCAGTTCATAACTGCCGCGACTCGTGGTTCTGTTAAAATAATCTACATCTCGTATGGCAGGTTACAGCCGTCTGCGATGGTAAATACCAGCGTATGCGCTGTGTGTGACTACAACCGACCCGGCGCCACGTGCCAGAGGCACATGGAGTGGATGTGGCGCGGCGATTACTGTGAGTACCTCTTATTATTGAGTATATGGCAGGTTTCAGACATCTGCGATGATGAATACTTGTGCATTTTGTGTGGGTGTGTGTATGTTATACCCTTTACGAAGTCGAAAGGCACTTGTTCTTCCCGTCATTGCGATCATTTTTTTGTTATCTATACTATCTATACTAATATTATAAAGCTGAAGAGTTTGTTTGGTTGAACGCGCTAATCTCAGGAACTGCTGGTTCCAATTGAAAAATTATTTTTGTGTTGGATAGTCCATTTATCGAGGAAGGCTATCGGCTATATAACATCACGCTACAACCTTTAAGAGCCGCGCAGCGTGTGACACCGCGGGGAACAGCTAGTAGACCATATCTGGGAACCTTCTAGTTACGAAGATATTGGGGGTCAAAGTTTAAATACAAGTTTTTAATGTTTTCACTTTACTTTAAATACCTCCGCGACCCCCATACTATCCAAAGCATCCATCAGCACAATGTTATGAGTCCGTTGCGTTCGACCTTAAAACGTGATTTTTCACCCCAAAAAAAAAGTCATTTCCCTGCAATAATTTTTGCGAAGAGTTACTTAGTTTGATGTACAGAATGCTTGGTTTACGGCTTCGTGAAGGGTTCTTTTACACCCTGTATATCTTTTTCTCACCACAGTGCCAGCAACTCGCAGTGAGTACCAGCGCATTCAACAGCAGCTGGAGACTGAGAAGTTCCCTCCACTTCACCCAGGTGGACCTACTAGAGCATTCCATGCCTTGCCTAAGGAAGATCAGGTAAGTTGATATTTTACAGTAAATTATTGGAGGTGTAAAGTTCAACAAAGATGATAGGATATGCTGCAGACCATCAAACTGAACAACTTTCTTCTTGGGTCCAATATCGTAAATGCGATAAAATTATCAACTACCCATACATTTGGGTCGAGTAGGTATTGAAATTTTGTATGGGACAGCTGATATGACTTTACCCTTTTTGTTACACCCTGTATAGGGTGTAAGAGGACATCGACGCGCATCTGTTACCATGAAGTCAATAGAAACTACCGGGTGCGCTGAGGATCGACTTTTTTTCAACCTTATTATTTAGAGCATAAGGCTGAAAAGTGGCAGACTGTCAGTGAACTCCGTAGTACATTACAATATTTTTCGTTAACTATAAAAAAGTATGCTGTTTCGTACACAAGTGCACTACACGGTCAAAATGTTCAACGCGGGTCGGTCTAGAATAATGTACTGCATTTATGGTAACAGTGGTTTTCGCATCGATGTCCTAGCAAATGGCGTTCACAACAAAAATATGAACGAACAGAAGAAATGTGCTCAATCCTTACTTCCTTATCCTTACCTAATATTATAAATGCGAAAGTAAGTTTGTTTGTTACCTTTTCACGCTTAAACCACTGAACCCATCATCCTGGATGCTTATACGTTGTCAGATGAATAGAAACCGACATATGGTACCTTTCATCCCGAAAAAATACTATTTCCGAGGAAAGCAACAATAATATTCTTATGATAATAGTTTACGCCACGTGTCTTTCGAATCATTACAAGCAAAGCATTATATTATTACAAGTAGAGTACAACCAGAATTGGTTGTCAAATTCTAAATAATCACGAGCGAAGCCGCGGGCAAAAGCTAGTATTAACATATTTGTTCTTCGTTAGGCGGCTTATGAAAAGAAGCGCTTAGCCGACTACTGCAGAGTGGCTTACAAGAAGACGAAGGTGACGCGAACAGAAGTCAGAACGACCACCATCTGTCAGAAGGAGAACTCTTTCTACGTCGACACTGTTAGAGCTTTCAGGTAAGAACCTATTGTGCTTCAAATTAAGGTTGATCCAAGCACAGACCTATCGTAGACATTGAGTAGATGTATGTACACTAACCTTTAAACTGAAATTCTGATTTATATGTTTTCATATAAATGAGAATTTCAGTATGAAGTAAATGATAGCGTGACGGTTGACAGAGGAGAATGAAAAATAGAGCTTGGTGCGGTGACCTCAAGTATAATAAAACTATGGCAGGTAGAATATGAGGAACCAAATCCAACTTAGAAATTCAATCAATCAATCATTTTAGTGTCAAAATAATCTTAAATATTATACTAATACATATAAAAACCTTATAACAAGACCAAACCAAACCAAATAACAAGTGTTATACAGAGTCAATAGCTATCATTAAATGACTTACATTTTGATAATTCCCAGGGACCGTCGATACGAATATAAGGCCCTAAACAAGCAAGCGAAAGCCAAAGTAGCGGAAGCAGTCGCAAGCGGCGACGCGGCCGAGGTCAAGTCGGCTAAGAGTCGCGAAGTACTGTTCGACTCGCTGCAGCTCGCACACAAGTGTATCCTCAACTCGTTCTACGGCTACGTCATGAGGAGAGGGTAAGTCCCTAGCTAGACTAAACACTGTTCCACGCTAACGAAGTACTGATCGAATCACTGCAACTCGCACGCAAGTGCATCCTCAACTCGTTCTACGGATACGTCATGAGGAGAGGGTAAGTGACTAGTCAGACTAATCACTGTTCCACGCTAACGAAGTACTGTTCGAGTCGCTACAACTCGCACACAAGTGCATCCTCAACTCGTTCTACGGATACGTCATGAGGAGAGGGTAAGTCCCTAGCCAGACTAAACACTGCTCCACGCTAACGAAGTACTGATCGAGTCACTGCAACTCGCACACAAGTGCATCCTCAACTCGTTCTACGGATACGTCATGAGGAGAGGGTAAGTGACTAGTCAGACTAATCACTGCTCCACGCTAACGAAGTACTGTTCGAGTCGCTACAACTCGCACACAAGTGCATCCTCAACTCGTTCTACGGATACGTCATGAGGAGAGGGTAAGTGACTAGTCACACTAATCACTGCTCCACGCTAACGAAGTACTGTTCGACTCGCTGCAACTCGCACACAAGTGCATCCTCAACTCGTTCTACGGATACGTCATGAGGAGAGGGTAAGTGACTAGTCAGACTAAACACTGCTCCACGCTAACGAAGTACTGTTCGAGTCGCTGCAACTCGCACACAAGTGCATCCTCAACTCGTTCTACGGATACGTCATGAGGAGAGGGTAAGTGACTAGTCAGACTAAACACTGCTCCACGCTAACGAAGTACTGTTCGAGTCGCTGCAACTCGCACACAAGTGCATCCTCAACTCGTTCTACGGATACGTCATGAGGAGAGGGTAAGTGACTAGTCAGACTAAACACTGCTCCACGCTAACGAAGTACTGTTCGAGTCGCTACAACTCGCACACAAGTGCATCCTCAACTCGTTCTACGGATACGTCATGAGGAGAGGGTAAGTGACTAGTCAGACTAATCACTGCTCCACGCTAACGAAGTACTGTTCGACTCGCTGCAACTCGCACACAAGTGCATCCTCAACTCGTTCTACGGATACGTCATGAGGAGAGGGTAAGTGACTAGTCAGACTAAACACTGCTCCACGCTAACGAAGTACTGTTCGAGTCGCTACAACTCGCACACAAGTGTATCCTCAACTCGTTCTACGGATACGTCATGAGGAGAGGGTAAGTGACTAGTCAGACTAAACACTGCTCCACGCTAACGAAGTACTGTTCGAGTCGCTGCAACTCGCACACAAGTGCATCCTCAACTCGTTCTACGGATACGTCATGAGGAGAGGGTAAGTGACTAGTCAGACTAAACACTGCTCCACGCTAACGAAGTACTGTTCGAGTCGCTACAACTCGCACACAAGTGCATCCTCAACTCGTTCTACAGATACGTCTTTAGGAGAGGGTAAGTGATTAGTCAGACTAAACACTGCTCCACGCTAACGAAGTACTGTTCGAGTCGCTGCAACTCGCACACAAGTGCATCCTCAACTCGTTCTACGGCTACATCATGAGGAGAGGGTAAGTCTGAAAACTGATACGACAGCTATGTTCTTCTAGTTTTGATATAAATCGCTTAGTACAACCCTAAAACGTTCTTAACTGCTAGAACACAGGCCTCCTATGAAAGAGAGTCGACTGTAATCCCACGAGCCAAGTGCGAGTTGGTTCATGTAACATGTCTTCGAATTTTTGGTTCTAGAACATGCTGGTTTCCTCTGGATTTTTTCCTTGACCAGTTCGAAAATAAAATGACAACATACCTAGACTGCAGATATTTTGATACTGATCAGCATCATAGACAGGCAATTTTTCGGACCGCAGCCGCTTTTCTTTGTTTTATATTTGAAATCTAGGGCATCTGACATTCTCCCATCTTCTTTAACCTGGTGTCAGTTTCTAGGCCCATGGGCCTCTGACTTGGCTTTACATGCAGTCGATAAATATCTCTCGGGCAAGTTGGTTTCTAGGTGGACCGATGACCTGGTGAAGGTTACAGGGATCCGCTGGATGCGATTCGCACGGGACCGGTCAATGTGGCGACTTGGGCGAGGCCTATGTCCAGCAGTGGACGTCTTTTGACTGAAATGATGATGATGATGATGATGATGTGGTTTCCTCACGATGTTTTCCTTCATCGAAGCAAGTGATAATTATACAATACGCAAATGAATCCGAAAAATCAAACAAATTAACATGTTATGTTTTGTTTTCTTATAGTGCTCGCTGGCACAGTATGGAGATGGCCGGTATCGTGTGCTACACGGGCGCTAACATCATCATGAAGGCGAGGGAGATCATTGAACAAATCGGCAGGCCATTGGAGCTGGATACTGACGGTAAGGAATACAACATTAACAAGTTTCCCTAAATGTCTTGTAATTAATATCGATATTGCGAGAGAAATACTCTGTTTTATTCTTAGAGTAAATAAGGTTTATAATGTTTTTGATAATTAGTACATTATGCAGCGGACGTCGGTCATTTATTGTATTTAATAAAATCTTTTGTTATAGCTTGCTTTGGATTAGTGTAAGTTTACATATTGCTACTAAGTGGTTTCTTGCGAGTAGTTATGAGCACTTCAATGTTTCATTTAAGGATTTCCAATTTATACCTTACTAGCTTTTGCTCGCGGCTTCGTTCCCGTTAAGTACTGAATGTACTCACGTTTTAAATGTAGCCTATAACACTCGGGGTAATGTAGCTTCGTTTTAGTGAAAGAATTTACGGAATCGCTTCAATAGTTTCGAAGATGACCCCCAACATACAAATATGCAAAAAAAATTTTAGCTTATAAAATTAGTATAGATTTAATTAAGAATAATTATGTGTGCAGGTATTTGGTGTATACTGCCGTCCTCCTTCCCTGAGAACGTGACGGTGTTAACTACGCACCCGAAGAAGAAAAAAATCAACGTGTCGTTCCCGAACGCGGTGCTCAATGCTATGGTCAAAGTAAGTTGTTAAACGCCCCGTAGACCTTACGGGCTTGAATAAATTATATTTTTACAATTTAATACAGGGTGTAAACGGACGCTTCACGAAGCCGTCAACCAAGCTTTCTGTACATCAAACTAAGTAACTCTACGCAAAATTATTACTGGGAAACGATTTTTTTTTGGGGTAAAATATCACGTTTTGTATAACGGGCTGGTGTCCGCAACTCCACTTCAAAGCGCGTATTTTGCGTGCGAAATAAAATCACGTTTTACGGTAGGACTCAATGTAACGCACACAAAACATTGTGCTGATGGATGCATTGAATAGTACGGGGGTCGTGGGGCTATTTATAGTAAAGTTATCATTAAATAACATTTAAAAAAAAAACTTGTGAAAAAGTTGGAACTTGGACCGTCAATATCTCCGGAATTCTCGTTTTCTTGTGGTATAGTCTAGGACAAAAAAAATATCGCAATGACGGAGAAACAAGTGCCTTTCGGCTTCGTTATGGGTAGTTTTACACCCATTATATCAGATTAAATAAATAAACCGGTGGTAAGGCAACCATGATATTTAGTACTTACCAACTCCATATTTTCGTCACAGGATCACTTTACGAACGACCAGTACTTCGAACTAGTGGACCCTGAACAGAAGAAATACGAGCAGCGGGCAGAGAACTCCATATTCTTTGAAGTAGATGGCCCATACCTGGCCATGGTGCTACCAGCTTCTAAGGAGGAGGGCAAACGATTGAAAAAGAGATATGCTGTGTTTAACTTCGATGGATCACTGGCAGAGTTGAAAGGTTCGCTTATTAAAAAAAAAAAAAACATTTTTTCATTTAAATTTCATCTATTACAGTGGTACATAGGCGGACTTAATGCCACTAGGCAGTCTCTATCAGTCAACCTTTGGGTCAAATAGGATAGCAATGTGATAAGAGTACAAAAAAAATATAAGAAAAATACTATTTTCTAGTAAAATTACTAATAAAAAATTTAAATAAAAATTGGCAAAGTTAAAAAAAGAAAAAAGGAAACTGTTTCCGCCCGGGATCGAACCGGGGGCCTTGTGCGTGTGAAGCACACGTGATAACCGCTACACTACGGAAACTTGAGTATACATGTCGAAATTACCAATGTCTTTCAATTAATCTAGAGCAACTTTCACTTCAATTGACAATGAGTGACCCTGACAGTAATTCAATGATTGTATGACGACATTGGACTGGACACAACAAATTATTATCTGTTTCAAATCATTGTCTCGTTTTTTTCGCCGTCTTCAAGATTTAGAACATGAAGTGTGTATTGCAAAAATAATCTAACATTAGATATACCTTTTTAACCGACTTCCAAAAGGAGGAGGTTATCAAGACGACTGAATTTTTTTTTTTTTTTTTTTAATGCCTTTTGCAATATAAAATGGGGTTTCTGTTTGATATAGCTTTCATGGGGTATTTTTATTTTACTAGTTACATCGTGTCCCACTGCTGGGCAAAGGCCTCCCCTTTCTCCTTCCATACTTCTCTATCCTGTGCGACTTCTCGCAAACATGATCAGATCGTCACGCCAATATGGAGTATACAAATCGATAAACAAATAAATAATCTTCACCAGGATTCGAAGTAAAACGGCGTGGAGAACTCCAACTCATCAAGATCTTCCAGTCCTCAGTTTTCGAAGCCTTCCTCAAAGGCAACGACCTAAAGTCGTGCTACAGCGCAGTGGCCAAGGTGGCCGACTATTGGCTCGACGTGCTGTACAGTAAGGGCAGCAACATGCCCGACTCGGAGCTGTTCGAGCTGATCTCTGAGAACCGCTCCATGTCCAAGAAGCTGGAGGACTATGGAGGGCAGAAGTCCACGTCTATTTCTACTGCTAAGCGGCTGGCGGAGTTTTTAGGTGATCAGATGGTGAAGGATGCGGGGCTGGCTTGCAGGTTAGTAGCCATTTCATGTTGAGGATACTTGCTGCTTGATATACAGGGTGTAAACAGACCCTTCACATAGCCGTCAACCAAACATTCTGTACGTCAAACTAAGTAACTTTACGCAAAAATTATTGCTGGGAATCGACTTTTTTTTTTGGGGTGAAAAATCACGTTTTAAGGTAGGACTCGGTGGAAAGTACTCAAAGCATTGTGCTGATGGATGGATTGAATAATACGGGAGTCGTGGAGGTGTGTAAAGTAAAAATCTTACATTAAAAACATGTATTTAAAAAAAAACTTGTGAAAAAGTTGGAAATTTGACCCCCAATATCTCCGTAACTAGAAGGTGATCGCAAAGACGGGGAGAACAAGTGCCTTTCTTTTATGTTAAGGGTCTATTTACACCCTTTATTCATAATTTACTATGGTAGGTAGTAAGTAACATAATCTAGGTTACCGCTTAGTGTCCCGAAACCTGAAAAACTTTATCATTTAAATATACAAGTTGTAACATAATAAACGCAAGTCCTCTCGGGTGGTGGCTCGGACAATGAAACTGAAAAACTATTGTTCTTACAATTAGCATTAAAAATTATACTTTCTATAGGAATTGACACAATTGACTGATCAACATTTATGGGAAAGTTAAAAAAAAAAGTAATGAATTCCCAAAAGTCATAGAACGAAAGTGGTTCAGTTTCATGGTTTGAGTCACCATACGAGAAGCCTTGCGTTAATTCTTTTACTATAGATATTTCAATATTTAATGCTGCCCTGTGAATTTTAATAATTTTGCTAATTGATGCCCTTATCTTGCATGCAATGCCATCTTTAGTGGACAGGGCGCCACTACTTGCAAAATGTACATGCGTCCAATTTCTACGTATGATGGTCATCATGAATCTTGATTCAACTCATGGAGGAGTCTTTTTCCAGATTCATAATATCAAAGAAGCCAGAAGGCGCTCCGGTAACCGAACGCGCGATCCCACTCGCCATCTTCCAGTCCCCCGCCGCCGTCAAACGTCACCACTTGCGGCGCTGGCTCAAGGACAACAGCATCACCGAGGACATCGACATCCGGGATGTACTGGACTGGGCCTACTATATCGAGCGGCTCAGCGGAACCGTACAGAAGATTATCACTATACCAGCGGCTATGCAGGGGGTGAGTAGAGTCCTTCAACTTTTCAGGGCATCTTTCAGGGCAGTACCTCATAATAAAGAAAGTGAGTAAAGGAAAAAAATCTGGTTCTGGTGGCCCATCGTGACTTCCCAAAGCTTATTTGGGCTGCGGGACTGTTCGAAAGACATACCGCGGCCCTGGAACACAAAGGGCAAAGAAGGAACATGGATGGGTTTTAGTCAGTACAAGTCTGACACTCCCTTCCGCTCCACCCGGAGCGGGAGGGGGGAAGGGTCATTTGATGATAACCCATCCGAAAAAAAAATGCATTATTATTTTAATCTTATTTCAGTGCGGAAAAGAGATGGCGCTAGACATCCTGTATAGCTCTCTCTTTTCCACAATGGAATGACTTTAAAACAATCCTGCTTAAGACGTCATGGTATCCCCACTGGTCATTATTATTTTTCTTATATTTTTCGGTTCTCTGACACACAAAAGTTGATTGTATTATTAACTCTATTTAAACGTTTTTAAAGGTGTTATTTATTTCGCAGTGCCACGCGTAGCTTCATCAATCAGCAATTTTAAGCATTTAAATCAATCGTGATTTCTAACTTGATCATCAACGTTTTCACTGTTTCTTCAGTTAGACAACCCGGTCCCTCGCTGCCAGTACCCCGACTGGCTGCACAAGAAGATGCTCGCCAAAACGGACAAGTTCAAGACAAGGAAAATCACGGATATGTTCAGCGTGCAGCCCAAGGAGCTGAAGAGTTGTGATGATGGAGAGGAACCATCTACTAGTGGTGGTGGGAATATGGTAAGATTAAAAACTATTTATATAACTCTGGCAAGCTGTTTCCTACAAGAGTGCAATACCTACACTACTGATGAAAAAATTATATGTGGAGGGCTTGGTATGATGTGTTGAATACGTGGTTAGAAGCGCTTGTGAGTTGATTTGCCTTCCACTCCGTACAGACTACCTGTTGACCAGGTTTTGTGATAATGAGGGCTATCGTTTTTGAGCTCACCAGGTGGCGCCACTGGCGAGTAAGGTCCTATCATTAATTCAGTTTTATACTTTATAGTTCTAATAACTTCATGAGAACTGTATTTTATTACGTATAACAACATACTGTAAACTTCAGATACATGTCTACATAATCCCGCAAAAATGAGCAAGCATGAAACATTTAAAAATCATTCTTCCTCCAAGTACTAACTTAGATCTTAACTTACTGCTTAAAATCTTTACCACAATCGTGAATATTTGAAAAAATATGTGATAAAAAAGCGCACAACGCGCGAACACCTCTATAACATCTGATATCACTGAAGACCTTACTCTACACGAACGCCTCTAGCGGTGAATTCATGCGCGATAGCCCACATCAAACTAGCTCGGCAAACTTCATGACCGCTCCTGACAGTTGTTATTAGATGTATTTGTAACAATATTTTGATTTAAAAGAGTGTCCATGGAGTTTCTTGCCCATTCTTCTCCATAGAGATCTACGCTTTGTAATGTGCAACTACAGTACTTTCTCAAGTTATTATACCTTGTGACTGTGACTGTAGCTTCGCTTCTATTTGTTTTTTTTTGACATTCAAAAAATTCATTAAAAGTGCCTGTGATGGTCTAATTGAAATAAATGCTTTGAGTTTGAGTTTTTCGTTATAAGTATTGTTTTTTTAAGCAGAGATAGTCTAGTGGTGTGACCGTCGGACTGACAAGTCATAGGGCTCGAGTTCGAACCCAAGACACGCACTTCTGATTTTCAGATTAATGTGCGTATTGTATAATTATCACTTGCTTCGGTGAAGGAAAACATCGTGAGGAAACCAGCATGCCTGAGAGATATTTCTCGACGGCATGTAAAGCCAAGTCAAAGGCCCATTTGCGGCATAAAACTCTGACACCAGGTTAGGCACTAACCACACGATAAAGAAAGAAGAAGTATTGTTTTATCTAACAATCCATGTAAAGTCCCTTTTATAATTTAACGAGTCATCAATTATTTAAAGAATATCTGTCAATCACTCTCTCTCAATAGGACACGGAAGTGGACATAGAAGACATAGGCAAGCCCAGCAATGATAACATCAGCAAAATTCGTCCGATAGTGCACACTGTGAAGCGCAAGCGGGAGGAGTCCCCGCCCAGGGAGGCACAGAACTGGCGGGAGGCGCTAGGTGCACCGCCGCCCTTCGGGACTACCAAGGTAAACTAGACGAGGTATTCTATGTGATTTATGGCCGGTTTTACTAACACTAGCGACGACTAAACTAAACAAGAGCCTAGAATTTGTGAAAATAGACATTACTATGTAACTGTTATCGTCATCTACCTACCCCTTTTCCCAACTATGTTAGGGTTGGCTTCCAGTCTAACCGGATGCAGCCGAATACCAGTATTTTACATGGAGCGACTGTCTATCTGACCTCTACAACCCAGTTAGTACTGGGTAACACGATACCCTTTGGTAAGACTGTCAGACTTTTTAGGCCACTGGCTACCTAACGACTGTCAAAGATCTACAAATGACAGCCGGGACCAACGGCTTAACGTGCTTTCCGAGGCACGGAGGAAACTCGGTTTGTAATGGGTGGACACCCATCTACATACCAACCTAGGCAAGCACGGCTTAACCTAAACATCTTCCCGAGCGGCCGACCGATTATTTAGAACTGTTATAGATATGGAATTTCATGAATTGACGTGCGGTCAATCATTGCAATTTATACCTTATAACAATTAAATAAGATCTACGTGACGTGGGCCCTCTAGTAACTAATAGTAGTAGTAGTTTCCTTACAATAATATTTTTAACGTGAACGCGAACTGATACATCATTTTTTTTTTCACCAGGCTGAGCGTAAGGAGTGGATATTGTTCCAAAAGAAGAAGTGGCTGTGGCAGATGGAACAGCGTGGGTTACGTAACCGCAGTAAAAGAGGTACTGTACTGTCTTGTCTAATCTGTAAACTTACAGTTGTGTTGCTGTCTCTCTTTAGCACCCTAATATGATATAGCGTTATCTCACTCTGACATACGAGACACATTATTCGTGCTAAACAAAAATTAAATTAAATAATTTATTTTGTATATTATGTAAAAGGGACAAACTTGATGGCATGTTGTTGTCTCTCTTTAGCACCTAAAATTATATGGTGCTATCTCATACTGAAATACAAAAGACTAAATAATTTGTTGTTAGGTAAAATGGACAAAGAGATGATGCCCCCGCCCAAGACTGGCCCAGCGACTACTCTAGGCGGGTTCATCAGGAGAGCTCAACGAACACTGCTCAACACACCCTGGCAGATTATACAGGTAAGGACAGCAAATATGTTTATTGTCACAAAAATAATTTGAATTTTTAAGAAAAAGATGTGAAATAATTGGTAAGACAAGAAGCTAAAATTTGGTACATATATAATCTGTATGTAGTACTGAATCACAAACCAAAAGTCCCCAACACTCCGACGCTTGTGTCCTGAAATATACAGGGTGTTACCATTAACACTAGAAACGGGATGTTTACCATGTTTACTTAGCGATTTGATTTATATGAAAGATTTGTCTGCTCATAAACACCCACCCGGAATAACTTCAGTTTATCCGTGATCATACTTGCAACAGCGCCGAAATATCGGGAACTCAAATTAATAAGTAAACATGGTAAATATCCCGTTTCTAGTGTTAATGATAATATTAGTGACCATGATAGTTTAAAAATCTTTTACAGGATGTTAGGTTGTAAATCCAGGATTTTTAAAAAGCCAAACATACAAAATGCTTCATAATAATATTTTTTTTTTTTTTTTTTTTAAAAAAACGTTGCCCCTCACTAGGAATTTCTCCTGTATCGTGGGTGCTTTTACAAACATTTAAACTCACATACACAAACAGCCAGACCCGGAACAACTACCTGTAGGTCATACAAATATTTGTTCCGTGCGGGGATCGAACCCGCGACACGCAGCGCAGCAGCCGATCGCTCAGCCACTGCGCCAACCGTGCCGTCGAATATAAGTTTTGGTATAGGTACTTATTCTAAATGTACAAAAAATTTAAAAAAAAAATCGTTTATTTGAGGTTCATAACCCATATTAAAGACATCTTACATTATACACAGAAATACATATACAACAAGATAGTAGTAGTAGCGGTGATAGTAGTGGTAGTGGTAGTAGTAGTTTATAGTATAAAGATTATAGTAGAAGCTTTAGCCTGAAAATGCCTTCTTATTTGATCTACTTGGTACGTTATAAACTTTTGTTTTCCATCCGCACAGGTAGCCGAAACAGCGGAACCAGGGCTTTTCAAAGTATGGGCTCTAGTCGGCGCCGAACTGCATCAGATAAAGTTATCAGTGCCGCGCATCTTCTACGTGAACCAGCGAGTGTGCCGCGCCAGTGACAGCGGCCAGTACTGGCGCAAGTGCAGCCGCATACTGCCGCGCGCGCATCCCGTGCTGCATCTGTACCAGTACACTGTGCCCGAGAACCTGTATAGGGAGCATCAGGAGTTAGTATTACAGTGATATTTTAAGGAATTAGAAGTGTCAGCAATCCTGGTAGCCATACTAGATACATACCCTAATGTGAAGGCTCGTTTGCGCATGAGTCACATTGTACTCACACTTACAAAAACTCAAATAATGCTTCTAATTTATATAAAACAATGTCAATCAAGGTAACTAAATTTTTCGCGGGACTCATAGAATTACCGTGACCCTGGAACATAAAGGGCTACTGAAGGACACCGTGGATTTTAGTCAGTACAAGTCTGACAGTCCCTCCCGCTCTGCCCTGGGTGGGAGGACTCATTTGATGATTTTACCACGATAAAAAAAAAAAAAAGGTAACTAAATTTCCAAATGAAAAAAAAAATTATGAAAGAACTAGAGCGGGAGCATCTATTCCAAACATTTAAATCTCAGTTCGTGAGCCCAAGTGGCTGTGGAGCAGGACCAGCTTTGAGCCAAGCATTTTTATCTACGATTTATAGTCTTCCAATTTATAATATGCTCGCTTACATAGTGTTTGTTTTATGCATGTTTTAAATTTCTTCTCATTTTGTTGTGTAAACAAGGCTAAGCTGATACTTTCGTATTTTCTTAAAATCAGAAATCCTAAATGTATGTTTTCCTTTATTTATTTATAAACAAATTAATTATATTTTTAAATATTCTTTAGAAAAAAACAATATAAAAAACATTTAAAAATATAAAAAAATTGTAGCCCACCGGTATCGGGAACAGGGTCCAAGCTAGCGGCGGTCAGGGCTACAGAGAGAGGAACCTCCTAACAATACGAGCCGTGTCCAGAAGTACCGCTTTCTGAATCAAGCCCTTGATCCAGCTGCCTAACGAGAGCCTCCTCAGGTATTGGTCGAGGCTCTTCTAAATGTTATTTTAATATTGATATTTCCTTTACAGAGAATTAACGTCAGAACTGTGCGCTCCAGAAATCGAAGGAATATACGAAACACAAATGAGTCTAGAATTCAGAGTGCTGGTCCAAGTCGGCTGTATTTGTACTGTAGATCCAACGGAAGCAAGGAAGTACGAAAATAAAGCCTATCTCAAAGTAAATAAAGACTAATTTTGCATAGTAGATGGATGTTTAAAATATTGTATGTTTCAGGATGATTCAATTTGGTTCGACTAACATGGATTCATTTGCATTGAGTCAACTGCAGTTCAAAAGTGTGGCGCTCCAACCTTATTTACAAAAACAGGTAATAAACAAATCACGTTCTAGACATACTTATCATAACATCACGCTTGCAATCCCCGAAGGATTAGGCAGAGGTGTACCTAATAGTACACCCACATTTCGCCAGTTATGTTTAAGTCCCATGTAATAGAGGGCGAACCTATTGCTCCAGACTCCGTGGCTGCTACTGAGAAATTCCTGATGGAAAAACCCAATATCACTTTGCCTCACCTGGGAATCGAACCCAGAACCTCATCCTCGGCTTCGGCTTGCGACCACTAGACCAACGAGGCAGTCATATAATTATCATTTCCTTTAAAACAGCTATAAGTATAAGTGACTATCCAACTGGCTCACGTGTTCTGCTTAGACATATTAAAAAATTCCTTCGAGTCCTATCGTAAAACATGATTTTTCACCCCAAAAAAAAAAGTCGATTCCGAGCAATAATTTTTGCGTATAGTTACGTAGTTTGATGTACAGGATGCTTGGTTGACAGCTATGTGAAGGGTCTGTTTACACCCTGTATATAAACCTTCCTCTTGAAACACTATTACTGAAAACCGCATCAAAATCCGTTGCGTAGTTTTAAAAATCTAAGCATACATAGGGACAGACAGACAGCGAGAAGCGACTTTGTTTTATACTATGCAGTGATAGTGAAAAAAAAAAAAAAAAAAACTCACCATCATCTTTCTTTGTCCCAGGACGGCGTCGCCCCAGTGAAACACATCTACCTCTACCAACATTCCGCTCTCAACTCCTCGCGCAGCATGTGGGCGCTAGTGCTACCTCCAGTAAAGAGAGCCTACATATACGTATTGGACACCGTCCGGACCAACCAAGTGCCTAACATGAACACGCTGTACCTCGCCGAGAGGACTGCCAAGTGAGTCACGCATATATATACTGTTCAGTAAGATTCAAACTTAGTGGCGGCTCCGAACATCGTACGTATAGCTGCGCAGTAACACAATTTTAGGCGTCAGCGGGGTACAGAGGTACTGGACCGCGAGGTGGGGTACCCCTGTACCGTCCGGACCAACTGTCTAAAAGTAAGCTTAAGTTCAAACAGCCATCTTTTGTTACCAGCTCTTAACAGGTTTTAACATTTCCTGCTCGCTCTGATGCTATCTCGTTCTTAGTCATGGACCCAAAGACTTTTTAAATGAAAAGAAAACTCACTTCTGTTTCGTAAAGCCGTCTCCTAATCAAAGCGATCGTCATACGTTTTTCGTAAGCGCGACGACGCATTCTGATTCGCTGAACAAAACAAGCGTGATTATTGCGTGTCAGAGCGACGATCACTTTGGTAAGGACACGGCTTAAGGCTTTAACCTTTTCACCGCCACGGACTTCAATAGAAGTTCCAGATTTCCGTGCCACCAACGCCACGACTTCATCAGAAACTCTTAATTTTTAACTACCTATCAAACATAAAAGTACTGTATTTAAAGCGTGTAAATCTCATTCATCGATATGACGATACCCTCATCACTACTGTTTACTGTATACTTCGTTATACAATTATAGCTTGGCGCTGGCGAGGCATCGCGTTCTTTGTACGTTGGCAGTGAAAAGGTTAATGGAACTGTTTTCTACAGGATCAACCTGGGCACCGAAGAGTCTTCTCTCCCCGGCACGGAGCTAACCTGGGAAGTAGTCGTCGAAACAGAAGCGCGCGCAGTGAGCCGACACTTGCAACGCGCACTGCAACGTTACAAGGACGAACGTTGCGGGCCCACGTTACTGGCGCTGCAGGCGACGCTGTCTCCGCACTTGTTGATGCAGCTTATGCCAGGTAAGAAAAAAAACGATAAGATATAACGTAGTATGTATGCATAGTGGTTTTCCAGCCCCCGTAGCATAACCACCGTAGACAACAATTTCTTTGACGGAAGAATCGACAAAATTACAGATAGTGCAAAGAAATCTGTCATTGTGTCGACACAATCTGTCATTTTGTCGATTCTTCCGTCAAAGAAATCCATGTCTACGGTGGTCATGCTACGGGAGCAGTTGTAATGTTAGAAAAACAGAGGTTTTCTCTTATGCTTTTGCCAATTTTACTGTCGTCATGTAAATCCAGGTTTTTGAATTGTAAAATCTGTTATGGAACTTGAAGATAAAATGTCTAAGACACTAGTCTTTTAATTCCTAATGCCTCTAATGTTGAGGTAGGTTACCTCAACATCATTTGGTGTAGGTCAATCAACTATGCTCGTCTAACGGCCACACCACGCGATGTTCGTTTTGATACGACCATGCGACGTTAGCGCAGCACGGCATCAACGAAAGCAACCAAAATCAAAGAATACAGTCATGTAAAATAAAACATTGAAAGCCATTTTCTTCGTTATAAATAGAAGGTCATACTACTTTATCTTTTGTCATACAGGCTTATCAGACTTCCCGCTGGTCCCCATCCACGTCCGTGACGTAGAAACTTTGTACAGCTCGCTGGAGTGGCAGCGTATAGGTGCCAGAGCTATTGTCAGGCATTACTTGGGGCTGGATGCAGTGTTGCAGCTCACTATAGAACAATGCAGGTAAGCTTATTCTTTAGAATTTACAAAATTCGGTTGATCAAACTTGCGTTTCGTCATACTTTCTTACTTGCGTTTTGACTCGGTCATGTTATCCTTTTCATATTGGTCAGATTGATCAGCGAACTGCTGACCGGCGATTATCCAGATGTCTTTGCCCTAATCAAGGCTTCTGTAAGCCTGAGGCCTTAAAGGCCTTAGGTTTGTACCTGAGGCCTTTTTTTCAATTCGCTGAATGAGGTCTGCAAGATTTCGCTCCGTCATCATTCGACTGGTCGCTATTTCAGAGTTTATCTGAAGTTAAACTTGCTTATATTTCTAAGGGTGCGTCCACATCTGGCGAATGTGCCGCAAATGTGCAGCTCGCGAGCTGTTTGCGAACTGCGCGCGTGCATTCTATGTTCGTACGCAGCCCCTGAGCCGTCTGCGCGCCGCTTGCGCGCTTTCTACGCGCCGTACTCGAGCGGCGCAGGAGGTGCGCGCGTGCCGGCCGCGATGCACCTCACAAATTCAAGCATATTCACTACTGAGGCTCAAGTTCACGCGTTTGTGCGCGCGCCCCACTCGAGTATTGCTAGGGTTGCACTAGAGCGGCGCACCAAATATAGGCTGTAACCGCATGTGCGCAGCTCGCGGGCAGCTCGCAAACGGCTCGCAAGCTGCACATTCGCGGCACATTCGCCAGATGTGGACGCACCCTAAGGACCATCATCTCGATGGTTTACTTTTATGGATAATACATCGTATACGAAGCAAAGTTAATTTAACTAGCGAAACTCCATAGATGATATGCATTAAGTGTGAAGTTTCGCTGATAAATAATATTGTCCTCCACACTGGTACAGGTACTTCCACGTCCCTCTGGGCAACATGCCGGCGGACCCGACCCTGTTCGGCGCGGACCTGTTCTACGCGCGACACCTCATCAAGCACAACTTCGTCCTGTGGTGCTCCAACAGAGACCGGCCCGACCTTGGCGGCAGAGAGACTGATGATAACAGGTATCTTATTTATCCAAACTTATTTATTTACTTATGTACACACAAAATACTTAATAAGAGATTACATTAAGATAGAAGAGCACAAAGGTACTGCTTATTTCATGAGAAATCTCTTCCAGCAGACCTGCGAGAGGAAAGTAGGATTAGAAATGTAGACACAGTGTGTAGAAAAGACATAACAGGAAAATTGAAACTGGAACTTAAAACAAAATTATACCTATATAAAATAAACATACATACAAATATACACATAAAATAAATACTAGTCCTGTAAATATATACCTATAATATATATCCAGAATATTACAGTATAGAGGAGAGGTAATGCTCTTACGTATTAAGAAAATAATTATTTAGTTAACAATGTTTGTTCCCTCTTCACAACAGATTAGTTAGCGAAGTGGAAGAGCTATCCGGCTGTACTCACAACGCGAGTGCCGCATATGGTACAGTGTGCGTGGAACTGGAGACAGATGCCCTCGCCGTGTGCGCGCTCCTGCAGGCACACAGCATCCTGCAGGTGGAGGGCACCAGCGTCGCCACCTCCTTCGGAGCTCAACACGCCAACATACAGGACGCTATGGCTAATGCTGGTAAGGCAGTACGATTTCAGGCAACTTCTACTTGGAAGATAAATGATAAGCGTGTAAGGGGTGCTACATACATGTTCGGCTCGGCCTGATTCGGCACAGTTCGGGCTACAAAATCGAATATGCCGCCCGGCTTTGCCGAATCGTGCCGAATAAGAGTGACCAGGTGACCTACCATGACTTCTTAGAGCAGGAGTAATGCCAGTGTGGGAAAGAGATGTCACTAGACGACCTGTATAGCTCTGTCTCTTTCCCACACTGGAATTACTCCTGCTTTAAGACGTCATAGTAACCCCCTGAACATATAAAGGGTGTAAATAGACCCTTAACATAAAAGAAAGGCACTTGTTCTCCAAGTCTTTGCGATCGTTTTTTTGTTCTAGACCATACCTGGGAACCTTCTAGTTACGGAGATATTGGGGGTCAAAGTTCCAACTTTTTCAAATACATGTTTTTAATGTAAGATTTTTACTTTACACACCTCCACGACCACCGTACTATTCAATCCATCCATTAGCGCAATGCTTTGAGTGCTTTCCATCGAGTCCTACCGTAAAACGTGATTTTTCACCCCAAAATAAAGTCGATTGCCAGCAATAATTTTTGTGTAAAGTTACTTAGTTTGATGTACAGAATGCTTGGTTGACGGATATGTGAAGGGTCTATTTACACCCTGTATATTAGCACAGTACGCATAAAGTTGAAAGGAATTCCTTTGTGTGAAAAAATTTCGTTACCTGCTTTGAATGAATCAAAATTACTTGCTGATGTATGAGCGACGTCCATTACTACACAAACATAACATTACGCCTGTAATCCCCGAAGGGTTAGGCAGAGGTGTACCTAATAGTATACCTACATTTCGCTAGTTATGTTTAAGTCCCATTTAATAGGGAGCGAGCCTATTGCCATAAACCGGGCATAAATCCAGACTCCGTGGCTGCTACTGAGAAATTCCTGAAGGAAAAACCCAATAACACTTTGCCCACCCAGGGAATCGAACCCAGGACCTCACGCTCAGCAGTCGCGCTTGCGACCACTAGACCAACGAGGTAGTCCAATACTAATTATTCCAATTTAATTTTGTCTTAGGATCCAACGCCTCGATGACGTACGACGAAACAGCACAATGTAGTGCAGCGTTCAAGATCCTTCGCACAATGATCGCGTCGTGGCTGCGCGACGTCACTCAGTACAAGAACGTCTTTGCTGACTTCCAGATCTCACACTTTTATAGGTAGGAGTCGCATTTTCATTATCCTAGTGTGAGTTACAGGAATCAATGCATCATCATCTGCCCAGCCTTTTCCCAACTATATTGGGGTCGGCTTCCAATCTAACCGGATGCAGCTGAATACCAGTATTTTACATGGAGCGACTGCCTATCGGACCTCGACAACCCAGTTAGTACTGGGTACGATACCCCTTGGTAAGACCGGTTGTCAGTCTTTTTGGGCCACTGACTGCCTAACGACTGTCAAAGATCTACAAATGACACCCGGGACCAACGGCTTAACGTGCTTTCCGAGGCACGGATGAAACTCGGTATGTAATGGGATTGAATGTAATTTCTTAAGCAATAAACTATTCTTATTCTTCTTATTTTTAAACAGAGACTGAAGAAGAGGTGAATGTTTCATAGCTTTTTTTAAGCACAGTCAAACGATTTTGATCCTTTGAAATTACAACACGTTCGTAGTTAACCACACGTCCGTGGAACATTGGTTATTGACAGTGCCTTCAGGTGCTATCTGTCACAGACGTCAAACCGACCGACCTTGGTGAAACCGAGATCATTTTACATTTCATTTATTTGTTTCTTTTTTTTAATACGTTGCCCCACACTAGGAATTTCTCCTGTATCGTGGGTGCGTTTACAATCATTTAAACTTACATACACAAACAGCCAGACCAGGAACTACTACCAGCCCCCGTAGCATGACCACCGTTGACAAGGATTTCTTTGACGGAAGAATCGACAAAATGACAGATCAAAGAAACAAACAAAGAAAAAAACAAAAACAAAACAAACAACTACAAACAAATCAAAGACAAAGAAATCTGTTATTGTGTCGACACAATCTGTCATTTTGTCGATTCTTCCGTCAAAGAAATCCTTGTCTACGGTGGTCATGCTACGTGGGCTGTAGGTCATACAAATATTTGGTATATCTATATCTGTGGTTCCGTGTCCGTGTGTATCTAACCCGCGGCACACAGCGCAGCAGCCAATTGCTCAGCCACTGCGCCAACCGTGCTGTTCATGTATCATTGATTTACTTTCCTTCATCAGCTTTATATCATGCGTTTTATTCTTTACTCCTCAACAGATGGCTAAAAACCTCATCGTCCCTACTCTACGACCCCGCCCTCCGGCGCACACTGTACAACCTGATGAAGAAGCTGTTCCTCATGCTGGTGGCGGAGTTCAAGCGGCTCGGCTCGCTCATAGTGTTCGCGGACTTCAACAAGATCCTACTGTGTACGAAGAAGAATACTGTCATGGATGGGATCGGTAGGTACCTACCTAATGTTCGTGTGGGCTTGCCTAGTCTTTAATTAATCAACTTTGTTGGGATCGGCATCTAGTCCAACCGGATGCAGCTCATCATCTGCCTAGCCTTTTCCCAACTACGTTGGGGCCGGCTTCCAGTCTAACCGGATGCAGCTGAATACCAGTATGTTAAATGGAGCGACTGCCTAACCTTTTCACCGCCACGGACTTCAATAGAAGTTCCAGATTGCCGTGCCACCAGCGCCACGACTTCATCAGAAACTCTTAATTTTGAACTACCTATCAAACATAAAAGTACTGTATTTAAAGCGTGTAAATCTCATTCATCGATATGACGATACACTCATCACTTCTGTTTACTGTATACTTCGTTATTCAATTATAGCTTGGCGCTGGCGAGGCATCGCATTCTGTGTATGTTGGCGGTGAAAAGGCTAACTGACCTCCACAAGTCATTTACTGGGTTTCAGGATTCCCCTTAATAAGACTGCTTGATTTCTGACTACCTGTAACGCCTGACAAAGATCTACAAATGGCAGCCGGGACCAACGGCTTGACGTGCTCTCCGAGGCACGGTGGGGTCTCTGAGGCTGACGGACTTTTGCTGGTTTTATGAATAGGAGTATGACAACTTTTAAAAGTGTTTTTCTCCTACTGTTTTGATTAAAATGTCATGTTTTTACGAACATAGTATTCTGGAACTCATATTTTTATGAAAAACGTCCTATGTCCAAGTTACAATCATTATTTCTCGCGAAAATTTCCTTTAAATTTAGAAAAGTCTATACATATTGTGGTACTCGTGACTCAAACGCGTTGGTACAGCTTTACTCGCTTCATTTTTCTGCCACACAACTGTTTTGGTTTATTTGTGGCACGTGTTACACTACAATACACAACATACGTATGTTTTTAAAATTTTCTGTGCAGGTTATGTGGAGTTCGTGGTACAAAGCATTCGCAACAAGGAGCTGTTCCACGGCATCGACATCCGGTACAAGCAGTGCTGGTCGTACCTGCTGTGGCTGGACGAGGCCAATCATGCCGGAGTACAGGTATATCGTACAGGGACGTCCCTTTTGAATAAGGAGGAGCTCGTGCTTAAATGATAACAGCTGCTTGGATCAATTTTCAGGTTAAGCCGCGCTTTCCTAGTTTGGTCTGTAGATGGGTGACCCATTACATACCGAGTTTCCTCCGTGCCTTGGAAAGCACGTTAAGCCGTTGGTCCCGGCTGTTCATTATAGATCTTTGACAGCCGTTCTAGGTAGTCATAGACCCGAAAGTCTGGCAACCAGTCTTACCAAGGGATATCGAATTACCCAGTACTAACCGAGTTGTGGAGGTCAGATAGGCAGTCGCTCCATGTAACATACTGGTATTTAGCTGCATCCGGTTAGACTGAAAGTCGACCCCGACATAGTTGGGAAAAGGCTTGGCAGATGATGATATTCCTTTCGAATAAAATAAATTAAGCTGACATGGTATTTTGATGGAACAGTGAAAAAATGTATCGTTTTTAATAATTAAATTTTTTTTGGAAACAGGGGAAACTACCGGAAGGTCTAACTGAAGTTGGATCGTCACAGCTGCCAGCAGCGAGTGAAGAAAGTGGGGACGATGAGGTACTTAATGCACGTTCATTGGGTTCATTTAAAACAGACAGAATGCAGACACTGGGCGGTGTTACACAATACAACACCAGCTACACACACGCGACGGCTCTGTAGCCTGGACCGTGACCGGCTAGCTCTGGTAGCGGGACGGACGGGAGCCGCACAGGGTAGAGGCACCTGTCTCGCTGGGCCTCCTCTGGGCAACTGGGACGGGGGGCGCAGTACAAGGGGCCTTCGGGCAGAGATCAGCGCTGTGGCGGCTCCGCAGCCAGGGGGCAATCCTTCGTGACCGCCAGCCACGCTGCGACAGCCTTCTTGTTGATTTAAAAAAAAACTTACGGAGTAACACTTCGATTTGCCCTTCACTTGGCGTGCCATTCAATGTCAAAGCACTAGCGAAGTAAGCTGATTATACGAAAATTAACTTTATTGTTATGTGGAAAATGTTCATAATCCTACAAGCGAATGGTCATACTAGTGCGAAAATATAAATCATTCGAATAAGGTTCAAATTAGTATGGAACGCTTACTTGACTTAACACAGCAATGTTCAAGTGCGCCTTCTAGTCCTCAGACTGATGAACTAAACGCTATTCTAGCAGCGATATAATTTTAAAATGTATCATTAATGATTATGTTGACAGGGTACGATAACAATGCAGTGGAATCTGTCGAGCTTCCTGCCGGCGCCAGTGCGGGAGCCCTTCGCGGCAGCCGTGGCCGGCTACCTGAGCGCTGCCTACTCGCAGCCTAAGGAACTGCCCAACTTGATACGAGGGGAGATCTCGCAGAAGCTATTCCAGTATGTTTTAGCTTTATGTTGATTTTTTTATTGCTGACTTGGTTTTAATCAAAGCTAAAGAAATTCGTTCCAACTTTAGTCGCTGACTGCGTCCTAACCAAAGTGATCGTCGCGCGAACACATGACCGCTTCAGTTAGGTCGCGGAGTCAACCAAACATGAACGCGTCTCTGTTCACAGAGGGCGCTTCTCTAACAAATGAATGACATATGAACGTGACGTTCACGTATTTGCATGACCGGTCGTTATGTTAACAGCAAAAACAATCCATTTATTTTCACCTAACCTAAGTATACATGCTAATAACATTAGTGTTAGTATAAGCAACTTTAAACTATGTTAGTAACACTTCACTTGCATGATGGTTAAGACATGCGGTGTTGCCATTTCTGCAAAGCTCAACTCCGAAGCTATTACAACTAATATTCATAACTTTTAGTAGAAAATATTACGAATATGAGAAGCGTTTTTACTGTGATATAAATTTCTTAGATTTTCAGCCTTTATTATTCAGTTAGTCGCTGCTTTACTCAGCCAATGAATAACTTTTCGTCTGTAGAGTGACAGAGAAGATAAACACGCGTCACCCGTCGCTCCGTCCGTCCGACATCGGCCAGCAGCCCGGACTGAAGCCGGACGCGTTCTGCGGCGACTGCAAGCCCGCGCTACTGTACGTCAACGCGATCTGCAAAGTGTTCTCACTCGATCCCTCACTGGAAGAAGAGGTTTGAAACTATGTATACTTGAGAGACTTGCTTTACATAACAAGAATTTCTCGACTGTCATACGCAAAGGGAGAGGTACTCGTAGAGGTGACCGTGACCCACATTTCGCCGTCTGAGGGTCTGGGGGACGAACCTGTCATTAATCTGACTCAAATCCAGACTCAGCTCAATTTCTAAAAAGAAATTCCTGATGGAAAAACCCAATAATACTTTCCCCTAATTGAGAATCGCTCCCAGGATCCCATCCTTACCAGTAAAAAATATACGAGGCCGGTATTTTGTATCTGACTACTCTGAGAAGAAACAGCTGAAACAAAGTCAGTAACTCTTAAAGAGCGTTTATGACTTACGGCATTTCATACAAAATTTAATTTTTTTTTTTTTTTTTCGAAATGACTGAACCGATTTTAATATACGCTTAAGCAGGATACATAAGTCTAAAAAGTTATCAAAGAACATTTTCGAAATGTCATTAAAAAAAAAGATTGGAAATTTCTATTTCTATGGAAAATTTAAAATCGATCTAATTTAGCTGTAACACTATTTTTCGAAAATATTCTCTGATAACTTTTTAGATCTATGTATTCTGCTTATGCGTATGAAGTTTCATTAAATCGGTTCAGTCATAATGCAACCGATAATTACACGAAGTAAGCGATTCCAAGAGAAGTGTACTATAGACTGAGCTATCATAATAAATTGTCAACATGTTTCATAACAAAGAGTATTTTGTCCATCTATCTAAAAGTCAGCTTCATCCAGGTAACCCTCCTCCGCCGCAACTTGCTCCGGCTGATCGGCGTGGGCGAGTTCAGCAGCGCGGCGGAGTGGCGCGACGCCTGCAACTCCTGCGTGCTCACTGAGATCATCTGCAAGGTGTGCAACCACTGCCGCGACCTCGACCTCTGCCGGGACACTAACACTGCCGTGCAGAATGACGTGTGAGTACCATACATAAACAAACAAAAACTGACGCCCTTTTCCTATAGAGAAAGTCAAATACTACAGAACGCCAGCAGACCCTTACATACTCGTGTGAGTGTCATCATGTTCAACCTGCAAAATTCTAGTACCCGATTTCCTCCGGGTAGATTGAAAGTCGATACCAATACAGTTGGGGATAAGCTAGGGCTTAGCTTCGCGTACTAAAATTATGCAGGTCCAACAACGTACCATAGGATTCTCATACCAGGCTCGTCAACCTTGGAATTTCCTTTCTGAACCACTTTGCTCATACTGTATTTAAATCCCATGAAATAAAGTGCTGTTATATGAGCACAAATCCGGAGTAAGGCAACCCTTACCTACTCTACTCTAATGGAAATCTAGGAAAACTACCCTGGGAGTTGACACCGCATCAATTGTATAGTATAAGTTCTTTATTTGCACAGCAAGTAAAAAGTTATGTATCTGTAGTTTTTGAAAGCAGGTTGGTGCATTATTTTACATGGTAAGATCATCCTAGCCTTTTCCCAACTACGTTGGAGTCGGCTTCCAGTCTAACCGGATGCAGCTAAATATCAGTATTTTATATGGAGCGACTGCCTATCTGACCTCCACAACCCAGTTAGTACTGGGTAATACTATACCCCTTGTCAGACTTTTTTTGGGCCACTGACTACCTAACGACTGTCAAAGATCTACAGATGACAGCCGGGACCAACGGCTTAACGTGCTTTCCGAGGCACGGAGGAAACTCGGTATGTAATGGGTGGTCACCCATCCACAGACCAACCTAGGCAAGCACGGCTTAACCTAAAGATCGACCCGACCGGCTGTTATTATTTAGCCACGAGCTCCTTCTCCTTATTTTACATGGTGAGATAGAAGAGAGAATTGATGGTGGAAACATATTGTTTGGGTTAATGTTTTAAAAAAATACTGAATTTCGTAACATTTTGTTCACAGGCCAGTGTGCTTGTGTCCTACGTGTGGCACTCCGTACGAGAACCAAGAGCTGGAGTGGAGGCTGGTTGAGATCATGAACAGACGAACCATGTCCTATATGCTACAAGATCTGATATGTAAGCGGTGTCATCAGGTTTGTAGCATACATATTACTTGTACATATTATTTTTCTTAGGTTAGCGTTTCTTGAGTTAGCATTATCCACTTTTACCAGAAAATCATGGTTTTCCATAAATCTTTTGATATTATTTCTCGATTATAATGACTATGAGTAAAGACTCATGACCGTTTTAGTTATATTGGTGGAGATTAAACCATTGTGGTGTCGTAATAGGCAATATAATAGCAGCAGTATGCTAATACAGCCGTAATAGACTTTTGTGGTGTGATCTTCGGACTGCCAAGTCATAGGTCTCGAGTTCGAACCCAAGTCCCTCACCTCACCTCTGATTTTTCGGAGTCATGTGCGTATTGTATAAGTATCACATGCTTCGGTGAAGGAAAACATCGTGAGGAAACCAGCATGCCTGAGAGTTATTTCTTGACGGCATATAAAGCCAAGTTAAAGACCCATGGGCGGCATAAAAACTCTGACACCAGGTTAGGCACTAACCACTCGAAAAGAAGAAGTGTGCTAATAAAACTGTAGTCAGAAATCAGTCCGCCACGTAAGGCGGTCCCTAGTAATTTCCCCTATGATCATAGAAGCCCATGTCTAACGCACTCCGCCTATGCTCACACTCGCATTGGTCACCACGAGCCTCGTTCGAGTGGCAGCGATTACAACCTATGGCATAGTACCAAACATCGCATTTTTTTCTTGTTTCATTGCAGGCACGTTCACGAACGTACAAATGATTGCAAATGCGGAGTTCAGTACTTGGACGGCTTTATGGATATTTTGAAAAAGACACCAGTCATACAATTCTATTTCCTTGTGCAGGTAAAACGTGAGAACATGACAATGGTATGCGAGTGTGCGGGCGAGTTCGCGCTCATGGTGCCAACCAAGGAGGTGCTGGCACAAATCAACACGTTCAAGACCATAGCGGAGTACTACAAGATGCCGCTACTCTCAGAACTGATTGAATACCACCTCAGCAATACGTGATACGAATCTATATTATTAAGTTTTAAGTGTAATTAAAATTGTTTTTGTGATAAATGTGTGTTTTAATGGTTTATGAATGAGAGAGATGGTCTTGATAGAAAATAAATTTAAATTTATTTGACTTATGTTATGGCACGCAGTGAACACACAAAAGAACTTGGTTACAAATGTGCGCCTCATGGCTGCTCTAGTGAAGGGTACAGTCTGAAAGCCTGATATGATAGATAGATACATTTATGCTTCGACTTGTTGACAATTGTTTGCCTCCAGCTAAGTTAGGCTGCGTTTCCACCCAGAGATGTGCGAGGATGCGTTGGGCGGGATGTGTTTGTTAAGAACCAATAGAATCACTTCATTTACCCAGCCTCGCTCAGCGCAGTTAGTGTGACTGACACTGGCTTGGCCACCATCAGGGATTTAAAATACTTTGGTCGTTTCTAGAAACTACTTAGTAGTTAGTACCTGCTTGTACCACAGTATGGGGAAATTTAATTCTTTAATATCTTTTTATTTACACACCGACTGAATCTGTAACTTGGCGACGCATTAAGACTAATCAGTGATTAAATTTGAAACAAAACAGATCTTCGCTAGGTGCCCTAGTTTTTGAGATATAAATGTGGCCAAGCTGAGGAGACTCTCCACCTATAAACCCTTATATCTTTGGATCCAGTGACCGACAAATTCTGATATTTGGCGACAAATTTTGTGTTATAAAAATTAAAATCCCTGATGGTGGCCAAGCCAGTGTCAGTCACACCAGCTTTAGTGGAAACGGCTCAGCGGAACAAGGTTTTTGTAAATCCAAAACAAGGGAAAGATGAGTGCTAGGGACTGACGCGAGCAGTCTAGACAGTGTGGTTACCGCTCGCATCTGAAGCGACGAGCCCGCTACACATGCTCGCTTGCTTTTCTGCGCACCGTTTCACAGCATCACTACGCATCCTCACACCGCTCAGTGGCCTAGCACATCTCTGGTGGAAACGCTCACACCATTCCACAGCCTCGCTTCGTACATCTGGTGGAAACGCAGCTTTAGGGTGACATTACCATGTTGATAGTACCAGTTATCTTGCTTCTTCCTGCAGTGTTAGTAGTATTTATTGAGTAACAATAAACAGACTTCCAAAACACACAAAAGTCTAAAATAACTTTTCTTTTGGAAGGAAAACTGCCTTTTTTGCCACCGACTTCCGAAAGAGAGGTAAGTAAAAGAACTAAATGCCTGAACCGATTTTGATGAAATTTCTATGGGACCAATCGGGAAGTATATCCTTTCATATAAAAGAAGAATTTCTCAAATCGGCTTAGAAATGACAGAGTTATGAGGTAATAAACAGAAAAAAAAATACAACCAATTTGAGAACCTCCTCCTTTTTGAAGAGAGTCGGTTAATAAATCAAAACCACAGAAAATTATTGATAGTATGTATATTACTAAAAGGAAATTATTCACAAGTTATTTAAAATAAACAAAAACATAAATAAATGAATTCAAAGTGTGCTTCTCTCATCATTTGGTGTTTGGCCTAAGCCTTTAGCTACTTCACTAATGCATAACCATTGTCCGTCGGAACCTTCGCGCCAGAGACTGACTTTATTGTCTCCTCCAGATACAGCAAGGATATTACCAGTGAGAGACCAGCTCACACTCCATACAACATCATCAAAAGTGTTTAGTATTGTAGGGGTCCAGGACACATTATCATCACTGGTCCAAATGACAACCCTCTTGTCCTGGGAACAGCTGGCAATCATGGACCTTTGCAGACCCAGAGATGGAGCCCAAGCTACATCTCGCACCCAGTCCATGTGCATTTCTAGTCTGTTCTCTTCGACCCATTGGTCACCTGTTTCTCTCCAAATCTGCAATAGAAATTAGTTTTTGAGGGACATATAGAACCAATGCAAGTATTCATAGAAATGGCTTCACAGCTTAATTCAATTAATATTACAACATTGTTTGTGCTATGGGAATACCAGCCAAATAGAGTTGTACTCACCTTTATCAAATTGTCACATCCTCCAGTAACAATTCTCTTTGATGCCTCCTTATTGCTGAGAGGGTCCAAGTTCAAGTCGGCGGAGATGGCTGGGCACCAGCTGACAGAGTTCACTCCGATGGCGTGTGCTCCTGGGATCTTCTTCACATCCCAGTTACCGCCATCCTGCGAGTATGTTAAGATGGACACGGAACCGTCGGAGCTGCAGCACGCCAGGATGAGGCCGTACTCAGCGGGCGCCCACGCGATAGAGTTCACGGAACTCTCATGTCCGGTATATTCATACAGTTTCGTCCACTCGCCAGATTCCTTCCAAATGATAACTTTCCGGTCATAAGAGCACGACGCCAGCAGGTTGCCATACTTAGGATGAGCCCAAGCGACCTGCCACACTGGCCCGAAATGACCCTTAAGATCAGCAGCAAGGGTTTGTGTACCACTCTTGATGTCATAAATCTTGACGGAATTATCGGAAGAACACGTCGCAAGCCTCAACCCGTAGTAATCCAATTCGGCATCGTGTATCATGTCTTCATGACCCGTATCGATTGTGTTTAGAACAGTAATCATTTTTAAAATATTTATCAAAAAACACAAAATGAACAATATTTTAACCGCGCCAGCTGTCAAACGGTTGACGTGGAATTGAAGTTGCCATAGAAAAGACAGAAATGGACGTCTGTACCTACTATAGTGACGCCACTGTTAGAAAACGATCAGTGTATTGTTGGCAACAGCTGCCAAAACAATAAATTTGTTTGCTGACAATATTTTTATTGAAATAAATCATTAATTAACTACAATAGAGTCAATTTAATTTGCTTCTTTGTTATAATTTCATAATAATTCAAATTTACTGCCGAAAACGAACACAGAGACTTTGCAACATTTAGCTCAAAATGTCATGTCATAAAAAGTTTTTAACAAATCTGAAATAACTGAATTCGAAAATACTAATGAGTTAATACACTCAAAATTATGATAAACAGCTGGTAAACAAAACAAAAAGATGTCTGTAAACGAAGATGGTTTTTTTTTCAAGGTTGAACAACTATTAAATCAAGACTATCGTGGAGTGAATGTAAGTGCATTTAGAGAAAATGTCATACAAGATTTCTGATGATTATCACCAAACTATTACTTACAGATTGCTGTTTACGCTCTGGCGACTGCTGGCTTAGCAGTATCCATACGTAATGTTCGTCCGGTACGTGCCCTGTTTATCCTCAGTCAATAATATTGATGATATTACATAATAACATTTATATTTAAATCTAATTAGGTTAGCAAATTCTCAAAGGCAAGTGCAGTTCCTGAACATTTTATAAAGAAACATGAGACACTGAAAGCATCCTATGCGGGTGTGCAGCATTCACCCTTTCGTATTTTGGTAAACCATAGAGCCCCTATATATTTACCTTTATGGCATACGGAGAAACCGCCACTTCCAGTCAAGGTTTGAATATATTTATATTAACAACAATACCATTGATTCAACCCGGTTGGGTTGGTGCCAACACATTTATAAATGATCTGTTTTGTTTAGATATGGGGAGTTGACGTAGCAAGTGGAAATGGAGTGAACTGGCTGGAATGTGTGGCCAAAGGCCAGAAATTATCACTGACACTTGTTGCAAGAGAAAATGATGAGATAGTCTCCAAAGTATTGTTGCATTTACCACAACAAAGGGTAAGAATTTTCCAGAAATTGACCCATTTGTAGAAAATATAAAAACCATTAATATTGTGTAGTAGGTACCTAATTTTTTTTTCTTATGTCATATTAATTACCAAAGTAATTATTATTTAAGTGTAAATGGAAACTTTCAAATTGCCTGTCTTTGGGTAGAAAATAATTTTTAAGTTTGAAATATTATAATGACACTTTTTATTTCAGAAAAACAAAATTGAGACCATAGACATTGCAGAAAGGCTAGTGGAACTTGGTTTTGCTAAAGCTTTGTTGCCCCGAAACATCCAGAAAAATACTATAGAGTCTAAATTGGCCCCGGCTTTATTGTCTGCCGAAAATCGGGCTAAGAACTACCGGCAAGGCATCTGGTGTGACAATCTTCCACCTATACCTATTTATACAGTGTACTGGAGAAAAGGATCACAGGTCACTGCAGATGTTCTGGCTGCCACAGCCAAGAAGTTGCTCCAACTTTTAATACTACTTTTACAAGGTGTCATTGGTGGAGCAAAGAAACTAGCTCTCCGACCCTTCAAAGCAACCACGAAACAAGTACAGACTACATGAAAGCATTTATTTTTGAGCATTACAACTTACGTCTAGTTTGTACAATGGTAACTGTTTAGGTACACGGAGACTAGAGGTGATTCTTCCATTTTCTAAAAATGTCCAAAATATTCTTCTCTTTTGTATATAATGTTGGCAATAAATTGTTACTGTTAATTTACTATCTTGTCTTATTATTTAAATCAAAAACAGAAATTGTAAAAAAGCACTTTATTCAAATTAAATATTATATATTACATTAAAATATATATCTTAATTAAAATAGCAAAAGGAAAAGTACAGCTAAACAATCTATTGAAATAAACCTTCCAACCATTATTTGTAATGATGATAACACCTTAATTTCGCCCTTATATAAAAATAAATCGTCACTTCAAATGTAAACAAATGTACAAGGTAATTTACGAAAAAATACTGTTTCGTTTCAACTAAACGTCGAAGTAGGTATCATAGTGGCGGATATAAAAATACAAAAAGCAAGTCTGATCCCCGCTGATCCTATGGAGTTGACGCACCAGTATTAAAAAGATCGAAAAATATATAGTTGGTGGGTGTTGACAGGGAACCCTACGCGCTTTGATATATGGCTATTGGATGGCAATCCTGATATAACTGATAGTGATAGATATAGGAGCGCGTAGGGTCGTATGTTACGGGCCTTAATACTTGATATTGCTCGCGTTGTACATAGAGCGGGTAGGGTCCGGCCGGTGCGGGGGGCGGGGGCAGCGGCGCACGCGCGGGCGGGCGTGGCGCCGTCAGAGCAAGCTGCAGCGCGACAGCCACGACGTGGGCTTACGTTGCTGCTCGTTGGCACGGATCTGGTGCGCGCCTGACCTCGCGCCCGCTGGGTTACTCGCCTCCTGGATACACATATTCATTATATGATTAGAGTAAAACGATGGTAAGTCCTTCAAAAAAAAATCTGAATAAGATGACCAACGGCAATATTACAGCAAATGAAATTACCAATAGGGAAGTTCCTATGGAACGTTAGTGGCAAACAACTCGATGATACTACACAAAATTATCAAAGCGATTTCAAGGTAAAAAAGAAAAAACATTAAGATATTGGTACAAGTCAGGTCAAGTCAGTCTATCAACAGTATGATGACATATTTATTTAAAAGGTGTAACAATCATGGGTAAATTAATGTAGCACGAGTTGGCAATATTATTTTGTAGGTATTTTTTTTCTTAAAAAAATTGACAGAGCGCACACTTCATGTTACCCAAAAATTGTACACCTAGTTATTTTATCTTCGAGTCGTGTTATTAAGATAAACACCAGCCTTCACTGACAGGATCCGCCTTATTCCAAGGTTTAAACCATCAAACCAGTTATTGTATTACGAACCTTATTCCGAATAGGGAAGAGTTCGTAATACTAGCATTAAAACCGGGCCTAAATTGTAAGTTTTGTATGGACATGGGTACGCATCCGTTCTGCTATCAGCGGCTGAACGAATGCGTACGAATATCTCTATACAAAACTGGTGTTTTATGGACAAAAGCTGAATCGAGCTGAACAAGTGTAGTTAGTCTAAGTAGGAATAAAGTTCAAGATGCAAAAACTAGCTTGATGGCTGACTCTCAGCACATATTACCTACATTGTGGTAAATTTTTAGGCTTTACCGGCAGAATATTTTTGTAATCCCTACTGATGAAAATAATACTTGTCTGTGAAGCTTGGTAAAGACCTAGATTTCAGTTTTAGACAATCAGCTCAAAAGTTAATGCGACACCATGCACTTATTTAGTATGAAGCTAAAATAATTTCAGTAATGCTAAACAATATACACAGCGGAACAAAAAACGAACGCCTAATTAGTCGCAACTCAATATTTTACTGTTTTGCCATTTTAACTAAGAAGCGAACAAAAAAGACGACACTTAGAAAAACTAGTACCGCATACTCGGATTCATTACCTTCTGTTTTCGTAAAGAATTGCATGAAACAAAAGAATAAAATTAAAGAGTGAAGCTAATATCGATACTTGCTATGGAACATAAATATAATATCACGCCTGTAATTTCCTAAAGGATTAGGCAGACATATAGTTGGTACACCCATATTGCGCCCTAGGTCCTATACAACGTGTAACATAATAAACGCAAGACCTCTCGTGTGGTGTCTCAGACCATGAAACTGAACAACTTTTGTTGTATGACTTTTGGAAATTCATAACTTTTTTTTTAGTTTTTCCATCCATGTGGATCATCTGATTGCGTCCGTTCCTATAGAAAGTATTTTTTTTTTGCGAATTTCAAGAACTCGTAGAACAAAAGATGTTTAGTTTCATGGTGCGAGAGACCACACGGGAGGTCTTGCGTTTATTATGTTACACCTCGTATAATAGGGGGCGAGCCTATATCCACCAACTGATCACAAAACCAGACTGGGCTGGATACTGAGAAATTCTTGATAGAAAAACCCAATAACCCTTTGCCCAAACTGGGAATCGAACCCAAGATCTCTAGGTCACCAATAGTGCCTGTAACCACTAAACTAACGATCATACTCGATACGTAAGTAATGTGTTCACGGTTACATCAGCAAGTGAACTGTTAATTAGGCCTTTGAGTTGTTTTGTATCGATCGCAATCATACCTCAGCAATTGTCAGGGTCAGCAATGTATAAACGAACTAGGTTGTAAATTGTACACTTGTTAACAAGTGTGCATTGATATTTACGCATCATCATTTATTCTCACATTATTGTTTACTTATTATGAAACAGTTTTCTCAGTATTTTGGTATTATTGCCTAACTACATGACATACATCTTTGAAGAAATTATGGATTGTGTGAGGAATGATATAAAGGAAAAAGAAGCAAATGATAGCGTGACGATTGACAGAGGATAATGGCAAAAAAGACGTGTTAGGCCGACCCCAAATAACATGGTATAAGGGCAGGAAGATTTTGATGATGACATAAATCTTTGGTCGCTTTTCGCGAAACTTAGCCAGGGTGAAATACAGGGTGTAAACAGACCCTTCACATAGCCCTCAACCAAGCATTCTGTACATCAAACTATGTAACTTTACGCAAAAATTATTGCTGAGAATAGACTTTTTTTTGGGTTGAAAAATCACGTTTTATGGTAGGACTCGATGGAAAGCACTCAAGGCATTGTGCTGATGGGTGGTTTGTATAGTACGGGGTCGTGGAGGTGTGTAAAGTAAAAATCTTACATTCAAAACATGAATTTAAAAAAAAACTTGTGAAAAAGTTGTAACTTTGACCCCCAATATCTCCGTCACTAGAAGGTTCCCAGGTATGGTCTAGAACAAAAAAATGATCGCAAAGACGAGGAGAACAAGTCCCTTTCGGTTATGTTAAGGGTCTATTTACACCCTTTATGCAAAACTATGTATCTATAATATAACAGAACAACTATTAAATATTTGAGAACAGTTAGAAAGAGATGCATAGTGTGTCTGTTTGCGAAATAACCGTCTCTTTCAAACGGCTAGCTTCAACAAACAGGGCTTCATAATTTAAATTCCACATTTGGCACATATTTGGACGTGTTAGTCACGTTGACGTTCAGTTATCATCACTGTAATTTATTCAGTAGGTGGTGTACGAGATCGCAAATAGTTTGCACTTATGAATAAGACCTTGATTCAATTGTTTCAAACAGACCAATGTACTTAAATACTGCAGCATATTTAGTGAAAGTTTTAGTTATTTTTAGGATGTATTTTTTTTATTAACCAGTATTAAAAATAATAATCGCATGTGACTAAAAGAGTGATGAATATAAATATTGATGGATGGAAAGGGAGCGGAAGACCAAGGAAAAGATGGATGGATTGTTTGAGGAATCCTATGAAAGAAAAAGGTGTAAACGATTACGTGACTCATGCTTAGCATGAATTGATAATAATAATAATATTTTCTTATAATATCATTTATTATTATATATTATCATATATCTGGACCTTGTTCCTGATGCCGATAGCCATCTATTTTTTATATTTTTAAATGTTTTGTTTACTTTTGTTTTTGAAAATATTTAAAAATGTATTAGTTAAGAGAAAGAATGAATAAAGTATGATATTAATTATATTATAATAATCTGATATTCTACGGCTAACTATTCAACTCTCTCTTTTGACACCTAGAAATATAAAACAAGTTGATGTTTGATTAAATTAATCATGATTTGAGTGGATTAGACTTGATGATTTTGTAATTTGACATGAATATTGTTAACTGGCTTGTTAGCTGGTCTCCCAGTTAATCCCCAGTTATTCATGCTTAGCATGAGTTGATTAATTAATGACTAATCAATTCAGGTATAGATTAATTAATGACTATTCAATTCATCAATTCAATCAAGGCGACGCGGTAGACCTCGCAGGAGGTGGCGGGACGAGCTGGACAAAACTAACGACCAGTGGTCCACATTGGCCCTGGGTCGAAGAATTTGGATGTCATGGGGAGAGGCCTTTGCCCAGCACTGGGATGACACAGGCTAACAGTATCAGTATCAATTCATGTATTGATTAATTAATGACTAATCAATTCATGCTAAGAAAAGTAGATAACTATGTACCTATTAGTTATATCTACACTACACACATAATGATTCATCTATAAGTACATAAATATGTTTGACAGCTGCAATCTGCATAATTCATTTGACAAGGCTATTCATATCAAGCCATATTTTACAATGTATTGCAACTACTTCTACTAAAGTGCTGTGCTGAATGACAAAACATGCCAGTCCATCATTTACATTCTTGGCCAAATCTATACTGATATTATAAAAGTTTGGATGGATGTTTGTTACTCAGTCAAGCTAGAACGGAACGGCTGAACGGATCTGGATGAAATTTGGCACAGATATAATGTAGATTGTAATCTGAAATAGCACATAGGATTTTTTTCTCCCAGTTACATCAAAATATCCGCGCGAAAAGTTGCGGGCAACAGCTAGTAATACGTAGGTGTATGTATTATGACTGTGTAGCTAACAATTATAGAGCTTGCAATGTGGTCCAGTTCCTGATAAGAAAATAAATACCATGACTCAAATGGTTCCCTACTTACAAGCAAAACATTCAAGTTTTCCTTAAACGGCATACTTGGCAAATGATATTATGTCATTAAAATAGGTGTATATTTATATTTGGCAGACCTCATCAATCACGTAGTAAACAAAGGAGATGTTTATACAATCTTTTTTTATTATGCTTGTGTTGTAGTGTACACACACTATAATCTCTTTCATACGCAATACATTCATGACCTAAGGCATTTTATGAGAGTAGGCGAAACTACAGTACATAGAGTGCTATGATTCTGACACACAGCTTTTTCTTTGTCCCCATTATAAACATGCAAATTGCAATTTTTAATGTGTGTGTGTTTTATTTCTTACTAGCGACCCGCCCTGGCTTCGCACTTGTGCAATGTAGATACTTATGTACATATAAACTTTGAATCACCCTATTGCTGAAAACTGCATTAAAATCCGTTGCATAGTTTAAAACATCTAAGCGTACAGACAGTGGCGACTTTGTTTTATACTACAGGGTGTAAACAGACCCTTCACATAGCCGTCAACCAAGCATTCTGTACATCACACTAAGTAACTTTACGCAAAAATTATTGCTGGGAATCGACTTTTTTTTTTGGGGTTATAAATCACGATTTAAGGTAGGACTCGGTGGAAATCAATTAAAGCATTGTGCTGATGGATGGATTGAATAGTAAGGGGGTCGTGGAGGTGTGTAAAGTAAAAATCTTACATTAAAAACATGTATTTAAAAAAAAAAAGTTGGAACTTTGACCCCCAATATCTCCATAACTAGAAGGTTCTCAGGTATGGTCTAGAACAAAAAAATGATCGCAAAGCCGGGGAGAACAAGTGCCTTTCGTTTATGTTAAGGGTCTATTTACACCCTTTATGTAAAGATTCTGTAAAAAGAGTTATTGCCCATACCTGTTTCTTCTCCATCTTCGCCTTGATATCTCTTGCTAGGGTATAAAACGCTGACTCAACATTTAAGGAGTCTTTCGCTGAAGTTTCTATAAATTTAATCTGATATTCTACGGCTAACTGTTCACCTCTCTCTTTTGACACCTAGAAATATAAAACAAGTTGATGTTTGATTAAATTAATCATGGTTTGAGTGGATTAGACTTGATGATTTTGTAATTTGACATGAATTATGTTAACTAGCTTGTTAGCTGGTTTCCCAGTTAATCCCCAGTTATTCTTATCAGTAGATAAAATACCGCCAAAACCATGACTCACGAGTGTGATTGGAGTAACATTTACAATTCCATTTGCGACTTATCAATACCAACATAATATTATTGATAACGCATTAATGTGTCCATAGAGCTCAAACGGTAGGAAAACCATATTACTTTCATGGTATTATCAGCACATAATAAGTGTATTTATAAATTAACTGGCACTATTATCCTGTAATATTCAATCAAGGTTGAAAAAGATTAATTGTTATGATTAGGATAATTATCAGTTCTCTACATTTGATGAAATTCAAATTCTAGTCAAATTAAAGTGAGACAGCAATAGTTTTTGTGATGTATTGATTGTGAAGATGAGCTAGGGAATACAAATTCATATTTAACGAGGGTTCATTGACCTATGACTATCAATGACCTTTCAAGTTTTACTTCCAAGTTTGGCTTGGTTTTAATTAGTAATTAATGTGGAAAAGTAAATCAAAGATTCATTCATTCTTTTATAAGCCAGACAAGGACCAATAAATTGCCTAGCTTTTCAGCTCTTACCTGTCTTTTAGCCTCTAAATCACACTTGTTTCCAAGAATCATCTTTTCAACATCGGCGCTGGCATTTTCTTCAATATTCCTGATCCAATTCTTTATATTTTCAAAGCTCTTTTCATTTGTAACATCGTAAACCAGCATTATACCCATTGAACCCCGATAATATGCTGTTGTGATTGTACGAAATCTTTCCTGACCTGCGGTATCCCTGGAATGATCATATTCACAGTTCAATAGAAAACCCCCTTTATCAAGAGTACCGAATGCAATATAATTATTATTGTTCAATTGTTACAATTATTAGGTATAATCACAATTATGTTCTAAACAATAAGCTGGAGAAGTTTTCCCATTTACTTATTTAGCACTTTTACATAAGTAGCACCATAAAATTATCTCATAAAATCACAGAGGTCAAACTGACTGTGAGACTAGAATTGCAGTGCAAATGTAAATTGTTGTTTTGTTAGCTGAATGTGTTGCAGAACAACAGCTTGAGCCATTGTGTTGATAGGCTGAAGAAAGGAAGTGGGTACATTGTGCTAGTCTCATTACTAATTTACGATTGCAAAACTGGCCACTAGGTTTAACTTGACCGCGCCTCGTAACAGGTCTAGCTCTGTTTTACTAACAAAAGGGAACAAAACAAATAAACCCAAAAATCAACTTACCATATTTGTAATTTTACTTTTTTTCCGTCGAGGTCTATCGTACGAATTTTAAAGTCGATACCTGCAACCAACAGTCCAGTTATTCGGGAGTCAACTAATTAATTAGTGTGTATGATGTCATGAACTCTCGATTCATTTAATTCGATAAGGGCTCCATTTATCGAGGCGCCGCGCCCTATCCGCTACGAATATGCTAACGATAAAAAATGGACACAATGAACATGGAAACAAAAAATCCTGTTCCTGACAATATACGTAAAAAATTATCTGACAATAACCTTTGGTATAAAGACTTGAATAAAAGTACTCACCAATTGTCGATATAAATGAAATATTGAACGCATCTTCTGAAAATCTGAATAATATAGATGTTTTTCCCACACCAGAATCACCTATCAAAAGCAATTTAAATAAATAATCGTAAGTTTTTGCCATTTTTTACAACAATCTGATTACGATACACATAGGTCTGCCATTCATTTGGCATTTTTGAGTAATCACTAGTGTTGTCAAGTAACTGTGTTGGAATTTTTCCTTCGATAATAACTATTTTTTGTAAAATCGATTTGTATTTTAAGAAATAATTTAGTATCATAAGCAAAATGAATAGCACGCACTTAAAACACAAATAAGCAATGAGATAGTAAAATAGAAAATTTCGAGAGTGATGGCTTGGCTTGTGATTCTAATTCGTATCTTTATGAGTCATACCAAAAATGAACGGTTTTTATTACCATGGCATCACTGATATTGCCGTCACTCTCTCTACAAGTCAATGTCAGTTTTGATGTTTAATTAATGTGTTTGTGAGCAAGGTTTGTGAGACGCTTCGATCACTGCATTTGCGGATGGATTTAATTTTAATAGTAATAAGTTGTAATATGAAATAAAGAGACATAAAAGTGTAAATATTTGAACTCCACAATGTTTTATCATGTGAGTGAATTACTTATACTTCTTATCGCGCTATAAATTCACTTGTTTTGGAATAACTTGTTTTGTAAACAATGTTTCAGATATCTTTAGAACATGAAATTCTTCTACACCCTCGGTATTTCGGGCCGCAGTTACTTGATATCGTAAAGCAGAAGTTATATACTGAAGTAGAGGGCACTTGTACGGGAAAGTAAGTGATAATTTGAATTTGTTTTTTAAAGGTTATGTACTGAGATAAATGTTACTATAGCCCTAGTCAGACTGGAAGCCGCGACATAGTTCGGAAAAGGCGAGTCAGATGATGCGTAATGTCGCTTGTACGTCATCAGGACACTAAAATATTCATTATTGTTTAGTTGCCATACACTAATCCTATAAACTAAAGTCAGAAGTCCTATAGAAGGTCTATAAACCTTAAAAATTCAGGACACTATTTTTGATCCAAGCTATTCTATCTTCAGGTATGGTTTCGTGATAGCAGTGACTGCAATAGACAGCATAGGTGCTGGTTTGATCCAGCCTGGACAGGGGTTTGTGGTGTACCCTGTCAAGTACAAGGCTATTGTGTTCCGGCCGTTCAAGGGAGAGGTTCTTGATGCTATTGTCACTCAAGTTAATAAGGTGAGTTACTAATATAGCCATCTTTCCATTGTCATTGTATCTATGTTACTTGTATGTTATTCTAATACAATTTTATTGTCGTAACTCTTAAGTTATTTTTGTTTTCTTCAGGTTGGAATGTTCGCACAAATTGGACCATTGAGTTGTTTTATTTCTCATCATGTAAGTGTTTGATATACATAATAGTACATCTCTATTATATCTGTTAAAATAAAAGTGGGCCCAGAACCAGGAATCTTGAAAGTTATGTGTTCCAAAATGATTTATGCAATGCCTTTATGTTTAAATTTATATTACATTATGCACATAAAGTTTATGTGCAATTTAGTTGGAGTGTGGCGCCATCTTTACTGCCAGTTATGCAAGACAATTCACGAAATATGGGATCACACCGAACAAACAACGAACGAACCAAATTGATTCCTGGCAAGACAGCTGGTGGCCAGGAATCAATTTGGTTGACATATATAACATTGCCAGTAGCAAAATTCGTTCATTTACTGGTGCAGCTCAGCAGAGAATAATATGAGATGTTTTAATACGCTCGTTATCACGTTCTTTCGCCACACTCGCATCTCGTATTTGTGTAGAAGCGCGCAATTTGCAAAGTCGATTGCCACAAAAAAAAAATTCTACATGAGAAAATATTGTAGGGCTGATATAAATAGGTTCATGCAAACATATTCATATGTTTGGCATGCATCCTCTCATAACAAAAACCAGCGTCCAAAAAGGAGCTTAGAAGCGCAGATAAGATTATTATGCCCGATTTAAAACCGCCCTACTTCTATTTACTAAAATGTTCACGAAGGTGGCTACTTTTTTAGACCTTGTCCAGAAGGGACGAATTCACCGCGAAGCAACTCGAACTCGAGAACTCATATGCGTGTTGGCGAGGAACTGGGCGCCTGATACATCGCGCGAGTTGAAATTTTGCGCGTAAAACGCGTGCACTTCGCTTAGGGTTGCCATAAAATATTTTTTAATAAAATCACCTTGAGAGTCACTTGCACAGTTGTACTATGCAAGTGCTTATATCTATCTACAGTTAGTATATTGTAAATAGCGTTTATAATTCAAATTAGCAAATGTTCTGCCACCAATGTTTCTTTATCAATATTTCTTTGTAAAAAAAAACAAAGTAGAAAATTATTAATCCAATCAAAAGCACGTTGCACGCTTCTTTTGGAATGCAACGTAGGCGTGTACCTATTACGCGCGAGAGATTCATGGCGAATTCGCCCTTTCTGGACAAAGCCTTAGTATTTTTGGGCACGCCGCAATCGCGGCGGTAAGACCCCTCTTTGAGGAGTGGCTGGATAGGCGTCACGGCGTCCTGACCTACCGCGTGACGCAGGTCCTCACCGGACACGGAAGTTTCGGGAGGTACCTGTGTCATATGGGGAAGGAGGAAACGCCTGGGTGTCACCACTGCGAGGACCGCCCGGAGGACACGGTGGAGCATACGGTGCAGGACTGCCCCGCTTGGGCAGAGCACCGCCGTGTCCTCACGGCGGCGATAGGCGGAGACCTCTCGCGCCCGGCATTGGTCGAGGCCATGCTGCGGGGCGAGACGGAGTGGGAAGCGGTCGCCTCCTTCTGCGAAGCAGTCATGCTCGCGAAGGAGGAGGCGGGCCGCGTGAGGGAGAGGACAGCGTCCTCCCTCCACCCCAGCCGCAGTGGTAGACGCCCACGGCGCCGGACGTCGGCAGACGATCTCCGGCCACCGTAGGCGCGGGCATGCGGGCGGCGAGTAATGGGCGACTCGCTGTCCGACCATGGACCATGCCCGGGTCGACGGCGCGTTGTGTTCCACGCGCGCCTCAAAGAGTGTCAGCATAATGACGGGGCCCCCCTCTAGAGGGCCAAAGCCTGCCGGGGTCGCGGGACTCATAGAATTACCGTGACCCTGGAACATAAAGGGCTACTGAAGGACACCGTGGATTTTAGTCAGTACAAGTCTGACAGTCCCTCCCGCTCTGCCCTGGGTAGGAGGACTCATTTGATGACTTTACCACGTTAAAAAAAAAAAAAAAAAAGCCTTAGTATTTCATGACGGGTTTTGAAACCCGTATTAGGTATTGATACCTTGAAAATATCTATTTCAGTCCATCCCAGCTGATATGGAGTTCTGTCCAAACGTGAACCCTCCATGTTACAAGAGCAAGCAGGAAGACAACGTCATACAGGAAGAGGATGTTATCCGGCTCAAGATAGTCGGCACGAGGGTTGATGCCACGGGCATCGTGAGTATACAAGAGTTTTTTTTTTAAATTATGATTTGTCTATAAACTGTTCAAGGGGGGCACTCACTGTTCAGGCGGGTTACTATGACGTCTTAAAGAAGTTGAACAGTTTCTAGGCAAATCCTTTTTTTTTTTCTTTTTTTTAAATTTTCTACGTGGGAAAGAGACAGAGCTATACAGGTCGTGTAGCGCCATCCCTTTCCCTCACTGGAATTACTCCTGCTTTAAGACGTCATGGTAGGCCACCAGGTGGCAAATAGGTGACAATCTCATTTTGTTACAATCAAGTTTCGGAACACACAATACGACAGCTGAGCCCAGCTATTCGGCTGCCGTGCATTCATGCGCGTTTTAATGGCTGGCTGCCGCGGCCACACGTCCTTGGCCGCCTAGTGCGCGGGCTTCAATATACCTTCACATGACATCGGAGTGGCTGCCGCAGCCAGGCTGCCGCAGCTAGGCTGCGTAGTGCGCGCGTGCTTTAATCAAAGGGCTTGGAAGATTTTTATATGAAGCCTGGCCGGCCTAACACCCGCCATTTTTTTGTTTTTTCAAAGTTGCAGCCATGCATAAAACCTGTATTAATCGATAGCTGGTATCAATACAAACAAGTTTTGTATGAGACCTAAAGTGTCACGTTTCGGAGATAAGAGCTATCAAAGTTCAAGTCCATTGACTGATGGCATCTTCAGCACAACTTTCCCCTAGGGGGAAACTAAACAGCAAAAAATAGTATTACATAATAAATGAATGCGCTTTATCACGTACAAACCCCCCACCAGTAGCGAAGGGTCAATTTTTGTAAGAGGTAAGCCGGAGTACATATCTTTACTGTATAGAATATTATTGGCTATACAATACTGACTGTGTCATTTTTCAAAGGGAAGCCGTTAGGAATCGGGTTATATGGGACCTTCGCCACTGCCCCCCACCCCCCCAAAATTAATGCTGATACACTTTAGTAGGAAACAGCTGTTTCTTTGTTGTAATAACTGATGAAAAATTTATGTGGGGGGGGGGGTGTCAGACTTATGTACTGAATACGTGGTAACCGTTTGTGCGTCGGTATCCCCTGTATATGCCTGCGATTTTCTGGAAACCTCATCATCTGCCTAGCCTTTTCCCAACTATGTTAGGGTCGGCTTCCAGTCTAATCAGATGCAGATGAATACCACTATTTTACATGGAGCGACTGCCTATCTGACCTCCACAACCCAGTTAGTACTAGGTAATACGATACCCCTTGGTAAGACTGGTTGTCAGACTTTTTGGGCTACTGACTAACTATAACGACTGTCAAAGATCTACAAATGACAGCCGGAACCAACGGCTTAACGTGCTTTCCGAGGCACGGAGGAAACTCGGTATGTAATGGGTGGTCACCCATCCACAGACCAACCTAGGCAAGCACGGCTTTACCTACAGATCGACCCGAGCGGCTGTTATTATTTAGCCACGAGCAACCGATTTCCGCAAGCGATTTTCTCTAGAAAGCTATTGAACCAATTTAAATTTTTCATTCCTACACAATATTATAAAGAAGAGGTAAGATTTTAAATTATGAACAAGTAACATGAGCTATAAATTATATTTATATCATGCAAATTAGCAGAGCTATCACATTTTTTTGCGGACGAAGTCGCGGGCGAAATGCTAGGTGTTATGTAAATAATTAAATTTACACAGGACAAGGGTATGTATTGTATGTTTACAAGCATTTTATGTATATATTTTTTTTCTTTTCCAGTTCGCCATTGGGACATTGATGGACGATTACCTAGGATTAGTGACACAGTGATTTTTATAAATATGGAATAAGTGTACAAAATATTTTTCAAATAAAAACAGAAACATCACTTTGTAATCATTTATTTGGCATTCAAATAATAGGGTAAAATTCCATACACATTGTAACAAAAACAATCCATCAAAAATGATAAAATATTTGGACACTTTCAGTCTATTTGGGCAGTGTGAGTGGTGGTACATAGTGAATCACATGGTGTGTGCTTGTCGATGTTTCACTGACATTAATTATCCTATACTAAAGTAACTTACTTCTATGAGAAACAATTATAATTATTTGAAATATTGTCTATAAATTAGTGCTCAATGTTAGTACAACTCGTGTTTGACACAGAGCTGAGACCATTTTGCTGGTGACATCAAAAACCCCAATCGTTACCGCTTTTCTTCAATATCTGTGGTATTTATTTGATGAATAAAGATTCTGGGAAAACCCCAAAGTAATTAGTCTGTCCTGTATCAAACACGCGCGTTTCAATCGATAAATTGTGTTGTAAATACATCCAAGTGTTAGTTAATAACATTAAATAATTGACTAATAATAAGCCGAAAACATACAGAATGCCAAATATTCCAATAATTTAATATAATTTCAGCCTCTATGATATTACGAGAATTTCATGTCAATGAGTATGCTATGTCTATAATTATTTACAAATGTCTAATCGAAATCCATAGAAGATATAATATCCAAAGGGACGAATAGTCTTTGGTTCACCAATTATATACAAGTTATCAAAAAAAAATAAAATAAATAGAACCTAATCAAATATTGATATCGTAAATCAAAATATGGCATCTAAATAAATAATACTCAATATGAGATCAGAAACACAAGCTAAGCGACTCCTGGAAATCAACTAAAGGTGAGAATAGACGAGAGCATTTACTTGTAACAAGACATCGAGCCACTCTTGTGTCTCACCATTTCACGAATCGAACAAAGAACACGACCTTTGACGATTTGTTACAACTTGGTGCTGCTATCAAACGAGCGAATATGTGTAACATTTCATAGATGATAGAACAAAAAGTCGAGCGCGGCCAAAACGTGACGCGGAGATGAAACGCAAAATGGAAAGGAATGTTACAAGTATTACTTGGAACATCAGCTCGAGCATTCACGGGATTTTTATTACATTACATGGAAATGCTCGACAAAATGCTCTAGTGTATACTCATCTTGCGCACCAACGGAGTCCAAAGTAGCGCATGTCCTTTATAATTATATAAGAACGAGGTATAATAGACATCAATATTATGCGACAACATGTCCATTTATAACAAAGGGATATCTTTTCTCGATCAAATTTAAGTCGCTACGATTCTGCTCCTTTAATTTAAGTGACACACACAATCCTGTTTATGAGTACAGGAACAGATACAACAGGAATGAAAGGCTGTCGATGAGCTACAGTCTGAAACGCAGTTCATCGACATCCTCCCAATTTATATTCAAATGTTGTAGCGCCAGACAAGCGACTACTATTCGTAAAGGAACAGAATACCCAGCAGAGTATAACCTAGTGTTACTAAAAAAGTAATTACTTACATTCCAATTAGCTCTACTATACCAAATATATTTTTTATAATAATAAAATATTGAGACATAACATTGTGCAATATAGTGTAATATGCATGATAGAAACTATTACGTTATACTTTGAAACAATCAGTAATTATTTTGCAGTCACAATAAATTTGCACAAATTGCTCACAGAATTTAATACGCCTAATAATGAATGCTGATAGCCAATAACACAGTATAACTCATTATTTTAATTGATTAATACAATTTCTAGAGATACTGGTCTACACAGGCTACGAATCAGCATTATTATGTCGGCTTTATTACAAGGCACAAAACAAGAGTTCAGGATAAATATGCATTACAGGCAGACTCTAAACAAGGTAGCTATATCATTTTACATATAATTGGTATCTACTGGGACGATATTTGGAGCGAATACACTAAAATAGCATACACAGTAGGAATCTGAAATGTTAGCAGAGATAATAGTGGAAGTACAGTCAAGAGGAATAAGAATACTAAAGTCACATGAGCTTAGACACACTTCACTATACAGGATAGTCCGATAGGTACCTATCTCACAAGAGTTCCGTTGAATTATAGTACAATTACAACTAACTCCCATCACTTAACACCGCTTACTTACTCCTGCAGTTAACTGTACCATCCACTTAGTCACTAATGCATGTAGTATTATTGCATGTATATTCTACAACAAAGATATTCGAGTATCATAATACGATGATTTAGTGGGTTGGCTTAGCCGCGTGCATCGACATTTTTTATAGTTCCGAGTTCACATTAAACACATAGTTCAAAAATGTCAATATAACAAGATCTTAAACGACGATTAAGACTACAGGGGAATAAGATTGATTACTATCTACCAGATAAATCTTAACATCAACGGTCAATACATCTAACTGCAACAATATTAGTCTATCACTTTAACAGTAATAATACTGAGGAATTTAATAGATCGGAATATAACAACTATTACACGATATTGGGTTAAAATTGTTTTTCTTTACTGACTATGAAGGTATATGGATTAATTAATTTTGCTTCCCCGTCTTTCTGGCAACTTAAATCGTCCATTCTGTCACTCAAAACCGAACACCACTTGATCAGATCTGTTCCTGTGAAGTAAATGCTTATCGTTCACAATATATTTAAATAACTGTAATAGAAATTAAAAGTGTAAGATTGCGCGGCTGCATAGTAACCGCGCTTGGGACAATTGAGCTAATGCCTTCCGCATTCAGATCCATTTACTTGTCACTATCAACATTCACTTCTTCATGACTGGCATTCCCTCCCTTGTTCGACACGTGAGCGCATCTACTCCAAAGATACAATATTATGTGTTCCGTTTGACGTCCGAAGTCCATTATGAGAGAATGCAAGCTTCGTTCCATGAACAGCTGCTAGATGTCCTTACTTTTCCGCCTCGTAATCGCGCCTCTAACGCCCCCAACGTCATATCTGTGAACTACTTTCAAAAACCGCTTAAAAGCCGCCATGATGAAGTGTTAGGACATTGTTGCGTTGTTTTCCGAACTGTGCGCAGCTCTGTTAGACTGTCAGTTATATCGAATAAAGCGATATTTTTAATTTTTATAACTTTTGAGATTAAAAGTAGAAAGTTCATTAGATTATACAGGGTTTAAACAGACCCTTCACATAGCCGTCAACCAAGCATTCTGTACATCAAACTAAGTAACTTTACGCAAAAATTGTTGCTGGGAAACGATGTTTTTTTTTTGGGGTGAAAAATCACGTTTTACGGTAGGACTCGATGAAAAGCACTCAAAGCATTCTGCTGATGGATGGATTGAATAGTCCGGGGGTCGTGGAGGTGTGTAAAGTAAAAATCTTACATTAAAAACAAGTATTTAAAAAAAAAAACGTGAAAAAGTTGGAACTTTGACCCCCAAAATCTCCGTAACTAGAAGGTTCCCAGGTATGGTCTAGAACAAAAAAATGATCGCAAAGACGGGAAGAACAAGTGCCTTTCGGATATGTTCAGGGTCTTTTTACACCCTTTATAGTATTTATACATATAAATAACGTAAATTAATTTTCCGTCTCGTGAGCTGTGTTAATTTTAAACAAAATGGACGGTGAAACTTTCGCGCCAAACGATACTTTGCGGAGTTCGAGTTCTTCATCGTCATCGCTTACAAAAAACCTACAAAAAATTGGGGGTATAGAAAAATTAGAAAAACAGAATAATAGTGCGGGAACTAGTCGTCCGATATCTTTAGAGCCTTCGACGTCTTTTCAAGAGAATACTTTTCGTTCGCGACAAAACAAACCGAAGCGAAACGACAAAAAAGACATCAAACGAAATTACGATTTCTCTTCAAAAAAGGAGGGGGGGGGGCGAAAAGATAAGAACGGGAGGCGAGCAGGACATAAGTATAAATGACTATTTAATACCGAGTTTTTGGGGCGGAAATTTCAAACCCGAAAAAATTACACTACAAATTCGCTGCAATTCTGCTCCTTCGACCCCATCGTTCATTTGCCCCCTTTTCATGTTCACAAAGAGCAACGGCAAAACTCGAGTGATATTCAACTTGAAAGCACTAAATTTATACATGGAGCCAAAGCATTTCCATCTTTTCCACCACCAACAAATGCCTTCGTTTCTTCAACAAGGCGACTTGATGGTCAAGCTGGACCTCAGCCAGGCCTATTATCATCTGTCAATACGCATAGAACACAGGCGCTTTTTGCGTATCAGCTACGGTGGTCAACTTCTGCAAACGACATGTCTACCATTCGGCCTAGCTGCTGCTCCCAGAATGTTTGCTACTGTGGCATACATTAATAAATTAAGAAAAAACTGTCATGTCATTTTGTCAACAACGATGGTAACTAAGCTAGAAATTAGCCCAATATATTTTTCGTGGTTTTCCAAAACTAAATCTTTTATTCAGATCTCAAGCAACAGCACCTATAGTGTGTTGTGGACTTCAGCCTGTGTACCTACTGTCCTTAGTTCCTTCAATAAACTATAACTTTAATGTGTCAGTGTACAAATCTCCGCACATAAGCATACCTCAAGAATTACGCTAAACTACTTTAACAAACTGGACTGCAGAATACCTTCGCACATAAGGTCTACGCCTCGTCGTGTATCAGGACGACTATTTATTAGTCCACCAGAACAAGGAAGTACTCAGAACGCACCTAAACATAGCTGTACGCTTCTTGTCCAGTCTGGGCTGGTGTGTGAATCACGAGAAATCGATCACCAGGCCAACGAGGTCGATCGAATATCTCGGCATCGATTGGGACACCCAAACAAACCGCAAGTCCCTACCACCAGAGAAGGTAAGAAAAATTCGACAGATCCTGTCGACCAGACACGCAGCGGGCAGTGGGACCCTGAAGCAAGCGCAACGCCTCTTAGGGCTTCTCAACTTTGCGTCCTTCATCACCCACCGGGGAAGGATGCATTGCCGTGCGCTGCAATGTCACATCAAAGTACTGTGTCAAAATCCACTAGAAGCAGTACACTACGCTGACACAAGGCGTTCGCCAAGAACTCGAGTGGTGGATGGAGAATGTAGGTCAAAAGACTGCAATTCACACAGATGTGCTACCCACAAACTTTGTCATCACGGATGCTTCCGACATTCTGTGGGGTGCCCTGATCAACAACAAGCTACAAGGTGCATGGCAACCCGACCAGAAAAAAATGGCATTGCAATCTCAAAGAGATGTATGCTTTGATTCCTGTTTTGTTGAAGGAATCCAGAACCCCCCGGGACTCCAGGATCGTTCTACAGACCAACAAGACAGTGGTCTCGTACATTCAGAAGGAAGGCGGCACGAAATCACACCGATTGATGGAATTGACGCGGTAATTGTTGACTCTGATAGACGACCTCAATGTTGTACTGATCCCTCACCACCTACCAGGGGTGTACAACACCGACCACTTGTCGCAACATCGCGCCGGCAGCGAGCACCTGCAGGTGGCAGCAACTTCAAAGATATTTCAGACTTGGCGAAAACCGGACCTAGACTTGTTCGCGTCACAAACCGCACACGTCGTGATAAATTACGTTTCTCTAGATTCCTCAGATTCCAACGCCTATTATCACGACGCGTTCAGCAGATTCTGGCGATACGACCTCGCATGGGCGTTCCCACCGACGAGTTTTCACCACCTCAACTCGGCATCAGGTCGGTACATAATAGTAGCACCCAAGTGGAAGAATCCCTTTTGCCGACCAAACCTGAAGAATCGATCATTGGCACGGCCGCTGAAGATCAGAGACCTGAAGAAGAACTTGGTGGACACCAGCTCATGTCAAAGATCTGCAGTTGGAAGCCTGGTTCATTTTGGCTGGGACACCATGACAAGCGATTGGTCTCCACAAGAGAAAGATTTTCTTTTATCTTGCTGGCGACCTTCTCTTAAAACTCTTTAAAACTTACACACCTATTTGAGGTAAGTGGTCTTTGTGGTGTAGTCAAAATAATGTAAATTTCCGTACACCAAATCCGACAGTTGTTGCGAAATATCTAGCATATCTATATCTTAATCAAAAGTTAGCTTACAGAACTATTCTTGTGCGCAAGTCCGTTATCGCATCTATTTGTGAAACAGCTTCAAATATTAGAATTTCTTCTAGTGACATTGTTAAGCACATTCTGAAAGCAATTTCAATTGCAAAGCCGTTGCCACCTAAGGTGCCACATGGGACGCCAGGGAATTAATTACTTATTTAAAAGATAATACTCCTTGCATCAGTAGTTTGTATGAGGTGTCTAAGCGAACGGCGACTATTTCATTATTATGTTCGGGACTTGGTGTACTCGACCTTTTACATATTGATTCTGATCATTCTGTAGATAATGGGGATTCCATAACTTTACACCCAGTATTTCAAAGACAGATAGCGCGACTTTCCAGCAATCCTGTTGGGTTTTGTTGGCATCCCAAGATCAAAATACAAATCCATTATATTGGCTCCGCACGTTAAAAAATTTATCAAAGGAAAGACGGGGTTCATTAACAAAACTTTCCAGCAATCCAGTTGGGTTTTGTTGGCATCCCAAGATCAAAATACAAATCCATTATATTGGCTCCGCACGTTAAAAAATTTATCAAAGGAAAGACGGGGTTCATTAACAAATTTGTTCATAACTACTGGAGATCCCGTTAGAGCAGCCACACCAACTATAATCGGTGGTTGGGTAAAACGTGTTTTATCTGATGCTGGGATACAAGCCTCTCCAGGTAGTTTTAGATCGGCTGTCTCATCATTAAAATTGGCTAGAAAATTATCCTATAAATGACATTATCTAAGGCAAACTGGAGGTACGAATCAACTTTCAGAAAATTTAACCATAAAGAAATCAGATCTAGTAACGAAATTTCCTGTGTGCATTCGTTATCAAGATTATTTAAAGTCCCCAATTGATTCTAAAATAACCGATCTTTCAAATCAAATTAATTAACCCAGGTTAAAAAAAAACAAAAATTACTCCTAAAGATATTGCACGATTGCTTACTTATTTACTTACGTTTTCTCTTAATATAAATACTGCCAGTGCTTAAATGGCTAGATTTTTGTTCATAGTTAAAACCTGTGTATATGAATCTATCTAAGGTATAAAATGGTGATTCAAAATAATATTGGGTTATAATCAGTGATCGGATAATCGGATGCATATTTACCTAAAGTGTAGGTGTTGGCTATTATGGAATGCACTTTTGTATCAAAAAATACCGGGAATTCGGAATCGACAAATTTAGTTTTTTTTACTATAGAATCAAAACGGGTGTATGAATATTTACTTAGTTTAAGGTGTTGGCTAATATTATGGAATGCACTTTTGTATCGAAAAAAATCCCGCGATTTCGGAAACAACAAATTTACTGTTTTTATTATAGAATCAAATCGGGTAATAAAATCAAATTATATTCCTGCTTGTGTGCAGGTACCCGAAGGAAGTTGCTATTGTTCATTTTAAAATTAACTTCAAGTAAATACACATTAATAATTATGTAATCCCCCTGTTTTTTTTAAATAAATACTACATACTAAAGACGACGTTTCCTCACCATGTTACAGACTAGTTTCGAATTCCCGAATTTTCTGGAATCCCAGGATTTATTTTTAAAAAAATATGTTTTAAGAAGCCGCTTCCATAATTTCCTAACCAAAAATGAACTTTAGGCAAATATGCATCCGATTATCCGATCACTGGTTATAATTCACATTGTTGCTTTTCATTCATACAATCCACCAGGAGCTAACAAACAGATCTCTCATAATGGACTTCGGACATCAAACGGAACACATAATATAAAAATTTTACCTTCAAATAAAATTTGTATTATGTTTCCTAAGACGTCTGAAGTCCAGGTAAGGTCTTCCTGGTACATACCTACCTACCTTTGCAGCATTATGAGCAGAACAATGTCCTAACACTTCATCATGGCGGCTTGTATGCGGTTTTTGTAAGTAGTTCACAGATATGACGTTAGGGGCGCTAGTAATTACGAGGCGGAAAAGTAAGGACATCTAGCAGCTGTTCATGGAACGAAGCGTGCACTCTCTCATAATGGACTTCGAACGTCTTACGAAACATAATACAAATTTTACTTGAAGGTAAAATTTTTATATTTTCGTCTCTATTAGACTTCTGTTTAACGTATCCTTGGAATGGACTTAACATCAATTTTATTAGAGAACTTGCTTCAACTACAACAACCACGTGATTTTCATTTAGATTTAACTCAACGAACTAAGTGGAAATCTCGAATTATGACCTAATTTAAACGTCTCGAACTTTAGTACTGAAAATTTTAAGTACACACAGCTGAAACGATTGAATCATTTTTTTAAATTCGAGGTATGTTTCTAAGTGTTATAAAGTCGATGTATCTTTTCAAATCACGTTGCGTGTGTAGTGTCGATCGCGAGTCGAACATTCCTGCGTGTAGTCCGTGGCCGAGCTGGCAGAGCCTCGCTCAACGCCTGACGTGGAAGCACTGGCACTAGGCGGCCGGGTGTCACGACGCCACGGGCGCCGCGCCGGCCAACGGCACCGCCGGCGACACCGGTCCGCGCACCGCCTCGATGTAGTCCTTGATCAGTGTTGCGATCTGGTACGCCTACACACGCAATCAAAAATATTAATTCTAATCTTATATAGGTGGTGTGACGATCTGATCTGGTTTGCGGGGCGAACACGGCCAGATATCGCACAGGTCAGAGAGGTTTGGAAGGAGAAAGGGCAGGCCTTTGCCCAGCAGTGGGACACTCAAAGAGGATAACAAAAAAAAAAAAATCTTATATATAAAATTCTCGTGTCACAATGTTAGTTACCATACTCCTCCGAAACACCTTGACCGATTTTTATAAAATTTTATATGCATATTCAGTTGGTCTGAAAATCGGCTACTATCTATTTTTCATGCCGCTAGGGTAGGTGGTAGGGTAGGGTGGGGTGGGTAGTTAGGTAAGGTAGGTAGGTAGGGTAGGTTAAAAAAGGTGCATTGCTACGCATGCCGGGCACAGCTAGTATTATTATAAAATTACTCTATAGCAGTGGCCGCAGAGGCTCGCTTTGGAATCAGCAACGTCAATTTACCAGTACAAAACAGTCTTTTCTACCGTAAAAAAATTGCTCACTGGACTACACAACATACCTGATCAGTAGAAAGCACGAGCTTGGCATGCTTGCGGTCTGCCCTGGTGACCAGCAGTAGCGCTCTGGGCGCGGGCGACACAGCCAGCAACTGGTCGTGGTCGTGCGACACTAGCGCCGCGCGGGTGCCGCGTCGCAACAGTGTCAGGCCTCGTGCGTCCACCGCTAGCCACAGGGCTCGCGGCCAGTTCGATGTGAATGATTGCTGTGATGTAAAAAAAAATGTTAAAGATGTTTTTATGAGAGGCAAAGTTGTATGTATTTTAATAGGTGACTTGACTGATAGTAAACTATACTATTCTGAAGCACCATAGAATATTTTTGTGCCAAAAAAAAAATGTGGTTTCTGGGTGAATTTCCATGGTAGTGACTGCCGAGCGCAGATTCTTTTGGGGCATGCCGCGTCCTTCATTCTCAAACACTGCAATTTCTGAAAGCCAGAATCAACAATGGCTAGGCAAAGAAGCTTGACAACTCTCGAAGAAACGATTCAACCGTCTTGAATCCTGTAAAGAAATGAATCGGAGGAGTTATAAATAAATCTATGATACACTTACCATAACATCAAAAATGGTAGCTCTAGTCAACGGCCACGAAGACGCCAGGGTCAGCGCCCTCTGCATGGCGGCAGTGGGCGGCGTGCCGCGCAGCGCCAGGTGGTGCAGGCGCACGGCGGGCGCGGGCAGCGCGGGCTGCGCCAGGCGCGCGGGCAGCACGGCGCTGGCGGCGGCCGCGCACTCCTCGCCGCCGCCGGCGCACTCGCCCTTCACCACCTGCGCGTGCAGCGCCGCCAGCATCACCTGCGCACATGGATTTATTGTTATCGAAATGTGTGGAGACAAAGCAAATCTCTTAGAAGAATATTAAAACCATTCGCAGGCAAAAAAAAAAGATGCGGTCAATCCAACCAAACCGGACTCCAGACTTGTTTAGAGACTAGATTAGATCTAGATTTTAACCTTTCAATCCTGGTGTTTAAAACTCTCTCGCCTCTCACACAGATCACACCCTGACATTAGTCTGATTTATCTGTTAAAATCCAGTGTCCGCAGCCAAAACGGAGTCCTTTTCGGTCAGTTTGACAGCAACTTAATTTGATACCTTGACACGGTCTGTATTAGATAGCAATAAGAGCGGTGTGCTCGTAGTTCGAGCGTTACTAATACATTTTAGTAGAATTGGCCGCAAAACAGCGCTAACACTTACAGCCTCGTCGGTCTCTATAGGCAGTCGATCGTGTCGCACGGAGTGTAGAACTTGGTAGTACAAAAGTTCCATCTCGGCGGCACATGAAGTCTGTAGAGGACGCTCGCCCAGGAACAGGCGCTTCTTGAACACCAGTCTAACAAAAAAAATAAGCTGGTTATGAACGTGTTGTTAGAAATGTTAAAATTGGGCGTAAGACAAGCTATCTTCAAGGTGGCTGTCTCGTCCTCTAGCAAATCGAAGTCCTCTCTACCAAAAGCAAGTTGTCAAGACAAAGGAAATAGTCCAAAAATACCAAATCAATGATGACTAGTTTACGGGTAGTATTTAAACGAGCGAAAATAAATTCAAATTAAAGGTGACAAAAATATTGAAAATGGGCTACTGAAATACTAAGTGGGCGAATACAAACGTTTAAAACAGTGACTTCAAAATACAAATTTGAGTCACTAGTTGTTCAATACAATCAGTGTGATAATTCAAGGACTCGGAAAAAAAAAAACCTAAAACAAGGTTATTAACCACTAGATTGTAGATAAGGCGTAGTCGACGTAGCCCCGATGCGCGGGGCTCCTATTTCTGCTTGCAGGGTTTAAAGTAACCTAACACGAAGGGGATTTCGGGGTCTCACTCACTTCGCTCGTTACTAGACCCCGCCATCCCCTTCGAACCTAACCTGTCCCGAGTCAGGGTGCCACAAGTCTTTCTCAGCCTTCGCTCGCTCTTGCTTCCTATATTCTCCTTGCCGCAATTACCGGATAAATAGTTGCTTACTTGGTACAATAGTTGCCCAGTCAGTTACTGGTCGCCAATTAAATTTTTATTCGCCCGATTAATCATTTCCCCTAGTTTACCTGCAAGCTGCAGCTGTAGCGCCGGCCTTCTCCCACCGCGCCAGCACGTCGCCAACTCGCTCGCTGCCCGCCAGCGCTCGCTCACCCGCGCCCGCTGGAGTCGAGTTCGCGCACACCTCGTATAGGGCGTAACCTGTGCGCAACGAAACCAAAGTTATAGAAGAAGCAAATCGAGTTAAAACCAAATAAGTTTGGCCGGCCAATGTTCAAATTGTCTAAATCAATACATCTATTGTTTGAACATTGGGTAACAGGTGCATGAAGTAAGGTAATGAGGTTAATCATAAAGGAGTAGGCTTTTTGCATAAACAAGGCCGTTTGCTTACTTTATTCGAAGTGGAAGTAAGGCACTGGCCCATTGCCAACCCGGGCATAGCAAGACATCGTTTTGACTCGCTCACGAGCAACGAGAACTGTGTCCAACAATCATCTCGTCTTTAGTTGCGCTTCTCGCTGGCGGTGGGGTAGGTGGACCCCAGAATGCACTGACCTGTAGCAGCATCGCTAAGTCCGATCTTCTCCCTCAGCATGGCGACGAGATGGTCAGCCGTGGCAGCGGGCCCGAACACCAAGCCGTGCTGCTTGCCGTCCAGCAGCAGCACGCGCACGTGCATGGGCCGCCGCGCCGCCGCGCACAGCACCTCCTCCTTGGAGGGTGCGGCCAGGCGCCGGGGCACTTGAGCTATGCTTAGAGCGACCTGATAGAGATGATTTTTTTTTGTTAAAATTCGGCTATAAGATAAGTGTGACATTTACAAGCCTCCATAGTGATACAACGCTGACGACCGTGCTTACACCCTGCGAATCAACCGTACTTTTTCACAGCCAAGTCACATAGGTAAAAAAAGCTGTAAAAGTTTTGAAGACACATCCGAAAATTCCGTTGCCAATAAAACACGATTCAGTTCATTACGGAAGCTAGTTTTCAAGCTCTTAACGCTTTTATGCTTGTTAGTAAAAGCAGCAATAAATTTAGTACAAACGTCACTAGCGCTACTGTCTTTTAGGTTGATTTAATGGGGAAGGTAACTGTGAAAGTAATGGCGCCAGCATAGCCAGTCCCAAACATCGTCATTAGTTTAAAATCTGTTAATGTCATTTGAAATTTCAAAATAGTTTGACCTGATTGGTCTGATTGGGACCTAGCTGTGGTCACGCCATCTACAATGAGCTTTGGCCGACCTTCCCCATTCAGAATGTTATTTTTTGTTATAAAATGTTGGGAGTTGGTCTTACCGTCGTACGGACGCGTCCGTCAGACGTTGAAGTGATAATATTTACAGAAGGGATGGTGGGCACTGTGGACAGCATTGTAAGCTGGTTGATGTAAAGGATGATATGGAGGCCAATGGGCTATCTGTTGAGCAATTATTAAGGTCAAGCAAAGCTGTGGTTAGAGGCTTTAAACCTGTTCGGGCAGATTTGGCATCTCACCAATTAATTGTTTGGCTGGTCAGAGGGTAGTTTTATTTTTGGGTTCGATTTGATTAAAAGCAATTTTAAGCCTGGCTTTGCAATTTATAGGAGAAAGTTTAATAAATTATTGGTCTTTCGATTCGATTGTTTCAGTTGTGATTTTGGTTATTTAACACAGCAGTTTACGAAATACATATACGTCGGTTCGTACCTGTTCCGCCCGTCGTGCGAACTTGCCCTCCTCGCCCGCGTGCAGCGCCGTCCCGCGGTATCGCAGGTGCGCCAGCAGCAGGCGCCGCAGCGGCTTGGCGGGCGGCAGCGCGGCGCCCACGGCCGCGCACAGCAGCGCCCAGTGACGAGCCGACACGCGGGACGACGGCTCCGGGTGGTCCGTCGTCTGGGAATACGCCGGATATTACTCTTATGCTGCTTATTCAGTGGGAAAGTAGTCGTGCCACATTGTTTCAGCAACACGTTTTTGTGTTGTTGCTGGCATCATGGTAGATTACAGTGTTGTTGGTAACGATCTCGCAACATTTAATGTTGCGCAATTGGAGCAAAGCTTTGTTTTCAATGAGTTAAGAGAACTTTCGACATACATAGCCTTTTATAGAGTTTCTTCTTGTTTTCTCACCTGTTTGATGAGCTGCATGTACAGCTCGCACAGCAGCGTGTCCTTCTGCAGACAGCGCTGCAGCAGCGCCTGCGCCAGCGCCACGCGGTCGTCGCTGTCGGCCTCGTGCGGCGCCACGTTGTTGTTGGCCAGGTTCGTGGTGCTGCCGTCGTGTGTCGCTGTTAGTCCGGCATGGCTCATTATGTCCTGTGGATGAGTTGAGAGTTAAGTCTGCTAACCAGGACTTCCAAAAGTTGTGAATCTCAGATAAGATTCCCTCTATGTAAAATACTGGTATCCAGTAGGATCTGGGTCACACTGAGGTGAAAGTAACAGTCTCTATGTGAGTATAATACTGAGTGGATACGGCGAACATATACCAATGGGCGTGGCTTATCATAGTTGGGAAATCTGCTAAGCGAATCATGATGATGAGTATACCTTGAATATCTGCATAGCAGCGACTTCCTCGGCCTCGTTGAGCTTGGTGAGGGAGTGCGGCAGGCTGCGCGACCAGCTCCAGTATCCGGCCGGGAAGCTCTTGTAGCTCTCGCCCTGGCTCTCCGCCGCCATGTCTAGTCGCATCTTCTCTAGCCTGTGTTTACTTAACCTGATAAAAAAAATATTAAGTTATATGTTTATAACATCAATCGCGGAGTATGTCCAGAAGAAGCGTTGACGTTCTTACACGCCGCGTGGACGCTTCGTAAATTCGTACGCTAAGTTTGCGTTGACGAAGCATTCGCGCAACGTCTGCGTTATGTATACATGTTCGGCAGGCGCCTACGCAGATCGTCAGGTTTGTTGCATACAACGTTAAATGGACCTTTAACTCGCAATGAAAAATAAGAACTTGTACGTATTAAATATTTGACTATCAACCTTCGAAGTGTATTCCTCAAGAAGTTCCCAGCAGTAGCTTCTGTGGGTCTCCGGAGCATGCCTGAGTCGACCAACGCTCGTCTGGCACTCTTGAGCGCAGCGGCCAAGCGGGACCGCTCGGACGTAGGGGCCGCACGTCTTGGAGGCTCGTCAGCCAAGCCGTTAGCGAGCACCGGGCTGTATGCTGCCATCAACCAAGCCGCCTCGTTCTTTTGAGGAGACTCCAATACGATGCACCTACAGGATTCAATTTAGAGATCAGTCCTGATATAATAAGGAATATCAATAAAGTATCGCAGACTAACAGCTAGGTATAGTCGGTGCGAATCAAGAGCGCGTTTTATGTCAATGACATATGGTTTAGATTATAGTTCTTGATAAGCGCTCGTGAAATGCGACAACTATACAATAAAGGCACATGGAGCGTTGGCTGTCGAGCAGAGTTTTGAGCTGTAGCATATTTTAGCTGGCAACATTTTGTTACCACAAGAGTATGAGCTGGCAACATTTACCATCGAGAGAGAAGCAGGCTTCTCGCAACTCGTTGACATGGCAAGCTATAGTGCGTCATGGTGCTTTTGGCGCTTAAATGACATTGTCGGGAAAACGTGGATATTTTATTGAATAAAAAAGATAGCAGCGTTGGTTCCGACTATGGTGACGCGCCAAAATAAACCATAACGCACTCAATACGTCCTGCATTTTTGCTCGTTTGGTTAGTTTCTCGTCAGCAGCAGGCGTTTGGGCATTTCGTTACGTTCAAGCGGTTATAACAAAGTCTAACATACCGATGTCCCTCTTCCGTCCCTTGCTGCGTGACATCTTCGTCATCATTAACAACATACCGGTGTCCGTCGTGCTGTCCGTGGTGCGTGAGGCTGATGGTGAGTCCGTTGTCCACGGGGTCCATGAGAAGGGCGGCGATGTTGCTGTACGGGTACTCCGCGAGCACCACCTTGTCCGTAGGACGGACAAGGACCACGCCTTCGGAACCCACGCCGAGAAGCACGCTGGGACCTAAGGGAAAGATGTCTTAGTTTTCGGAAGCGTGCTTATTAGATCCGTTGTACGATGATACTGGCGTACACAGATTGCAGTATGGAGTTTCGTGAAAGAATCCAGAAAGGCTCGAGTGATCTGGTGCAGTGCTTATAAATGTGCATTCATCTTTATACAGATCAAATCACTCAAAGTAACGACCTGTTGATTCCACAGTAAAGACATTCTACTTTCACCACACATTGCTGTTTTTTGCACTGACAAGCAAGAGTCATTCACACATTAAAACAAATCAGACGAGAAACAAAAGAGCAAGAAAATCTAATAATTATTTATTCTTATTTCCGCTTACCATGTGCCCAGTAGCCCTTGTAGGTGACAGGGAACAGTGTGACTCCGTACAGCGGGTACTGCATCACGCACGACAGGTACAACGCTTTCGCAGTCAGCTCCGCTCGCCCCGCTCCGTACTGGCGATGCGCTTGCGCAAGGATGTTTGCCTAGTGAAAATAAAACTAGGAAGTTAGACTGCCTGATATCAGATTTCTAAAAGCCCATTCAATTGTTTTTGTGCTCACACCATAATTTTTTTTTAATTCTAAGTCTATACTTGAGGATTTGTAATTGGCTTTCTGGTGACTCTGGTTTCCTTTTTTGTTTGTTTTTATTAGCTGTAAGTCCTCCATACATGAAGGACTTACTGACTAAAATAAAATAAATAAATAATTTAAGCTCGTCTCAAACTATCGATTATTGTTATTTAGACACGCACTTGCTCGCAGATAACGGTAAACAAAGTTGCGCTACATTCTCGCAGCTACATGTTTTTGTGTTGACGAACTTCAAATAAATAGCAGAAATCCTATTTTATTTTGCATAAAGAAAATGTAGGCATTTATGAAGAGGCAGAAGATAGGTGTTACGATTCGGATCGGTCCTATGAAGATGAATCGGCAAGAAACTCCATGGCTGAAGCTGTACTTACCCATTGCTGCGCCGGCCTGGCCCTAGCTATGCGCTGCGGCAGGAACTGTTCGGGCTGCGCGTAGTAGGCGCGCGTGTGCGGCGGCGGCGGGCTGGGCGGGGGCTCCCCGAGCGACACCTGCGCTTGTAGCCCAGCCAGCTGCAGCGCCACCTTCTCTGACACCGGGAACTCGTCCATCTGGGCCATACAACAATATATAATAGCAACTATTTCACACTGTTTTGTACTATTTTTAGACGGCCTCAGTAGTTCAGTACTGTAGGCCGGTAACAATGTGTCTAAAATTAAAATCAGAGTAGGTCTTGAACGCTCGAACGTAAGCTAGTTATTCCTCTGTGCCCAAAATCAATGGGCGTGGCTTATCTTCCGAGCAACTTCCGACGCCTAAGTTCGTGATATAAGCACCGCCCCTTATCCGATGTGATTGCGTACTGTGTTGTCTTCTTACCTTGACGACGCTGTGCACGGCCTGTGCGTACAACAGCGCGACTTCGACGGGGTCGTGTGGAAGCTCTCGACCGCCGCGGAACAGGCGGCGCTTGAACACGAAGCGGTTGTCTGCCGAACCACCGCCCGGGCCTTGTTGCCTGTGCGATAGAACGACGCATTAACGATGTTTTTTGATAGAATTCCAAACAAAATGTCACATAACTGACGATATTGTTTGACATAGGCGAGGACAATTTCAAAAGCCGGAATACCCTGATACTTTGACATCTGTCATAACAACTCGAGTTTAGGCAAGCGGACGTACAGTCTATTCACAGCTATTGTAACCTGTAATTTTGCGTCACAGTCCACTGATCTTTCCTTTTCGTTGCGAAAAGGTTTCTGTTGGATTGCTACTGTCAAAAACTGTCTTCTACTACTCACATCTCCCACGCAGCGATGACATCATACAAGTAATGCGTGGCGCGCACATGTTCCTCTGTCCCCGCTCGCTGCTGGTACACGGCCCAGCCGGCGCGCGAGTGCGGCGACAGGCCCAGCTTGTCCGCCAGCCGCGCGGCGGCCGCGGCCGCGGTGTCCGCCGGGTGCACGTCTATGGCCTTCGTGCGCCCGTCCAGGAAGAAGAACCGGCAGACTATGGTGCCGAGGCGACGCATTGCCTGGGAGAAGAGTTTTTAATTAAGGTTTTCTTAGACAGAATGTCGGGGCAAGAATCTTGATGTAAATGGTTACAACAACAAAATAAAATTATTTTCAGGCAACTTTGGCCCCAAAGATATAAGATACCTTACAGACTAACATACATATGATACAACACAAATTGTTTTAGCAAATAGAACCTTAAAACTATGTTAGTAACACTTCACTTGTGCACTATGTCACTGTGCGTTCATGTGGCACTTGCCCGTGGAAACGACGGAACACCACTCCCTGCGGCCAAAAGTCCTCTTCCAATAAGAGGTGCAGATAACACGTTGGTATTCGCCCCACGAACGCCTTAAAGTTGACGTTGTGGCGCGACTCAAGCAGCTGCACTCTCGCTACGTACTTGGTCTTCTGACGCACGTACTCCACGATGTCCTCCGCTGTAGTGGGAGATATACACCGGTGTGTTTGGCTTGGCGGCACGGATAGGCACGTTGAACTCTGATGGAAGCAGGCCGCAGCGGTTCTTGTTGGTACGTTGACGGCGCTTCCTCCTCAACACCGTCACAAAATCATCATCAGCCCGAATCGGTGCCTTTCCGGGCACAGGCTTCCCAGCAGGAGCAGTTATGCCCGCGAATACGCTAGCGAAATCTCCAGGAACATGTCGAGATTTTGCAGGCGCTGCAGAAACAGGCAGCGCGTCGTGCGATCTTGCGGCGGCGAGGGGAGGAGCCAGTGGCACGGCAGCGGCGCAGGCGCACGAGGAGCACACTCTGCATACTCAGCATTTTTCGGTGATGACGGCGACAAAACGGCTGACGCGAAACTAGCCGTCGATACATTCAATGTATCGTCGGCTAGTTTCGCGTCAGTAGTTCCAGCCAACTCCGCGTCGCATGATGAACCCGACGGTGACCCAGATACCGTTACCGCGAGTACGGACGGCGGTATCGAAATGAGTCCTTATTTGACCCAATGCTAAGTTAAAAATGTGCTGCTTGTTTCAAAGCTCAGATTGCAGTTGAAAAGATGGTTGAAAACACAGTCAAGTACTGGGCTCTGAAAAGACGTTCCAGCTGTACAACTAACAGTCTCCAAGAATGACTATCTATTTTAATCACGAAAGGAGTATGTAAGAATTTTAATAGCAGGTGGTATTTCGTCCTACCCCCATGGGAAAAAAACAAGAGTTTAGGTATGTATATGTGTAGTTTAGTTTACTCACAGCGATCTCCACAGTGCTAGGCGGCAGCTGCCTGGGCGCGGCGCCGCGACAGTTGTCGAGGCACCACTGCGCGCAGTGCGCCTCGCGCGCGGCGGGCGACGCGGGCGAGGCGGGCGAGCCGGGCGCGAGCAGGCGCGCGCGCGCTCGCAGCCACGCGCTGTAGTAGCGCGCCAGGCCGCGGCTCGGCTGCCACGCCACCGCGCACAGGCAGAGCACCAGCCACACGCGCTCCGCCCATTCTTCAACTGGACATTCTGTCAGCTGGATAACAAAACAATTATGTTGTAATATAGTTCTGGTTAAATGTGAGTACTATTATACACCACGACTTTTTAGTCGTCTTACAACGGCAGCTCACTTCATGTATCCAGTGATTAGAAAGAGATTTAATAATTTAAAAATAAAAATATTATTCAGTATATTGACGCCATCGTAGTTAAAACACCCTGTTGCGAACGATGATCTACTGGACTCGAGGGCTGGGTAGGTATGTTCTCCCGTTTGACACGTAAATAACATTAACAGGATGTTTCATAATTTTATTCGATTGTATTACTTATTTTTCTTTGTACCTATTATGGAAGGTAAAAAAAAAAACACGGCTAGAGCTATTTTATGTCGGGTACCACCGGGTGAGTGGACCACCTTTATACGACCGCTGAAAAGTCACGGTGCATAGGTATACTTCTGTTGGGCTCGCCATTCAAGGGAACAGTCGTTGCCAATCCATATGCGTTGACTTGGATATAAGGGCGTCTGAGTATGTAAGGTTCTGAGTGGGCCCTACTGCAACCCTAGTCATTCTGACCTTAAATGCAAAAACCGTCTGCATTATCTACTAACATCTTGCTATATACATTAAGAGCAATCAAAGGTCGAATTTGACCATAAACAACTTACTTGTCTAACACACTGCACCAGAATCTCATCTCGTAACTCTTCCCGCTCTATGCCCTTGCCGATGACGGACTGTATCACTTGCGTCTCCTTCTCAGCCGTCAGCTCGCCACGCATGTAGCGACAAAGATCCTAAAGAGAGAGACAAATGAGTAATGTTGTGTTAATATGGAATTTTAATATATTAGGAGAATTTTATAATTGACTAGCTTTTGCCCGCGGCTTCGCCCGCGTGGATGTCGAAAAATATCCCACCCGAACAAAAATAGTTACTTACCTTCATCCCCCTTTTTAACCCATCGGGGGTAGAATTATCAAAAACGCTGAGACACGTATAAATTAATTTTCAATCTCAATTTGAAGATCCTAACTTCAAAACTGACGGACTTTCATATAAACTTCCATCCCCTATTTTACCCCTTTAGGAGTGGATTTCCCAAAAATCCTTTCTTAGTGGATACTTACTCTTCAAAAAGAACACACTCTCCAAGTTTCATGTCTCTAGGACCAGCGGTTTGGGCTGTGTGTTGATATATCACCCAGTCAGTCAGTCAGTCAGTCAGTCAGTCAGTTTACCATTTTATATATATAGATTATGGGCTAGAAGACCACACCGGTGAAGTGTGTTTTATAATGCGAATGGGGCTATTAGCTTGTTTCGGGTTCCTAACTTATTTGCCTGATTATAACACACTAGCACTTCGCCAGCAATTTCGTCCACAAAAATTGTGGTTGCTCGGCGCTAATATGGATGATATAAATAATATTTATAGCCTACTAGCTTGTGCCCGCGGCTTCGGCCGCTTGTTTTTCGGTACTATCCCACGAGATCGTAGTACCGGGATAAAAAGTATCCTATATGTTAATCCAGGCTGTAAACTATATGTGAACTATAAACGGTGTAAATAGACCCTTAACATATCCGAAAGGCACTTATTCTCCCAGTCTTTGCGATCATTTTTTTGTTCTAGACCATACCTGGGAACCTTCTAGTTACGAAGATATTGGGGGTCAAAGTTTCAACTTTTTCACAAGTTTTTTTTAAATACATGTTTTTAATGTAAGATTTTTACTTTACACACCTCCACGACCCCCGTACTATTCAACCATCCATCGGCACAATGCTTTGAGTGCTTTCCATCGAGTCCTACCATAAAACGTGATTTTTCACCCCAAAAAAAAAGTCGATTCCCAGCAATAATTTTTGCATAAAGCTACTTAGTTTGATGCACAGAATGCTTGGTTGACGGCTATGTGAAGGGTCTGTTTACACCCTGAATTTTATCCAAATCCTTTCAGTAGTTTTTGCGTGAAAGAGTGGCAAACATCCATCCATCCATCCTCACAAATTTTCCCATTCATAATATTAGTAAGATAGTAGGATAGCACCCACGAATAATCTTTCCATCAGTGAAAAAAGTTTTTGAATTGGATCAGTAGTTCCGAAGATTACCCCATACGTACAAACTTACAAAGTTACCACTTTATAATATTAGCATAGAAAAGTACTGTTCAAATATTTTATAGCAGTTATAAGGAGACAGAGAAACACGCTCTTAAAAGTATTAAAGGTTAAAGTTATGTGAACAAACTTACCCTAAATATACTGACGGCAGCGGTAACGCTGTCAGGATCATGCAGCTGTATGTGTGAGGTAGGAATGTTGTTCCCTTTGTGGTATGTGATCATCTCCTCTTTGGTCAGCAGTTCCATGGACTTGCTCTTGCGTGTTAACGTCGCCATTATTGTACCTAGTGAAAAAGTTTTGATATTTAATGACGTTTGATTTTAAACCTTATGACTGATTACTAAACACAGATCAAAATAACTCTCGACGTTTTTCTGTTGAGCGATTTTACAGGCCAATTGGGCAGGATACCTTACCCAATGTAAACCTTATTTCAATTTCAGTATGGTTGAATTTACCTTCAGGTGAGCGCGGATGGTCATTGAAGTATAACTTGGCGAATTCTGACAAGTCGTTGGTGACGTCAGCAGGCGGTGTTGTGGGCGGCAAGGTGGTCGCTTGAGCCTCTATTTGATGTAATCGACGCTCTACGCGCTCTTTGCGGCGCGCGTTACGGTCTATGCCCTGTTGGGACAAAAGTTTAATTAAGTATTTGAGAGATATAAATACCAAGTATCCGGACTCCACTAAAGCTGAGACGTGCGGAGAGGAGATGTACAGAAGAGAAGATTTGACTAATAACAGGAGAGACAAGAGACGCGATGATTTCAACCAATGTGATTGGTCGGTTTCCGCACGAACGTGCGGACGTGCGTGCGTGTGGACGTGCGTCTTGTTGTGTTGGTTGGTGCGGACTCAAAGCGGAGAGCCGCTTTTAGTCCGGGCCTAAGGATGCCAACAGACTGTCCAGATTTTTCGAGTTTTTAAATAATATGCATCTGCTTTTTTATGTTTTTTTTTTTTATGTTTACCGATACGTTCTAACTTATCCGTACTGGAGAACCTGCATCTTATGCAAGCTGCGTCTGAGATCAAGTAAAATAATGGTTTATTTAGTATACAGCCTTTTTTCAGGCATTTTTGCGTCAGTGCTAAAGATATGAGACTTACTGTAGAGTCCCCGTTCATCATAGGTGGAGGACTGATGCAGGTGTCCATCGGTACAGGTGGCGGAGACGGTGCGTTGTCCATGGGCGGCAGAGGAGGAAGCGGTGCGTCCACCGGTTCCGGCTCGATCTCAATCTGTTTGTGAATGAACCTGCGGAGCAATGACGATAGTAATGTAAAGCTCTTCAAATCATAGAAAAAAAGTAAAGAAGAAAAGGTATTTTAAGACTGGCACAGGACAAAAAATGAAATAAAAATAAATATAAACTTACGGTACAAAAAAGTTTATGATGCAAATCGAAAAAATAAAGACTTTTTGACATTATGAGACGATGTTAAATAGTAAATACGATGAAGATTTTTACTCGATGATTCGGTGCTTTCACACTTCATTATAAGATAGTAACTGATCACCATTAGACTGGCTTACACTACTACGCGCCATGACGTCTGTGAAGTTAGCTGCAGATGATGATGAGAGAGAGAACTAGAGGTTATGAATTCAGCGCGATTTTGTGCCTGTCACCGTTTTTCTTTTTAATTTCTGGGATATAAACACAATGTGACTAACCGCAGCTAGCTTCACAGGTAAAAAAATACGTGGTGTTCTTCCTGTTCATTGAAAATCAACTTTTTTCAGTTTCTTCCTCTTCCTATATGTGGCCCTCTTCAACGATGAGGATCGAGTCTGTGACCCCTTCTCTTTAGTTTGCGAATTGTCGATGGCAGATCTATGATCAAATGGATATTGGCTATGGTCAAGTTTCGAATTAAGTACCTAAGAATCAATTTTGAACCTTATCGACATCATGTAATTCAAATCAAAGTTACCTCGATATTTTTTTGAAGTCAGGTAGCTTTTTGAGAGTAGGTACTACCTACTAATACATTCAAATTGGAAATTACATTCCCCGCTTTCTGTGAATCGGGTTCCATTCTACCAAAGGGTAAGGGTTAGGGGTTCTTTCTATAAGGGGCAGTAGCAGATGGACCGTAATTTCTGCACCCATAAGTTCATTTTTGTCTACACCCCACCCGTGGGAAAAACGCGTCAGTCTGTCTGCCAAATGTCAGGATGTAATTGGAAGCATATCAACATACCCATTATTCTCAGGTGGTGTAGGTTGTGGCGGCGGCGGCGGTGGTGGCGATGGCTCGCTGTTCTGTTCGGTCGCCGGCCGCGGTATCACCGATTCGTAGATCGGCTCCTTGCTCTTCACCACTGACAGCTTCCCGTTGGGGATGATTCCGTTGGTTAGTTCTGGTGGGGTTGTGTCTGTGGAATGTTTTATAATATAGAAATAGGGTATTTTTATGTTTTTTTATGACAGTGGTGGGCATAACTGGTTCAGTTCGGTCTATTTAGTCAGCACTAGCCGAGATTTATGAAGCGAACTTTGACTTCACTCGATCTAAGTGTCATACAAAAATGAACCATAATTGTATAAAGTTCATGTTCATATTCGTATTATAAGCTTGGTGGCAGTCGTTTGTAGGAATATGCACATAAAATTAATATAACCAAGGATTATTTTCGGATGAAGCGCAACTAAACCTTACCTCGAGGTAGGTCTAAGCATGCTCTATAGATCTTTGGTATAGGCAAAATTCAAGCAAAAAAAGGCCCTATTGGAATAACCGTTCTGCCAACCGAAACCCTAGAAATAGCGAATAGTGTAAATAATAAGGTATTATTAGCCCGTACTGCCCCACTGCCGGGCATGGACCACCCTCCATTCCTCCCATCGGTCTCGATTTTGTGCTCCTTTCCAATTCTCAAGGAAAGCATCATGGCCGTCCCGCCATCTTCTTCGTAGCCTGCCACGGCCACGTGCTGCTATTTCAGGGCACCAATCTTTGTTCAATAATAAGGTAGTGAATGGAAAATAAACTACTCGACCAACATAACTTGAGATACCGTGGAATTTGGAACTTCGTTTAAATGTACTAGATTTGACAGAAGGATGACATATTCTGAGCAGGCAGCGCCACCCTGGCGGCTCAAGTTATATTGTCAAAGTAATAATAGCAATTTGTATTGATCTTTGTTGATATCACCTTTAGCAGGGGGCGGCGGTGGCGGCGGCGGGCCGGCCGGCTCCGGCAGCGTGCACGCACTGGGCGGCGGGGGCGGCGGGGGGAACTCCGGGGACTGCTCCGACAGCGGCTCCTCCGGCGGCGGCGGCGGCAAGATCAGCGATGACGTCATCGCATCCCCGTTCGACATCGGAGACATTCCATTCATCGAGTTGCTCATTACCCCATTGAACGATGACGTCATAGACGCCGGTGGTGGAGGTGTGGGGGGTACGATGGGTTGTATGGCGAGCGTGGAGGGGGGTGGGGGTGGAATGAACTCTGAAGGCGCGCCGTCTGGCTTACGCTGAGCTTCCGTGTGCGACTTGCTTAGCTCGTTCATTTCCGCGGCTAACACGTGTTCCAACTGTTAACGAAAATGGTTATAAAAGTAAATCATTAGGTTCTGTGCGGGGCTTCGCTCGCGTCGTACCTGGATAAAAAGTAGCCTATGTCAATCCGGTGGTGAAAGAATTTTTCAAATAGGTGCTACAGTTCCGGAGATTACCCTCCCGCATACAAACTCACAAAACTCTCACTCTCTCTTTATAATTTTATTACCTTTATAGATTTTTATCTGCATAGGCACATTCAACATGTTACTGAGATGGCAGAAATTCTTTAGAACCACTATCAAAAAGTCAGAAAACGAAGCTCCATTTGAAATCTATTTACCGTGGGTCGCAAAAAATATATTCAATTGATTGTTTACGAATATTCCTCATTTTGGTGGCTCATGTCGTCCAAAGCCCGACGCAATGCTGGGTAGATCTGTCATTGCATGTGTCAATCTGCATGTCACATAAAGGATAACCAATTCTAAATAATATCTCACCTCTTGATGCAGATCATCAGCCAGCCTCTCCATAGAGTCCCCGATCTCCGCGATGGTCGGTTGATGCATGTCCGGCTGGCCATCGGGCGCGCCTCGCTGTGTGGGCACGTCGGCCAGGAAGTCGAACAGATTATCCAAGTTGACCGACTCGGTCCGAGTGCTGGTCGGGCAGGAAAGACCTCGCAGTTGGTCAGCCATGTTCTCGAGCTCTGCTCGTTCTTGGTTCGCCTTTTCTTGGAGACTGGAATAGAAAGTGGTGGTTTAGGGTGGGATGATCTATCATGGTGATGATTTGAATGGCGCTCAGTCTCAGATTCGGAGGTTTCTATTGCAAACTCCGAGGGACTTTCTTTATTGTTATTCTGATTTTCTTGAATGACAATCGGCAACCAAAACCAAGGAACAGCACATAGTGCGTAAAGTGCTGCTATGTTGAGGGCAATTGTCAGAAAGACACGAAAGATATTTAAGGTTTCCGAACGTTGGTCGTGCACGACTTATAATTTCAATTCATCTTAATTTTTTTTTTTTCTTTGCTACCTCCTTTATACCAGAACCTATTTTTACAGCTCGATTCTCGATCAGCAACCTATCATCATCTTACCTGTTCCTCTCCTCCCTCAGCTTGATCTCCTGGTTGACCCTCCTCATCTCTCTCAGCGCAGCAGCCACTTCCCTGGCGAAGGCACCTCTGAGATGGCGCTGCAGCGTGAGGGCAGCGCGGCGGAGCTGCAGGAAGGCGGCGCGCTCCTTCCACCCGCGGAGGGCAGCTTGTAACACGATGGCAGCGCTGCGCCATTGCAGGTACTGCCGGCGCTTCACTGAGCCCTTGTACCACTGTGGAGGTTTCAAGGAGTTAGTGCGTGATGAAGAAAATGAGACTGTATTGAAACAAGAATGCTAGAATTTGGTTTTTAAGGTCACGATTTTCATAGAAAACGGAAAAAGAATCCTTTTTATATGCGATTTGATAATCGCATATAAAAAGGATTCTGTTGCCGGGTTCAGGAAAGTCGTTTTATTTCGCGTTTTGACTACAGTAGCTTGTAGCTGTTTTTTTTGCGCATTAATTTGATTATTTACCTTCTGTATACGCAAAGCAGATGATTGCAACAGCGCCGTCCTTTTAGCCTCGAGTGGGGCGTGTACCGAACTCCTCATGAAGATCTTCGTGCGCCCGATCTGCCAGTCGTCCTTAGGAGCATTCACTATTGCCGTGATCGCTCTGCGAATCAAATCAAAACAGTAACTGAACAGCGAGTTGCGTTTCAGTAACACTAAAAGATACAATTTTCGTTCACATCTGGACGGCTCAACATGAAATATTACTTAATTTATTAAGACCATCTTCATTTATTGTTTATTTAGTCTTCATTTAGTGTTGAGACCATCCTCAAATGCCCAATTAATGTATCAGAGATTTCCAGTTCTATAATTAATAGATTGCGAAAAGCAGAGGACCAGTCAATGTAGCTTAGCGGAAGCCTATATCCAGTATTCCAGTAGTGGCCAAGGTACTTGAGCTGTTCCAGCACTATGTAATAGTAACACTCACTGTATCTCGGGGTTCTTGGGCCGAGGATGCGGCAGCAGACAGCGGTAGCGCGCCTGGAAGTGCGGCGCGGGCAGGTGGATGGGGTACCCATCCCGCCGGATGCGCACGATCTCGTTCATGCCGAGGTACTTCAATTGTTCCAGCACTAGCTGTTCCGAGTACTTGCCCGCTTCTTTGTTCTCGTTGGGCTTTATGCAGCGGACGTACCTGTGGAGAGATTGATATTTTTATAACAGTGCTTTATATGTGGTGCAGTTCGATTAGCAAAGGTAATCGTATAGCACGGTCGGCCGTCCCACTTGTTACTCGCGTCCGTGTGAGTAAGACGGCAAAATAATTACAAACGAGCGACAGAAAGAGATAGCTATAAGTTATCGACTTACCACACGTCAGTAGCTTGTAGCATATCGACGAGCGACTGTAGTTGTGCTCTGAACGTGTCCACGACAGTCGGGCGACCCTTGGACGTGCCGCGCTGTGTGGTTCCCGTCGAGTTGGGACTTGACAGCGATGTGTCCTAGAAGACATAACGAAATAATCAGCAACAAACCAAGATATTTTTAGAACAAAAATAGTTCAGAGAGCGAGAGCTTCTTTGAGTGTTAAAGAATATCCCAAAATCTTTGATGAGCGAACAGATTCATTTCTTCCACAGACTTCCGGATAACGGAAATTAGAGAAACAGTTGCGTTGTCCGTTTATTGCCAAAACCTACCTTGCTGCAATTAGAATAAGGTCCAAAATAATTAAAACTATGACATACGTGTCCAGGTGGCGCCAAATCTTGCACATAATCAGCCAGCTCCCTCACGAACGGATTGGCTGACCGACTCAGATGGTCGATGAAGGCATCCTGCTGCGTGTCGCGGTTCTTGTCCACGAAGCTCTGCACGCTGTAGCAGACGGTGCCCGCATAGTGCTGCACTCCGAACTCCTCCTCCCATTTCCGACGAGAGCCCTTGACGAAGGACTGGTGCTCGCCGAACTCGCCTTGGATGTTTGTGAGGTAGGCGCCGTCTGAGCCCTGGAATAGATAGGTGGATTTTAGATCACAGAATGTGCATAATGTAAAACAAATCTCGGCAATTAATATGGCACTCTACAACGCCGAACTTTGTCTGTAACATGTACGCACGGCGACCAATCAAGCTATACCAAAACCAGTTTATCGTCGGTGCGCTTGCCACCTGATGTGTGTACACAACAAAAAAAATATTTTAGCTTACATACACTAATGTGATAAGTTTTTTATAATCTTAGACTAAAATAGATACTTTTTGCCATATTTTGTTCAATTTTTATTTTTTCAGAAGATTCATTGATTTCTTCTTCTATTCATTCATTACAAAAAAAAAAACAATTTTTATGTTGTCCTGAAAAATTCTTAAAATGCACATATTCGGTTTGGCAAGCGCACCGACGATACGCTGATCTCGCATTGTACGGGAAATCAACAATACCAAGCGAGGCCATGTTATACTGGACATTTATAGTTTGATGTGTACGTGAGTTGCCAGGGCCTTTTACGGCCGAATTTAGTATACAAAAATAACACGGATTGAATTAAGGACCTGTTGCACAATATCCGGAAAGGCACTCGATACCAAACATTTGAAAACAGAACTAGAATTTGTTTGAAATGCTCTGCCATTTTGTAATCGATGTGGCAAATCAGACTATACACTACAATGACTGAGCGCATATTTAGGTTGTGAGGACCTTACCTTGGGCATATGACATTGTTCACTTAGTAACTTGAGCAAACTTCTGGGCGGCTTCTCTAGCAGTTCGAGACACGCCGCGTTATCCGTGAACTGGATCTGATTGTACACGATGCCTTCTTGACGATACTAGAAGTAAGAAATATGTAACTATTATTTTTCCGATTATAATAAAACAAGAATCAGAATCGGAATCTCGCGTGGTAAAGAACGCTGAACATACATTTAAAAAAATCAAAAGTATTGACTATTTCATTTTGGAAGTCAGGTATTTTTTAAAACACATGATAAATACAAGTATAAATCTCAAATTGGTTAGCATTATAAATTCATAACACTGAACTAAACATTTAACAAACTATGCATAGTGTGAACGACATATCACGTAAAAAAATGGTAGTACTAGACTTAAATATGACGCATACTCACAATATCCTGCTCCAGCGCGAACACATAATTGTTGAAGAACATGTGCAGCTTCTCATTAGCGTAGTTAATGCACAGTTGTTCCAGCGAGTTAGTAGCGAAGTTCTCGAAGCCGAAGATGTCGAGCACGCCGAGCGCTCGCGCGGCGCGGCCGGGCGCCGAGCAACTGTTCACGTGGCGCACTAGCCACGCGAACGTTCGCGAGTACAGCGCGCGAGCCATCGCGTGACGGTTCTCGCGAGCCTGTTGACAGTACACGGTTTTAAGAATTATTGAGGAAACCCGGCGATGTAACCAATTTGTTGTAGAATTATGCTAACAATGGCATCCAAACGAAACGAAAGTAAAGTTAAATAAAACCCTAATTAATGCAAGAGGATGGATTTCTAGAGTTCGGTAATTTTATATTGTTGTAGTGCTATCATTTCTTTTTATAAATTGTGTACTGCGTCCAATGACATCAATCCATTTCTGGAAGATATGTAAAGACCTGTCACAGTTGGGCATATACAGTGTAGGTATTACCTCGGGCAATCGCAGCGGTATCTCCGTGATATTGCCTCGCACGTTGATCTGTCGTTCTAACAATACTCTCTTAGCAGTGGGCAGTGGCAGCCCTAACAGATTGGCGACCGCATCCACAGCCTCCGTGTCTTCTCCAGCCAGGGTTGAACGCTCACCGTCCACATCCTGGAAAAAAAAAAAAATTGTCATTAATTCTTGTCCTTGTAAACCAGTCTATATTATACCTGCATAGCCCAGCCAATATTTGCTGTGGCTTCCAGGTTTATGGCAACTTTATCCGACGACCAGGTCATGTCGGACAAAATCCGAGTCGTCAATTCAAGAAGAAAAAGAAAAAGCGTGGCAAAGATAGAGATGTTTGGGATTAGGATTGGGACATAATATTATTTTAGATAGAAAACTAATCAACTAATTATCAAAACTAAATAATAGTCGCTCAACCCTATAGCCAATATACGTCCCCACGATGTTTTATGAGGAGATAGCATAGTTTTCTTAAAAACACCTAAATCCATAGCAAATGTTAAATGAGGATTCACCCTTTACCGCCACATACCTGAAACTGTATATTCCCGAGCCACAGTATAGCGGCCAGCACTTTAAAGAGTCCCTCGCACATGTGCGGCGGGACCTGCAGCACCGTGAGCGCCAACTGCAGAGCCTCCAGCTTGCCCTGCTCCCCGCCCCGTCCTTTGTGCGCCTCCTCGTCTTCAGGCCGTAAGTACTTGTACTGAACGTCCTCCCGCAGTCGGAGGATGTTGGCCAGTTCTGCGTTGTGCTAGAATGGAGGATAATGTGGTTTTAGTACGAGCTAGTTTGGGTTTCAGCAACTTTGAATACAACTCAACTGAAGTCTGGCGTCACTTTGGAGGTCTTAAAAATGCTACGGTTTTAAAAATCCTACTGACGCTGCGTTTAACGTGGCCACAAAGCCTAAGTAATTTGATAAAAAAAACATCGATACAAAATAAGATCTTCAGATAGAACAATTTAACGAGGTATAAACAGACATGGTATAAAATCCATTCCGAGATTTATAAAACCTGATTAAAATCGCTAGGTACTTCATTAAGCAGCCAAAACTGTCCCCCCCTATTAAAGTATCAATCAGGCGTTTCTCTAGCTGAAATAGAATTCAGATTTTTCTTGGTTTCGAATGAACTAATGTATCTTTCCAAGAACGGTAGGTTATCTTTACCCAGGTTTATTTATAATCAAATTATTCTTACGGTTTACCTTAGCACCCTCAACGAGCTGGTAGAACACATGGTAGTTTGTTTCCCTCGGGGCAGGTCCAGTGATCCTGGCCCGTTCGAGTAGAAAGTCCCTCAAAACTGCGCCTTTGATCCCGCCGCGGTGGTCCAACCGGACTTCGACGAATTTGCCGAAACGGGAAGAATTGTCGTTACGCACTGTTTTGGCGTTTCCTGCACATATTATGATAAGGAATATTAGGTATTACAATAATATCAGTTTCAACACAGAATAACTCTTTAATGACGCCGGAATTACACATTTGCCTTCGTATTTGGTGGATTCCGCCGGGACCGGTCAATGTGGCGACACTTGGGGAGGCCTATGTCCAGCAGTGGACGTCTTTCGGCTGAAATGATGATGATGAATCGTATAGAAAAAATTTCCTCAGTGTCAGTTCGGTCATTCATACCCTTCATGACTGTTCCTTTCAATAAGTGATTGTATTTGGGTTAACGGCGTAATTATCATTAACACTAGACACGGGATATTTGCCTTGTTTGCTGATTGTTTTTTGTTTTGTTTTGTTTGTTTCTAGTGTTAATGATAATGTTAGTGACCATGATGGTTTAAACACTTATAACGGTGTAATATTACCAACTTTATTGACATTATATTCAGATTTTTGACATTTGTATGGGAATTAGTAATATTTTTAATTTCGCTTATTATTTTTGATTATTATTTTGTAATGGATTCATCTGATTTAATTGATTTTTACATTATTTATTATTTTATAACATTACTATTTTTATTGACATTATATTATACTTTTGACATTCAAATCAAATCAAATCAAATCAAATCAAATCATTTATTCGCATAGAATGTAGGTCATGTATAATAAAGTTGTTAGTAAATATTGTGAGCCGGGTACATTCTGCCTGAGTTTTGGCATGCAAAATATAACAAATAATGTCAGTATCAATGAAATTATGAAATAATAAAGAAAATGATTACAGTAGGCACTAACAAATTATTTTAACAAGTCTTTATACACACAAAAATAGAAGAATTCAAATAATAATGTCAATAATATTAAATTGATATGAAATGTCACACAGGATCAAAAAATAATAATAAAAATAATCACAAAGCATAACAACATTTCTGCATAAAAAAGTATAAATAAGATAATGAGTAAAATTATGAAATTATTTTAACAAGTCTAGAGTATATATTAAATAATGTCAATACTATAAAACTGTTGAAATGTCACACATAGGGTCATTAAAAAAATCACTTAATGAGTAATAACATTTCTGTATCAAAAAAGCCTTGAGTTTATTTTTAAATTGTTGGAGAGTGTAATTTTTTATGCTGTCTGGTAGTTTATTAAATATTATTGGACCCATGCAAACAACACTCTTCCTCAATAGTGCTGTTTTATAACCACCAACAATTAAAAGGTTTTTGTATTGACTTCTCACGGGACCTTTCTTGGCGTCCGAGACCTTAGCAAACAATGTTTTATTTATTTTTACAAAAATTGCCATTTCCAAAATATACAACGACGGTAAAGTAAGAATTTTCAAAGACTTAAACAGAGGTTCACAGCTATCTCTAGGTTTAAGACTACACATAGCTCTAACACAACGTTTCTGGGCTTTAAATATGTTATCTCTTAGGCTACAATTACCCCAAAAAATTAATCCAAACCTCAAGACCGATGCAACTAAACCATGGTATGCTAATAAAGCAGTATTTATGTCAACTTTTTTTGTAAGGTTAAAAAGAACATATGCTGCAGAGCTTAACCTTTTGCACACCTCTTCTGCTTGCGGTTTCCATGTTAATTGATCGTCGATATGAATTCCTAAAAATTTAGCGACCTTTATTTGATTCATCACTTATCCATTGTACTGTACTTTGACCTTCGGTGGAATTTTACGTTGGTGAAAATGCATCACGTTAGTCTTTGGCAAGTTTATTACCAGGTTGTTTTTGTCAAGCCAATCAATAATACTTCTAAGGTTAGCGTTAATATCTTGTTCATAATCGACATTAATTGTAATGGTGTTTATATTGTATCATATTTTTTTATTTTAGCTATTTAACATAATAATAGGGGAGTTGCAAGTGTATTTTTTTTTGGTTACTGTTGTAGTAATGATTGCTACTGTAATTTTTTTAATTGCATAGTTTTGTGAAACATTTCGATACAATGTAAAAATCGTTACATGAAATAAATGAAATGATATTAGCCATAACTATCCACAATACCGCCATATACAGGGTGGAACGGACACCGAGGCACAAACGCTTACCAAGTATTCAGAATGATGTACTGGATACATGGTAAGCGTTTGTTAGTGTCTCTTCTAGCCTTTATAATATTTTACGTCACCATTTTTGGAGGTTTCAACTTTGGGCGCGGCTTAAGAAACTAATGATTTAGTTTGTCAGCCCCTCCCGTATACCAAACGAGGGGTATGTCTATATGACAGGTTGATAAGTTGATGACACGATTCACGGCGTTATTAGTGAAGGGGCGTGAGCAGTGATATATATATATAACAGCTTGGAAAGCTCGTCAAAAAATCTGTTAAGCATGGATATGACATTTTGATGTCTGCTTCAGGTAATTGCTACCTCGTATTTTATTCGTCGGCAAGCAACCTGTTTTTAGTCACCTACGCTGGACATTTTAATACCGGGAATGTTCGTTGCCCAATCAAAGACAAAGTTCTTCGCCTTATTGTGCCTGTCATCCTTCAAGTCGGAAAATAAGAACGCTAGTTAGCGGTTTAAGTAGGTGTACTAAGGCAGTTTTGCTGGTACACTACCCCATGAATGTTTCTGGATGTTGTTAATTTATTTCTTGAGTTCTAAAGAAGTGCAATATGTAAGTTTGTATGTAAGGGATAATCTTCGGTACTACTGATCCGATTCCGAAAATTCTTTCGGTAACAGGAAGCTACATTATCGTCGAGTGTCACAGGCTACATTTAAAACGTTGCCGTACTCTAATTTCCATACATAACGGGAGCGAAGCCGCGAGCAAAAGCTAATTGTCTATATTTTTGCTATACCGAAAGGATTGTCTCGCAATTGAAGACTTACGTGTGTAAAAGAGAGAGGGAGGCATTTCACCAGCTGAGGGACTTTACTATAGACGTGTTGTCTCTTACCAAAGGCTTCAAGCACTGTGTTGGCCTCCAAAATCTGTTGTTCGGCCCAAGAGGCCTGGCCCCCAGCCGCACAGAGGTACTGTAGGATCAGCTTGGTCGTCTCAGTCTTACCAGCGCCGCTTTCGCCTGATATCACTACCGATTGGTTCTTCTCACCATTCTGTTTAAAAAAAACGATTTATTCAGCGGAGGTGGAGATAGAAGCAATCAAAAGTAGAAAAGACGTTCACTAATGGGTATGCAAAACAATGGAAATAATAGATTAGCAAAGATCCTAATATTTCTGTTGGGGCATAACTCCCAACAGCGAAAATATGTTATGTTGATGTCGAGTATTGGGGTGTTATGATGATTGAGTAGACAACCGATTGGTATAAAGGTTTAATTGGTACTAAAAATAACACGTAATAAAGTAATAATCAGTGATCGGATAATCGGATGCATATTTGCCTAAAGTTCATTTTTGGTTAGGAAATTATGGAAGCGGCTTCTTAAAACATATTTTTTAAAATATAAATCCCGGGATTCCAGAAAATTCGGGAATTCGAAACCAGTCTGTAACATGGTGAGGAAACGTCGTCTTTAGCATGTAGTATTTATTTTAAAAAAAAACAGGGGGATTACATAATTATTAATGTGTATTTACTTGAAGTTAATTTTAAAATGAACAATAGGAACTTCCTTCGGGTACCTGCACACAAGCAGCAATATAATTTGATTTTATTACCCGATTTGATTCTATAATAAAAACAGTAAATTCGTTGATTCCGAAATCGCGGAATTTTTTTCGATAGAAAAATGCATTCCATAATATTAGCCAACACCTTAAACTAAGTAAATATTCCTACACCCGATTTGATTCTATAGTAAGAAAAACTAAATTTGTCGATTCCGAATTCCCGGTTTTTTTTTATACAAAAGTGCATTCCATAATAGCCAACACCTACACTTTAGGAAAATATGCATCCGATTATCCGATCACTGGTAATAATGTACACTTAACTAGCACTACTAATTATCTTGTACAGGCAACGTTACATGAATCTTATTTATTCAAATACTAGCTGTTGCCCGCGACTTCGTTCGCGTGGAAATTTTGGGTGTGCATGTGTGAGACTGCCACGTTGGTCTAGTGGTCGCAAGCGCGACTACTAAGCGTGGGGACCGATTCCCGGGTCGGGCAGTGTTAAAAAAAAATATGTTTATTTCAATTACATAAAGTTATCACACACATGATTTGGAAGATCACCTTTTAAGCAAGGAGATGCTTCTTTTAGGGGGCATCCATTAATTACGTGAGGCGATTTTTCGACCCCCCTCCTCCCCTGGTCGGATGTCGTGAGATTTGGCTTGACCCCCTCATCTCCCTCCTAATCTCACGTGAGATTTATCAACATGAGATTAGGTGATATTTGGCGCGAATCTGGATTTGTGCCCGGTTGATGGCAATAGGCTCACCCCCTACTACATGGGACTTCAATATAACTGGCGAAATGTGTGTGTACGATTAGGTACACGTCTGCCCACACCTTCGGGGTTTGAAGGCGTGACGTTATGTTATGTGTGAGAACTGACTGCGAGATCAAAAGGTGATAATGTACTGATGACTACAAAAGGCGTCCTTTTGGGTTCTGTAATTCTGGGCGGCAGAGGTCCGAAACAAAATTAAATGGCGTTGAGGCGACGATATGGCTTCAAAAATCGGTGTATTTTGGCACTATACAACTTTTTTTCAAAGTGAACCTTGTTTAGCGCTTTTTATTCTAATACCGTTTTGTGTACAACATTAAATGACTTTTTGCGAGGGCCCTTAGACCTCTTTAATTCGGCCCTGTCGCAAAATCCGTTCTTAGCGAACGTCTACTAACTATAAACTATCTCACTACCAAATAATATCAAGTTTGGAGCACAAAAAGTTAAGGACTTTCATCCAAACTTGCGAGAGCCCTTAGTCCTTCTTATTCCGGCGCTGTCGCAAAATCCGTTCTAAGCGAACGCCTACTAACTATAAAGTACTTCCCTGCCAAATTTCAAGTTTGTAGCACAAAAAATGACGGACTTTCATACATGCGAGAGCTCTTAGATCTCCTTAATCCGGCCCTGTTGCAAAATCCGTTCTTAGCGAACGTCTACTAACTATTAACTACCTCCCTGCCAAATTTCAAGTTTATAGCACACAAAATGAAGGACTTTCATACAAACTTGTGAGAGCCCTTAGACCTCCTTAATCCGGCCCTGTCCTAAAATGCATTCTTAGCGGACGTCTACTTACTATAAACTACCTGCCTGCCAAATTTCATCTTTATACGTCAAGCGGTTTTCGACCTTTCGCTTTCATATATTTAGATAGATTTCTCATAATTAAACCTCTCTTTCAGTACCAAATTTTTAGTGCAAAGAGTAAAGACAAAAGGAAACAAAATCTGAATCAAACAAACAAAGTCACCGACTTCTGAAGCTAAAGTTATTTTTCACTTTTTTGTGTTTTTGAAGGCGGTTTTATTTTTTGCAAAAAAGTTTTTTTATTTTTCCATTTTTAGTTGTAATATCCTATTACAATTAATATTTGCTGTGCATTTATTTTATATTGTCAACAAAAATAAACAAATCTGGTTATACTGCACACATCTGTGTACACCCTCGGAGCATACAGGCGTTATGTTAGGATATTGTGTAAACAATAAACATCTAAGCGATTGCAGCAATCACGGCAGATTTGCTGCCTAATTTTGTTGAGTTCCATTGTACCTATATCTCCGAAGATCAGCATCAGATCTTCACCAAATTTAAACGGGGCCAGCGCCGCCGAATAATATTCTTCCAAATAAAAAAGAAATCATTGAAATAGGTTCTCTATTGGCAAAGGTATCGCTGGACTTACACACAATGATGATTACCAGGCATAATGCCTGCGAGTATGTGTGCCTATACAATTTAGAAAATTCCCTTGATTTCTCCAGGATCCCAACATCAGATCCTCACCTGATGACCATGGGACCTAATGGGAAGTATACTGTATCAATCAATGCCCATAAAATTTGAGGGTTGTCCTTAATTTTCCTGGGACCCCATCATCAGATTCTGACTTGATGACAATGGGACCACCTCAGGAGTATAGACTTTCGAATAAAAAAAGAATTTTCAAAATCGGTCGACGATTGGCGGAGAAATCATTAAAAATACATACAGTCGAACGTTGAACCTCCTCCTTTTTTGAAGTCGGTTAAAAATTATCAAAGGAGTTTTGGCGAAACATTAGATAACCGTTAACAATACATGTCATGGTAATAGGCTTATCCCCAACAAAATGGAACTGGGCATACCTAATTATCAGAATGTGGGTGTACTGTACACATCTGCGTAGCCCCTCAGAGCATACAGGCGTGATATTATGTTATGGTGTTGTGTAAACAATAAACATCCAAGCGATTGCAGCAATCACGACAGATTTGCTGTCTATTATTGAAGAGTTCCATTGATATCTCCGAAGATCACCATCAGATCTTCACCAAATAAAAAATGGGATCATCGCGGAATAATATTCTTCCAAACAAAAAAAGAATCATCAAAATCGGTTCACAATCGGCGAAACTAAAACCTATTTACGTAAATTATTTTTATCATAGAAATCGCGCATGAGGTTACCAACTAAATTTTAAATATTAATATCTTTTGAGTCTGTTGGTCGAATTTGATGAAATAAACGCTAAATAATACCCAGAACAATGCTTGTTGTTTTGTAATATTTAGATTTTGAATACAATGAGGGGTTCTTACGTGATGCGCGCACAAACGAACAGACAAACCGACAAACCGACAAACCGACAAACCGACAAACAGACAAAAATTTAAAAAAATGTTTTTTTACTTTCTACTACTTATTTCTAGCACCTTCCAGTGATTTTTTTGTAAAAATATGTAATGTACAGACACGGAAAGTCTACGATTTTATTATATGTATAGATTATATCACCAGCATTACGTTTACATGAATCATAAGAAGATCTGCGGATATGATTACAGATCTTTTAAAAACTGATTCATGTTCCTTAGAAAAACGGTGACAGGAAAATCTCAATACATTACAACATGAATAATCTGACCTTCTGTTGGAGCTAATTATGCATTACAATGACGGTCTTTTTGTCAACATTTTTTAGGAAACAAGTTAGCAACTAGTTGGTCATAACACTGTTTTATGCTTTCACGGTTTACAACTAAACTTATACCGTCACTTACGGGATATCTTCCGTGATTGTTTATTATTTTTAGCTCCCGATATTTCGGAGCTGTTGCAAGCGCCATGATCGCGGGTTGACTGGAGAATGCGAGAAGACACCCCGAAGATATCCCGTAAGTGACAATATAATTTTACTAGTTAGTCATACCTGTAATGAGCTGTAAGCTGACTCAGCCAGCGCAAACACATGTGGTGGAAGTGAACCGAAGGCCTTGCCTCTGTAGTCCTGCATGTGATCCTGTCAACATGAAACAAATGTTTAATTTGCTGGCAGCTTTCCAAAGGCTGAGAAAACAATATCATCGGAACACAACCGCCTACTGAGTTCATGAGATTACATAAAAAAATAATGGTAAAATTTAACCGTTTACAAGATGATCTGGGATTAACATAATGAATGAATTTAATAAAATCTTTTTTACATTTTCTCCGTTAAATTAGATTAAATAAAGGGTGTAAATAGACCCTTAACAAATCTGAAAGGGACTTGTTCTCCCCGTCATTGCGATCATTATTTTGTTCTAGACCATACAAGCCCCCGTAGCATGACCACCGTAGACAAGGATTTCTTTGACGGAAGAATCGACAAAATGACAGATAGTGCAAAGAAATCTGTCATTGTGTCGACACAATCTGTCATTTTGTCGATTCTTCCGTCAAAGAAATACTTGTCTACGGTGGTCATGCTACGGGGGCTGGGAAACTTCTAGTTACGGAGACATTGGAGGCTAAAGTTCCAACATTTTCAAATACTGGTTTTTAAGGTTATAATTTTACTTTTAATACCTCCATGACTCGTTTATTTTTCAATGCATCCATCAGCACAATGTTTTGTGTGCGTTACCATTGGTGATTTTTCCCCTCAAAATATTCGTTTCCCCACCAATAATTTTTGCGTTGAATTACTTAGTTTGATGTAGGTACAGAATGATATATAATGTAAATAATAATAAATGTTTTTTTATATTGTTTATATTAGAATATTTAAAAATGTATTTAATATGTTTAAAAATAAATAAAGAAAATAATAATAATATTTGATATTTTGATTTTGATTTTAAATGATTGGTTGACGGCTTCGTAAAGAGTCCGTTTACACCTTATATTTGTTCCATTAAAAAGGAAGTCAAGTCAAGTAAATAGCCCATCTTTTCGCATCACGTTTTCAATTTCCATATAATTGGCAACTAATCAAGTGTATTACTACTCACGTTAACATATGCAGTCTTCATACATAATAGATAATTAACTGCTGAATAATGTATCATTTCCTCTTGTTTATCTGCTAAAGGAAATTGATGGAAACTGACGGCCTATTGTCACGATCAAGCGATCGGTATCAAAAGAAAAGTGAACAATTATAAGGAACCGTAAAATGCAATGTTTGTGTCACGTTTGATGCGTTTCTTTTATTAATTTATTGTCAGGTAATGACAGTGTTTGTAAGATCATGACAAAACCATCTCATTTTTTGTGTAATTTTGTATATGTCTCGACATCAAAGAACAACATCTGTACAAATAAATAAAATTGAAGTGTCTTGTGTATTTTTTATTTAAAAAAAATAATTAGAGTTCCATGAAAAAAATTAAAACGCTTGAAATTTTTAACAAAATCTGATTCAAACGGCTAATCTCGGAAACGGCTGGACCGATTTTGACGGGACTTTTACTGGCAGATAGCTGATGTTATAAGGCTACTTTTATTTTAGAAAAACACTTAGGGTTCCGTGCAAAAAAATTAAAACCTTTGAAATTGGTAGCAAAATCGGGTTCAAAAATGGAAGTTATATTTTTATATAATAATTTCACGCGGTCGAAAGTCGCGGGCAATAGCTAGTAATAAATATAGACAAACTTACCGTAGTGTAACATCCTAACTCCTTATAAGGATTCACTGCGACGAGAATGGATCCTGTGTATGTCTGTATACAATATTTAGGAAAATATCTCGGCAAATGGATCTCGTGGCTAAATAACAGCCGCTCGGGTCGATCTTAAGGTTAAGCCGCGCTTGCCTAGGTTGGTCCTTGGATGGGTGACCGCCTATTACATCCCGAGTTTCCTCCGTGCCTCGGAAAGCACGTTAAGCCGTTGGTCCCGGCTGTCAATTGTAGATCTTTGACAGTCGTTACAGGTAGTCAGTGGCCCGAAAGTCTGACTGACAACTACTCTTACCAAGGGGTATCGTATTACCCAGTACTAAAGCTGTGGAGGTCAGATAAGCAGTCGCTCCATGTAAAATACTAGTATTCAGCTGCGTCCGGTTAGACTGGAAGCCGACCCCAACATAGTTGAGAAAAGGCTAGGCAGATGAGATGATCTCGGCAAATAGCATCACAAAAATTCAGTGGCAAACTTTGGCGCTTCTTCAAGTAGACTTGCCGCCAGTGGCGAAGGTTCCATACAACTCGATTCCTACCGGCTTCCCTTTGAAAAATGGCACAGTCAGTATTCTATAGACAAATAATATAATCACATTAAAAATATGTACTCCGGCTTACCTCTTACAAAAATTGACCCTTCGCTACTGCTAGCCGCTAAAGATCGTTTCAAGTTCCCAAGCCTAGACGGAGGAATCGTAAAAAGAAAAAGCGTGATTTCAGAACATCTAATGAAGTGTATCCGTTGAAGTTGGCGGGCAGCTTAAATCGCCAAAGTTATTGCGGGACTGTCGGGCTGGCTATCTAAGCTTACCCATTCATACTAATATATATCTAAATGGTGTAAATAGACCCTTAAAACAAACGAAAGACACTTGTTCTCCCCATCTTTGCGATCATTTTTTCGTTCTAGACCATACCTGGGAACCTTCTAGTTACGGAGATATTGGGGTCAAAGTTCCAACTTTTTTTTTAAATACATGTTTTTAATGTAAGATTTTTACTTTACACACCTCCACGACCCCCGTACTATTCAATCCATCCATCAGCACAATGCCTTGAGTGCTTTAAATCGAGTCCTACCTTAAAACGTGATTTATAACCCCAAAAAAAAAGTCGATTCCCAGCAATAATTTTTGCGTTACTTAGTGTGACGTACAGAATGCTTGGTTGACGGGTCTGTTTACACCCTGTATACTAATATTATGAAGAGGTAAAATATGTGTGTAAGTTTGTATGCAAGGGTAATCCGAACTAATGATTCACAAACGGGACGCTGCATTATCCCCGAGTGCCATAGGCTAGGCTACATTTAAAACGATCCCATGGGTTAATTTCAGTACATAACGAAAGCGAAGCGTGAAAAAGCTGTCTTATCACACCCGTCTATCTGCGTTTTTACACCTAAACCCTGCACCAATTATTATGCAATTATAGATAGGTATAGACGAGTACAGTCACGAGCACCAATACGTAAACACTTAACAACTTTAAAAAGTGTTTTCCTCCTACTGTTCTAAATTTAAATTTCGTTTTGTTACGAACATAGTATTCTGGAACTTATACTTTTATGAAAAAGACCCTATATCCAAGTTACAATCGTTATTTTTCGAGAAAATTGCTTTAAAATTTAGGAAAGTGTGTACATATTGGTGCTCGTGACTGTACATGGAACAGGATATAAGCTATTTTATTTAGATCCTGGATTTGTAATACATAACGATATGCAGGTAGATGAAGTCGCGGGCAACAGCTAGTATTTTGATATAAAAGGATACGTAAACGAGGTCGTGTATATATCTCTTCTTGAGGTTGTCATTGATGGCTTGCTCGGTGATCTCCGGCATCATGGTCATGTCGGGGACCCCATGGTCTGCGGTATTCTCCCGCTCCTCCATATTGTCTGCAGATAAAGAAAAATTAACGTTACTTTTACAATAAATACTTTTAGTATACTAGGAGTCAACATTTCTGACCGTATACGGAACAGTATACTTAGACCCAAATCGCAGACGTTTGCAACACAGCCGCCAAATTAAAATGGAACTGGGCAGGCCAAATTTGCCGCATGTCGCATCAAAATTGGGCCAAAGTGGCAACAGATTGGGTTCCGAACAACAGAACCCGGCGATGCGGTAGGCCCAGAAGGAGATGGCGTGACGAGCTGGACTCTTGTCAAAAGGAATGGGCCCAAATAGCCAAAGACAGAGATAAATGGAAAGAGGGAAGGGAGGCCTTTGCCCTGCAGTGGGACACATCAGGCACACAATAAATAATTTTTAGGTACGGTAATTTTTCAAGGAAACCAAATTCAAAATGCGTTAGTAATTCTACAAATCATTTTGCATTTCTGCTTTGTACATTAGTTATTTATATTGGATTTTTCCTATCCGTTTAGGTACCTAATACTTTATACAGTCGTTTCATATGGTAGAAGGTACATGAGTACATAAACCCGGAAAACTGTAAATAAACAAATGACTAATGATGTTAAATATAGTAAATAGCACATACCACGCTCAATTAGGTATCCTACATGGTTTTCAAGTTAGGTCATTTGAAAAATAAAATCAAAATCAAAGCATTTATTTCAAATAGGCCAGTTACAGGCACTTTTGAATTGTCGAAACAAAGACAACAATAGCTACCCAGTCACAAGGCATAAAAACTGTGAAAGTACTGTAGTTGCCCATTCCCTAACGTAGATCTCTATGGAGAAGAACGGGCAACAATAATCCACCCACGTCAGTAGAAAGCTTCTCTATCTCAATTGACTGCATCAAATGAGCATCCTTGAACTAATTTCAGGAAATAATATATTCATTCACGCGACTCTGAATAGCTTGCGTGGGACTTTCCCAACATCGTAAGTGGCTATTCGGCTAATCATGAACGTATAAAGGGTATAAATAGACCCTTAACATATCCCAAAAGCACTTGTTCTCCCCGTCTTTGCGATCATTTTTTTGTTCTAGACCATACCTGGGAACCCTAGTTACGGAGATATTGGGGGTCAAAGTTCCAACTTTTTCACATGTTTTTTTATATACATGTTTTAAATGTAAGATTTTTACTGTACACACCTTCACGACCCCCGTACTATTCAATCCATCCATCAGCACAATGCTTTGAGTGCTTTCCATCGAGTCCTACCGTAAAACGTGATTTTTCACCCCAAAAAAAAGTCGATTCCCAGCAATAATTTTTGCGTAAAGTTACTTAATTTGATGTACAGAAAGCATGATTAACGGCTATGTGAAGGGTCTGTTTACACCCTGTATAGTAAATAGCACAAAGCACGGTCAATTAGGTAGCCTACATGGTTTTCAAGTAAGGTCAACATCATCATTCTCCTGCCTATATCCCAAGTTATTTGGGGTCAGTGCAGCATTGTCTCATCTCAGCAGTTAGGTCATTTGAAAAATAATCCACCTACGTCAATAGAACAGCTTTTCCATCGAAATTGACTACATTCGCATCAAATAAGCATCCTTGATCTAATTTCTAATTTCAAATAATATATTCATTCACGCGACTCTGAATAGCTTGCGTGGGACTTTCCCAACATCGTGAGTGGCTATTCGGCTAATCATGAACGTATATTTGGAAGGGGAGGGAGGAGTAACCAGTTCTAAAGAAATTCACTCCTTAGTATGACGTCTTTTCGTTTTTATTTTTAGACTGCCTCGTTGGGTCTAGTGGTCGCGACTGCTGAGCATGAGGTCCTGGGTTCGGGTCCCAGGTAGGGCAAAGTATTTTTGGGTTTTTCTCAGTAGCTGTCACGGAGTCTGGATTTGTTTCCGGTTGATGGCATTATAATGGCCCCCTATTACGTGGAATTTAAACATAACTATAACTGGTAAAAAGTGGGTTTACAATGGGTACACCTCTGCCTCGCCCTTCGGGGATTACACGCGCGATGTTATGTTCTTAGACTAACAAATTACTTCTAGAGCCATAATATTTATAAAACAGTTGTTACATAAATCTACATAAATCCTTCAAATACGTTACAAATGTAAAATTCTAGAAAATTGTCAAATTGTCTTGAACTCGTTATTTGACACACGAATGCCTCTTCATAATGTTTGGGACAAGCCCGCCACACTATTCCCAAACCACCGCAACTCCTGAAAGCCAGAATCAACAGTGGCGACCACCAGAAAAGCGCCGGCACAATGAAACTCGACGAAGTCCCAGAGAAAAAATACAACTGTCTTGGATCCCGCAATGAAATTAACCAGAAAGAATAGCGGAGGAGTAGGAAAACCATAATTTCCACTTCCCTCCATATCGACAGGAGACAGAACGAAACAAAGCCAATCGACACAAAGGCCTCTACATTAACCAAATTCACTATATTGTATAAAACAAAGTCGCTTCCCGCTGTCTGTCTGTCCCTATGTATGCTTAGATCTTTAAAACTGCGATGCGGTTTTCAGTAATAGATAGAATTATTCAAGAGGAAGGCTTATTTATATTGCATCCGTGCGAAGCCGGCACGGGTCGCTAGTCTTCAATAAATACGTAACGAGTGTTAACAGACAATATTCCCGCAACACTTTTCCCAGACAGAACCTTCGCTCGCTTATTGCTTTAGTCTAGCCTTTAAGACGTGGTTGAAATAGAAAGCACTAACTAAATTGAGAATCCATATATGTCAAGGCAAAAAAGAAAAAAATAAAAGAAAAAAAATAAAGTGGAGTGTGGGTCTGGGTGGTATAATGTGGTAAAAGCATTACCACAGATTACGACACAGTTGTTTAGGTACTGTTTTAAACTTTCACGGTTTACAACTAAACTTATACGTTTATGTCACTTACGGGATATCTTCCGTGTTGTTCATTGTCTTGAGGTCCCGATATTTCGGCGCTGTTGCAAGCGCCATGATCGCGGGTTGACTGGAGAATGCAATAATATCGGGAGCTCACAATAATGAACAATCACGGAAGATATCCCGTAAGTGATAGTGTTTAGTTGTTTAGGTTCTATCTAATATTTCTTAAAGACCTACTTAAATGGAGTTTCATCAACAGTTTCTGAATCTAAATTCAGGATTACAACTGTTATTTTCATAATGAAATGTCTAAGTTTCAGTTCAGCATCTGAATGGAATGAATATGTGATGTGACTCACAGAACGGGTATTGTAAGTTTGAGGGTAAAAGTGTAGAGAGAACATTAGTATTAAAAAGGTTTAATTAATCTTTGTGCTGCTATTCTAGTTCTCGGCGGTAGTATTTGGCGAGGGTTGTGAAGACAGCTTATTAAATTATTAAAACGGAACGTTTGTGCGAGAAAGGTAACAAGCTACATAAGTAAAACAATCGTTTTAATTAAAATAAATTAACTTTGTGCTGGATTAAATTAAAACGCCGTCACGCTCAACTCTTAAAAAGGGCAATGTTACCCGCTATTAACATGAGGGGTAAATTTAAACACCTACGCAGGCCGCCCCCTGGAATTTTACTAGAAAGCCTCGGTTCTTTGTGCTCGTACATTCAAAACACTTGGTTGCTTTGCTTTTGGTGTTAAGTGGGAAAAGCCTCCTGCCCCTGTAGCATGACCACCGTAGACAAGGATTTCTTTGACGGAAGAATCGACAAAATGAAAGATTGTGTCGACACAATGACAGATTTCTTTGCACTACCTGTCATTTTGTCGATTCTTCCGTCAAAGGAATCCTTGTCTACGGTGGTCATGCTACGGGGGCTGGATACCCTCCGTCTCAGGCGAGCGGAGGGTCGGACTCTAACCGACTAAAACCCACTGTTACTACCACTGCCATGTGCCGGGGGCCCGGAGATATAAGTACATTCGCGCACCCCCGACTGGTATCAGCGCGCCATTCCCGGCGGGACCTAAAATAGCCTAAGTTACCTAAAGGCTTAGGACACAAGTAAGCAGTTTTTTTAAATTGTCCCAGATCGCAACCGTAGACCGAATCACCTTCAAACATTTTATCTACAGTATTCTTTGAACAACTAGTACCATTTCTACCTCCAAAATCGCGTAACGAGCCCAGTATTTAAGTAAAATATTTTCCCCTCACTCAATCTATATGATTACGTCAATAAAAGTATAGATAATCCTGCGAGAGGGCTGCAATGTTGTCTCAAAGTCGCCGGGCTCTGGTCTGAGGGCGCTATGTCGACATTGCTCGACTTTAAAACGGTGCGAAAACTGAACTGTAATGGCAGATGATTTACATGAATGAAACGCGTTTTTTCAGACTCGTTTTATCTCTTTTGTTTGCATTATTTATGATTTTTAAGAACGAAGTAAAATCATTTTAAGTGTCTTACAATCCATCAGTTTTTATATTTATGAATAAAAATGTGCCTGAGCATTAAAAACAAAGTCAACTGTCGGACATTTTCCTCCAGTGCTCGAGTAGAATGTTAAAAGCTGAAATAATCATAAAAGAGGCCTTATTAATAATTAGGCCTCTTTTTTTCGTTATTTCAAAATAACGGCTTTACTGAAAACACAAATTTACAAAATAACATTTATTTTATTTTACTGTCTGTCCGTTTGTTTCGGTTAATCTTCGAAACGGCTGGACCGATTTTGACGGGACTTTTAGTGGTAGATGGCTTATTTTAGAAAAAAGATTAGAAACCATGAAACTGTCAACAAAATGAATAAAATGGGGAAGTAATATTTTTATAATAATTTCACGCGGACGAATTTCGCGGGCAACAGGCGCAACAGCTTGTTTTTCATAAAATACAGAGCTTATCTTACGATTAGCTTGTGTTTCACCGCTCGAAACTAAGTGCTATTAAACAAGCAAAGATAAAGATCACTTTTCTCAAACAAAAAAAAATGCTATGGTAAGGTTGTCACCGTTTTATATAGCGTCTTTGAAGATAGCACTCACGACTTTATCAATTTACATCGATCGGACTTCGCCCTTGCACCCTCGGGCTCCCTAATACGATGTTATCGTCAGAGCGATTGATAACTGTTTTATTACTAACGCATGAATATGCTTGGTCAATAAACGGGTGAAATGAAAGCTTTATGACAAGTTATAAATGTTATGATATTTCTTCGAATGTGTACCTAATTCGGTGTTATTTTGATGGTTTCTTAGGAAAGCAAATAGGTGACAATGATATAACTTGGTATAGAGGGTTTAAACAGACCCTTCACATATCCGTCAACCAAGCATTCTGTACATCAAACTAAGTAACTTAACGCAAAAAATTATAGCTGGGAATCGACTTTTTTTTTTTGGACTCAAAGCATTGTGCTGATGGATGGATTGAATAGTACGGGGGTTGTGGAGGTGTGAAAAAATCTTACATTAAAAACATGTATTTAAAAAAAAAACTAGTGTTAAAGTTGGAACTTTGGCCCCCAATATCTCCGTAACTAGAAGGTTCCCAGGTATGGTCTAGAACAAAAAAAATATCGCAAAGACGGGGAGAACAAGTGCCTTTCGGTTATGTTAAGGGTCTATTTACACCCTTTATACCTCTCGTGACATATCAATGTAACATCAAAACTATTGTTTGTTTAACTGAACTAAAGGCAAAATTAATAATCTGTTGAAACTAATCCTGCTTACTAATGGTAGCTGATACAACAACACGATAAAGCAATCCATCACAAGTCTGTGAAGTTTCCCCAGTTAATTTAATTTTACCATGTATATAAATAATCAAAATAAATATACGTGCCTCTTTAATAAGCCGAACAAACTGAATTTTGAGAGCTTGTTCAAATAACAATACCAATACAATATTGAAACCCAACCAATGAGTTTTCACCAACAGCAGTTATTACATTTTAAATGAAAACAAATCCATTTTACCGATAAAACTGATATACGTTTTATATCAACATATCAGATAAATTTTCCTTTACCAAATATTCATAACTTTGCTCAAGCATAAGTAAAACTAAGTTCTATGGATCTAGTTCTACGAAATCCGCGAAAACAAATCCATTTGACCATTTGCATGACTGAATTCCAGGACTTTAAGGTGCAAAATATTTGCTATCACGCCTACCAACCAACCTATGACGCCATACCCTACATTCAGAGATATTCCTAACATGACAATCTAACAAGAATATCAGATAACAACAGTGTTCTTGAAGCGTTGGATGGGACGTTCCCACCAACTTATCGGACGGAAATGTCACTTGCGGATAAATACGTCACTCGGTCCCTCGCACATGCTACTTATCAATATAACACATTATTTGCACAATTACTACAGTAACAGCTCCGCCACTGTCTATACGGCGTGATTCACCAGTCCGGTGGAAGATTGAAGACAATAGGAACAGGATGCGAGGATACTTTTACGATGATGTACGGTTTTATGATGTTTTCGTGCTGTTTTGATATAAAAGGGCAGGGAATAATACTACTCAGGGTTATAGTGCAAATAAAATCTTCTGTGGGAAGGTGCGGCGGTCACAAAAACAGTGGATTTAGCAAGTAATCAGGAAGAAAGTAATACGGAAGGAAACATGCTGACATGGCGAAAAACAATGAAATTCGTATCGATATTGATACTGATTTTGTTGTTGAACATGGTAATTACCGAAAGTAATGACACTCGTCGACAATGACTCACTAAATCTATACGCTCATGAGAAATATAACAATATAGCTGCAATAATCACTACACTAACCACTCCATCCGCAGGATTATTACGGAACAAAATGAGGCTAAAGGAAAAATCTTTGCCAATGAGTCCTTGAACGACGGAAAGTCCTGTAGCAATTGACATAATTGGCGTGATCGATACGACGATGACCATAAAACGAGGCGGTAATGCGGTACACAAACGGTAATGACTAAAACGGGTCATGACAAGGTTGTTTGTGACAATCGTGTGACAAAACTTCCTGTCATATCACTAATGTTGCGTTGCTACGCTGAAAAGGACAAAGCTTTGATTGTTTGATCATAATGGTTTCACTTAGTTTTAAAGCCGATTATTTACAAATACTTTGTTAATAGCAAACTTCAAGTTCTTCTAAGATTCAAGAGGAAACAGCCATATTTCCAATATAGGAGACAGTCTTCTTCTTAGCGTATTAGGCAAAAAGTTCAAATTTGTTCAGCCCAAAACTCAGCCACGCGAACCCCGCTCACTGATGCAGTGTGTAGGTCATCAAGTGCGCAGGTGATAGGGCATTTTCATTCTCTGTGGGGAGACGCCACATACGCACTTGAGGTCCGAGCCCTCCATGAATGGGATCTGCAGAGATTGTTTTTACTCTAATATAAATAAAAGAAAACAAAGTAAAGAAAATACACAAAACAGCTTCACGAAAGCTTTTTATCCCAATTAACAGATCCAGTGCCGATGCAACAATGCACGAAGCTTCAGTAATATTGTGTACGAAGGTGTGCCCCGATACAGTACAGTATATGAACCCACATTGTCCATAACTTAAACATGTTGCCATATTTGTACCAGAGCTGTGATACAAGTTATTGTTCCGGTACAGACAAAGAGATCTCAATCTATGAGCGAATTTATTTACTAAACATAGCGCAGGCGCTTAACTTTCCCGCGTTTCCTTATAGAGATTAGGCTCGCTGCGCTTGAGTATTTGCTAGACTTCGGAGAGGCGTTTGATCACGATATTCATGATACCTATACAAATAAATAAAATTGAAGTTTCTGTTTGCTTTTTACGTAATGCATATGAACGTATACACGGTACTTATAACAAAAACACATTTTTTTTTATGTCTGTCTGTTTATTCCGGCAATCTCCTAAACGGCTAACCCGAATTTGACCGGACTTTTACTGGTAGATAGCTGATGTTATAGGGAGTAACGAAGGCTATTCTGATTTTAGAATTAGGGTTCCGTGCAAAAAAACTAAAACCCTTGAACTTGTTATAAAATCCGATTTAACTAAGGAAGTAATATTTTTATTATAATTTCACGCGGACGAATGTCGCGGGCAAAAGCTCGTTTGAGTATAAGTAGCGCAATGCGCCTATGCTGTATTTTAGGATGACAGACGATGTGTTCGTGTCGTAAAATCAGTGCATCATTTCTGATACAGTTAACATTATCAATGTAATCAACTGCATCTTGTTATACATGATTATACACACATAAAGGGTGTAAATAGACCCTTAACACATCCGAAAGGCACTTGTTCTCCCCGTCTTTACGATCATTTTTTTGGTTTAGACCATATCTGGGAACCTTCTAGTTACGGAGATATTGGGGGTCAAAGTTCCAACTTTTTCACAAGTTTTTTTTTAAATACCTATTTTTAATGTAGATTTGTACTTTACACACCTCCACGACCCCCGTGCTATTCAATCCATCAATCAGCACAATGCTTTGAGTGCTTTCCATCGAGTCCTATCGTAAAACGTGATTTTTCACCCCAAAAAAAAAAGTCGTTTCCCAGCAATAATTTTTGCGTAAAGTTACTTAGTTTGATGTACAGAACGCTTGGTTGACGGCTATGTGAAGGGTCTGTTTACACCCTGTATATGTACACTATGTTTGTATCATATTGCTTGTAGTATTAGGATAAACAGTGTTACAATTGTAGACAGGCCAATAAATAAATAAATTACTAATTCGTTGCTGAAATTAAGTTCATTCATCACGGAAATTGCTATTCACATTACATACTTCTGAGTTTATTTCCTTGCTATTTTAGTTTTACGTATTTTACTTTTCACCCTTCAAACTGAGAGTTTATATGTAGAATTATAGCACCCTAAATACCCGATCACTTCATTGAATCATAAGCTCAATAGCGGCAATCGTTCCGCGGCGCCATGTTTACCGTTTATAGAGCTTTGAACAAATATTGATGAATGTAAAGCCTCTTATAAGATAGGGTTGCCAATGTCACCGGTACCACAAAAAAAGAAATCTGGTATTGGCATTTTTTGGAAAAAAAAAATGAAATAATTTAAATTGCTACTTATTATTGAACAAATATTGATGAATGTAAAGCCTCTTATAAGATAGGGTTGCCAAGGTCGCCGGGTACCACAAAAAAAGAAAATCTGGCCTTGACGTTGCTGAAAAAATAAAATGAAATAATTCAAATTGCCGCTTATTATGTTAGGTAAACTATACAATTACAGATAAATAAAATTGAAGTGTCTGTGATTTCAAAATAATAGCTTTTTACTAAATTCAAATTATGACCATACATACGGTACTTATAACATTTTTTTCTGTCTGTTTGTCCCGGTTAATCTCGGAAACGGCTGGACTGATTTTGACGGGACTTTTACTGTCAGATAGCTGATGTTATAAGGACTAATTTTATTTAAGAAAGAACATTAGGGTTCCGTGCAAAAAAAAATGGGAAGTAAAATTTTTTTTTTAATTATTTCAAGCGAACAAAGTAGCGGGTAACAGATAATCTTAACTAAGGGTGAAATATAAGACAGTAGAAACAAACCATGACCAAATGTCTTTTCCCAGCTCATTAGACGTCATTAACTCTGAAAATGGTGTAAAGAAATCTAGGTCTGTCCATCTATCCCAGGCAGGATACCTGATAACCCTATCTGCAGCCAAGCATCTAAGTACCGTAGACACGCACTCGCGTGCTTAGCGGCTGCGTTCGTTTTTTTACGTCATTTAATTTCTGGGGAGCTCCCCCTAATATATTTGTTACGTAAATCTATCACCCGATATGACTCAGCCGGTTTAAAAGGCTCCATTGAAAAATGTGTCTAATCAAATTCTTTCGGCTGGGGGCTGGGGGAGTTCTTTCGCGAAGCTCGAGTGTTTTATCACTCCTTGTAATATTGGAAGATGAGTTTTATTGCTAATTTCCATAGCATAATCAGTCTCTAATGTTCCCAGTGCTGGGACACAGGCCTCCTCTCTATGAGTGGGAATGGGCTCTAATCCACTACGTGGGCCCAGTGCGGGTTGGTAGGCGTCACATGTTTTCCGAATTTTTGGTTCTACGACATGCCGGTTTCCTCACGGTCTTTTCCTTCACCGTTTTGAGAGCAGTGGTGATGAAATAAATTACATAAAGTAATGCGCCTGTCTGGGTTCGAACTCACGACTTACTACTTGTAAGTCGGGGCCGCCACCACTGGGCCACCGCTGCTCCTAATTTCTATTAGGTTTTTTCAATCACCTTATTTACATCAGTTCCGAATTAGGAATTCGGAACCTCCAGGCTATGTATGGAACGGTAAGAAAATGTTGATTGTCGCGTCTCTGTAAATGTAATTATACGCTCAGAACCCATTACATTTGTCTTTACAATTTACGATTACATCGTGTGATCGTTTTGAGCGTCTAGTGCGTATAATCGATTAATTCGATAGTCGGCGTGTGACACTCGTGTACAACGTTCAAAGACCGCGGACTCCCGAGGGACTGTTGCTTTGATTGGTACAAGCCACAAGAGATTACGGGCTAATAGTGAGTTATTTTTAAATTATTTTTGCAACAGCCAGTTACAACGACGGCCCTAATTTATTTATTCTAGTACGGTGGAGATGAAAACAAGTTTGGTCATAGATTATGTTGATTAAATGATTGGATAAGTTTCGTTGTTTGTTATGACAAAAATATCACCGTAACCGAACCGTAAAGGTCCTAACTTATACATATTATATTCTAGAAAGCCACGATTGTACTCTCATGTGACAAAGCTCAGCTCTAGTGAGGCAGAAGTCGTAAAATCAACAAACATACTACCTACCCACATTCGAAAACTTTGTCGGAACAATCGCTGTCAACTTGTTTCCAAACAAGAAACGGGTCCGCGGCGCCGGGCGCTACCCACGACGAATACAACGCAACTCGGTGTAAGGGACCCTGCGGACGGTCTGACGCGAAGGGAACACCCATTCAAACTCCCTGATTTAATGGGGCCATTCAAACATCCAACCATGACCCAAAAGGGAAATGAAATTGGATATTATTATACGTTTTCATCATGTTGATTTGGGTTCATTGAGTTAGATCTGTACGAAAAGTTTTGAGACTTTCCAATTGATCTACCAATCGAATGCTTTTGATAGATAAGCGGTGTGAAATTTGTGGGGAAAAGGGTTAATAGGATGAAGAAGAACTTATGTGAAAATTGGATTAACAATTAGATTTATTGATTGGCAATGACGTAGTTAAGCGAAAAGGATCCAATCCACAACATGGCCAAAAATGACTTTAGTTCACAAATTGATGCTAAATGTTGATACTGTAAGCCGCATGTACGTGTGGGTTGCTTCTAATGTTGATAAAAATGATAACCTTTTGTATTTTGGTTGGATCTTTTTACTAGCTGATAGTTTCGATATTTAAGCATCAGTTTGATGCATTAAAGTAATTTTTGGTCATGTTGTGGGTTGGATCCTTTTGGCTTAACTACGTCCATTATGCTAAAACAGGAAATTGGTTTCATTTGCCAATTCGCGCCGAACACCTTTCAAAGCGAATATATCAAGCTGTGTAGAAAATAATACAATAAAACTCGAAGTAACTTTAACAAGCCCAGTATATCTAAGCAATGGCGACGTTTCGCTAAATTGAAAAGAAATAAAGGAGAAACCCGTGGGCGGACTTGTGCGGGCGCCCGGCGAGGAAACCTAGAGTTGCGAGTAAAAAGAGGAGCTTGGGCGCTGGCACTAGCGTGGGCAGGAAATAACAGCGTTTATAGGCCGGGAGCCATTCTTTATTTATTACATAATGATAATTTTACTCCACAAAGCGATTTAAGATTTTATTACTTTGGCCAATATACAACGTGTAACAGAATAAACGCAAGACCTCTCGTGTGGCGTCTCAGACCATGAAACTGAATAACTTTTGTTCTACGAGTTCTGGAAATTCGCAAAAAAAAAACTTTCTATAGGAACGGACACAATCAGCTGATCCACATGTATAGAAAAACTAAAAAAAAGTTATGAATTTCCAAAAGTTGTTCAGTTTCATGGTCTGAGACACCACACGAGAGGTCTTGCTTTTATTCTGTTACACGTTGTATAGAAAGAAAGAAATAAAATAAGTAAGAAATTTTTGGATACGTAACAAGTAAAATAAGATGTTATCTACACTAATATTATAAAGAGGAAAGATTTGTATGTTTGTAACGAATAAACTCAAAAACTACTGGACCGATTTCAAAAATTCTTTCACCATTAGAATGCTACATTATCCCTGAGTAACATAGGCTATATTTAAACCCAAAATGTTTACAAAATAAATGTCTACCCGTGTGAAGCCGGGACGGACCGCTAGTAATAGAATAATTTAGAAGAAAAAAAACATGGAAATTGTAAGAAATCTCGTGGAAGCCTGAATGGAAGGGGTCTACAGATGATTCAGTTTGTCACTTAACAAAGACAATACATTTTACGTTATACTTTTATGGTAACAAGAAACTTAATATAACGCCTCACTTTAAATAAACCAGACACATTAGTAATTCCGAGGACATACGAGACCACAAGAGATAAAAAAGGCAAAGTTAGATGCGAATAATGTATTCTGTGACACGCGCGACAATAAGAGAGATAGACTAAAAGAAAACTAGATTTCCCAAGCCATAATGACATCAGACTAGATCTTGTCTTTGAGAGTGTGGCACTCCTGGGCCTTATGTACCCTACATGACACTATGAAACCATCTTACATAAAGAGCTTATAAAGGGTGTAAATAGACCCTTAACATAAAAGAAAGGCACTTGTTCTCCCCGTCTTTGCGATCATTTTTTTGTTCTAGACCATACCTCGGAACCTCCTAGTTACGGAGATATTGAAAGAAAGAAAGAATAAAGTTTATAATATATGTATTTATTTTTCGTTTTTTTTTGTTTGTTTGTTTTAGTTTATAGTTTAGTGTATATTGGGGATCAAAGTTCCAACTTTTTCACAAGTTTTTTTTAAATACATGTTTTTAATGTAAGATTTTTACTTTACACACCTCTACGGCCCTCATAGTATTCAATCCAACCCATCAGCACAATGCTTTGAGTGCTTTCCATCGACTCCTACCTTAAAACGTGATTGTTCACCCCAAAAAAAAAAAAGACGATTCCCAGCAATAATTTTTGCGTAAAGTTAGGTACTTAGTTTGATGTACAGAATGCTCGGTTGACGGATAAGTTAAGGGTCTGTTTACACCCTGTAGAGAGCTCTCAAAAAGGCGACGAAGGTTAAAGAACGCTGCTGTACAGCAAGAATGTTCGTCGATGTCCTCAACCAACTTTGCAGAACCTCGTCCGTCAGCAATAGAGAGGTAAAACCTGAGAGCATGGCGTAAAATGAAAAAGACTGATTGCTTCCACAATAAGTTGAAGAGAGGCAGAAGTTGGCAACAATTACCCAAAAAATGGACAACAAATTCCTGAGCAGTCGCCAGCACACCAAGCTATTACAATCTGTCAAATCTACCAATCTGTCTTTCTTTAATAAATCGTTAACTTTATCGCTAAAGCATTATGTCGGGTACAAATTGGTGTAACGTAACGTGAAATGTAACATGAATGAGCCGTCCAGACTTATGCAATGCAACATGAAATGTAACCCCAACAACAGGTGAATTTGTTTCAGCGTGTGTTACATAAGGTTCAAGGTTGATTAAGAAATCTTGTCAGTTTCGGGTAGCTTGATGCGCAGGCGTCTGTACACCCCACGAATCCACAACAGATTCACAAACACAAGAGGCACAACCGTTAATCACTTCTTCGCAATCTTGAGTCATTAAAGTGTGGTGACCAGATTAAAACAGCTGACAACAGTGACAGTCCCGCCTTCTAAATTAGCGCCATTGGAGCCCTAAGTGGGCTTCACACTTCTTATTTTAGAGCAGACAGATCTGAATGTAGGCGTTAAGAATAACGTCTAGGGCGTTGACCAAGCGAGCCAGATTACGCCGGGCGATGACATGTTTGGATATAGGAGAGAAAATTGGATGAGCAGGATATAACGAACTAAGTCGTGAAATAAATGGCGCAAATGAAGCTGTTTTGATAATTTTGGACTAAGCGACCCCCAGGAGGTCTCAGTAATGAGAATATTGTGTCCATACCAAAATCCTTTTCGTAAACGTAAATAAGTACGCTGTGGTGATCATTTTGGACTAAGCGACCCCCAGGAGGTCTCAGTTATGAGAGTATTGTACCTATATCCTTTTCATAAATTGGAAAGGAATGTGGGAGGCCTTTGCCCAACAGTGGGATAGAATAGGATAATTTAAAAAAAATGAAATACGTAACTTTCTAAGTAGCTCAAAATAATGTTTGAAGTATGTACTTTCATGAAGATTTATAAACAAACAGTGCGACATGATCAAGAAATTGCATTATCATAGTCCTGTCGTGTCGCTAATAAACTTCGCGAAATATTCAACAATAAAGCGGTCTTCGCCTCTTAATTTATGACCACCGCGCGTTTATTAGGTTACGTTTATTAACGTGTTAATCGTTCTAACACAGAATACTGATTAGCAGCCAATTAGTAATCACGACACGGTTTGTTATAATTGTTTTATGTATATCCATCTTCTTGTTTTTCACTTAAAATGCTCGTAATAAGACTTTTGGTATGTTTATTACTAATTAAATATACATAATTGTGTGAGGCGTAAATATACTGTACTTACGGTTATAAAAATCTGTACATATTTAATTAGAGGGCCACAAAGCTCTAATAGAGATGCACATAAATATAAGGAGGTGTTCACACGAAGTCTAGCGACCGTAACCGGCCGTCCCGGTCCCCTGAGAACCAACTATTTAAATCACTGTTTTAGATCAGCCCGTATAACAACGTAGATAACGACATCATTTATTATACAAACATATTTGTAGACAAGACATGTGAAATAAACTGGCTTTTGTCTGTGTTTACACACTTGTCAATTATGGTCATAATCATAAAGCGTAAGGCACCTCATAAAAAAATATAACATCACGCTTGTAAATCATCTCCGAAGGGTTAGGCAGAGGTGTACTTAATATTACATCCACATTTCGTCAGTTATGTTTAAGTCCCATGTAATAGGGGCCGAGCCTAATGCCATCAACCGGGCGCAAATCCAGTTGCCACCACGTCAGAATCTAAAGAAAATGATTATGTTTACTGAATACAGTGTAGCTCTGATAAGCATAAAACATTCAATGAACCAAGGGTTATCACAAAAGCTTATCCTGGAAGTGTTGATGTAATCACAGACACACCGCTAAACACATGATTAAGTTCAAAGCTGCTGGTTTAACCGACTAATCACCATTAATCTTTTCTACGATAAATAGATTATTTATTGAGTATCTGTAAAAATTTTCAAATACCACGGTACACATCGAGAGGGTGGCCGGTAGTATACCATGCGTAGCGACCATCTTATCTTGTATCTTGCTTGCTTCAATGAGTACAATAGGTCGTCAGTAACAGCTAATGACGATGGTCCATTTCACCGGAGGTTATGTGTTTAAGGCGCCATAAGTTTGAGTAGAAAAAGAGAAATGGTTTATGCGGAAAGTTTGCAACTAAAACGTTATTTAAATTAGTAACTGCGAGAACAGAAGCTCACCTATTCATTCGATCTGGACAAAATGACAGATCAACAAAAGAAATCTGTCATTTTGTCGATTCTTTCGTCGACTAAACCCGTTTCTACGGTGGTCATACTACGCGTGCTGGTGTTAAATCCCATGTAAAGTTACGTTTTGATGTTGCTGGCTAACCACCGAACATGAGATTTGGCAGCAGATTTATCGATCAGATTCCCGAAACCGGAGCCTAGTCATCATAAATCTTAGCCCTGGCACAAATACAGCGATACATGGCGTAAACAATACAAAAAGCCAAGCCTGGCATGCCAGTTGCAGAACTTGCCAGTATGCAGACGTACTGACAATTAAACTGCCATTATGCATGCATTATGATCTTAGTAGCATTTGTGTGCACGGAGTCAAAACGATACCGTAGCATAAAAATGAAAGATCGCTGCTCGTAAATAATTACGGTGTAATTGTCTTGTTTTATTGTACGTTGGATATGTTACGTATTGAATGTGTTTAAGGCGATGATGTGTAGTGTAACGAGAGAGAGAGATAGATATAACAAACTGGCAATAAGATGCTCAACGATTGACAAGACAATAGCTCAAACGACATAAGCGAAAGCCAAAATTATTTTTGGACAATGTAACGAAAAACTAGAGTCATTAATTATAGACACGAGAAGGCCCATGTTTAGCAGCGGACATTTACGAGCCAATATGATTGATAACAGCTCTTGTTTAGAATCAGAATCAGAAAGCTTTATTTGTGAACATAGGTCAAGTTACACATAGTGTGAGGTGTTATACGCGTAATAGGTAGATCCTCCATGTTTTGCCCAAAGGCGTACAAATATAATTGTTAAGGTTTAAAATAACAAATTGGTGAAATTATGTCAACTTTCACGTCAGTAATAAAAACAGTATAAATAGGCACAGCATATCAAAAGAAGAAAAAATAAAAAATAAAATAAACAATCAATTTCTCAAAAAATGTCAAATGGCTAAGTTTGTTTGTGCGTTCAATTCAGTATCGATAGGTCTCGGGTCTCGCACCAATTAACTGCTCTGCATTATTTGAGAATTACAGTAAGACATCGCCTTAAGAAATAACTCCATAAAAATAGGAAAAAGAAAAACTTCATTTTATTATTGTTTACGCGTATCAATTCAGCAGTGTCTGTCGATATTATCTGTTCATACATGCATTTACGTTGCAAGTCATCATCATCTTCCTAGGGTTTTCCCAACTATATTGGGGTCGGCTTCCAGTCTAACCGGATGCAGCTAAATACCAGTATTTTACATGAAGCGACTGCCTATCCGACCTCCACAACCCAGTTAGTACTGGGTAACACGATACCCCTTGGTAAGACTGGTTGTCAGACTTTTTTGGCCACTGACTACCTAACGACTGTCAAAGATCTACAAATGACACCCGGGACCAACGGCTTAACGTGCTTTCCGAGGCACGGAGGAAACTCGGTATGTAATGGGCGGTCACCCATCCACAGACCAACCTAGGCAAGCACGGCTTAACCTAAAGATCGACCCGAGCGGCTGTAATTATTTAGCCACGATTTCCGTTGCAAGTGTATTAGTTTAATTAGTAGTAATGAGAGCACTCGTAATTATTTAAATAACGCAAGTTCCTTTGAAAACCCTTTGTAAAGTATGCTAATAACGATCTGGAGTGTACTCAAGTATGTTGCCGAAACAGTATTTTGTATTTTAGCACTCATAAAATAATTACGATGTCCTAAACTTTAAGATGTTACGGACAAGAAGCATCACTCGTAAAACCGCTGTCTGCCATCTTAATTATCCTCGTGTCTGCTACGTGTGGATGGGTAGGAATTCACAATTCGTACGTATGAATTCAATGTGTTTGTGTTTATTAAGTTGTAAAGAAATTTCATTTATAAAGGGTGTAAATAGACCCTTAACATAACCGAAAGGTACTTGTTCTACCCGTCTTTGCGATCTTTTTTTTGTTCTAGACCATACCTGTTACGGATATATTGGGTGTCAAAGTTCCAACTTTTTTTTTAAATACATGTTTTTAATGTAAGATTTTTACTTTAAACACCTCCACGACCCCCCTACTATTCAATCCATCCAACAGCACAATCTTTTGAGTGCGTTACATTGGAGTCCTAGCGTAAAACGTGATTGTTCACCCCAAAAAAAAAGCCAGCAATAATTTTTGCGTAAAGTGACTTAGTTTGATGTACAGAATGCTTGGTTGACGGCTATGTGAAGGGTCTGTTTAAACCCTGTATACATTCAATGTGTTTATTAAGTTGTAAAGAAATATCGTTTATATGGTAGAATGCAGTGGCGAAGGGTCAATTTTTGTAAGAGGTAAACCGGAGTACGTATCTTTAATGTGATTACATCATTTGTCTATAGAATACTGACTGTGCCATTTTTCAAAGGGAAGCCAGTAGGAATCGAGTTGTTTGTAACATTCGCCACTGGTAGAATGTTCTATAAATTACAGAGACGAAAAACTAAACGTTTCACCGTCACCGAAATGACAAAAGCAAGAAAATTTTCTGTAAAGACGACGGCAAAAGAGCGTCTGATCAACGTGCCTTACACTATCTGCAGTTGTATATAAAAAACATTGTTATCTACACGCCGCATCCATAATTTACAAAGACCTGTCTGAGGACACGTGAGTCCGCAAGATGAGGCGACGAGAACCTCCTCGCAGGAGCGACAGGGATGGGAAGGAACATGCCTTTACCTAATCTGGAAGACAATGCGGCTCTCAAGGACCTGCCAATGTTATTTTGGGAACTCGTGGAGAGAATAACGCTGTGGTAGTGTGGTCCGATAGGTATTTTCGTAACAAAAAGTAGTTTTGTCCCCAAACAGGTTCGATATTGATGGCTCTAATTATTTAAGACTTGCGAGTTGGAACTTCGGCTGTAAAGTATTTATTTGTTTTATTGCTGGTGTATAGTTTAGTGAGCCGTGGAGGATTCCTTCACGGGTGGATGGTTAAGTTAACTATTAGGTGTGAGCGCCCGGTCATCGAGGGGACATATCGAAAATGGTTTCTTAGAAACCTTCTAAGCCACTGTCTTGAAACTAATTGCATATTTCCAGATAGTCTGAACCAAAGGGATATTATTAACAATGCGCTAATAGAATATTATTCAATAGATAATTATTTATTGAATATATTCAATAGTAGTAGTATAGTTGGATTTGAATTTAGAATATTAGGTATTCAATAGATTATTATATTTACTGCCCCCGTAGCATGACCACCGTAGACAAGGATTTCTTTGACGGAAGAATCGACAAAATGACAGATAGTAATATTCTAAATTCAAATCCAACGAAATCCATAATATTATATTTTTTTTAAAGTTGTTGCGCTCATGTAATGTTTTTTGAGTGGAGAGGGTTCGCTGGCGGGATGTCGACTGGAGAGAGTGCGGTGGTGGAGTAATAATAATACCAGTCTTCAGAGCTTCTTATTTATTCTTGTTGCTTCTTCAAGTTCTTCATAATACTGCTGGATTCGGAATGCCTGATCACGGAAAAATGCTCCTTTTTTATAGGCAGCTCTGACCAATCACGGTCTCTCAATTTTGCACACGGCACTAATCTCCGCCCTTCGACCAATCAGAGCGCAGGTGGCTTTTCTATGGAAATCTTGAACTATGTTGTTTCTCGTGATCAGACATCCCTTACAATATTCCCTTACTTTCCTGACCTCAGGATGAGTTTAATTTCCTTAAATTAATAAAAAACAATACAATATTCTCTTATTTTACACCTTAAAATAACAAAAACGTGAAACGGCTCTCGTCACGGTAAAGTTTTCGGGTACTTAAGCTTTTTAATACAAGTAGCGCCGCCAGGTGGCAGGAATGCGCAACACTTAAACTACTAATTAGAAAAAAATCAACACTTATCATCCTACTGGACTAACATCTTATTAGATTAATATCACAAATAATAGGAACTAATTAGAGATCTCGTTATTTACACGTATCGTCGCTAACATTCTCCCCCACGGTGCGCAGCACTTCATCCTCTGGAGGCGACGATGCGGCAGGAACCAGCACGACGATCCGTCGAGTTGGGCGGCGAAGTACTCCTCCCGATGTCCGCACGTCCAGCACTCTGGTTCTTCCATCTGGCCCAGGATACGTCTTGACGACTTCTCCGCGAGGCCACGAATTTCGTGGTAACGTGGCGTCCACTATTAGCACGACATCTCCCTCCTTAGGGTCTTTGGTTTCTTTCCCTTCGAGCTTCCTCGGCATTAGGAGGGGAAGGTACTCTTTGATCCATCTTTTCCAGAAATGATCTGCTAGTCTTTGGGTGGTTCTCCAGTTTGCTTTCCCAATTAACTCTGTGTCGTCGAATTCTCCCGGTGCCATTGCTCCACAGGATCTCCCCAGTAGAAAGTGGTTCGGGGTCAGACCCTCTTCGTCTTTGGGGTCCATGCTGACTGAGGTGAGAGGTCTTGAATTGACGATGTGTTCGACCTCAGTCATTAACGTGTGGAGTACTTCTTCGGGTGGGTTTCTTTCGTTGAGAACCACTGATAGTGCGGTCTTGACTGTTCGCACAAGTCTTTCCCAGGCGCCTCCCATGTTCGGAGCTCCCGGGGGGATAAACTTCCACTTGATGCCCTTCTCTTGCGCGGCCTCTTCCAATTCCCTTTTGGCCCCAACGAAGTTGGTCCCGTTATCGCTGAATATGGTTTTCGGGGTTCCTCTTCTGGCTGCCATTCGTCGAAGTGCCATAATCATCGAGCTCGTGCTAAGTGAGGGCACTAACTCTAGATGTACGGCTCTTGTGGTGAGGCAAGTAAACAATGCCCCCCAGCGCTTCTCGGTTCTTCTCCCAATAGTGACTTGCATTGGCCCAAAGTAATCTACGGCCGTGCAAGAGAACGGGAACTGATGATGCTGAAGTCTCTCGCTCGGTAGGTCCCCCGTCGGGGGTATTTCTGGTAAACTCTTCCTTGTCTTGCACCATTGACAGCTGTGTGCGACCGCCTTTAAAGTCGCTCTTAAACTCAGGATCCAATACTTTTGTCGAATCTCGTTCATTACTGTAGCTGTATTTCCGTGAAGAAACTTCTTGTGATAATGTTGTATGAGAAGACGTGTTATCTTCTGCTTTCCATCTAATATGATGGGGTTCATTCTTCTTTCATTGTTGTCGTGGAACTTCGACGTCCTACTTCTTAACTTGATAATTCCGTCGTCTCCTATATAAACGTCGATCTTCTTGAGCCGACTTGAGGTTTCTAAGGGTTTTTCCGCTTTCAAACTCTTCATTTCTGTTGCGAAACTATCGTTCTGGCTCATCTTCATTAATAACTCTTCGGCCTTTTTTAAGTGGTCTTCTTCCAGGGGTAGGTACAGCCGCTTGTTTTCATTTTTGTTGGCGGATCGATGTAAGGTTCTCGTGTCTTTCTTCTGGGTTTTTCTTCGAGGTTTCCAGGGTTCTTCCTTCTGGCGCGCAGCGGTGGCGGTTGCTTTGCGGGTCTTCTTCAATAAGTGGTGTGCGAAGGTAACCACTCTGGCCGTTGTGCGCAGTAGTCGCTCCCAGTTTGAGAACCTCTCTAGGTCCAGAAGCGTGTCTTCAGCAGCTTTAATCGCCATCACCTTTTGCTTGTTCTTTTCTTCTGGCATGATACCTTCTGGTTTGAAGTCGTGAAACGGCCACTCTTCTTCTGGATTACGGAGAAATGATGGACCTTTGAACCATCTGGCGTTGTGGTCAAACTCGATTGGAGTTCCCCTCGTGGCGTCGTCTGCTGGATTTTCCTTAGTTGGTACCCATCTCCAGTCTTCTGGCTTAGACTTTTCTTCAATTTCTGCTAGTCTATTGGCCACGAAAGTTTTAAACTTCCTTGGTTCCGCCTTTATCCACTGCAGTACTGTGCTAGAGTCTGTCCAGTAGGTCTTCTTTGATATTTCGAGCTCGGACTCTTCTTCGATCGTGGCTGCTAGTCTGCTGCCGAGTAACGCCGCTTGTAGCTCCAGCCTCGGAATTGAAACTGGTTTCGTTGGCGTTACTCTTGCTTTGCCGGCGATCATGGAGACGTGGACTTTTCCTCCGGGCTCGACTGTCCTCCAATAGACTACTGCTGCGTAAGCTTCTTCACTCGCGTCGGTGAATGTGTGCAGTTGTCCTTTTCTGCCGCGGGGTGAGACGCACCTTGGAATCTTCAGTTTTGCTAACGCCGATACTTCTTCTAGGTAGTTCATCCAGGCTTCTTTTTGTGGTTCGTTGATTAATTCGTCCCAGTCTATCTTCGTTCGCCAAATGTCTTGAATTAATTTCTTCCCTTGTATCAAGACTGGTGTTGCGAAACCCATCGGATCAAAGGTAGACATCACTGCGCTCGTGACTTCTCTCTTCGTTGGAGTTCTTCTACCATCTTGCAGGTCCTTTGACGTGTTACGCAGTCCCACATTGAAGGCTAGTGTATCTTCTTTTACCAGCCATCTTAGCCCCAGAGTCTTCTCTTCTTTCGTTAGTTGCAAAGAATCTTCTTTATTTGTGTCTTCTACTTCCGATAGTACCCCCGAAATGTTACTGGCCCACCCCTTCAGATGAAAGTTTGCTCTTGCGTGAATATCTTTTACTTCTTTTGATATCTTCTTTGCTTCAGCTGCAGACGCGAAGCTCTGTAGATAGTCGTCCATGTAATGGTTTCTGTTTATTGCTTTCACTGCTTCGGGATGAGTGTTCTTGAATTCTTCTGCGTTCTTGTTCATCACATAAATAGCTGTTGCTGGTGATGACGCTGCTCCAAAGATGATTGACGACATTCTATACTCTTCGGGCTTGCCAGTTCTTCGGTTTCCGCGCCACAGGAACCTGAGGCTGTCTCGGTCATCTTCTCTTACTTTGACCCGAAGGAACATATCTTGGATGTCGGCCATGACAGCCACTGGTCCTTCCCTGAAGCGTAGCAGTACGCCGAATAGTGACTGCAATAGGTCTGGACCTGAGAGCAAGGCGTCGTTGAGGCTCTTCCCTTCAAACTTGGCAGCTGCGTCGAACACTATCCTCAGCTTCTTCTTAACTGGATGTACAACGGCGAAGTGGGGTAAGTAGAATATTCTTCCTTTGCTTGAGGTTTTTGGAGCTTTTTCTGCGTATTCTTTTTCAATTAGATTCTGGATCTGCTTCTCGTAGTGCTCTTTAGCTTCTTGGTCTTGATCCAACTTCTTTTCAATGTTGACTAGGCGTCGGATGGCTTGATTGTAGTTGTTGGGTAGAATTTCGTCTTCTTTCTTCCACAGGAGTCCTGTTTCGTATTGACCGCTTGACAGTTTCTTTGTAGTCTTCTCGAGGGTTTCTAGTGCTCTTCTATCGCTGTCATTGGTCGGCGACCGATTCTGAATCCCGAGAGATTCCAACTGAAAGTGTTCTCGGACGATTTCTTCTATGCTTTCTTCGTCAGTGGTCGATCTGCCGTAGTGGGTGAAGTTTACTAAGGCAGTCGCCCCTGTTTCGCATCCGTGTAACACCCACCCTAGGTTGGTGAGGGAGGCTACAGGATCGGATGGTTTGCCCTTCTTCAGTCTTCTTGTTACTATCAGCCCCCAATTATCTTGACCTATCAGCAGCTTGGGCCTTTCGGTGACGTAGAGGAGTTGACTTTCAATTGCCCTTAGATGCTGGCAGTTTCTCACGGTGTCCTTGTTGATGCATTGCTCGGACAGCTTCAGGTCGTCGATGGTTCTTGCAATGATAGTTCTCTTTTCCCTTTTATGAGCCCCTTTTATTTTGAACTCGATCTTCTGTGAACTATCTTTTCTTAGCACCTTCCCGCCGACTGTTTCAATTGTGAGTTTTTCTTGCTTCCCTTCGACTCCAATCTTCTCAGCAACTGATGCGTCTAGGAGTGTGACTGTTGACCCTTCGTCCAACAATGCTAGTACGCGGACTTGGCCTTTTGGACCATAAAGGTCCACTGGGATGATCTTCAGGTATGCCTTCTCTTCTCCTTTTGCGTTGTGGATTGAGGCGACCTTTTCTTCTGACGTGCTTCCTGTGTCTTCTTTCTTCGCTTCTTTTTCTACTGGTACTGGTGGCTTGTCAGAATGCAGGATGGTATGATGCCATCTTTTACACTGCTTGCAGACTGGAGCTTTACAGTTGATTCTTGAGTGCTTGAAACGAAGGCACTTGAAGCATATTTTTGCCTTCTTGATCATATCCCATTTTTCATTTAGGTTAGCTTCTTTAAACTTCTTGCATTCTATTGCGAAATGCTCTTCTTCACAGAATGGACATGACTTCTTGTATTTTTCTTGCGACGCTTCTTGTACCATATTATGTACAGGTCTTCTTATTTGCTTCTTTTGCTCCGATGGCACTTCAGGTGGAGCAAAGTCCCCACACATGTCGGCTTCTGTTTCTAAAAACGCTTCGACGAGTAATAGTTCTTGGATTTCTTCATCTCTTCTGCTTCTGTGGTAGGCGAACCAACGAAACTTCATGGATGTCGGCATCTTGTCTACTATAATTCTCAGTGTTTCAGGAGAACTGAGGTACTGTGGTTTCTTCAAGGCTTTGATTGTCTCGACGGCGTTCTTCACTTTGCTTGCGAATACGCATATGTCGCTTGGGTTCTCGCCGACTTTTGACAGGTTCTTCATTTTTTCTAGTTCTGCTAATGCCAGCGCTCCAGGTCTTCCGAATCTTGCTTCAAGTCCCTTGATTACTTCGCGTGGATCTTCAGCGGTGAACAGCAGGCTTTGGACGGCTTCTCTAGCTTTTCCTTGGATTGCTATTCTAAGGCGCGCTAGGTTCTGATTGTTACTGAAGGAAGCGGCCATATCTTCGTATGATCTCTTGAACGCCAACCATTCTTCACAGGTTCCGTTGAAGTGAGGGAGTTCGATGTGCTTCGATGAAGCGGGGTCACGTGACTTCTCGGATAACTTGAGTATGACTGAAGCCAATTCCTGGATGTCGCTCTTCTTTTCTTCTGTCTCGATCGGCCTCTGACCCTTGTTAGGCCTGTCCCCAGTCGTTATGAACCACTGCTCGACCTCTTGAGTTCGTTCGTACAGCTCTTCTCCGGCACCATCTTCTTCTTCTGACTCTGCTGCTAGAAGTTCCAGTTCAGCTTGAGCCACTTTCGATCGTGCTTCTGCCAGTTCCAATTCCCTTAGTGCTACTGTCATTTTTGCTTGCGCTTCTGCTCTCTTCCTATGCGACGAGCGAACAGAATGTGTGTCTGGATCGCGGGTCGTCTTCTTAGGGTGAGGCCGCTGCAGACTCTCTTCTCTGGACGTTGGTGTGCTTCCATCGTTCAGACGCGTTTTCACTGCGACACTTCTTTCTTGAATCTGCGGCGTTGGATGACTTTCTTCTTGGCGGACGGGAATCGACGCTTCGACGGTGCGGGTCGGGGGGGTGGTACGAGTCACTTCCCCCGGTGTTGATTCTTCTCCAGTAGTATTTTTGGGATGATGTACGGGTTGCTGACGTTCTTGTACGCTGCCCGGCGGCGATCTTCTTGTGAGTGTCGATCGGTTTGAAATCGACGTGTTCGTAGTCGTCGCGCTTGTAGGTTCACTCGGCGTATTCATACTCCAATCCGACGTACCGGTACCCGTAGTCTCCGTAGTGGCGTTACTTTCACTCGTAGTTGTAGTCTTCGACTGCACTGATCTTGATCTCGTATTCGCAGGCATCTTCCTAGTTTCTTGAAACCCAATCCGGCTCTCGAAGGACCAAATGTTGCGCTCATGTAATGTTTTTTGAGTGGAGAGGGTTCGCTGGCGGGATGTCGACTGGAGAGAGTGCGGTGGTGGAGTAATAATAATACCAGTCTTCAGAGCTTCTTATTTATTCTTGTTGCTTCTTCAAGTTCTTCATAATACTGCTGGATTCGGAATGCCTGATCACGGAAAAATGCTCCTTTTTTATAGGCAGCTCTGACCAATCACGGTCTCTCAATTTTGCACACGGCACTAATCTCCGCCCTTCGACCAATCAGAGCGCAGGTGGCTTTTCTATGGAAATCTTGAACTATGTTGTTTCTCGTGATCAGACATCCCTTACAATATTCCCTTACTTTCCTGACCTCAGGATGAGTTTAATTTCCTTAAATTAATAAAAAACAATACAATATTCTCTTATTTTACACCTTAAAATAACAAAAACGTGAAACGGCTCTCGTCACGGTAAAGTTTTCGGGTACTTAAGCTTTTTAATACAAGTAGCGCCGCCAGGTGGCAGGAATGCGCAACACTTAAACTACTAATTAGAAAAAAATCAACACTTATCATCCTACTGGACTAACATCTTATTAGATTAATATCACAAATAATAGGAACTAATTAGAGATCTCGTTATTTACACGTATCGTCGCTAACAAAAGTTCTACCAAATATAACGAAGAGTCGAAAGTAAAAAAATGTAGGTATTTACCCAAAAATAATGATAGTGTTAGGTCTGGGTATTGCAGGTGAGATTTATGTATACTAATAAACCCATAATGAAATTCTATTTACTGTTTTTAATAATAAAAAAAATAAGGAATTAAATCAGTCATATCGTAACTTTAGACCTGGGACCTGTTAAAATAAATGTAACATTGCGCAACAAGCGTCAGTTACAAAACACCATTCGGACGGGATCAATGTTCAGCAGAAAACAAACAAAAACAGCTCTATACCTACAAAGTCTGCGGAGTGTCACGACTAAAACGAAAGAGAAGGTGACACACCCCTACACAATAATTTGCACAGCTAACCAACCAGCACCGGCATCGAATTGTGAGCTGGGAGCTGGGGGCTTATTGAGTCTGTAAATTAAATGTTCTTCAAAAATCGACATTTCGATTTCGAACGGGCTCACTGTAACATAACATCACGCTTGTAATTCGCGCAGGGTTAGCCAGAGGTGTACCTAATACTACACACATTTCGGCTTCGCCAGTTATGTTTCAGTCCCATGTGTCCCAGGTGAGCCTATCCAAAATCCAGACTCCGCGGTTGTCACTCACAAATTCCTGATAGAAAAATTAATAATACTTTGCTCGACCTGGCAATCGAAACCAGGACCTCATGCTCACCAGTCAAGCATGCAACTAATAGAACAACGAACATATATTTTGTTATCTGATCGATCACTATTTACTTTTTCGCGATCTATTTTTGGTTCTGTCATTTGCAAAGCACCAAACTGCAAATGGAACCATTTACGGAGACAAGGTTTCAAATATTTTACACTATCGCCTCCCGTCGCTGACAGCTTTTCCATTTATGCTATGTACCTCTAAACGCATAGCTGACAAGCGAAAAATGCCGTTCATAGGTTTCTGGTTCGTCGGCACAGCTCGTGTTTCCCTGCAATAGCGCAATATTGTGCTGGGGCGGCCTGATTGCATGTTCGGTTAAAATTTTACTCGGTGCAGAATTCGAAACTTCGTGATAGTGGGTGAACATGTATACTTCGAATAACTGCCTACGTGGAACCTTGACATAAATGAAGTATAGGTTTGATCGTAAAGCAATACCAGGATATTGGAAATCTTTCTCAACACGGAAAAATACAGTAACGGAGGCAAGTAAAAATAGAATACGCAGCGAAGCGAAGTAGCATGATATTCCTTTGGTAAAGTAATCTTGATAAAATTTTGCGAGCGATTGGAGCATATACTTGGCGCAAACTTGGAAGAGGACTATATCTCAAACGAACCACATACAGGGTGTAAACAGACCCTTCACTTATCCGTCAACCAAGCATTCTGTACACCAAACTAAGTAACTTTACGCAAAAATTGTTGCTGGGAATCGACTTTTTTTTTTGGGGTGAAAAGTCACGTTTTACGGTAAGAATCGATGGAAAGCACTTAAAGCATTGTGCTGATGGATGGATTGAATAGTACGGGGGTCGTGGCACCTACACGTAAAGTAAAAATCTTACATTAAAACATGTATTTAAAAAAAAAACTTGTGAAAAAGTTGGAACTTTGACCCCCAATATCTCCGTAACTAGAAGGTTCCCAAGTATGGTCTAGAACAAAAAAATGATCGCAAAGACGGGGAGAACAAGTGCCTTTCGGTTATGTTAAGGGTCTATTTACACCACATATAAACGTACAAACACCACCCTTTTTGGCTTTGCATTAGCCGGGTTAAAAGCCTGCACTAGATCCAGATTCCTGAGAACGCATCCAGGATTTGATAGCAGAACTAAAACATTGTACGCACGACGGCCAGTCAAGCTATACAAAACCAGTTTATGCTGATCGCTCATTGTATAGGAAATCTATACAAAACGAGGCCAAGTTATACTGGATATGTACAGCTTCACGTGCTGCTGTGTGTACACGAAGAATTAACCCCGCCCCCCCTACTGTCACTTCCCATTTAAAAGTACACTGTAACTAATACTATGCCGACATCAGGCACTTTATTCCAACCTCGTATTAGTTGTCCGAGCCTTCGGATTATCGTTGTTAGTGTGGGCTCACCTCACCGCGTTGAACGGTCTTTATTGGGGATCAATTGGCTTTAACTTTGTCTTTACAAGGCGCTACACGGTTCCATTAAATTTAATTGACCTGCTGGAACTAAATACCTATTACTGAGTGCACTTGCAGTTTATCTCTATAAAATCTTAAGTGACCTTATGTAGTCCATTTACAGTAAATGTGTTATTTGCTAAGGTCAAACGCCATAATACTTGACAACTATCTCAGTATTCATTTATAAAATAACAGCACTCTTATTTAGGGTGTAACATAATAAACGCAAGACCTCTCGTGGGGTGTCTCAGACCATGAAACTGAACCACTTTTCTTCTATGACTTTTGAAAACTCATAACTTTTTTTTAATTTTACCATATCAACTGATCGCGTCAGTTTCTATAGGAAGTAATTTTTTCTGCGAATGTCGGAAACTCATAGGTACAACAGAAGTCGTTCAGTTTTATGGTCCGAGAGACCCCACGGGTGGTCTTGCGTTTATTATGTTACACCTTGTATAGTAACTGATTTCATTTAGTATCGTCAGTAACATCACTCGCGTATAGGAACGATAGCGCATATCTTTTGATTCAATCAGAAGTGGTGGTGCCAGGGAATCCAAAGAGAAGAAGGTTGGACTAGGAGAGATGGAAGAGGCATCCAATCAGAGGTGAGTTAATTTTTCTGTTAGCAATAAAACCCCCTGAAAGCCAAGAATCCGAATCACTGACTGAGAAATTCAACGGCACGCGGCATTAAAGAATACAAAGACATTAGAACTTAGAAGCACAATATACGAGATTCTGGCACAAAACTTAACGACAACTACAGTTATAAGGTGGTATTTAAACAGATCGTAAAGCTCTCGCAATGAAATAAATCATTCATAACATCCATAGTGAAGTCGCCGCGTGTTTCAGTGACTGGCTCGACACAATAAAAACAGAAACACTTAGTAACAAAGAAGCAGTGTTTTGTAAGCTATACGAGGACGAGCATTGGATTAAAGTCACTCTAGTAAGGGCAAAAGGACTTGACTGTGTATTTAATCGAGGGACCTTTGTTAAAGACCTATGCAGGAAATCACGCAGTAGATTTATGTCAGTAATACTTACGACTGTCGACTTTAAAGTTATAGTTATTAAGTTAAAATCCATCTTGGCAATAACGAGCAAAATGCTGTCTTGTACAGTTTAGGACATACCTACATTTTAATGCACAATTTAAAGGCACGTAGCTACAAAGCAACACAAGCTCACGACAAAGAAAACAGATTCGAATTTAGAAGTATAGAACGAGAATTCGAACACGTTTGCAAAGTTTGAACAAACAATTTTGTGGCCATTGTTTGCCATTTGCACTTGGTCATCTCGTCTTACAAAGTCATCAAACAGATATGTTCTCGAATCTTTAGCTTTGGTATTGCCATAGATTAAAAAAGTTAGCTTTGCTCAAGGCTCGAAAAAAGCTGCGGAAAAACTAACGACACCATAAGTATCTACAAATGTTAAACCGTCACCATCGTTAGCTCAATGACATAAATATAATTTCCGTCGCCTGATTTATGAATCCTTTTCAATGTTCAGAAAAAGAAACGCGTGTTTCACCTTTTATTTTCAGGCGATAAATTAAAACTTTGTCCCTGCTCATGTACTAAAAATTATAAAAATTTTGGGTGGTCTCTCTGTCCCAGTTTACAGTTACAGACGGAATTCGGAACAGTCCCATAATCAGAAACGATGTTACAATTTCTATTTTCAGGCATACTTGTTCCGATTCTGAGAAAAGTAGGTAAGTCTTGCAGAAAGTACTAAATATTCAGGATAAAAAGTTTTTTTTTTCAGCTTTAGCAATACCAGGCTAAGTCTAGCTACACTCACGATGCGACGTTCTGGTAGAAGAGCGCTTCAGACGGGCACATGTAGTCTCATTAAATTTTAAGTAGAACGGAGAGACCAAATTCGAACTCAAATAAGATGATAAAATACGCTTCCTCGCATCCACGGCTACAGATTGGCAGCCTCTAACAAGACACGGTCGTAAACTTTCTCACCGTGACACTCATATACGTACAATATTCAGGTTTATCCTTGAAGGAGTACCTTTCTCGCTTAAGAATTGCGCATTGTTTCTAAACTACGTACGAAGCTAATAATTCTACGATAGGTATCTTTATCTAAAGCTTTTAACATTATAAAAATTAAAAATGACTACTAAACTAACAACTATAAAAGGGCATAAAAAAAAACTCCTCTTCAACGCTTTCAGCTGGTAATATGCCCAAGAGACTGCCGGGCGTTGCCACTTTGTATGGCAATACTTAGCCTCTGGTCACGGTAAAAGCCAGTAAAAGATAGTAATGCTGAACTGAAGGTTTGTGTTTTAACTTGACATAATCTCCATTGAAGTAAAACGTCAGATTGGAAGTCATGTCGTCATCCAATGGACCACTATATTTCATTTACAACGGTATCGTACGAGATCGCGACGGCTGCCACAACTTCACACAATACAGTAGCCTAACAAACGAAAATGAAGTAGGAAAACTACAATACGTACCATTTTCCCCGGTATCCTCATTAAATGGTGCATTTTCCTCCGTCACAAGCCGTTCTATACGGCACATGTTACGAACACGCCTATGTACATAAATAACTAACTATACACCAACGGCAATGCACTCGTCTGGTCTATTAGCTTTATGGATATTTTCCAGCCTTGTGGAAAAGCCTTTTAGATACACATGATCAAGAACACGATATCACACTTTATTATAAATATTGCTCGAAACGAAAAATGACCGGCTTAAAAACGAATGCAATTTTGCGTTGATATTATGCGATTGTCTTTTATTTATCGATCGTAAAAAAGAAAATATTCAAATGTCAAAGAGGGACATTTGAATTCGACCTTTTTAGAATTGCGTTTGAATTTGGAGCAACCCTCAAATGTTGACCCAAGTGTGAAATAAAGAATTTGATTTTACGAAGTACTATCGTACAATTTTTGGCATGACTTTTTTTATCTCATACCGAAACTGAACGGTTTCGAATTCTCTACTAAAATCTAAAATAATGATCATCCGGTGCGAAAATTTCAATAACTTTTCTATAATACTTACGGAAATTATAGCTTACGATAGGATAGACTATTAAATAAGCGGTCATGATGAGGTCTATACATAACAATAAACGCCTAGGGACGCTAGTCTCACAACTTAATTACAGCCTCCGGGAGTACGCGATATTGGTTTTCTGATTGCGTACCATCCACCAGGTAATTTGTGGGCAAACATGTAGTGTGTGGGAAATATTTGTGATCTGATGAAGGTTCATATTTGTGCCATATTAATTTCTATATTAAATTCGCTACACGTCTGTCCTTCGTAACCTGAATCTCGGCCTTGTCTGGCTTTTGACCCGAGCGATTCGTCTGTGTCCACAGAATTTAATAATCGTTTTATTTGATCCTTTTAACGCACCTTTTGTGTGTGTAGAGAAAGGTATTGGGATTGCGAATATATGGCTGGTTGGCTACCATTGGCAAAGGTGAAAAATAATATTTTCGACTCAAAGCTAAAAATCGAACAGCGATTTTTATTTTCTAAGGTCCAATCTAAAAGTGGTGCACACACACTTCATTTCCTATGCGCTTTTTGCTTCGTTTGTTGTCGAGGCGCTGACTCAGATGAACGCGGCAATATAAAGGGAGGATTATCTTACGATGACATAAAGGAAAATAAAGGACTGGCACTGAAATGCGATGCTTTCTCGGCATAAGTAAGCGCCAGCGCCGGTTCAGGTCTTCTTTTATCCATTTTAGAAGCGAATTCATTAGTCTGCCGTACAATAATATCAAATGTAGTCAACATCCTCGCTAAAGTGGCCATTAATGTGATCCGTCGATTAGTCAACTTTCTGTGGTAACGTGAACCCAAACATCCGTCCAAAAAGTTTGATCTTTATTTTTTATAATTTCCCGCCGCACCGTGGCACGCGCTGCGCCCGCGCAGCTCCGTAATTTATCTCCTGTTATCTAATGGCCGTAAAAAGTGGCACGTGCTTCATCTGAAATAGATGCCATATATAAATGCAACGGTCTAAATCCATCGCCTTTATGGCTTATTGAGTGAAATGAGATAATTAAGCGGCGTACAATAATAAATAAAGTATAAACCTCTCACATTTATTTCAATCTTATTTTCTGCTTGGGGATTAAAGTCGGATGCGGTTTTAAATCCAACAAACAGTCGAGATGTCCCCAATGCTGATCCAAATGTTTAATCCGAAAGGAACCATTGAATGAGGATTTTCTTGGACCAACTGTCGGCATTGTACTAGTTCTTTTTTCTGATTCCATTCACAGACGACAAAAGCTTGGATAAAGCTATGCCAGGATTCACTGGTATTGTTGGAAGGAAAATACACAGAGTGATTAGTACATCAATCAATTAATTACTATCAGCTGACAGACGCAGTGATATTGTGTGACTAATTTAATTGTTGTGATCTTCGCATTCTCGAGGGTCAACGTCGCCGGGGCTCATATCTAAGGACCTGTGTCGCTCGAAGTAGAATCGGGAACGAATGTCTGGTTGGTACGTCAATTCTTGATTTTAGATACTACCGTTTGTAAGTTTGTATGTAGGGGATAATCTCCGGAACTACTGATCCAATTCTAAAAATTATTTCACTGGCAGAAAGGTACATTATTCGTGGGTGTTATAGGCTATAAATTACATTTATATCATGCATATTAGCCGAGCTATCGCGATTTTTACGGACGAAGTGCTTGTGGAATATAAAAACAAACTGCAGGTTCAATGTATACATATAGTATATATAAAGGAGCTTGGGCAAAAAAAAAAAGTTTTTCGCTAACAACCCTACCAAACCTCGCTACCCTAGTTCGGATATTTTCATTTGCTAGGTGTCCTGGATTAGGGACGTTAACTTTTAGTAATCCTATATCGGTGTCGGTCAGTCTGCGAGCTGATTTATTCTAATCTAGAAAAATTGTCGCATGACCCGAAAATATACGCATTAACTTCCATTCAGGGACTCACACATAGAAATAGCTGATTATTCTCACATCCTTGTACGTTGGAATGCTTACAAAATTTATTTGGAGTCGCACGAGGCTGTAGTCAAAGGTGTTAAGGACTAGAATATACAAATTCGGTGGCAACGAAGGTGGTCGTAATAAACGAATAGAAACAATTGCGTCGGCGGCCGCAGATTGAATAAAGCATTTAACCCATGACTTTAGTCTTACTTTGCTGAGCTGTTTTGGCAATCATACCCTATGGACTTGGACAGACGATAGATTTTTGTTCGAACGACAACTTCTGAGTGAAAAATATGCGGAACATGTGAACGACTCGACGAAAGTATCGTTTTGTTAACAATTCGTAGGTAAGTGAACCCCGTCTGGCAAAGTAAAATGCGACCTTTTCAGGAGTCCTAAAGAGTCTACAAATCCTACATTTGTATATTTCCTTTAGAAACCAGAAAAAAAGTTAACGGAAGAATATTCATATTAGGAAGTGTGTAATAATGTGTGTGTGTGTGTTGTGTGTCAACGTGTGTGTGCGTATGTAGTGTAGTGTGTGTGTACTCGTTGTTCTAGTGGTCGCAAGCACGACTGCTGGGTTCGAGTCCCGGGTCGGACAGTGTTAGTGGGTTTTTCCATCAGGAATTTCTCAGTAGAGGCGCAGCACGGAGTTTGGATTTGCGCCCGGTTGATGGCAATAGGCTCGTCCCCAATTACATGGGACTTAAACACAACTGGCGAAATGTGGGTGTACTGTTAGATACACCTCTGCCTAACACTTCGAGGATTACAGGCGTGATGTTATGTTATGTGAAGTATGTAAACTAATGATCGTCGGATTAAATAATAATGCTGAATCATTACGATGAATGGTGCCTTTTAAAACGAAACATTACGGTAGCTAATAACTTAACGATAGTCATTTTAACACATAACACCGATCTATAATTACGGAAAAAAATGTTCCGGTCTCATGATAAATGGACAAAGTTGATTCATCACTCATTCTGCTTGTTATTTTTTTACGGACAGATGTTAATACAGCTTGGTGTTAGTTTTTTATACGTCACGCATTTCACGTAAGTGTAATATGTACGTACGACGGTCAATCAAGCTATGCCATCTAGTTTAGATCTATCACTCAATGTATAGGAAATCTATACAAAGCGAGGCCAAGTTATACTGGAAATGTACAGCTTCATGTGTCGCCGTGTACATGTGACATTTTTTACGGTACAGTTAAACGACACGAAAGCGATAGGGTTAAGATTTTTTTATTCTTAATTTCTACAATAAAAAATAGTAAAAACTTTTTCACGTACTTTAAAAAAATATTTGGCCTGATTCAATTTCTCAAAGAAGTTCTTATGCAAATGTTATTGCCCTATTTCTTTCTTTATATTTTCCTTCGCTTATTCGGAGCTTGGAAAAGACAGACATGTGCGGATTCGTCGCACAATACGTCTTTGTAATCTATGACATGCGTAGTAATGACGGAGTGAAGCCTGAGGGATGAATAGGAGGAAAAAAGACGCGGCTTGAATGGGCCTGCGATTGTGCCACAAAGGCTTCCCTCCGCGAGAAAACATTAGGGTCCCCGCACACGGGCCACCGGCCACAGCCACAAACGCCGCCACGAGAAGCTAGAAGCAGCTACAAAGGTAGCTGAAGCGCGCGACAGCCACTTGTGGCCGGTGGTCGACACTTGCGGTCGGTGGCTGCTACTTTTTTTTACCCATGCATGCAGTATCATAATGGACTCGGACGAAGAAGGTTGACTGAGGTAAGGGAGAGAGGGATGTGGAATCGCGCGAGTGGCGTGTGGCGGCGTTTAGTGGCCGGTGCGGGCCACAAGACGCAAGCAGCGACGATTTGTAGCGTGTGGCGGCCACCGGCGTCAACCGTGTGCGGCGAGTCCATATAAAATGTATGAAAAATGCAGGAAATATGCCGGTGGCGTCGTTTTGTGATTGTGGCCGGTGGCCCGTGTGCGGGGACCCTTACTTAGTGCTCCAGCCGTGGAAGTCGCCGAAGATAGTAATAGGCAGTGGTTGATGGTGACAAAGAGTACACAATGATTGGGATGTGGAGACAGGTTGCAGTTGAAATGGAATCGCAATCGGACGCAATCGACTAACGACAAATAAAGTTTGACAAACAACAGCAGACACAGAATGTTACCTATCGAAGTATCGATGTAATTGGCTACGTAGGCATGTTTTCCATATCGTTAGCATTTACAGGTTTATCCAAATACTACCTACGTGTTACGCAATTTCGCTGAAGTTTCCTCGTAAAATTGTATTTGCCTTTCACAAATAATTTTATTGACTACGTTATCTACTTAGATATTTTCCCAAAAATATTGTTGTTCAAAGTAATAAGCAGAAAGTTATCAGACTTCCAAGTATTCCCGAATGAATTCATTGTTAATAATAAGTTAAAAAAACAAGAAAAACTTGGGAAGTTTTTGTTTGTTTTCCTTTTGCAGTAAAGCAACTTCGAAATAGTTAAATGTAATGATTCAAGTCTAGGTCTAGATAAAAGCCTCGGTCTGATGGCCCGAGTCTGGGTGCTCTATTGTCTGGCTGACTTCGCAGACAATGGCGTAGACTCTCGGTTCTTAGAGAGCTCTTCCACCATACACCGTGTTTGGCTTTCCTTAAGTTACGATCGAAAATTCTACGAACAACATGGCGGTATTGAATATTTTTGTAGTTTTAGAAAGCTTTGAAAATGTAGATGTAAAATCCACCGTCAAGAACAATAAATGAGCATGTAGTCAACGGAGACAGATTAGTGGAAACATCAAATCAATTAAGCAAACCAATAAACAGCTTAATAGCTCTCTTCTAGGTATAGTATATTGATAAACGATTGATAAATATTACTTATTTAAAAGCTTCGGGGTGGCAATTTCATTGAGAAGATTTGTTGCAATTAAATTAGAAAGCACTTTCAGCTTTTATCCAGTGATATAAATGTCTGCTATTAAACAAGATGATTAAATACTTCAAAGAGTTTTAACGACTAAAACTCAGCCAATAGAGAAGATCCGCTAGTGCTGATTGTTTGACAAGGATCAGTTTACCAACCAATCATGGACCTGAAGATATTTCTATGTTACAGATAGAGATAGCTATTGTGCTTGAAGTACTTAAATTACGACAATTGTCTGAATTTGTCTGCAACAATTTGCGCGCAATAGTGCGATATCTACCTCTTTTATATTTATAATATCATTGGCTAGTTATCATAATTACGACTAACAACCCAAGAGGACGTGTTAGCCTAAAGCACAATTTAATTACAACTAGCAACACTAACCTTAACACCGGCTGTACTAACTACCGGTTACGGGACGTTAAGTCGGCAGTAAACGATTACGAAACGTAAACCGCCCGGTTAGGATAGCTCTTATGTGGACCAATTAAAAGTTTAATAGGTAATAAATCTATTGCAGGCACATTTGTTTGGCCATTAAACGAATTAACATGTGTTGCGATAATTTAATGTTACTTGATGTTCAAGTCCGACTGATGTAAATCAAAACGGATTCCTCCGAGCAAGCATTTATGCTAATGAACGTCCAGGTTGCCAATGATAATATATAAACTATAGATAAGTTGCCCGCGCTCTGTAATGGCAACATGAATGCAAGGTAATTACCGGACCTCCATTTAGTCGCGTACCAACCAGTGCCGCGGCTGTACGTGACATTAAAATAGCTTGTGTGAATAACTTCCTCAAATAACAAACAAAAATGCCGTCCTGTGTTTTTAGGAAAAATTAAAAATTATACTGCAACTGTGAAAGATAAAAAAGTATCATTTCATGCGTAAGTATCAAGAAATGTGTTTTATTTAATTTTTTTCGATGCCTTCTAATGGCTGCTGGCGCCTGAGGTAAGTCACGTACCATACGCGCTCGGCCAATGAGCATGAACCACAGAATGACAACGTAATTAAAGAAATATATATCTCTCTCTAACAACAGGAATTACGTAGATGACATTAAATTTTCTTTCCCTTTCTTCGTGCGTCTAAGCAGCTATTTAGCTACCGATAGTTTACGATGTTTTCGAGTGCAGTGATGTTCATGCATGACGCTTCTATCTATATTACGCCATCGCAGGTTGCATGTTGCTAAGCCAATCCTTTACCTGCAGCAGGCTGCGTTAGCCAATTAGGTTAGACGTGCCTACTGTACCGGAATTCTCGGAAGAAACTTCGTTCATATAAACTTAACTAGGTTACGTAAACACTTAAGAAGGCTTCAGGAGAGAAACCCCTTATGAAATTCGCTAACTTTGATGTAACTTCGTGTTTCTTGTTAAAATGTTAAATAAACATCGCCAATTTAAAGGCAATAATGCTATATTGAGTGTGTTCTATTGCGCATGCTTGAAAATGTCGGGACAATTGATAAACATGTGTTGAGATCAAAGGTGATGGTACTAGTCACATATCCTGGTTTGTTCTCCATTGCAGTTGAACTTCGTAGTAGACACATTTTGCTATTGGGAAATTTAGCTTGTTTTTGGCGACACATTTTGCTATTGGGAAATTTAGCTTGTTTTTGGCGTCCAATATTATTTACACGTATGGTCGATATGATAACTTTAGTTTGTGATGTAATTTTTGTCGCAAAACCGTTGCTTATTTTATGCTATCAACTTGTAACCCTGCCTAAATGCCTTTGCCTAATTGCCTGCTTATTCATGGAAGTAATCTACAGATATCACAATGTTTTCTTCTTATAACGAAAAAAACACGACGTGACGTAACATAGGGAACAGCAGTGAAAAAATAGTAGGACTAGGAACAGGAAGACTAACATACCCAAACTAACACGAAGAAATATTAACACTTTAAACGCGAGTGAAAAGCCGCGCCCAACTTAAACATTATATCATATTAATAGTATTTCCTTTTTGGTGCTGGAATTAGGTCAAAAGTTCCCACAGTCGATGTCCCAGATACGGATATTACCTGGCGACCTGCAACCCCATTTAAAATGGACTAAATTAACACTCATTTTCGAGAAGCGATACATTCTCGGAATTTTAACAGTACGATCGAATGTTGCAATATATTTCGTGGAAACTCCCGAGATTTTTCAGCTTCTTTTTTTTTGTGACGAAAATCTGTTACTGATTCTCGGAATAAGGAACGCCCTTTGTGCCTATATTGTGACACTGTTCTTGGAACCAACCCTTTGAATAAAGATTAATTCCGCTGAATACTTAAAATTACTCAGAGCTCACTGCTCATATCGTTTTGAGTGAATAAGTAAAATTCGGTAATACATACAGGGTATAAACAGACCCTTCACATAGCCGTCAACCAAGCATTCTGTATATCAAACTAAGTAACTTTTAAAATTATTGCTGGGAATCGACTTTTTTTTGGGGTGAAAAATCACGTTTTACGGTAGGACTCGACGGAAAGCATTCAAAGCATTGTGCTGATGGATGGATTGAATAGTACGGAAGTCGTGGAGGTGTGTAAAGCAAAAATCTTACATTAATACCATTTAAAAAAAAAACTTGTGAAAAAGTTGGAACTGACCCCCAATATCTCCGTACCTATAAGGTTCCCAGGTATAGTCTAGAACAAAAAAAATATCGCAAAGACGGGGCAACAAGTGCCTTTCGTATATGTTAAGGGTCTATTTACACCCTTTATTATACAGGTAGGTCATTGAACAAATTATGCTCGCGAATTAGCAACTTTTGTTTCAACTAACAACAAGGAAATAACTACTGACAGTTTTCGTAAAACAAAGGGTTTGGCTATCTACAGCAAATAAAGTCGTGTATATCAGTTATCCATACCTAACATTCCGCCATCGCTTAGAATAGTAAACCACATATTATTTTTAAACTTAAACGCAATGACGTCACCTTTCCCGCAAGCCCGCAAATATAATTAGGTCAACAGGTAAAAATGATTACGCATAATTTTATAAAATAAAGGGCGCGGCCGCACCCTTGCTCAACACGACAACTGTGACAATACGACTGTCCAACTTGCATGTTAAAGAGTTGTTTACTGCTCTGTCCAAGTGGAACTAGAACATGTCTGTAACATGCTCATTTTATGTTTGATGCTAGATGATTAACCACGGAACTCATATGTCAAGGCGCAAAATCTAATTAACATTTTTAATTTCTGTCAGAACCGTTCAACCCTTAATGTGACAGAGTTAATTATGATTTTATTAATTACTTTTGACTTGACTGTGTTTACTTTGACATTTATTCTACTTTTTAACATGTGTCATTTTGACATTTATGACTAGTTGCTAATTTTATAGACACTGATTAAATTATGATTTTTTTGTAATGTTTATTTTGTAATGATATTTTAAAAAACACAATTTTAGAATTTAAAACATTTGCAGGCAAACATGTCTGAACGATTTTTGTTATTAATGTTATCTTACAGGCACTTTTTTATTCTATGTTTGAGCAAATTAATATATCTTATGTTATCTTATCTTAATTTGATGTAACATTCATAAGTACATTAATTTCTAAAAAAAAAAAATAAGAAATTATTTCTCATCACAAAAAAAACACGACCTTTCACACATCGAACATGTTCATTTATCAGTAAAAACGATAATAACGACGCTTTCATAATCAATTCACTCCCTTATAATACAGTTATTAAGGCTTGATTGTTTTACGTTCAATGACGCGACACGTAATTAGGCTGTCGAGTAGAGCTAATCGATGTATTTTCAAACTCCCACCTACAGCCATTAACTTCAATGAGCCAGGGTAATCTAACAACGCAACTCGATTTAATATCGATTAAACTTTTCAATGAGAAATATATTGCAAGAGATTCGACTAAATAATGTATGACATCAATCGAGAAAAATAAACAAATTATATGCTTTATCGTGAGTCTGTACAAGACGTAAAGAACTAATTGTGTTTGTCACACTAATAGTTCTGCGAAACGTCAAGTACATTCAAAGAAACAAGCACGTGAACATCAGCATACAATTTAAATGAAGAACCGTTGCATGCAGCAGCTAGACGGCCAATGTTCCACACGATATCACGTAAACACGCATCAAAGAGACTGACGGCACCCGCATTGGATAGCCTGCAGTGTACTCGGATTCACTCTCAAAGCGTGTCCTAGTTCGCCGCACTTCCACCATCTGCAGGATTTAATGGCCAACACGTCGACAGATTTGTTGCGTTTTGATGTGTAATCAAGTTTTTGTGGCGAACATCCAACTAGAAATAACATTACAAAAGACAGGACAGTAAATAGAAAGGAACGCTGGAAGAATTTAGAATTTGATTAACGAAAAGGACAGCAAAATTCCAAAACAACGTAAGCCTGTGGTTGATTGAAAAAGCTCCCGCCAAAAATCCGATGACGCTAATACAAAAGTTCACTTCCAATCAGGCAGAGAAATAACAGTCCACAACGAGAAGAAAACAAAATCCCTCGACGATGCAGATAACAAGTTGTCAAAGACAAATATTGAAGTTTACCACAAAACCAAAACGTTCGGAATTTCTCGATTTACATGACAGAGTACTCTGCTAAACTAATCAACGGACGAGTCTGCGGGAAATGCTGAGAACACTGGGAAAATTAGGTCGCAGATGCTCAGGAACTAGGTCTGTAGATCCTAAGTGGCAAGTAGGGGTTAAGGCACGCTTGAAAGCTTTGCTTACGTGAATTCGTGGGTTAAAATTTTAAGTGGCCTGGCGTAAAAAACGTAACATCGTTGTTGTAGAAGTTGTAAGGTGCGAAGGACTTTATGAATTTATAACAACGTCGGGACAGTAATGGGACTTTTAAAATGAATAAGTAATAGTAGAATTTTAACTTTAGAATTCTCTCTTCAGCTCATTCATGGTTCTGTTGCAGTTGGCCAGTATTTGCATTTTGCAATTATGCTTTCAAAAGCATTGTTCGTTCAATTATATGATGAATCTTTATTTAAAATGTCCACAATTGCGGTCTCTGCAATCAAAAGAAATAATGTAACGAACAGTTCGTCTCAGCAGTAATTAATAATTAATAGAAAGACCAGCTTGTTATGAATGGAGAAAAAATCTGGGCCGCACTCAAGTGGTCGTGGAGCTAGGAGGCGTGCGCGGGTTTATTATACCCGTCAGCAGTTTAGGGTTAGTGAACCCGTATGTCGCATGTGATTTTTTTGTGTTATTTTTTAGAGGCGCGACTCAAAATATGAGTGATAATGTTTGTTAATGAATTGAGGGGTTCGGAACTTTGGACCATCGTAAAAATTAACAGGAGGGTGGCATTTTTGACACTACATTATGTTTCCTGTATCTGCGTAATGCGATGACTAATTTACCATTGACATAACAATAATAAGGAAAATGCCAATTTGAACCTAAAATAACATTATCAGTTTCGGGGGGTCAATGTATTTACCTAACTTAATGTGATTTATTGACTAACATGGATGTTTTTCTAATTATAAGTACGCAGTATTAGTTAATATTAAAATGAAAGCTCTAAGCGTTTCCTTCATTTCACAAAACAACTCCTTATTGTTATAGTTCACAGTCACACACATTTGATGTTATTCCTTCAATACAAAAAAAACAATTAATCAAAACATTCCCATGACAAACCACAAAACCATTTAAAATAATCGAACGGAAGTTATTTCCCATAGCGGTGGGTGTTAAAGACTGCGTCGACGATTACAAAAGTATGGATTCCGCCGTCACCGCGACATTATAGTACAACTTCCTCAAGACGTGCCATCCGGAATTACAATCAGCCTATTGTTTATTGTAGTCGCCAGTATGGCCCTATTGATGCATTCAGTTCTGGACCTTATACCGTATAGATGGGTGTTAGGCAACGGGTTTAACTAGGGCCTTTGTTTTCAAGAAGGGCATGCAAGCTCATGTATGGCGAAGGCATTTGAAGCGAATATTCAAATAAGGGACTTTTGCGGTTGTAAAATGTATTTGTCGCATTCCCGAGTCCTTTTTTACTTCATTGACGTCAGTGACGCGGAATGCGGTCAGAAAAAGCCCATTTATTTATTCAACAATATCATAGAATGGTAACCTTGTTAGAATTTTATCTCAGCTAAAGGTCCTTCATTTTATCAACAAAAGCATTACCTTGATATAAAATTTAAAAAAAAAAACCGTCAATTCTAAAAGAGGCTGAATGCGAACGTGCCACAGATAACAAATGAGTTGTTCTTAGAAGCAGGTGTTGTGTAACCGACGCGACGTAACGCACCCTGTTCGAACCCACCTGTTCGGCTGATACGTGTCGCGATGAATTAGGTTCGTTACGGTCGTCTCATCGTTCACGATCTGAAAAGAAAATAATCACATAAGTGCTTTCGTCCTTTTACAGGTTAAGGGCTTTATTTATAGTTTGTTGTTGTTGTTCTGCGCACAAAATTACGATCAATTTCCGTAAATTGGACATAAAAGTTCTGTTGTTACGGTGGATGAATGTCTTATTATTGAGACTGATTTTAATTACCTATACTGCAACTTGAAATATGGCTATGATAAAATAAAGGCGGGCGAAATATGTTAGTTTGTCAGAATACACCCCATATTATTACATAGCAACTAATAGATTAACTCCGGAAGCCGTCAAAACTAATCTCGCGAGGCCGGTGAAGCAGTGTTTTAGGGGTTCTATTATTACAGTTTCCAAAATTCAACCAGGGCTGTGACCAGGGGTACCCTACGTCCTTATGCACCCCTCGTATGATATGGCCATTAATCTTTCTACCGTAGCAGTAAGGTGCTTATACATTACATATTTATAGCTCAAAAGTGCTGTTTGAGAGCTATATTTGGCCTCAAAGTTACTGACAGTTGTGTGCCTATATTTAAGTCTCAGAAACTATTAACTTTCCCATGCCTCTATATCCTCGAATTAGCAATATTTGTTAAAATAAACCGTAATTTATTTGCCACATTAACAGAAACCAGAAAACGGAGTACATCATTAAGATCACAATATCAGAATTTACTTCACACAGGCACATTTAAAACGAGTTTATTAAAAAAAAAATGTAATTTGTATGGCTCCTGTTGTCTTTAATAAAATTCCAGATCATATGAAAACCTTACCCTTGATGAAATTTAAAAAATGTGTTACTGAATTACTTGTAGATAAATGTTATTATTCTGTTCAGGATTTCCTAAATGATACATCTTAATAACCTATTTTGATAACTTGTATAATAATTATTGTGTTTGCATGCCAACAAGGCAGAATGTACACGGTTCTTTATTATGTTATTTACGATCCTATTTGTATGTACCTGCATTCAAAGCAAATAAAGTACATTCTATTCTATTCTATTCTATAAACACAGAACAAAAGTCCTAACAACTCTCATTCAACAAGCAGCTACCGTTGGAGATGAAAGAAATATTCTCAGAAATACGAAATCCCATCGCAGCATTGCGATATCAGATATCAATAATTTCCTCGTAGCGGGAACCAGGTCGCATCGGGATGGGAATATTTTCACGTTAACGGGTAACAGGCATCAATATTGAGTTTTCTATGATGGCGCTACGAGCGAGCCTCCGGCTCATATTTTAAGTGAGTTTCTGCGCTGCTGCGCTGAAAATTCACAATGTGTAAATATTCCAGTTTGTTATAATATAACTGAACGGAAAATGATGGTTCCGGAAAGGTCGGACACATGGTATGGTTTCTGATGACGGAAGTTCCAAGTTACAGCACTTTTTCAACTAATAGGGTACTTTTAATCACTTCCGACCGATTTTTAACACCAAATTGTCACTTGGAATACTTATTCATTCGTTACATAACACTGTTTTAAGCTTTCACGGTTTACAACTAAACTTATATTGTCACTTACGGGATATCTTTCGTGTCTTCCGTTCTTATCACGGAAAATATCCCGTAAGTGACAGTATAAGTTCATTCGTTACATTAATGATAATTATTAATAGTTCAGTGCAGTCGTTCCTTGAACAAATAGACCATAATGAAGCGAATAATTACAAACACAACGTGTGGCTCTGGCTGTAGGTAAATCTGATACTGCAATTCCAACTATCGAGTGCATATTACAGTTCCTGATAATTAGATTAAATTGTTTACTATGGACACTTTTAACGTACACATCTTGCTACATCGTTCTCACATAATGTACCATCTCAACATGAATTAAGTAACCAAGAGTTTGTAAAAGTATTCTGATTTAAAAGAGTGTCCATGGAGTTTCTTGCCCGTTCTTCTCCATAGAGATCTACGTTAGGGAATGGGCAACTACAGTACTTTCACAGTTTTTATGCCTTGTGGAATATGGGACTGTAGCTATATTTAGTCTTTGTTTCGACAATTCAAAAGTGCCTGTAACTAGCCTATTTAAAATAAATGCTTTGATTTTGATTTTAGTTACTGAATATAATGATATTGGGTGTTCAATATTGAGTTTCCCAATTCGCCTCAGGCTGTACGGAGTATATTGGTACCAGCTGTTCAGTTGTGTGTTGTACAGTGTGACGCAGCGGTTGTAAGTTATAACCAGTTCTATGTAATATTGGATGGCAAAATACTATTCTAGAAATATGCGCACAGTAAATACCAGAACAAGATTCCGTGGAATTCAGCGGCTTCACTATATTAAGTTTACCTTTGGTCGAAACATTTTCAGCTAGTTGCTATGATTTGAAATTGCTAATTGGACGTCTTGGGTTTGGACTTCAGCTAAAATATTTTGAGGGACCAGGGCTGTGTTTATGTTCAATTAGCCTAGTAGTGGAGCTTCGAGGCATTTTGGGTTGTTGTTCAAATATGTAACAAGCGAACCATTGGGTCAGAATCGTTTAGTGGTGACTTCTGCAGTATTATGCAGTTAGACAGGGTGGGTAACTTTATCATTGCTTACCTAAATTGGTACAGAACGGTATTGGAGTCTGCCCTACTTCTAAGATGACGTTCCGGGAGGAGATCGATTTTCCAGCCATTATTAACTTCGCTGAGTACGGAGCTCTTTTCAATATTCAGTATGATATTTGTTGCTGCAAGCGACGTTACCGGGCGTTATGAATCCTAGGTGGAAAATCTTTCTGAGATATCGATACTAATATTATAAAGAGGTAAAAGTTTGTAAGTTTGTTTGTACATACGTAGGGGGTAATCTTAAAAACTACTGATCCTATTCCGAAAACTCTTTCAGTAACTGGAAGCTAGATTATTCCCAAATGTTATAAGCTACATTTTAAACGTTTCCGTGAGTTAAATTCCGTAAATAACGGGAGTGAAGCCGCGAGCAAAAGCATAACAAATTATATTTTTTAAATATATTGTAAGTACTGGCATAGTGGGGTAATGACCCCATTGTGTATTCCAATAAAAAATATTAAAGTGTTTGAGCAATAACGGTGCGGTCGAAAACCAAAAGCATATTGTCACTTCCTGACGGATACGGATTTCAGGATAACGTTATCTTTTCACGAGGAAATGGTAATGCCAGACATTTTTAATTACATAATAACATACCATCGGGTGTTTAACATCGAATAGGTAAATGTTAGTACGGCTATCATTATAAAAACCTTTTTGCCTGTTTGTGCCACACTAAAAACGATAATACCTAATTAGTTTATGGTGGAAGCGCCACGATAGCCCGCGAAATTCAAATTTTCTTACGTTTTTTTGCAATTCGCAGGCCAGTATCAATTTTGCAAAAAGGTCTATTGCAAAAACGGAAGAAAATTTTAATTTCGCGAGCTACTCTGGCGCTTTCAGCTTATGGTATTCTAGGCTGCCTATATCATAGGTACGTAGCTACAGCATTGATGTATTATTTTTTTCACAATCGGAAATGATCTCATGGTATTTTTATTAATACATAATTTATTTGCACAATTTTCCGCATAGATTCAGGTTAAATCGGGCAAATAAATTGTATGTATCAAAGAATACTGTAAACATTGATTCCATAGAACCTACTGGGAAAATAATAAGAGTTAATCAGACAATTGACATTTATAATTGAGGAATACACGGACACGCTTCAGAATAATTGGCACGCGTGCAGGAAATTAGCAAACTACCCACATATTAAAATGCACGATATATCAGCGTGCATCTATTAAACTTCGTTACACAGCCATTAGGCAAAAATATTGTTAAAATTTAGTCACCACGACATTTTGGTCGTGCACCGGAAAATAGCGGGATCCAAAACGTATCCGTATTTTTTTTTTATTTGATTACGTCACGCGAACCAGTGTTTCCGAACGTTCCCGATCGTGGTGCGCTTATAAACCTATTGATTTGAATATGATTCGAACAATATGCGGAAGGGGTATTACTTAATATTTATGAAACGTTATTCCGAGTCCACAATTACTCAATATATCCGAGGTGTAGTACAGACCTATAAGGAGTTTCGTATGATATGTCAGTGTATGAATGCATGATGCATTTTTCATTCTTTTTACCCGACTGCGCGACGCAAAGGAGGGTAATGTGTTTATCAGTCCATGTATGTATGTATGTTTGTTCCTATGTGGCGTTGTAGAGCCCAAACGTGTGGGCCAATTTTGATGATTCTTACGTCAATCATTCATCTTAACCTTGCGAGTGTCACTAAAGACATGAGAATAATTCAAATTCACCACAGCGACAACCAGACGCCATATTATCAAAATGAAAAAATAAAAACTCGACGAACTACGTCAAGTGGGGTATCGTTGAATAGATATTTAAAAAAGATTCTTAGGTTCCTTTCATCGTTTTTCATTTTAAATAACAGTTTAGGATATACAGGGTGAATTTTTGAAGTGGGCATGAATGATCAAATATACAGGGTGTTTGGTTAAACGTGGGCAATACTTTAAGGGAGTTAAGTACTCGTACATATGAGCAACTTTTGCTATGGGGCTAACTATGAAATATGATTTAAAAAACATTTCTGTCTACATTTTTTCGAGTTACGCGACAAATTATGTGTGGAGCAGCTGATATTTTCTTCGCGATTTCATGGTCGACCCCGTATTAAAAGTTGTTTATTTTCATGAGTACTACACGCCCCTAAAGTATTGCCCACGTTTAAAAAAACACCCTGTAGACAGATGTGTTGCTGGGGAGTTGTTCCACCACTTCTCCTCAGGTAAAAAACTAAAAAAAGGCGAAGGGGGGATTATCATATTTTTTAAGTTCAAAAACTGATGATTTTTATTTCAAAAGTAGCGTTTGTGTAAGTATTTGTAGATGTTCCTAATCTTCTAGCTAGACTTAACAGGAATTACCCCCAAGGGTAGGTATTTCAGGTCTGATATAAAAGACATAGTTTCCTTTGTGTTGTTCGCCGGGGAATTTAATATGAAACAAGAATTATTTTTCCTTTTTGCTGCTATTGCAGGATTACTTACAAATGTAGGACGCCAGGAAATGAGGGATGAAGCTGGAATGCGTAGGTGGCGCGAGGAAGAAAATTATAATTTATTACTGTCGTTTGTACGAAGGGGCGCCAAGGAGTAATGGGCGCCATTATTGGTCATTTAATAGATTGTCTGTCTTTAACGAAATATTTTAATTTTCTTTTTTTTTCCAAATTTTTTTTTTTTTTTTTTTTTTCATTTTTTTTTTAATATATTTTATTTTCTAAATTTGGAAAAGTCTGGGAGAATTTATCGATGTATCGAAACGTTAGATTAAGTTGAAAGGTCTGGAAACACCATGAAATGCCATTTAATATTACAAAATGCAAATAACCTACTAATATTAGACATGGAAAAGTTTGTGAGGATGGATGGATGTTTGTTACTCTTTTTCTCGCAAAAACTACTGACCGGATTTGGATGAAATTTGGCACACAGATAGTTTATAACCTGGATTAACACATAGGATACTTTTTATCTCGGTAGTACGATCCCGTGGGATAATAACCGAACTCAATAATAACAATGGCTTCTTGAATATTTCCGCATAATGATCAAAGTCCAGATACCAATGATATAAGAATAGCAACTAAAAAAAAACCTTAATTATTGTGAACAATTCCTCTCCACACATGCGGACTCATTAAGCTTCCATTAAGGAAGTAGTCATTAAAAGTGTGGGGCAATGAGCAATTTCCGTCGAGTACCTCGCGTCGATACAAAGAAGAATGCACCATAACACGCAAATATCTGATTCACTGCACGAATATCAAATTATCTAAGCTTTTTGATGCATAAACATTTTTTAAAGCATAGCGCCGCGGCCGGTGCAGCGGCGGTGGTGCGGCGGCATGTTGTCGATTCAATCGTAATGTAGAGAAAAAAAAATCTTACATACTTCTTCGATTAACTACAACAAGCAAAACTAACAGTAGTAAAAATCTTTGAAATGATTTGAGCTCCGTAATGAAAAAACAGCAGCGATATATTAGCTAGCACTCCTTTGACACAAAGTCATATTACTCGCCCACAAATTGAGCATCTGCACTCATTCCTCACGGGGGGGTAAAGATTTACGTTCATCGCATCACTAACACACACCAGAAGCACCTCATATGGGTCTCAACGGGCACCAAATTGTTGGGAAACTGTCCTAACGACATAGTGTCATTGCCAGAGCCGTAAGGAAATAGCACGAGCGTTTGAACAGGACCCCAAAACTGACGGTCAAGTTGAAGATAAGGCGGCATATGGACACGACCTACATACGTGTACTTATATATTTGTAGAAGGTATGTATGTTATGCGCAAGCCGAAGGAGTATGTCAGTAGGAAATGCTTTGACCTAGTCAACCCCGCTGCCAAAGGAAGTCGGAAACCGGGATCTATTACGTCATCCGAAGGAAGAAAACGGTACACGCGCTACTTTTATCTTTTGAGTCACCTTAGCAGAGTATTTACTGACATTATGAAGTAAATAGATGCCTCTATTTACTTGTGTCTAGTGAAAAAGACCATTCTATACATGATCATTATATCCTTTGTGTCAGTTTAGCATAGAATAAGCTCGGTTGGCCGAAAACGTTAAGTTGGATCACTTCCAAGCCTGGATCAGGCCTCAGGGGTCAACGGCCAAGTTACGTGTACCACCAAAACGTAAAACGCTTTGTTTTAACACGCAAACAAGTCTAACGAAGCCCAGAAGCGAAGTAGACAAAACAAACAACTGCCCCCGTAGCATGACCACCGTAGACAAGGATTTCTTTGACGGAAGAATCGACAAAATGACAGATAGTGCAAAGAAATCTGTCATTGTGTCGACACAATCTGTCATTTTGTCGATTTTTCCGTCAAAGAAATCCTTGTCTACGGTGGTCATGCTACGGGGGCTGATTTCGTGATATTACTAACTAGACACTAATGGCCAAGTAAATTGTAAAGACCAAAGATTTACAATTTCATGCAAAGATTGATAGACAAAAGCAATTGATTAAAATTGCTATCCGGATTCATAATCAAAATAAATCACCAAATAGTAAATAGGTTTCAGTAAGACTGTGGACTTATGTGGATGGCATAATAAAATGAGAGTAGGGGAAGACCAAATAAACGAGGGAAGGACTCATAAACACGATAATATTATTAAAGAAGCCATCTTGCAAAATAGAGAGTAACGCACAGAATAGGAATTTCAAAATTGAGATATCAAGACTAAATGATTTACATCGACACTGGATTTGCCAATGTGTTCATTGATACAATCCGGGTTTAGTTTGCGATAGTTAATGGAATAACCTGAAAATCAACGAATAGAAATTGACACACACGATGACTATACCATAGTGGAAATATCGATCAATATTTTGTAAAAAGAAAAAAAAAAATTCTACAGGCTCTGTGGTGTAAACACGCAACACGCTTCAAAATCTGATAATATTTTATTATAGGGCAAAAAAAAAAAAAAAAAAAAAAAAAAAAAAAAAAAAAAAAAAAAAAAAAAAAAAAAATCAAAAAAAATTAAAACAATCTAGTTTCTTTTTAAATTCGTCGCTGAAGGGGATGCAAAGCGGTTGCGAAGCAAATTACCCCCTTGGGCTGCTTTTATGTTGTTTGGGGTCCAGATTGCTAAATATATTATGTGAACTATCCTCAAACTGATACTCTAAAAAGAAACAACGCATATAAATAGAAAAATGATAGTAAAAAAAAAGAACTTGTAAGAATTTTAAGTTATTGTGTCGTTTAATAAAACGATTATTGCCGCAACCAATGAATAAGCTTTATTTAATTCTATACAAATAACATTAACAATTACTAGAAAATACCAAAATAAATTCATATCCATCGTTTAGGAAGATGATGGATATTAATTTATTTCGGTATTTTCCTTGTCCCATGTTACTTAGGGTCGGCGCAACACGTTTTTGTTTTCCATTCTCCTCTGTCAACCGTCACGCTATCCATTACTCCTTTTTCTTTCATATCAGTCCTCACACAATCCATCCACCGCGCGTTTCCTTGGTCTTCCTCTCCCTCTCCGTCCCAAATAAATTCATATTATAATATCAAATTATACGATTGGCGAATAAAGCGATCCAGTTTTGGACATCAGGAATTAGGAGTAACTGCGTAAAGAGAATGATGGAGTAGCGGAATTAATAACCAATGAGTTCGTAAAGGTACTGTCGCTGTATAATGTAGGAAGGAAAACCACAATATTTATTAGGTACCTAAGTAGCTGTTTATTTCAGCAACACCTCTCGGATTATGTGTTATAATTATATAATGTCATGTACATGAACGTCCGATAACGGGTGTGTTTAGTCTGCGTTCAAAGGCGTTTGAATATGACCCAAGTCTCAAATGAAGTGTGGTCACTCTTCTATACAATGTGTAACAAACAAAAGCTACATGTTCACAAAATGTAAAACTATCACAAGACATACAGCTCCATCAATCATTCCTAAGAAACAGTAACAACTCATTATCATAGCATTAATAGTCCAAACACGAGAGCTCGGAACAAACTGTTATGTATGGACAAATACAGAACATGTGAGAAAATCCGCAGCTTTTCGAGACAACACAACGTGGATGGCCTGTGATCACGATCTGTGTGAGCATGCCAGGTATTTGCATAGAGCCGCAACACAACATCACGCGAACGGTACTACCTCAACTCTGCTTTCCTAGCCCGAATCCATTCAACTGTCAAACCGTCAACACAGCCTCGTGTTCGTCAATCAACAAATATTCAGGAGAAATACAAGCAAACACATAATGGATTACTGAAATTCTAATGAAGCGACTAAAAAACAACGAACATAAAGTTTAGAATCTGCAATATAAGATCACGTTGAATGTGCAAAAACCAAACATTGCGTGATGTGCGCGAAAAAACAAATAAACGGTATAAATGTGTAAGAGAGAGGATCATTAAAATCGAAGATAGCAAAAACTGTTTGACGTAACAATTAGCCCGCATACTCGGAAGTTAAGATTCGTAGTAGTGAAATAGTAAGATAGTGAGAAGGTTGCGTGTCGGCAGCCATTACTATGGGCCATCGAGCGGGACTTTTGAGCCACGCGACTTGGGCCATTCTATACACACGGCACACGGCTTCACGACAGTTTTTAAACACCTCAGGTTGCAAGTAATACAAAACACTTAACGGGTTGTGTAACTGGTGGCAGAAAAAAACATGGTAAGTTACTTTGATGAAGTATGATCGACCGATGTGTTGGCACTTGTCAGAGCGTTAAAGACTATGAAAAAGGAAATTATAAAAAAGATAAGTACCAAAGTAACTATGTATACAAAAGCTGGTACTTAAGATAATTACACTAACAAAGTAATAGCTTACTTATTGCATGAAAGCGACAGACACAATCAATGAGATGTTTGAAAAGAATTGGCGAATCATTCTGATGATTGTTGAGACCACACCTCCGAATTGGTTGCGATCAGCTTCTTTTAATACACGAATGAGAAGCACGTTACGATTCATTACGTCGAGACTGAACAAAGCTTTGTAGAAACAATGACTACTGTTCGAGCCAACGTAGCGACTGAGTGGCCGCTACATTGTGGAGCAAAATCGTTTCAAATCCAATCTGAAAAGCGGAAGAAAAACTTAGTGTAATTAATTAATTAAAACTGCTTTTGCTGTTTGTTCCAGCTGAACCAATTAACTAATGGAATGCTTCGAAAGTGATTCTGAAACAATGAAGTTAAGTTACAATGTTTCAAGAAGATTTCAGCTTGGCGACACTAATTTTTTTCTCAAGAGTATGGTAATTGTGTCTTGTTACTTTTATGATGTAATTACCGCGCAATCATAAACGTTACTACAATCTTTATCGTGTTGAGTATTAAGACCGCTTAGCACTGTGTTCTGAATGAAACGATGTTCGTTAGCATTTAACACATGCCTTAAAACTTGTCCCAAAATATAACAGGGTTGCAAACCCAATTTCAAAGGATCATGTTTCCAAATTAAAGCTGACTGAAATTGACGAGTCAACCGAAGCTCCATTCGTGGCGGTACTCGTAAATGACGTCGAGAGCTCTCCTACAGTTTGTGAACGCTTCTAGTACCCTGCACATGCCCTAGTGGATGAGCATCCAAATGTAGGACGCACTCGATCGCCTTTTTGTACTACGATAAGTTTACCTCTGGAATTTGTATAAAGAAACAGTCGCTAGTCATCGTAAAGAGATCAATTTTCGCCAGTGAGGTTTTTCACTGATGTAGTTTATAATCGATCAAAGTCTGACAAGTACTCGATGGGCAAACAAATACGCCCTTGCAATAGTTTACAACCAATATAGGACGTTAATTGACCTACAATTCGTAACGAGATCTATCAATAGCCAGTCCATAACCACGTTCTCTCGTTATGTGCAAACAGCCTGTGCCTGAGCAAACCCATGTGTTCGCCGAGGGGGTTACAATTTCGGGCATACGGGTCAACGCCCCGACCGTGTGTGTAATCACAATTTATTAGCCATCATTTGGACCATACTCGATTTGTTTTAGGTCAATACGTCCAGGATGGGACGGAGGCCAGATTTACGCCCGAATTGTCAGCAAATAAATTAATTTCAATATGAACTGAGCTTGTTATGTCGTTACATCAATGTCCGTAAAGGATAAATATGTTAATTTTAGTACCAGGAAAATGTACCTCCATAAAATAATGATTCTCCAGTATGCAGCACCTGCATGCATACATTTCCTCTTGGGGATTCTTAGGAATGTTCAACTGTTTATTTATAAAACTAACGTTCGAGCTCATAAAAATATTTTTAGAATCAATTTCTCATTAGTAGATCGATTTATTTTCACAGTCAATTATATCGAAGGTCCATGTAATGAAGATTGATTCGTTTGAATAAAAATAAGGGCTGAATTAGGTAATTGAATCTATTGATGTGTTTCAATAGTCATTTTATTTGCTTATCGGTACTGATTGAGCGGTATTCAATTACAGTTATTTGTTTATGTTTAGTCTACTTTCTTAAACAGAATAATTAACGTCGATATCGATGTCTTGTTTGTTATTTAATTTCTCATTAAACAGTCTTCTTCGGCCGCTCGATCTTTAGTAGCTTGCAAAAATTGACGAGCAGCTGGTGCACAATCATTATCCTTTTTCTTTTTTGGGACGGACTTTTTTGGCGTTTCCTTTTTACTCTCAGATGAGCAAGACGGAACATAATTTACTCGATGGCCTTCGAAAAGGTCATGTCCGTAGTACTCGAAACGCACATGGTGGAAAAGGATGCACGAGGGATTTGTAAAGGATCAGAGCACGTGGTGTTTTATCCCGTCCGTAGAGGGGGATCACATGTGATAAGGACTTTGTCTATTGAGATGGCATCAACCTGTTTGTCTAGCGGTACTAGTGGGCAATATTCCTTGATTGGAAAAGAGAAGATCACATAGTAAATTGGATTGTGTCCATGATTTTGTAACTAAATACTACGTCTTTAACTAAGCACTTCTAACATTTTGTTACACTAGCACTAGTAAATGCTACGTGGTATTTACACATGTAAAAACTTCTAACTCATTCCATAGTCCATTCAAAGCAATATAATTTGGTCACACGCATTCCCAGATGTTTGTTACAAACAGCATAACTAGAATGAAGAGAGATCTAAATGCTGTGTGAAGAATTTTTATGACCTCCGATGCAGATTAAAGACAGTAACACAACACATACGTGACCGTTCTATGTACCTGAAGCATAGATCTGAGTACCATTGTCATAGCCAGCTAAGTGTAACGGACCAAAGGCTTACATGGGAGGATATACGAGTACATATAGCAAGAGACATGGGCAAACATAATTTACTATCACCGAATGAGTATTGTTCCAAACGACCCAGCATTATCTTTATGACGGCAGTATTTGGCAGATTTTATTTCCTGGCTAAAATGATATGGTGCAGGGTGGGTGGGATCATGTGTTATGAATGATTGATGATGACACGGGTGAGTTTGCTGGACTATAGCAACAGTGATTCTTACATGGAAATCTCACATTATCACGCAACTTTAGCAGTCTCTCAGGATCTTTTTTATCTACGGTCAAGAAGCAGTTCTCCAAAGCCACGAGTGAAACCGTGTGCAGTAGCTTGTATAAAAAATAAACCTAGTTTGGTAATCAAATAAGAAACCCCAAGGTTTGCAGCTTAGCTCTAGCTAGACCAATTAGGCGCCATAGTATTTATTTTGTAATAGAACGTGATTTAATGCGTTTATCGCTGGTCTAGCATTATTGGTCAAAAGAACTGGCTGATAGCACTACTGTGTCTTTATCGAAATATTGACATTACGGCTTGATTTTTCTACTATTATCAATGAGTAAATTGATTGTAAGTTGTTAGGCAAGTGTACTTTGATTTTCTAGGTACATTACTGGTGTGCTCTATTGAAACACATAGTTTGTCCACAGGTTAGGACACCATAGTAGTACAGGCTCGAATAAAACTTGAGTTAGTCTATTCGAACGTCTCAAATTATGTTGATTATGTTGTTGTTTTGTTGTTTGTGTTATTGTTGTTGTCACTAAATCAAGAGGATGAGGAGGGACGCATCGCATGTGACTAAAAGAGTGATGAATAAGAAAAGATGGATGGATTGTGTGAGGAATGATATGAAGGGAAAAGGAGTAAATGATAGCGTGATGATTGACGGGGAGAATGGAAGAAAAAAACGTGTTGTGCCGACCCCAAATAACATGGGACAAGGGCAGGAAGATGGTGATGACGTCACTAAATCAAGAGATGGGAAGTGGACATTAACACCTCATGTTATCGATATACGGTGTGAAATCACATATTTTCTCTCATGTTCGTGCCGAATCACCCGAAAATCATTAATCTTGACGAGCAAAATAATCCCCTACCACTATAAAATTTTATTATACAGCACTAGCAACTTTAGACTAATAACAGGGTAATTTAGCGTGACAAATTATCCTCGTTCAAACCGCAAAGAGGAATGCCCAGTGGCGCTCGCGCTGCCGATAAGTTGCGAAGCGCGAGCGCATGATAATGCAAGATACTGGATGTCCGGTAGAGTATTTTTAGGATGGGTTTCATAGGTACGATATTATGTTGTTGTGAACTTAATAAAGTTTATACAGCATTCAATTTATGATTTCCGACAAAGTTCCTCATGTTCGTAAGGAGTGAGAGAGACGACACTACCTTTCTCAATCTCAACCTCTTACAGTTCAGTCATAATCTCTATTTAATTTTGCATTGCCGTGGTTGCTGCACCTTTCGGAGACGCAAGTCATTGACGATATGGTCAGCACGACCGTCGTTGTTGATGATGTTTGTTATCATAATATTAAGTAACGCGTTAACTACGTGTGATGTTTTTATATTGATGTATGCGCACACGCATGCGTTACATTGGGGTTGATAAAAGTTACGCTTGGCGAAGCGTAGCGTAGCGTTTTTGAGACAGGAGAAATATTTGAAAACAATCAGGATACAATTGCGTAAATAGAGGTAGAATAATAAAAAAGATTGTTACTTTACTTGATTACAAAAAAAGATAACGGCTCAAACCAAATATGAACATAAATCTTGGTAATGCACTGCTACATTCTGTAACTAGACACATTCAGTTAATTGAATAGTTGAACCATTATAAATTTATACAATGCTAATGTAAAAGCAATAAATAAAGCTCATGTAGACACTGGCAACATTTCCTACATCCTTCTATAGGAAACGAAGGTTAAAATAAAGAAGTAAAATGGTGCTTTCGTTTATTTATTGGTAGGACAAGTCGGGGATATAAAAATAAACGATTTGGCTCTTAAAATAGACTGCCGTCTGATGTTAAGGCGGTGCATTCGCTTGGCGAGAAGAGTATGACGATAGTAATGCTCGCGACCAAGTAGCTAACTAACCGAATGGCCATTGAAGGAAACGAGCACTCCAGTGGAGGCCAAGACCGAGAATAGGGATGTTTCCTGAAAAAATCTAATTAGTCCGTCAGATAGATATCCAAAAAATATTGGACACGTATTTTTTCTTTTTTCACGAAAACTAAAAATGAACACGATACAGTGCGTCGAAAACTCGTGTGACATCATACTTGTAAGTAAGGTGTACTGACTTTTTACCGAAAAGTGATGTCACAGGCCCCCACTCATGATCTTTGATGCGTTTTATCTTCGTCAATTTATTGATTTGATAAAACAAAAAATAGTATTCAATATTTTTCGATAATCTAACTGACGGACTAAATACAATCATATTATTTTACACAGGAAACATCCCTATTTGGAAGTGAGCCCCTTTACCTCGATTGACTACTGGATGGACCTTAAAACTGCGGCTGGGGTAGACGGCGTGGAAAGCACGGGGTGCTGTGGCGGAACTTTGGAAGCAGTTTATATCAGCAAAGGACTAGGTACATAAAGCTACATGAAGTAAATTGCTTCCTAATAACGCATTATAATCGCTAGTCCAAGTAGTGCGAAATTTCATCAAGAATTTATTAATTGACGATATGGTAGCTCCTTGACTCATATCATGTCACTAGCATAATTTTGTGTCCTCGTCAATGAACGACTTTAGTTTCGACTTGACTCCCGTTACTGAGTTTAAAGGACTACCACTTAGCCAGGGCTTGACTGAATTACAACTGCAGGTTGCAGGACACGTTTTTTTCTCGTCTGTGGCGCTTTCTTGATTTGTATGGTATTTTCTAGCCTTGCCAGCCCTATTTAAGCATTGAGCTTGACTTTCAACTACCCAATAAAGGTAAGACAGAAAAATGAAGAATCTATCGCTAAAACTAATCACAGCCACCGCTCACAACCGCTGTTAATAATAAATTTTACTTCACCGTCCGTCCGTTTCTAATTCGTGGGATAGAACTTTTTATATACGTAAAGACACATACAGAAACTTCTTATTCCAGACAGTCCCTAAGAACAAATTGTAACTAATAGTTGTCCAAGTTTGCTTGGAAGAAAGTCTTTCTTGATGAAAACAAGGGGATAGTTTTTGTCACGTAAATGCTTTTTCCGTGAGAAAAGCCAGAATACGTATAAGCACGCGTGTTTTTGCATCAGGCACGTAACTATCGTCATCATAGCCTAGCCTTTTCCCAATTATCTGTTGTTCTTTCGGGCCACTGACTATACGTAAACGTTTACAACTATACGAAAATATTTTAAAGAAGAAAACGATGATTGCCTTGTTGCCGTCACAAAAGAAGGTCCCGAAGGTCACACTAAAGTAGGAGCCTATTATGCGGCGATTTCCATCCCTGCCGCGGATGATTGATGTCACGCTCATAACCGGACATTACCCACCATCAGATTACGAGAAAGTCAGACACGCTTGATCACAATCGTCAGACTTATTTATTCATGGCTACGTTAGGTAATCGCTTGTAATTGGTCTCGGAGAATGTTTCTTTTAGTTACAGTTGGAAGAATCTCATCGAGGTATAATTGTGCGCAAGATTTATGTGGATGCAAGCAATAAGTCAGGTTCGGGAATTGCTGACAAATTAACACACCGTGCAGTGGTTGATTCATGACTGCGGCGAGAAAAAACTTTTAACGAAACGAGAAATGAAGCGCAAATTGGGCTGACAGGCGAAGCTTAAATGTTCAAAAATATTTCTTTTGTTGGTGTCCAGGGGCGCATTGTCGTCCGAAGCACCGTAGCTTTTCTCAAAGTTACACCTGTAACTTTTCCTAACACCATTAAACCAAAGCTTAATTTAAACCGCCTGCTGAATATTCAACACTTGACCTCCGCTGTCTTCCGAGTCTGCAGTATTAAAAGCGATTTGTAACTCCGTCGCGTTGCTGGCCGAAAGCCATTATGTGCCGTTCGCTGGAGCATTTGATGTCCTTTGATGTCCTACGAGGTTCGAGTTATAGGAGACTTGGCATTGAAGATGTAAACCAGATGTTTACGGCACATGTGACCGATTTAATCGAGGGATCTCGGCGAATTGCCTAATGGCTAACCTCGGAGCGATTTTCTGGGATCAGAATTTATCTTAACGGACTAACTTTTGGTATTTAGTGCTAATTAGTTTACGATACAGATAAAGATAAAGGGAGTGATAAGGTAGTTGGCTTACTTTTAACCAAAACACAGTAATGATATATTATTAACACCATGTTTGACGCATTAAATACTCCTACATCTCGAAAAACCTTGAAATATTTAGGAGCTTTTGTATTTTATTTCGTAAATGTGGCAAACAAAACGACGGAACGCCCCTATCAGAGTTATGTGAGCTTATTTTCCTGAAGCTTCCTTTTATATTACGTCCGGACCTTTCATCAGATGACCCTGTGCGAAAATGCCTTGAATTTTATTCCGAACTGGGTTTGAGTGTTGCTGAATTCTTCATAGGTACTCACTGAAAAAGGACCAATCACAATTCGATTCAGAACCTAACTTTGCATAAATTGTGGGCTGGTTGATGCAACTGCTGTTCTCACATTCTTGAATTAAATTTTCACACTGAATGCAGATGCATACTAATATAAATATTTCGTGCCCAGCAGGTAGAAGCATTAAAGGTCGGAACCACTTGCACGAAAATTGCAAATCGATGTCTGGTGTATCGTGCAAAAAATACAAAATCTGTCACAGCTGCCGATGCAGGGAGCCGGGCAGCACATGCTGAGGCCCGCGCGGTATCGATGGACGATAATATCGATATAATTTACCGATTTTTTTGCTTCAAGAACGGGTTCCAAAGGTTTTTGAGAGACGGTGCAAGTATTCGAAACATTTTGTCCGCAGTAATTATGATGTGACTGAAAATGCGGTTTGCACTTTATCAAGTTAATTTTAATTAGCGGACATATTTTTGCGGTGCTTTTGCAGGTTGTGTTAATTAATAGCCTTTATTTGCACATGTTGTTTTCTGATCGATGATTTTAAATTAAGTAGGTATGTTTACATTTTGCGAATTCATTGAGCAAACTTTTAATTAATATTAATGTCACGAAGATGAAGCATTGTTTAGAAGCTTTGCACTGTCATTATTTTTTATTGTTATTGGCTGCCGCATTTCTTTAACAAATAAAACAAAAAAGCCTATAAAATATGCAACACTCACTATTAAAAATTAACAACAACTACTACTACTACTATTAATAGTGCAACATTTATTACATTTTTATTCGATAACAACTGTCGATATGTCGCCTCTTTTTCTATTTGGTTATCTTGAGAGAGTGAGACGGTGCATAAAAAGAGGTCATAAAAAAAAATTAAGGCGCGTGCACACCTGTTGAGAGGCGAGGGATACTCGATCCGTACACCTGTCTCGTCATTATATTGTTACGAGTACTTACCGGTAAATTACAGTGTTGTTACAGCTACAACCGAGTATTTAGAGGTGATAAAATTCAAGTTTGCGAAGTCGAAATGCGTTTTGGATGCATTTTTGCAATTTAATCTAAAATATTAAAAACCGTTCCAAGTGGCTACAACAATAGCGACGAGACAGGAACGTTGTACTCGTTCATGAGTATCAAAAACTTAAAAACAAAATAGATCCAAAGAAGTGTTTCATTCAACAGGCTATCCTCAAGTGTTGAGAAAAGGAACCATATTAGACTGCAACTATTATTTCGAAAGTACAATACTGTACCGTGGTATGCCATACATGTCTAACCATTTCCAAGGAAAAGATAAAGCTGTATTTAAAACACGACTCAAAACTCGTAACTGTTGAGTATGAACTCGTAACACAGTTCTTGTTAACAATGAAACAGGTACACAACTTAATAAACCTGGAAAACTAAAAGCATAGCTTTGCAGTTAAACAGTTAATTCCTGCCCCCGTAGCATGACCACCGTAGACAAGGATTTCTTTGACGGAAGAATCGACAAAATGACAGATAGTGCAAAGAAATCTGTCATTGTGTCGACACAATCTGTCATTTTGTCGATTCTTCCGTCAAAGAAATCCTTGTCTACGGTGCTCATGCTACGGGGGCTGATGTTATAAAATCAGACATAAGTACTTTATCAACGACATCATCATCAGGCAAAGATTTTCTTTTGATTAATAGTAATACACTTCATACCTTGTTACGTAATTAACGCTAACATATAGCCTAATTAACATTTGCAAGTTAAGATTGATGGCTGAATTTAATGTGCCCAAGTTACAAGTAGAAAAACAAGCTTAGATGAAAATACATCGAGCTAAACGAACGAAGCTTGTTTCAAAGAGACTTTGGCACCGTAATAACAAGAATTAAATTCAATTTTCAGAGATCAGACGGGTCGGCTTCTGTAGAAAATTCCATTATTTACGTTAGCGTTTATTAATTTTATGTTAATATTATTAGGCCCATCATAAGGTCAAAGAGTACGGAGACAATTCGGTTTTAAGATAAACTTTACATTAAGATACGAGTGCAGCATTGATTACTGCTGCAGTACAATTCTTAAAATAACCTAGTATCTGAACTGTCTGATAATACAACCAATATAGCAAGCTCTCCAATAGGACCATAAACTACACGACCAAACGATCACCGTGCACTCACCATTACATCGCTCGTAGATGCAGTACCTCATAATGAAAAGGTAATAAGACAAAGTACACAATAAGATGTGACATAAAGTCACTTCCATGTCGTGATAGTAAGGGCAAGTGCCTCGGGTCGGGTCACCGTCGTGTCCACTTCCAGTCTCATGCCTATTATGGGCACAAAACCGCGATTTTATCTCACTGACAACCATTTTGTAAGACGCCCGAGCTTTATACTCTTGCCACACTCCCGGAGCCGCTCGTCTTGTGTTTTTGACATTGATAACAATGCGATTGAATGGCAGAGATAGTGTATATATTTTAAAGTCTGGAACGCAATGTCTTATCTCTGCCCGCAAACGTCTACTACTGAACCTAGGTTCCATTACAGGATGTTCAACAATACGAACGATAGTAAGGATATAACAGGGAAGAATGCTGGTGCCCATCTTTTTGACATAATTTTCAACATCCCAAGTAAGGTTAACATTACATTTTTAACTAACAGACTAGCGTAGAAAAAGTTGCTCGCCTATTATGAACCAGAAGCAACACTTCTAAAGGACCACGAAAGTATAACAATACGAAGAAACACGAAGGAAGGAAATACAAAGTGCTTTGCGGCACAGACTTAGGTAGCCTTTATGGTTTCTCCGCAGCTTTCCTTACATCGCTACACTATTGAATAACAAACTAACAAGACTTTCGCATTTGTTATATTAGCCAAGATTACGGGCGACTCGTGGTGGACAATACCCCTTGCCCGAGGCGATATGAAAGACGTTAACAGGCCCAATGGGTACTTGGGTAGCCTTAGTGGTAACGGTTTCTTGATCTTTAACCAACAGTTTGTATTAACCTTTGAAGAAATAATTACACAGTATCGACGCGGATCAAAATTAATTTCTTTTTTTGCAGAACCATCCAAGCGCTTCGGAGCAAAGTTGCAGAAATAATTTTGCGCTATTATTAAATAAACGTATACACTTTTTTAAGTCTAGCTCCGAGTCTGGCTTAAACCAACTTGGGCTTAAAATACACTATGTATTCCGGCACAGGGAACAAGATACATAATTAGTTCCAAGATGAAAAATAAAAGCATTCTTGTTAGTTATTTCGCGATAAAGTCCAATACACCACCTCATTATTTCTAGTGGTTACAGCGAGAAGCAGCCAAGAGGGGATTATATCAGAAAGCTTACCTATTTACATGTCGAAGTGCCTCTGATAGCAAATACCGAATTCTTTCGTAGTAAAGTAGCCATTTTAAGAGGAGTTCGAGGAACCGTTTTGCAACAGACAAGTCGTAATGGCGAAATAACTCAACGGCATTCACGGTTTCGTTAAAACCCGAAATCATAAGGATTTCATACGGACTTGTTTATTTACCTTGCAACTTCGTAATAAAGCATGATGCCAAATGAAAACCTTTTAAAGCAGGCGTTACTTTAGAAAATGCTTTTAAAAAACAGTTTATTTTTCCTCGCACGCCTTTGTTAAGATCTTGTTTGTTTTTCGTTTACCGTGTTTTACTTTAAGCGACGAAAAATGCACCTATTTATAAAAGCATCCAGACCAGAGGCGTCTGCACTCTCTCCAAAAGAATGTTTTGATATTGAACAGTACGTACCTACAACACTTCAGTAAAACTCCAGACTATGAAAGTTGGGAGGACTGAAGTTTGTGCGAACTGGGAGTTTTATATTGATGAAAAGATTGATAGGGCAACTTGAACGCAAAGTTAGGGTAGGGTTGGGTAACATTTTTCTTTATCCCGACTTTATTTTAGTCAGCAGTTTCTCGCTATTCGATCCTGTACCGAGGACGGCTTTATTCAAATAAACGATCTCTCCAAAAACCAGCTGTTAAATTAATGATGAGAGTTTCTGGTTTGTTATGGTATGCGGAGCGACAGCTGTCAGTGAGTTCGCACTTGGCACTAATTGATCATAATCCTTTAGGGCACTTCGTTTAAATTGTGCGCAAAAGAAGAAATCTCGTTAGTCGAATTCAGGGACAGAGGTTCTTGAAATCGTTTTCGCAAGTGATGTTTATGCAGATGCTTATTTTTTCCCTTATTCCTGATTGCCACATTCTTAATGGGTAGTCAAGGCTATGTTACAACGCGCAAACTATCAAGATGGCTGCTGCTCGTACTATACCGTGTTGTGCTTGTGTGTAATCAAGCGTTGCAGATTACAATACATCGATCATGATGCCTGCTAAGCTTACGATGTGAAATTGACTACTGATTGATGGATGCACACCCAGTGGCCAACACGTCCGTGTAATGTCTGGCAAATGCACGTTATTTAATAGACAATGTTCTAAGAACGGATGGAATAATCTTAGCTTTTAGAAGATTGGTTTCAGCCTTATTGGCAGATTTACTGTAGCCTAAGCTACAGTAAATCTGCTGTGAAATGAGACGGAGAGTCGAGATGCTGTGAGTTACACCTTTGTTGTGTACAACTGCTAGCTCACAGGTCACACCTATATACATATACCACGTGTGTAAGGCAACCAAGACGCCGTGAGTTGAAAGTTTTGAACCTAAAACACCTTTTTCTTTTGAGTAAAGGCAAAGTTCACACAGATACGCTTCTTTGGTAAGTCTGCTAGCATAAAAATTTGATTAATTTCTTGTATTTCTGAATCACGTTCTATAATTTTCTATTATGTTTGTTTTCATAGTTTGATTACTTTTAAAAGTCCAGTAAAATGAGCTAAGTTTCATCAACTACTTGCTTTCGTTTAAGTTATAGTTTGTCCGCTGGAGTTTGGAAAGTCTTGGCAAAACGCGATAATAAGTTTGCAACTTTTCCATTTTTATTTATTTTGAAACTGCAGTCACGCCAAACGACAAGTTCTTCGGTATCTTTCTCGAGATGTGTAATAAGTATACACTTATACAGAGTTATAAATCTGTATAATTTTCTATGGCCATTCCACGTCCGTTTTATAGGCACCATCAACATTACCCTGCTTTCAACTCGGGCAGTCGGTTAAACTGTCTCATTGCACACCAGTTAAAGGTATGGTAACGCAACACCGTCATTCATTCAGTAATATCTTTCTCAGAAACCGAGCGAAAGATCCGTGAATGGCCTGACGCATCATCAGCGTACACGCAGTACCGGTGTTGTGACGTCACAGAGACATCGACCCACTTGTCTTAGGACCCCGGTCGCATGACTCGCATTTGGTCGAAATATTTGTTGTATCGGCTGCGGGTGGTTCGCACGATCAACGGGTTTAGTGAGTTTAGTGTCGTTTTGTCTACAAACACAAATAAAGAGTCTTGTGTTGCGTCATTGACTCGACAAAACAATTTAGTCGATGGTCGCCATCCTTAACGGTTTTTTACACCTTTCACAGTTATATCAACTAAGGTGCGTCGTTTGTTAAATTAGTGGAATTTTACGAATGAGTAGGTAGCTCGTTTTATGAGCTTATTCAAAGCAGTTTCTTAGTAGTAAACCGTCGGGGTTTTAATAATGGCCGAGTGTTGTATTACGGCGGTAAGGTCCGATGAAATATGATGTGGTGTAAGTAAGGTTGTCAGCTAGTCAGCTGTTGAGACGACAAGGTGCAAAATTAATACACGTACCCAGCAACTAGCAGAGTACATTATACATATTAATTGAGATTATAAACAATGTTGCTGAATGCACCTGATGCATTTGTAGGAACATGTATCGTATCATTATCTCGTCGATTAATATTGCAAATTACTAAATATATTTTGCAAATGTAGGAAACAGTGGCATGGTGCGATGACTTAGTGGCATTGACTTTTAATGTTTAGATGCGTTTATTTTCAACTTACAGGAAAGAGTGGAAGCCATGGGGGAGACCTTTGCGTTAGCACTGGGGCCAAAAAAAGGATATAAAAAAAAATGATGATGTTAATAGGCACACGCCTAAACAGAAACAAAAAAATTACAACAAAAAAAAATGCAATAGGTAGGTACGTATTCAGTTAGGCTGAGGCCAAACGAGCGTAATTTTTCAAGCTGTAAGTATTATATTGCATTTTTTTTTGTACGATGCATTCGGTTTCATACTAAGTCCTAAATGCGTCGCCGTGTGGTAGGTACAAACAGAACTTTTGTATGAAACCGAATGCAGCGTAAATTCCGCGATTCATTTTACGCGACTGACAGGTCAAAAAATTACGCTCGTTTGGCGTCAGCTTTATTGGTAGTTACATAGTTACATTGACTTTACCCTCCACAAAGAGTTAGAGCAAATTTTGGTTAAACCAAACCTAATTTACGTTCATAAACAAGCAAGCACGTCATAGGTACAACCTCAACTCTTAATCACACCTCATTCTTATTAATCTACACAGATTACAGATAGGAGTTCCCTCGGCTCCTCGGAGGTCGGATTCTAGCGCGATGACTCACATGATAATGACACGCTGATCTTGAAAGATTTACTCATTTCGAACTGGTTCCGTCTACACTGAATCACAAACTCACGCGCATTTTTTTTTTCTTTAGAAAATTTCGAAATGATTCTTTTAATAACACTTCTTTAACAGAGAGGGATGTTTGGTGAGTGAGTCAACAGTTCGGAATTTGATATTTATGTTATTGGTGCAACCGTGCAAGGGTGCATAAGTGTGGGGTCATGACCTTTTTCGACGGTTTTAGAGCAGGTAGGTAGGAGTGTTAAGTTCTTTAGCAAATAATAGTTTGTTATTTTGGTGCTTAGGTATGTACGTAGCAATGTAGTTTCTTTAGGACCTAGATAGTAGATCAGTTGTTGAAAGTAGTCAGAAGGTACCTACCTACCTATATGTTGGGTTTAAGAACGACGTCAAGTTGAATGTAGGTACTTAATTCTGTGTTATGAAACTAAGCTAACTACTAATTGTGTAGGCTATGCTTCCTTCAAGTGGAATTATTAGGTAAATAGACGGATAGAAAACAGATAGATCAGACCAGATCAGATCAGAGTGTCGGTAGTGTAATGCATGAAATTCATCGACTAGGGTGATCGCTCGATTAAAAAAAAAAAAGACTGTCGGGTTAATTACTTAATCAGGATATTTCGAGACACTATCTTATTGGTTTTTGCTTAATATCCAGCACCTCAGCCGCTCAAGCAGCAGTCCACTGCTATTAGCCAAGAAGTTATTCCAGCTCAGCTGATTATTTATGTCCAGCTGACATACCAGTAAGTTATGCTAAGTTAACCAGTGTTATCTATCTAGGGCATCCATTTTTGCAGGCATGATAACTTAAATATGGCCTAGGTCCGTTTTCCTATTTGTACATGGGAATGTGTCAAAATGAAAAAAAAAAACAGTGAAAGAGATGTGGGTAGGTCTATGTTAATTAACGCACTAGTCAGAAAATGTGAACAAATTGTCAAATAAACAGTAAACTGTATAAACGGCAGTCAACAATAATTAAAAAAGCTGAGCCCCACCAGCAATAAAATAATCGGATACGGAGCGCGCACGGCCAACTGCGGCCAACCCTCGCAATAATATATTTTTCGCAATGGGGCGGTGTGCGTTCGACAGGGGAAAACAAGCTCTCCAACGACCGAACGAAAAAATACAACACTTTTAATTCATTAGACGTGCAAAAAATGACACTTTCATTCATACATACCCTTTTTATCGAAGAAATGTCGCGTTTATTTTATTGATTCCATGATTATTTGTACACAAGTCGTAAATACTGTCTAATAAAATACCAATAAACTAAACAAAACGTTATATTTTGGTCCTTTGCCTGTTTACACTAAATAAAATAAAAGTAACATAAAGAAGTTGAACTCAAAAATGACAAATAAAGATCCTTTCAGCATAACAATTTTTAAATTTCAACTATAATTCTGAATCACATAAACCGATCCACTCCCGTCGAGTTGCACCGTGAGACTGAATGAAATGAACGAACATGAACACTGTCAATAAAAAACGACTGAGTGAGTCTGATCTGGTTGAATGAACTAAAGATTTCAGGTTTATTATTGGTCGCTTGCACATTGGCCGGGTTGAGCTAGCTGTTTAAATTTCATAACGCGCCATCTACTGAAAACATGAGCAAAATTTTACAGAGCCATCTTTTGAAATGAAAGTAGCACCAAATGGAGCATCTACTGCTTTTTTAAATATTTTCGCTGTTAGCTCAGAGATGGCAGTATATCGTCACTCTATGATTTAATGCCTTTGAAGTAACGTGTCAAGTAAAAATAAAAATTCAGTCATAGAATTTAAAGTTTTAATATCCAGCAATTATTATTAGTTAAAATAAAAAACACAAAATTATTATTGCTTTAAGTTTTACTTTATTTGGTTGAATGGAAACATAAAACGAAAGGTCATTGCACTTGTTTCGTGGCGAACTTCAGTCCATTCGATGCTGTCATTTACACACGTCAAAAATGGAGGAGGAACGTCTTTTCGATGAGAGAGTTTCTATTCGGGATTCAGCTCGCCCTCTTAAAAAATATGGAAGTACCTGTAACCACATGAAAAGGAACGAAGAATACATCAAGCATGTGATGGCAAAAGGCGATACTTTACAAGGGCTCGCCCTCAAATATGGTGTTACCGTAAGTGTACTAACATCGTAATAAAAGTGTTATTATCTCGTTAAACTCTTGGGGCTTTGAACGGAAAGAGTGTTAAATGTGTCGTTTGGTTGTTATAGATGGAGAAAATTAGGCGGGCGAATCGTTTATTCGCTACGGACAGTTTGTTTTTGCGGGAATATTTATTGATTCCTGTCACCAAAGATTCTCCGTTCTATGAGAACGGTGAGCGAGTGACGGAGCTGCCCCCGCCGAATCATCGCGCGTCCATCTCGGGCATGCCCACGGCAGACTTCTCTCCGGGTAGCCCGGACGAAAAGAAGAGCTTCGACGAGTTCCTCAACAGACTGGACTCTTCACTTGCTGATATCAAGAAGCATGTAGAGAAGACCAAGGAAACCAGCGAGTGAGTACCTAACCTTATTAGTTCTCATCCTTAATATTCAGGCAAAGGTTATTAAATAATTATAACAGTACTACTAAAGGTTCTTTGAATTTGGTTTCTTTGAGAAAAGTAGTAGAAAAATTCCACTTCAAATTGTTATTTTTTTGATTTTTGATGTAGAAATTGCACTTATTTTTCCTATTATTCCTTTATTTAAATTAGTAAATTTTATTTTTTGAGTAAAATTAGATTTTTTCAATTTTAATTTTATCAATTTATATTAGCCAAGTGCTCTCCCTACATAATAAACATACTAACTAACTTATTATGCTCATTTATGAGTCATTGACAAATTATTTGAATTTTTACATCATCCTTATAATTTGAATAAATGTTAGTACATGTTGTGTTATTAGAATACATTTTATGATAAAATAATCTCAATGTTGAGTAAACAAAAATGTGGAAGGTGTCTGCTCATATGATAAAGTTTGTGTGTGTAACATTGATAACTGCGTGCTTATTTGATGTTCGGGGGTGTATATACGTATGTGTATGTATGCCGCAGACCGTTATCAGTAGTATGCGTCTATTGAAATATAGAATATTACATCTGTACCTACTATGTACTTTATTGAGCAAATAAGAGAGAAATGTGCTAATAATATAAAGCTGCATCATAATTTATTATTAATGATAATATATTTCTCTTTGATGGCTAATAAATTTCAGTCTAATCAAATAAGATGCTAGCTCCTCTGAGCCTTAAATACGTAAACAAATATTATTTGCACTCGTAATCATTTTAATTGACATAGTTACGTTAGAGTTATTTCTTCATTTGCATTATTAACTGTTTTTGTCTGGGCAGCTAGGGACACTAATATTATTACTTACTAATTATAATCATACTTGTTCCCAAAGGATATATCGTATGAATATGTAGTTGTGTTAGGTAATTTATTGCATGTTGTCGTTGTGGTTGCTCGTGGCCTAATGCAATCTAATGAATGAATTATTACTACAGGAAAATTCTATGAAACTGTAAATGACTGAATAGAATACCAATAAGCTAAAACATGCTAGTTCTGTGAATAATTATTATTAGTATTTGGTATTGTTTGTTTGAAATAGGTAAATTAAAAAATGGGATTGTTCAAGCCAATAATTATTTAATGCAAAGCATAATTTATCTTATCAAATCTAGGAACAGGATAAGCTGCAAATATAGAAAGGAAAAATATTGATTCAACAAACGAAGTCAAGGCAACCATCATTGATTTTCTCTGTATGTGGGGGGTAGTTGAGACCACAACATATAATATCCACTATCAAAGAATGCGTCTTATAATATTGCATGATAGGGCTTAAAATTCATAAAAAACTGATTTTAGTAACAAAATTAAATATTGATTTTGGCAACTAAATATTATTTACCATCGTTTTAGGTCAGTCACCTTGCGGTATGCTAGGTCAGCATTTCAATGTTAGCTTTGACTAGATTAATTTATTCTTCTTCTTCTTTGCCGCGTTGGTACGACATTAGATTTTATTAGCTCAAAACTTCCATGGAATTTTATTTATTAAAAATACAAGAAATAATACTCTATTTATCTATAATATTATTAATTATCTGTGCCCTGCGATCTTCGTCCGGAACCATAATCCTTTTTCTAAATAAAAGTACCCCAAGTTACTCCTTATAACATCAGCTATCAGCTAGTAAAAGTCCCGTCAAAATCGGTCCAGCCGTTTCGGAGATTAGCCTGGAAAAAACTGTCAGACACAAAAATAAAAATAATGTTTTTTGTTTTTAAGTGCCGTTGTATACTTTCATACGTATTCAGTAAAAAGCTATTATTTTGATATTACAAACAGACACTTATATTATATTTATTTGTATACATAGATAAGCGACATTGACTACTGAAGTAGACAATCTGAGCCTTTCTCGATATTTCTATATTATATTAACTAGCAGGTCGCCCGCGACTTCGTGCGCGAAAATAGTGATAGCTCGGCTAATATGCATGATATCTTTATAATTTATAGCCTATAGCACTCACGAATAATGTAGCTTTCTACCAGTGAAACAATTTTTAAAATTGGTTCATTACTTCCGGAGATTACCCCCTACTTACAAACAAATTTTACCTCTTTATAATATTAGTGTAGATATGTATGCTTAGTTGGTGCAGCAGTCCATTACAATCCAATATTACTACTACCATTACTTTTACTTTAAGTGCACATGCCAGTAGTAAACAAATAAAATTGTATGATGAATGGAAAGCCGACACTGTCTTGCAACGTACTGTAATATTAAATTGATTACCTTACTTATAATTAGCTGTCAGACGGGTTGGAAGTGCATTGTGTTTTGGAGATCATATGCGATTTGGGAAGTACACAATAATTTCCCTTCCATTCATGCTGGTGTCACAACATCATACCTTAAAATCAAGGAACTTTTTTATTGGGTAGAACTACACCCCAAATGTTTCCTGCCTACGCCATTCAGAACGGCGTTCTTTTAATGCTACTGCTCCATTTGCGTCTTAACGCGCAAATTAACACTTTAATTTAGGCGTTACGTAGATGTGGCCAACGTTTTAATGGCATTTTATACAAATGGCATTATTAATGGCATTAAACGTTAAGCGATAACTCGAGTGTCGGTTTTTTGGACACATCAAAGGGTTTTAGTGCGTAGTTTAGCATTGTAATCTAAGTGTAGCCAACGCGCATTTTTAATGCCCTAATTAACGTGTAGTTGGCCATTGACATTAACTTTAACGCTAACGCAGATGGAGCAGTAGCATAAGACGCATGCCCATCACTAGTCCTTTGTCTTCTGATCCGTGGCGTGTAGTTCTACCCATCTCAATGTTAGTTTAATATCTCATTATGAAGTAATATTGACTGAGTCCGATCCAATATTCCGTGTGCATTGCTTCTGTTTATCACAATGATTAAAACTTATACGTTACGAGCTGATTGTTTTAATTTTCGACGTCTATTGTGGTTTGCGCAGTTGATTTTTGTAGCAATATATCGCTAATTTGCCAATTTAAAACTAATTGGCGATCCACGAGTTCTCGTAGAGCTCTTTGCGGATAAAAAACAACTGGGAGACAACTACAAAAATCCATTTAGATCATGATTACTATAGTTGCCTTCGCAATCTTGCCTGTTATCTGTCGAAAATATTCGTAAAGTACTATTTCCTACTTTTGTCTACTGTTACTGTATTGTATTCTTATGCAAAAACATGTTTTGTAATGTATATGAAATCACAATAGGAAGTCAGTTATCAGTATCACATTTACCAACCACAATCATGCGTACGAATAATACTGTTTTTCTGCAACTACATATTTAATATCCAATGTATTTGTGTAAAACTTTAATTCAAAATCCAATTAAAAATGTAAATAGCTTCTTCATCTGTGCTCACTGTAGTCTGTTTAGAGAACTTGGATGCTGTGCACTCTACACTTTGTAATAAGAAAGACAATAGTCTCGTCGATTGTCCACAAAAGAACCGAAGACATTCTAGAATTTTCCATTCATCATGCATAATTTTTGTTCCCTATATTATCATATAGTGTATCATACATTTCAGCTGCGTAATAGAATGGAACCTGCTTCTCCCAATAAAAACTGTTGATTAGTTTTTTCCCCGCGACTAGACTGCGCGAAGGTCGCGGTTAAGCGCTCGCGTCCAACACTTTCTATGCGCGAGCGCAGTCACATGACAGCCGCCTCCTTTCTTGTTTACGTATGCCGTTCGGACGATTATTATTTTGTGTTTATGAAAGTAGTGTTAAGTGTATCATTTTTAGGTAAATATACATGGATGACATCGCTTTTTCTTGTTGTGCTAGAAGTAATTTTCCGTCACCGTACGTTCGTGCGGGCGTGCCTAAATCGAATTCCTTTGAATTACTTGACCGTATTTAAATTATAATTATGCAATGGTAGCTCATTTGTCAATACTCGACACAAAAAGGTTTATAAAGGCATTTGGAATAAAATACGTTATTTATGTTAATTTTTTAAAGTATAGATAATATCTAGTGATGATCCGTACGATAAAAATCTTAAGAACAGGCTTTGATTTAATCTTTAAGTTGTACATAATACCTTCCAAAAGGCCTCAACATAGGATTTATCTCTAGATTGACTTTTGTTAATTTTCAACTCTAGTACCTAACTGTTTCAGTTTAATTTATTCTATCAAAGTACGTAACATTACAAAATGACACTCCACGTGTGTGTACCTTCGAATCCGGTTTACAGCGTGTCTGATTATGATGTCTTAGTCACAGAAATATTCCGAATACATAATGTAGTATTGAATATAAAGGATAGGTAGAAATTTCGCTAATTATTATACCGGCTGCTCACCGAGATCATTCGCCTGTAATGTTTACGTCGTTTCTCACATATATTTGACAGTACTTTGACCTAGGTAATGACCAGGTGAATTGTAAATAGTTCTAGATACATAACACCCATATTCTTAGGTATTCTAATTCATACGCAATTTTCGCACAATAACGAGAGCATTGTTGACAAGCAAGTCATGAATAAAATATTTCCTTCAGAATCGAAAGACTAGCAATGAACTTAAACTACAAAACGATAATATGCATGCGACCTCATTGCGCATATCTGATGCGGTTGTGACAACTGCATCGAATCCATCAGCTGCATGCTAACTGCATCCTAAATTCTTAACTACATTCCTCCTGCATATGTTATGGAATATCGTCTTGAATACTTCGTTATTTATTCCGTATGAGTAATCCGACGAGCTTCGGTTGGCCTTGTCCCTTGCTATTCGATATCATGCTGGTTATAATGTATGCGTTTATCGAGTTTTCACGATTTTGTAACTTTAGAGGTCAGTGTTGTTATGGCCGCTGCATAGATACGGCCACTCGAAATATAATATATTATTCTCATATGAATAACTAAGACAGCTTTGAAAATAAAATGTTTCGGATTGACCACTTATAGATCCGCGGCACACGCATTCAAGTGTTAAATTAATGTCACCAGGATGTTGTAGAAATATCTAAGTATCAATGATATATACTCGACGAGCTGTGGGCCAAAATAACCACGATGTGGAGCCCTGACACAGCCAGAAGGCGAAGTGGTATACCTCGCAGGAGATGGCAGGACGAGCTGGACAAAACCAACGACCAGTGGTCCACATTGGCCCTGGATCGAAGAATTTGGATGTCATGGGGAGAGTTTGCCCAGCAGTGGGATGATACAGACTAACAGTAACGATTATATGAGTTGGTTATCCTTGGAAATTCAAATAGCTGGTACCGAGTACCGTTTGGAATCAGCAGCGATATACCTACTTACGACTTTTAAACCGTCACCGCGAGTTAGTTTGCCCATTGCCAACAAATTAACTCGATTACTCCGTTGCTAACTACAATCATTAAAACTGGCATAAGTGTAGAGTACTGGCCGTAATCCTGTAGACATTGGCCGACATTGGCCTGCCAAGAAGGGGAGCGTGCGGAATTACACAAACCCATTTTAGTTTGTTGATAGGCTAATGCCGACAGATTTATTTGCTTTCAGTCATAAGACTTTGAAGTGAAGTATTCGCAAATGGGATCTCAGCATGACAGTATGTAAATAAATCGATCGATGAAATGACGTGATCTTCAGTTGTTTAGACAGTTAAATAGTCAGAAGTCAGGATATCCACGTCTGTTGGCGTCGTCGTAGGGATAATGCATCGTTCGTTTATTGAATTCCTTCAGCTTACGAGGAAATTGTCTCGCCTTTATTGAAGTTTGTGGTGCGTTTCATGAACTTTTATGTGAAAGAAAGAATAAAGAATAAAGTTTATTTGACGTCAGTTCATCAAGCACACATAATAAAAAAGACCTGCCTTTGTCTTCTTAATTTTCACTTTCGTTGCTAACTGTTCATAGAATATTTTCATGACGTGCTGATAGATAAGTAACTTTGTCTAATATAAGTTGCCTTGACGGCCTATTATGACGCATAGATCTGAAATTTTGTAATGATTTTAATTTTATTTCATGTAAAACGATCGTAGGTACCTACAAATTAGTTTTTTGTAAAAATAATTGCGATAAAAGATGTATGCAGGCTCGTGAGAGTCAAGAACATTTTCGTGAAGGAGTTATGTGTAACATTATATGACTGGGCTGCGGGACTGTTCGAAAGAGATACCGTGGCCCTGGAACACAAAGAGCAAAGAAGGAACATGGATGGGTTTTAGTCAGTACAAGTCTGACATTCCCTTCCGCTCCGCCCAGAGTGGGGGTTATTTGATGATTATCCATACGACAAAAAAAAACATATAAATGATTAATGGCCCGTTTGCGTTTATTGAATTGTCCAATACATGTGTAAATGTTACACAGAGTTGATATTAATTGTGGTATAGCTTCCGAAGTCACAGGCCTTATCATGCAGCTGTCGTCCTTATCTATCACATAGCGGTCCCGGCTTGCCGACTCATGGGATATTCGTAATAGGGCAGGGACCGTTCGGGACACGCCTGGCTAAATTGAGTATAAGTTTGTAAGAGAAATATGTAATGGATATTTTATTTGAACAGGTCATTTAACTTAGCCTTTGGTGTCGAGTGGTGCGTGGACATGTGATGCGGAGGAATGAGGAAAATGTTGAGTACGAATGTAGATATATGGTAGGCTATAAGAGTAGAGGAAAAGTTCTGGAGTGACGACTGCGAACCGAAGACGCTGCGTTGGAAGGTCTACCACTAGGTGGACCGATGACGTGGCAAAGGTTGCAGGGATCCGCTGCATGCGAGACGCACGGGACCGGTCAATGTGGCGACACTTGGGGGAGGCCTATGTCCAGCAGTGGACGTCTTTCGGCTGAAATGGTGATGATGATGAAGAGTAGAGGAAGACCAAAGAAACAATGGATGGACTGTGTGAAGGATGATATGGCTAGAAAGGTGACTGCTGTGATGACGAGTAATAGAGAAGTATGGCAGAAGAAGACATGCTGTGCCGACCCCAAATGAATTGGGATTAGGGCAGGCGGAGGATGATGAGTTGCCGAGTGGTGCAAGTACATTTACTGAAAGTAATTTTATGGTAATCATTATATACAACGTGTAACATAATAAACGCAAGACCTCTCGTGTGGTGTCTCAGACCATGAAACTGAGCATCTTTTGTTCTACGAGTTCATGAAATTCGCAAAAAACAAAAACTTTCTATAGGAACGGACGCAATCAGCTGATCCACATGTATGGTAAAACTAAAAAAAAAGTTATGAATTTCCAAAAGTCATAGACCAAAAGTTGTACAGTTTCATGGTCTGAGACACCACACGAGAGGTCTTGCGTATTTATGCATGTGCGTGTGTATTGTTGCTTGTATTTATGCATGAAATTCTAAGGGGCCGTCTCCACGAGCGAGAGAATCGCGGCGATATTATCGTCGTGTCACGTATAATTCTATACACTCTCTTAAGGGCCGTCTCCATGAGCGAGAGAATCGCGACGATATTCTCGTATAGAAATACGTGGCACGACGATAATATCGCCGCGATTCTCTCGCTCGTGGAGACGGCCCCTAAAAGTCCCGGTTCATCTGTGTAATATTGTCCAAAACGCTTATTTCTATCTATTTTTAGATTTTCCTCGTGACGAGAATTTCAGGGTTCATTTTCCTCCTGTTGACTAAAGTTCAACCTACACCTAAGTTTATAATTAATAATTAAATTGGCCACAGCCTAAACCAACCCGTTTTACGTTGACGATTTTCAGAAAGGTCGTGGAACGGTTTTCCCAGCTCGAATTCCAGTTAATATCCTCCTATCAAATTAGGTCCAGTTTAGCAGACCGTCTGTGTTATTACTATGAGCTGGCTGCCCTCGGAATTATTACTACGTAGCAGTAGCGAAGGGTCAATTTTTGTATGAGATAAGCCGGAGTACATATCTTTAATGTGATTACCACATTGTACCTACACTTAGATTTGACTTTGATTACCTATATTATTTGTCTATAGAATACTGACTGTGATATTTTTCAAAGGGAATCCGGTAGGAATCGAGTTGTATGGAACCTTCGCCACTGCTACGTACGCATTTACTTCAGGATGTTGTGACGTTCTTGTCCGATAAAATTTTGATTAATTAACCTTTAGTTTATGATTTGTGGTTTCATCTGAACTGTGTCGAGATAAATATTGGAATGATATCTTTAACGGGTGAAGAGGTAAATAAACATGATTTATGTGATTGCGTTTTTTTTTAAATAACCGAAGTTGTTTACTGCTTGCTAGATAAATAGTTAAGTAGTTATTTATAAGCAGACATCGGCTGAAGGGTGTTTTTTTTCAGTTGCAAATTAGTTTTTCATTTTTTCCAAAACAACTTGAAAACTTCAAAAGAACTTGAACAAAGTAATTTCCATAGAGGTCATGTCTTAATTTCTGGTTCAATTAAACGATGATTCCCAATGTCCACCATCGACTTGACCAGCACTGGTGGACAGCGACACAATTTTTAAAAATAATTCTCAACATCACCACTGGTGGACAACGAGAATACTCTTTTTTAAAATTGTGTCGCTGTCCACCAGTGGTGGTCGACAGAAATATAAAAAAAGTCGTGTCACTTTATTTTTTTAAATTGCGTTGCTGTTCACCACTGGTGGACAAACCGGTGGTGGGCAACGGGAATCATCGCAATTAAAACGGTCACGTGCTGCAAATGAAGACACAATTGAATCCATCAAACTAAAACTTTGTCCAAGGTTGAACCATAGACTCACACTGACGTACAGACCGAACAAGCAATAAAGAGAACCGAAGGCAATTTAGACCCAAAAGACAAAGTATTAGGTCCTAACAAGATTTCTGAATAGAATCAGCCGCCGCTAGTTATTGGAAAGTCTTGCGAAACTAGATAAACAAACAAACAATATCGATTGATGACTAGACAGTAGACAGGGTAACGTAATTCGTCGGCTTAGGTGAGACGATTATGTGACTGACGTTCGTAGGAGCTTGAATATCAGAGATAGGTTAGCGGGTCCATTAACACGACTAGAAAAGGCTAATTTATTTAGGGCTCCTGCCGTACACGTAGGTAGGTAGGTAGTGCACGTAGGTAGGTAGGTAGTGCACGTAGGTAGCCATACACGTAACGTACCCGGCACCATCAAAATATTCTCGCCAACAAATTTTGACGCTCCGTTCATGGCACGTGACGCGACGGTGTTGGTCGGCGATGGAACGGTTTAGTGGGCATAGTCTCATACTCTTCGATACAAACAATATAGGGTTGACCGCGTGTGATGACCGTTCTAAATCCGTTATAACCGCGTATGAAAACCGTTCTAAACACGTTATAAACGGGTACGATACGCTGTTCATACGTTTTAGTGGGCTAGTCAGTGTCATGTTTCTTTTCGTGCCTGATACGTTCATAGCACGGTCATGGTATAGTACGGTGTAGTGGGCACTGGTCAGAGTCCTTTAACTTGATTATTCTCGGAATTAAGAAACTAGACATAGCTGTACCAAAATATTTAAGAATTTAAAGAATATCTAGTTCAGAGATAAGCGATTTGTCCGACAGACAGAAAAATACCACGTTTTATTATATTGCTAAAGGTTAATCTAGTTTCAAATGTAGTAAAATTTTATTTCGGCATAAGTAAACCTAATAAAAAACGTCTCGTGATCATATAATCGGACCGCAGCGCCTGAAACATTGCTGAACAGATTATGATAGCGATGAGTAAAGTTGGTGAGCAAATGTTTTCATAACACACTGTTGACTGGTGGTTGGTAAGCCGCTGACCGATATTAATATTTTCTTTTACCAACAAATATTTAAGTATTTGCATTTGTAAGACTCTTGTTAGTTGGTACCGGAATTTTGAATTTTATTGCGTGGTATTTCGTATAAAAATTGCTTGGAAGACCTACAGTAGCGAAGGGTCAATTTTGTAAGAAGTAAGCCGGAGTACATATCTTTAATGTGATTATATTATTTGTCTATAGAATACTGACCGTGCCATTTTTCAAAGAGAAGCCAGTAGGAATCGAGTTGTATGGAACCTTCGCCACTGCTACCTAACTTAAATGCAGAACGATATAGGATCCCTGATAAATTTGCAGGATGCAATGCATCCGCGTCGCTGGTTATGGTAGATTTATGATAAAGTCCGTGCCAGCTTTTGTGTGGACTCTGCTGTGTAATGTGGCCTAGGCCATCTAAAATATGTCTAAGTAGCAAGAATTGTGCATCCGTGTCTCTGCCTTGGCTCGGTAGACTCGGTACCTTGTATGGCACGGTCTTGGATAAATCATATTTTATTCGAGACGATGCGGTGTACAAGAATATTGGATATCTTGCAGGAGTTGTTACAAGATTTCCATGATTGCAAAAAGGAAATTCGGTTATTCAATTATTATTATTTATTTGGGACCTATCGGAATACCAGCGCGCTCTGACCGTTTTTTTAAATATGTTTTGCCTCGTACAAGACCAATTTAGCTTAATGTATGTCGTATTTTAGTTTTTTTTTGTTTTCTTTTTATTTTATTAATTTTGTCCTGTGCGAGTCTAATAAATAATTTTTCTTTTTTCTAATAATTATTTGCGAGTGATGTCTGACTCTGAGCAATCACTTAAAGCTCACTTGTCAGTGGGGAGCTGCTGTCGGCCCAATTGTTTGCCAAGGCTTTTAAACTATAATTACTTATTAGCATTGTCCAATAAGTAAAAAGTAAAGTAAAAAGCAGTAATTTGCGCCTGCCCAGGCGGAGATTCATTAATGACTCTGTCCTGGAGTGTACATTTGGTACTGTTCCACAAACGATGGGGCACTTAATATCGTGTCCTGCGTGTCCTGTTGTTTGTTCACTACAGGAAATGATGGACGCTACCGAAAGCGCCAAAATAGTAGCTCAGTTCTGGGCTGACACTATTTAAATTGCCGTCGTCACGCTAAGCAGAAGCATTGTGCAGCTCATGCAATCATGAATAGCAGAAACGAACTCACTTTCCAAGATCTAGTCCTCGATTCCAATTCCTGGAAAAGTATTTTCTTTCACAATTACTTAAGTTCAGGGTTGGAACATTGCCCGATACGCTGTGAACTTGCCTCCGTAACATTGTTACCTAATACCGCTTCCAGCGAAATGTGGGTGTACGGAAGTACTTCTTTGTCTATACAATGTCTACCCCTTCGAATTACGTCAGCGTAAGGTCAAATTGTTTGATGAGTGACTGGATTTACTTTCAATTGGTGATTACTGAGATAATGAGTCGGCGGTACCTACCTAATAAAGAGTCAATTTACAGGAGCTCGTGGCTAAATAATAACAGCCGCTCGGATCGATCTTTAGGTTAAGCCGTGCTTGCCTATCGATCTTTTGGTTGGTCTATGGATGGGTGACCGCCCATTACATACCGAGTTTCCTCCGTGCCCCGGAAATAACGTTAAACCGTTGGTCCCGGCTGTCATTTGTAGATCTTTGACAGTCGTTACAGGTAGTCAGTGGCTCAAAAAGTCTGACAACCAGTCTTACCAAAGGGTATCGTATGGGTTGTGGAGGTCAGATAGGTAGTCGCTCCATATAAAATACGGGTATTCAGCTGCATCCGGTTAGACTGGAAGCCGATCCTAACATAGTTGGGAAAAGGCTAGGCAGATGATGATACAGAGTGTAAACGAAACCTTCACGAGGCCGTCAACCAAGCATTTTCTACATCAAACGAAGTAAACACTGCGCAAATTATTGCTGGGAAACGACGTTTTTTTTTGGTGTGAAAAATTACGGTTTACGTTAGCGCTCAATGTAATGTAACGCACTCAAAACATTGTGCTGATGGTTGCATTGAATAGTGCAGCGGTCATGGAGGTATTTAAAGTAAAGTTATCCTACTAATATTATAAAATGCGAAAGTAAGTGGGGATGGATGGATGTTTGTTACTTTTTCACGCAAAAACTACTACTGACCGGATTTGGATGAAATTTGGCACACATATAGTTTATAACCTGGATTAACAAATAGGATACTTTTTATCCCGGTAGTATGATCCCGTGGGACATTACCGAACTCTACGCGGGCGTTTATAAATTGTAATCTTAGATACAAATAAATGAAATTGATGTGTCTGTATGGTCAAAATAACAGCTTTTTTACTGAATGCATATGAAAATATATACCTACGGCGCTTTTAACAAAAACTATTTTCATTTAATTTTTGTCTGTCTGTTTGTTCCGGCTGATCTCCGAAACGGCTGGACCAATGTTAACGGAACTTTTACTGGCAGATAGCTGATTTTATAAGGTCTAACTTAGGCTACTTTTATTTTAGAAAAATATATAATTAAAATTAATATATTTTTTAAATATTTTGACGGGAACGAAGGTCGCCGGCAACAGCTAGTTAAAAATAAATAAACGAGTAAAAAGGTGGAACTTTGAACCTTAAATATCTCCGCAACTGGAAAGTTCTCAAGTATGGTCCAGAACGAAATAATGATCGCAATGACGGGAAGAACAAGAATCAACAGAATCAGAATCAGAATCATCTCTCTGTCGGCTTCGTTAAGGGACTTTTTACACCCTTCATGTAATTCTATCGCCAAGCAGAATTCCTGCCATGTGTTCAGGTCGGATTAAAGGTATTAAAGAAGTTACAAATTTGTTTACAGGGTGTAAACAGACCCTTCACATATCCGTCAACCAAGCATTCTGTACATCAAACTAAGTAACTTTACGCAAAAATTATTGCTGGGAAACGACTTTTTTTTTTGGGGTGAAAAGTCACGTTTTACGGTAGGACTCGATGGAAAGCACTCAAAGCATTGTGCTGATGGATGGATTGAATAGTACGGGGGTCGTGTAGGTGTGTCAAGTAAAAACTTTAAAATAAAAACATGTATTTAAAAAAAAACTTGTGAAAAAGTTGGAAATTTGACCCGTAACTAGAAGGTTCAAAGAAAAGGTATTTAGGTTAGTTAATCTTGTAATGGAGAGGAGTTCATTAAAAACCTATTAATAAATACCTACTTGATCTCGAGAAAGCGTGACAATGCCAAAATGTCTATAGGATTAATAATGAAGCATGACAATTGAGTTTAAGAAATCCAACAAATTGTCACTTGATTGTTGAGACCCTCATCATCTGCCTAGCCTTTTCCCAACTATGTTGGGGTCGGCTTCCAGTCTAACCGGATGCAGCTGAATACCAGTATTTTACATGGAGCGACTGCCTATCTGACCTCCACAACCCAGTTAGTACTGGGTAATACGATACCCCTTGGTGGGACTGGTTGTCAATCTTTTTGGGCCACTGACTGCCTAACGACTGTCAAAGATCTACAAATAACAGCCGGGACCAAAGGCTTAACGTGCTTTCCGAGGCACGGAGGAAACTCGGTATGTAATGGGCGGTCACCCATCCACAGACCAACCTAGGCAAGCACGGCTTAACCTAAAGATCGACCCGAGCGGCTGTTATTATTTAGCCACGAGCTCCTGTTGTTGAGACCCTACTTCCTACTAATATATAAATGAGGATGAATGTATAGATGAATATTTGTTACTCTTTCACGCAAAAACTGCTGAACGGATTTGGATGAAATTTGACACACAGATAGTTTATAACCAGGATAAACTCATAGGATACTTTTTATCCTGGAATAACGATCCCGTGGAAAATTCCCGAACTAAACGCGGGCGAAGCCGCGGGCATTGGCTAGTTTAATAAAAACATTCAAAGTAAAAATTGGAGTTCGCACAATCATTTTGATTGTTTGAAACCTTGGACCACATTACTTGGTGGTTATCATAGAACCTTGAACATGGTGCATAAGTGCTATGGCATTACTGTCACCTAAGCGTTGTGAAAACCTGTGTAAGTATTGCAAAATTGTGTTCCATGGATTTATTATTTTTTTATTTTTTATTTCAGCTATGTATATAAGGTCTAACTATTCATACACGAAGTATTTTCAGGGAATCATCTAACGGCTATAACGAAGCCATTTCAAGGGATTTTTTAAAAAATCTGAATCTGTTTAAAAAAAAAAAAAAAAATTATCCACAATAAATACTAGCTCCTTATTTTTGAACATCCATTACGCTAGTTTACTACTTCGTATTTACCTACTGTCATTGTTAGAATATGGGAGTAAAGGTTTTATGCAAAAAGTCTCAAAAAAATTTAGAATTATAATAATTTCGTAAAAAAAACACTCAGATATTTTTTTTTTCGTTGCTATGGCGACTTTACGACTTATAGAAGTTACTCTTAAAATATTTCGTGTATGAAAAGAGACCTTATATTGCTCACATATTGTATCATGGCTATCAATGCACAAACAACAAAAACTAATAACTAAAGCCAATAGCCGTGCCCTTCGAATTCGCACCAAATACCTCATAGAAAACTAAACCTTTTGCTACTGCTTTAGAAGTTGATTTGCCTTGAACTCGCAAACGGAAATCGTGAGTGACAATTGTGCAGTCGGTTTTATTCCGCCGAGTGGTTCTAAAAATAAGATCGTTTGTGTGTGGGCTAGTTTACTGCTGATCCCGTGACCGGACATTCGTGATCATGCGTGGGGTATTGTATATGTGTGACGGGATTAGGCTATAAAGGATCTCTAAAAGCCGGGATTCTTTTATATGACGACTTGCTTATTCTTGCGGCTTCGCCCGCTTGGGAGTTGTTGAATGTCCCACGGGATCGTACTACCGGGATAAAAAGTATCCTACGTGTTAATCCAAGTTATAAACTATTTGTGTGCCAAATTTCATCCAAATCCGGTCAGTAGTTTTTGCGTGAATGAGTAACAAACATCCATCCTCACAAACTTTCGCTTTTATAATATTTTATTTACAAGGTGTAAACGTACCCTTTACGAAGCTGTCACCCAAGTATTATTCATCAAACTAAGTAACTTTACGCAAAAATGTTTGCTGGAATTTTTTTTTTTTATTTCGGGTGAATAATCACGTTTTACGGTAGGACTCAATGGTACGCACTCATAACATTGTGCTGGTCGTGGAGGTGATTAAAGTAAAAATCTTCTATTAAAAACATGTATTAAAAAAAAAACTTGTGAAAAATTTTGAACTTTGACCCCCCAATATCTCCGTAACTAGAAGGTTCCCAGGTATGATCTAGAACAAAAAAATGATCGCAATGACGGGGAGTGCCTTTCGGCTTCGTTAAGGGTCTTTGTTGCACCCTTATAGTAGCATTATTATACCCTGGCAACGTCGATGCTTGCATTGCACTGAAGTACAACATTAAAGCCGTTGTATTCTATACAGGTAGACTAAGGAAAATAAGTTAGTGATAATAAACTAGGTTTTATAATAGGAGGCAATTCAGGGTTGAGGAAATATAAAAATATAATAATCATTTTTCATTTTAGAAATATGTAAATCGTGAAGTCTAATATTATTGTTTTGAGGAAAAAGCAACCAATTTGCAGTTAGCCGTAATTATTTTACCGCAAATTAATACATACACAGGTAAAGTTAAATTAGGCACAACTAAAGCCACGATAAGAAAAAGCAAGACGAGACTCCAATGCGAGACATAAAGATGACTACTCGTATTTTTTCTGTGCATTTAGGATAATACGAATTGGAGAAGAGTTTTCGTCGAAAATTCTATTACTATCTAAGGTGGAGGAAGCATAATAACAGCTTTGAAAATAAAATCTTTCGGATTGACCAGTCATCCAGATCAGTGATCCACGGCACACGGTGGAAGTGTCAGGGTAGCCCGCGAAATTCGCCTTACGTTTTTTGCAATTTGCCTTACGTTTTTTGCAATTTGCCTTACGTTTTTTGCAATTTGCCGGACAGTGTCAGGCTTTATGTTGTACAAAATATGAGTCGCGAACGTAACACGTATAAATTTACAGAATTATAATCATTAAACCATCAATACACAGCAGAATATTATGGACATCATGTTTTGTGTAACACCTAAGTAACAACAATATTCTAACAAATAAATTTTATTATATTCTATTCTATTCTATAATACCATCCTCAAGTTCATTTAATCCCATTGTATCACTATTTAATGAAAAAGTACTCAAGAGTTGTATTGATGATTTTAATCATTATAACTCTGTAAGGCCATGTTTGTTACGGTCGCGAATCGTATTTTCATTTAATTCCGCGGGCTACCTTAGTACATCCTCCATAAGAAATGCCCATGTGCATAATACAGGTATCGATTCAGGGTGTTCGTAGATTTATCGCGTACCCTCGCCCTGGCCTGCTGCCAGTATCCGCTTTTAAGAATTACTGGGTTATGACTCCGGCTGCCGACAACACGTCATTTCCGAATTTCTGTTTTCTCGTGGCTTGCGATTTTGACAAAAATAATCTCTTTTATGCGTGAGTAATTAGAACGATGATGTCGGCTAAGTTTGGACCAAAGCGTAATAAAACTGAGTATTTTCAGCTGCAATTATTTATTTCAGTCTTCTTGGAAAATAAACAGGAATGCGAAGTGATGCTGCCTCATTGTCACGTTCTCTTTAAACATAACATCCGTGATCTGAATTTCTTTAATAATAAACATTGATATATTGAGACAAATGTCCAAGGTTGACTTCTGCCCCCGTTGCATGACCACCGCAGACAAGGATTTCTTTGACGGAAGAATCGACACAATGACAGATTTCTTTGCACTATCAGCCCCCGTAGCATGACCACCGTAGACAGGAATTTCTTTGACGGAAGAATCGACAAAATGGTAGATAGTGCAAAGAAATCTGTCATTGTGTCGACACAATCTGTCATTTTGTCGATTCTTCCGTCAAAGAAATCCTTGTCTACGATGGTCATGCTACGGGGGCTGGTGATAAAACCAAGAATAAAGCCAAAATTTTCATGAGGCTTCACAGTTAGGTATTTCCAAAAATCTTTTCGAAGAAGGAGCCAAAGATGGAGTAAGGGAAAGGTTCTGTGCACCAACTCTATCACACCTTCCTCAGTTACCTATCTCGTTGATTTACCGATAGAGCAAGATCCCAGGGCCGCCAGACCTTACTTATTATCTGATTAACAAGTGTTAGTATGTGCTCTGAACGTATGAATACCTGCTAACTTGTGTTATGGCGTCGTCGTCGGTCAATTTTCAGATATCAGGTGCTAAAGTTACGGGCCCTGGGATCTTGGACCATACGAGGAACTCATTGATTAGAAGAAACTACCATCAGACTTAAGCAGTGGTCTCTAAGCAATATCGATAACACCACCACTCTCCCCATCTTAAAACTAACATATTCTTAATCCATTTCCAGATTCGGTAGAGACCTGGAGGACGGCTTCGTGCGGCACCGGCCGACGGCGCGGCTGCGACAGTCGGCGTCCATGGGCGCGTCCACATCGTACAACGAGGTGATCCCGCCGCCGCTGCCTCCGCCGCCCGTGGGCCTGACGCAGGGCCGGCGCGTCGACACCTCGCTGCGGCGTCTCGAGAGAGTGCACGACGACCTGTTCCAGTTGTAGCGGCCGAGGCAGCGCAGGTATCATCTTATTTGTTTTAAACTTGTTTAACAATGGGTGTAAAAGTACTCTTAAAGAAGCCAGAAGGCACCTTGTTCTCCCCGTCATTGCGATTATTTTTTTGTTCTAAACCATACCTGGGAACCTTCTACTTACGGAGATACTGGAGTTCAAAGTTCCAACTTTTCAGAAGTTACTTTAAATACCTCCACGACCCCCGTGCTATTCAATACGTCCATCAGCACAATGTTTTGAGTACGTTACATTGAGTCCTACCGTAAAACGTGATTTGTCGCCCCCCAAAAAAAAAGTCGTTTTCCAGCATTAAGTTTTGCTTAAGAGTTACTTAGTTTGATGAACAGAATGCAAGCATTCTGTTCTTGGTTGACGGCTTCGTGAAGGGTCCACCGTGTATAGACATTTTAAATCTTAATAACAGCCTCATGCGTGATTATTTCAAAACAGTTTACATCGTAATTGACAACTGTTCTATTCATGAACATCCTATTTAAATATCACCCGGAGTTGGGCAAAATCGGTAGCTATCGATGGAACATATTTAGCAGTGGCGAAGGTTCCATAGAACTCGATTCCTACCGGCTTCCCTTTGAAAAATGGTACAGTCAGTGTTCTATAGATAAATAATATAATCAAATTAAAGTTATGTACTCCGGCTTACCTCTTACAAAAATTGACCCTTCGCTACTGATATTTAGCACAAGATTCAAGGCAATGGTTTATGCCGCGGACCTTTCTCGAACAGTTTTAATTGAAATAAATCGGCCAAAGAAAGGCAGCCCTGTTTAAAAAGTAACCCAAGTCCATAGTACCAAAAAAACCGCGATCAGCAATCCGTTAGCTTGAATATTCAGTAAGAATGATATCCGCAGTGAAATTACTCACAAGCTTGTTTTTACAATGTCTTAGATTTTGATGGATTGTATCACAAAATTTTATTACAAACAACCCACTGTAAAATCCTTGGTTTACTCAAAATAACTGCTGACTCAGAAAGTATCAGCAAATGTAATGTTTCCATTGACATAGTTCATTCGCTGCCCATCAGTTTTATGTTCAAATGATGTGTTAACATTAGGATAGTCGGGGAGCTTGTTTTTATTGCAGTGTTCTAGTCTTTGACGTCATCGCGGTTACTCTTATTTTATATTGGTTCTAGATCGGTAAAGCATATTTTTATGGTCCAGATTCGGTTGGGAGTGTGTGCCAATCTTACGATGTGCAAATAGAACAGTCTGGGTTACAAGAAAAATAGCTTATGTTTACTTTATTCAGACTTTATTGAAGTAGCTTTGCGATACTTCTATTTTCGTTCGCCTTGATGGGCTGTCAATCGAAATGTTGAGGTCCCTGTTCAACCCAGATTCCATTCAAACACTCTTGGGCTTATTCAGTTCAGATTGACTTGTGTCTGTACGAAATCGATTCTTGGATTGTTACATTACAGGCGAATGCTCGCGGTGAGAGGCGCCTTCAGCCATAGCAGATTAAAGCATAAAATGTTATTTTGGTAGTAAAGTGCACAAAATGACTAGTTTGTAAATCAAAAGAGCAAAATAGACTATCTTTGATGCATTTAAACTGTAGGCCATCAACAGCTATTAATAAATATAGTTAACACGCGGATCTCTGACTAGACAATTTTGCCACGAGACTGTGTCGTCTTGTTCTGTTAATTAGAGACATGTGAAATAAATAAGCCGTAAATAATATACGTTAAGCCGTTGGTCCCGGCTGTCATTTGTAGATCTTTGACATTCGTTAGGTAGTCAGTGGCCCAAAAAGTCTGACAACCAGTCTTACCAAGGGGTATCGTACAACCCAGTACTAACTGGGTTGTGGAGGTCAGATAGGAAGTCGCTCCATGTAAAATACTGGTATTCAGCTGCATCCGGTTAGACTGGAAGCCGACCCCAATATAGTTGGGAAACGGCTAGGCAGCTGATGATGTGAAATAAATAAGCTGTTTGTTAATCTGTTAATAATTAAGAATGAATTAGGCAAAACACCTAACCATTTTTTTTTTTTTTTTTTTTATCTTGGTAATATCATCAAATGAGTCCTCCCACCCAGGGCAGAGTGGGAGGAACTGTCAGACTTGTACTGACTAAAATCCACGGTGTCCTTCAATAGCCCTTTATGATCCAGGGTCACGGTAATTCTATAAGTCCCGCGACCTCTATAAGTCCCGCGACCAAACATCTAACCATTGTTCCAATTTGAATGTAACACCACCACTAGACGAATCTTATTGCACAATTTAACAAAATACAGTATTTTATAAGCAACCAATTCGAAGGCCACTGAAGTTTCCAAAGTGTTACCATGACGAATAACATACAATTATCCATACAATAATCAGAGACACATGACAGCCATTAAAACAGTTTTAATTGTCGTAAAAGTAACGCCAGCCCGATATAGTGCCACAGTCGCTTAATCTCTGAGTTTATAACAGCAATGATACGTAACGATGTGTTACTGATAACGTGTGTAAATGAACTATGACCCGCGCCCACTTTAATTTCGATTAGTTCACGTATTACGTGTTTTTGAGTCAAGTTAATTTTAACAGGCTTGTTTATTTTGTAAAAAAAGAACAAAAAGTCTGACTGCCTAACTCCGAGCCTTTTTGTCCTTTTTTTAAATAATTCATAAATTTTATTAAATAATTAAATAAATTTAAATCGTAAATTCAACCTGACTAAACATATTTATGACTTCAAAAAAAATGAATGAGATGCCATTCATTTTTTTTTTCAATTCATACATATGTTCAGTAAAGTCGCAAGCAACCTTCTGCTTAATCGTAAGGCCTAGCCAGTGGCAAAAAACTTAAGAACTAAGCGACAACGCACTAAGGGCCCATGTGGGGTACTAGCCTTGGCTTAGGGCGTCGCTGGGAGGGCATCAAAGGGACGGGCTGGACCTAGCGATATCATTATTAAGAGGCTGATTTAAAACTACTGGCTCAGCTTCGCGGGCTGGCTCGAGCAAAAGTCCGGTAAGGACCTTCTTGAAGTTTATATTATTAACTAAGCCTTTTCCCCAACTGTTTTGGGATCAGCTTCCAGTCTAACCGGGTGTAGCCGGTTACCAGTATTTAACGTGGAGCCACTGCCTATCTGACCTCTATAGACAAATAGTGCAAAATCTGGGTTGGTTTTCAAATGTTGGGCTCCTGAATACACGTAACGAGTCCGTGCTCTCCGAGACACGGAGGAGCATCGGTATGTAATGTATGGTCACCCATCCTTGGAACGACCTCGATAAGAGTAGCTTACCTTATATCGACCGGTGTGACTGTTATTGTTTTCGTTAGACTATGCATCAGTCCCGTTGCTGACCAAAGGCCTCCTTTTACTCCCAATTCTTTCAATTGAGCAGTTGCTGACCACTACCTCGACACATACAACCTGCGGAAGACTAAAAATATATCCAGATCATTAAACCCATTACAAATGGACTTCATTGTTATTAATTTATCGCAATAGATTAACGGCGGCGTTGTCCTTATTGCTTCTTATCAATAATTACATAACTAACGTTTTCGACACATTCATACCTTATCGATTGCATTAACGACTCTAATCAGTAGATCTTTGAGTCCTGAATGAGAAATACTACAAGGATAATAAATAGTTATTTTGCTTTCCATAACGAAAATATTATCAGAGGAATGATATGCGGCTAAGAAATAATTAATTACAGAGGTTTAAGCTTTAGCACTAATGTCATATCTCTCTAGAAGGGTTTTGATAAGGGGGCGCTACGGTTTCCCGCGAAATTCAAAATTTTCTTACGTTTTTTTTTTGCAATTTGAAGGTCAATGTCACGCTGCGTATAATTACATAGTATAAAACAAAATCGCTTCCCGCTGTCTGTCTGTCCCTATGTATGCTTAGATCTTTAAAACTGCGCAACGGATTTTGATGCGGTTTACAGTAATAGATAGAGTGATTCAAGAGGAAGGTTATATATCTTACTACTATTATAAATGCGAAATTTTGGACGGATGGATGTTTGTTATTCAATCACGCCAAAACTAATGAACGGATTTGGATGAAATTTGGAACACAAATAGGTTGTAACCTGGATTAACACATAGGATATACTTTTTTATCCCGGTAGTGTGATCCCGTGGGACAATTATCGAACTTCACGCGGGCGACACCGCGCGCTTAATCTAGTATATTTATATATTGCACCCGTGCGAAGCCGTGTTGAATAAAATTTGACATGCAAATTGGAAAAAAACGTAAAGCTGCGTCTATGCAAGGCGAGCCGAACACGAGCAGAGCATAAGCGGAGCACCAATTCCCTTGCGGGAGTGCTCGGTCGAGGCTTCTCAGTCCGTCTACGTTAAGCGAATTCGTGCTCCGATCATGTTCGGCTCGCCTAGCGTAGACGCAGCTTAAGAAAATTTTAATTTAGCGGGCTATCTTACCGCATCCTTCTTAAAACCGTACTTTTCATCTATCTTGGTTTTTAACTATTCATCATCTGCCGAGCCTTTTTCCAACTATGTTGGGGTCGGCTTCCAGTCTAACCGGATGTAACTGAATACCAGTATTTTACATGGAGCGACTGCCTATCTGACTTCTACAACCCAGTTAGTACTGGGTAATAAGATACCCCTTGGTAAGACTGGTTGTCAGACTTTTTTGCCACTGACTACCTAACGACTGTCAAAGATCTACAAATGACAGCCGGGCCCAACGGCTTAACGTGAAACTCGGTAGGTGGTCACCCATCCAGAGATTTTTTTTTTATTTTTTTTTATTACCTAATGGGCCTGCTCTTGACCTCGATCACGCCTGATGGAAAGCGATAGATGAGGTCTATGATGGGACGAGCGTGCCCAGAAGATATATATATATTTAGCAACGAGCTCCTCGAATCATTACTAATAGGACCAAAACCTTTAATTCCACGTGGTCACGTTAATAAAGCCTGACCTTACTTGTTATTGGTTGTCCTATTTCAGTGAGCACCTATGACGAATTCAGCAACACTCAAACCCTCGGAATAAAATTATGGATGTTATTAATGAATCTTTTGATATTTATGCACTCAAGTTTGTTTGGCGTATGCGCAAGCAACCCTCCTATTTACTTAACGTTATCTTCTCATACAAATAAACTTATCACAACTTCACCTCGTTCCAGGTATGCGCGGTTACAATGAACGCGATGAGCCTGCGCTGTGCTGATGTCACAGCGATCGGTCGTCCGCGGTCACGACAGCGGTCGCGTCCTGCGATCGTGTCGCGGACCGCAACCGCACTGAACACTCAAGTACAGTCGGTGAGTCAGTCGTGAGGGCACTAAGTGATATTAGATTACTGGATTCTTATTGTGATGTGCTTCACTTGTGAATTAGGTATAAATTAAGTTACTATAGGCTGTAGCCAGGATGTATCAGTGAGGGTACGCACGTACTGGTAGATGACTTGCTTAGCTTATTGAGCCTAGTGACGCTGTGCTTACTTGCTCCAAGGCGCCAAGCGCGCGGTGCGCAAAATTCTAGAACGTTCAGTTTCACTTCGCTACTTGCTAGGAGACTCGCTAAGCAAGGCACCTGTCAGTGCGTACGTAACCTAAAAGTTTCTAAAAAGATCTCCGGACCAAAACATACCAATACAAGCAGTAAGCCTTTAATATGGAACAGCGAGCTTAAGAAATTTCTGCTTGGTAATGTGTCTCCAAATCAATATTTTTGTCCCAAAAATCATAATCCTGGCTATATTCCTGTGGAGACTTCATTTAACGTGTATTGCACTACGAATATGTACTACCGCGCTCACTGACGGTCGAACACTTTTCAACCTTATAACTCAGGGCACAAGGGTGAAAATTGGTCGACCGTCAGTGAGCGCAGTAGGACTTTATTGATTTATAACTTTTCTTTATAAATTTTCATTAAAATGTCTCAAAATCGATGACTTTTACTACGTAAAATAATCTAATTAGTGTAATTAGACACACGATGTTTTTATTTGCAAACTGATAATTTGTAACCTATATAAGATTGATATAGAAATCACTGCGGATAAGATAATGCTTTCATTAGGTTTGTGTTCTACATTACAAAGAAAATTAATATTCAGGGGATGTTTAAATAACTCACACTCACTGCGATATCATCGTCATTCTCCTGCCATTATCCCAATTCATTTGTGGTCGGCCCAGCATGTCTTCTTCTTCAATACTTCTCTATTACTCGTCATCTCAGACGACTCCATTCTTGCCATATCCATCCCGAAAAGTTTCCTCACGACATTTTCCTCATTCCTCCGCATCACGTATATACGAAGCCAACCGATTACCACACAACTTTTCGGTCATCTGCGTCATTTCCAGAATTTCTCTTCTTAGTAACGTTCTAAAAATAATAAATAATGTACCACGACAATATTATGTCATAGCGTGGATAATAACAACGAGGAGCTCGTGGCTAAATAATAACAACCGCTCGGGTCGATCTTTAGGTTAAACCGTGCTTACCTAGGCTGGCCTGTGAACGGGTGACCGCCCATTACATTCCGAGTTTCCTGCGTGCCTCGGAAAGCACGTTAAGCCGTTGGTCCCGGCTGTCATCTGTAGAGCTTTGACAGTCGTTACAGGTAGTCAGTGGCCCAAAAAGTCTGACAATCAGTCTTACCAAGGGGTATCGTATTACCCAGTACTAACTGGGTTGTGGAGGTCAGATGGGCAGTCGCTCCATGTAAAATACTGGTATTCAGCTGCAACTGGTTACACTGGAAACCGACCCCAACATAGTTGGGAAAAGGCTAGGCGGATGATGAGATGAATGTGGATAACAACCAATTGTATGATTCTGTTCATCAACCCATAATATTAAATGTAATGTGTTCATAACTACTGAAAGTCAACAATGTCTTACCGCAGTGAGCACACACATATGAAAGATATGCTTGCATGAAAGTAATAACACATTTCAATTGTTACGTAACTCTGGCTATAGATACATATATCTGTAGTTAATATCTTTATGTATAACTGTAGTCGACGTCCCTTGGAATAGCTTTATTGTTAAATTTTAAGATGCACTTTAATTGTGTAAAATATATAACTGACACGGTATCTGAAATGCTTATGTAAATGACCGCCTCGTTGGTCTAGTAGTCGCAAGCGCAACTGCTAAGCATGAGGTCCTGGGTTCAATTTCCAGGTTGGGTAAAGTGTTATTGGGTTTATCCATAAAAAAATTCTCAGTAGCAGCTACGGAGACTGGATTTGTGCCTGGTTGACGGCAATAGGTTCGCCGACTATTACATTATATAAGATTTTAAACTATTATGGTCACTATTATTATTAATACTAGAAACGGGTTATTTACCATGTTTCATAGAAAACAGTAAACATGGTAAATATCCCGTTTCTAGTATTAATAATAATTATATAGTTTTGTTCATGATAGAGGCCGGGCATGCAAAAAGTCGTCGTCGTGGCCGAGTAGTGCGCGTCCCGTTGGTTACCATTCGGATATGGAAACCTGGAAATTTTAATAACATAATATCACGTCTGTAATGCCGCATTTTGCCAGGATAATCTTTTTCTCAATTAAAGTGAATCTTAAGACCGCTTTCACATTTAGGTGACTTTAGCAGCGCGACAGTCGCGCATCTAACGTCCAAACGGTAAAAAACGTACTTTTTGCTCGCGAATGTGCTTCTGCCGCGCTACTGTCGCGCAGCTAACGTCCTAATGTGAAAGCGGCCTAAGCGAGGGCCATCCACTAAGTTGCGATCACACTGTTAATATCTAAATGTTATATACTAAGAAATCTCAGCCTCACGCGACTCATCGTCTTAACGTGATATAAATATAAAACATAATAATGTAACGTTATTATAATAATATATTTATCGATAGTATAATTAGACTGCTGGGGTTTGAAAACATGTGACCAATTGTGTAGAAATATTTTCCTATATTTTTTGACAGCAACTAAAATTTTTTGTTGGAACTCTTAAGAAAAGACCACTGTCTAGAATAGAAGTAGGCACGGCGTTGGTAGATTGGGTATTTTTCCCCATTTTTTGGGAAACATCTTGGGGAAAATTTTCCCTTTTTTCTTCTTCATTCTTTTTTTAAAAACGTTGCCCCACGCTAGAAATTTGTAGCGGCACTACAAAGAGTACTACAGCAACATAGAACAAAAAGTACTACAGCGCCATCTATGACACAGAGGATGAACTAAACATCGAAATACCTAAATCCTACATCGCGCAAGTACAGTTATCCGCGACTTAAGACTATATAGAAGAACCCGACAACAATTGTCGGGCAGGAGCCCACCAGACACAACACCCGTCTGGTTGGAGGATCAACCCTTTTCTATGGGGGATGAAGAACTTTACACCCTGTTCTTCATACCGCCAAAAAATTTCTCCTGTATCGTGGGTGCGTTTTCAAACATTTAAACTCACAAATAGCCAGGACCCGGAACTATCTATCTGTAGGTATTTGTTCCTTGCGGGCATCGCAGCCGCGACACGCAACGCAGCCGCGACACGCATCGCTGCCGCGACACGCAGCGCAGCCGTCACTCAGAAATCTCGTTAAAGTAAATGTTTGGGAATTGATTGGGGAAAAAATGCCCAGGATGTCAGACTTCACTTAGCAATATTTCGTTTACACACAGACACCAATCGCAGGCACACGGGTCGATGTTGCCTGAGAATAAATAAATGTTATGTTATGTATAAAAGGTGGGGTGGTGTGTACTGTGCGTGTGTGTGTGATTTATACACTTTGTGAATAAACATAGCTTTATATCTGTCCATTTGTTTAATTTCCTGTTTGTATGCCGAAAAAAGTAAATTGGAAATTGGAAAAAAAAATGAATTATAAAAATAATAAATAAATCGTTTATTGCACTCAATAATATTCAGCCTAATACAATTTCCTCTATTGGGCTCTATACAAAAAAAGGCTGCAGGAACTAAATGGACGCCTGCCTTCTAAATTAGGTAAAGAATCTGTATCTTGGAAATCAGTTCTCTTCCATGGACAAGATTTAATAGAGAAGTTTGATTATTATAAAGAAACTAGCTGTGCCCCGCGGTTGTACCCGCCGCTTCTGACCTGTTTTGTTTTTGCTCGGCTCCTATTGGTCATAGCGTGATGTTATATAGCCCATAGTCTTCTTCGATAATTGGACTATCCAACACTAAAAGAATTTTTCAATTCGAACCAGAAGTTCCTGAGATTAGCGCGTTCAACCAAACAAACTCTTCAGCTTTATAATATTATTATAATTATAATTATATATTATATTACATAGTAAATATAGTATAGATAATATGACAATTCCAACTGGTAGTAGACTATTTAATAAAATGTAGGTAATAAACAATAATTATATTATAACTGGCTAAGAAATAAAGATCTATACAACGTGTAACATAATAAACGCAAGACCTCTCGTGTGGTGTCTCAGACCATGAAACTGAACAACTTTTGTTCTATGTCTTTTGGAAATTCATAACTTTTTTTTTAGTTTTACCATACATGTGGATCAGCTGATTGCGTCTGTTCCTATAGAAAGTATTTTTTGTTTTTGCGAATTTCAAGAACTCGTAGAACAAAAGATGTTTAGTTTCATGGTGCGAGAGACCACACGGGAGGTCTTGCGTTTATTATGTTACACCTTGTATATCTATCCTGACTTTATTTATACAGCTAAAACCGCGTTTCCGATTACTTTTCTAGTGAACTGACAAAAACATTGTGAATAATGTTACAGAACTGACAGTCCTCAAATTGGTCACATGTTATCAAGCTCTTATCAAACGTCCCTGTATCCGTTATACTTAGCGATACAAATTATAAATAACTTGTGAGGCACTAAATACATTTGTACGTGTTGTTGAGCTTAAGGTTTATCTAAAATCAAGTAATAACATAAATAACTTAGCTGTAAGGAGTATAGTAAAAGTTAAAGGGTTGAACCTCATCTACTAGCACGGAATCGCACTTTTCAATGCTTGAGGCCCAACCCATACTGTTTATATTCTAAGATCGTCGATGTTTAAACTGTTTATATGTTTTAGCTTTTATAGATGTGGAAAGCTCATTACACAAATGTGAATAATCTGAGTAATATGCGTGTATAGTAAAATATTAGATAGCATAATATACGAAGCAAAAATGTCCTATTGAATAACAAGTTAAAGCGATATATACATATATATATATACTATACGAGTAACTATATAAATATTCGATGTGTATTAGTCGTGTATAACAACGTTATAGTACCCATCTTTATAATATCTCCCTTGCCATAGACTATCAAATATGTAAATATAACTTTTACTTCCATTCCTGTAACTCATTCGTCACAAATGTATGTATTTTTCTTATTGTACATAGTCGTGTATCGATAGGTGTATTTTCATGATAAATGTATAAAATTAAACTTGATAATGTCATTTTGGAAGAAATGTATTGAATACGGCACGTTTTGGTCTGTTTTTTAAATTGAGACAGAAGTATGATTGAATGCTAATTAGCATTGTTACATCCGTTGTCTTATTCTCGATGCTAATTTTGTGATACTTTACAAGGAATTATTTTGGCATACAAAACGTTACAGCTATTTAATGTAACGTTAGTAATGCTTTTTTTATGAACTAGCATCGATAATAACACCCTTAAGCAATATTCAAATAGTGTAGACCTTACCTTAAAAATATATGGAAAATACGAGTATCAATGTTATTAATCGCGAGTAAAATTTACGATATCAGTGCCTTGTGATAGCTAATATTACTTCCAATAGACTAGCGATAGCAGCTATTTAATGTAACGTTAAAGTTCTGAGTATATCGACTTTACATCTCCTAAGTAATCAATGTTTAAAAAATGAGAGCAAAAATGAGGAAGACAATAGTTCAGGTCAGGGGGTTACCATGACGTCTTAAAGCAGAAAAGAGACAGAGCTATACAGGTCGTCTAGCGCCATCTCTTTCCCATACTGGAATTACTCCTGCTTTAAGAACTCATGGTAGCCCACCAGGTTTTTTTCCTGAAAAACCTCTATTAGCTCTTCTACTGCTTGTTCATTCAAACTTCACTATAAAAATTCATTCTGTGATTTAGGGATCTCGCGCACTACGCGGACGCGACCACGGCTTCTGGCCGCAGAAGCTCCGACCAGGGTGGAAGTTTTGTCGCACGACCGGGCGTCCGACCAGGTGGCCTACCATGACGTCTTAAAGCAGGAGTAATTCCAGTGTGGGAAAGAGATGGCGCTAGACGACCTGTATAGCTCTCTCTCTTTCCCACACTGGAATTACACCTGTTTTAAGACGTCATAGTAACCCCCCAGGTAGCCTACCATACCATGACGTTTTAAGGATGACTTCCTCCAAACACCTCGCATCGAATCGGACGGAAAGGATACGAACGGGTGAGGTGACATCCGATCGCGTCCGGCCGGAGGTCGACGTATACGATCGGCTGCGTACTGTACGAATGTATCCGTTTCTGCACCTAGTCAAATAGTTAAATTCCTACCGTATTGATGTGTTAAGGATCTGATCGGATACGACGACAGGTGAACGGTGCCGATCGCGCTGCATACTTTCGAGTACGAACGTGGGTGTCGCGGAAGACGCCCGCGGTTAAGCTGCTATGCGCGGCATGGTAATATAGACTTTAAATACTGTGTACACGATTTAATATCGTTTAAAGATTGTAAAATCTGTTCCTATATGATGCGATGCGAGCCGTTTGGTGGAAATCATCCTTTAAAGCAGTATAGTTTTAATCTTAGTCCAGAGTGAGAGAGAGATGGCGCTAGACGTCCTATATAGCTCCGTCTCTTTCCCAAACTGGAGTGACATTAAAACGTTACTGCTTTAAGACGTCATGGTAACGCCCCAGTTTTGTTCATGATAGCGGTCGGCCATGTGACACGTTGTGGTCGCCGCCGCGTAGTGTGCGAGGTCTTTTACAATTTACAAGGCGTGCAGCATATCTATTTCTATGTAAACAAACGCCAACATAATAGGTAGCTGAAATAAAAATAATGTATATTTTATTGGCATATTTAAATAAAATCGCACCAGTAAAAAACATCATTTGTATCGCGCTATATTTGGTTCTTCTATACAGAATACTGCGTGAAACTGACGAAGGTACACCATAGTGTCTTCTCTTTTAGTGCTACGTAGGTTCTACTAGGAGTGATTTTTCAAAAGGCGTTATTACCACTAAGAAAAAAATTTCATTAACTCCACATTTTCTGTGACAGGTAAGAAAGTTATACTGTCACTTACGGGATATCTTCCGTGATTGTTCATTATTTTGAGCTCCCGATATTTCGGCGCTGTTGCAAGCGCAATGATCGCGGGTTGACAAATAAAAAAACAATACAACACAACAACAACAACAACCACAACAACAATACAACAACAACAAACAACAACAACAATAAACAACAACAATATCGGGAGCTAAAAATAATAAACAATCACGGAAGATATCCCGTAAGTGACAGTATAAGTTTAGTTGTAAACCGTGAAAGCTTAAAACAGTGTTTCAGGTAAGAAAGGTTGTAATTATAACTTTGAATGAAATTTCACTATTGATGCATCATTTGTTAAGGGAAATGAGGTGTTCTGAATCGAAGTGTTGCCAGTTCTAGTTGCGATTTTGCCTTGACTTTACGGTTCCGTCGAAATCTTCAATGTCGGTTAAAGAAACGGAATATGGCCTTTGAAAAATCATTCCTCATTATTGTCATAAGCATTGGATTCGGTTTAGCTACAATATAACATGATATCATGTGTTTGTGCTCCGAATTCACTGATGGTCGAACACTTTTCAACCTTATTATTTAGGGCATAAGGGTGAAAAGTGGTAGACCGGCAGTGAACTTGGCGGTACAGTCGACACCACACCAAGTTACCACAAACTGTCAAATTTCTGGTGTATTAGTCACATTGTGATATATTAAAATTGTAATATTTCTACACCGGCAACGGTTGTATACGTGAACTAATATAAATTAGTAAGATCTTTATGTACCTACCGTATACTCAGAAATAAATGATATTCTATTCTATTCTATTCTATTCTCCAAATGATTTCAAACCATACAATTTAATCATTTATTTCGAGGAACAAGACTCATAGTGTTAGTAACAATGTACTTACAAACTATGTTAGTAATACACTTACAAAGAAAAAAACAGATATATATATATATAGAGGTATCACTGCTGTAAGGTGACAGGTCCCGCTGAAACCTTGCAATCAAGCCCTACGGACCAAGGATGCGCACTATTTCCGCATCACCGTGTAGAAACAGTGCTCGTGAGCTTCAGCAAACATTCCTGATGCGCTGCAGTATCGGGGCAACCCCGTCAGCACAAAAGTAAAAAAGTGCTGATGTTAAAGTTAAAAATCGAATGAGAAAATTTGACAGTTTGTGTTAACTTGATGCAGGCGACTGTACATAACGAATTTAGGCGATTGAGCCTGGTTTTATGAGATTATTATATTAATATGGCAGCCTGGTCTACCCAAAGGTAACTATTGACCGTTCAACATTGGTTACAGTTTGTAGTCATTATATTGTGAATGTGTTCGTGTAAGCTTTGTCACGATTATTTCAAATTTTGTAATATAATTATAATTAATATCTCCGTTGTGTTTGCAACTGGCCTTTTTATAACAATAATTTATTTTAAATCAAATCACTAAAAGATTATATTAGAAATGTAAAAAAGTATCTAGTCTTTTGTATGGCTTAGATATAAAAAATGTTAATCATGCTAAGTAATGTTAAAAAAAAATGGCCGTTCAGTTGTGTTTGTAATTTTCCGAGAAATATTTGGGCGTGTGATGTAAAGATGTAGTCACTGTACATTTATGTATAAATTCGTTGTATAGTGTGTCAAAATTGTAAAATAGCGAACAATTTATTATACTATCGTTTGCCGATTAGTGTATGCTTTTTAATTATCAAAATCTTTTATTTATTTATGCTAGTTGAGCTTTAATAAATCATATTTTATTACTCGTTTCATGGTTGTTTTATTAAGCTCCCGTCCGCGGCTTTGACTGCGTTAATTCTTTTTTTTTTACACAACATCTTCACAAATTAACAGTGGCCAGATGTATGAACGTGAACGAGGCAAAAGTAGTATGTAAGAATTGTAGCAGGAGCTGTGTCGACGGCGCGTTCGTGTTCCACGCGCGCCTCAAAGAGATGTCAGCTCCGATGTAGGGGTCTGCAACACTCCCTTCCGCTCCACCCAAAGTGCGGGGGGTCATTTGATGATTCACTACGCGAAAAAAAAAAAACAAGGATCGTAGCAGGACGCGTTCTGTGGTTCCTACCTACCCCCAGGTGTAAAAGGCGTGAGTTTATGTATGTGAAACAAAAATCCATCTAGACATCCTCACAAACTTTCGCGGTTAAATAGTAGTAAAAACTAGTTTTTTTTCTATGGAATATACTTCATTGTATACACAAATGTATAACAGCTCTTTTGCAATATCATTAATTTTATGGTTGCAATGGTGGTCTTGTCGCCGATATCGGGGTGTAGTCGGTGGTGTACATTTTCTAACAAAAGGTCGCACAACCGCGCGTCCGACACTCCGACCCGTTTTGAAACAAGATAGCGGCCCGGTCATACGTCTAGTCGTGTTCGTAGCGCAGATGGCGCGAGGTCCCAATAGCTGTACAAAAGGCACTCAAAAAAAAACCACTAGATGGCATTGGAACCTCATTTTTTTGTGACATTTTCACTAACGGTGCGTGCTAGTGGCCACTAGATGGCGTTCTCAAGTAGTTTAGGTTAGATAACTTGCTTGGTGGCTATTATACTGGCCAACAGATGGCGGTAAAACCTAGTTAGGGCAGGCAGAAGCATAACGGAGGAAATTGGATGACGACAATAGATGGGAAGTAATGGATGACCCAATACTGCGGAGTACTATTGTCACCCAGCATGATGCATCTGGCTCACTGCATTATGTCTGTCAGGTGAACAAGCTCAGATATTTCATTATTGCGTTTGATGATAAATGGTGTGCGAAACTAATTGTATTCGTCTGGCAAAGTTACAAAAAACGACCATAACAAGCAGTCAAGCAAAACCTTTATGATAGGGATATGTGATAGGATTTTGTTTCTATGTTGTGTTAGAAACCACACACACAAGCCCACTTAAGTTGTTATTTGTGTGTTGTTGCCCACAAAGAAAAACGCTTCATACGACAAAATTCATGTTAGGGCTTCAGACTCGCTAAAGTAGACTCATCTTTCATGGGGTACTGTTTGAGATGCTATAACAAAATTCCACAAAGTATTCTTGAACTGAATGAAACGAAATTTAAAACATGCATTAAACGCACACTGTGTAGGCAAGCATATTACAAGTTGGACGATTATATCGTTGATAAAAATGCTTGGCTCAATGCCGGTCCTGCTCCACAAGGACAGGGACGCATAAATGAATAGCATTACATATCCCAATCACCTGCGCTCCTGATGATTTATTTACTGCATCAGTGAGCGGGGTACACGTGGCTGAGTTTTGGGCTAAGCATATTTAAACTTTTTTTCCATCGAAACGCTAAGAAGAAGAAGCATTAAATAGTATGTTGGAGCTGCTGAAGATTGTACAACTATCTTTGCTTTGTATAATTTCAATCTCTTTAGTATTATATAGCCGCATAGCCCATATTGTGTGAGTACTATGTAATAGAAAGCTGTCATTCGCGGGAAACCTACGTCTTTTCTTGACTTAAATGTGCCCTGGCGGTTAGGAGTGTGTCATGCTCACTCAAATGTCTCGCTGATGGTGGCGCGTGTGTCGGATCATTTAGTTCCCTTCAAAATGGTTGAGTTGAATGGTGCTGATACATGCGTCATGTTCGTGAACGGGCGCTGTCAGTTGTGACTGGTCATCTCTTGGTTGCCACGGCTTATTTGAATTGTTTTTTTTTCTTTTTTTGAATTGTTTTCTATGGACACTTTTAACGTACACATCTTGCTACATCGTTCTCACATAATGTACCATCTCAACATGAATGATGTAACCAAGAGTTTGTAAAAGTATACTGATTTAAAAGAGTGTCCATGGAGTTTCTTGCCCGTTCTTCTCCATAGAGATCTACGTTAGGGAATGGGCAACTACAGTACTTTCACAGTTTTTATGCCTTGTGACTGGGACTGTAGCTATTGTTGTCTTTGTTTCGACAATTCAAAAGTGCCTGTAACTGGCCTATTTGAAATAAATGCTTTGATTTTGATTTTTTGAGGACAGACGCCAGCACGTCAAGCTATCCGAAACTGTCAAATTCTCCCAATCAACCTTGAACCAAATGCTTTAGCGATAAAGTTCAAAATCTAATAAAGAAATTTGACAGACTGGTTTATTTCGATTAATTAGATAACTTTGAAGCGTAAAAATACCCAATTTGTTATTTTTAGAGTACACGGAAGATAATGAAGTACATTTTTTTCAGAAGTTTCATTAAGTTTCACTGATTTTATTATTAACACTCGAAACGGGATATTTACCATGTTTACTGTTTTTTATGAGTTCCCGATATTTCGGCGTTGTTGCAAGCACCATGATCACGGATAAACTGAAGTTATACTCATAAAAAACAATAAACTTGGTAAATATCCCGTTTCGAGTATTAATAATAAAGTTAGTGAGTAGTTAGTTTTTTTTTTTTTTGTTTTTATATTTTTTTTCTTCTAAAGAATATTTAAAAATGTAATTAATTTGTATGTAAATAAATAAAGGAAATAAAAGTTAGTGACCATGATAGTTTAAAATCTTATAAGTTTCACTGATACTTAATTTACTACCAAAGACCAATTTCCGACGAACGAATAAAGCGTTTGTCTTCATTCATTTTACAAAAAGGCTGAGGCTATCCATCAGTCTCCCCGAAGTGCATCTCTCTCAGCGTTCACCATTTGTTTCAATTCCTCCCCGCCAGTCGGCAAAGCGAACATTCTTATTCAACTCACGGCTCAATACTTGTGTGGATCACCGTTTTTTCTTTGGAACTGCTGCCAGTATACTTTGTATTCCAGTTTGCATTCCATTTTTTATGGACTTGTACTTTTGAGATATTTCAGTTCATTTTATGACGTCCCAGAAGTCTTCTGTTTTGTTATGTTCATCTTCTTAGCGTGTCGGAAGCAATCTAAATTGTGTCGGCCCAGAACTGAGCTACTAGTTTGGCGCTTTCGGTAGCGTCCATCAGTTCCTGTAGTGAACAAACAACACGTAGGACACGATATTAAGTGCCCCATCGTTTGCGGAACAGCACCGCATTTACACTCCAGGGCAAACTCATTAATGAATCTTCACCTAAGCAGGTTTTCATTGCTGCGACCAACCTGGGTTCGGAGTATATTTAAAGACTTCCAGGTCAGCCAAGGCAACTCATGTCCAGGTGGGAGATTTTTAGCAGGTGGAACAAATGGGTTAGGTAAGGATGCACTACTTCGCCACAGGCCTCGCCTCGCCTTTGTTATGTTTAGAAGACCTTTTCCTAAGCAGGCGTGATATTATGTTTATGTTATGTTTAAATGCACATTGTTTGTTTTCATCACGCTTGACTTAAAGCTCCACTCGCCAACATATTGAATTTTTTCGAAAGCTTTAAAATCGCTTCCAATATTTTCACCAATTTACGATTCCGAGTGCCGGATAAATATTCAGGGGATAAGGCACAAGCTCTCGCCGCAGTCAGTGTTTGAATAAAAAGCTATTTGGCAGCATTCAGGAAACATCACCGTTATCCGGATACAACACACGAGCTTTTTATGCAGTATCGACTCTATTGGCTTCGTTTATAGAGTTCAAATTTACATTCATCTTACGTGGCATCGCGGGATTGGTTTACAAACCACACGTGTTTAGGATGCATGTCATTGCCAAATCTGACCAACACCACATTACATTAGCAAATACTTTTGAACTTGGCTGGTTGAACTAGATGCCATTTATGAAAAATGCAGGTCGAGGTGCTAGACTGACAAGCATTGATCGGTTAGGTCGAAATAGTGACATGAATATCTTTGATATGACACGATTTGATACATCGGTCACAGTAGTATCTATTTTGTATTACCAGAATAAGGAGTAGGGTCGTCCCAGTCATAATAATATTTAAATCATCATCATCATCATTTCAGCCGAAAGACGTCCACTGCTGGACATAGGCCTCCCCCAAGTGTCAAATAAATATCGCATTAATATTGAATACCTCGTTGGTCTCGAGGTCACAAACGCGACAGCTAACCAAGAGGTCCTGGGTTCAATTCCCGGGTTGGGCAAAGTGTTATTTGGTTTTTGCATTAGGAATTTCTTGGTAGCGGCCGTGGAGTCTGGATCTGTGCCCGGCTGATGGCAATAGGCTCGCCCCCTATAACATGGGGCTTAAACATAACTAGCGAAATGTGGGTATACTATTAGGTACAGCTGCCTAACCCTTCGGGGATTACAGGCGTGACGTCATGTTAAATTAATAATTAATTCTGCGGCTTGTACCTATAACATGGGACATCTTCCAGAACTCGTAAAGAACTCTTAACTAAAAAACGTAATCGAGTTACGTTTGACGACATCAACAGACTGTTCAGAGTTTTGAAGTGGAATTTACAATTAAAAAAAAACATCGCTCTGAACAAAATTTGAGCACCTACCCAAACTCCTCGAAACAACCACTTTAATTTTTAAACGACACCTGAATTAATAAGATTTTTTCGTTTTCCCTTCTATTGGCCGTTTACAGTACCCAAAGTTTAGTAAACAAGATTAAGAATGACTCGAACAAGTTTCATCTTGAGACGACCGACCATTACGAATAATTGAAAAGGACGGCAAAACTTCACGTCAAAATATCACGTTTACAATAACTGGTGTTTCGGAAAGCCGAAGAAATTAGATCTTTTCAGGGGGTCTAAAATGGCCACTATAGGCAGAATCATAATAGGATAATAATATGAATTCCGTTACATTTCGTAGAATGGTCACAAAGTGACAATTCATGGTATTAACTGCGTCTGTGACCATTTTAACGTTATTCATACTATTGTCCTATTATGTTCGCTAAAGCGGCCATTTTAGACCCCCAGATGTTGTTTTGTTTTCGATTGTCTAAATAATTGTACTTGCTGACAGCATTGAGATACAGAAAAAGAATATATCTACAAATTAAGTAAAATCGTTGTGTGCTTGCATAAAGTATCTTTATCTTGCTGGAAATAAAAATCTTATTTCATCGAAGTAACGAACCAAGTCTAGGAAGAGATTGGATTTCCGTGTTGCTGCAACATCAGCTTCCAGTTTCAGTCGAGTTGTAGATGTTATTTTGTGCTGCAGGCTCTGCAGAATCTGATTTATTTGTCATCGTAAAATGTTGATTGTCAAATACTACAAAGGAAACGCAGTATGGATGGGGACTGAGAAACAGGATGTAAAGATCCTCGATACTCCATAGAAAAGGCAGACCCCTCCGACCAGACGGGTGTTCTGGTGGGGTACTGCCCAACACATGATGTCGAGTTCTTCTATATAGTCTTAAGTCGCGGATAATTTTAACTACGCGATTTGGGATTTTTGATGTTTTTGTTGTCATAGATGGCGCTGTACTGTTTGTCCTATGTTGCTGTAGTACCTGATTTGAAAAGAGTAACCATGGAGTTTCTTGCCGGTTCTTCTCCATAGGAAACGACCAACCCGAACCGGGCACCTTTTTGTCGACGTTTTATAAGTGCCATGGGCATCGAGGCCTATGTGAAATAAAATATTTTGATTTTGATTGACCTGTTTGTAGTGTCGCAACAAAAGGGATACAACGCAAATCTGCATGATTGTATGTAAAACAAAATCAAAACATTTACCAATGGCATCGCATCCGTTGTGGCGCATCCATGTTGTTCTATTGAGCTCAAAAGTAAACAACGTCAGTAGATACGGACATTGAACATGGCTCGAGTATTATATCAAACGTGTATTAACGTTTGATTTACTCGTTGACTTTTTTGTGTGCGTGTATAAAGGGTGTAAATAGACCCTTAACATAGTCGAAAGGCACTTGTTCTCCCTGTCTTTGCGATATTTTTTTTGTTCTAGACCATACCTGGGAACCCTCTAGTTACGGAGATATTGGGGGTCAAAGTTCCAACTTTTTCACAAGTTTTTCTTTTTAAATACATGTTTTTAATGTAAGATTTTTACTTTACACACCTCCACGACCCCCGTACTATTCAATTCATCCATCAGCACAATATGCTTTGAGTGCTTTCAATCGAGTCCAACCGTAAAACGTGATATTTCACCCCAAAAAAAAAAGTCGATTCCCAGCAATAATAATTTTTGCGTAAAGTTCTGTAAATCAAACTGAGTAGTTTGATTTACAGAATGCTTGTTAGACGGCTATGTGAAGGGTCTGTTTACACCCTGTATGTTGTCTTTAGGTGGGTGTGTGTACGGAGAGAAATGAAATGCGACGGAACATGCATGAATTTGATTTTGCGATAGATTTGAGCCCGAAATCTGTCATATTATGGCTGGTCTTTTAAAGTTTATTGCGTCATCTTGATTACCGCAAACTTTTAGGACATCAGAGGCCCTAGCATGAGCGCGCGGTGTAAATGTAGGGTAAATACGTCGATTTTAAAATTAGAAGTACTCGTTTCACAAATAATATTTACTTTTAGTTTTATTTAAAAAAAAAGAATTATTAATCGTACGCATTGGGTGCCAGAACACGGGCGTCATCGCTGAGGGAGGCCTAGAAAACGCTGGCATGATGAGTTACAGGCGTTTGTGAGAGATTGGCCTGAGAAAGCCGCCCGTAGAGAAGAGTGGAAGGCTATGAGAGAGGCCTTTGCCAAGCAGCGGGACAATACAGGTAATATAAAAAAAAATAACGTATTTGTGGATAATACTGATTGTGGTTGTTGCAAATAATTTAACTAAAATGCTGTAGGATAATTGTATTTTCGATTCAAAAGTCGACATACTTACGTTTGGGTCGGACAAAATGAGTCATGAATTCGAGAAGAAGTAGAAGTCCGCGCGCTCGTCCTAACTCATTTATCAATTTCCTGAAAATAGAGGTCGGGGCTATGTTGATACTTAAACAACAAGTTTTCAAGTAACTATGATTGTGTTTACTCGGACTTAGATCTGCCCACAGTCTCCAGTGTTCTGGGAACATTCTGTGGGCTCGTGAGAAATATTTTCGTAACTAAGTTTATTTAGCTAAGCTAACAATTTCAGAAATGTTTCGGGCCTACATTCTAATTTATTACAGTTAATATTCTAATTTATTGCGGGCAACGAAAACCCTGGTCTCTTGATGCTAGCATAATTCAATTACCTCAAAAATCCTTGTATATTTCAATTTTAGAAAATATACGCAAAGCTTCCACAAAAACTTCATGAATTTTAAGCCGCGTACAGACATAACGAGGCGTGCGTCGCGAATGGTTCGTCACGCATGCCTCAACCTGAGGCATACGACGGTGCATTTATGCATGCATCCCGAACGACACATGCTCAAGCACGCAAACAACCATGCCGGCTCGCACTGAGGTGGCGTTCGCTACGATCGTATGACGCGAATGCTGACTGTGAGCACACACGTCCACACAGCCCGAGGCATGCGGGACGAACCATTCGCAACGCACACCTCGCGATGTCTGTACGCGGCTCAAAATGAGAAACCCAACAAAAAAATAAATCTTGAGCGGCCGGAACGATGTAAGAAAATGGCTTTGACGCCGTAATAGTGTAGTTATACCAAGTGTTAATCGAAAGACGCACAACAAAGCCTATTAATCGCTTGTTATCGCCTCCACCATTCGCACCGCATTATACCGTCGCCCACTCAATGAATAGCCCAATCCACACTTTTCTTTTGCACTGGATTTTAAAATTCAAATCCGTATTCCATAGATACCTAATCGTTTTGACTCGATCTCTGTTTTCATTCCGTCTACTGTACTCGATGGTACTGTATTGACATTCAGATTAGAGATCGCGAGCCGCAATCTGTTGTCTGTCGACTTGAGACACACTAGTTTAATTTGTAATTATGAGCTTCCGAAGTTCCCAATAGTGCACTTACTTGATGTTCGCTGAGTATAACGTGGAGTGGAGTAAGAGGAACGTGTTTACTTCTTGCTACTACTGCTTAGCAGCATGAATGAGTAACCTAAGCTGAACTCCTCTCGATTTGCATTAAAAATAAAACATATTTGCTTGCAGTTTTCGCTCGATCCAGTTTTAAAAACGTTGACGTACTCATGAGTTTTCAATAAGTACGATTAGAAAGCAAATGTGTATAATAAAAACCAACTTTTGATAATTGAATTGAAAAAAAAATCTTATTCAGAAAAGTTATTAAATATTTCGAGAGCCGCGAGCCGTGTCAAAATGGTCTATGTTGAGTTTTTATTATAAAAGTTTTTTGGTTGATAGTGAACCTATATTAAAATGCTCAAATTAAAATTACTTTATGAAAACACATTTGCCAGGTTAGCAAATGTCCATGGATACATGCAATTTAGAGTTTATTATCGTTATAGTCGCAATCGACGTAATCGCTTGTAGGAAAGACGGCGTAGCGGTTCGTAGCTCGCAGTAGCTACGGCGTAGCGGTTCGTAGCACGTCGGATACGATTTTACAAATCGATAATAACGAGCTTCCTTTGCATAGTAAACCGATTGCTTTAATCGAAATTGCAACTTGACTTTACTAACAAGTAATTCTAACATTATCTGCATATGAAGTAACTAAAGTTTGTAAAACTGTTTCATCAAACCCTTTAACCGAGTAAACCCCCCCTTTTTTTTGTATGCTTACGAGTTATCCAATGAATGCACCAATAAAGGAGGCACTTAAAATCACTCGCATACTTGGAAATTGTGTACGTTGTAATATTAACTAAATTACCCGCTGTTATGTCTCGTAACAGTGGAGAGGAGCTCGTGGCTAAATTATAACAGCCGCTCGGGTCGTTCTACTGTGATAACGCCATCTAATTTTGCTTTTAATAAATAACTACCCCCATTACTTCCTACATTTGACGTTAGTGTCAGAACAGGCGGTCATATATCTATCCCCCTACCGCAAAAGCACGCCGATGGGACCGAAATCAAAGTCCGCGCCGAGTGGCTGTGTTGCTCCCGCGCCGACCACGTGCTGGGTCGCTACCACAGCGCTCAATTTCTGCTTAATTTTCAACTGTGATAGAACTAAGATGAACCGCCCGCGGGTGTGATCGAGAGATTTAGTGCAGTGAGGAACTTCTGTGATCAAGTTGTGTGCTTCGAAGCAGGAAAGACGCCAGCAGCCGCCATTTTGGATGAAGGTACCTTACCTTCATCCAAAATGGCGGCTGCTGGCGTCTCTCGTGCTCCTTTCTAGATTAACGTATTCGATCGCCCTTTCATCATCTCATTCTAGGCAATAACCGCCATTCTTTTATACAGTCCACTTGAATTCTAACATTTGTCAAAATCGTCTACATAAATTGGTTCCTCTCCGAACCACACTGTTTAAGCCGCGCTTGCCTGGGTTGATTCGTGGATAGGTAACCACCCATTACATACCGAGTTTCCTCCGTGCCTCGGAAATCACGTTAAGTTTTTGGTCCCGGCTGTCATTTGTAGATCTTTGACAGTCGTTACAGGTAGCCAGTGGCGCGAAAGTCTGACAATCAGTCTCACCAAGGGATATCGTATTACCACATGAGTAAGTAAACGGAACAGAGTTAAAGCTTCTAAAGAACGTTCAAAATTGTTACCTATTTTGGTAGGGTTGTCACAATATGTTAAGACAAATTAAACAAAACATTTGTTATATAGTTTTATTATTGAGTATGATACAGTCCAGTGGCGAAGGGTGAAAATTCAGTCAGGGGAACCCGAAGAAAAAAATGAGAATTAATTTTTTTTTAGTTTTTTATCTCTGTTCATTTTGACCTCATTTTTGTTATCAGCGACCCCGAAAACCACGAAAATGACACCCATGACGACAAAACCGAAAATTTCCGTCGGCGCGATCTTGGATTTTCATTTTGACCTCAGTTTCGTTATAAGCGACCCCAAAAACCACGAAAATGACACCTATGACACGAAACCGAAAATTTTAGTCGGCGCCATCTTGGATTTTCATTTTGACCTAATTTTAGTTATCAGCGACCCCAAAAACCATGAAAATGACACCCATGAAGAAAAAACCGAAAATTTTCGTCGACGCCATCTTGAATTTTCATTTTGACCTAATTTTAGTTATCAGCGACCCCAAAAACCACGAAAATGACACCCATGACAAGAAAGCCGAAAATAAAGTGAAGCATAAAATGCAGGGGGAGTATAATAAAAAAATGTAAATAAGTCAACAAAATAAAAAAACTAGTTGGTACCAAATACGATATAGACCATTACTCATTCTATCTTGTTCTCCCATACATACTTTATTTTTCTGTCCTTGTCGTAACTCGATAATCTTCGGCTTACCGGGCTCCTTAACTCCTTAGTTACGAGGGAACATAGAAACAGACATTACATACATACAGGTCAAACACATAACCCTCCTTTTGGGCTTCGCCGCAGTCGGGTAAAAACACACCGAGTAGTATCCTCTTCTTATTAAAAAAAAGGATCATACAATAAAATATAGGTACTTACTTGAAAAAGTAATAGTCAAATATTTACTTACCTATTGTACTCCTTGGGATAGTTAAAGTATGATATATTTTTGTTTTTTCTACTATTATTCATACACACAGTACAATAAACAACCATTTTAATTTTAATATTCAAACTTGCAACCAATCTTGCAACTGACAAAACAAACAACGTGCCCCTTGGTTGCCATGGCACCGTGCCGTGCTAACCCTGAGATTGTCCACTGGCTGTGCCAGCGTAAACCGGTTTTTTCCAGTCTCGCCGCGTACGCGACAAGCGGCCAGTGGTCACGCACACATGCCCCGCGTGCTTGTAGAAGTGCAACCGATTCGCCCGGTTGTATGAAGCTTAACCTCTGTTCCGTTTTCCTACTCATGTGGTATTACCCAGTACTAACTGGGTTGGTAGTTTGTCAGTAGCTGTGGTGTTGTTCATTGACAGTCGCTCCATATAAAATACAGGTATTCAGCTGCATTCAATTAGACTGGAAGCCGACCCCAACATAGTTGGGAATAGACTAGGCCGATGATGACCTATTCTGCCGTGGTATAACTATATTTTTCGATGACAATGCCTATTAGAGAATCTCTAATAGGCATTGTCATCGAAAAATTACATCGGTTTAAAATTTTGCCGCGGTTTTTTTGTGTTATTTAAAACAATGACTTTAGCAGATAACGGCATTATAGTTATACCACGGCAGTATTGTTGTCTTGGGGCCAAATAAAAGCCTCATCATGTAGAGAATTTATCAAATTACTATCAGCCAGTTGATCAAAGGTTCAATAGAAATGTGATCCATTTTCTATGATGTAATGTGATTAGGGAGGGTTAATGTACTCTAGAGTTCCGCAATCAATTTCCGTAAGCATCCACACACGATGCGTAGTTAGTAACGGTTACTAGATATACATTGACACCTGCCGGGCGTTGACACCTTGCAGAATGTGCTGGGTTATTACCGAGCCAAGGCTTTTGCTATGCATCAAGTTTGGCTGTACTGCGGTACTGAGTTCAAGCAGCCGACGCATCGTCTCTACAAGTTTTATTTTTATGTAAAACTTGCACTATTGTTACGTACAAATAGAAGCCTCAATAAAACCTGTGCTCAATTAGATTAATTTGTTATAAAAAATTCCCAATGAAACGTTAACATTGGCCCAAATAAAATAAAAACAACAAGCTTGGACCAAAAGAAATAAATACTCAACTTCAGGCGTCATGTTCGCCGCAAGCATATAAAAGTCAGGAACTTTATTTTCTCATTCCGCGGTACAGTCGACGACAACCTCGTTACGTTGAATAATTACACTAATGTGGCTCATTATTAACCTCCTTCACACAGTGTGCGGCTCAAAAGGGGAACAAGCACAATATTTGCCGCCGTAATAAAAATCTGCGGCTATTTGTCTTACGTACAGACATCAAGCTATTACAATCTGTCAAATTTCTTTAATAGATTTTCAACTTTATAGCTGAAGCAATAGGTAATAGATTTTCAACTTTATAGCTGAAGCAAGGTTGATTGGGAAAATTTGACAGTTTCGAGTAGCTTGATGTGCTGGCATCTGCACTCGCGTCTTCGTCTTCGTCTTTACATTAAATTGTTAAGAATTTAAATTCAAATTCATTTATTTATTTTTACTTACACAACAGAATACTGACAGGTTTAACAGCGGGTCCCAAACTAGGCACAGCCTGCATCTTGGTGACCCAGACAATACACAAAGTTAAAAAATTACAATGTTCTGCTAGCGCAAGAAAAATAACTTAAATGTAATTAGCAAAATGTGATCAAAGAAATAAAACAAAAAAAAAAAAAACTAATAATTAATAAGATTGAAAATAACTTAAATTAATAAGCAAAATGTGATTGCAGAAGGAAACGTTAAAATAAGGTATAACATTGAAAAGAAAAAAAACATGGGTAGGTACTAGGTACATATAAAAAAACAGTTGAAGTGAGTAAGTGTGGTGGTGTGAACGTGTGTGAGTGATTGTGAGGGTATGTATTGCATCTTAGGGTGTACTGGGTTTTAACTAAAGCTACAAAGTAAACCTTCTGTTTCCTCTTACAGTTCGTACACTGTTTTAAGCTTTCACGGCAACTAAACTTGATACTGCCAATCCGCGATCATGGCGCTTGCAACAGCGTCGAAATATTGGGAGCTCAAAATAATGAACAATCACGGAAGATATCCCATAAGTGACAGTACAAGTTTAAAGTTCCTACCTAAATCAATTGCCCCTCGTCATAGCGCTTTGGTTTTAAGTTTAATAGGGTCCTTTTGGTTTGTCTTTTTAAGATATAAACTTGGTCTGCTCCAACAAAGTTTTCGTATCAAATTAATTTGGCAACGTGACGAAGATCAGCGGCCCACGGAGCGATATTAGATTGGCTGAAAACGTAACAGCACAAGTTTTATGAGAGTTTTTCTTTACCTGCATAACCTTATTATTCCTTGGACAATATTGTGTTTGAGATCCGCGTTCAAAGAGGTTCCCTTTTGAGAGATCGCGTCTTATGATGTTTTTATACCCAAAAGTTCCAGAAGTTACCAAAGTGTATTAAAAATTGTAATATTATTGTCGACCTTTTTTTTAAATCACGCCAGTGTTTCGACCTTTTCTTATAACCAATATATGGGCAATCAAACACTTCTGTTTCACCAAAGCACAAACAAAATCTACTTAATTACAGTACCTTTTTTTTAAATCACGCCAGTGTTTCGACCTGTTCTTATAACCAATATATGGGCAATCAAACACTTCTGTTTCACCAAAGCACAAACAAAATCTACTTAATTACAGTACCTTTTTTTTAAATCACGCCAGTGTTTCGGCCTGTTCTTATAACCAACTAGCTTATGCCCGCGGCTTCGCCCGCGTGGAGTTAGGGAATTGCCCACGGGATCTTACTTCTGGAATAATAAGTAATCTATGTATCTATCTATAATACATACATAGATTTACATGTACTTGCTTATAACTTGCAATTATTATTATAAAGTTATATCAATTAAATTAGATACGTGAAATATTGATACCTTGGTTTGAGATTGGACATCGGATTTACTGGATTTTATCTGAAGAGTATGTAAACAAATTTTCAAGTCAATCGACCCCGAGAGTAAAAAGTTTCACAGAAAATTCAACACCCCATTTCACCCTCTAAGGGGTAGGAATTTCGAAAAACTGATACTAACTCTTCACAAAGAATACACCCTCCAATTTTCATATCTCTGGGACCCGCGGTTTGGGCTGTGCGTTGGTATATCAGTCAGCCAGTCAGGACATGGAATTTTAAATTGGGGGATGATTTTGTGATACACGTATCTCATCATTTTAACTGAAGTATATGTAGACACATTTTCAAGTCAATCGACCCCGAGAGAGTTTCACAGAAAATTCAACACCCCATTTCACCCTCTTAGGGGTGGAATTTCAAAAACTCTTTCTTAGTGGATACGTACTCTCCACAAAGAGTACATTCTCCAAATTTCATGTCTCTAGAACCAGCAGTTTGGGCTGTGCGTTGATATATCAGTCAGCCAGTCAGGACATTGAATTTTAAATTGGGGGATGATTTTGGAAAAAACTGTGATACACGTATCTCATGATTTTAACTGAAGTATATGTAGACACAATTTCAAGTCAATCGACTCAGAGAATAAAAAGTTTCATAGAAAATTCAACACCCCATTTCACCCTCTTAGAGGTGAAATTTCGAAAAACCCTTTCTTAGTGGATACCTACTCTTTACAAAGAGTACACTGTCCAAATTTCATGTTTCTAGGACCAGTGGTTTGGGCTGTGCGTTGATATATCAGTCAGCCAGTCAGGACATTGAATTTTAAATTGGGGGATGATTTTGGAAAAACTGTGATACACGTATCTCATGATTTTAACTGAAGTATATGTAGACACAATTTCAAGTCAATTGACTCAGAGAATAAAAAGTTTCATAGAAAATTCAACACCCCATTTCACCCTCTTAGGGGTGAAATTTCGAAAAACCCTTTCTTAGTGGATACCTACTTATTACAAAGAGTACACTGTCCAAATTTCATGTTTTTAGGACCAGTGGTTTGGGCTGTGCGTTGATGTATCAGTCAGCCAGTCAGGACATTGAATTTTAAATTGGGGGATGATTTTGGAAAAACTGTGATACACGTATCTCATGATTTTAACTGAAATATATGTAGACACAATTTCAAGTCAATCGACTCAGAGAATAAAAAGTTACATAGAAAATTCAACACCCCATTTCACCCTCTTAGGGGTGGAATTTCGAAAAACCCTTTCTTAGTGGATACCTACTCTTTACAAAGAGTACACTGTCCAAATTTCATGTCTCTAGGACCAGTGGTTTGGGCTGTGCGTTGATATATAAGTCAGTCAGTCAGTCAGTCAGGACTTTGAATTTTATATGTATAGATATATGGGCAATCAAACACTTCTGTTTCACCAAAGCACAAACAAAATCTACTTAATTACAGTACCTTTTTTTAAATCACGCCAGTGTTTCGGCCTGTTCTTATAACCAATATATGGGCAATCAAACAAATAAAAAAAAACAATTAATTACAGTATTTTTCCATTGCCTCCTAACAGTACAATAGGTTTATTTTAAACAGAATATGAATGTGCAAAAGATATTTAAAATGTGCAGTCTTTGAAACACGTCCGACGTCCGTGATATATTGCAACGTTGCTTCGACTCCGGCGATGTGGTGAACGAGAAATATAGTATGACGGCTTGAGAATTTGATTTCAGCTCCAGGAAACTACAAAGCCGTATTTCGAAGTTATGTTATAAGAATTTGGATCGTATACGTCACAAGATGAAGATATGCAATCTGGTATGTGTTGCTCTTATCTTCATTATGAACCGGCTGACGGAGTTTCATTTGTTTTTGGTATCTAGATCCTTTACCTTATATTTTTGTTTATTTTAGGCTCTTAAGCTGCGTCTATGCTAGGCGAGCTGAACACGAGCAGAGCACAAGCGGAGCACAAATTCCCTAGGCGGGAGTGCTCGGCCGAGGCTTCCAACTCCGTCTAGCGAATTCGTGCTCTGATCGTGTTCCGCTCGCCTACCGTAGACGCAGCTTTAGCTATTCTTATCCCCTATAATAATACAAACAAAATAAACAGGAACTTACCAATGCTGTTTGTAAATACCCTACAGAGATACTAAGAACTTACTCTGAGGAAAATGCTAAGGTCTTCCAGAAAACAACACAAAATAACACCTAAAACCGTCAAAGACGGGTATATGAGCCATCCCCTTTCGTTATTAGAGATTTTTCGCATTTTATCAAAATTCAGAAACTGGCTCTCTGAGTTATACGGAACTACAGTCGCATTTAGAGACAGTGTGCTGCTGGATCTTGAGCACATTTGTCTCCGCGATTATACCCGAATAAACTCGGACTGTTCAAGTAAATGGAACAGAAAGTCTGTTGGGAGGATAGAACGCATTTTAGTGGCATCGTCCGCAGTTTAAGAAGTTTTGTTTTTATTGAATAAAACTTTAATTCAAATTTATTTATTCAAATTTATTTATTGGTGTGATTTTTGGTACATTTTACATGAGATCTTAATAATAAATAATTAGTTCCTCAAAAATCTACCTTAAAGATGTACTCTTTCACATAATTACTAATTATTATAAAAAAGAAGAATAATCAACATTTTAAAATAAAATAATTGCAACAAAACACAACACAACTCAAAACAAAAAAAAGCAAGCAAAACATTAACAATTGAGTAGGTACACACATAAATAATGAATGGAATAAAGATAATAGTACAATGTCAAAATTAAATAAATATCAATGTCAATTCTTACAATTTATCATTAAGGAATTCGTCAATAGTAGAATAACATTTTTCCAATAATAGATGTCTTAATTTGTTTTTAAATAGAATAATATTGAAGTCCTTAATTCCATTTGGTAATTTATTAAATATTTTACAGTTTGTTAATTCTACTGCGGGTTTTGAGCTCGTTGTAATTTGATTACTCCCGATACTTGTTTTCTAAATACTTTCACTGTACGAGATAATTAAATACTGACTTTTATTAAGCTTTGTTTCGACAGTAATGATAATTACATTTAGATCTTAGACATATAAAAATCCTAAGAGAAACATTTTTCTCACTCAAACTTATATTGGTACGAATTGTACCCGAGTCTGAAGATAAAGGTTTACCACGGAAGTCTTGGCGGGTCGCAATAAATAAGATGTCTTCATAAAAGTTGCACGCAAGCTGTGTGAATAAGCTGTGAAGGATGGTAGAGAGCAACACTTTAGTACCATGAATAACAACAAAGAACATTTGTGGTAGTTGTGCTTAATCTTTTGAATACTATAATATATGTTTCAAGGTTCATATAGGTTATTCAGTTTTGCATCTGCATAATATGTTACATAAAGGATGATTTCTACCAAACGGCATCTCGCATCGCTTCGTGGATGAGTTTAAAGTAAAGATCTTACATTAAAAAAAACTTGTGAAGAAGTTGGATCTTTGATCCCCAATATCTCCGTAACTAGAAGGTTCCCAGGTATGGTGTAGAACAAATAAATGATCGCAACGACGGGGAGAACAAGTACCTTTCGGCTTCGTTAAAGGTCTATTTACACCTTTTATTTCATCTAGAGGTAAGCCTCCAATATTCTATTACAAATACCAGTAGCGAAGGGTGAATTTTTGTAAGAGGTAAGCCAGAGTACATATCTTTACTTTATAGAATATTATTGGCTATAGAATACTGACTGTGCCATTTTTCAAAGGGAAGCCGGTAGGAATCGGGTTGTAGGGCACCTTCGCCACTGACAAATACTAATCTTGTTCTATTTTAGTAATAGTACGTGAAAGTCAGACGATCTTTCAAGATCCAACATATCAAATATTTATAACTTGGACTCGATTCAAGTTCTCGTACGTATCTGATAGTTCGGGAAGTCGGTCAAGCGAGTTGGGGACTCCTGCTCTACGTAACTGGACATAAGCAAATCCAGTGTGAGTGTAGATAGGAAGGTTGTTTATAGTGTACAGTCACGAGCACCAATATGTATACACTTTCTTAAACAAGCAATTTTCGAGAGAAATAACTATTGTAACTTGGAGATAGGATTTTTTTCATAAAAAATATGAGTTCGAAAACACTATGTTCGTAACAACTTCAAATTTTAATCAGACCAGTAGAAGAAAAACACTTTTAAAAGTTGTTAAGTGTTTACATATTGGTGCTCGTGACTGTACAGCCTCACTTCGGACGACACTGGACTTTTGAGCAAAGATAATCTTCAAGTTAGGTATGTTAAAGTGCATAAGGTTCAAATTCAAGGAGAAGAGGACCCCGTTTTACCCTTTGTAAGTTTATTACCCTCAATGGGTCAGAACTACTGGATTTTAAGCATATTTGTAAAGATTACGTGTTCGTTCGCATCCCTCGGGGTTGCTTCAACAATTGTCGGGATGTCGTGCGTGTTCGACTATTTGCTTAACCCGAAATTTATGTTCGGCTCAAAAGTCTTCTTGATATTTGTATTCAAACTTCATTACTGGATCGATTTAGATTTCAGGGCTCATTTTGCAAATGAACAAATTAAATTTAACACATTCACTAACTGGCTAATTGATAGCCAGTTAGTGAATGTATTTGAAAAGTTGAATTTAATTTTTCAATTTGAAAAATTGAATTTAGTTTTTCAAATTGAACTGAATTGAATTTTGCAAATAGCTAAATTAAATAAAAATTTTCAAATTCATTCACTAACTGGCTAATTGAAATTGGAAATTAAAAGCGCACTATTAACATGCGTTTAGTGTTGACAACGTTTCCTTTGACAACAGTGCAAAGTTGGAGGTAAACCAATATAGCTCTGTTGTTTTTGGTTCATCCTTTATTCTACATTAATGTAGAATAAAATAACACCCTTCCATAAGAACAGAAAGAGTACGCTCGGCCGCCAATCAAGCTATGCAAAACCAAATTAAGCTGATCTCTCATCGTTCGGGAAGCTCATACAAAGCGAAGTCAGGTTATACTGGTTATCTAGAGCTTGATGTGCCGCTGTGTGTACATGTACCTAACATGTTCTCACATGGTAGGACTGTAGAATTAAGATAAATTACGGGAAAGAACTTGTTGCTATCAACTATCACGTTCTATTGTTTTTCATCAGTATGTAAGACAATGGCGGCTAGAGAAATGGCTGCAATAATCGTTCTCTTAACGACATGACTGTCGGTTATTTTGATGGTGTTCAGCATGGTGTCAGGGTAATCGAGTTTCAAGTATTTGTTTGGAGGATACTTTTGTTCGTCTTTTTTTTTTCTTTTTTTTTTATCATGGTAAAGTCATCAAATGAGTCCTCCCACCCAGGGCAGAGCGGGAGGGACTGTCAGACTGACTAAAATCCACGATGTCCTTATACTTTTGTTCCTCTTGCAGAATTTTATGTTATGATGTGAAGATGTGTCGAGTTATGATTGTATGTGAATAAAATTTTAAGAACCTTTGTATAAAAGACGAAATTATGTCATTGTGTTTTGTCAAAATTGATTTATGCATCGTTTTATTTGCTCTATTCCACTGTGAAATGTGCAAACATGCAATCTGAAACTGAAACTCAATTGATACAATTAAATGAGATGAAAAGAGGACCAGCGACGGCGACCCAAGTTGTACTTTTTCTAAAGTATTCGTATATCAGGCAGTATAACTTTGAGAAGCTCAAAAGTAAAACCTGATTCTCCATTCTCTAAATAGATCCCAAGGATCTCTCCGGTCCATGTTCTGTTTAAAATGCCTCTGTCCAAATTAAATAGAAATGAGCAAAGCGTCTTGGTGCCTCTTCAAAGTTCGGGTCAATGTATCCTTTGTAGAGATCTTCAATTCAGTGGAACCCTATTCAATGCCGAATTCTTCAATTAGTATAAGTAAGTCTCAATAATAAAAGTTGCGAGCTTTTAACTTCAGCTACTCAAGCTTGGTTTGCTGCACAGGCAATTCAAAGCATTACAGTACAGAAGCTGCTCTGTTGTAATCTAGTTAACTTATTTATCTACTGAAAAGCTATTTAAGAAATTATAACAATGACTATCAGTTACGTACTGTTTTAAGCTTTCACGGTTTACAACTAAACATATAATGTAAAAAAAAAACAATCGAGAGTATAGCTTCAAATTGTCAAGTACATGGAATCCAGTTTTGAGTAAGCTCAAAAGTAGCAGCCGGCATC